>OZ038434.1:36210097-38610097 GCA_964036275.1 Litoditis marina | reverse complement strand
TTCACAGGAATGTCCGTTTTTTACTTGCGGAATTCGTTCTGAAACCAACTATGTTCCGTAAAGTCGATACTTCCATTGTAGTTTGAGGAATAATAACAATCCCATGAATTTCTTTTTCACAGATATCTCTTTCCTCTAATCTCACTTTTTCACAGGAATGTCCGTTTTTTACTTGCGGAATTCGTTCTGAAACCAACTATGTTCCGTAAAGTCGATACTTCCATTGTAGTTTGAGGAATAATAACAATCCCATGAATTTCTTTTTCACAGATATCTCTTTCCTCTAATCTCACTTTTTCACAGGAATGTCCGTTTTTTACTTGCGGAATTCGTTCTGAAACCAACTATGTTCCGTAAAGTCGATACTTCCATTGTAGTTTGAGGAATAATAACAATCCCATGAATTTCTTTTTCACAGATATCTCTTTCCTCTAATCTCACTTTTTCACAGGAATGTCCGTTTTTTACTTGCGGAATTTGTTCTGAAACCAACTATGTTCCGTAAAGTCGATACTTCCATTGTAGTTTGAGGAATAATAACAATCCCATGAATTTCTTTTTCACAGATATCTCTTTCCTCTAATCTCACTTTTTCACAGGAATGTCCGTTTTTTACTTGCGGAATTCGTTCTGAAACCAACTATGTTCCGTAAAGTCGATACTTCCATTGTAGTTTGAGGAATAATAACAATCCCATGAATTTCTTTTTCACAGATATCTCTTTCCTCTAATCTCACTTTTTCACAGGAATGTCCGTTTTTTACTTGCGGAATTCGTTCTGAAACCAACTATGTTCCGTAAAGTCGATACTTCCATTGTAGTTTGAGGAATAATAACAATCCCATGAATTTCTTTTTCACAGATATCTCTTTCCTCTAATCTCACTTTTTCACAGGAATGTCCGTTTTTTACTTGCGGAATTCGTTCTGAAACCACACTATGTTCCGTAAAGTCGATACTTCCATTGTAGTTTGAGGAATAATAACAATCCCATGAATTTCTTTTTCACAGATATCTCTTTCCTCTAATCTCACTTTTTCACAGGAATGTCCGTTTTTTACTTGCGGAATTCGTTCTGAAACCAACTATGTTCCGTAAAGTCGATACTTCCATTGTAGTTTGAGGAATAATAACAATCTCATGAATTTCTTTTTCACAGATATCTCTTTCCTCTAATCTCACTTTTTCACAGGAATGTCCGTTTTTTACTTGCGGAATTCGTTCTGAAACCAACTATGTTCCGTAAAGTCGATACTCCCATTGTAGTTTGAGGAATAATAACAAACCCATGAATTTCTTTTTCACAGATATCTCTTTCCTCTAATCTCACTTTTTCACAGGAATGTCCGTTTTTTACTTGCGGAATTCGTTCTGAAACCAACTATGTTCCGTAAAGTCGATACTTCCATTGTAGTTTGAGGAATAATAACAATCCCATGAATTTCTTTTTCACAGATATCTCTTTCCTCTAATCTCACTTTTTCACAGGAATGTCCGTTTTTTACTTGCGGAATTCGTTCTGAAACCAACTATGTTCCGTAAAGTCGATACTTCCATTGTAGTTTGAGGAATAATAACAATCCCATGAATTTCTTTTTCACAGATATCTCTTTCCTCTAATCTCACTTTTTCACAGGAATGTCCGTTTTTTACTTGCGGAATTCGTTCTGAAACCAACTATGTTCCGTAAAGTCGATACTTCCATTGTAGTTTGAGGAATAATAACAATCCCATGAATTTCTTTTTCACAGATATCTCTTTCCTCTAATCTCACTTTTTTCACAGGAATGTCCGTTTTTTACTTGCGGAATTCGTTCTGAAACCAACTATGTTCCGTAAAGTCGATACTTCCATTGTAGTTTGAGGAATAATAACAATCCCATGAATTTCTTTTTCACAGATATCTCTTTCCTCTAATCTCACTTTTTCACAGGAATGTCCGTTTTTTACTTGCGGAATTCGTTCTGAAACCAACTATGTTCCTTAAAGTCGATACTTCCATTGTAGTTTGAGGAATAATAACAATCCCATGAATTTCTTTTTCACAGATATCTCTTTCCTCTAATCTCACTTTTTCACAGGAATGTCCGTTTTTTACTTGCGGAATTCGTTCTGAAACCAACTATGTTCCGTAAAGTCGATACTTCCATTGTAGTTTGAGGAATAATAACAATCCCATGAATTTCTTTTTCACAGATATCTCTTTCCTCTAATCTCACTTTTTCACAGGAATGTCCGTTTTTTACTTGCGGAATTCGTTCTGAAACCAACTATGTTCCGTAAAGTCGATACTTCCATTGTAGTTTGAGGAATAATAACAATCCCATGAATTTCTTTTTCACAGATATCTCTTTCCTTTAACCTCATTTTTTCACAGGAATGTCCGTTTTTTACTTGCGGAATTCGTTCTGAAACCAACTATGTTCCGTAAAGTCGATACTTCCATTGTAGTTTGAGGAATAATAACAATCCCATGAATTTCTTTTTCACAGATATCTCTTTCCTCTAATCTCACTTTTTCACAGGAATGTCCGTTTTTTACTTGCGGAATTCGTTCTGAAACCAACTATGTTCCGTAAAGTCGATACTTCCATTGTAGTTTGGGGAATAATAACAATCCCATGAATTTCTTTTTCACAGATATCTCTTTCCTCTAATCTCACTTTTTCACAGGAATGTCCGTTTTTTACTTGCGGAATTCGTTCTGAAACCAACTATGTTCCGTAAAGTCGATACTTCCATTGTAGTTTGAGGAATAATAACAATCCCATGAATTTCTTTTTCACAGATATCTCTTTCCTCTAATCTCACTTTTTCACAGGAATGTCCGTTTTTTACTTGCGGAATTCGTTCTGAAACCAACTATGTTCCGTAAAGTCGATACTCCCATTGTAGTTTGAGGAATAATAACAAACCCATGAATTTCTTTTTCACAGATATCTCTTTCCTCTAATCTCACTTTTTCACAGGAATGTCCGTTTTTTACTTGCGGAATTCGTTCTGAAACCAACTATGTTCCGTAAAGTCGATACTTCCATTGTAGTTTGAGGAATAATAACAATCCCATGAATTTCTTTTTCACAGATATCTCTTTCCTCTAATTTCACTTTTTCACAGGAATGTCCGTTTTTTACTTGCGGAATTCGTTCTGAAACCAACTATGTTCCGTAAAGTCGATACTTCCATTGTAGTTTGAGGAATAATAACAATCCCATGAATTTCTTTTTCACAGATATCTCTTTCCTCTAATCTCACTTTTTCACAGGAATGTCCGTTTTTTACTTGCGGAATTCGTTCTGAAACCAACTATGTTCCGTAAAGTCGATACTTCCATTGTGGTTTGAGGAATAATAACAATCCCATGAATTTCTTTTTCACAGATATCTCTTTCCTCTAATCTCACTTTTTCACAGGAATGTCCGTTTTTTACTTGCGGAATTCGTTCTGAAACCAACTATGTTCCGTAAAGTCGATACTTCCATTGTAGTTTGAGGAATAATAACAATCCCATGAATTTCTTTTTCACAGATATCTCTTTCCTCTAATCTCACTTTTTCACAGGAATGTCCGTTTTTTACTTGCGGAATTCGTTCTGAAACCAACTATGTTCCGTAAAGTCGATACTTCCATTGTAGTTTGAGGAATAATAACAATCCCATGAATTTCTTTTTCACAGATATCACTTTTTCACAGGAATGTCCGTTTTTTTTCTCTTTCCTCTAATCTCACTTTTTCACAGGAATGTCCGTTTTTACTTGCGGAATTCGTTCTGAAACCAACTATGTTCCGTAAAGTCGATACTTCCATTGTAGTTTGAGGAATAATAACAATCCCATGAATTTCTTTTTCACAGATATCTCTTTCCTCTAATCTCACTTTTTCACAGGAATGTCCGTTTTTTACTTGCGGAATTCGTTCTGAAACCAACTATGTTCCGTAAAGTCGATACTTCCATTGTAGTTTGAGGAATAATAACAATCTCATGAATTTCTTTTTCACAGATATCTCTTTCCTCTAATCTCACTTTTTCACAGGAATGTCCGTTTTTTACTTGCGGAATTCGTTCTGAAACCAACTATGTTCCGTAAAGTCGATACTTCCATTGTAGTTTGAGGAATAATAACGATCCCATGAATTTCTTTTTCACAGATATCTCTTTCCTCTAATCTCACTTTTTCACAGGAATGTCCGTTTTTTACTTGCGGAATTCGTTCTGAAACCAACTATGTTCCGTAAAGTCGATACTTCCATTGTAGTTTGAGGAATAATAACAATCTCATGAATTTCTTTTTCACAGATATCTCTTTCCTCTAATCTCACTTTTTCACAGGAATGTCCGTTTTTTACTTGCGGAATTCGTTCTGAAACCAACTATGTTCCGTAAAGTCGATACTTCCATTGTAGTTTGAGGAATAATAACAATCTCATGAATTTCTTTTTCACAGATATCTCTTTCCTCTAATCTCACTTTTTCACAGGAATGTCCGTTTTTTACTTGCGGAATTCGTTCTGAAACCAACTATGTTCCGTAAAGTCGATACTTCCATTGTAGTTTGAGGAATAATAACGATCCCATGAATTTCTTTTTCACAGATATCTCTTTCCTCTAATCTCACTTTTTCACAGGAATGTCCGTTTTTTACTTGCGGAATTCGTTCTGAAACCAACTATGTTCCGTAAAGTCGATACTTCCATTGTAGTTTGAGGAATAATAACAATCTCATGAATTTCTTTTTCACAGATATCTCTTTCCTCTAATCTCACTTTTTCACAGGAATGTCCGTTTTTTACTTGCGGAATTCGTTCTGAAACCAACTATGTTCCGTAAAGTCGATACTCCCATTGTAGTTTGAGGAATAATAACAAACCCATGAATTTCTTTTTCACAGATATCTCTTTCCTCTAATCTCACTTTTTCACAGGAATGTCCGTTTTTTACTTGCGGAATTCGTTCTGAAACCAACTATGTTCCGTAAAGTCGATACTTCCATTGTAGTTTGAGGAATAATAACAATCCCATGAATTTCTTTTTCACAGATATCTCTTTCCTCTAATCTCACTTTTTCACAGGAATGTCCGTTTTTTACTTGCGGAATTCGTTCTGAAACCAACTATGTTCCGTAAAGTCGATACTTCCATTGTAGTTTGAGGAATAATAACAAACCCATGAATTTCTTTTTCACAGATATCTCTTTCCTCTAATCTCACTTTTTCACAGGAATGTCCGTTTTTTACTTGCGGAATTCGTTCTGAAACCAACTATGTTCCGTAAAGTCGATACTTCCATTGTAGTTTGAGGAATAATAACAATCCCATGAATTTCTTTTTCACAGATATCTCTTTCCTCTAATCTCACTTTTTCACAGGAATGTCCGTTTTTTACTTGCGGAATTCGTTCTGAAACCAACTATGTTCCGTAAAGTCGATACTTCCATTGTAGTTTGAGGAATAATAACGATCCCATGAATTTCTTTTTCACAGATATCTCTTTCCTCTAATCTCACTTTTTCACAGGAATGTCCGTATTTTACGCGCGGAATTCGTTCTGAAACCAACTATGTTCCGTAAAGTCGATATTTCCAATGTAGTTTGAGGTATAATAAGAATCCCATGAATTTCCTTTCCACTGATATCCCTTTCTATAATCTCACTTTTTCACAGGAATGTCCGTTTTCCAATAGAAATTTCTCTGAACATCACCATTTTCTGACAGTAGTTGTCCACGTTTCAGCGACAGCGACTAAAAATTTCCATTCCACTGATATCCCTTCGTCTAATCTCACTTTTTCATAGGAATGCCCCTTTTCCCGAGGAATTCGTTTTCAACCTGACTGTTTTCTGACTGTAGTTGTCCACCTATGAGTGACAAAGACTATAAATCTCCTTCCCACTGATATCTCTTTTCACTAATCTCACTTTTTCACCGGAATGTCCGTTTTTCCCATGGAATTTGTTCCACAATCGCCACGGAACCCGCAATTTCTCTCTCGCTTTCGCTTTTCTTCTCTCACTAACCCCATTTCAGGGAAAGGCCGATCCGAGTTTCGAACAAAGGAGATAAACTGATTTCCATTTCAATTTCCTTGAGCTGTTCTTCGCGCAAGATGCATATATGTTTCAATAGGGTTCAGTTTCTCGACTTTAGAAACATTTGTGTGGATTCTCCTCAATCGTCCAACCTTACTGGGCTCCGCCCTCTAAGATCTAGCAATTCAAAAACAATTGTAAATGAAGCATTCTTTTTTTCTGTGCCTGTATTTTGTAAGCTCAAGTAGCCATGTAAGTTACGTGAGCAAATTTTCAATAAGAAATTATTAACTCCTGATTCCTTTGGTTCAACAGGTTTTCGTTACAGTTCCTGCAGTAGCAGAGGGTATCATTGAAAACGAGCAAAAAATAAAAAAAACTATTGAAAGTTTGCTCATGTAAATTACTGGAGCTTACAAAATGCGACCACTTATCTGGAAGAACGTGTGAATGTGCAATACAAAACGATTTTTGATTTCATGTTGGAAAATTACACATTCGTCTAGAACAGGGAAATACGACACTTTCACAATCTTCTAAATGGCCACGTCTTATATTGAAGGCATTGTGACATGTCAACTTGAAATGTTAACATGAAAAGTTTGTTTTTAGCCTTATAGAAACATTTGAGCCAGTTCTCGCAACTGACTTACTTACCTTACTGTAGGACTCGCTCTTCCGAAAACAAGCCTGTACAGTGAATGTTGCTCTATTTCGATGTGTTGTTTTAGCTGTTGTCATTCCGTTGCTATTTGCTCGAAATTCGTTACGCATGATGCGTACCGAGATCAATTAAAAATGAGATTTGAGTACGTATGCTAGAAGATCCGGCACTTTCATCCCATCCTGCGTATCCCGCTCTGCCTCATTATTTTTTGTCTCTTACACCCCGGTGGGCTGTAACAGCAGAGAAGGCTGAAATAGCGTATGTTTGAGGAAACACAAGATGGGATGAAGCTAACGGAATGTACTAGCATACGTACTCTGCGACTCACAAAAAACACTGTCGCCAGAACACTCAGTTCAGTTCTGTATGAGTTATTAACGTGAAAAATAATTTTCAGTGAATGATTCTGTTACTGGTTACGCTGTTGTCTCTCGCCGCGGGTACTCTCTCGTCCTACTGTGGCGACTCGGCGGTGCCTTTCACTTTTCAGGTATTCCTTTTACTTATCAACAAAATTTACAACTGTTTTTGGTTATTTAGAAACTGACAAAAAGCTGATGCTTTTAGAGAGATAATAAACCTGGCCCCTTTAATGTCAGCGAATTGCGAAAAAAGGTGAAACCAATGACATGAAGACACGTTAATTTAGTTGATTCTATTTGTTTTTCTCTATTAATCGGAAATTTTTTTTTGATAGTTTAATGATTTCAATTTGTGAAACCCTGAATATAGTCAGAGTGAGATGTAGATTCACATGTTTATGATATCAATATTTTTCCATAGTCCAAGTTTTGATGCACTAAGCAGTATTTAGCTAGGCAGTTTTCAAAGTCCTGCCACCAAACGTATTATTTGTAACATTAATATTTTCAATATTCCCAGAGTCTTCGCTCCGGCCACCCGGTCCTTGGCTGCGCGCGTCCGCGTTGCTTCGGCTGGAATGGAGATGGTTCGCGCGCCGGCGACACCGCCCAGTTCTATAGAATCAACGGCAAGGAGGATGGGTGAGTTGAGAATGTCAAGGAACCACCAAAACTAAGTTGTAGTTTGATCTCGAAACTGTTCAAATGCTGAATTTCCATTCAAAAGAAATGGGACCAAACTATCAACACAATTCTATAGGATAAATGGAAAGGAGGATGGTTGAGTTCTTCCTAAGGAAACAAATAATAAAGTTTATTGATCCATGTGATTTGAAATGAAAAAGAATGAAGTATTAGACATCAAAAGAATCCATTTAGGACCGAATAAAACCCTCAAAAAAAAAACCGAGAAATAGGTGGAGACTTGCAGTACGGTGGATAAAACCTGAAGCCGTGACCAGAAAAATTCGGCTCAGAAAGACTGGCTAGCCGTCGACACCATTTTCTCGACCAAATTTCGTTTGTAGTTTGATGTCGTGATGAACTGCTCATGAGCATGGAATTCCCAACTATTAGGAGAGTTTGAAATTTTTTCATTCATTTTCCATTATTCAATCTCCATTCAGCTATCTTCGTCGCTCGGACCAGCTACTCAGATCCCCCAATAGGAATATTGACCATATTGCACAAACTGCGGTAGGTTTTCTGAAAACTTCTTGCAACTCCAAACCTCAGACCTCTTCTCCTCGCCCATTCCCCATCCCGGTATTTTGAATTGCAACCATTTTTCACAGTTCATTCCTGAAAATAGCAACTAAGTATTTCAACCAACCAGGAAGAAATGAATAAACCTGATGCGAAAAACGCCAGTTATCATTAAGAACCGACGCTCAACATGAAGTAAATTTGATTGATATTTTTATATTGAGAAACGAATACGACTATGTTGTTGATTAAACCGTTTTTTAGACGTGTGCCGAAACGTACCGCTCAACCGGCTGCGTTCAAGGAGAGTGGGTCGGTGGTATTGCACCGCAGTCAGATGCACATAGAGACGAGATACAGGTTAGTATTTATACGATCAGACTTCAAAAATAGTTTACAAGGAGTATGAGCATGATCAAACTGTAAACTACGGAAATATGAGAGCAACTGACATGTTAGTTTTCAACTACAGTCGTAAGTCTTGCGGTATTTTACTTGTGGGAAGTCTTGGCACAATCACATTACAATCATTGAAAATTACACCAGCTGCATGTCAAATTATATGATGTCTTCGTTTCAGATGCGATGTTGCACATATTCACCACTCAGTGATTCTGAAGATCGAGGTGTTGCTCCTATCAAACAGGTTGGTACGGGAACTGACATTTTGGAATCTACAATTATTGTGTCGTTTTCCGTCAGAAATTTGAACTCGTGTAACTCTCAAAGACTACGCTTCCATCATAGGAATATGTTTAGAATTTATCTTGTAACTTCGCGCAATTTGCAAGTTACTAGCACCGCAGCAAAGTCATTCAAGTTGTCAATGTTCATTGATCTCGAGACATGGTTCACGGAAATGGCCAGAAAGCAAGGTTAGAACTACAAACAGAGCAAAATAGGACGAGCTACACAATATACTTTGTGAAGTGTGAACTGTATATATCACTTTTTTCCAGAGCCAAGTGTTCATCGGTGGTGAGGTAGAGGAAAATGGCCATTTGGTAGCCTTCGACTACATTTCCAACATCGACAAGGTTGTACACAGTAATGGAACGTGAGTTCAATTAAGTTTTCAGAACGAAACTGAATTATCTTGTTCTCAACGTTTTTTTTTGGAAATCTTGAAAAATAATTACCTTTTCATGATCATTATTATTCGGACGCTTTGCCCTTCGCTCTCAAATCGTGTAGAGTTCAAAACAATCTGTGAATTGAACCACCTACGATAGCAATTTGAGCAAATCAGTTCAGCGCAGGGTTCGCTATCGATTCAGCACCATTAAAAATTTTCTCACCAAAATAAGCTCTATTTTGAAAACACTATTTCAGCATCATCTATTCGGTTTCCGTACGTCGCATGCCGTGTTTCGACGGATCAATCGAGCCAGGTATAACACATGAATGGCTTTGATTTTTATAAGAATGATAAGTAAGAGATAACGATGAGGTAACAAGTCGGTTGGAATGATAAGTATACAATATCAACAACTCGACAACTTTACAGCCAAATTGCGGACCACAAGCAGCTTTTTTTCTGAGAAGGAAACAAAAAACTTGGTTAACTCAACGAAAAATTGACATCGTCAAGTTTAGGGACTACAACTAAAACTATGCTCTTAACCGGTATACCGTAGAACGCAGTTCAAAACCAACAATCACAATGTGGATATTTTCCAGTTCTGCGCAACGACAATACTGGATCCCAGGTGAACGTACCAAGCTTGGATGGAGAAGCACAAGTCAGTCAAGAGGTGATTTCACAAAGCTCAGTACCAAGAACTTGAAAAAGGGTATTAAAAATGAAAGATAAAAAAAACAGAATCCAGTAGTTCATTTGAGGTCATGAATTTTACGATCTACATTGCAAGTTTCCGAAAAGTTCAACGTGATAGATCTTTCTATGCTCCGTTCGCCGTGCTAGAACAAACATTTTCCTTGTATTATGGCAATAAAACATAGGAACAGTGAGAATAAAACATGTTTGCAGTCATTAACAATTTCAGGCCGTGACTCGAGTTGTACCTGTAGCTCCTCGCACACAGCAGCAGGGAGTACCCAATGTGGTACCAAACCAGATTTCTAACCAGGTTCCTAGCGTGGTACCTAATCAAGTTCCCAACAATCAGCCCAATCTCAGACCTGTGGTACGTTTATTGTGCCCGCTTTCGGTAATACTCTGTCAATTTCAGGAAATGTTTGTTTTATTTCAACTCCCAGGTTGATTTGGAGGCAACATCACCACTATACTTTTCAACTAAGGAGAAAGGTTTGAAATTCCGTAGCTTTTCCCAAACATTTAATTCAGACCTTTTTTCATGTTTCATCTCTTTCAGCAAACCGCCCAAGCACCATCATCTCAATTCGGCCAATTTACCCAAAATCAGTACGGAATCGCCGGACAGCCAATGGGACAGCTCAATGGTTTGTTAGAACTTTCTCGTCACTTTCCGTTATCGATATATTTGTTTTATTTTCATACAGACAAATGACTAATCAATACCTACAAGTCGCACCTCAACGCAAAGCTGCAATGCTAAAAACGTTAGAACAGCCGTAGATTTGAGAAATGTGAACTTACGGAGCAAAACGCAAAATGTGAAAGTGAATATGAACGTGAACTTAACCTGATTTTCATTCCAGGTGGTCTTCCCGCATTTCCTGATCTCGGACAGGCGATGAATGACATGTTCCAGAGACTTGCACCACCAGGTTAGTAGAAACATGCATTCGTTTTTCGACTTCGATTTTCATCTTCATTTTTTGTTCCGTTTTAAAAGAAGTAACCACAATCCCACAATACAGAAACTATTCGCGCAGAGATTCATGCTTCTACAAATTGTTGCACAAACATGATGATTGGAGATTCCACAAATTCTTCTGAAATGGTGTCCGCTATACATCGCTTTTTATTTGAACACCAAAAACCATTTTTTCAGGTAACATGAACATGTTCAACGCGCAACTGCCTCAGCCTCTTCCAGCTCTTCCTCAACAGCAAAATATCCCTGTCAACCAAAGAATATCCCAGGAACGCCCACAACCCCGACCAATGGACCATCGAACCCGACCGACCGCTCCCCAGAGAGTTAATCAACAACAACAAGTAAACTACCAACAACAACAGATAAACAATCAACAACAACAAGTGATCAACCAACAACAACAACAAGTTTACAACAATCAACAACAACAACCTGCACCCCGACAGCAGCAGGTCCCCACCATGTCAGTTCAAGTTCAACAGGGTCAACAAGTTCAACAACAAGCTCGTGCTCCCACGCAGGTTCAGCCACAAATGAACACCGTATTCCAAGCAAGTCAGCAACAGGCCGGAAATATGCCGCAGCAAGGACAGCAACTAGCCGGAAACAAGCCGCAACCAGGCCAGCAAACCGGCTTCTTGCCGCCACAGATGAGTCAGGTGACACCTATGCCCACACTGGCGCCACTCAGCCTGCCCAAATTGGAAGATTTGCCCAAGATCGAAATCCCATCCGTAGAAGACGTGGAAAATGTGATTCCGCCTGTGCAACGAGCCATTCTGACCAACATCGCCAAGTTCTTCGGAGTTTTGTAGATCAAATATCTGTTTTCACTACCTCACGCATATTTTAATAAAAATAATAACTTTGTTTTATTAATGCTCATTCAAAAAATGTAGTGAATCTTTCACGCGAGAAGCATTGATGGGCTGATAGTTACGACACAACAAAACTATGAATTGATTTCCTGTTTCAACGAGAAAATACCAACGGGACACCAAATCAAGAAATTCTTAATAGTGTTTTCAGGGATATGTGTATAGTTCATTCCATTCTCACTGAGACCCATTGGCATCCTGCCAAGATTTTCGGATGACTATTTCTTAGAGAAGACATGAGTATTCTAAAGACAGTTTTCATTTACACACTCTTATGGAACTGATCAACCGCTAACAGAAATTTGCAGTCTTTTCAAAAACTACAAAGTGGTGAAACACAGCCTGGAATATTCATTGGCACGCTGCCAAGTCTCAGTAGGAATGACCCAAACTATATATACTCTGTACTTTATACGTACCTTTGAACTAATGAGTTCCCGCCAACAATCACATATCTGTACTCAAACTGGTAGGTCAAAGTACAACTTCAAATAGATTATAACGATACGAACAAAGCGATACGGTGTAAAATGATCTATTTTGCCGTGTTTGTAGGTTAATCGCATTGCTTCTTCATCTGAATTTGTGAAAAACGGCGTATATCTGAATCGAACTACTAAATAAGATTGTATCGCTTTAGATCGTCCGATTAGCATCAGTGCTTGGGCCATTCTTCTGATAATTCAATATGGGGTACCTTTCCAAAAAATCTAGAACAAACACAAATAGAATCCTTGTTGTTTCATGTTTCTGGTTTTGTAGTTTGATCTTTTCGCCTTTCGGTCGGGCTTCTAGAGTTATCGAGATCAAACTACAAAATATAAAGTTTTCTTTCAATTCTTCGATTCTCGACCAAATTACACCGTCCGATTAGAGTCGGTAGTTAAGCTGAATATTGCCCAATCGTTTCTGAGAGCATATTCTTCAAAGTATTCCAAATTTATCATTCTGGTTTTGGGTTGGTATGTTGACAGTGTGTTATCTTTGCAGTTTCGTTAATGTTCTAAGTGAATCGAGATCAAACTACAGAGGTTTTAGTTTTCTTTTAATTCTCGGATTATTGACCAAACTACCCCGTCCGATTAGAATCGGTTGTTGAGCTGAACATCGTCAACTCGTTTCTGAGAACCGCGATTTGTGGTTTTCTGAATATGTTGACGATCCATCTTCTGTAGGGGGACACAAAGTAGAGTGTGGCGACTGGGCCAAGAATCGGTACGAAGCCGGCTATACTGTAAATAACAAAGTGATAAACTATAAAGAATAGACAAAGAAAGTACGTTTTGAAATGTTGTTATCAGAATTCTATTCGAAACTGGAAACAGAAAGCGGAATTCTATAGAAACTCCCAGCGCTCTTTTGACGCCAACAATATCTTCACACAACACCCACTAACACGGGAAAAAATGGAGCTTGTATTGTATTGTGAAAAGAGGTGTATTTTGATTCTAAATCACTGAATTCCGCCGTTAATTGAGCCCTAACTACAACTCAGCCATGGTGATTCTCTCAACGATTGCTAAATGCGCCCCCAGTTCACTTACAAAGATAGCTCATTAACTTACGCGATGATAAGGTGCTGTACCACCTCGTGTTCATAACCAACCAGACTGAGTACGAAAACAATCATCATGACCACGAAAAACATTGGGAATATTGCCTGGTACGTGAGCGCCTGCAATACCAATCAATATTTATACTGCTAGTCAACTGCACAGTCACGTGAAACATGTTAAACACAGCAGAACTCAGTAAAGTGCAATTAAAAAGTGCACGATGTCTGATTAATGTGTTAACTGTATGTGACTATTCAATTTTCTTCTAGAGAGTTGGTTTTTCCTTGTATTTTGCCCTATTCCGTTTACATTTAGTTCAAACGTGACACTATTCCCCTGCTACTGTTTTAATGACGAACTGACCAACTAACTAATTACTAAAAACAAACAAACAGCAAGTGAAGAAACAAACAAACATCTCACCATCAACAAGTTCTTGTGCAGTTGTCTCGTTTGTGCTGACAGACTGACCGACTCGATCATGACCAGAATCTTCCTGAATAAAAAAGGTTAGTAGTGATGTTCATTATTTCAAAACGATTCTATTCGAAACAATACTCAAAACACAGGGAAGAAACTGAGTCCCTTAAATGCAGTAAAGGATTTCGCGACAATTCCCCCCGCGTCGCGGTCGGACAATTCCCCCCTCTTCCGTACATCGATGACCCGGTGTGTTAATTATTAATAGCCGAAAAACTACATAAAACCATGAAAAATCTGAATTCACTGAACAATCTAAGTTTTCTACCTCATTTAGGACATCGAAATAAAGTTTTTGTGCTAAGGTTTTCGTGCTACTATCTCCACCTGAGGGGACGACCACAGTTACTTGTAGTTTGATCTCGGTACCCGCCATAATTTCGAATTTTCACCGAAAAATTGCGGAGTCCAACTACAAGCACAGCAATACAGAGCAACATGAACATTATATATGACGTGCCAAGTTTATGAAATATCCGCCTCATAGGAGACTCGAACCGGGCCCCAAGTTTGGGAGGCGCAGACGCTAACCACTTTACCGACTAGGTTCATTTCCCCCACCTTCTGATGACAATGATGACAATATAGATTGGTATTGAAGGTACGGTCATTTCCATTGTGGTAACCGCCACATTGAAATCGAATATGTTCTTGCAACCGATTATGGTACGATCACGTACGTCGAGCGCGGGTGAATTTTCTCTCATTATGTTCAGGAGAACCTCGAGTTCGGAGGTAGAACGACAGCAGGTGAACTGCAAGAGAGAACTAAAGTATAGGGCCAACGTAGGCAGATAGGTCGATGACAGGATATCCGTACGTGTTGAACCGCAAATAAATATATTCTATTCTACTCTAAATTGTCTCACACCGGGTTCAAACAAAGCTGTGTTTCCAAGGGATCTTCGTCATTACCAACGGACAAAATGAAAACAAAACAGAAAAATAATGTCAGTTCCGCTCCAACGGGACTTTTCTCTCTTTACTTGGTTTAGCATGTACATGAACTAGGGTTGGTGAATTCGACCTCGAAAGTCGGGTATTTTCGAGTTGAGTCGAACTCTAGACTCGAAAGCTCGAAATTTCGAACTCGATTAACAACCCTAACATAGACCGTGTCCATTCGAACGTACGATCACGTTTTTCCATTTTGACCTGCATCTCTTCAAACGCATTATGTCTCTTGCGTTAACTTATTGCCGGTTCACGATTGTTGGGACATAATTCGCAAAGCGAGAGACCCAGAATAGAATGAACGGAATGTACATGGACATAAACTCAGGCCAATCACAGACTGTTTCAAAGTCTTCTTACGTTTTTTTACGGTGCGGTTGACTTACGGTTTCAAAATGACTCATACCACACAATCACACACTGTTTCTATACTTTCATAAGTTTCTAATGAGATAGCACAGGACCAATCCATTCAACCTCAAATGAAGATTAGATTAGTTTCCCATAAGATTCTTCAGAAACTGCTCGTGAGAGCTTCTGAGGTTGTAGCATATAATCTTTAGAGTTTTTTCAGAAGTCCGTGAAAAATAACCCATGAGGTAACTCATTAGAATTTTGAGGGACTGGTATGCCGCCAGGTCATACCAAAATCTCGCCACATGTTTCTTGTCGATTACATTTCTCACCAGTTGAAATGTTGAAGGGAGGTAGAAAAACAAAATAACAAGGAATGTTGTTCTATTGGAGGGGCAGTTCTGTTTGAGAACCACGTAGCGAAATACGAATAGCAACATCAGACTCCATAACGTATGGATGTAGGAATGCATCAATAGGCAGTGCCTGAAATACGTATTAATTGATTCGTTGCAAATAGCAAATTTGTTGTGTTTCTGAGACCCTAAACACAGCTACGTCCTGTTGGACTTCTCCCGTATCGAAAAATCGATACCTATATTGTAGAAGTTTCAACAGTTTTCTAAAAACGTATTTTTCATTCGTCTTTCATCCATTTTGAAACTACTTTCACTGATTGCAGTATAATCTTTACAGGTACAGAAGTCATATGGAAAACGCGGGAAACATTACACTTCATTCTATCACCAGCCCTATTTGTTGGAGAAAAAGAGTTGTTACAGACAAATGCATGCAATCTTGCAACGCAAAATAGCTTTGACACTACATAGTAGCAAAGAAAGTGAACCCGGAGTTTACGCTTGTTGAGGTTATTCAATGTTTTTGAAAAAATTTGAAGGAATTCAAACCATACTTGAGTGTCACTCGAACCGTATAGGGTTGAATCGTTTCAGAGCAAGCCTATACGTTGTATTTTGCACTAATTCGCTGTGTAACTGGTTCTATTTCGTTGTTTTTGGTCGAAATTCGTGAGCTCACGCCGAGATCAAACTACAACTGAAGTTTGTACACTTTCTGAAACTCACATAAAGACGCAGAACCGACTGCCAAGCCACTTGCAAGGTCCGTACTCCACATAGACCAGAGTGAAATCGATCACTATTTGTCTGAAACAAGTAATAGTTTTTGTTAATCGAAATTCTTGGTTGCTTTCACAACTTGAAAAAAACAAACTTTCTCTATTCTTGCTCAGTCGCAGAAGCATCAATTCCACCGTGAATAACTAAAGCACAAGTAATTTTGCCACCTTAATGTCCTCACGCTAAGACTGCCATTTAAAGTTCATAGGGCAGAACCCAGCTTTATTTAAAAGCCTGTCTTCAGAAAAACCTTTGGACTTGTCCAAAGGTTTCTTCCACAGGCTGTTCGGTGAAAACGTTACCTTTTTAAACAAAAACAAAATTTTGTGTTGTTGGATGTTTTACACGAGTTCGAGAACAATTACCCACAAAAACGCAAAAAGAGGCGACGATTGTTAGCGTTAAACTGCATACATAATGTCACAATCGTCTTTTTAATAAATAAAAATTCAATATATGATGTAATTATTTCCGTTTAACATTTATAATATATTATTTTGTTTTTGTTGTTGGGAAAATCACCTTTCCTGTGTCATGAAAGCGCAAAAACAGGCGACAAAGTCCGTGACGGCACAGTTCATGAGAAGAATCGAATAGGACTTGAATTCTGTGGGAGTTTTGTTATAAATCAATAAGATCAGCAGAAGGTTCAATGACATTCCCATGACGTTGAGCACCGTATAAACGACGATTGAGCCTATTTCGAGTGGCTCCAGTGGGTTGGTTGAAGAATTCATGGGGAAAACTGAAAAAAACGAGGACTTCTATGATGAAGTGAAAGCTTCAAAAAAAAACGCGCACATCGTAAACTTTAATGTTTACTAGTTGGTGTATGAGTTTTCTTCAAGAAACTTTGCAATAGGATGAGAACATAAAAACATGTGAAAAATAACCACACATCAGAATTAGTCACTCACAACATGTTTCACGTGATAACTTTATTACTAAAGGCGTATTAATAGTAAACATTTGGCCTCAACAACTACGATAAAATTGTATCGTGGCCTAGTTGCAGTGAAAATGTATTTATAATGAAGAGCTTAACGACCTATTTCTCTGGGGATTGAAATTTATTAATTAGCATTGTGCTTACTGAACCAGGATATAATATATTATAGATGCCTAGTATTACGATGATAGAATAGAAGCCAAACAAAAAAAAATAGCCTAAACGAGTAGGTTTTGACCGCGGTATTCTTTTCGCGATTTGTAGAATAAAACGAATCATATATGAGTTCTCTGGTACATTTACTATTTTGAGACAATCTGCGACAAAGTGATTCGTCAGTTGAGTCGGGTCCTGATGGTTTTTTGAGTTCCTTAGGGACTGAAATTTACTAATTGTTTACTGAAAAACACATCCGGCTATTACCTACTTCGTGACGTTGAGTCTACGAGAAAACTTTGCAAAATGATGATTTAGTAAAAGCAATAGTTGTACTGGGGTCTGTTATTTTTTCCGATCTTCATTTTCTGCAGTTTGATTCCGTTCCGTTCAGTCTTGATGCGAAAACTGTGATCTGTCGAGAGACCAGTTCAAACTACAAATAAAACAACGTAATAACCCACACACGGAAGAAGAAACTATTTTGCATGAAGGCTCGTTCACACCAATCCTCATATTGCGTGTTACTCATTTGAACACAATTGGAAAATAAGAAAGTGATAATTACTCCAATTTTCGTTTTCTTCCAATATTATGGAAGTTTCAGTCAATCGCGTGATACATTTGATTAAAACCAATCGGATAGAACTGCAGAGTTTTGTAAAGGAATGTAATTTTCGTCTAAAAAACATATATTTTGGATTTGTATATCTATTTACTTGAAAAAAAAAGATTAAATTCAAAATATTTGAATCACAAATTAAAACAACTCATTCTACAATATGATTTTCTGTCTCTAAGGTCTAAGGATCGACGCACTCATCAAAATTGAATTAATGAACAAATTATTTAAATTACAGTTGTAATATTCAGTTTGAAAATTAGGATACCGAGAGGATATTAAAAATTGAAGTTTCACGAGAAACTGTGATGGGTACCGACTTGAGGTTGGATCTTTTCCCAAATAACAAAGACTATCCGTCTTGACTATAGTCGTCGCCAACAGAATGTATGTCGGAGTTTCCGCTGTGTACGGAAACATGTCCTCGACTCCAACGCTTGTAGGTCTTGTACCTCCTGTAGCGCAGTGGTAAGCACCCTGCTTCGAATCTTTTGCTCGCCTGTTCGATTTCGGCGAGAGACAAATATTTATAAACTCGACACCACCTCTAAAACAAATAGGATCAAAGCACACATACGTATCAGCGATGAACTTGCATATACCTTTCACGTAGCGATCTGCCCACTCTATCCTTTGCTGGCGGGCAAAAAGCAATTAGGTAGCTGTCTTTGTTCGGTATATTGTACAATTGTCTCCCCAGGGGACGGGGGGGGGGGGGTGATTGTACAAAGTCCTTCTAAACTTTACGCTCGGATTGAGGGTGGGATTGTTGAACAGATCTGGGTTTGTACTTTCTCCCCCCCCCCCCGCCAGGGGGTTGATAGTGCTACGGAAGGGGACTAAAAGTAAGGGGGGGGGGGAATTGTACAATTTTCCCCCATTGTTCATAATGAAAACTGTACACGAACATACTGCTGGACAACGAACTGTACTATTGCCTCGATTTAAACTGAATTCACGAATAGTGCTCGCGAGAGACTGTTTACAGGTTTCGACTAACGTTTGTTCATCTGATCGAGTTGTTTTCCAATCATTTTCTCCGATTGCAGTGGACTAGTCGGTTAGTTTCAAGATTTGCTCCAGTGGGTTTCAGTTTTCAGACCATCTACTTGTTGTCATTCTGGGCTCTGTTTACATAATGTATCGTAGTTTTAAGTTACAATTAGGTACTTTCTTGCACCAAATCAGTGCTGGTTTCTCTTTATTTTTCTTCCAAAACTGTATTTTTTTCCAAACTGTATTTGCTGAGAAATACTATGGATAGAGAAACATGCTGAAGCAGAGAAAGACGGCAGTTTCACAACAGTTCAAGGTGAAGAAAAGTTAAATGCAGTTTTTTGGAATCACTATTCGTGATCATTTGTCGCTCATAGTATTGTTTCCAGGACTAACCTTCTCGCTCTGGACCGATGTGCAAAGCCAAAAAAGTTGCCTCAGTTTCGCCAAAACAAGCGGATACTGTGAGTTAGGCTATACTTCCATATTTTCTGAGGTTCCACTGTCAAGCAGGACATTAATCAGTACATGAATTTGAATCAACATCTAGTAGTTACGCACATAACCTTGATTTGCACGAACTCCCAGTCGAGAATCTTGATTCGAAGTCTTCAGAGAGAAAACTATAGTAGATTCAGAAAACTATCGATTTTGAATTATTTCAGGAAGAAGTTGTATAAGCGGAGAGGGGGGGGGGGCAATGGTGCAATGTTCCCGTAGTTTGAAAAGTTCGCGTAGTTTGATTTCAATGCTCTCTAACTAAAACCACTCTGCAACCTTCTTATATCACATCTCTAATTCTCACTCACATCATAGGCCGTAGGCAAGAAACATCCCGGGCCGGGTTGGGATGTTATCCCAACCTCAATCGGCCGGGAAATAGCCGAATCGAGCTCGGGATAACATCCCAAACCGGCCCGGGATGTTTCATCCATACGGCCTCATAACCTAACTCATCACGGTGACTTGACTTGACCGTCGTACGTAGGCTGGAACATCCCGATAGCTTCATTCCAATATACGTCTCGCGCTTTATATCCTATATCTCCTATCTTATATATCTTACATCTCCTATCTCATATCTAGGCTGGATTTGGGAGCAGAGAAATAAAAATATGTACGTGACTACGACCTAATGATGAAAACTGGAAAGAACTATCTTAATTCCAGGGTCTGAAGCCAAATTCGACTCCTTCTCTAACCGCAGTGAGCGTACCGCAGGCGCGCGCACCTACTACTAAAGTGAGTTATTGATTTTGTGAAACTGAGAATGGATAGGATATCGTGTACGGGAACTATTGTACTATTGCCCCCCCCCCCCCCTCGCTTTCTGGGGTAGTAAAGCAGGGCTCGAAAACTTGAAAACTCGAATTTGTGCTTGAATTTAAACTTGTTTTTCCAAACATGACCTGATCACATTCAATAACCATCAACCATTCCCACTTCCCCTTTTGTAGTGTGAGGTAATTGTAGAGCGTCGACAATTCGAAGATATATGATTTTTTTTCATTTTCAGTCCAAGGAATCCGGGCGACAGAACGTAAGTGAATATGTTACAAACTTTGAAAAGGTTCATTTAAATTTAATACAGTTTCTGACTGAATGTCAGGTATGACAATCGCGAAACTTCTCTAAAAATAAAATATAAAAGTTATTATATTCAGCATCCATGAACTCTTTGCTTCATAAACGTCACAGCCTCTTCTATTTCTTTTAATTATCTTCACATATTCTTTTAATACCGTAATTTTATTTTTTTCATCCATAAACTTCGAGTTCTCCTGATTTTTTTATTAGTTTCATAACTTATTTCCAGTCGAGAGTCCGGAGTGAGGACGACACACTACGAAATGTGCCGGATACCATGCCAGAGTATGATGGGGAAGAGGTAGGCAACCGATTATTGATTTTCCATGAATCGTAACTAATTACACTTTATTTTTTGTAATTAGAATGAAATAATAATAATAATAATAATCTTTTACGGCAACTATTTCAGCCGTGTATTACTTTTATTGAATGAAACCCATAATCACACAAATCACATATCAACCGTAGAAGGACTGTCCGTAGAGGGGGTGGAGATAGGCATGAGTGAGCTTTGTAACCAGCTCATGCGGTCCGCCATATAGATGCCGCGGCGAGCGGGGATCGAACCCTGGTCTGTAGAGCGACAGCCGAACGCTAACCACTTGACCACTCGGCCCCAAATGAGATTCTTCGCGGAACGAAACGTTTGCTGTGTTTGACTAATCAAATTACGAGTGAACTTGTTATTCTCTTCGACAATCCCCAGCTAATTGGGCAGCCATTTTTGTAGCGGCCTCCTCCAGAGAGTATGCAGATCAGAGAGACGCCGACTCTCTGGTCTGCTTTCAGCGTCTCATTGACCTGCACATTCTCTCGCGCTTGTAGTTGACTAATCGGGTGCCAATGTTTCTTTGCATTGCTTAGAAAATAATTCCTTTTGCTGTTTTCGTCGGGGAATTTTAAAACGTGTTTAAGAAAATCATGTGCTCAGTAAAACTTGACACTCAAAATTGTTTAAACCCGATTCAAGACTTCTTGAATCAGGTTCAAAAAGATTTGAATGGCACCTTAGACTGAGTATATAATTGCCTACTACCATGTAAAAGTCATTGTGACCACACATATTTTAGTTTCAATTGAATATAACACGTTTCATACTAGAAGTCGATTGAGTAGCCACGTGAAGTCAGCATTCTAATGAGGCATCGTGCACTTTGTCATTGCACGTTTCTGAGTTATGCTGTATCTTTTACATGTTCTCACGTGACTGTACTTTTGACTTACATTATAGTTTCATTCTAACCGATCATTTTTTTACAGGAGCTGATCAAGCAAGCCATGGAAAAGGACAAAGCCGAGAAGGACAAAAGTGCGAAAAAGGGAGCAGACAAGGAAAAGGAGAAGCCGGAGAACAAATGAGATATACATGTGAAAATTATGAAAAACTAATAGAGAACAAACAATTATCCTTCTTGAAATGAACTTTGCAGTGAATGTTTTCATTTGGATGATTTCGATTGATTTTGCGAGGATTGCAAAACTGAAATTCAAACTAAACTTGGTTTCACAACTGTTGAATCTATTCGGTATACATTTCGTTCATAAATGAGACATTGCTTTATTCGTTGTTAGGAAAGTATCTGTACGTTCATACGTTCATTCTGGGGTTAGATCTCGGAATTCTCGTTTTCTGTTCATCATTCGTTTCTACAGCTTTCCGTTATTATTGTGTACTCAATTCTTACATTGATAACTGATGTGAATTGTACAGTAGCAGAAAGCGATTTTCACATCCCCCCTGAGCAGAAATGAAGTTGGAATACGACACGTAGTAAATTCACATTAGGGGACATTGTCCTATTTTACCAGACCACGACTGTAGCACTAGGATTCAATTAGAATCTTCCGCACAAGAATCGTTAAAAACAAAGCGGATTTGCTCTTCTGCGATTTGCTGAGTTTCCAATTAGTTTTGACCGTAAATCTTGTTTATGAAATGTTTTATGCCAAGTTCAGAGAAGAGTGCCCAGAGTGCTATGCAAATGGAAAATTAACAAGTAATAAACATAAATGAAAAAATGCGATACAACTACAAAACCAAACAACACATCGACCATCAAATTTATTTACATTCGATTTATTTACAAACAATCAAACTGTCAGTCAATTGTTTATGTGAAAAGAGCTGAGTGAGAATGGATTTGGCCACTGCCTTACGACGTGAAAAACAAAAAGTAAGAAAATTCTTCTATTCTTCTTTTCTGTTCTTTTTGTGCTCTTCCCAGGCTGCCATAACCTTTCCGTACGACTCTGTTCGCGAAATGAACCCCCTCTGAAAACGTGTAAACTTTAAACGTGAAACCTGTAACTTGTCTACTACGTACGTGAACACAAAAAATACGATTTTAAAAAGGTATTCGATGATCTTTCACAGCAAACTACTGCAAGAAAGGTCCACTCAGCTCAGAAGTGGTTTTCCTAGTGAAACGCATGAAAAAATGAGAGAATGAAAGTTATTTTATCCAAAAGATTCAAAAGCTGCTGAGAGCTGAAAGAGATCAACAATTCTTGCAATTTAGTTGCAAACTAACATCAACGAGTAGTTCAGCCAAAACCACATTGAGCATGACGAACTGCTCCTTCGTTTGAACCATCAAGTAACGGGCCTCACGGAGACGAGTTAGCACAACTTCCTAAACGATATAAGCCTATTGAGAAAACATGAAAAAACATGAAGTTTTTATAAAGAAACTAGTTTCGATATCACTAATGTCACTATCAATAAATTGGTAAAAACATGAGTTATGAGTTTAAATATTCAAAGAAGTTCCTTGTACTCATGTTTGCTTTTCCATTTTCCCGAAACTGAAATATAATTTGCAAAGGTTAAACTACTAATAATAACATAAGGAACATTTCCACCCTTGTCGTTTTCAATGTTTGCTTACAGTATCGATCTTGTGATCTTTTTCCAGCATTGCGATAGCTTCGTGAAGTCCTGTAATACGTTCCATGAAACTTTCGAAATATCTTTGTTTCTAAAATATCGGCACACATTCTGCTCTTCGCACATTTTGTCTGTAGATTGCGTTCGCAACATACGAACAAAATTAATGAATCAACTTAAATGGATATGCAACTTATTCAGTGCAAACCAGAGATTGCGCGAAATTGACTTAAGTGTGTTATATCAAAACCAAATAGATTGTGTGATTATTCCACTGTTATAAGCTGATCGGATGTGAAGCGAAAAAACGGAAATGACGAAACACACCGATGAAGGTTCCAGTGCGGCCCACCCCAGCCGAACAGTGAACAGCAACGGGACCCTCACTTTTCTGTAACAACAATCGTAGGATTTTTTGCTTCGCGAAAAATCTTATATCCTATCGTATTACACAATAAAACACATCTTTCCAACTTTCTAATACAATGCTTTGTGTTCTATCTAATCTGTTTGTAGTTTGATCCCGTTGCTTATGATCAAAATTCGTAATCAATAGTGTATATTGGGACCAAACTTCACGAAAGGTTTGCAAACTACATCGAAGTATTTTTTATCTACCATGATATGAATTCAGAGAACAGATTCAGCACCTCGCCGTTCCAGTTTCAGAGAGAATAAAATATTGGAAATGGAAGAAAGAGTAGTAGGAGTGATTAAGAAACTGACAGCAGATTGAACAGCCTTCATGAGACCAATGATCTGGATAGGCTCTGGTGGCGACTTGTGATCTACCCACTCTGTGTACTGGAAGTGGTCCAGTGTCTGGCTGGGTTGTCTGAAAATCAAAAATCAAAGGTCAAAGATGAATTCGGGTCGGATAGATCCTGGGAAACATAACCCGAAACATTTCGAAGATCGAGGTGACATACACTGTGCAAATTGTAGACATTAATATAATGGGGAATAAATTATGATACTGTATTTGCTCACCCCGATGTTTCAATTTGTATTTTGCGCAAAACAGTTCCAATCAAAGTTAGTGACATGCGCTCGATACACGTGACCTTTACACTTCCAAAGGTCAGTACCTCACCAACAGCTTCGGGGAAGTACTTGGCACACTTTTCGTCGCCACCTGTGATGAACGATTAACAACTACACTCAAAGTGTATTCTCGTTTAAGCTTACTGCGAAAAATTTTTTTTCACTTTACGAAAAAAATAAACTGAAATTTTTTTTTAAATTGATTGCCGTGTGCCAGCTGTGATACAACCAAGCAGTTCATCGTTGGAAGCAGTATGAAAAAGGACAAATACGATTAGTAGTAGTATTAGGTTGGTATCAACTCATGATTACCTCTTCCGATAGTTTACTTTACGTTAGGTTACGTTAGGTTAGTATGCTAACAAACGAACACGTTATTATAGAGAAATACAAGACTGTTGAAAAGGGTAGTAAGACGTACTTTCAACCAGTTGACAAAGCATCACCACCACAGTACATTTCTTGGCTATCAACATCTTCCAAGTTCGCTCGGCCGTATTTTTCATAGCGCCCTGCAATATTGAATTGATAAATATGGTTTCATGGCTGTCATCAAAGTAGAAACTACGATTATCAATTGAGAATCCGGGTCAAAACTCGATGAATACTTTAACTTTCGCGCGATCTGCTCTGCTGGACGTGTGAGGAATTCTGTCAAAACATCGCGATCGGATATGTAATTGAATATTAAGTTAATTGAGTTAACAACGAACAAATGAACAAAAATGTTCACCTGAAGAGCGATCATCTCCTTTCCATTACACAATTTGACGACATTTGCATGAATGAACGTTTTGTTGTCAAAAAGCACACGCGTGGCTTCGATGCAATGAACAGTTTTGTATCTGAAACGAAAAAACAAATAGATCCTGGGTTTATTATACAATTTTACAATAAACCCAAGACTAAATTTATTGTACAATTGTCCCCCCCCCCCCTGGGCGATTATTAAACAGGTCCGAGGTTGTACTAGTATCCCTCAATTTGTACAATTTTCATGAGATCTTGTACGTTTCTTAATATTCCTAAGCCTTTCGATAAGAAACAAATCGGTAGATTCTTTGTTCTTCTCCTATAAGAGTGAGCCAGAATCCTGCACATAGCAAAATTCTGCACATAAGCACATAACACTCAACTTATGAAAAATTATTGTCAATTTACTATCTATAAGTTAATTGTGTATAATAAATAAACGGTTATGAATAAGTTATCTACCTGTATTCTTCTGTGTCTCCCTCATGATATATATCCTTCTTGGCTACAAACTCCTTGTGTATCGTCTTGAATGTGGTGTAGAAGTAGGCCAGCATATTTTCCTGAACAATTGAAGAATTTCAGTCATTCTTAGGTTTATGAAAGTTATAAGTGTAATGTTAATTGGACCGTGTGATTTTGAGTATAGAATACACTAAGAAAGAATATAGATCTTGAGTTGAACACTAGAAAACCTTTACGTTTAAACGTATAGTTTTTCAACCATTTTGAGTAATAATATCGGATTAATCAAGAAATAAGATCAAGTTTGTGAAGAAAAAAGATATATGACAAAATAAAAAAATGTTGAATAGAATGACCCCACCTTTTTACCCAACTCTTCCATGTACATATTTGCTGCCAGTGCAAGCTGGAACAAAATGTTTGGTGAAACGCCGTTTTTTTCCAAGAACGATCTTAGTTCAGAACTGATAGAATAAAAACTGGGTAGTTTTAGAAGTTCCAGGACAGTTGGTATTTTATTTTTCAAAAGGTGCATAAACTTCTTTCTAGTCGTCTAACCTTTGATTGTCCTTTTACCTTTTACCTATGAATCAGTTTTACCACACAGAGAAAAAGTTGTAATATGAGTCTTTTTAGTTAGTTTTGTTCTAATATTCACAACGAAAAAGCCAAAAACGTCTCACCTCCCCCTTACTATCCGAGTCATCATCTTTCTTTTTTGCTCTTCTCATAAAAAAGAAGACGGCCAAAATGATCATTATCACCAGTAAAACACAGACAACGGCCACGGAGATTGCGATTATTCCTGACTTGTCCATTCCAGATTTTTTGTCGCTACCACCGCCAGCTCCACCACCACTATTTAGATTGTTCTGCTGGTTCGGACTGTCAGGTGACGCCGGGTCGACGATAGCAGGTGGAAGGGTTGTAGTCGTGGTAGTAGTAGGACGGAGGGATATTTCGAGTTGAAGAAGTTTATCGACGGCCGTTTGGTTTGGGAACAACCTGCAAAACACCATCCTGTTATTCAAATTGTTCTATGTAGATGCCCGAACAAATAAGAACAACCGCACACAGAGTTATACAGTTGTGAGCTGATAAAAGTTGATCGCTATCTTTGTAAGTGAATACTGTAAATGAGAAGACACAACAAAATCGTTGATTGCGTTGGGTATTTTCTCAAACAACCTGTATCGGCGTACAGCTTTCATAAATATTTCCACTGATAGTAAGGATACTGTGATATTCAGTAACTTGTGAATGATTGACAAGAGACCTCTTCAAATCAGATCGCTCTAATCTGGCCATATATATCTCGTTAATCACAAATGTCTGATTTCTATATGTGACCGTTTTTTTATATATTATCAAGAGAGCTTGAGTCTCCAGCCTGTCGGTGATTGATAGATTCACCAGTTTCAAATCGACCTTCTCCTTATCCACAAATTCCATGTAGCAAAAAGCGTTTGTGATTATACCAACATAAAGTTTGATTGGGAAGCGGAGTATGTAGATCTTGCCTGATTTCAGTGAACATGTTCAATAGAAAAAAAAACGATTCCGTGAATCAATACCATGGATAATAGTTCTTGCGTTGGTCTATGATGTCCTGATGCTCGAAATGCTTCAGCTCGAGTCGTTTGAAACCGATCGCAGCTAAAATAGAACTTTCTGGTTCTTTCACAAACATACACAAACGAACAAAACTTACACATTTACATTACACACTCCATACGTCTAATGAGAAAAAAAATAGGTTAATGTTTCTTCATCTAAGAAAGGGATATATATCTTCACTGAAGTTTGTTGAGAGGAGTTAGAGGGCCCAACGTCTCGCAAAAATGGCTTCCGTGCGGGGCGGCGGCGACAAAAGTGTCCGCCTCCTCAAATCTCGGCTTAGTTTCGCTCAAAATTAACTTATTCCAAATTTTTTTACATTGCTGAAGAGATATAAAAATGTTGAGGTATACGTATTTTTCAAGCATGTCTGCAATTTGAATATTACGTGTGAGAGGGCCGAAAATGGTCTCGCAAAAAATCATGGATAGACCGGTTTCGTGAAAATAAAAATGAAAGAAGAGTTTGACGTGTAGTAGGAAGACGTTTTCCGATGAAGAACTCATGACAGGCGGGTATAGCTTGTTTTTCACTCCTATTCGCATGTCTGAATGGCGGATTGGATAAAAGCTCTATTCACGCACGGCGAACGAAGGTTCGATTCCTGCCTGGAGCACAAAAGTTGCTCTCACTTGAACGAGTTTACAACTACGCCAATCGTTCTAAACTACGGCGCCGTTAAAAACTCCAATAGAACCTCATAACATTCCTTGTTTAGCTTATTGTTCAAAAATATTTTTTTTCAAAAATGACCGTTACTTCGTAACGATAGAAAAATAGTTCAATTAGTATGAAAAACGGGTGTAAAAAAAGTAAAGATTAGTTTTGGAATGAAACGTGTACAAGAAATATGAAAGAAGTCCAATTAAAATATTTTGAGGAAAAGGCTAATCTCGCTTTTCTTGAAAAAAAAACAGAGTGTAAGCTAGATCATTGTGAGTCGCAGTCAGAAGTTGTCTTTTCCGTAACAAAAAACTCGGTATTATTTTTTTCTGAACTTTTTAATCGAGCGAGATTAGCCTTTTCCTCAAAATATTTTTATTGGACTTCTTTCATATAGGATTGGTCAAACCATTGTGGACACCGTACCATCGATTTTGTATGGGACGGGATTTGGCGAGCGGCCAGTTCGTCTGCGTATAATTGATCTACACACTCTTTGAACTGCTGGCAAATAATCAACGACCGCTCGCCCCGCATCGCTCAATCAATCGAACCCTCTGCTGTCTTTATGGGGAAAATGGCGACTATATTTCTTGTACACGTTTCAATCCAAAACTAATCTTTACTTTCTTTACACCTGTTTTTTATACTAATCAAACATACATCTCACGCTCGTGTTGGCATAAGCTTCTTCAGTTGAATCGAGCAGGCAGTCCGTTATTGTTGTGACAACACTTCCCCTGGAATTCTCGGGCAGTAACTAGAAAACACACTATTGTGGAAACATAATTTATTCGATTTGGACTTCGACGAAGTTTTGAATGTGATTGAAGACGAATGGAATGAATATATATTCCGATGTGGCGGCCCAAGTGACGTAACAACTTTGCTTGCGAGTTCAGAGAAGTTCTCATTATGTACATGAACATGTATTGTTCCCGACTCGTCAATCGTGAATCACTGAAGCTCTCTTTGGTTTTGTTCGCATGCATACGAATCGGCATACACACTTTTCTGTTTTTCTATATTTTTATTGACTTTTCACGATAGGTCCGTTTTGCCGTAAGCTGAAAAAGTTATTTGTAAAATGTTGCAGAACTGTTCGAGAACACTTTTCCACGAGACTCAGTTTCCACAACAATACCTACTTGTTGTATGATGTAGAGGTGTCCTCGCCCTTGATATTTCCATTACCCTTCAGTGACTTGAGCAAAGTCTCCTGAAATTGAATATTTATATTCGAATAAACCCAGCGTAACGACTTCATGGATTGCTTGTTGACTTTGTGAAAAGGGGGGCGGGAGGGGGGGGGGGTGGTGCTACCGATGGATCACCGCGTACGTTCTACCATGCAGATAGTAAAATGGTCCCAAAATTTCCAGTGGTTTGTATTCAGATCCTGAGCGTAATATCATATTTGCAATGAAAAAATAAACCGAATTAACATGAAAACCCACATATAATGTGCCTGTGATCGAGTTACAACCAAAGTCCCCACACACACAAACGGCATGCCGCTTCCAAAACAAGCAGAAGGGGAGTTTATTCTGAAATCATAGCATACGACACAAATTGAACGAATAGAATTATGAGCAGAGAGAAAACGAGTTACCTGATTTTCTAGTTCAACAGCTACAAATTCAATTATGTTGTCTTTAGCACAGTCCCCGATCGAAATTGGTTCTTTGATTCGGTAACCGCACGTTTTGTTTCCAACATCCTGAAGAAAGTGGAAGGGTCAAAATTGTTATTTGTATACCGACCGACCATGTTCAGATTATGTGTATGACATGATCGAATATCTTTGAAAGTTTAGACGTCAAATCTGCGGCGATTGATCATTGGTGGGTGACTGAATATCTCCAACCCAATTACACAACTATTTTGTTTTAGCGACGGTTCAGTAGCCTATTTCTTGAAGAACTTTCCCTAATTTGATATTTTTCTATTTAATTCCATCAGTTGCTAGTAGGCTACCATGACACTGAGAAAATTACGTAGTGGGAGGGATCAAACAAAAAGTTTGTGAAACCTGAAATTAGCAACATGGCCAGTTGTGGGTACAAAACACGAACGTGTTCTCTCGCAACGCTAAAGAGACTTCACATCAATTTCAAGACGAACATCTTCGTTGGACGTGGTTTTTGTTCTACATTTAGAAATACAAACCTGTAAAGTTAAACTTTCTGGCGTGTTGACTATTGTAGTTCCATTGGCGGTTACGTTGAGATAGACGCCACCGACGAGACACTGGTTAGCCGTCGCAGGCACGGGGATAACAATCAAAACGGAGATCAACGCAACTACCTGAAAAAAGTAGAAAATTGTTTTAACGAGAAGTGGTAAGTTCTTTTATGAAGTTCCCTGATTCGTCGGCTTACTTTCTAGAGTCGATTTTCGATAATCTTCATTGGTAAAACTGATAGAACCACATTTCAAAAGTGTACTATTTTCCCCATCAGACAAAACTTGAAACCAAAACAACTGAGCTTGAACGATTCCGTTTTATCAATCGCGATTTGACTGTACTGAATTTTGTGAAGTCGTAAGGGAATAATACCGATGAGAGCGGCAAATGTGGAGTCTATACGAGGGTAACCAATTTACCAGAACTGTTAAAATAATGAATGGAATAATATTAAAACAACAGAAGTTAACTCACCCAGACGAACAGTTTACTGGCAAATATCCTAGGAGAAGAATAAAGCAACCACACACTCCGTTGAGCCATCGTAGAATGATGGGAATGAGCCTGAAAAATCGGCTGTTGCCAAGAAATTTCCGAGTTTTTGTTAACGTATGGACGTATAAAAACTAGGAAATTTTTTCCCGGCGAAGTTTCTTTTTAATTCCTGTCAGGACGTTAATCAGTCAGTTTTCCCGTTAACGCGATTTTTTTACAGACTCATTGACAAGTTTATGTATGAGAATACACTATTCGATTGAAGAAAGCTCTTCCCTCTATTCGCTTTTCTCAGAACTTGAATGCATTCTATTACAAACTTCGAATCTACAGTGAAAATTTCTGCCCAAACTGACTTTGCGCTGACAAGTTTCAGAAGGCATTAAAATACATTATGCAAGTGAACAAATTCAAAACTGTACAGTATTATTCTGTCTTCTGACACGTTTAAATGTGGTTCGCTCGCACATGTTCGGAAAAATCTGGGAAATGAACTAGCTATGGAACTATTGAGAACTAAGTTACCACAACGATCGGAGGATGTCTTCTACACTTTTCCCAAGCCAACCTCACTTCGGAAAAATAGAGCCAATCTGAATCGAGGGATCTTGGATAACCAGTTCAAACATACTTGAAAAATTGGTGCAATAGTGTAACCTCAGACCTTTTCAACCGAACTATACCTTTTAAACGATGTTAGACAGATAATGACTAATTATTCATGCAGACTTAGATCAGCAAACAACTAAATTAAGATTACATGTGAGGGGAACATTGACTTTTTACCCCCCCCCCCCTTCTGAAGTTGTATTGCGTTTGGGGAATTGTAGTTTGACCCCCCCCCGCCGGGGGGTAAGGGGGACTGTGCTTAAGACAACATCATTTAGCTTGGGTGGGGGGTTGAAGTGCTACGGGGGGGCAGGGGGGGGACTAAACTAAAGTGGGAGGCGATACTTCAATTTTCCCCATGTAAGTGCCAAATTTATTAATTTTTGTCTCTTAACGGAATCGAACCTGCGGGCAATTGAGTCTTATAGCATAGCGCTAACGATTGCGTTATTATGCGTTGCCGGCAAGGTTTGGAATCAAAGATATGTGTACGAACAGAGCGGAAAGGGAGATATACAGTACCCTCCCGCCTGTCCGTTGGCGACGACTATACGCCATAAATGGATTTAAACTGTAGATCTTTGGATTCTCTTCCAGAGAATTCTGTAAAATTGAGGAAGAGCAGAGAAATGATGCTACTTTTCTATTTATTTCAAATAGCCTGACTGTCTTTCAACTTACCTAAAAACGTTTAGATGACTGAATTCCAGAGCGTAGCAGCCAACTCTGGTGAGGAGAAGAAATGGAATGCAAGCTTTCTGTTTTGCAACTGGAAACTAACGCAGAAGTTGCCATGATTTCACGCGTGAGCTTGGGTTCCACACGTTAGAAAAGAAAAAAGTTTCACACGTTAACAAAAGCTCTTTATGGTAGAAGTCAAGTCGGAGATAGAATCGGGAGCTTTCCTTTGGGAGAGACGCAGATTTCACTTCTCCGTTTCTTCTATATACTTCATGAAAGTAGTTCTTGCATACTCGTTTCACTATTCGACTGGAAACTGAATTTCGATTGTAAACAGTCTGCTGAGTGCTCCGAAATAGACAAATAATAGTTATTCATTATAGGTCTTTTGGTCTGGGTGAATTATAGACTTTTGTACACTAGAATGTTATCACAGAAATTAAATGTGGTGAAATTTCAATGATTTTATTCAATACCAACGTTTTCATTATAACTTCACACAAACTGTCTTGCAAACACAGCAGTTATCAAAACGCATACAATATACTCGTGACTCGATGAAGAACTATCACTATCCGTTGGTGTCGTTTCAGAAGCTTTGTTCGGTTGTTCAGAAGGCTTGGAAGCTTCGGATGCAGTCTGAATGGTCTTTTCTATCTCATCCTTCTTCTTCAACATTCGTTCTACGGCTTTCGGGTCAGGAAAAAGCCTGTAAATGAAACTTTTCACCGAAAGTAAACTATTCTATCAGCCCGGCTTTGTTCTACGAAACGAGCAGGGTGGTATTGTTGGTATCATCAGATCGCGCTGTGGTACCACCAGAAAATCTGAATTCAAGAAAAAAAACGAAATAATCGCGCCCTTGCTGAACAAAGCTGCTCGTGTTCTAATGTATGTACCTCTTTCCCTCGTGTTCTAATGCTTGTACCTCTTTCCCTCCTTTTCCTTCCAAATCTTTTGTTTTTCTCAAGATAAAGAACACACCCAAAATCATTATTATAACTAGTGAAACACAAAATCATTGTCGCCATCACCGCCAGCTCCACCACCACTATTCAGATTATTTTGCTGATTTGGACTGTTAGGTGAAGCCGGGTCAAGTGGGGGTGTGGTGGTAGTGGACGGAGGGTAAGGGAGAGTTGGAGTAGTCTATCGACGGTAGTTTGGTTTGGGAACAACCTAGGAACGAATATGATAGTTACTATGTAGTGGATTTCGAAACCGTTTTGAGCTTCTCTAACACTCAACAAACGTGTCAATAAATGTTCGATTTGCGTGTTCATCTTGGTTTTTAACTGTGAGTTGGAGTTATGAGAAATTCGAAGACAAATAGTGAAGAAACTCACTGTGGACAGTCCCCTCTTCGAAGATCAACTTCTTCGAGATCGTCACGAAATTTTTTGGCACGATTTCTTCTTGGCATATTAGCGGCTGGAATCGAATACAGTGAACATTTTCATTCAATCTTACAAAATACATGAATTGCTACTAGTTTGATTCTATTTCCTTGTTGACAAACAACTGAACAGAATTAGTTTGAGTTTTTGAAACCAGTCTTTGTCCTGCTTTGATATTCCGACGGGTACTAGTGAATGTGATCGTGATTCGATATTTCATTTCCTCCTTCAATGAATTGTTCGCATGCATGGAATGTTATTTTGAGCTTCTCAGCTAATTTACTTCATTCACAGTACAGTGTTTCTAGCTAACACATGTAGCCAGGTGCACATAGGCAAAATGCTGTTATTCAAACGGAACCAGAACCACAGAATATTCTCGTGAAGTGAAGAGATTCTGGTTGCATGTGAAAACAACCAATATTTTCAAACATAACCAACCGGGTTGTTTTTTTGTTGCATGCAACCCGGTGGCAATGTGTAATTGGCAGGAAATGGCCTTTTTAAGGAGATCGTTTGCTAAATCTATCGCATGAAACAAAAGTTCAAAACGTTCGGCATCGTGTGACAATAAAGATTGAAAGGACTTTTTCCGAGTATAAAGAAGCAAACATTAAAAATTTTTACTGTAACACATGACACTGTAACGCTTAGTTTCCTTAATATCCTCTTAATTGCAATTCCGTGTTCACTATTACAGTACAGTATGCCACATACAGCATGGCAATAGTGAAATTGTATTGTTGTCATTTCGACCGAAATACTGTAATTTTGCGAACTGTTAGTCGTGCCCCAATTAACGCAACTTTGTATACCGATCATGGTCTGAATAATGAGTTAGAATTCGAATGTCAAATTTCGACGATCCCTTTGACATATTCCAGTGACTCACTCATGTTTTTATATGCTTCTTCAACATTGTTCAATGTGCAGTCGGTAACTTCATTTACAGTTTGCTGCCTCGAGCTGAAAAGAAATAAACTATTGGTAGACAGCATTGGAAACTAACCCGGGTATTTCTTCATTTATATACAAGGTGGGCGCCGGCGGCTAAAGCCGCCTCCTCCTCCCTTGCTCTCATTCCAAGCTGACGAAAATTTCTGAACAGGTTTCTACCCCATGAAACGCTAGTTACCCCTTCGTTTTATGTAGCGCGTGGTACCTACTTACACTTAGAGCGTGTGAATCTTCTCTCACGTAGTGCTTTAGCTCACATCCACAGAGAGTGCGTGAGCTCACTCTCACGTCAAGCGCGTGAATTTAATCAAACGTAGAGGACGTGGAATCTCTTTTTACGTAGAGCGCGGAGGCCTGCTTTCTTATAGAGCGCGTGAGCTCACTCTCACGTAAAGCACGTGAACTTACTCCCACGGAGAGCGCATGGAACCTTTTTTTACGTGGAGCGCGTGAGCCTACTTCCAGAGGGCGAGACCTCTCGTTACCATACAGCGACAGACTTCTTCTTGAAGTAGGACAATTATGTGGACCAATCTCGTGTCAATGGTCCTTTAAACTGCTATAGAAAAATGTATTGCAGATTAAAGAACTGAAGCGTTGCGATTGGACCACATAATCGTCTTTCTTTAACATAGAGCGCAAAACCTCTTGTGAATTTGAAGCACCAAAGAACTAATAAAGAGCCCGAACAGATCTCTTCAAAATGGGGCGTGATAGTTCTCTTCAACATAGGCCGCGAACCTTACATTAAGCGTGGGCATAAACGTGACTGTTCAGTGCCTTCATTTCCTTTAGTTTCTTTCTCTCTTTCCGGTAAACCACCGATCGACTCACTGAGAAATCCTTACTTTATATTTGGCTTACTTGGTGTGTGTGTGTGTGTGTGTCTGTCTGTCTGAAGCAAATGCCTGCACTTTTGGTCGAAAAAACTGAGGAAACTGAGGAAAATGCACTTTTAGCTGAAATTGAATGGAACGCGTGAGCGAACGTGAGCGAGATGCATTTCATTTCCTTCCCCAATGGATACGCCGGCGGTAGTGCTTTGATTTTCGGCTATAAAGTTTTGCTATTGGTTGGTTGTAAATACTTATTAATGAGGGCTGCAATGTATGAAAAAGGTGAGAATAGATTTTTAACACTCTCTATATTGTTTCTGTCAACATAGGTGTACGTTCTATGTGTGAATGTGCTCGATTTTTCTCAATTTCCACTTTTTTCGGTTTTTTTCTGCGGTGTATTTGAAGGTAGAGGTAAAATAGTAAGAGAGGAAGAATTGAGAGAGAAAAATATAGAAAAAAAAGTAAGACAAAAAGGGAATGATGAACAGTATGGTGAAGCGAGAGTAATGCTGTGAGCTGTCCACTTCTCATATTCTTTCTAGGTACCGTGCCACCTACGTACGGTACGTATGATACGCTCTCTATGCCGATCTCTACTGTTCATGTGTTCACAGTATCTATTATTTGATGTGGTTTGGTCCTACTGTTAGTGTTGAGTTATAGAGCACGTTACGGTTGACAGGATGGCTAGACAGATAAGAAATTGGGCATATAAGCGCGGCGAGAAACAAAAATAGAGAGAAAGAGACAGAGAGAAAGGAAAAGAGATTGAAGAAACTACTGCTATGTGTACTTTGTTAGCCCCACGGTTTTTATTTCAGCTGTCTATGTTAGCCACACTGTTCCTATTTCCCGCTGTCTGTGTGAGCCCCACTGTTCCCATTTCCCGCTGTCTATGTGAGCCCCACTGTCCCCATTTCCCGCTGTCTATGTGAGCCCCACTGTTCCCATTTCCGCTGTCTATGTGAGCCCCACTGTTCCCATTTCCCGCTGTCTATGTGAGCCCCACTGTCCCCATTTCCCGCTGTCTATGTGAGCCCCACTGTTCCCATTTTCGCTGTCTATGTGAGCCCCACTGTCCCCATTTCCCGCTGTCTATATGAGCCCCACTGTTCCCATTTTCTCTGTCTATGTGAGCCCCACTGTTTGCATTTCCGCTGTCTATGTGAACCCCACTGTTCCCATTTCCGCTGTCTATGTGAGCCCCACTGTTCCCATTTCCGCTGTCTATGTGAGCCCCACTGCTCCCATTTTTGATATCTATGTGAGCCCCACTGTCCCCATTTCCCGCTGTCTATGTGAGCCCCACTGTTTGCATTTCCGCTGTCTATGTGAACCCCACTGTTCCCATTTCCGCTGTCTATGTGAGCCCCACTGTTCCCATTTCCCGCTGTCTATGTGAGCCCCACTGTCCCCATTTCCCGCTGTCTATGTGAGCCCCACTGTTCCCATTTTCGCTGTCTATGTGAGCCCCACTGTCCCCATTTCCCGCTGTCTATGTGAGCCCCACTGTTCCCATTTCCGCTGTCTATGTGAGCCCCACTGTTCCCATTTCCCGCTGTCTATGTGAGCCCCACTGTCCCCATTTCCCGCTGTCTATGTGAGCCCCACTGTTCCCATTTTCGCTGTCTATGTGAGCCCCACTGTCCCCATTTCCCGCTGTCTATATGAGCCCCACTGTTCCCATTTTCTCTGTCTATGTGAGCCCCACTGTTTGCATTTCCGCTGTCTATGTGAACCCCACTGTTCCCATTTCCGCTGTCTATGTGAGCCCCACTGTTCCCATTTCCGCTGTCTATGTGAGCCCCACTGCTCCCATTTTTGATATCTATGTGAGCCCCACTGTTGCCATTTCCGCTGTCTATGTGAGCCCCACTGTCCCCATTTCCCGCTGTCTATGTGAGCCCCACTGTTCCCATTTTCGCTGTCTATGTGAGCCCCACTGTCCCCATTTCCCGCTGTCTATGTGAGCCCCACTGTTCCCATTTTCTCTGTCTATGTGAGCCCCACTGTTTGCATTTCCGCTGTCTATGTGAACCCCACTGTTCCCATTTCCGCTGTCTATGTGAGCCCCACTGTTCCCATTTCCGCTGTCTATGTGAGCCCCACTGCTCCCATTTTTGATATCTATGTGAGCCCCACTGTTCCCATTTCCGCTGTCTATGTGAGCCCCACTGTCCCCATTTTTGCTGTCTATGTGAACCCCACTGTCCCCATCGTCGCTTCCGCGCTCTATGTTAGGGTGGGATGTTCCGCTCTATGTGGTAGACATCATTGAGTTTCATTTTGCTAAAAAAGTGATTGCAATGACTGGGAAAAACGAGTTCGGCAAACGGGGAGAAAACTAAACAAATACTCATATAAGGTCTCGCCAGCCTTGACTAAAAACAAGGGAGGCGGAGGCGGCTTTAGCCGCCGGCGACCTTCCTTGTCCCTTTCTATAATTCGCCTATTTGGTTTGTGTGAAACCTTTTTTCTGCACTTTTGGTCGAAAAATGGTGAGGAAACTGAGGCAAGCTGGGTGAGGCAAATGGCGTGAGCAAACGTGTGATTTCATTTTTCCCAACCGGCTGTTGCTGGGATTCGGCAATAGAAAATTTCTCTAAACAGGATTGACGAGTTTCACGCCGTCACGGTTAACAGGTAACAGGAATGGCTTAACAGGGTAGGAAAATGGGTATATAAGCGCGGCCGGAAGAGGGAGAGCCATTCGAACTCTCTGTTCGCTCCGAGGATGCCCGCACTGGACTGGAGCTGCTGCCGTGAATTTGATGGATGGTTGGGAGTGCTGCTGTAAAGGCCACTGGGGCTCCCTACTTCCTGGATGCTGCTCACAAGATAGAAAAGAACTCTCTACACATCAAAAATAGTAGACAAAAAAAGATTTTTCAATTCTGTTGTTCTCATGTTTTGCGCCCGATGTTAAAAAATAGTCTCGCGCTCTATGTTAGAGAGAGAGAGAGAGAGAGAGAGAGAGAGAGAGAGAGAAATCGCGCCCTATGTTAGAGAAATGTCTCGCGCTCTATGTTGAAGAGAGAGATCTCGCGATCTATGCCACAGAGAGGTCTCGCGCTATATGTTAGAGAGCGGTTTCGCGCTCTATGTTAGAAAAAGATTTCGCGCTCTACGTTAGAGAAAGGTCTTGCGATTTATGCCAGAGAGAGAGAGAGAGAGGTCTCGCGCTCTATGCCAGAGAGAGGTCTCGCGCTCTATGTTAGGGGGGGATTTCCTGCGCCCTATGTTAGAGAGAGGACTCGCGCTCTATGTTAGAGAGAGGACTCGCGCTCTATGTTAGAGAGAGAGAGAGCGAGCGAGAGAGAGAGAGAGAGAGAGAGAAATCGCGCCCTATGTTAGAGAGAGGTCTTGCGCTCTATGTTGAAGAGAGAGATCTCGCGATCTATGCCACAGAGAGGTCTCGCGCTATATGTTAGAGAGCGGTTTCGCGCTCTATGTTAGAAAAAGATTTCGCGCTCTACGTTAGAGAAAGGTCTTGCGATTTTTGCCAGAGAGAGAGAGAGGTCTCGCGCTCTATGCCAGAGAGAGGTCTCGCGCTCTATGTTAGGGGGGATTTCCTGCGCCCTATGTTAGAGAGAGGACTCGCGCTCTATGTTAGAGAGAGAGAGAGAGAGCGAGAGAGAGAGAGAGAGGGAGAGAGAGAAATCGCGCCCTATGTTAGAGAGAGGTCTCGCACTCTATGTGAGGGGGGATCTCCCGCGCCCTATGTTAGAGAAAGGACTCGCGCTCTATGTTAGGGGGGATTTCCTGCGCCCTATGTTAGAGAGTGGACTCGCGCTCTATGTTAGAGAGAGAGAGAGAGAGAGAGAGAGAGAGAGAGAGAGAGAGAGAGAGAGAGAAATCGCGCCCTATGTTAGAGAGAGAGAGAGAGAGAGAGAGAGAGAGAGAGAGAGAGAGAGAGAGAGAGAGAGAGAGAGAGAGAGAGAGAGAGAGAGAGAGAGAGAGAGAGAGAGAGAGAGAGAGAGAGAGAGAGAGAGAGAGAGAGAGAGAGAGAGAGAGAGAGAGAGAGAAATCGCGCCCTATGTTAGAGAAAGGTTTCGCGCTCTACGTTAGAGAAAGGTCTTGCGATCCATTCCAGAGAGAGATCTCGCGCTCTATGTTAGAGAGAGGACTCGCAATCAAGGACACCTTCTGTGCTCTATGTTAAGGAGAGCTTTCGCGGTCCATTTCAAAAAAAAATAGGGCCAGGAAGCTCTCGCCAGCCCGGAATAAAAACAAGGGAGGCGGAGGCGGCTTTAGCCGCCGGCGACCTACCTTGTCAGAAATAAAATAGCTCTATCACGTAACTGACGTGCTTCGCACTGGTCTCTATGTTTTGCCGAAATCTACTGAAAAGAAACGATTCGCTTTACCAAACAAACAGACAGACGGAATTAGCCAATTATTTTAGTAGATAGAGCACTACGTGGTAAGTAACCGCGCTTCTTTCAATGATACGCGGTTCACCGAATTATGTGCTAAGATCAGTTTGTATTGAGATAAATTATTTTTATTCAGGTAATGATAGCTAGTGTTATCAGTCGGATACTAAACGGACATATGTCAAATGTCTCGCGGAACCCATGGAGGAAATAAAACAAGTTCTGTCAAACCGAATAAGCGTACGGTCACTTTGGTAGGAGGCGGGGTTGGCGAGCGGCCAACTCTCCTGCGTATTTTTGATCTATACATACTCTCGCCGGTTGGAAAGTAATCAGCATCGCTCAATCAATCGAATCCTTTGCTGTCTTTCTAGGGAAACTGGCCACTATACTATAGTTCACATCATTCCTAACGAGACTCCTACAGTAACGAACTTCCAGCGCCAATCAATAAAAGGCAGCGAAGGGCGGCAATCAGCTAAAAATTAGAGCAAAATATTCAGCAAAACATCAAAACTCAAAACCAACCCCAAGTATTTCAACGAATAGTCCACTCCTTCAATCGTTCCCGTGTAACTTAGAGCTTTCAACAAGGTGTCCTGAAAACTAAATACCTTCATTCATCGAAAGCATAAATATGTCTCTCTAAGAAAACACTCCGAATGGTGTCCGCGTCAGTGGTGTCATAAGCTGGTATACTGTTTTTCTTTCTTTTTCCGTTTGAAAGTCCGCGCCTCTCTAACTTTACGCATACGATAAAATCAAGTAAGGTGTTTCACCAAAGTCATATTTTCCTATGAGTCATGGAAACATGATGAGTGCCAATATGACTCATGCAAGTAAAGTACAACACCATCGTAAACACTCACATAGAAAACGCCTGTAACCGAGTTACAGCCGAAAAAGTCACATACACACAAAACATACGTGCTCCAAAAAGAGCAGAAGGGGTTGGTCTGAAATAAAAAAAAACATTTAGCTGATAGAGACGTACGTACATTTAGTTTTTCTTAATCATGCTTTCAACTTGACCAATAACGGAAATAATGCCTAATTGTTGGTTAATTTAATAACCTTCATACAATACATAATGTGTCCGACCGAACAAAATACTTGTGTAATCGATGCTATCCGCAGCTACAGAATCAATAAAATTCACCCCTTCTCGCACTTCCACCGCCAAAAACTCGACTTGGCTGTCTTCCAGCCGAGAGGAACAGAAAATATCGAGTTTGTCGATCTTGAATGCACACGATTTGTTTTCCACGTCCTGAAAATTTGGAAAATCACAAGAAAGTTCTTTTGCGAAAAAAAAATACTTATAATAACAATCGTTGTTGTTCCAATTTTCTAGTTTTCACTTCCTCATAATGTTTCATTGACCAAGACGCGGTCGGTTGGTTCAGGCTCGGTCGGCACATGTCCAACTGGCGGTCGGTGATAAGAGTGTGGGTCGGCCTGTGTATATCTGGCCGTCGGTAAGAAAAACCGCAGTTAGAGTATTACCTATACTTGTTCATTACCGACCGCCAGCTATACACATGCCGACCAACACTCTTATCACCGACCGCCACCGACCGCCAGTTGGACATGTGCCGACCGAGCCTGAACCGACCGACCACGTCTTGGTCAATTACCCAGAAGCTTTTTATAGTTTGGTTAGATATATCTACCTCTAGAGTCATGCTTTCTGGAGCATTCACTACAATCGTTCCATTTGCCGTCATATTGAGGTATACACCACCGGTTATACACTTATTGGATGTTGTGGGCGAAGGAAAGACACACAAGACCAAGAGAAACGGGAGAATCTGAACAAAACAAAAAAAGTGCGGCTGAACAATTGGATATATGAATATTATAGTTTAAAAGAAAATTATTGTTTAAAGAAAATGTATATCGCTAGAATAAGTTTAGTTCGCTCTAGCAACTGACAAAAAGCTGCCTCTACAAAGATCTGCGACTTGTATGATGAACTGCGCCTCGTAACCAAGCGACGTTAATGAATAAATAAAAAAGAAATGAACACATGGCTAGGGGTTTTCGCACGAGTTTTTGGATACGACTGTCTTTACAAGAACAACATGATAAACCCGAGGATCCAATGGTTCCAGGGATACCCAGTGGATCGCTACTCTGAAATAATCATGCATTTACTTTAAGTTAATAGGAATGGCTCACCCAGATCGACAGTTTACTAGCACATATCCTGGAAAGAGAATCGAGCAACCACCCACTCCATTGAGGCATTGTAAATGATGGAAATGTGCCTGAAAAACCAACCCAATCAAGAATTTTCCCAGTTTTCTCTCACGTATAGATGTGGGAAAACCTGAAAATGCACTTGAAGATTGTTTCCCGGTGAAGCTTCCATTGGAACCGTGAACAAGTCAAATTTCCCGTTTACGCGTTTTTTTCCAGACTCATTGTTTAGCCCACGAAATACAGTGAAATCGAAAAAAATTAAACATATTAGTGCATGAAAATACTCTATTCGATATTCGACAGACATTTCCTTCGTTTCATTTAACTAAAAACTCAAGACTTCTATACGAATTTTGTAGGCAATGAAAACATTGGTGACCAAATAGACAATGACTCAGCGATCACAACTATTTGGGTAAAACTATATTCGTTTGGATGAAACACATCATAATTTCAGATGTTTCGGAAGATGCACAATATACAATTTGCTGTCATCTCACACTGAATTGTAATTCGGTCCCGAATATTCGATCAAAATCTATGCTTAGGTTGAAAAACAAGTTACCACAATAAACGAAGAAAGTTGTCTACTCCCTGTCCAACCAACTTGACTTCGGAAAACTAGAGCGAATCTGAAACTCTGGATCTTGAATGACCAGTTCTAAAATAGCAGCAAAATGAGTGCAATGGTTCACCCTTGTACTTCTATAACAAACTCTGCTTTTCATATTATATAAACTAGCACACTCTTTCTGAGAAAAAAATGGCAAACTTGACTATACAAAGCGTTCTATTTTTCGTACTGCAATTCTAAACATTCTTCTAGAACAAAAAAAACTACTTTTACACTTTTTAAATGGCTAGGTCCAATTTTGTGTCTGAAAGCGTTTCTCCAACACCTACCTAAAAACTTTTTGCTGACTAAATCGGGGAACGTAGCCGCCAACTCCGATGCGGAAACGAAATGGAATGGAAGCTGTCTATTTGGAAACTGAAAGCTAACTTAGAAGTTTCCATGTCTCAGCCGAGTTCTCACACGTTGGAAAAGTTTCACACGTTGACCAAAAATTTTCGTGGTAGACTTAGAGATAGTCGACTTGCGCAAGCGCCGTTCCCTTACTTCGTACTGCACTAAAATGAGTGGAACACCCCATATTATCGAAAAATTGTCAAAACACTTATCAGAGCAACCGTTCACTGTTATAGACTCTGCAGTACGCCAATTTCGAAATGAAAAAAACAGAAATGAAAAATGGTTTTTCAATGATTCCATTCAAAACTCTATTTTTCGGTACTTCTTCACACAAACTGTCTTGCGAACACATCACTTATCGAACACGTGACTTGAACACGTACTATCACGGTCTGTTGGTGTCGTTTCAGAATATGTTTTCGGTTGTTGAGAAGGCTTGAATGGTTCAGATGTGGTCTTAGCTGTCGTTTCTAGGTCATACTCCGTTTTCATCACTTTCTACTGCTTCCGGGTCAGGGAAAAACCTGTGAACTGTCTTTCTTCTGGAAGTTAGGTCACTTCCAGAGCACCTTCATTCCATCCTGCGTCTCTCTCTCTCTGCCACTTGTATTCGTATCCCGGCGGGATGAAAGAGCAGGGAGAATAGCGCATGTTTGGAAAGACGCACAATGGGATGAATTTGGTTCCAGGATATTCTAGCACACGTACTCAGTAATATGGTTTGTTTCATTCTCACTGAGGCCCATTGGCATCGTGCCAAGAGACTATTTCTTCGAGAAACTATAAGTATTCAAATGACATTCTTTGTTGAGGTGTTCTTCTGGAACTTAACAATCGTTAACAGAAAACAAGGCAGTATTTTGAAAAACCACAAAGTGGTGAAAAATTGACTGGAATATTCATTGGCGCGCTGCCAAGTCTCAGTAGGAATGACCGGAACTATATGTTACTGTCACCCGAGCTTCTACACGTTAGCGTCAATACTATCGGAAACTAGGCAAAGGCTCACGAAATAAAAACTTGCGAGAGACGCAGAGTGTGCAGATTTCATTATCGCTTGCCCTTGCCGTTATAGTCAATCAGTTGTTTTTTGCTCAAACTTGTCGAGGCTTCTGCCCGGAATTCTCTGACTTTCTTCCATACAATTGATCTATACTAGCCGTTATGCACAGTGATACTTTTCCCGTACTTTCCAACTTCCTAAATCTCTCAAACAATCTTGAAAGTTTTTGTGCTGAAATGCTGTACTTACCCACATTCACGTAATGAAATGATTTGGAAGTTTTGTATTCCTAACCACATCTGAGGTTGTAATTTGGTCTCGTGCGTTCATCTAGGTGCTCATTCAAATCCCATACACTTGTGTTAGTTTATATCGGCTTTGTCCAATCAACGGCAACTTTATATCATTGAATTTATTTCTGAAGAATTGCGAAAGATTCGAGAAGCAACTCCGACCGGAAAGCGACATGTGCAAACCACAGTGTAGAGATGGACCGAACGATCGTTGTTCTTCGATATCTTCACACACCATTGATCTCAAAGAACAACGATTGTGTGGTCCAAACCCAAAGCTTCAGTCCTTTAAACTGCAACACATTTTCTAATGGCAGTTCAAAGGTCCGTTGACACGGGATTGGTCCACATAATCGTCCTCCTTTAAATATCCACCGACAAAAACGTGATGAAACTAAAAGCACTGTGCACTCTGGCAAATCTAATCCTTTAAATTTCATTTTTTCTCACAATTTCCACCGAATATTCCCAGATTTCGTGAAGGTACATAAGAATTGTAGTTCTGAGTTATGGTTCTCTATATATTTTTTTGGGACGATAATAGAGAGGTCGAACTTTGTACAGTATTTGCTGGAACTAAAAGGCAGAAATACATTTTTCCAGAACATTAAAGTAAGGGAAAAAATCATTTTCAGATGTTGTTGGGTGAATGGAATTGAAAGTGAAAGGATAGTCTGCTCGTACTCGATTTACGATCTTTCTATTATCATTATCAACAACGTTCTCATCACTTTTTTCTTTTTCATGTGTTTTTTTTTCTGATGAGCGAGTGCCACATTTTTTTAGATTTAGATGAATGAATGAATTAAATAAAGTTGATGTTCTGCGTTTATGAACCTGTGTTTGAGAAGACACTCTTAGACCAATAAAGACAATTAAAACAAGTTGTGTAAAGCCCGAAATTGTTTTTTTGTAGATCCTACAAGCAATCTGCTTGTTTTCAAGAAAGCACTAAAAGTACATTGAGCAGTCACCTAAAGTTAGTATTCTAACGAGGCATCGTGCATTCTAGCATTGTACGTTTCTGATTTTTTCTGTGTTTAACGTGTTTCACGTGACTGTGCAAATGATTAGTAGTATACGAGAAAACTGCAAATGCCGGTGGGCGGGTACAACAATGTCTCATCTGTTTCCTTGATAGATGGATGTTCGTTTGCTTGCGTTTCTTATCAGGTATTAAGTGATAAAACATGTCAGAACGTCTTTGATTGGTTCGTTTCACCTTTCTATGATATTGTGTCTTTCCGCCATCTGTCCGCTTTCTCTCTCGTTCTTTCGCTCTTGCCATCTCTCTTTCTCTCGCTTTGTTGCTCCCTCACCGATTTTTCTCGTTCTCTTCCCCCTCGCTTTCTCTCGCTCTCTGCTTTTTCTCCCACTCCCGCTCTCGTCCACAAGAATTTGTGGACGAAATCGATAACAAGAACCTTTTTTACTCAATTGGACTTGACCTTTTATGCACAAAGAGAGAGGGTGTGTAGGTCAGAGAGACGCAGACTGGCGGTCTCATTGACCTGCGTGCTGTCTAGCTCTTGTAGCCCGCTAATCGCAGAGAATGGCGCCAATGTTTCTCAGAGCTTGTGTTGCATTGTTTTGCAAACATTCAAAACATTTTACGTGTTGCTATTGGAGCACGGTGCAACGTGTAACATTTAACGCAGCACTGACAAATTTATATTTGTTGGATGCGCTGTGAAATGAAACTAAAAGTTGTACACGGATCTGTTTTTTGACGAGAAATCGAAAACTAACATGAGAGCTTGATGGAAAGTCGGTGTGTAGTTAAAGAAACGCCAGAACGTTTTGACCAGTATGTCACCGTTGTTAAGAAGTGAGTATTTCACATCACAAAGGTTTAGATTGATGGATGGATGCTCGTTTTCTGAGCTGTTATCTTGCATTATCTGATGTAGCGAGTCAGAACATCTCAGTTTAATTTTAACAAACGGTCATATCAACGATCATCTCTCCATGATGTTGTACTTTTATAGTTATAGACTGTCATCACGCTCTCTTTCTCTACCTCTGTCTCTCTCTCTCTATCTTCGTGTCTATCTTTCGCCGCTTTGTATACTATATCTCTATTAGTATAAAAAACGAGTGTAAAGAAAGTAAAGATTAGTTTTGGATAAACATGTACAAGAAATATAAAAGAAGTCCAATAAAAATATTTTGAGGAAAAGTCTAATCTCGCTCGGTTTAAAAATTCAAAAAAATGATACCGAGTTTTTGCTACCGGAAGAAAACTTCTGACTGCGACTCACAATAATCTAGCTCATACTCCGTTGTTTTCAAGAGAAGCGAGATTAGCATTTTCCTCAAAATATTTTTATTGGACTTCTTTTATATTTCTTGTACATGTTTATCCAAAACTAATCTTTACTTTCTTTACACTCGTTTTTTATACTAATTGAACTATTTTTCTATGGTTACGAAGTAACGGTCATTTTTGATAAAAATGATATTTTTGAACAATAATCTAAACAAGGAATTTTATGTTTTTCTATTGGGGTTTAAACCGCGCCGTGGTTCAGAACGTTTGTGTAGTTGTAACCTCGTTCAAGTGATAGCAAATTTTGTGCTCCAGGCAGGAATCGAACCTCTGTTCGCCGTGCGTAAATAGAGCTTTTATCCAATCTGCCATTCAGACATGTGAATAGGAATGAAAACCAAGCTGTACCCGCCTGTCATGAGATCTCCATTGGAAAAATGATTCCTACTACACGTTTAACTCTTCTTTCATTTTTATTTTCACAAAACCGGTCTATCCATAATTTTTGCGAGACCATTTTCGGTCGTCTCACACGTAATATTCAAATTTACGACACACCTGAAAAATACATATACCTCAACTTTTTTATGGCTTTTTAACAGTGTAAGAAATTTCGGAATAAGTTAATTTTGAGCAAAACTATGCCCAGATTTGAGGAGGCGGACACTTTTGTCGCCGCCGCCGCCGCCGCCGCCCCGCACGGAAGCCATTTCTGCGAGACGTTGGGTCCTCTAACTCCTCTCAACAAAATGTTTCTTGGAACGTGAACTTAATTTCTTGTAGACGTGTTGCCCTTCAGTAATTCATGCAAATATCTAGAGAAATGGTCGACGTACTTTGAAGAAAATTGTAATAAACTGTTTTGTATTGTCTGCAGACCTTTGAACGAAAACTAATGTGCGCAGCGCTCCGCGCTGCGCCCGATTTTTTTCGTTCAGTTTCTCCCTCATCCTTCTCTTTTGCCTTTTCTTGGGTCTTTCTGGCCCTTCCACACGATCTTCCTGGCTCATTTTCTCCTCTTCATCTTTTCCTTTCTCTTTTCCCTTACTCTCCTTCACTCTTTCTTTTTCTTTCTCTTTCTCTCTCTTCTCCCTTTCAAAACCCGAACAATGTCTTCCTGTCCACACTCACATCTTGAATTGATCACTGCGCTAAGAAGTGATTTCCAAAAACAGCACAGACCATTTACAAGAACAGTACGATTGTAATATCCAATGTATCGAGTGTGAATGATGACAAATGTTGTTATTCTGTGCGACTTGAAGACAACGTTTTCCTAAAGCTCCAAATAAGAAATTCATGAGAATAATTAAAATCTCAAAAAGTCTCATTGTGATCCAAAATACCATGAATGGACATGTGTTTCAAGTGTCAATGTTGACAAATGTGTTTTCTACTATGCGATTGGAACAGACAAAACACAAGAGAAAATTTTTCAGAATCAAAGTCGAACAGTGACCGTGTTTTTGTTTCGGCAATGGTTTCCTGGCGTAGAGTCCTGGGAATTGCCCTCGGAGTCGTTGTGGCGGCGGTGGGAGTCTGTCTGGTCGTCTGTGCAGGTATAGTCTCTTTCATTCCTACTGAGACTCCTACAGTAAGATTACGGAACTTTGAGTCCGTTTCAACAACGTAAATGTTGTTGGAGAGATAAGCGAAGTTAGCATTCAATTATGATTACATTTAACTAAAATTGTGCGAACTCATTCTCAACAAACTTCAGTTTTCACCAAGAAACAGCCATTGGGAACTGCTAAAGGATACTGTAGGCGTCTCAGTAGGTCTGATGTCGACTATATATAATGAAAATGAATCATTGCCCACAAATGTCGATTAAAAAAATGAATATGTCCATAGTCATTGACATGAGAACCAGAGGTATCATTAGACAAAGTTACAAACTAACGTCAGACCTCGGATAAGGTCTATTTAGTTTCTAACTGAACTCAGTTTACTGTATGGAAATCGAGGGGGAGTTTATAACTGTAACCGGATTTTAGTTTCACGTTACTTCCAGGTTACCTACCAAGGTAACCTGAAAATAGGTTACCACAAAAAGGTAAGGTAAACCCCTTGTAGGTATGCTAGAAGATCCCGGCACCTTCATCCCATCCTTCGTCTCTCGCTCTGCCGCGGGATTTGAGCACGTATGCTTGAGGAGACGCAGGGTGGGATAAAGGTGCCGAGATGTTCTAGCATACGTACATCACGGCTTTTCAGGGAACCTAACCCGTTTGTGGTAACCTTATTACAGGTTACCTTGGTAGATACCTGAAAGTTACGTGGAACTAAAATACGTTCACCGTTAAACTCCGGTTAGTGATTGAGCTTTTTGAATGTGCCTTACTCACAGCACCGTTAGTGGCTGCCGGTGCTGGGATGGGTTTGCTGTGGTCGGCTGTTGGTGGAGGACTACTCGCCGGCGGGTCGGCCGTTGTATCCAATCTGATCAACAACCCGGTATAGTTTGCTCCTGTGAAAACGCTGGCAGCTTGAAATACCGGAGAAGATGCAAGCCTAAATACTTGTGTCAGATTAGCCTGCATCTCCTCATGAATTTCAAACAGTACAGGCGACATCTAGCTGACCCCGGCATTTTAAGTTGCAAAAGGGGTGAGTCCGGTATTTTAGGCTGCAACGGTTTTTCAGAGTCGTCCGACATCAACCACTTTTGGTGAACTCAATATCTAACCGAGTTTTTAGGTAACCGAAACCTTTTTTTGTAACGTCTCTCCAGGTGTAACCGGTTGGTAACCTAGAATGGAAAACCGGTCACCTGTTACTGTACCGACTCATGACCCTGTACAGTGAAATGCTCAAAACTTCCAAATCGAAGTTCGCTGTGTTGGTGTTCTTGGAGTTCTACCAAATTTTGGTAGATTCTGTTACAAACTCGGAGAGCTTGGAACCAAAATAATGAATCGTTCGTCAGAAAACGCGTCTCGAATATTTTGAGGATCACCGTAGGAGGACATCAATTGGTTGAACCGAGTAAAAGTTTGAATATGATTTTTATTACTAGCCTCATATAAGTACGTATATCGTGCATGGTCCGCGTTCCAGTCGATAAGACCAAAGAACTTTGAGAATGCGAAAAAAACCAGACACCGAAGCAAAGTCATGCAAAAGGTGATCTAGCACCTGATCACATTCTGACCACATTGTCACCAACTTCCTATGTATAAACATAGTACGTGACCAAAACGTAAGAGATATTGTGACTATCACCATGAGACATTGCTACGGTGCCACTTGTCCGGAAACGTAGTGCAACAGTATGACGTTATTGAAACCTGAACTACATTTTAAAATTTCACATTTCATTTCATTTACTTCACAAGCCGTTTTCTTTCACAAGTACATATTTTCCAATTCAATATTATTGAAACGACTATGACATTTTCAGGATATTGGAACACTGGACCTCATGAAAGAGTTTGGAATCAACTTTGCAGTGGGAGCGGTGACCGGACTGTTTTCCAGCGGAGCTCAGCTACTGGTCTCACATTTGGGAGTAAGTTCAGTCTTCGTGCACGTTTCCTTCTCCAACCCCGAAACAAACCGATTCTTTCCGAACCAGTTGGGGTGTTAATGAGATTCTCATAAAGAACTCAAATTTTGGAAAAACATTCACAAAAGAGTAAAATAATTCGAGAACATCTGAAAAACAAAAGATATTTACTGTTCCGCAAACTCAGAATTTACATAAAACACTTCAACTGTTTATGACAGAACAAATGTTATTCAATGAACTGGAATATGTCTACAATCTTTATACAAATCGTTAATAATAATGCAACTGGAAAACGGATACTTATTTTCTACTTGAGTAGTAGGAACACATGTACTTCGCCTCTGCAAGCCTTTGACTATACTTTAAAAACATTTTCATTTTTCAGCTCGGTGCACTGGCCGGTATGGCAGTGCGTGCCGTTTCCACCTTCCTAGCCGCACCGATTGGGCAGGTCACGTCCAACTGGGTGGGTATAGTCGCCAATTTTCCCATAAAGACAGCAGAGGGTTCAACTTATTGAGCGACGCCGGGCGAGCGGTCGGTGATTCTCTGCCAACAGTTGAGAGAGTGTGTAGATCAATGTTACGCAGACGAACTGGCCGCTCGCCAAACCCCATCCCATACAAACTCGATAGTACGGTGTCCACAACGGTTTGACAAATCCTATATAGTGGGTGCCAGTTTTATAGACTTCTGTCTCTTGTCAAAATCGAACCAGCGAGCGAAAAATTCGTAGCAGGGCGCTAATCACTGCGCTATCAGAGTACACACTGAAAGGCTTAGGAATCACAGACCTGTGCGCGTACACAGCGGGAAAAGAGATACACAGTACCCTGTCACCTCAAAGTTGGCGATTACTATAGCTATGAAGATGCAGGCAAATAGGTTTACCACAGAGGCAAAGCTAGAGCAAACTCTCTGCTTATTATCAATATAGATCAACTAAAGAGCGTGACAGAAATAAACCCAGGAAGTTCTCCGTTACCCCAAAAACTTGAGGGCTAGGATTGTTAATCGAGTTCGAAATTTCGAGTTTTCGAGTTTTTCGAGAAGAGTCGAGTTTTGAGTTGGACTTTAACAACCCTAGTATGAGCTCAACCCAAAACTGCGCCTAAACTCGCAAAGAAACGTTCTGAATGAGAAACGCAAAACTTTTTGTGAATTCAGACTCTCGTACTTGACTTTTTTTTGAGACTCGATTCGTCATTTTATTTGGTTGGCCACGTAGATATGAGATTGCAGTCCTCAGCAGCTATAGTACACATTCAAACTTTCAATGGTCCTGATCTCCTGACACGAAATCGACATATGTTTCCGAGAGATAAAGTCGAAAGCGAGCCTTTCCAGTGATAAAATAAATTCTGCTTCCTCTCATAAGAACAGTTTCAGTGAGAATGAAAAGTATACAGGGTAGATCGTATGTAAGTTGTAGTCCATTCAGCCACACACCCCATACTTCCCGAATTTCCATTGGAACACGATGAGATCGAACTACAAACACAGTGAAATAGAACCACATACATCGTGTATGCTGTACAACATTGCTTTGAGTAGATACTTGAGAACATACCTAGACGTTGGTGAATATGGAAACCAACATTTTCTTCCCTGGTTTTGTTCTCTTTTTCTGATGAGCGGGTGTCACAATGTTTGACTGTGATGAATAACTGAGATATTTTCCTATGAATGTACAAATATTTTCTCAGTTGCGAGGAAGACCTCTGCTGGACCAAATGAAAGCGGCAATTTTCCGAGGACTCGTTTCTTCAGTTCTGGTTCTCGGTTTCGACATGTGGAACTACCATAACGTGAACAGTGTGAGTTTTTTCAAGCAGTCTGAAAATGAAAAAAAGTTGTTTTCAAGGAATCTGTATAGTTTTGACGCCCATTCCCGACATTCCCGTTGAGACTTGGCAGCGTGCCAATAAATATTGCAGGCTATTTTTCATCACTCCAGAGTTTTTGAACGAACTGGAAGCCTCTCTTAGCAATTGTTCAGTTTCCGTACACGATAGTAAAATTATTTTCCAGAATACTTACGTTTGCTCTGAGAAGTTTTCATCCAAAAATCTTGGCACGATGCCAGTGAGTTTCAGTGGGAATGAAACCAACTATTTTATTGTACGATTTCGATCCACTCTGCTTTCGGATTTCACTCGAGAAACAACAGATCAAACTACAAACCCAACATGGGCTAAATACACCGTGAAGGCGTATCACACATATATTATTATTATTGATATTATATTATTATTGTATTCTCATTTTCTTTTCAGATGATTGGCAAAGTGTTCAGTGGTGTTCCTAGTCTCAAGGCGACTTTTGAACAGTGAGTTCTGATACATTTGAACACACCGAAACAAACTTGATTGGTGGCTGAGAAAACGATGCTAAGTACCCTGACCTAATCTGTAATCAAAAGTAGTTCTTTACCGGTTTTTCATTTTAGGTTACCGACCTTTTTTGGTAACCTCTTTTCTGGTCACCTACCCGGACGCGTACACAATGCGTAACCGTAAGTTATGTTGTTCGCAATAGTTTGATCCGGCTCTTGTCGACTCAGACTTTGATACGACCGGAACGAGCCACAGAATTATCCAGGATTCACTAGGCACTGTGCGCGTGTCATTAATCACTAGTAAGCAGTATAAATAATGTGTAGACTAAGTGTACGCGAACGATCGATTATCGATACGATATTAACAACTGTCATATTATGCTTGAAATCAGAATAGGCTGCAAAATACGCTAGTAATACGTTTGCGTCGACAAAAATTCAGCATACGGTCTCGATGTTTATTGTTGTATCGTTCTAGGTTTAAGTCTGTTCTATCATTCTAGGTCATTTACTGTTCCATCATTCTAGGTTCAAGTCTGTACTGGCCAGTAGCTGGTTGGTGCGCCAAGCCGTCGATTTCGCCTCGTTTGCTATCGTGGACTGCGGCGTGCAATGGGTGACTACAGGAAAGGTGAGGTTCCAAAACCTGCGAGCAAACTTCCGTAGCTGGGCACAAATCCACGCCCTACGAGAACACATCAAGCTTTGGAATCAAAGGCATGTGTACACAGCGGAAACTGAGATTCACAGTTTTCTCCTGCCTTTACGTCGGTGACGACTATAACAGACCCATAAATCAACACGTCCCCTTCGGCGAGTTGCCTTCTTCACAGCAAGCCTATAGAAAGTAACAAAATGGAATATATATGAATGAGTGACGAATATTGAAGTAGTGACCCACGAGGAACGAACTGAATTGCCGCAGTATACTAGGAGTGCATCGAATAGTCACGTAAATTTGGCACTGCAATCTATCATTGCACGTTTCTTGGTTCTTTTGTATTTTTCATTTTTTACGTGACTGTGCAATTGACAAACAGTGTACCAGTTGTGCTTCAGATCAACTGGAAACTATTGGCAATGGGTGCTATTCTGTATGGTGGGCAAAAAATGGCTCGAGCGGGCTATCAGTACTACAAAGGTCGCGATTCGCCTGAATACAAGCAGACACAGAAGAATGAGGAACTCGTGGATGAAGTGGGTTCTGTCCACATTATACTATTTAACTTAAAAAAATAGGTCGTCATTGCTTTCTCATCGGTTGTCATGTTGAAAACTATTGAAAGGCAAACTTTTGATGAAAATGATGTTTTTGTATCGATATTGTAACATGTAGATGGTGTAAAATACGGAAGGGGGTAGTTCTACTTTGTCTGATTCAATGCCTTCATAACCGGGCAATGATCTACTCAAATCGGTCAGCCATCAACCGCATTACAGATCAACTGGTTGGCTAACCATCAGGTATTCCAGAAAAAGCGTTGTGTGAACCAAAATAAACAGAATAATTGGTGATTTCAAAACGGGTTGTTCGTTTGCGAGTATCGTTAACAAATTACCCGGTTCCTAGTGGGTTTGGGCCAACTTGACAATGGAGGATCTTCCTGATAAAACTCACGTGAGTGATGGAATTCAACGTATTCTAATTATACTGTGAAAAATTCTACACTTCCATGATGTTGTATATAAGTAGTGGTGTTAGCTGAATATCTATAGAAAAAAGAGAATGAACTTTCCAGACTGTGAAAAATCTTGAAAAGGAAACCAAAGATGTGAATGATGTCCTGCAGAAGGCTAATCCTGAAGGTCGCAAGTCTAAGCTGAATACAGAAGCGTTGACCACAATGAGAAACGACAAGGTGAGAATCATTATGGTCGAAACTATATTGTTGCCTATTGTCGCCATTTTCCCGAGAAAGACAGCGAAGAGCTTCATTGATTGAGCGATGCGGGGCGAACGGTCGTTGGTTACTTGCAAGCAGACGAGAAGGTGTGTAGACCTAAAGGGTACGCAGATCAGCTGGACGCTCGCCAACAAATTGACCGTACGCTGTCCACAATGATTTAACAAAACCAATACCTACGGCATCCTGTTGCATACTTTCATCAACATTGAAGTTCAGCAAAGTCTGAGGCAGTCTGCGTATCTCTACTTTAACACTCTCTCGCTGAGGCAATTTCGAAATCGGCTGGCCAGTTGGCTGGAAATTGTCTATGTCAGACTTTGGTAGAGAGAATTCAATTGAATATCTCCAGAAAACATTACTGTTCAGAGACTAGTTCACTTTCCGCATGTTCTAACAAAGATTATTAAAAATTGCTGAGAATTGGAAATTCCCACATAGTGAAAGTGAGCCTGGAAGCGTCATAGCCAAATTGCCAAAGTTTCTGAATAGGACAATCTCTATAATTTCAGACTGGAGAAACGGAATATGGTGTGAACTACAGCCAACGAAAAAACGAGATTAACGCCAAACAACTGGAAGAACCAGGGCAGGTTTGTACGTGAAAACAATGTGTACGAACGTAGATTGTACTTTTTCCCCGGTTCGTGTACGTGTTCAAAACAAACACTAGAATTATATTGAAAAGTTGTTAGCGTTCTAATGAGGCATCGTGCACTTTGTCATTGCACGTTTCTGAGTTCTGATGTGTTCAATATGTTTAACATGACTATGCGATTGATTAACAGTACACGTGAATTGTTTGAATTGTTTAGTGTCACAATATGCCCACTTAGCCACTTACCTAGTCGTACAGTAAGAGAAAAAACAGTTCTGGGAGTTTCTCATATATTTTACAGAGGAATATCGATCCCAATGCAGGCATTGATCATGACAATCCGGTCATCAAAGACCAAAAAGTAGGGTACCATAACCCAGCCGGAACAAACAAAGAGACTAAACAGATCGTTCTTACTAACAACGAGGTGAGGTTCGAAACACATAAACAAAGCAAGCATAGATTATGTTAGTATTATCAATGGTTGAATCAACTAAACATCAACAAATTCGTAGAAAAACTGAGCCAGTTTCAAAAGTGCCTTGTGAGTGTGAATACTTCACGTTCATACTCCAATTTTTTCGAATGAATTTCTGTGTTAAAATAAGTTATCGACGTTAAATTGTGTTTTTTGTTTGATTTCGTTTCCCACATACTTCGTGTACATATTCCATGCATAAGTGTTTGTGCAACATTGTAAACCATAGTATATACTAGGGTGTTCAAGTCGAACTCGAAACTCGACTCCACTCGAACAAATTTCTGTTATTCTTCTTAATTTGTCCAAGTTCCAGTTTTTCGCCAAACACGATAACTCGAAGTTATGAACTCGATTAGAAACCCTAGTAAATACCTTTAATCACACAATTCTTGTTTTGTTCACCTTTTTGCGTGCTTAATTTATCTACCAAACTGACTGTTTATCAAGTTCATGATTACCAGAGACTGGAGCATCCTAATAGAAATCAACTGCAAGGGCGTGGTTGTGCGGAGGTGGACGCGGCATCAAAATTGGCTAGATCGGGGAATCTGGAAAAGATCGAGGACGTTACCGCAGTCACTGTGGGTCGGAGATGGGACGAGAATACGCAACAATATCAGGAGGTTGTTGCAAGATTCGAGAAGTTTCATACATGCGAAATAGAACACAATGTGATGGATCGCATTTTGACCGCTGTGATTCTCAGGATAGATGATTCATTCATCCCATTGGAATTCCACAGCATTTTTTCAAGGTGGAAAGTCACGTGTTTAAACTACTTTTTCTTACCAATCTCAGTGATGAAAATTCTTTCGAAAACAGTGTCCTGAGATTTATAAACATATATGGATGAATCTCGTCCAATGACTGCCTTTTTTGAAAGTACCGTAATCCTGGACAATCTAACTGGTGTGCCGTCGTAATATCGTGACCAGTAGTTTGTTATTTCAGCTTGTTCGTACCTCTAGTTGTTCCATACTTTGATCGAAACTAAAGACCTATATTGAAACTGAATTTTTAAATCGTGCAAAAATTGCTCTATTCTAGGGATGGTGTGCATAATGCACAGACTCACACTGTTAACGATTATGTGGACCAATCCCGACGCATCGATTCTTTAAACTCCAATTGAACAATGTATTGCAGTTTAAAGGACTGAAGCGTTGGGATTTGTCCACATAATCGTCCTTCTTTCGACCGAATTTGTTTCTATACAATACAAATTCTATATATTTATTTCACATCATCATTCATGATAATCATTGTTCCAGAAGTTCATTCCACCCTGTGAACGGGCATGCGCTTCTTGGCCAGTGCAAACTCTTTCCACGAGAGAGAATATGGCAACGCATCTTCAAAATCAGGCGCAATACTACAGGGACATAGACCTATCTACAAGAGCAGGTTTGAAATGTTACTAATATTGTAACGTCTTTAATTTTTTCCAATTCTGAGCTTTTACTTTAAAATACATTATTGCTTCGTGGAACTTCCTCAAGCACGTCTAATGAGATCGGTTACAACCCGTGAATATTTTCCGGGAACAAATTCAGTGGACGGTATCAGTAAAAGTGATCAACTGGTTATGCGTTTGAATAGGAAAATGTCAATCGAAAACTTCGCATTGTTTGAAGACGAATGAACTTTCTTGTTTCCAAGTCCATGTCATATAGTATTGGTCCGGAACCAAGATGTGTGGGATAGACAAAGAGTTCACCATTGAAAAAACTCCCCATCTGAGGTCGTAACCCATTGTTTTCAGCAGCGGGTGTACTTCAAGACGACCAAATTTCCAAATCTCGAGCACGCAAGGAAAAGAGTTCAAGCAAACTCGAAAAGCGAGTCGGAGCTGCAACTTCAAGCAAACTCGGAATGACACAAGCTGCAACTTCGTTGAGAGACACAGGAGATGACAACCCTTATAACTCGGATTCTGAGGATAATCTCCAAACATCTCCAACGAGCTTCTCGAAGGCTAGTTCATCGAGTAATGCGCGATGGTAGTAGTGTACTCCTCCGAAATCTTCAACCTCCACTGATTCTTCTAACTTTTCCATTAGGTGATACTCTGGTAGTAGGCTCCGTCCCATTCACCGATTTTTCCAATTTTCGAAATTCAATCTTCAGATTTTCGCACACGTGAGAGAATTTCAACAACTAAAATGAATGTTGATATCAGTGGAGGGGCGGAGCCTAAAATCAGTGGAGGGGGTGAAGCCTAAAATCAGGGGAGAGGGCGGAGCCTAAAATCAGTGGAGGGGCGGAGCCTAAAATCAGTGGAGGGAGCGGAGCCTGAAATCAGTGTAGGGGCGGAGCCTATTACACATCCATTGCCTAATCGAAAACTCAGTGACGGTTGCAGATTTCAAGGGAGTACACTACTGATAGTAATCACTAAGAAATCCCATGAGATCACCTCATGAACACTAGTGTTCTATCATCGGAACCATTAACATTTGCATATAATTGCTACGAGGCCAAATTTCGATAGTAATGAATCTCTGGCTCTGAATAACTTTCAACGTATCAATCGAGTCATTTTCTGAGAGAATGTCTCAAAATTTGGAATAAGTTCGCTGAGGAAAAGGGAAATACCATATTCCAGTGGCCAATTAGGTATAGTTCCGGTCATTCCTACTGTGACCTGGCAGCGTGCCAATGTAGTTTCCAGGCTATTTTTCTAGCCATCCGAAAAAATTTTCTTAAAGAAGGACGACTATGTGGTCCAGTCCCAACGCTTCAGTCTTTCGAACTGCAATACATTTTACAAATGCAGTTCAAAAGACCGTTGACACGGAATCGGTCCACATAGTAGTCCTGCATTAATGCCAATATGTCTCAGTGGTAATGAGACAAACTATACATAGATTTGTGTTCAGGTTCACTACAAAGACGTGCTGCCAAGTTTCGAGTCTTCTCTGATTTTTGAAGGAGAGTGCTCTCGCGCCAAAAATGATAAATGCATTTCGCACGAAGAAACGGTCTGCCAGTCAGGACAAGCAGTTGTGGAGCAGAGGATAGGTGTGATTTTAGTTTGTCTGGCAACTTGGTTACATTTTTATAACCAAATATAAATTGGTCGATTCATTAGAATACATTCACACTCTACTATATACTAGCACTATGCAAAAGATCTTGTAAGTTTTCATAAGTGGTTGCTGACGCACTGATTGTTGTACCGTTAAATTCGATAACCACAGATCGTAAATCTCGGTAGGTAAAATTCTGAACTAGTTAGCTCCTAAACTATTGAACTATACATAATAAACTTGTCAACTTAACCGGGTGAATTCCCAGCAAAAATTATTGAGATAATATTAAGAAATAGCACTACCGCACCAGCACGTTTCTTCATGTAACGAATTCAATAACTGACGATCTCATAGGTGAAGTTCAAGAATGTGAACCCGTCCCCTTCCAAGAAAAAAAGCAGCGTAGGCCACCCAACAAGAGAGAAAACAATGATGAGAACAATGAAGTATCCGTGATCCAATCTCTCAAAAGTGCTGGGAAAAAACTGAAGGGAGGTGTGAAAAACTTACTGGTGAGTTTTGTCTGGTTCATCCACGGAATGATTACGTTCAGAATAACAACACGTATGTGTACATACAGACATGTTCAGCTTCTCAAACTAAACTGAATGAATTGAACAAAGTATGATGGATACTTCGAGAGAAAAATGACATATTAAATCTCGAAATGCATTGAGTCTAGAACATCTCCGTTTTTTGCAAACCATGCGCAACTTTCATGAACAGTTGGTTCATTCTACGCAGCTGTGCCAATGGTTTCAGAGGCTGTATGCATAGAATATCCCGGGCTGGGTTGGGATTCTAATCCAGGCTTTATTCGGCTATTCCCGTGCAAATTCAGGTCGGGATAACATCCCAACCCAGCCCGGGATGTGTCATGCAGTGAAAAAAGGTAGTGCAAAAAAGTTCGCTTTTGTGTGCAATACTAGTGTAAAAAAAGTTTTTTCATTAAATTTGAAAAAAAATGTTAACATAAACTGCGAGATTATGTATTTGAACTTTCTCTCGAATTGTTGATTTTTGTTCTCTCAGAATACGTCGTCCAAGCTGCCAGTCGCTCAAATATTTTCTTTGATTGGATGGAGCAAGGAAGAAGATAGCTACGTGCTGATGAATCCTTATAAGTGGCCAGAATTTCCCAGAAGTAGGTCGAACAAGATAATAATAGGTGTGAACTATCCAGTACACACTCTTGGAAACGTGTGTCCTAACATGAGTTATTGGAAAGTATTACGATGAAGTTGTGCATTCGTTTCTGGTGTGAAGCAGTTATAGTCTTCGCCAACGGAAAGGCGGGAGGGTACTGTATATCTCAGTTTCCGATGTGTACGCACACAGGTCTTCAATTCCAAAGCTTGTCGATTATGTGCACTAATAGCGTAGTGGTTAGCGCCCTGCTACAAATATTTTGCTCGCAGATTCGATTCCGGCAAGAGACAGAAATTTATATATTTGGCACCCACTATATACAGATCTAAAACTGTCTCTTTTTTTTCGGAGCTAGACAGAAAACACCGAACACGGTTTACTCACTTCTACTATTGTTATTGTTGTTTTGTCACGTCGGTTGTGCCGAAGGTTGATCCTACCACGCCGAAAGTGCAAAATAACTTACCTAATTATAATACAAAGATAAAATTGTCACATTGGAAGCCCACGATGTTTTTTCGCTCCTACATCCTTTGGACACCAGAGTATGTATGCTAAAAGTCCCCCCCCCCCACCTTACTTCTATCCTGCGTCTCTCGCTCCGCCTGACTACTTTACCCCGCGGGGTGTAAGAGCAGAGTAATATCGTATGTTTAAGGAGACGCAGAATGGGATGGAAGGGCCGGGATTTTCTAGCTTACGTACTCAGTCTTAACTGATGATGCGCAAAGTGACAAACGCAGGATGATGAGTGCTGTACTATAGTTTGTTCCACCCACATATAACCTTCTCCAGTAATTCGCGCCAATTTCTAGGTCAAAGTTGGGTATGTAGGCATTCTTGGATTGTCTTCAAGTTTTGGTAGTGTCTCCCCCACCCTTACCACTACAAACTCTGAAAGTTTGAAACCAGAGTAATAAATTATCCATTAGGGAAAGCCTTCTGAATATTTGATGAATTACTGTAGAAGGCCACCGATTGGTGAAACAGAGTATAGAATTTGTTCCTCTTGAGCCCAAAGCAACACAATGATCAGAAAGCTGTTGTGTCCTACTTAACTCGTAGTTTGCGCTGCGTTAGAAGGCGGAAGTCACATGAATCTATGATGATATACATGTTAGTTCTGTTCGATCCTGCGGGGTGTAAGAGCAGAGTAATACTTTGAGCTCTCATCTCCCGGTGAGAAGCAACTACACCGGTTCTACACTCAGATTTACGTATCATCGGCGTTATTGGTCCTCAAAGTTCCGGAAAGACATCTCTGATTCATTCTCTAGTCTATGCTGAGGGATACGCCATAGAGAAGGATATGTACCTGCACTCCAAACTCAGACTGGGTTCGTTCATATAAAGATTGACCAAATCTCTTGTCGGTATCACGAGGTATTTCACCCTGGTTCAGAAGAGTGGTGCACAAAACTGCGGGGATCAAAAGTCACAACTCGAGATTTTTATTCTCAAACTCGCTCTCATGTATTGTAGTACAGGCAGATCACAAAAAAGTCATTCTTCACAGCTTGGATTGTGGTACTTTCGTAAGAAGTTTTAAATGGGGATTGTAATTTTATTGACATTTTGAATGAATCATGTACGTGAGCGTGAAAACTGAGCCAGACAAAAAACATAGCAAGACAGACACTTGAGATAAGAAAGAATGTTTATGGTAATTTAATGCTTACAAGGTAAATTAATCAGTCGAACCACGAAACGTAAAGGATACGGTTTTTTTTAGGAGTCTTGATGTATCTTCTGCCCGAGAAGGGAATTGCCTTTATCGATTGTTGTGATGGTATGGGTTCGATTGACGAGAATAAGCCAGATGTTTTACCACCACTGGGCTCAGCCATTAACGAACTGTTCACGTATCTTACGTGTGATCATATGATCCTCAATTTAGCTGTCAATGAGGCGAGTTTGGGTTAGTTCTCGAAATAAAAAAGAATGAGAACGAAAAATGATCTTACCATTAGGAGAAAATTTAAGCCAAATTGATCCTTCACATCATCTTAACCACAGAGTATAGCTAACGCGCCGTGCTGTTTATCAAGCCGCGTTCACCCGAAGCTGGGCTAGCTGTCCTCAGCTATCACATGTTTTCATATTTATTCATTGTTATGCCTGCATGTAACGATCAAAAATATGAAATAGTTATTTATCGAATTTTTAGAATTATGAGAACGGAAGAAACAACCACAATTAGTTTCTCAGCCAGGATTGCGTGGTATAGCTGACCAACGAAGCAGAACCTTCAAACTGCAGTGCATTTTCCAATTGTAGTTAAAAGGACCGATGCGTCGGTATTGGTCCACATAATCGTCCTGCCTTAACCCCACCATTTGTTCTCAAATTTTCAGAAAGACATCTCAGAAGATATCTGCGACAAAGCGGTTTTTTCGCGGTTCCAACTACTTTCTGCGTGGTCAATGTCCGTTAACATGGTCGGTGCAAGCAACGTCACCGTACTTCTTCGTTCACACGAATCCATTAGGAAATCGAAGATTCTGAAGCAGTTGATGGCAGATTATTCGAGAACAGAGGTGATACTTTGCATTTCTTTGATTCAATCAAAATGGTTCAATGTACACTTTGTCATTGTGCGTTTCTGAGTTCCGATGTGTTTAAAATGTTTCATGTGACTATTCAATTGACTAACAGTTTAGCGGCGAGGCGGGAGGCTAAATGATGGAAGAATACATTTTACACACAAAGATTCTCCAAATTCCAGCTGTCAATTTTGACTGAATCCATCTGAATCTATGGTTCTGCCGCCTATTTCTCTAATATTTATCTATATGCAAATTATAACGGTTGTGACTACACTGCGGCAATATCAGTACATTCAATTGATACTTCGATTCACATAATTTTATCAGTTCTGTTTTTTTTAATAGTGAGTTTGATGTCTTCATTGCCCGTGTGAGCGAAGACACCAATCCTCATCTCAGCACCATCATGTCTGAGCAAGACGCAGTAAGTTGACACGACCAAGTGGTCTTGGAACCTTTTCGTGTGTGTGCAAGCCCGAATTATGTTTTACATCTTTAGACTTTTCATTTGTACCATTTGGAAGTGTTCAAATGCTTCCAATCGGTCGGAATTCAGTTAAACCTGCGTCTCATCGAACTAACACTATTTTCTCGTTCCAGTCTCGCTAAAAGGTGTGTATAACAAGAACCACTCCTGAATGAGATCAAGATACTGGTATAGACAGTGTATAGTTTCAGTAGATATTCAGAGGTCGTATGCATGAAACCTCCCGGGCCGGTTCGGGATGCCATCCCGTGCTCGATTCGGCTATTACATGGACGATTGAGGTCGGGATAGCATCCCGACTCGGCCCGGGATGTTTCATGCATACGGCCTCAGATATTATCTCATATTTGAGTTTATAAAAGTATAATCCAGTATTCATTTTGCCCCTGTTTGGTCGTTTGTTGTCTCTGTTATTTAGAAAAAGACAAATTGCAGGGGAAGTTCTCGTGTTTCCGCTACCAGTGTCTTTTTGTCTGGCAGACCATCACGAGTGCCGATCATATAACAAAATCGCTAACTGACACCGCGAACGAAAAAATGAGGAAGAGTGACGATACAGGACTTTCGGATGCTGTCAAGGTTGACGTTTATTCTAAGATCACCTAAATTCAGTTGACTAACAATTTTATCAGTACTGATCTTCATCTTCATGATAGCTTTCATACGTTTTTTTGATAAGTATTGTTGGTTTTGTTGTTAGACCGAACACGAGGTGATATGATGTTCTATTTAGTGCTGACGTTTCGGCGGGTTCGCCGTCTTCAGAGCCTGAAAAAGTCATCAGTCAACTATTTACAACAAAATCGATACAGTCGCGCCGGAATTCAACTCAAAAATATTCCAAATAGTGCATAGAAAGCATGACTAACTCAAATCTAACAGAACTTTGACAAACCTTATCCACCGAAGTGGTTGGAAAAATAGTGAGACAACCGAGTGAGACTGTTGACCGGGTCAGCTCTGAGGACGGCGAACCCGCCACTCAATAAAACATCATATTACCTCGTGTTCGGTCTAACAAGAAAACCAACACAAATGCCGAGGTTCAAAGACGATAGGACATGGAGAACACGTTTTGATGAGCATCAACACTCTGAACATCAGTAAAAAATTGCCGAAATCGCATGGTAGAGCGCAAACTTTTAGGAACTAGATTAATAGTTGAATTGTAGAATCAACCGGAGCGATAAGAGTTTCAAACGGAAATACGTTTTTAGTAATAGGTAAGCATTCAATTTGTTTACAGAGTTATTTCGATGATTTCATCCAGCTTCTCAATTTTTTGATAGAGAGCGGAAGATGTTACACGTTGAGAAGTTCCATGGAACGATTCATGGAATGGTCAAAAAATGAAGGTATGAATAAGTAATGTCATGAAAATTGAGAGAAAAGTAACGTTTTTATCGATCGGTGGCCGTGTTCATGAAAATCTCGGCCTTTCCATCCGAACCTGCGTTTTCTCAATTATACGATGTTTTTCTGCTTTAAAATCCCGTCTGTATACGAGATTTGCGAAATAGTGCGCTAAAGCGAGAGACGCAGATTGCGATGGAGGGGCCGGTATGTTCCAGCATACGTACTCAGGAGTTAATCTTTAAACCTCTCAAGCTGGTTTTATGGCCATGGATTTGCGTGCCCATCGTTTAATGTGGCTAGCAGATAGCGCGTGCGCTAGCGTGACTCGGTTCTAATTTAGCTGTAACCTGAGGGCGTAGCAATCTCCCCAAAAGTTCATGAAATCACCTCATGAGCTATTAGCACGAGCTCTTCATGAGATTCTATTGATTGCTATGCTTTAACATTGAGAGTTCATGAGTAGCTCATGAGGTATCGCACGAGAAACTCATACGAACTTCTCATGAGGTTGGGGGGTTTGCTACGCCGCCTGAAAGACATGAGTATTAATTAGACCTGGTCTTGTTGATGCACGGAAAAATGGTTGAGGGTTCATAAATGATAATAACTAGGTAGATAATTGCACTCAATCAGACAATTGTCGCCATCTTCAGAAAGTCTAGCGATCGGAAATTTGAACACAGCGAACTGAAACTGGGTCCAATTTTATAGTGGACCCAAATTCTGGTAACTTGAGAAATTCATCAAATACTTTCACCAGTTCACTGAATCAGGTTCACCAGTACAAGATCATCAGCGGTTTCTCACCCTCAATAAACTTCGTCTTTTATTCTCACTTCGCGCCGGCACCACAACGGTGATTGTTTTGTATAGTGAGTGCCAAACTCATTAATTTCTGTCTCTTGCCGGAATCGAACCTGCGAGCAAAAGATTCGTAGCAGGGGCTAACCACTGCGCTATTAGAGCACATAACAGGCAAGGTTTGGATTCGAGAACATGTGTGGTTACACAGTGAAAAACGAGATATACAGTACCCTCCTGTCATTTTATTGGCGATGACTATATACGCCACCTTTTCAGGAGAGAAACTCAAATTGAAAGATGAAAAGAAAAAGAACAGTCTTCTGTTGATCGAGTCTCTACTGAAGTCGGGTCACTTATTGATGGAGAAGGCCGAGAATTGTACGGACAACGAGATTGAGCTTAAGGTGTGCTATTTTTACCATTAATGTCATTTCGACGCCTGTTCCTACCGTATGAAAATTGAAACTTCGATCCGAAACTCGTGAGACTCGATTTGCTCTATCCGTTCACTCATATTGTATTGCTCATATATAAACGGCAGAACAAATTGTAACGTGTGATGATGACGAGTACACATGAAGCTATGTGAAAGAGAAAATTGAGACACAGAGGATAGAGAAATATCGAATATGAAGAGATTCAAGCCACAGCAGGGTTTCAGTTTGAAGTTTCGTGATCCATTTTTCCGAGCTCGAATGACAATGAACGTTTAACACGTCAATGGTACAGTATTCTACTTGTCTACATCATACAGAAAGACAGTCACTTATTCAACACTGATACTCACTTGGGTATAGTCTTTTCCTTTCCTACTGAGACTCCTACAGTATGATTTCGAAACTTCCAAGCCGTTTTGTTCGCCTACTTTTGATCGAAGAAGCTGAGGATGTTTGTACCTCTATATCGTTCTCAGGTAGAGTTAATACACGAGAGTTTTTCCATGAACTATATTTTCAGCTTCACAACAGCCTTCGGAACTTTGTAAGGTTACTGTAGGAGTTTCAGTAGGAATGGTGTGAACTATACTCACTTGGGTATATGCATATTATCATCTCCGATATTCCCTTGAGAAGTGCATTTTCAAGGCTATCCAACTGGGACTGCGTGGTGTTTCGGTGATTTTGCGTTACGACACCGATGAATCACCAACCACTTTTTTGGTTTTGAAAATGTTGACCGTTGAGTACAACATCATACCGATTCTATCGAAGCCATCGTTGTATCGTCATCATGAGTACGTCAGTTTAAATACCGAAAACAGACTGGCGCGGTATAGTGGGGGCCAAATTTATGAATTTTGGTCTCTCGCCGGAATCGATCGCGTATGCGTGTGCGGCCATAGATGTTTTTGGGGAAAGTGTCGTAGCTAGGCGTTAGTCACTACCGCTACGATAGTATATAGCCGATAAGCTTCGAAATCGAAGACATGTGCCCGTACACATCGAAAATTGAGGTATACAGTACCTTTCGCCTTTTCGTTGGCGACGACTATGCAGATTCTGTTGCACGGTGGTGGGTGGGTAATTGGTAGGGGCGAGGCTCGGATAAACCACATACATCGGTTCAATCGTCACGTTCTTTTCTCTTCTGGCAAAGAAGCGGCGACCGTTTGCATCAATTTCATGCCGTGCTGTCCGTCTGGGAAAAAGAACATTATAGATTGAAACAGCTGACTCGGTGGCAATCTTCACCAACTCATGAAAAAAAAATTTCCTCCTAGCAACTTTATCTATGGCCGCACACGCATACATTGTCACGATACTTGTAGAAGAGGGCGCAAAAATTATTTGCTAGTACCGCCGAATGATACCGGCACCCTCGGTTCTTGCGTTGTCCCGCGCAACTACTCGACACAATGTTTCGCCACCTCGTTAATCGAGTTAAGGCACGTGGAACGCCAGTTCAACACCACTTCTCACGAAATCACTCGCATTCGATTTCACGTAGAACCAATGCGTAAATATTTTTGAAATTGCGACGTTGTTTCAAAACAGTAAACACTTATAAACATGATAACGTGTTTTTCCAGCATTTGCTGGTATCTGTTGGCGAAGCTCGCGAGAGCCGGTCTACGCTCCAAGTTACTTCCTTTTGATGTGATGGCGTCAGTTCAGGCAACAGAACGATCCGAGTTTGTCGGATACCAGAGAGACATCTATTGGTCAGTTTTCGGTTTAAAGGGGGGCAGAAAGGAAAGCTAGTTTAGGTACCCTGGGGTACCTAAAGATAACGTTGCGCATGCCAAAACAGGCAAACGCGTGACAACCGTATGAAAATTAGGTTCGTTAGATGGAATTAAAAGTTGTACTTATCGATTTCTCTCGATAAGCTGTTTCATATTAGCCTTCCTTTTTGTCCCCCTTTAACCTCATTGACAGAAGATATGGTTCAGGTTCAGTCCATCTTAAACGATTCCCAGCCAATTGGTCAGTCACTATTGTGACGACCTCGATGAGAGAGAATGTGCAGGTCAGAGAGACGCAAATGCCTGCGACCTCATTGACCTACATGCTCTCGCGCTTTTGTAGCTCGCCAACGATTTGCCTTCTTCTGGTTTGACCATTCCTTGGGACAAACCAATTTCTGTGGAAAAGCAATTATCGAAAAACATGTTCTGAGAAAGTTTCACAAAGTGAAAAGCTGCATGAATAATCTCTAGTCCGATGCTGCCATATTTTCATTTCCGGGGAGTTTGTACAGGAGTTGTGGCGATATATTTCATAGCTGTTGTTTTGAGTTCGTCCCTTATGAACTGACACGTGATTCATCGTGTGGCGCACTTTTTTCTTGTTGCTTCAACGCACGGAAGACCACGTTAATTAAGATAGATGAGCAGAGAGAAAAAGGAAGCGACAAAAAAGGTTGCGCAAGAGATAGCGAAGAGAAACAAAAAAAAAGCTATAGAGGCAATGGATAGAGACACCAATACTGAGCTGCATGATGTCGCAGGACTGAGACAGGGTTCATACTTCCTGTCGCTGAATTCGGCAGCACGCGCGACAACACACCAATCATGATTATCGATCGCGTCGCTCGTTGCCGAATTACGCTACAGCAAGGTCGCGACGCCAATCGGGCGTTTATACTTTTTTTGCTGCCGAATTCAGCGACGAACGAAGTTTACTAGCTAGTAAAATACATGACGCGTCGCTCATTGGTTTTTGCTCGATGTTTTCTTCATTCTTCCAATTTCTCAAATTCGAATGATTACTATGGTATTTACTAACTCAGTTAGAAGATATATCACTTGTTTCAAGATTATTCACCGGTAATTGTTGTGGGAAATAATTTGCTTTTGGACTTTCTGAAGCTAGCAAAACAATTTTTTTTCCTACATTGTAAGTTTATTGAAACTTGAAAAATCACACTTTCGAACTAAGAGTGAGTTTGAAGACAAAATAAAAAATCAATCGAGTGTAAAGCATTGGATCTTATAACGAATTCACTCAATGTATCATCATAGAAATTTCCACCAAATAACCATGTAATATAGTTTTTCGAACAATCTCAACCAAAGTTATCAAGTAAAACTAAAAATTTGACATTTAGTACCAATCGAAGAAACAATCGTTCATACTTTGTGGTAGCTACATCAAGCGACATTGCTGCTATCAAATTGAGCGACAACAGCATTTTGCAAGTTCTACGTGGCGACTGCTGCTGTCGCTTAACCCTGCCTGCGAAGTTTGAACCCTGCCTGAAGAATGTCGTTGATCGCCAAACGCAGGAGTGTAACCTAGTGCACGCTCCATACTTTTCACAAATGGAGAAGGCATAGATATTCTCGTCTCTTACATCCCGGCGGGATGTTAGAGCAGAGAAATAGCGTATGTTTGAGAAGACGCAGGATAGGATGAAGGTGACGGGATCTTCCAGCATACGTACTCTGATGTGGAGAACACTATTGTCACAGACAGGAAGTTATGAGTAGGGATTAACAGTCTCCCTTCATTTTCAGCAGTGCACTGCATTTTCTCGCGACTATGATGCAGCCAATCAAGGAAGAAGATACCCCTGAGTAAGAATTGAAGGAGTGCTGTTTTTTTTTCAACATTTCCAGGACAAAATAATATAAACGCATGAGAAAAGTTCTGTGGTTCATAAAACTCGGCATGTTGTAGTAAATTGTTTTTCTTTCTGGTTGAACTCATCACGAGATGATATAGAGATTTCATTTCAAAGGCGAAGTCTCGGCAAATTTGCCTTCTCTAGAAAATGAAATCCATAAGCATCCTACACTAAACTCGACACAGCCGCGCCGGAATGCAATTTGAGACTAGTTTAATTGGTACATAGGAAGCTTAACTCTCTCATATAAGACGGAATCTTCGACATACCTATTTTCACACCGAATATTTGGATTATTCATGTTTTCCAGCCGTTTTAGCGGCTAGCAAATACCTTTTGTTACAGACCATTTGCTGCAGAAATTGAGATAAAGAAAATTCAGTACCACAAAGATAACTCTGAATGGATGAAGAACCTCGTAGAGGTAAGTTATTTTGATTATTTATCACACACTTGTTATAGTTGTTAAAGGACGCCAGACAATAAGATGGAGGAATCCAGCTCTGACCTACGAGGAATTGAGTTCTGTCCCATTGACATTTTGTACAACCATCTAACTTCTCCTCTTTTGCGTTATGTTATGTCCCCCCGCACAGCGCGCTATGCTAATTCAATAATTATTTTTATAAGCACCATGCTAATTTCTAGCCGCGACAGTAATGCATTACTCCACTTCAATGAAACTGTGATTTTTGTAAATTTTCTCTATTTTCATATCAAACGTTTTTTCTCGACATTCAAAGTTGTTCAGAATCATGTAATTTATTGGTGTCCTCCCTTCTTCAATCATTAGTGCTGAGAGGCTGTGACTAAAAATATATGTGACATCTGTAATATAGGTGGGGTGAAATGTGAGATGATTATCGCCTCGTGAAAAAGTAACGTGAATGAACAAATCCGAATATGAAAATATGGGGAATTATTATTTTTTGGTAATGCTATTTTACAGCTCTCTATGCGCAATCTTGCGGATCCCAGCGGAAAAATAGCTCAACAGCCAAAGTTGTGGTTAGCACACAAAAGAGAAATCGAAGCGGAAGAAAACGGTGCAATAATGGAGCCAATTGATCCTGAACAAGACAAAAAACTCCTTCAAGAACTATCAAACATCAACAGAAAAATGCTTAATGAAGCGATTGGTGGGCACATTTCAGTTTTTCACAGTACAATAGTGGTACATGTGTTCATACAAGTCTCCAGAAGGAACAACATGTAAGTAAGAGAGACTGATGGGGACTTGCTTAGGGCAGGAAAGGCTGAAACTGTGCGTTTCTCTTATGAGGTGTGTAGTCTATTGTGTCTCGGGTGTGATTATTCGTTGAACATAAGGTTCGTTTTCCAAGACAATCTTGTTGTTCTATCGCACTCTTCTCATTTCATTAAGCTCTACGTTGTTCTGCCCTATCCCGCTGTGATTGTAGTTTCATACCGTCGATCGAAATAATGCGTGCATCGACATATCAGACTACAATATTGATTTGATCACTCCCTATGATTACGTACTCAGCCATGTTACACGAATTTAGACGTCCGTACACAATATTAAGATAGATGGATGAAGTTATTCGCGATTCAACACGTCACCTCCACATTTTCAGATGTGGCACTCCAACTCGAAAAAAAAACAGAAAAAAGATGATGAGAAAACGGCATAGTGGCCCATTTGTGAAATAGAATAGTTATCGAAACTACTTCCAGCCATTCACTTGGCTTGTGCAGTTTTCCAATCTTCCGATCGGTACATGTCTCTGGAAAACTCATCTGCCTACGCAAAATGGCATAAGGATCCAGTGCGGTTGCTACTTCAAATTTGGATACGAGTTGTAGGTTCGTGACGATGATTCTACTTACAGCCAAAAGATAACGAGTAGTCAGGTGAGTAGTGGACCAGGCTGGGATAAAACCAAAAATGAAGGAACTTCGGAAACGACACCGGCTAGTATCCCAGGTATAACAATCTGATTGAGCTCATAATGCCAGAATGTATTTGGGTTACTGTATTCAGGTTACTGTAACTTTTACCGTTTCTAGGTTAACAACCGCCTACAAAACGTTCGGTTTTGTTGAAAAAACTTATTGGTCCCAGTCTACTCTGGCTTGAGCGTAAGTTCAATGAACTTTTACGTAGACCTTCACAGTCCACTTTGTCATTCTGTTTCAGATTGGGCGGGGCATAAATCACAGTTGTTTCTGGATATACTCCGAGTGCGACTAGGTAACGAGAACCTTCTGGCGTGGCTTAGGAACAATTTCATCGTCGACAAACGACAATTCCCAATTCAGGTTCATTTTTTTGCACATCGCGCAATACAAATATTCAAATGTTTAGAAAAACATTTAAAATTTTGATAAGTGGTGAAAGTTGAAGTTTTCACCTTACAAATGAGTTATTGCATCATCACATGTAACGGATTTCCGTACGTACTGGTACATTCTGTGATTACCTTTTCAGCCTTTTACAGACTGTACAGATCACATAGTATATCAAAAATAATGATGATAATAGCTCAAAAAAGTATTTGGGGCCGAGTGATCGACTGGTTGTGTGCGCGCTAGCACACAAAACACCATGGTTCAATTCCACTCGGCGCGGTACCTTCATGGCGGGCCGCATGAGCTGTTAATAAAGCTCACCCACGCCTAGTTTCTATCTACGGACCCCTCTTTCTCTCTCCCTCTCTCTCTACGAATACTACAATATGTTCAATGTCTTGGTTGTCAATGTATAAATAAAGTAACTCACGGCTGAAATAGTTGCCGTAAAAGATTAGTATTATAATTCATTTAGTTGGATAAAAATTTATCAAATTATGGATAGCATCGATACTCTATGGAAATCATCTTCAAACAATCAAGAATGAACATTCTCAGTGATTAGATGTAGGTTAGTTGAAGAAGTAGTAATGACTGAGAAGAACCAACTCGTAGTCACGGAGCGTATGGATAATTATGAATATAAAGTTTATTATTATGACTATTATCATTTTTTGAAATACACAATACTATTGAATCAATTTCGACAGGTTTTAACTGTGCTCAGCCATCTGATGCACGCTGAATCACGTCAACCGGAAAACGTCCGAACGCAAGTAGCTGAGATGTTCGGAAATAACAAGCAGAGAAAGCAGAAGGTAAGTCATGGTACTTTCCATTCCTAATAACACTCCTACAGAATAACTGTAAAAGTTTCATTCACGTGTACAAATTGTCGGGAAGATTCATAAGGTTCTGGACCGTGTTAGTAAAGTCCCGAAATCACGATCAACTTTTACAAAACCATCATGAAGATTTCATAAACCGTCAGCAAAGCTCATTTTTGTAGTAGGGCGATCAATGGAACCTCAAGAAAGTTCCGGAATTTCCCCATTTTGGTGTTGTTTTTCAGAATCAACATTTTGAATGGCAGTCATAGAAATGTTCACTCTCGAGTGAAGTCAACTGTTGCGTCAATACTATTCTAATCGACGTGCAAAGGAATCATCTCCACTATTGTTCACACAATTTTTCTCGTAGTCGTCTAGAAACTTTTCTAGATTAACACACTCGATGAGGCGAAGCGGAGAGAAACACGTGAGAAACTGATTCGGAAATGGGGCTATGTTACACTCAACTTACTTGAAAACAACTGCTTGCGACCTGTTCTGGCCTTCCTAACCGAAGAATTCCAACTGAGAAGTGGCAAGGTAGGTTGAGGTTCCTACGTGGTGATGATTGAAACTGACCCAGTACTAAAGCGACTAATCACGGTTAGTGCACATGTTATGTAAAGTGATGTTGGTTTAGGCTCTACATCAGTTATTCTAACTTTGTGTGAACGGAAAAAGCTGAATGTGATCTCAACAATATGCGCTTAAATTTCTGATTTTCGATTACGAAGAGTGTTCCAAAACAAACTTGTACTGTAGGAGTCCTAATAAGAAGAGTACGGGTTTTACTGATATATAGTTCACTTTTTTCTCGAAATACGATACGGCGCTTGTTGTCGTTCTGAGTTCATATTGGCAAACAGCGTTACCCGAAAAGGCACGAAAGTCAGAGAAGTGCGCGCAAACAATATTCATTCACTCCAAATCAACCTCTGCGTCTCTGACAGAGAGCAGAGATTAGTAAAATTTAGAAAATCGCGCGCAGCGCGAAGCGCTGTGCGTGATTTGTCTTTGGTCAGGCTAATGCGCGCTTTCAATTTTTTAGTTTCCCCCTGAAAAGGCTAAAATATGCAGAACTAAACTTTTTATTATTTGTGAACCTTCAACAGCGTAATTGATTTGTCTTTGGGTTGTGACAAGAAAAATAAACCCAGTTTAAGGGTTTCTACTCTACCGATCAAGTTAAAAATTGTAGGAGGGATGTAATACCTGCTCACACCCTGGCGGAGCAAAAAAAAATTGCGAAAACTTTATTTCAGTCAAAGTTATAAACTTTTCCAAAAAGTGTCTGCGTCTCTCTATTTAGCATGCTCTCTCACCCTCTCTGACAGGCCGGTGGATCGAACTGTGTCATAACTTAGGGTAACGTTGACCGATTCGGATTAAAATTGAAATATGATGTCATCGTAACTTCTATTTGACCATGAGTTTTTCTATTCGTGACGTCATATAGGATTCTGGAGAACAGATGACGTCATATTCAAAAGTGCAAAGTCGTCAAATATTTTTTCAAATGATGATAATAGTTGGCAACTGGGGTATCAACGATGAAACTTCATCCGAACATTAAGTCATCTGGAATTCTGAAGGCCAGATGATGTCAAATTTCAAAAGTGCGAATTTGACGTCAAATATTTCTTTCGAATGATGATAATAGTTGGCAACTGGGGTATCAACGATGAAACTTCATCCGAACATTACGTCATCTGGAATTCTGAAGGCCAGATGACGTCAAATTTCAAAAGTGCGAGGTTGACGTCAAATATTTTTTCAAATGATGATATAGTTGGCAACTGGGGTATCAACAATGAAACTTCATCCGAAAATTACGTCATCTGGAATTCTGAAGGCCAGATGACGTCAAATTTTATAAGTGCGAAGTTGACGTCAAATATTTTTTCAAATGATGATAATAGTTGGCAACTGGGTATCAACAATGAAACTTCATCCGAAAGTTACGTCATCTGGAATTCTGAAGGCCAGATGACGTCAAATTTCATAAGTGCGAAGTTGACGTCAAATATTTTTTCAAATGATGATAATAGTTAGCAACTGGAATATCAACGATGAAACTTCATCCGAAAATTACGTCATCTGGAATTCTGAAGGCCAGATGACGTCAAATTTCATAAGTGCGAAGTTGACGTCAACTATTTTTTCAAATGATGATAATAGTTAGCAACTGGGGTATCAACGATTAAACTTCTTCCGATCATTACGTCATCTGGAATTCTGAAGGCCAGATGACGTCAAGTTTCAAAAGTGCGAAGTTGCGTCAAATACTTCTTCGAATGATAAAAATAGTTGGCCAGTGGGTTATTAACGATGAAACTTCATCTAAACATGATGTGTTCTGGGATTATGCTGGTCGACTGATGTTATTATTGAAATATGCAAAGGTAACGTCAAACATGCTTCCTTCCAATTTTTAGTTGCGCATGTTTAAATTTTAAGAGCAAATGTAGTTAGTTCTTTTGGGTTTCAGCTGCAAGTTTAGACATGCCTCCGGATTGTCTACAAAATTCATCAAAAAGTGGGGAACCAACAATTGTGTGATTTGTACGAGCTACTCAAGAACGGCACAACCTCTAGGGACACTGCAACAAAAAAGGAAAAAATAAAGAGAGTGATTATTTCAAAGTGATTATGCCACAAAAAGTGAAAAATATTTTGCTAACTAGTTCACGGTAGATCACAAGTCGCAGCTTTTCGATTGAGATACGGAATTTGAAAGCAATGAGCGAGATTAATTAATCAGCTGTTACTTAACATCTACCGCGAACTAGTTAGCAAAATATTTTTCACTTTTTGTGACATCATCACTTTGAAATAATCACTCTCTGTATTTTTCCTTTTTTGTTGCAGTGTCCCTAGAAGTTGTGCCGTTCTTGAGTAGCTCGTACACATCACACAATTGTTGGTTCCCCACTTTTTGATGAATGGAACTTTGAATTGGACATTACAGACAGAAAAGAATATACATCAAACTGTCTCAGTTCGATTTTTTATTTGAAAATTGAATGCAGCCCCCCCCCCCTTTAACTGGAAACTAGCCACGTAATTTTCATTGGCTGGCTATCTACTGAGCGGGAGAGACGCCATAGCTTCAGCTTCTACGTCGCCCGCAAAAGCGATGGTATATAGTCTTTTCTGTTCCTACTGAGACTTCTACAGTAAGATTCCAAAACTTTCAAGCCGTTTCGCTCACTTCCTTCTGATCGAAGAAGTTGAGAATTCTCGTAACTCATTCTCCTTCCCAGGTAGAGTAAATATACGAGAGCATTTTCCATGAACTACATTTTCAGCTTCACAACAGCCTTCGGAAAGTTTGTAAGGTTACTGTAGGAGTCTCAGTAGGAATGGTGTGAACTATAGAATGCGGCCTAACAGCAAAGAACGTCGTCTTCATTCGCATTCTTTCGCATTCTGGAATGAGCAGCGGATCGACGAACAACGAAGTGGGATGACTCTTTCCGTTCTTTCAGGTACACGACGCCATAGAACTACTCTGCTATCTGCGGCATCTTCTCTGCTTTAGTCACGAGGAGGAGGAACTCAAACTCTCGTTATCAATCTTCATAGTTGCCAGAGCAAATCTGATCAGAAAAATCAGAGAAATGTTGGTTTCTGTTGCAACTGACCTCAACAATCACGCAGAAGCAGGTGAATAATACAGGCAAATATGCTTGGGGGTTTTTATCTCCAAAACCGCAAGTTTCTGTTAGCGTTCAGTTTCATGGAAAATACCTATGTTACCTCTGAGAATAAGTCATCCGAAAATCTTGACACGATGCCAATGAGTCTCAGTGTGAATGACACGAACTATACAAGCTTAGATATAACTATAAGAAAACCGAATTTCAAATCTACTATAGATATATCAACAGCTGGCATGAAAATCCACTCAACACAAATGATCATTACACATTGATTCTCTTTCAGAAAAACGCGAGCCCGGGACCTCCATCCTGTCAAAGAAAGCAGTTCATCAGCGACTACAGCTTATATCTGATTCGTACTCCGTCATCAATCGAATGATGTATTATGCCTTTGCTCACAACAGTTCCATGCGCTTTTTCGAGGAGGCAGATGAGCTTTCCGTACAGAATACTGAAATTTGGAACGATCTAATGTTGGCCAACGTGGCTGTTTACAAGTGTGTGTTGGGCTCACGATCTCTGAGGTGAGAGACACTACGTTTATCATTTCTCACAACCTCGCCAATCTCTAGAGGATGTCTAGCTTGTGTCAAACTATAGACACGATTCCAGGCATTGTAGCAATGTCATGCAAGTTGTGCACTGGCATGACAGAGAACCTGATCCCATTCGGCCCTTATACTTTTAAATTTTTCGAATACTGGTCTAGAAAAGTACAAAGGGTGTTTAAACGAGTTTGAAATGCAGAGTTTTCCGATTTTGAGTCAACCAGTTTGGGGAAATTTCGAGTTTCCGAGTTTGGACAAATTGGTTGAACTCCACTTGAATCGAGTCGAGTTCTGAATTCGACTCCAACAGCCCGGTAGTGAGATACAGTTTTGAGTTTAACTGTAACAGTAGTACATGACAACATGGGTCTGGCGGTGAACTGGTGGTTCAGCTCCTTATAATAAGAGTTGAAGCCTCCTCTGGTGCCCCGTGGCTGAATGGGGATGGTAGGCCAATATCAGTCTGCTTCACAGAGTTTCCCTCTGAGACTGTCCCTTGCAAGTTTTGTTAGGAACTTTGAAGAACAGGATAACTTCAATTTTGTTTTTTCAACTCTGAAGCTATCTGTTTTAGCACGATTATGGGAGCGGCCAGTTTCATGCAACTCACCGTCAACTTCCTTGCGCATCTATTCAATTTGGCCGCCAAGTCGAAAATTGGATTTGCCACCGTACTCCATCGCGAGAATCCGAAACGTGTTATGAGAATCAACGATCTAGATGAGCCGGAAAATGTGCCAGTGATTACTGGAATCGGAGATATTCTGAAGCTGAAGCTTCGCGATGAAAAGGTGGGCATGGATTAAGGAATAAAGGAACCGGAAAAAATTAAAAGAGACAATGGAGTGAAAGAAATAAACAGAAAAGAAGAACTCGACGGTGAGAGAGAGTGAAAGAAAAGAAGAGAGAAGAAAAGGAGGATAAAGAGAGAGAAGAAATGACAGAAAATGAAACAGAGTAGAGGAGGAAAAAGAAAAGGAAGGGAGGACATGTACGAATGATATTATTCCAGGGTTTCGATTGTAAGAATGTCAAGCGCATATCACATATCCTGTCAATGTGTGATGAAGAGTTGGTCTACACAATCATCAATGGCAGTTTACAAGGTAGGTCACACTATGTCAGGCGAGTAGTGAGTGGATCCAAAATCTATTCTTTGAGGCTCAAAGTGCAATATGCAAAGTTATCCAGAAGAGCAGTTTCCGATTTGCAATGAACCAAACATGTGTTATTACGTTAATTCAAAGCTCGCGGTCGGACGCGAGGCCGTGTGCATGAAACATCCCGGGCCGGGTTGGCCGATGCTATTCCGTGCTCGATTCGGCTTTTCATAGCAAACTTAGAAGGGGGGGGGGAGGGGGGTAGCATTCCGACCCGTCTCGGGATGTTTCGTGCACACGGCCTCTGGTGGGCATGGTCAGCTTTCGGCTGCGGCTCCAAAGACCTGGCGGCGTAGCAAACGGTCCAACCTCATGAGAAGTGCATATAAGTTTCTCATAAGATACCTCGTGAGCTACTTGTGAACTCTTGATGTTACAGCATAGCAATCAATATAATCTCATGAGAAACTCGTGTTATTAGCTCATGAGGTGATCTCATGATCTTTTGTGAGGATTGCTACGCCGCCTGGGTTCGATTCCCGCTCGCCGAGATATTAGTAGAGCTCTGCTCACAAAGGTACAAAGGTAATACATGTCTATCAGTGCTTGTAAAAATGAACACGTGATTGGAATAGTTGACGTGAATATCAATATGTTCCCAAAATTAGGTTCTACCCAATTCTTGGAGCATTTAATCAAGGATATACTTACTTTTCCGTGAGCAGGAACGAAAAGTATGTGCTCAGTAAAAGGTGACATTCATAATGGTTTCTGAGAATACAACTAGGTAAAAAAAGTAAAAATGGTAGAAAATGAAAGGCAGGAAGTGAAGATCTCTGCTGGTTAAGTTTCCAGCAAGAAATCAGGGTGATAAGTCATGATAAATTTTATTTAAGCAAAGCATGAAAAAATATAGTTTAAGTACATTTCATTTAATTGGCTTCTCAGCGGCGTTTCGGAGGGTGATGGAGTTTGCCAGACAACAACAGGAACACAAAGCCTCACTGGAAAACATAAAAAGAAGAGCCGAAACACCTCGAGTCCTCGGATTCGTCGGTGGGCCACAAAAGGTGAGCGAACTCTCTATAGTGAGAGCCAAATTCATAAATTTCTGTCTCTCGCCGGAATCGAACCTGCAAGCAAAAGATTGGTAGGAGGGCGATAACCACTACGCTAATAGAGCACATAACAGGCGAGATTGGAAATTGAACACATGTGGGCGTACACAGCGCAACGTGAGATATACAGTACGCTCTTGCCTTTCCGTTGTCAACGATTATATTTAACCCGTAATTTTGGGCGGTTTACACATGAAAATTCTACCCGCTTGCATGGGTAGAGAGAATTCAGTTGCTTTTGGTCGCTTTTCAAATGCAACCAAACACTCAATTTTTGAACATTTTCCTGTTTTAATGCAATTAATTTGCTTTGATTGCATTTGAAAAGCAACCGAACTTCCTTTACACATGCAACCCGGTTGCATTTTGGTTATGCAACCCGGTTGCTTGTGTAATTGGCCGTAATTTTGTTAACCCCATCAGGTAACCATCAACTGAGTTACTTGGTTAACGTGTTTGTTAACCACTGAGTAGACTGGAATTCTCGTTTTGTATCACCGTACACCATTTTAGTCCTTGAAAGTCATTGCGCGCCAAAGTCATCTCAGGCACTGGGGTGGACGGTCCGTGCACCAAAGTAGCCAACTTTCGTCCACGGACTCAGAACGTCCCTGGTTGTGTTACAGTATTTTACTGTACTTACAGTAAAATACAGCATGGTGGGAATACAAATCGATTTTTTGGCGTCTCGACTAAAAGATACAGTAATATTCCGAACCGTTCGGTTCTTGAACTGTTTCGACTTAACGCGATTCCGTAAAATACAGGTCATGTTCGGAGGAAAGTTGAAGTAGTTGGCTTGCCATGAGCAGGCTTCAGGGTATACACAGATGAAGAAAGAAATTATAACTCGACCCAATTCACGAACGAAAATCATGAAGCCACAGAATCAAACTGCTCGTGATAGGGATGGAACAAACACATCGTGATAGGGATGGAAGCGTATTTTGAGAGCACGAAGTTAATGAACTTAAGGAATAATTTGAGCTAATTTCGATGAGCCCATGTGAAATAGTTGTAAGTTATGAGAAGAATCAATTAAAAAACATTTATTTGGGTTTCAGAGAGAGGAAAATCTCGATGAAAAATATGGGTCCAAAATTACAATGATAGGCGGCCAAAACTTTGGTGAAATGACTCAATGAACAATTGCGCCAATCTTCCGCGATAAGCTACAAAGTAAGGTCAGTAAGACCGCAGCTCGGTTAATGCAGTCTGCGTCTCTCTGACCGACACACTCTCGGTAAAACCTTTACAAAAGCACTTGACCAATCGACTGGTGATTCTTTCAGCTTTTTTGCTCAATATTTTGCTCGCAGGTTCAATTCCGGCGAGGGACATGAACTTATAAATTTGGCACCCACTATAGAATATGATATTTTTCCGTTCAACCGGAAATTCGACGCGAATGTTCCGGGTTTCGATACTCAAGATCTGTGAAACGACATAAACTAATCTCTACTAACTCCCAAAAAGTATCGTAAGCCTGAGCTGAGCGGGGGATTTTGCATAAAGTTCAAAGTTTTCAAGTAACGCCTTTCAGTGAAATATCACATTCATACATCGGATTAACAATTGCTGCTAGTTTCCCAACTCATAACTACCTGTTACAGAGTAACGCCACAGAAAAACGGATTCAATCAAGACTAATCCCGGTAAGAATTATATTTTTGTGAAGTATTTTGCTCAAAGAGAGGTTTCTACTAGACATGGCATTTGAAGATATCCTTATCCTCGAAATATCGATACAGATAAACAACCTTCTGGATGAAGAGCGTATTAGAAAGGTGAAAAGGTGTGTTCTATTGTGTAATAATGTGAGTTGAAATTTCTAAAGAAGTGTGTTACAAAATATAGGTTTTTGACCTATCTAATCTTGATTCCATCGTTGCTAATGTAGTTCTACATTAAAAATTGAATTATTATTAGGTTTATTAGGAGCGAGCTTACTTCTTCTGTGCATATTTCCTCTACAATCTTTCTTTTTTTCTGGAAACAAATCAACGACCCTTTTTCCGTTTAATCGATTTAGTTCATGGCTCAATCGATTTAGTTCTTTGCTGCCTTTGTTGGCAACAACGGAGACTAGATCAGGGAAAAATAGAATAGAATAGAAAAGATTCATTCGCGATTCAACACAAGACTTTCCCCATTGGATGTGGCTCTCCAATTAGAAAAATTGAAACGAAATATTGAGATGATGATAAAGGTATATTGGCCCTGTACGTGATACTCTAGTCAACCACTTCCGAGTTTTAGTCAAATACTTCCCATTCTGTACCAACCATACCAGACGTCGCCTGTGAGGGCGTGTTCGTTGACAACTGCATCGTGGGATTGAGAATCCCAAAACATGCCTTCAATTCGAAACTTGAATCAGTATTGAGAGAGGTACGTTCCATCATATATACCTTTGTTTTACTCTCACGAAATAGAATCTAGGTACTGTATTCTGCTTCGTTGGTTGTTTTTCAACATTTGTGAATTAAGAGGTGTATATAGTTTTTTTGATATGTGAAGTACTCTGGCATACGAAAAAAACTGAACTGACATTGACGGGTTTTCACAGTCTCAAATAGATTGGCTTCAGCAAACTATAAAAGCGAGAGTGCATGGAGGTCCGTGAAACCGCAGACGGACTGATACTGTCTGTGTCTCTCTGACGAGACACTCTATCGTCAAAGCCGCTACAAGAAAATGTTTGAGACATGATCATTTTTCTCATCTGTTGAAGAAAAGCCTCGCAGTCACAAACTATTGCAGAGGGCTGGGATGCTGAACGTTCTCGTAAAATTGTATTGAACTATTCACTGTGTTGTAGTTAAAGGAGACCGGAACACAACTTGAGCAAAGATTTTTTTTCGGGCTGTATTTAACTGTATTGAGATCAAAGACCACAATAAACTCGTATATTAGTTTGATCAGTCCACGTGACATTCACGTGACAAAGCCGCGCGACACGCAACGCGTCCAATCAAAAGTAGAATACAGCATTGGCTTTACAAAAAACCATGTTGCTCTTCGGACTCCTTTAAGTATCCTTCTGTTTTTCCAGATTATGGGAGATCTGGAAGCTGTCACAATACTGCTGCTTCTACGCAACCGAAACCAACGGGAGAAAATATCTGAGTTGAGAAAGTTAGTGTTACAATGCGAAGTTATTTAATCTTTTTTCTGTTCTTTTCCGTTTTTTTACCAGGCGGCGTAGCAATTCCCACAAAAGTCCATGCGATCACCTCATGAGCTATTAGCCCGAGTTTTTCATGATATTATTCTGTTAATTGCTATGTTACAACATTATAAGTTCACCAGTAGCTCACGAGGTATCTCATAAGATACTCATATGATCTTCTCATGAGGGTGGAGGGCTTGCTACGCAGCCAGGTTGATAACTCATCAACAATTGAAAAACTAGAAAGGTGTGAATGTAATCGATATTTTCCCTACCGAGACACAAGTAATGAGAGAATTGCAATTAACATGAATCGAAAACGATACTCGAGTGCTTTGAACACAATTTGAAACCAGGACACTTGAAAAGTCTGAAATTAATCAGGGATGTATCTGGCCGTTCATTGCTGTGTTTGTAGTGAGTCTCGTTGTTTTTCGGTCAACATTCGAAATTGTAGGGTGTATCGAGTTCCAGCTACCATAGTGATTTGTGCACTTTCTACGCCCAACCTACCAGAATTTGTGGTGGGTTTTATTCGCGATATTACAGGTATTTTGTCCAGTTGACCCATAAAGTGGACGCCCACCCACTTGCGGACGATGACAATCGTTTTTGGTTCCAGAGTTTGGACCGATTTTCAGAGCTCGATTATGGAATGGAACTTCTCTGGCGGTTGGGATTGGAAAATCAGGTATACTGGAAGTAAATTGAGCACTCACGTAAAGCTAACATTCTAGTGAGACATCGTGCACTTGTCATTGCACGTTTCTTATTCCTGCTGTGTTTAACATGTTTCAAGTGATTGTGCAATTGACTAACAATAGATGCTAGAGGCGAAAAACCGAGAATGCGGTAGTTCACAGAAGATGTCTAGATACAGAGTTTAGTTTCCATTTCCGCATCCTTCTAGTTTGCAAAACTTCCTCTGACTTTTCTCTCAATTTGAGCTCTGCTATACTTACCTACCATGCGCGCGTAACAGGGTATCTATTTCAGTTTTTTTGTAGTTTTTTCTTCATTCACCTAGTACCCTAGTAGTGTATGTACCCCCCCTGTGGAATTGCCCCCAGTTGTGGAATTTCTGAATAGAGTCTCCCCCTGCGGAATTGCCCCCAGTTGCGGAATCTCTATTCTACTCTCTTAGGCTTTCAGGTGCAGGAAAGAGGTATCACCCAGGAATGAGGTTTTGAAAGCAATCAATCAAAAAAAAAATCAATATTTTTCAAAAAATTAATATTATTCAAAAAATCAAAAAAATACATTTTAGTCATTTTCATCTCATTTTTTCCTTATTTACACCTGCGGGACGAGTCCCCCAGTTGCGACTGCCATTCTAAAACACCAGTTTCGAAATTAAGGGGTTCTTCTGATATCTCCATGATATGCTGATCTTGCACAGCAGAATATGCGACCGCGAGTTGGTAGTCCATGTATTTTGATTATTGCGAAATTTTTCCGGTTTTCGAAATAGATGTTCGTTATTTCGAGAGTGACCTTGTACTAACCGATTCGCTTATACGAAATAATACGCTATATAGACGCTTATGGGGTGACATTGAATTGACCAGTCTTGCAATTACGAAAATGCTGAGATAGGATCAAGAGGAGCGTGGTCAAGGCCTGTGATTGGTCAGTTCATCACCTACGAAACAACCAGGCGAGATTCGAAAGAGATAGGCATGATCAAAAGGGGTGTGGCCAAGGCCTGTGATTGGTCAATTCAACAAGTACCAGGCCAGAAATACGTAAATAGTCATTCAGCACACCTACGTTCATATCAACATGTCGTCCCTTTTTGACTGTGAATTGAAAATTAAAGCCGTTTTTCCTTCTTCAACTCGTCTATCTCTTTCCTTTGCCGTGACAATTTCGAAACTATTATCCGATTCAAAGTTTGCCACTGATCCAGTTGATGGGGAAAGAATACGCCAGAAGCAATGTTATTTGAGAAAGCGTCCTGCAACATGGAACACGACAGCTCTCGAACTTCTTGAAAGATGTGAAATCCCGGCCGATAAACCCGTCTTTGGGATGGATGATCTCGAAAAAATTGCTGCAAAAATGCCTCGCTATCATATTCAACTATATCACCGTGTTCCTCCCGCCAAAGTCTATTCATTGAAATGGGAAAGTAATACTACTGCCCCCAAAAAGATGTTCATTGCCTGTTTCAACGGTCACTTCGATGTATTCACACCCAATAGGACCACTATTGGAAAAACATTGTGCAAAGACTGCTACAAAACGTATTTGAGAGCAGATCGTCACAAGTGTACACCCATGTGTATTCACTGCCGTCGCAAAGGATGCACTGAAACTTGCGTTCGGAAGGTCGACTGTCCGAACTGTAACGAGAATTTCTACATACAAAGATGCTATTGAAGTAATATTATAGTTTGTAATAAATATTTCACCTCTATTCTGTTTTTGATACATATGCAAAAATATGATTGCGCTTGATGGAACTAATATCTCGGCCAGAAAAAAACGATGTTCCATTCAATCATCGAGTTCCCCCAGCCTTGGTGAAAACTCCCGTTGTTCTATTTTCACGAGCACACATCAAAAACCATTGCACAATTTGAATTGTCGAGTAAGATAGCTTTAACGAAATTTCAACTCAGAAATGGGATGTCTACACCACAAAAAATACAAAATCATATAAATTTAATATCAACACTAAACCATTCGGGAACGGAGAGGTCACGCGAAGTGCCCTTGTAGAATACGTTTTAACACTATTTCGCCAATTGAGTCAGAACCATGAAGAAAGTTCGGAAACCTCAAGCAAATTTTTTGATTTAGCCTTCTCGACTAAGATTCAGACATGAGAGTGTACGTGAGTAGGAACGTAAATAAGCAGACATGACATTCACAAAGCACACCGGAACGCGACGCATCTAGTGTCGTCGGCCAAGAAAAAAAACCACTTGTGCTATTGAATGAGCTCCTACGTGTTCAATATTTCGAGAACTTTTATCCACTTCATAGTGTTCCAAAATTATGTTTTTCTTTTTGGTAATCCAGGTATCTCTGCACATCCTTAATACCACTTTACCTTGGACATTGGGGAAACTGCCACGACCTCTTTTCGTTGTACGGGTGAAAGTTACACGGCTTAAGAAACATTCATTAAGAAACATTCTTTTGCGACTTTTGCGTCATAGAGCAGATACCATTAAGACTTGTGGTTTGCATGTGTTTTAGGTGCAACATGTGTTAGACTTTATTTTTGAAGTGGAAATCACCTTCGAAAAGCCGTTTGCCATTAAAAAATACGTGCTTTTTCATGAATGTGTCTAGTTTTTATCTTCAGTACCGCTTCAAAAAATCCCGGTCAAGTGAGTTCACTCTGAAAGAGTTTGAAATGCCTAGAAACTCATTGTTGATTAGAATTCAAAAACAACATTCAAAAATGTGCCCAGAATTCGATGAGAGAAACACTCTAAAATTCAGTAAAATACACTTAACGGGATAACAACAGAAGACCTTGAAGCCAGGTATGAACAAAGTGTGAAACAACTCAGTTCATTGTGCATCACTTTACGGGTTTTTTTGAATATGTATTGTGACTGGTTACATATTTTCAGGAAAATCATCGAAATCGGCTCTACATATCCAAGTACATGCCTATGAAGAATCTCTATGACCCTCTAATCTCTTTATACTCTCTTGCTCTGCAAAATATCTCTCTAGCAGAAATTTTATGAAAAACCCACCACTAGGATTGAGTTCCGCATAATTACGAAGCGTAATGAAGACATACTGATCTTAACACGCCTAAAATTTAATAGTTTTCATAGAAAATACGCAAAACTTACAAACGCTCATTTTAAATTTACAACACACAAACGTTCGGTAACGGAGCGGTCACAACAAGTGATCTCGTAGTGTCCGTTTTTCATTCATTCTCTTTTACTGCTCAAACTATCAATCACAGTTTTTTTCAATTGCCCAGAAAACAAGCCATATCTAGAATATTTATTTGGAATAGTATACATAAGTTATAAATTTGGTATCAAAATTAGTATTCTTCTCAGATGAAGTAGCATCAATTTCATTTCTTTTTATTTTGTCAGGAAGATCAACCAGCACGGTTTCTTCTTTCCTTTCCGGTGAAGTAGCAATCGTTGGAGCATTGACATCGTTTTCCGTCTTCAAAATTTGAGTGTTCACGATACTAGAGGAGTCAGCATGTATACGTTTGAGATAAGAAGGGTGGTTCTTAAAGCGAGTGATAAAGTCTTTGGGAGAGAGATCCAATGTAGGAACTTCTATTCCGGAATGATGTGTGTTTATGTGGGATAGTCTTCTCTGTTTGGATGAGAAAAACTTGTCACATAGGGTACAATAAGTAGCACAGAGAGAATGCATAACCGACCGCTCACAACAGAATAGGATATTTAAATGATCAATCGACTCTGACAAGTTGTATTGATGTATTATTTAAACTGCGTTCAATTTAATCACATGAACTCCGATCTAAGCACAAAACCATTCAAAACTGTATCATCTCATTTCAAAAACGTGCCAATGCATGCCTGAAAAAACTCAAATTACAGAGTCAAAATGCATTTTCCTACAGCTATCCACTACTTTTAATAGGTCATAATACACTTTTATAGAGTAGAAACTCGCTATAATTGGTTTATGCCGCGCCTATTGTGGTCAATGCACTGTGTGAGGTAAAAATATTTCCTCCACGGAAGAGTGCTTCTCCGTACACATAATTTCGAATGTAAGTTTTGAATGAAATGACTTTGAAAGATGTATAAATTAGTGTATACACAAAAAATCTCCACTACGATATTCCTAATAATAGTACAAATCGCACATTTCTGAATGAAAATCGTGCAAGTGTACGCTCTAAAAATTTACTTCCCAATAGTCAAAATTCACATTCTCAAAGCTATTGAGCACTTTCCCAAAGCTGTCGAGCACTTTCCCAAAGCTGTCGAGCACTTTCAGAAGGCCATAATACACTCTCATATCCCAAAAATTCATTATAATTCGTTTCTCTCGCCACATATAAGGACATTTTCGATGTGGAATTCCGTGAATATAAAAGTGATATTAGTTTCATATACCCATATTTCGCCATAATTCCTCCTTTTGGCCTACATACTTAGGCAATTTGTATGTGTAAGGCCATTAAATACGGTTGAAAAGTCATAATATATGCGTCGTAGACTGAAAATTTTCCTATAGATCATTTCGTTCACAACGTTTTGGGCATTTTTAATGCGTCAGGTACTCGTTTTTTTCAAAAGTATTAGTAAAAACCTGGAATTTCCCTGGATTTTTTCAAACAGTGTGTAGATACCGGGACGGAAAGCATATTCTAGGAAGTGAAATCTGTATCAAAACAGCTACTAGACTTCCACGATCTTCTGATCAGTCGCAGACTTGTCTGACAATCTACTTTATCACATAAACGCTCAGTAGATAGAGCATTTTTGATGTGTAATTCCATGAAGTATTTCTCAAAAAAAGTGATATTATTTCTTTGTACACCATTAATTTGCTATACGTCGTTCTTTCGGCAGTCATATATGGGCACACTTGTATGTGTGAGGCCCTTGAATACGGTTGAAAAGTCATTATACACTGTCGTAATTCACTATAATTAATGTAGTTTGCACCAGGTATAGGCATTTTCATTGTAGAATGCACTCATTTCCCGAAAATATCAGTAAAAAACCCTGGAATTTCATGTTTTCTTCCAAACCGTGTGTAATTACCGAGCCAGAAAGCATTTTTCTAGATTCTCCCCTTTCGAATAGTAGAGTCATAAATTAGTCTAAATGTACACAAAAACTGTCCATCTCTACTCGGTCTTCCTAATATTATTACGAGTCGCGCATTTTTCAGTAAATATCGTGCAAATGCATGCCCTAAAAATGAAAATTTACTGCCCTGTAGGCAAAGTGCACTTTGCCAAAGCTATTGAGCACTTTCCCAAAGCCATCGAGCACTTTCCCAAAAGCTGTCGAGCACTTTCAGAAGCCATAATTCATTCTCATATTCCATAAATCCGTCATAATTCGTTTCTCTCGCCCCCTATAAGGACATTTTCGATGTGTAAGTCCATAGTATTTCTCTAGTGTCATCGCCAAAACTTAGGTAATAGTCTTTTTTCAAGAAACACAGCAGAGAAAAGATGATGATACATCGGCTCGAAAGTATGATTTGATGACATTCCTTGAGAGTGTCTTAAGCTACTTTGAAAACTCAAAAAAATAGGAAAATTATATTTGCAAGCCAAGCATGCTTGTGGCTTGTCAGGCTTTCAAGAAAGAAAAAAGTCAACTTTTCAGGCACAATTCTTTACTTTATTAATGCAAACGTTACTTCCATCACCAAACTACCGGAGTGGAGAGGTCACAACAGGTGATCTCGTAATGTAAGGTTCTTCTTCTTATTGACAGAGATGTATGTTTCTCCGGTATGGTTTTGAAGAATGGAGCTAAGAATTCGGATATTTTCCATTGGTATTCAAGAACGAGCATCTCGTAAATACTCCAGAGATACCCCAGTATTAATCGACTATTTAGGTTCATATGTTTTCAAGCACTAGAAAGTCAGTCACATTTCCGTAGATTTGAAAATTGCTTCGCTATTCTATAATAGCTTGTAGTCTTCCAGGTGTAAAAATCCTCTACGACACACGTTCAAGTCGTTTTTCTGTATAAAATTTTCTCTCTAAAGTATCATACAGTTGGTCTTTCGCCAAAGAAATCCTGAAATCGATCAATCAACGAAGAGAGGAATTCAACTTATCTTGATTCTCTGTAGAGCATTCTATCTCAAAATATCATTATTCAGTTGATCTTGTATCAAAAAAGTATGAAATTAATGAGCGGGAAGATGAATGACACTTCATAGCCATTAGTGGTATACCTGCCTCCACAAATTTCAAGGAAGTCCATGAAAATATAATACAAATACAAGAAAAATGCACTTTCCGTAAGTGAAAATGTACAAATTACTGATATTCACTAGGAATCCACCATAATACTCACTTTTCATACCTAATTAATGGAAATCACTCCCGAAAGTTTAGATATTTCACATAAGTATTTCGCTCCCTCTCTACTGATTCGTATTCAAGTTTTAATCTACCTGTCTGGTCTAACCCTTTTCTATTTGTCTGTTTTGAGACTTTTATGCATTGAAAAGAAACGTACACTCGAGGGCACTAGGCGTGACCTCTCCGTTTCCGAATGGGTTGGTGTTGAAAGTAGGGAGTGTTATTGATGCTTAATACATTTTTAAATGCATTTTACCTTTTTTGTCTTATATCTACTTTTGTCTTATATCTACTGTCTTATATCTGTCTTATATCTATTTCCTCTTTTTTATCTTTTTTGTCTTTTATTCACTTCGTATTCTCCTTGTATTTCCTCTCTGGAATCAGAAATTACAGTTTCGATATATGTTCTTTTTTCTGAAGTATTGCGAAAGAGTTATAGTGAATTTCGAGCAAAATACGAAGTGAATAAAAGACAAAAAAGATAAAAAAGAGGAAATAGATATAAGACAGATATAAGACAGTAGATATAAGACAAAAGTAGATATAAGACAAAAAAGGTAAAATGCATTTAAAAATGTATTAAGCATCAATAACACTCCCTACTTTCAACACCAACCCATTCGGAAACGGAGAGGTCACGCCTAGTGCCCTCGAGTGTACGTTTCTTTTCAATGCATAAAAGTCTCAAAACAGACAAATAGAAAAGGGTTAGACCAGACAGGTAGATTAAAACTTGAATACGAATCAGTAGAGAGGGAGCGAAATACTTATGTGAAATATCTAAACTTTCGGAGTGATTTCCATTAATTAGGTATGAAAAGTGAGTATTATGGTGGATTCCTAGTGAATATCAGTAATTTGTACATTTTCACTTACGGAAAGTGCATTTTTCTTGTATTTGTATTATATTTTCATGGACTTCCTTGAAATTTGTGGAGGCAGGTATACCACTAATGGCTATGAAGTGTCATTCATCTTCCCGCTCATTAATTTCATACTTTTTTGATACAAGATCAACTGAATAATGATATTTTGAGATAGAATGCTCTACAGAGAATCAAGATAAGTTGAATTCCTCTCTTCGTTGATTGATCGATTTCAGGATTTCTTTGGCGAAAGACCAACTGTATGATACTTTAGAGAGAAAATTTTATACAGAAAAACGACTTGAACGTGTGTCGTAGAGGATTTTTACACCTGGAAGACTACAAGCTATTATAGAATAGCGAAGCAATTTTCAAATCTACGGAAATGTGACTGACTTTCTAGTGCTTGAAAACATATGAACCTAAATAGTCGATTAATACTGGGGTATCTCTGGAGTATTTACGAGATGCTCGTTCTTGAATACCAATGGAAAATATCCGAATTCTTAGCTCCATTCTTCAAAACCATACCGGAGAAACATACATCTCTGTCAATAAGAAGAAGAACCTTACATTACGAGATCACCTGTTGTGACCTCTCCACTCCGGTAGTTTGGTGATGGAAGTAACGTTTGCATTAATAAAGTAAAGAATTGTGCCTGAAAAGTTGACTTTTTTCTTTCTTGAAAGCCTGACAAGCCACAAGCATGCTTGGCTTGCAAATATAATTTTCCTATTTTTTTGAGTTTTCAAAGTAGCTTAAGACACTCTCAAGGAATGTCATCAAATCATACTTTCGAGCCGATGTATCATCATCTTTTCTCTGCTGTGTTTCTTGAAAAAAGACTATTACCTAAGTTTTGGCGATGACACTAGAGAAATACTATGGACTTACACATCGAAAATGTCCTTATAGGGGGCGAGAGAAACGAATTATGACGGATTTATGGAATATGAGAATGAATTATGGCTTCTGAAAGTGCTCGACAGCTTTTGGGAAAGTGCTCGATGGCTTTGGGAAAGTGCTCAATAGCTTTGGCAAAGTGCACTTTGCCTACAGGGCAGTAAATTTTCATTTTTAGGGCATGCATTTGCACGATATTTACTGAAAAATGCGCGACTCGTAATAATATTAGGAAGACCGAGTAGAGATGGACAGTTTTTGTGTACATTTAGACTAATTTATGACTCTACTATTCGAAAGGGGAGAATCTAGAAAAATGCTTTCTGGCTCGGTAATTACACACGGTTTGGAAGAAAACATGAAATTCCAGGGTTTTTTACTGATATTTTCGGGAAATGAGTGCATTCTACAATGAAAATGCCTATACCTGGTGCAAACTACATTAATTATAGTGAATTACGACAGTGTATAATGACTTTTCAACCGTATTCAAGGGCCTCACACATACAAGTGTGCCCATATATGACTGCCGAAAGAACGACGTATAGCAAATTAATGGTGTACAAAGAAATAATATCACTTTTTTTGAGAAATACTTCATGGAATTACACATCAAAAATGCTCTATCTACTGAGCGTTTATGTGATAAAGTAGATTGTCAGACAAGTCTGCGACTGATCAGAAGATCGTGGAAGTCTAGTAGCTGTTTTGATACAGATTTCACTTCCTAGAATATGCTTTCCGTCCCGGTATCTACACACTGTTTGAAAAAATCCAGGGAAATTCCAGGTTTTTACTAATACTTTTGAAAAAAACGAGTACCTGACGCATTAAAAATGCCCAAAACGTTGTGAACGAAATGATCTATAGGAAAATTTTCAGTCTACGACGCATATATTATGACTTTTCAACCGTATTTAATGGCCTTACACATACAAATTGCCTAAGTATGTAGGCCAAAAGGAGGAATTATGGCGAAATATGGGTATATGAAACTAATATCACTTTTATATTCACGGAATTCCACATCGAAAATGTCCTTATATGTGGCGAGAGAAACGAATTATAATGAATTTTTGGGATATGAGAGTGTATTATGGCCTTCTGAAAGTGCTCGACAGCTTTGGGAAAGTGCTCGACAGCTTTGGGAAAGTGCTCAATAGCTTTGGGAATGTGAATTTTGACTATTGGGAAGTAAATTTTTAGAGCGTACACTTGCACGATTTTCATTCAGAAATGTGCGATTTGTACTATTATTAGGAATATCGTAGTGGAGATTTTTTGTGTATACACTAATTTATACATCTTTCAAAGTCATTTCATTCAAAACTTACATTCGAAATTATGTGTACGGAGAAGCACTCTTCCGTGGAGGAAATATTTTTACCTCACACATTGCATTGACCACAATAGGCGCGGCATAAACCAATTATAGCGAGTTTCTACTCTATAAAAGTGTATTATGACCCATTAAAAGTAGTGGATAGCTGTAGGAAAATGCATTTTGACTCTGTAATTTGAGTTTTTCAGGCATGCATTGGCACGTTTTTGTAATGAGATGATACAGTTTTGAATGGTTTCGTGCTTACATCGGAGTTCATGTGATGAAATTGAACAGTTTAAATAATACATCAATACAACTTGTCAGAGTCGATTGATCATTTAAATATCCTATTCTGTTGTGAGCGGTCAGTTATGCATTGTCTCTGTTCTACTTATTGTACCATATGTGACAAGTTTTTCTCATCCAAACAGAAAAGACTATCCCACATAAACACACATCATTCCGGAATAGAAGTTCCTACATTGGATCTCTCTCCCAAAGACTTTATCACTCGCTTTAAGAACCACCCTTCTTATCTCAAACGTATACATGCTGACTCCTCTAGTATCGTGAACACTCAAATTTTGAAGACGGAAAACTATGTCAATGCTCCAACGATTGCTACTTCACCGGAAAGAAAAGAAGTAACCGTGCTGGTTGATCTTCCTGACAAAATAAAAAGAACTGAAATTGATGCTACTTCATCTGAGAAGAATACTAATTTTGATACCAAATTTGTAACTTAAGTATACTATTCCAAATAAATATTCTAGATATGGCTTGTTTTCTGGGCAATTGAAAAAAAACTGTGATTGATAGTTTGAGCGGTAAAAGAGAATGAATGAAAAACGGACACTACGAGATCACTTGTTGTGACCGCTCCGTTACCGAACGTTTGTGTGTTGTAAATTGAAGTTAAGCGTTGGTAAGTTTTGCGTATTTTCTATGAAAACTATTAAATTTTAGGCGTGTTAAAATCAGTATGTCTTCATTACGCTTCGTAATTATGCGGAACTCAATCCTAGTGGTGGGTTTTTCATAAAATTTCTGCTAGAGAGATATTTTGCAGAGCAAGAGAGTATAAAGAGATTAGAGGGTCATAGAGATTCTTCATAGGCATGTACTTGGATATCTAGAGCCGATTTCGATGATTTTCCTGAAAATATGTAACCAGTCACAATACATATTCAAAAAAACCCGTAAAGTGATGTACAATAAACTGAGTTGTTTCACACTTTGTTCATACCTGGCTTCAAGGTCTTCTGTTGTTATCCCGTTAAGTGTATTATACTGGATTTTAGAGTGTTTCTCTCATCGAATTCTGGGCACATTTTTGAATCTTTTTTTGAATTCAAATCAACAATTTTTTGAAGCGGTACTGAAGATAAAAACTAGACACATTCATGAAAAAGCACGTATTTTTTAATGGCAAACGGCTTTTCGAAGGTGATTTCCACTTCAAAAATAAAGTCTAACACATTTTGCACCTAAAACACATGCAAACCAAAAGTCTTCATGGTATCTGCTTCGCTTTCACAAGCTCTATGACGCAAAAGTCGCAAAAGAATGTTTCTTAATGAATGTTTCTTAAGCCGTGTAACTTTCACCCGTACAACGAAAAGAGGTCGTGGCAGTTTCCCCAATGTCCAAGGTAAAGTGGTATTAAGGATGTGCAGAGATACCTGGATTACCAAAAAGAAAAACATAATTTTGGAACACTATGAAGTGGATAAAAGTTCTCGAAATATTGAACACGTAGGAGCTCATTCAATAGCACAAGTGGTTTTTTTCTTGGCCGACGACACTAGATGCGTCGCGTTCCGGTGTGCTTTGTGAATGTCATGTCTGCTTATTTACGTTCCTACTCACGTACACTCTCATGTCTAAATCTTAGTCGAGAAGGCTAAATCGAAAGATTTGCTTGAGGTTTCCGAACTTTTTTCATGGTTCTGACTCAATTGGCAAAATAGTGTTAAAACGTATTCTACAAGGGCACTTGGCGTGACCTCTCCGTTCCCGAATGGTTTAGTGTTGATATTAAATTTATATGATTTTGTATTTTTTGTGGTGTAGACATCCCATTTCTCAGTTGAAATTTCGTTAAAGCTATCTTACTCGACAATTCAAATTGTGCAATGGTTATTGATGTGTGCTCGTGAAAATAGAACAACGGGAGTTTTCACCAAGACTGGGGGAACTCGATGATTGAATGGAACATCGTTTTTTTTGGCCGAGATATTAGTTCCATCAAGCGTAATCATTTTTTTTGCATATGTATCAAAAACAGAATAGAGGTGAAAGATTTATTACAAACTATAATATTACTTCAATAGCATCTTTGTATGTAGAAATTCTCGTGACAGTTCGGACAGTCGACCTTCCGAACGCAAGTTTCAGTGCATCCTTTGTGACGGCAGTGAATACACATGGGTGTACACTTGTGACGATCCGCTCTCAAATACGTTTTGTAGCAGTCTTTGCACAATGTTTTTCCAATAGTAGTCCTATTGGGTGTGAATACATCGAAGTGACCGTTGAAACAGGCAATGAACATCTTTTTGGGGGCAGTAGTATTACTTTCCCATTTCAATGAATAGACTTTGGCGGGAGGAACACGGTGATATAGTTGAATATGATAGCGAGGCATTTTTGCAGCAATTTTTTCGAGATCATCCATCCCAAAGACGGGTTTATCGGCCGGGATTTCACATCTTTCAAGAAGTTCGAGAGCTGTCGTGTTCCATGTTGCAGAACGCTTTCTCAAATAACATTGCTAATAACATTGCTTCTGGCGTATTCTTTCCACATCAACTGGATCAGTGACAAACTTTGAATCGGATAATAGTTTCGAAATTGTCACGGCAAAGGAAAGAGATAGACGAGTAGAAGAAGGAACAACGGCTTTAATTTTCAATTCACAGTCAAAAAGGGACGACATGTTGATATGAACGTAGGTGTGCTGAATGACGATTTACGTATTTCTGGCCTGGTACTTGTTGAATTGACCAATCACAGGCCTTGGCCACGCCCCTTTTGATCATGCCTATCTCAGCATTTTCGAATCTCGCCTGTTTGTTTCGTAGGTGATTAACTGACCAATCACAGGCCTTGGCCACGCTCCTCTTGATCCTATCTCAGCATTTTCGTAATTGCAAGACTGGTCAATTCAATGTCACCCCATAAGCGTCTATAAAGCGTATTATTTCGTATAAGCGAATCGGTTAGTACAAGGTCACTCTCGAAATAACGAACACCTATTTCGAAAACCTGAAAAATTTCACAATAATCAAAATACATGGACTACCAACTCGCGGTCGCATATTCTGCTGTGCAAGATCAGCATATCATGGAGATATCAGAAGAACCCCTTAATTTCGAAACTGGTGTTTTAGAATGGCAGTCGCAACTGGGGGACTCGTCCCACAGGTGTAAATAAGGAAAAAATGAGATGAAAATGACTAAAATGTGTTTTTTTGATTTTTTGAATAATATTAATTTTTTTTTGAAAAATATTGATTTTTTTTTTGATTGATTGCTTTCAAAACCTCATTCTTGGGTGATACCTCATTCCTGCACCTGAAAGCCTAAGAGAGTAGAATAGAGAATCCCCAACTGGGGGCAATTCCGCAGGGGGAGACTCTATTCAGAGATTCCACAACTGGGGGACATTCCACAGGGGGGGTACATACACTACTTACCCTTTCGATGAATATCATTTCCAGATTGAAAACGGCAAAGAGGTTACGTGCAACAATTTGGAGAGTGCGCGCAATAATCTGACTGACATCAAGTGTTGCTTCAACCTTTTGGAATCGGCGGATCTCGATCTGTACCGATGTACCCTGAATAGTTGCTTTGAGCCGACGGTCTGCCACTCAGAAGAGACACTCTTACAGCAGTTCCTCCCAGAAGACTTTTTCGGAGTAACAAAGGTATACTAGAAGTAAATTCAATAGTCACTTGAATTAGCATTGTAATAAGACCAATGAGGCATTCGTGCACTTTGTGATTGCACGTTTCTGAGTTGTACTGTGTCTAACACGTTTCACGTCACTGTGTGATTGACTAACACTGTAGGGAACTACTTCATTTCCGTTGTAGTTTGATATTGCCCACTTGATCACTTGAGTTCGAGGAGCGAGATCACACTACAAACACAACATATACCGTAGGCTTTCTCCGAAATAACAAGTTCTTAAAGGAGGGCAAAACGGAAAGCTAGTTTACGTACCCCGGCGTACCTAAACATATCATTTCGCGCCCCAAAACAGGCTGAAACATGTGAACCGTATGCAAATTAGGTTCGTTAGTTCGAAATAAAATGTATATTTATCGGTTTCTCTTGAGCAGCTCTTCCGTATCAACTTCATTTTCTGTCCCTGCTCAACAGTAGGATTCTATTAGTAGGTTTTCCGTTTTTCGAATATTCGTTTATTGAACTTGAAAACATTCATTGCATTTAGTACCACAGCAACTGATAAATCCACTATAAAATGTTGCGGTAACGCTATGAACAAAATTTTAGGACAACCAAACAGACCTTACCAAAACGACAATCAGTCAGCTCATTGAAATGAAGAAAAGAGGTGGAAACGTCGATTCCAACTACATTCTGGTACGCGTTGAGACGGAAAATAAGGAAATGTATCAGGTTTGCTCGTTCCATTTTTTTATCTGTATAGCGCAGCAAAGATTTTCTCAAAAAGTGATGTAAATATGACTAATGACAATTTTTTTCCATTTCACTCCCAATCATTCAAGAACTGACACACAAAACTCAATATCACTCGTGGAAGGGCTGCCCTTAAGGTAGCGATGATAAAGAAAGAAGATAGAAACAAGGGTTAATGTTGTTTCCTAAATTGATGGGATTCCATTTTTATGATAGCTAGACACTCAGAGTCCTGCAGTTCAACAATGAAGACATAAAAGGCTGATCACAGTTGTTGAACCACAGCGTTTGAGAAAAAATGCCTCAAAAGAGAACCACAATCTTGACCTGTTGGCAGAGCTCACCTGTCTCTCTATACACAGCTCTATGAGTAGCGAGAAAGACTATCATCAATATCATTATTCCAAGGATTGCGTTTAAGGCAGTCTTCAGTATCGAAGCCAACGTGAGAACCGTTCTCCAGAATCTGAGTGTTATCGAGCCCCCCGTCTCTTGTGTTTTTCATCATGGTAAACCGTTGAATGAAGAGGTTGTACTGAAGAACATTGCAAAGTTTGCGATGTATGCTACAACACGTTGATAATTTGTCAGAACTGAGCGTGTTCTGGTTTCGGCACATGTTGCTCTCGTGAAAGGCTACTTTTCCACTTCAATTTAATTTAGTTTAGACTGTTTCATACTATTTTTATTTTGTACGTCATTCGATAGAACAGATGGGTGGCGTTCAAAGGGAATCGTTCATTTTCCAGTGATCGTTTCAAAATTTTCCGTTGTACATTGATTTTCGAGCTATGAAATGTTGCTCATTTTGTATGTTGGTTCCTTCTATCAGTTTTGTTTTTTCATTACTATATAAAAAAATTCACTTTTGTGGAAAATATTCATCATTTTTAACTGTTCTCAAACGTCTCTCGACTCAAACACATCGAAATTACTGTTTTTTCGCCGTTGTTCAAAAGATGGAACGTGTAAACGTGGAGAGTAGTTTGATATCGCTTGTTAGACTACGTGAAGAAGCGTGACTGTGTACGCTCAGAATCATTTTTCTGCACTTACTTCGAATGGCGGCTGAAAGCATTTGTCTGGTGTGAGTTTTCAGAATTCAACTTCAAACGATGGGGGGTTCTTTTTGGGATGCCTACAGTATGTTTACTGTACTATAAAAGCGGTGTGGTCAAAGCGGGCGCGAAAGAGAAATATGAACAGAGATAAATTTTTGAATTTTTTCTCTTCATTTTATCTCTGATCTGCTCAGCTCAACTGGTATTAAACAAAGTGGCTGAATATGTTTGTTTCTTCAATTCCAGTAAGTTTTTAGTGCCTTACCGATGGTCGTACATTCAAACAACATACAACTCGAGAACCAGATTCTGAGCTTTTGTCAAACTTTTTTACGTTTCTGAAACTTTTTGGTACTTCCTAAACTTTTACACTTTACAAACTTCGTTTCCAGCGAGTCTCTCTCCGCCTGGCCGATAGTCGTCTTTAATATAGTCTCTGCCACAGCTATATTATCTGTTCTGGTTCAAGCGTCCATCACCTTCTACAACCTGACCACGAAAGAGTCCGACTTTTTCTCGAGAGATGCTGAACAAGTTGAGAAAAATGGTGAGAAAATCAAGGTGTTTCATCAAACTTTTCAACGAAGGTTATTATTGAACTTTACAACATAGCTTACTCTTGTTCTGAGGATGCTGACCTGGTTGAGAGAAATGATGACAAAGCAAATGTGTTTTAGTAAACTTTTCTTAGAATTTTTTCTTCATTGAGCTTCATACAGAAAACTTTCGTTACAATGATAGTGAACAAATTGAAAAGAACGTAGTAAACATCTACATGTTACTCCTCACACTTTTATATAAGATCTTCCTATGTTCAGGTTGTAGTTATAGCGCGGCAAAATGGAAAAATAACAAAAATACAAAAAAAAATACATCCACAGCAGATCACTAATTAGAATCTGAAAACTGAGCTACCTTGTTGGTTATAAGTTTTTGTGAGAAAAAACTGATATTTTCTATCTCTTTATTGTATGTGCGTATCTTTTGAGAACGCGAGTTTTGCACACAAAAAGGCCGTTTTTGATGCTCATTCTTGCTTTGCAGACCCACCTGCTGCAGGAAACGAAGTGGTGACTATTCCCAACGCCACCACTCCGACCGCAAAGAGCAACGACCTGAAACTCCGAAAATGAGGTGAACTATGATTTTCGTCAAATTATTGCCAATTAGCGAGCCATTTCCACGAGATAGAGTACAGGTCAGAGAGAGTCCGCCTCTTTCTCGAGAGATGCTGAACAGATTGAGAAAAATCATTGACCTGCCTGCTTTTTTGTAGCTTTTTTGTAATTGCAGAAAGTTTGCGCTAAGCGTTCTGAGTAACTCCAAATTATACCTTGGAAACGTGCCAACCAGTTCAGTCTGTGTGCAAGTTTGTGAAAAATCGTTATGAAACCAGAAGTACGTGATAAAAACGTTCAGATTCCTGTTTTCCCTCGGTATAATTATGAATTTGTTCAGCCACTTTCTGTCTTGTAACGTTCTTAATATGAATATTGCTCGACCGAAACAACTTTTCTTCAATTTCAGGCTTCACCAGTTCTGAAGATTCAAAATTCCGAGACAATCTATGATTTTTAATAAACTGATTACATTTCAACTTCTTGAACTTTTTAAATTACACAGTTAAATTTGAGAAAAACAGGACGAAACTCATACAAAACTTCATTTGCAAAGATAAAACATGAATAATGTACAACAGTCAGCCGACATGGAGGACCTGTCTGTGGTTATGCAAATACAATTTCAAGACTCATGATGATGACTAATAAAGTTAAATACTTATGTAAACGTTGAATATCAAAAAAAAACACCTCGTAGTTGGGATGTTTGAACTGAAAAATAAAAGCCGGTTTTCTAAATCACAGATTATACAGGCAAAAGTCAGTCAAGCAACTTGTTCAAAGTTCATGCTCTCAGCATATCAAAGTGTGAGCGTGAACTTTGTCACGTGACCGACACGTGTCTGTTCATATACTTCTTACCGGGGTTAGAAAGACAACTTTGAATAATTTAAGAATAATTATCATCAAAGTAGATCAAAACATGTACAGAAACGATCAGTTCTCAACACGATACTATACTTGAAGTGAATGAAAAATTCACGTAAAAAAATGTAGGAAAACAACGCAAACTCACAAATCTCACGTTATCTAACGTTTCACCTAACTCACATTTCACTAGCAGTACATGGTATCTGCCCAATCTACTCAGTACCTATCTACCACCGACAGGGTACTGTGCGATCGTTCGTGCTGCTTCAGAGAAGAACCCACTTCCCGCAGTGACGACATGGTCTTCTTGAACGACCTGGAAATTGGTGAATCAGTGTTTGATCTCCGAAGGTGAGCGAATACAACCAAATACAAGAAACATTTGTTATGTGAGAGTATTTCTACCACAAGTAGAACAGTCGCGTGATATTCAGTTTGAGTATTCTTGTTTCACAATTGTCAGCCTCACTTCACCTTGCCGCGCGTGAACTGCACGTTATCAAAACGTACTATCTACTTTACCGTATATGAGAAAAACAAACATTTATCAAATTCAACTAGAAATGTAGCAATTACCACTGTGAGTTGAAAGTGGGTAATGGTAATTCTTGTTATGCGACGGAGGAACCCTGCCATGTTTGTAGTTTGGTCCGTCACGTTTCGGTCGAAACTTGTGAAAATACAACAACGCTTCGGTCACTTCTCATACCTCTTTCCGTCGCTTTCGCTCTGGGTCATGATCTAGTGGGTGAGATCCTGATTACGGCATTCGGCTTCCACCAAAGCCAACTTCGTCTGCGCCAGATCGATCTCGAGGGCTCTGAACGGAAAATTGTTGATAATAATAACATTAATAACTATAATACGACTGTTCATTATAGAAGTGTAACAACGGTAATTAACCGTTGGTGAGATAATCTATATCGTCAGCAAACTATAGGGTAAACAACCTCACATTCAGACAAAACTCGAACATTGTTCCATTTTAAATCTCAAAGAAAAAAACTATACTTTCCTCACGGGCTACTTGATGTCGTAAAACCCGAAAAGCAAGCAAATTTGTGAAAAAAAAATTCAATTAGCCACTCACTTTACATGAGCCTCCCTCTCCTCCTCGTGACTTGCATCACAGCGGGAAGCTTGAAGTAAACTCTGGACCTGCGGCTATTACCCCAGATCCGGCATTCTAGTGTCGGCGACTGTTCCCTTGCGGTACTAAGAGTATATCTTCCACCCAAACACTCGTTGCTTAACCCGCGTCTAGCTCGTGACTTGCATCACAGCGGGAAGCTTCAAGTAAACTCTGGACCTGCGGCTATTACTTCAGATCCGGCATTCTAGTGTCGGCGACTGTTCCCTTGCGGTACTAAGAGTATATCCTCCACCCAAACACTCGTTGCTTAACCCGCGTCTAGCTCGTGACTTGCATCACAGCGGGAAGCTTGAAGTAAACTCTGGACCTGCGGCTAATACCCCAGATCCGGCGTTCTAGTGTCGGCGACTGTTCCCTTGCGGTACTAAGAGTATATCCTCCACCCAAACACTCGTTGCTTAACCCGCGTCTAGCTCGTGACTTGCATCACAGCGGGAAGCTTGAAGTAAACTCTGGACCTGCGGCTTTTACCCCAGATCCGGCGTTCTAGTGTCGGCAACTGTTCCCTTGCGGTACTAAGAGTATATCCTCTACCCAAACACTCGTTGCTTAACCCGCGTCTAGCTCGTGACTTGCATCACAGCGGGAAGCTTGAAGTAAACTCTGGACCTGCGGCTATAACCCCAGATCCAGCGTTCTAGTGTCGGCGACTGTTCCCTTGCGGTACTAAGAGTATATTCTCCACCCAAACATTCGTTGCTTAACCCGCGTCTAGCTCGTGACTTGCATCACAGCGGGAAGCTTGAAGTAAACTCTGGACCTGCGGCTATTACCCCAGATCTGGCATTCTAGTGTCGGCGACTGTTCCCTTGCGGTACTAAGAGTATATCCTCCACCCAAACACTCGTTGCTTAACCCGCGTCTAGCTCGTGACTTGCATCACAGCGGGAAGCTTGAAGTAAACTCTGGACCTGCGGCTATTACCCCAGATCCGGCATTCTAGTGTCGGCGACTGTTCCCTTGCGGTACTAAGAGTATATCCTCCACCCAAACACTCGTTGCTTAACCCGCGTCTAGCTCGTGACTTGCATCACAGCGGGAAGGTTGAAGTAAACTCTGGACCTGCGGCTATTACCCCAGATCCGGCATTCTAGTGTCGGCGACTGTTCCCTTGCGGTACTAAGAGTATATCCTCCACCCAAACACTCGTTGCTTAACCCGCGTCTAGCTCGTGACTTGCATCACAGCGGGAAGCTTGAAGTAAACTCTGGACCTGCGGCTAATACCCCAGATCCGGCGTTCTAGTGTCGGCGACTGTTCCCTTGCGGTACTAAGAGTATATCCTCCACCCAAACACTCGTTGCTTAACCCGCGTCTAGCTCGTGACTTGCATCACAGCGGGAAGCTTGAAGTAAACTCTGGACCTGCGGCTTTTACCCCAGATCCGGCGTTCTAGTGTCGGCAACTGTTCCCTTGCGGTACTAAGAGTATATCCTCCACCCAAACACTCGTTGCTTAACCCGCGTCTAGCTCGTGACTTGCATCACAGCGGGAAGCTTGAAGTAAACTCTGGACCTGCGGCTATTACCCCAGATCTGGCATTCTAGTGTCGGCGACTGTTCCCTTGCGGTACTAAGAGTATATCCTCCACCCAAACACTCGTTGCTTAACCCGCGTCTAGCTCGTGACTTGCATCACAGCGGGAAGCTTGAAGTAAACTCTGGACCTGCGGCTATTACCCCAGATCCGGCATTCTAGTGTCGGCGACTGTTCCCTTGCGGTACTAAGAGTATATCCTCCACCCAAACACTCGTTGCTTAACCCGCGTCTAGCTCGTGACTTGCATCACAGCGGGAAGCTTGAAGTAAACTCTGGACCTGCGGCTATTACCCCAGATCCGGCATTCTAGTGTCGGCGACTGTTCCCTTGCGGTACTAAGAGTATATCCTCCACCCAAACACTCGTTGCTTAACCCGCGTCTAGCTCGTGACTTGCATCACAGCGGGAAGCTTGAAGTAAACTCTGGACCTGCGGCTATTACCCCAGATCCGGCATTCTAGTGTCGGCGACTGTTCCCTTGCGGTACTAAGAGTATATCCTCCACCCAAACACTCGTTGCTTAACCCGCGTCTAGCTCGTGACTTGCATCACAGCGGGAAGCTTGAAGTAAACTCTGGACCTGCGGCTAATACCCCAGATCCGGCGTTCTAGTGTCGGCGACTGTTCCCTTGCGGTACTAAGAGTATATCCTCCACCCAAACACTCGTTGCTTAACCCACGTCTAGCTCGTGACTTGCATCACAGCGGGAAGCTTGAAGTAAACTCTGGACCTGCGGCTAATACCCCAGATCCGGCGTTCTAGTGTCGGCGACTGTTCCCTTGCGGTACTAAGAGTATATCCTCCACCCAAACACTCGTTGCTTAACCCGCGTCTAGCTCGTGACTTGCATCACAGCGGGAAGCTTGAAGTAAACTCTGGACCTGCGGCTTTTACCCCAGATCCGGCGTTCTAGTGTCGGCAACTGTTCCCTTGCGGTACTAAGAGTATATCCTCCACCCAAACACTCGTTGCTTAACCCGCGTCTAGCTCGTGACTTGCATCACAGCGGGAAGCTTGAAGTAAACTCTGGACCTGCGGCTATAACCCCAGATCCAGCGTTCTAGTGTCGGCGACTGTTCCCTTGCGGTACTAAGAGTATATTCTCCACCCAAACATTCGTTGCTTAACCCGCGTCTAGCTCGTGACTTGCATCACAGCGGGAAGCTTGAAGTAAACTCTGGACCTGCGGCTATTACCCCAGATCTGGCATTCTAGTGTCGACGACTGTTCCCTTGCGGTACTAAGAGTATATCCTCCACCCAAACACTCGTTGCTTAACCCGCGTCTAGCTCGTGACTTGCATCACAGCGGGAAGCTTGAAGTAAACTCTGGACCTGCGGCTATTACCCCAGATCCGACATTCTAGTGTCGGCGACTGTTCCCTTGCGGTACTAAGAGTATATCCTCCACCCAAACACTCGTTGCTTAACCCGCGTCTAGCTCGTGACTTGCATCACAGCGGGAAGCTTGAAGTAAACTCTGGACCTGCGGCTATTACCCCAGATCCGGCATTCTAGTGTCGGCGACTGTTCCCTTGCGGTACTAAGAGTATATCCTCCACCCAAACACTCGTTGCTTAACCCGCGTCTAGCTCGTGACTTGCATCACAGCGGGAAGCTTGAAGTAAACTCTGGACCTGCGGCTAATACCCCAGATCCGGCGTTCTAGTGTCGGCGACTGTTCCCTTGCGGTACTAAGAGTATATCCTCCACCCAAACACTCGTTGCTTAACCCGCGTCTAGCTCGTGACTTGCATCACAGCGGGAAGCTTGAAGTAAACTCTGGACCTGCGGCTTTTACCCCAGATCCGGCGTTCTAGTGTCGGCAACTGTTCCCTTGCGGTACTAAGAGTATATCCTCCACCCAAACACTCGTTGCTTAACCCGCGTCTAGCTCGTGACTTGCATCACAGCGGGAAGCTTGAAGTAAACTCTGGACCTGCGGCTATAACCCCAGATCCAGCGTTCTAGTGTCGGCGACTGTTCCCTTGCGGTACTAAGAGTATATTCTCCACCCAAACATTCGTTGCTTAACCCGCGTCTAGCTCGTGACTTGCATCACAGCGGGAAGCTTGAAGTAAACTCTGGACCTGCGGCCATTACCCCAGATCCGGCGTTCTAGTGTCGGCGACTGTTCCCTTGCGGTACTAAGAGTATATCCTCCACCCAAACACTCGTTGCTTAACCCGCGTCTAGCTCGTGACTTGCATCACAGCGGGAAGCTTGAAGTAAACTCTGGACCTGCGGCTATTACCCCAGATCCGGCATTCTAGTGTCGGCGACTGTTCCCTTGCGGTACTAAGAGTATATCCTCCACCCAAACACTCGTTGCTTAACCCGCGTCTAGCTCGTGACTTGCATCACAGCGGGAAGCTTGAAGTAAACTCTGAACCTGCGGCTTTTACCCCAGATCCGGCGTTCTAGTGTCGGCGACTGTTCCCTTGCGGTACTAAAAAATATCCCCCACCCAAACTCCCAAAAACTTGTTTAATATTATATTTTATCAAAATGTTTCAAAATGTTTACTCGCAGGCTCGCAGCCCCTCCGCTGAAAATAAGCTAAGTTAGTGAAAATTGAGATAAATAAAATAAAACCCAATTACCTCGAGTCGTTGACACTGTGGAAATGTGCGCAGAGCGACAGACTTGAAAATGATGGAGAGAGGGTGCAGAGAAGTGGGGGCATCGAAAATATCCTCCAGCTGGTGACGAGCGAACAGCCACCTGAAATTGAAAATATGAAGCCATCAAGAAAAGATAATGAAGCAGAAAAAATTACATTCGACTTTTCGCTCATATCACTTTTTCTGTAAACTTTAATTGTCGTGTAAACTTTTCTCTAATACATGAATCTTGCTCTTGCAATATATGAATATTCATTTGCAAAATTGAACGTACTACTCCCAAATTATCAGTTAGGGAAATCAAAATCAAAGGAAATTCATGAAAAAGTGGGGGCCTAACGACTGTGAGATTTGTCTTCTGCTGTGCGCCCCTTAGACAACTACTCTCAAATGGAGCAGCTACTGCTACAGAAACCGAAAAATACTCATGTATAACTGTTAACTACAAACATACAAAAGGCGTAAAATATTTTTTTCAAACCTGTAAACTAGAATCTGTAAATAACCGAAAAATACTAATATACTCAAGTATAACTGTTCATTACAAACATACAAAAGTCGTAAAATATTTTCTCAAACCTGTAAACCAGAATCTACAAGTCACAGCTGCGAAAGAGAGAGCAACTGTTGAATAATATGCCAAACGTTATAGCACCTAGAATTGAAGTAATGATCAAAACACCAACCATTGTGCACAAAACCAGGAACTCTATAATTGACTACGTTGAATTAACATCTGTGATTTGTATATTCTAGTTTACAGGTTTGAGAAAATATTTTACGACTTTTGTATGTTTGTAATGAACAGTTATACTTGAGTATATTAGTATTTTTCGGTTATTTACAGATTCTAGTTTACAGGTTTGAAAAAATATTTTACGCCTTTTGTATGTTTGTAGTTAACAGTTATACATGAGTATTTTTTGGTTTCTGTAGCAGTAGCTGCTCCATTTGAGAGTAGTTGTCTAAGGGGCGCACAGCAGAAGACAAATCTCACAGTCGTTGGGCCCCCACTTTTTCATGAATTTTTCTCTTTTTGTATACATGCCGTGAGTATGTGGTTTGATCTGTACGGTGCAGATAAAATTGTTTTCTTGATGAACCACTTGTCGAGTATTACCATCATTCGGAAAAAATATGACGTCAACATTGCAGTTCTAGAAACTTACTTCATCTGCCCTTCAGAATCCCAGAGTACGTCATGTTTGAATGAAGTTTCATCGTGAATTGACCATTTTTAAGAAACTTCCAGCATTCGAAAACATATTTCACGTCAATTTTTTTGAAAGTTGACGTCATCTGGCCTTCTGATTTCCAGAATAAGTCATATTTAGATAAAGTTTTGTGTTTCACCGTTAATTGACCCTTTCTAAGATATTACCATCGTTTAAAAATATATGTGACGTCAACTTTGCACTTTTCAAAAATGACGTCATCTGGTCTCCAGAATCTCAGAATACGTCACTTTTAGATTGAGTTTCTCCGTTAATTGACCCTTTCTAAGATATTACTATCGTTTAAAAATATATGTGACGTCAACTTTGCACTTTTCAAAAATGACGTCATCTGGTCTCCAGAATCTCAGAATACGTCACTTTTAGATTGAGTTTCTCCGTTAATTGACCCTTTCTAAAATATTATCATCATTTGAAAATATATGTGACGTCAACTTTGCACTTTTCAAAAATGACGTCATCTGGTCTCCAGAATCCCAGAATACATCACTCTCAGATTGAGTTTCACCGTTAATTGACCCTTTCTAAGATATCACTATCGTTTGAAAATATATGTGACGTCAACTTTGCACTTTTCAAAATCGACGTCATCTGGTCTCCAGAATCCCAGAAAAAATCACTTTCAGATTGAGTTTCACCGTTAATTGACCCTTTCTAAGATACTACCATCGTTTGAAAATATATGTGACGTCAACTTTGCACTTTTCAAAATCGACGTCATCTGGTCTCCAGAATCTCAGAATACGTCACTTTTAGATTGAGTTTCTCCGTTAATTGACCCTTTCTAAGATATTATCATCATTTGAAAATATATGTGACATCAACTTTGCACTTTTCAAAAATGACGTCATCTGGTCTCCAGAATCCCAGAATACATCACTCTCAGATTGAGTTTCACCGTTAATTGACCCTTTCTAAGATATTACTATCGTTTGAAAATATATGTGACGTCAACTTTGCACTTTTCAAAATCGACGTCATCTGGTCTCCAGAATCCCAGAATAAATCACTCTCAGATTGAGTTTCACCGTTAATTGACCCTTTCTAAGATATTACCATCGTTTAAAAATATATGTGACGTCAACTTTGCACTTTTCAAAAATGACGTCATCTGGTCTCCAGAATCTCAGAATACGTCACTTTTAGATTGAGTTTCTCCGTTGATTGACCCTTTCTAAGATATTATCATCATTTGAAAATATATGTGACGTCAACTTTGCACTTTTCAAAAATGACGTCATCCGGTCTCCAGAATCCTGAAGGACGTCAGGAATAGAATACTTCATACTCAAATAAAAGTCACGATGGCATCATATTTCAATTTTCGAGCAAATCGGTAAATGTTACTCTAAGTTACAATACAGTTTGAGTTGTCGACCGGACAGAGAGAGTGAGAGAGCGTGCTAAATAGAGAGACGCAGACACGTTCCGAAAAATGTCTATAACTTTGAGTAAAACAATTTTTTCTTGATTTTTTTTTGCTCCGCGAGTGTTTGAGTAGGTATCACATGTCTTCCACAATTTTCAAGAAAATCGGTTGAGTAGAAACTCTTGAACTGGGTTTACTTTTACCCACACACGACGGAAGTTGGCGCTCTTGATGAAGCGCATGAGGTCATAACTTGGCTCAAACTTAACCGATTTAGCTCAAATTTGAAACACGGTTAGGGAATTAGCTATAGAAAACAAGTACATCAATGAAAACTTTGTTTGGCGAATTTCAGCCTTTTTGAGGAGAAACTAAAAAACGGAAGCGCGCATTAGCCGGACCAAAGACAAATCTCGCACAGCGCTTCGCGCTGCGCGCGATTAGAATTTGGATTCGTAAAGAGCCATGGTAAAGTTAGAATGTGTACTGTAGGAGGTTTGGTAGAAAAGATGTGGACTATATTCATTTGCAAAGTTGATCGTATATGCGCACACTAATCCCAAATTTTCAGTTAGGGAAATCAAAGTCAAAGGGAATTAGAATTTGGATTCGTACAGTGCCATGGTAAAGTTAGCATGTGTACTGTAGGAGGCTTAGTGGAAAAGATGTGGACTATATTCATTTGCAAAATTGATCGTATGTACTCATACTACCCCCAAATTATCAGTTAGGGGAATCAAAATCAAAGGGAAATAGAATTTGGATCCATAAAGAGCCATGGTAAAGTTAGCATGTGTACTGTAGGAGGCTTAGTAGAAAAGATGTGGACTATATTCATTTGCAAAATTGATCGTATATGCTCACACTAATCCCAAATTATCAGTTAGGGGAATCAAAATCAAAGGAAAATAGAATTTGGATCCATAAAGAGCCATGGTAAAGTTCGCATATGTACTGTAGGAGGCTTAGTAGAAAAGATGTGGACTATACTCATTTGCAAAATTGATCGTATATGCTCACACTAATCCCAAATTATCAGTTAGAGAAATCAAAATCAAAGGGAATTAGAATTTGGATTCGTACAGTGCCATGGTAAAGTTAGCATGTGTACTGTAGGAGGCTTAGTAGAAAAGATGTGGACTATATTCATTTGCAAAACTGATCGTATATGCTCAAACTAATCCCAAATTTTCAGTTAGGGAAATCAAAGTCAAAGGGAATTAGAATTTGGATTCGTACAGTGCCATGGTAAAGTTAGCATGTGTACTGTAGGAGGCTTAGTGGAAAAGATGTGGACTATATTCATTTGCAAAATTGATCGTATATGCTCACACTAATCCCAAATTATCAGTTAGGGGAATCAAAACCAAAGGGAAATAGAATTTGGATCCGTAAAGAGCCATGGTAAAGTTAGAATGTGTACTGTAGGAGGTTTGGTAGAAAAGATGTGGACTATATTCATTTGCAAAGTTGATCGTATATGCGCACACTAATCCCAAATTTTCAGTTAGGGAAATCAAAGTCAAAGGGAATTAGAATTTGGATTCGTACAGTGCCATGGTAAAGTTAGCATGTGTACTGTAGGAGGCTTAGTGGAAAAGATGTGGACTATATTCATTTGCAAAATTGATTGTATATGCTCACACTAATCCCAAATTATCTGTTAGGGAAATCAAAATCAAAGGAAATTAGAATTTGGATCCGTAAAGAGCCATGGTAAAGTTAGTATGTGTACTGTAGGAGGCTTAGTAGAAAAGATGTGGACTATATTCATTTGCAAAATTGATCGTATATGCTCACACTAATCCTAAATTATCAGTTAGGGAAATAAAAATAAAAGGGAAATAGAATTTGGATCCATAAAGAGCCATGGTAAAGTTAGCATATGTACTGTAGGAGGCTTAGTAGAAAAGATGTGGACTATATTCATTTGCAAAATTGATCGTATATGCTCACACTAATCCCAAATTATCAGTTAGGGAAATCAAAGTCAAAGGGAATTAGAATTTGGATTCGTACAGTGCCATGGTAAAGTTAACATGTGTACTGTAGGAGGCTTAATGGAAAAGAGGTGGACTATATCTATTTGCAAAATTGATCGTATATGCTCACACTAATCCCAAATTATCAGTTAGGGGAATCAAAATCAAAGGGAAATAGAATTTGGATCCATAAAGAGCCATGGTAAAGTTAGCATATGTACTGTAGGAGGCTTAGTAGAAAAGATTTGGACTATATTCATTTGCAAAATTGATCGTATGTACTCATACTACCCCCAAATTATCAGTTAGGGGAATCAAAATCAAAGGGAAATAGAATTTGGATCCATAAAGAGCCATGGTAAAGTTAGCATGTGTACTGTAGGAGGCTTAGTAGAAAAGATGTAGACTATATTCATTTGCAAAATTGATCGTATATGCTCACACTAATCCCAAATTATCAGTTAGGGGAATCAAAATCAAAGGGAAATAGAATTTGGATCCATAAAGAGCCATGATAAAGTTAGCATGTGTACTGTAGGAGGCTTGGTAGAAAAGATGTGGACTATATTCATTTGCAAAATTGATCGTATATGCACACACTAATCCCAAATTATCAGTTAGGAGAATCAAAATCAAAGGGAATTAGAATTTGGATTCGTACAGTGCCATGGTAAAGTTAGCATGTGTACTGTAGGAGGCTTAGTAGAAAAGATGTGGACTATATTCATTTGCAAAATTGATCGTATATTCTCACACTAATCCCAAATTATCAGTTAGGGAAATCAAAGTCAAAGGGAATTAGAATTTGGATTCGTACAATGCCATGATAAAGTTAGCAGGCTTAGTAGAAAGGATGTGGACTATATTCATTTGCAAAATTGATCGTATAGTCCCAAAAACGCGATAAACGAGAGAAAAAAAGCACTTTTGCGAGTTTGGGTTACGCACGTTCCTTGCATTTGCACTAACACTGAACTATTCCACCTAGGACTAGATCACCAGATAGAAAGAATTGACTGCAACATTTTCTCCCGAATACATAGTTAGCAGAAATGACAAAAAAAACAATTGTATGAGGGTACTATTATCACGAAGCAAAATGGAAAACGTACTAGGAATGCTAACAGAGTTCAGAATTGAAGTTTCGTTATCAAGTTTCCCCTATTCACTTTAATAGGCTGAAAACGTACCTTTGTTGCTGAGCACCGCAGATTGCTGCCGGCACACTCTCCCTCTCTCCTCATACATGGTCAATGTTTTAAAACAGCTTCATCTGGACGTTCCTTATTGTAAACGCATTGGGTGGAGGGCTGAAATTAACAGAAATAAGATACGGAACATTATATTCCGTAACGTAATATTAGTTTTGACGTCCTAACGTTTCGATAAACACATAATATTTTGTTTTACTAATTACAGTTGTTTTACTTTGTTTTACTAATCACTTCAGAGAGTTTTCATTCAAAACAGCCGCACATTTGCTAATTTTCACTTTTAGTTAGAAAAACAGGTAACCGGTTTTTCATTTTAGGTTACCAATCGGTTACCTACTGAGATAACCTAAACAAATAGGTTACCAAAAAACACGGTTAGATATATAATTGGTCAGCAAGCCTTTACCTGCGATGCGGCGGCAGAATCAGCTGTCATTGGAAGTGACTGGGTGGTGACAGTCGGTTTGGGAGAAGCGACGAACTCCTCGAAGTAGCAGAAACGCCTTGCCCTGTTGAAGACCAACAGCACCGGACCGGTTAGAACTGTAAACAACATAAGTAAACAACTGAAAATACAAATAAATAGTCGCTCATTTGAATAATTCAAAGAAGGACGATTGTGTAAACCAATCCTAACGCTTCGGTCCTTCAAACTGCAATACATTTTTTTGATGGAGAGGTTACGTAGTCGTTATACGTTGGAATTGCTTCACATAATTGTCCTACCTTAAGGGGCTCAATGACAAAAAGATCACAAACCGCCATATCACACACCAGTGAAGTTGTCCGAGTAGTAACAAAAATTCGAAAAATGAACCATGAACCATGTTCTGGCCAATATCCCAATATACAGAGAATTTTTCCCAAAAAATCAAAATTTCAAACGTACTTGAATGAAAAACGTTTCGCAGAATAGTGGAATGGGAAAACAATCGTAGTTGGTGAAGTAGACGTGACATGTGCAACTCCGTCGTCTGAAAGAATAATGAGCAATATCTAACAGTGAACCACCAGAAAATTGAGCCTCCACCTCTGTGAAAACGCGTGCAACTTAAAATACCGGAGAAGATGCAGGTTTAAATACTGGTGTCGAATTAGCCTGCATCTCCATATGAATGTCAAACATTACAGGCGACATCTGGCTGAACCCGGTATTTTAAGTTGCAAAATTAGCGAGTCCGGTATTTTGAGTTGCAGCGGTTTTTCAGAGCTAAACAAATACCTAAAGTTCTGACAGCAATATGATTGCAAAAATGTATGAAAAGCGCAAAGTATCGGATTCAACTACTACAGTCTAAACTCAATCTAATACGTGATTTTAAACAACGACAGGCTGATTAATTTCAACTCAAAACAAATGAATGTTAGAAGTGTGACCAATGAATTTAACTGAATGTGAATAAACTGTACACAACTACAATATGAAGCTAGTTAATGAGTTGATAGTCTACATCATTTAGGAGTGCGACAAGATACATGAGATATGAGATGGTAAATGAGCTGATGTGCGTAACATGTTGTTCTCTTTGACCTGATGGATAAGGTGTTTGCCATTGGGAAAATGGAGGTGTCTCTTTGGTCTGGGAGGAAACAACCAATTTGAGTGTTCTTTGATCAATCAAAAGAGGCACATTCCACAAGGAACCGGGTAATTCGTTAATCCAATCAGTTAACCTCAACCAGGTTACCTGGGTAACCCTTTTGTTAACCCCTTGTTAAAGGGACCGTACCTCTATAATGTGCAATGTAGGGTGTTTTTGAAAAACAAAAAAGTAATTTATTCTGTTTTGATATGAAAGTTTCACACGTTACATACAGAAAGTGCAGAACACCACATTATTTTGGAGCAAATTTGAAGCCAACAGAATTTGGGTTACTGTAATGCAGCAATCCTTGATCTCTCTCTGCTTTGTTGTTTTCATGATATTTACAAATCCTCTGTCACAGCTTTGATTGTGGTAATTTTGGCTATGTTTTGAATATGGTTCTGTATTTTTATGGACATTTTGAAAATTTTGTACGTAGGTGAACTCGGCGGTGTATGTACGTGCGCGTGGTCGCGCCGCATTTTTGAGAGCACGGAACAAAACAGGACGTTGAGACCTAGATGATTGATTGTGGTTTTTTAATGTTAACATTATCGACGAATCAGCTCAAACCCCCAAATTGAAGAGGAACGGTCCCTTTAACCCTGTTTTACAACGTCTTTTGGGGAAAATTTGGGGTTACCAAGTGGTTAACAAAAGGGTTAACCAGGTAACCCGGTTAAGGTTAACTTTTTGGGTTAACGAATTACCGGGTTAAATAAAGAATTCGCCAAAAGGGGTCAAGGTGGTAAGTAAGATATATGGAAAATAGGTTCCGATATTCAAATAGTTGCAAATAGGTTTTTAATGGGTTCGGACCAGTGTTTAACAACTGTTATACAAAATATTCGGTAAATTACCAAATATCAAAAAAAAGGTCCGTCTAGCAAAGGTTCGTCCGAAACTTGGAAAAGGAAATAAATTAGAGTATCTGAATCATACTCGCAGTACGATTCCATAGACAAGAAATACATGAAATTACCGCTCATGTGACTTGAACACTAAAGTTATGGTTACCTATTCAGCTTTTACAAGCAGCCAACTACTGTAAATAAAATACAAGATTGCCTGTTTTTTGCGAAATTTAACTGCGAAGTTAACCTGGGTATGAAACGTATCTAAAATAAACCCGTTCAGAAAGGAATCAAATTCAGCGTATTGGCTAATTTTGCCGAGGGCAGAGATGACCAAAACGTTGCCCGAACCCGAACTTATGACTTATGGCCGGTACTACGTACTAGCTTCTAACCTCTCACCTTAACATTAGCAAGTTAACCAGGAATGTGATAATTTCGTGAGTTTGTGAAGATAAAAATTGACTAAAAGTTGCAAAAAAAAATAATATTATTTTTCTTTCTTTTTTTACGAGAGAATCTATTATGTTCAACTGGTTTAACACCGACAACTTGAAAGAACCGTTCATGTAGAAGGCATATAAAAACCTGATACTAAAATTGGCTATTTCTCACGTCATTGGCGAAAAGATGTTACTTTTTTTTCGAAGTATTGTGACTACTCGGTAGATATAACTGGTGTGTGGTAGAAGGAACCAGTCGGAAGCACATTAGTATTGTCGCAAGTCGCAAGCGAGAATCGAACACCAAACGTGAACTGTGTAGATAATCCGTTCCCAGCTCCAGACATCAACAACTATGTCAAAAGCACGACATTATCACAAATCACAACAATAAAAAAAAAAAACTAACTCATCCCTCGCTTTTCTCTTCATTTTTGTAATTGTCTTGCCACATTTAGTCAGGTTTTAAGTGGAGTCACGCTTTCAATCGTGAATAAACTTCATTTTCTGTTCTTCTTCATGAACAATACCTAACCTGGGTTTGATAGTTATGTTAACGCATTAGCGTTGATTATGATTATGTGTGGCGCAAACATTATTATCCCGTATGAGCTTGCTCTAAAAAATTGAGCCGTATAGAGTTTCAAACCAAGCCTATCTCCTATCACCCCTTCGATGATTATCATTTCCAGATTGAAAACGGCAAAGAGGTTACGTGCAACAATTTGGAGAGTGCGCGTGAAAATCTGACTGACATCAAGTGTTTCCTCAACCTCTTGGAATCGGCGGATCTCGATCTGTACCGATGTACCCTGAATAGTTGCTTTGAGCCGACGGTCTGCCACTCAGAAAAAACACTCTTACAACAGTTCCTCCCAGAAGACTTTTTCGGAGTCACAAAGGTAAACTAGAAGTAAATTCAATAGTCACTTGAATTAGCATTGTAATAAGACCAATGAGGCATTCGTGCACTTTGTGATTGCACGTTTCTGACTTGTGATGTGTTTAAAACGTTTCGCGTCATTGTGTAATTGACGAACACTGTAGGGAACTACTAGAGACTTACCATCTAGGCCATTTTTTATTTTTCTGTTTTTTGTTCCATAACAAAGTCTTATCTTGGTCAAACCTACGGATATTCCTAGACAGAAAAAAAATGTTATCTGTACACTTGGTTTAAATGGCCAGGGGTTGTGTTGTGAGTGTAGCGTTCTGTATATTTTTCCAAACAAAGTGGGAATTTTACAACACAACGTGTTACTCTCACCGTATTGGGAGATTAAAGATGAGATTTGTTTGCAATGAACGAGTGTTCATTTCCGTTGCAGTTTGATATCGCACCACTTGATCACTTGAGTTCGAGGAGCGAGATCACACTACAAACACAATATAGACCGTAGGCTTTCTCCGAAATAACGAATTCTTAAAGGAGGGCAAAACGGAAAGCTAGTTAACGTACCCCGGCGTACCTAAACATATCATTTCGCGCCCCAAAACAGGCTGAAACATGTAAACCGTATGCAAATTGAGTTCGTTAGTTCGCAATAAAATGTGTATTTATTGGTTTATCTCAAGCACCTCTCTCATACCAACATTCCTTTCTGTCCCCTTTCAACAGTGCCATTCTATTAGTAGGAAGGTTGTTCGTTTTTCGTTTTCCGAATATCCATTCATTAAACATGAAAACATTCATTGCATTTAGTACCACAACGACTCATAAAACGACTAGAAAATGTTGCGGTAACGTCATTAACTGAATTTTAGGACCAAACAGACCTTACCAAAACGACAATCAGCCAGCTCATTGAACTGAAGAAAAGAGGTGGAAACGTCGATTCGAACTACATTCTGGTACGCGTTGAGACGGAAAACAAGGACGTCTATCAGGTTCGTTTGTTCTATGTGATAAGTGCGATACAGAGCATTGTATATTCACTTTTTCACAAATGTGAACATAACAAACAGCTCCCTAGACACTATTCATATTCTTATTCACTCCGTTTTCAATAATTGGAAAAGTGTGAAATTAAAATAGATACAAATCGTGAAAGGACTATTTGTGGAGATATTTGTGGAGTTGTGATGTTGAAGATAAATAGGGAAGGGGTAATTTTCCTACATAACGGCAAAACTTTTCTGTCTGGTTGTAATTGAGACTTGGATTGGAAGCAACCAATAGTTTCTTTGAAAGCTACCGGGTTGTTTTTGGTTACCCGGCGGCGTAGCCAACCTTCAAAAATCCCGTGTCATTGCTCATGTCATGTCATGTCACGTCCAATAAGAACGACGATTATGTTAACCAATCCGAACGTTTCAGTACTTTAAACTGCAATACATTTTTCAATTGCGGTAAAGGACCGTTTACACGGGATTGGTCCACATAATCGTCCTACTTTAATACTAGACTTCTTATATCTGATTCATTTCCAGGCAGTCTTCAGTATCGAAGCCAACGTGAGAACTGTTCTTCAGAATCTGAGTGTTATCGAGCCCTCCGTCTCTCGTATTTTTCATCATGGTAAACCGTTGAATGAAGAGGTTGTGCTGAAGAACGTCGCAAAGTTTGCGATGTATGCTACAACACGTTGATCATTTGTCAGAACTGAACGTGTTCTGGTTTCAGCACATGTTTATTTCGTGAAAGCCTACTTTTCCATCTACGATGCATTTTCCTTCAATTTCGTTCAATTCAGACTGTTTCATACTATTTTTCATTTCGTACGTGTTTGATAGAACAGATGAGTAGGTTCCAAAGGGATTCGTTATTTTCGAGTGCTCGTTTCAAAATTTCCGGTTGTACATTAATTTTCGAGATATTAAATGTTGCTCATTTTGTATGTTCGTTCATTTTGTCTGTTTTGTTCATTCATCAATATATCTTCCTCTTCCTATCTTCAGGTTGTAGTTCTAGCGTGGCAAAATCAAAAAATAATAAAAATACAAAATAAATACATCCACAGTAGATCATGAAGTAGAATTTGAAAACTGAGCTACCCTGTTAGTTATAAGCTTTCGTGAGAAAAGTCTGGTATTCCCTATTTCTTTATTGTATGTGCGCATCTTTTGAAAACGCGAGTTTTGCACAAAAAACAGGCCGTTTTTGATTCTCATTCTTGCTTTGCAGACCCACCTGCTGCGAGAGAGGAAATGGTGACTACCCCCAACGCCACCACTCCCACCACAAAGAGCAACGACCTGACACTACGAAAATGAGGTAAACTATGGTTTCCGTCAAATTCTTGCCAATTAGCAAGCCAGTTTCACGAGATAGAGTACAGGTCAGCGAAAGTCCGACTCTTTTTCGAGAGATGCTGAACAGATTGAGAAAAATCATTGACCTGCATGCTTTTTTGTAGCTTCTTTGTTATTGCAGAAAATTTACGCTAAGCGTTCTGAGTAACTCCGAATCATACCTTGAAAACGTGCCAAACAGTTCAGTCTGTGTGCAAGTTTGTGAAAAGTGACGTGGTTTCTACTCAAGATACAAATTATAGTTCGCAGTCCGAATTTCAAAAAAGGTCATTATGAAACCAAAAGTACGTTATAAAAACATTCAGATTCCTGTTTTCTCTCGGTATAATTATGAAGTCGTTCAGCCACTTTCTGTCTTGTTACGTTTTGAATATGAATATTGCTCGACCGAAACAACTTTTCTTCAATTCCAGGCTCCACCAGTTCTGAAGATTCGAAATTCCGAGACAATCTATGATTTTTAATAAAACAGTTACATTTTAACTTCTTGAAGTTTCTAAATTACACAGTTAAATTTGAGAAAAACAAGACGAAACTTCATTTGCAAAGATAAAACATGAATAATGTACAACAGTCAGCCGACATGGAGGACCCGTCTGTGGTTATGCAAATACAATTTCAAGACGCATGATGATGACTAATGAAGTTAAATACTTATGTAAACGTTGAATATGAAAAAAACACCTCGTAGTTGGGATGTTTGAACTGAAAAATAAAAGCCGGCTTTCTAAATCTCAGATTATTCAGGAAAAAGTCAGTCAAGCAACTTGTTCACGTAAAAAATGTAGGAAAACAACGAAAACTCACAAATCTCACGTAATCTCACGTTTCAGCTAACTTCACATTTCACTAGAGTACATAGTCCCTGCCCAATCGATTCAGTACCTATCTACCACCGACAGGGTACTGTGGGATCGTTCGTGCTGTTTTAGAGAGGAACCGACTTCACGCAGTGAGGACATCGTCTTCTTGAACCACCTGGAAATTTGTGAATCAGTGTTTGATTCCCGAAAGTGAGCGAATACAACCATATTCAAGAAACATTTGTTATGTATGTCTACCACACGTAGAAAGTCGCATTCGATTCAACTTAGTACTCATTTTACATACTTATCACTAGCTGAAGTCTCATTCCAACTTCGCCACGTGTACTGGACTTAAATTTACGTTACCAACACGTATGGTTCACGTTCACCGTCAGTGAGCACGACGAACATATCTCAAATGTAACTAACATCAATTGAAACATGCCAATTACCACTATGAGCTGAAAGTGAATAATGATAATCCCGGTTATGACACGGAGAAATCCTGCCATGTTTGTAGTTTAGTCCGCCCCGTTTCGGTCGAAATTTTTCAAATTACAACAACGATTCAGTTTCTTCTCATACATTTTCCTATCGCCATCGCTCCGCATCATGATCTAGTGGTTATTTTCGTCGGTTCAACTTCGCCCAGTTTAAATTTTCACGCTTTCATGTTCCATAAAACGTTGTATCAATTAAAAATAGATTATCGTGATTAGTTCCCGAACCCAGAAAATATGTTCCTCACCTTTTTCCGTCACTCTCGTTTTGGGTCATGATCTGATGGGTGAGATCCTGATTACGGCACTCGGCTTCCACCAAAGCCAACTTCGTCTGCGCCAGATCGATCTCGAGGGCTCTGAACGGAAAATTAGTGATAATAATAACATTAATAACTATAATACAACTGTTTATCATATAAGTGTAACAACGGTAATTAACCGTTGGTGAGATAATCTATATCGTCAGCAAGCTATAGGGTAAACAACCTCACATTCAGAAAAAACTCGAACATTGATTCATTTTAAACCTCAAAGAAAAAACTATACTTTCTTCACTGGCTATTTGATGTCGTAAAAACCGAAAAGCAAGCAATTTTGTGAAAAAAAAAATTCAATTAGCCACTCACTTTTCCCTCTCCTTCAGCTGCGAGAGTAGATCTAGCAGTGATACTACCCTCTACAATTTTCTATAAATTATAACATCCCGGTCTTGGTAACCTGACAGAAAGGTTATTTTCCAGTTTTTTGTTTACATTTCATCCACCCTTTTTCATTTGTTATAGAAACAACCACCCACTTCACATGAGCCTCCCTCTCCTGCAGCTGTGAGAGTAGGTCGGGACCTTCCAGAGGTGTGCGGGCCGGACTTCTATTCGCCTCCTACTCCTGTACGGAGGGTCAACATCCGTCACATTGGGAGACGCGGGACTGAAAGCAAAGATTGAAAAACGTGCCGAAACTCGTACCAAAATGTGAACAACGGGTTCCATTCATCCTTTCACTTGGATTCTACCTTTCAAAAATCGATCAACGATGTTATATTAACATATGTATAACATGCACGCTGCTCTGTTGTGAAAAATAGCCGAGAAAAACATGGACGAATAGCATTTCAATCAACATATTGTCATCCGCAAGAATGCTCAAAACCGACAAAAATGAATACTCACAATGATGGCTCTTTTCTGCGTCTGGAACTGTTCGCGCTTCGTGTCACACCTGAAAAGCAAACGAATGCATTTATACAAGTAAAATAAAAGTACGAAACATAACACGTCGTCTATTTTGTCATGTTTCAACGTTCGCACATAATTTCGGGTAGGTCGACCTATTACTTCGTGATCAACTTTGTAGTAACTTCGTACTAGGGATGATTTTGTGTATGTTCACAAAAACGAATTTTTCAATTTTCGACTCTGACGAAAGTTCTGACTTCAAAAAAATATCGAAACGTTGTGTTTTCAACGTACCGTTGACTCATCTGTGAGAACGGTTGTTTGTATTCGTGGAGCAGTTTCTCAGATATCTCGTCGCTCTCCTCAAGTCGTTCCACCTCGCGGCGACACATTTCTTCGATCTACAAGAATCAATACTTTGAATTTACCTTCTCTGAATAGTGTTGGTTTCAAATGGTTAAAGCGAAAGCCTGTAACATTACTTCCATGAGGTTAATGGGGTCACGAAATCGTTAAGCCACAAAAGTGATAACTATCATCTCAACTTGCAGCTATTTTCACCTTACATACAGTATTTTGCAGGCGAACCAAACGAGAAAATGAATGTTGTATTATGAATTTCTGCTGTGTTACACGTTTACGTGAAAAATTACATGTTGTGTTACCTGTTCATATTCTCTGTGTAGATTCTTGTTCTCCTCGAGTAAGTCATGGTTTTGTCGGGTCATTCGCTCAACTGAGTTGGTAGCTGTTTCTAGGTTGTCCTGAAACATACAATTGAAAACAAACAGAAATTTAAATCGAGAGTATACAGTATACCCTACTTTCTAATGTGTACGGTGTAACCCAAATTATTACTGCTCCGGATGGTTAACATGTAGCTTATGAACAAAATCGCGACTCTTAATTTCTATTCACATACGATTTCACTTGAAATTGTTTACCGCGACTGAAACACACGAACACGCAGAAGGCGAAAATCCCATAAGCGTCTATGAACATCGTTAGTAGACACTTGAATTATGAACTCAAAACTCCTAGCCAGTTTATCGCTGTCTTGACGTTTTAGAAAGGCGGTAATATTTAGGTTTTCCCATCCCTCATCATATAACTCTAGAAGCTAACATGCTGTCGCGTTTATTTTCACTTAACTCTATGTTTTACAGTCTATAGAAAGTATGTAAGATTACTGTAGGTGACTATGGATGCATGAATCAAAATGTACCTCCGTGGCGTCCAACTTCTGTCGCAGCTCAATCTTGCTCGTCACCAACTCCTCAGGCGACTGCATGTCCCAGGTACAAGAACGAGAAGTCCCATGTCCCGGTACTGTCCCGGGACGGTACCAAAAATTACGGTAGAAATGGAGCATATTTGCATATAAAAGTCAGAATCGAGGAGAATTTTTGTCATCATTTATGCAAATCTGCTCCATTTCTACCGTAACTCTTGGTACCGTCCCGGGACAGTACCGGGACATGGAAGGTCCCGTTCATGTACCTGGGACATGCGACTGCTGAGTCGTGGACCAAGTCGTCGTTTTCGCGCTCTAATCGGAGTATCGTTTCGCAATGGCGCGCGTTTTCCTTCTGAAAAAAACCGTATGGACTACTTCTCTTTTTCACAGTAACACATTCTTGCGAAGAAAACTATGCTCAATCCTCAATGCGAGCTCAGTCTCTAGCCGAATTCTACACAATTCTACAGGAGTTCTACCAATGTTGTAGATTCCGGTCTCAGGCAAAAGAAGACTACTTCACTCCTCCATTTACGCTGAACTAAAAAAACTAGTAACTCATATGACAAACTAGAAAATAAGTGAGAAACTATGACAGCATAAGATGTCTTTGAACACATAAACTCAGACAATTCATCTCGTTCACATACCTGTAACCTCACAAGGGGATCCTCGTTTTCCAGCTCCTGTTCCTTCATTTCCAAATACTCCTTCTCATATTTCACCAACCGCTTATGTTTCAGCTGAAAAAACATAGAAAACTAGGTGCAAAGAAACGTACAACCGTAAAAAAGTTATCAGTTCACGAAAAAACCAAGACTGTTGTAGTATGATCTTGAAAACTACTAGCACTTGCTTTGGAGTGTGGGCATTTTTATCAAATTTTGTTAAAATATAACAAATAACGATGAGATGTGCACACCATCGCCACAATGTAGACAATGAACATGAAAATCGATCCAGATTCCCACACATTCTCTTCAGTTTATTCTATTCGTAGCCGAAATCAATGCGAAAAAACTTGATTGTCTAGGGAAGAGACAATTCTATTCTTTCCAATCTCAATTCATATAAATTTGATTAATACATTATAGCCACTTGAGCAGTGATTGATCGAATCGGTATTTTCGAACTTCAGATCCAATTCAATGTGAAAACACTCTCAAACCCAACTGTTCTCCAAGCACCTAGGACCAGATCACCAGATAGAAAGAGTTGACTGCAACATTTTCTCCCGAATACGTAGTTAGCAGAAATGACAAAAAAACAATTGTATGAGGGTACAACTATCACGCTCTATGAGTAGCAAAATGGAAAACGTTCTAGGAATGCTAACAGAGTTCAGAATTAAAGTTTCTTTTACAAGTTTCCACCATCCACCTCAATAAGCCGGAAACGTACCTTTGTTGCTGAGCACCGCAGAATGCTGCCGGCACACTCTCCAACTCTCCATAGCTTGTGACTTGCATCACAGCGGGAAGCTTGAAGTAAACTCTGGACCTGCGGCTATTACCCCAGATCCGGCATTCTAGTGTCGGCGACTGTTCCCTTGCGGTACTAAGAGTATATCCTCCACCCAAACACTCGTTGCTTAACCCACGTCTAGCTTGTGACTTGCATCACAGCGGGAAGCTTGAAGTAAACTCTGGACCTGCGGCTATTACCCCAGATCCGGCATTCTAGTGTCGGCGACTGTTCCCTTGCGGTACTAAGAGTATATCCTCCACCCAAACACTCGTTGCTTAACCCGCGTCTAGCTTGTGACTTGCATCACAGCGGGAAGCTTGAAGTAAACTCTGGACCTGCGGCTATTACCCCAGATCCGGCATTCTAGTGTCGGCGACTGTTCCCTTGCGGTACTAAGAGTATATCCTCTACCCAAACACTCGTTGCTTAACCCACGTCTAGCTTGTGACTTGCATCACAGCGGGAAGCTTGAAGTAAACTCTGGACCTGCGGCTATTACCCCAGATCCGGCGTTCCAGTGTCGGCGACTGTTCCCTTGCGGTACTAAGAGTATATCCTCCACCCAAACACTCGTTGCTTAACCCGCGTCTAGCTCGTGACTTGCATCACAGCGGGAAGCTTGAAGTAAACTCTGGACCTGCGGCTTTTACCCCAGATCCGGCATTCTAGTGTCGGCGACTGTTCCCTTGCGGTACTAAGAGTATATCCTCCACCCAAACACTCGTTGCTTAACCCGCGTCTAGCTCGTGACTTGCATCACAGCGGGAAGCTTGAAGTAAACTCTGGACCTGCGGCTATTACCCCAGATCCGGCATTCTAGTGTCGGCGACTGTTCCCTTGCGGTACTAAGAGTATATCCTCCACCCAAACACTCGTTGCTTAACCCGCGTCTAGCTCGTGACTTGCATCACAGCGGGAAGCTTGAAGTAAACTCTGGACCTGCGGCTATTACCCCATTTCCGGCATTCTAGTGTCGGCGACTGTTCCCTTGCGGTACTAAGAGTATATCCTCCACCCAAACACTCGTTGCTTAACCCGCGTCTAGCTCGTGACTTGCATCACAGCGGGAAGCTTGAAGTAAACTGTGGATCTGCAGCTATTACCCCAGATCCGGCGTTCTAGTGTCGGCGACTGTTCCCTTGCGGTACTAAGAGTATATCCTCCACCCAAACACTCGTTGCTTAACCCGCGTCTAGCTCGTGACTTGCATCACAGCGGGAAGCTTGAAGTAAACTGTGGACCTGCGGCAGCCCCAGATCCGGCTTTCTAGTGTCGGCGACTGTTCCCTTGCGGTACTAAGAGTATATCCTCCACCCAAACACTCGTTGCTTAACCCGCGTCTAGCTCGTGACTTGCATCACAGCGGGAAGCTTGAAGTAAACTGTGGACCTGCGGCTATTACCCCAGATCCGGCATTCTAGTGTCGGCGACTGTTCCCTTGCGGTACTAAGAGTATATCCTCCACCCAAACACTCGTTGCTTAACCCGCGTCTAGCTTGTGACTTGCATCACAGCGGGAAGCTTGAAGTAAACTGTGGACCTGCGGCTAATACCCCAGATCCGGCATTCTAGTGTCGGCGACTGTTCCCTTGCGGTACTAAGAGTATATCCTCCACCCAAACACTCGTTGCTTAACCCGCGTCTAGCTCGTGACTTGCATCACAGCGGGAAGCTTGAAGTAAACTCTGGACCTGCGGCTATTACCCCAGATCCGGCATTCTAGTGTCGGCGACTGTTCCCTTGCGGTACTAAGAGTATATCCTCCACCCAAACACTCGTTGCTTAACCCACGTCTAGCTCGTGACTTGCATCACAGCGGGAAGCTTGAAGTAAACTCTGGACCTGCGGCTATTACCCCAGATTCGGCGTTCCAGTGTCGGCGACTGTTCCCTTGCGGTACTAAGAGTATATCCTCCACCCAAACACTCGTTGCTTAACCCGCGTCTAGCTCGTGACTTGCATCACAGCGGGAAGCTTGAAGTAAACTCTGGACCTGCGGCTTTTACCCCAGATCCGGCATTCTAGTGTCGGCGACTGTTCCCTTGCGGTACTAAGAGTATATCCTCCACCCAAACACTCGTTGCTTAACCCGCGTCTAGCTCGTGACTTGCATCACAGCGGGAAGCTTGAAGTAAACTCTGGACCTGCGGCTATTACCCCAGATCCGGCATTCTAGTGTCGGCGACTGTTCCCTTGCGGTACTAAGAGTATATCCTCCACCCAAACACTCGTTGCTTAACCCGCGTCTAGCTCGTGACTTGCATCACAGCGGGAAGCTTGAAGTAAACTCTGGACCTGCGGCTATTACCCCATTTCCGGCATTCTAGTGTCGGCGACTGTTCCCTTGCGGTACTAAGAGTATATCCTCCACCCAAACACTCGTTGCTTAACCCGCGTCTAGCTCGTGACTTGCATCACAGCGGGAAGCTTGAAGTAAACTGTGGATCTGCAGCTATTACCCCAGATCCGGCGTTCTAGTGTCGGCGACTGTTCCCTTGCGGTACTAAGAGTATATCCTCCACCCAAACACTCGTTGCTTAACCCGCGTCTAGCTCGTGACTTGCATCACAGCGGGAAGCTTGAAGTAAACTGTGGACCTGCGGCTAATACCCCAGATCCGGCTTTCTAGTGTCGGCGACTGTTCCCTTGCGGTACTAAGAGTATATCCTCCACCCAAACACTCGTTGCTTAACCCGCGTCTAGCTCGTGACTTGCATCACAGCGGGAAGCTTGAAGTAAACTGTGGACCTGCGGCTATTACCCCAGATCCGGCATTCTAGTGTCGGCGACTGTTCCCTTGCGGTACTAAGAGTATATCCTCCACCCAAACACTCGTTGCTTAACCCGCGTCTAGCTTGTGACTTGCATCACAGCGGGAAGCTTGAAGTAAACTGTGGACCTGCGGCTAATACCCCAGATCCGGCATTCTAGTGTCGGCGACTGTTCCCTTGCGGTACTAAGAGTATATCCTCCACCCAAACACTCGTTGCTTAACCCGCGTCTAGCTTGTGACTTGCATCACAGCGGGAAGCTTGAAGTAAACTCTGGACCTGCGGCTATTACCCCAGATCCGGCATTCTAGTGTCGGCGACTGTTCCCTTGCGGTACTAAGAGTATATCCTCCACCCAAACACTCGTTGCTTAACCCGCGTCTAGCTTGTGACTTGCATCACAGCGGGAAGCTTGAAGTAAACTCTGGACCTGCGGCTATTACCCCAGATCCGGCATTCTAGTGTCGGCGACTGTTCCCTTGCGGTACTAAGAGTATATCCTCCACCCAAACACTCGTTGCTTAACCCGCGTCTAGCTTGTGACTTGCATCACAGCGGGAAGCTTGAAGTACACTCTGGACCTGCGGCTATTACCCCAGATCCGGCGTTCTAGTGTCGGCGACTGTTCCCTTGCGGTACTAAGAGTATATCCTCCACCCAAACACTCGTTGCTTAACCCGCGTCTAGCTCGTGACTTGCATCACAGCGGGAAGCTTGAAGTAAACTGTGGACCTGCGGCTAATACCCCAGATCCGGCGTTTTAGTGTCGGCGACTGTTCCCTTGCGGTACTAAGAGTATATCCTCCACCCAAACACTCGTTGCTTAACCCGCGTCTAGCTCGTGACTTGCATCACAGCGGGAAGCTTGAAGTAAACTGTGGACCTGCGGCTTTTACCCCAGATCCGGCATTCTAGTGTCGGCGACTGTTCCCTTGCGGTACTAAGAGTATATCCTCCACCCAAACACTCGTTGCTTAACCCGCGTCTAGCTCGTGACTTGCATCACAGCGGGAAGCTTGAAGTAAACTGTGGACCTGCGGCTAATACCCCAGATCCGGCATTTTAGTGTCGGCGACTGTTCCCTTGCGGTACTAATAGTATATTCTCCACCCAAACACTCGTTGCTTAACCCGCGTCTAGCTCGTGACTTGCATCACAGCGGGAAGCTTGAAGTAAACTGTGGACCTGCGGCTTTTACCCCAGATCCGGCATTCTAGTGTCGGCGACTGTTCCCTTGCGGTACTAAGAGTATATCCTCCACCCAAACACTCTTTGCTTAACCCGCGTCTAGCTCGTGACTTGCATCACAGCGGGAAGCTTGAAGTAAACTCTGGACCTGCGGCTAATACCCCAGATCCGGCGTTCTAGTGTCGGCGACTGTTCCCTTGCGGTACTAAGAGTATATCCTCCACCCAAACACTCGTTGCTTAACCCGCGTCTAGCTTGTGACTTGCATCACAGCGGGAAGCTTGAAGTAAACTCTGGACCTGCGGCTATCACCCCAGATCCGGCATTTTAGTGTCGGCGACTGTTCCCTTGCGGTACTAAGAGTATATCCTCCACCCAAACACTCGTTGCTTAACCCGCGTCTAGCTCGTGACTTGCATCACAGCGGGAAGCTTGAAGTAAACTCTGGACCTGCGGCTATTACCCCAGATCCGGCATTCTAGTGTCGGCGACTGTTCCCTCACGGTACTAAGAGTATATCCTCCACCCAAACACTCGTTGCTTAACCCGCGTCTAGCTTGTGACTTGCATCACAGCGGGAAGCTTGAAGTAAACTCTGGACCTGCGGCTATTACCCCAGATCCGGCATTCTAGTGTCGGCGACTGTTCCCTTGCGGTACTAAGAGTATATCCTCCACCCAAACACTCGTTGCTTAACCCGCGTCTAGCTCGTGACTTGCATCACAGCGGGAAGCTTGAAGTAAACTCTGGACCTGCGGCTATTACCCCAGATCCGGCATTCTAGTGTCGGCGACTGTTCCCTTACGGTACTAAGAGTATATCCTCCACCCAAACACTCGTTGCTTAACCCGCGTCTAGCTTGTGACTTGCATCACAGCGGGAAGCTTGAAGTAAACTCTGGACCTGCGGCTATTACCCCAGATCCGGCATTCTAGTGTCGACGACTGTTCCCTTGCGGTACTAAAAAAATATCCCCCACCCAAACTCCCAAAAACTTGTTTACTATTATATTTTATCAAAATGTTTCAAAATGTTTACTCGCAGGCTCGCAGCCCCTCCGCTGAAAATAAGCTAAGTTAGTGAAAATTGAGATAAATAAAATAAAACCCAATTACCTCGAGTCGTTGACACTGTGGAAATGTGCGCAGAGCGACAGACTTGAAAATGATGGAGAGAGGGTGCAGAGAAGTGGGGGCATCGAAAATATCCTCCAGCTGGCGACGAGCGAACAGCCACCTGAAATTGAAAATATGAAGCCATCAAAAAAAGACAATGAAGCAGAAAAAATTACATTCGACTTTTCGCTCATATCACTTTTTCTGTAAACTTTAATTGTCGTGTAAACTTTTCTTTAATACATGAATCTTGCTCTTGCAATATATGAATATTCATTTGCAAAATTGAACGTACTACTCCCAAATTATCAGTTAGGAAAATCAAAATCAAAGGAAATTAGAATTTGGATTCGTAAAGTGCCATGGTAAAGTTAGCATGTGTACTGTAGGAGGTTTGGTAGAAAAGATGTGGACTATACTCATGTGCAAAATTGATCGTATATGCTCACACTAATCCCAAATTATCAGTTAGGGGAATCAAAATCAAAGGGAAATAGAATTTGGATCCATAAAGAGCCATGGTAAAGTTAGCATATGTACTGTAGGAGGCTTAGTAGAAAAGATGTAGACTATATTCATTTGCAAAATTGATCGTATATGCTCACACTAATCCCAAATTATCAGTTAGGGGAATCAAAATCAAAGGGAAATAGAATTTGGATCCATAAAGAGCCATGGTAAAGTTAGCATATGTACTGTAGGAGGCTTAGTAGAAAAGATGTAGACTATATTCATTTGCAAAATTGATCGTAAATGCTCACACTAATCCAATATTATCAGTTAGGGAAAAAAATAAAAGAGAATTAGAATTTGGATTCGTACAGTGCCATGGTGAAGTTAGCATGTGTACTGTAGGAGGCTTAGTAGAAAAGATGTGGACTATATTTATTTGCAAAATTGATGGTATATGCTCACACTAATCCCAAATTATCAGTTAGGGAAATCAAAGTCAAAGGGAATTAGAATTTGGATTCGTACAGTGCCATGGTAAAGTTAGCATGTTTACTGTAGGAGGCTTAGTAGAAAAGATGTAGACTATATTCATTTGCAAAATTGATCGTATATGCTCACACTAATCTCAAATTATCAGTTAGGGGAATCAAAATCAAAGGGGGATAGAATTTGGATTCGTACAGTGCCATGGTAAAGTTAGCATATGTACTGTAGGAGGCTTAGTAGAAAAGATGTGGACTATATTCATTTGCAAAATTGATCGTATATGCTCACACTAATCTCAAATTATCAGTTAGGGGAATCAAAATCAAAGGGGGATAGAATTTGGATTCGTAAAGTGCCATGGTAAAGTTAGCATATGTACTGTAGGAGGCTTAGTAGAAAAGATGTGGACTATATTCATTTGCAAAATTGATCGTATATGCTCACACTAATCCCAAATTATCAGTTAGGGGAATCAAAATCAAAGGGGGATAGAATTTGGATTCGTACAGTGCCATGGTAAAGTTAGCATATGTACTGTAGGAGGCTTAGTAGAAAAGATGTGGACTATATTCATTTGCAAAATTGATCGTATATGCTCACACTAATCCCAAATTATCAGTTAGGGGAATCAAAATCAAAGGGGGATAGAATTTGGATTCGTAAAGTGCCATGGTAAAGTTAGCATATGTACTGTAGGAGGCTTAGTAGAAAAGATGTGGACTATATTCATTTGCAAAATTGATCGTATATGCTCACACTAATCTCAAATTATCAGTTAGGGGAATCAAAATCAAAGGGGGATAGAATTTGGATTCGTACAGTGCCATGGTAAAGTTAGCATATGTACTGTAGGAGGCTTAGTAGAAAAGATGTGGACTATATTCATTTGCAAAATTGATCGTATATGCTCACACTAATCCCAAATTATCAGTTAGGGGAATCAAAATCAAAGGGGGATAGAATTTGGATTCGTAAAGTGCCATGGTAAAGTTAGCATATGTACTGTAGGAGGCTTAGTAGAAAAGATGTGGACTATATTCATTTGCAAAATTGATCGTATATGCTCACACTAATCCCAAATTATCAGTTAGGGAAATCAAAGTCAAAGGGAATTAGAATTTGGATTCGTACAGTGCCATGGTAAAGTTAGCATATGTACTGTAGGAGGCTTAGTAGAAAAGATGTGGACTATATTCATTTGCAAAATTGATCGTATATGCTCACACTAATCCCAAATTATCAGTTAGGGAAATCAAAATCAAAGGGAATTAGAATTTGGATTCGTAAAGTGCCATGGTAAAGTTAGCATGTGTACTGTACGAGGCTTAGCAGAAAAGATGTGGACTTAATTCATTTGCAAAGTTGATCGTATATGCTCACACTAATCCCAAATTATCAGTTAGGGGAATAAAAATCAAAGGGAAATTGAATTTGGATCCATAAAGAACCATGGTAAAGTTAGCATATGTACTGTAGGAGGCTTAGTAGAAAAGATGTAGACTATACTCATTTGCAAAATTGATCGTATATGCTCACACTAATCCCAAATTATCAGTTAGGGGAATAAAAATCAAAGGGAATTAGAATTTGGATTCGTACAGTGCCATGGTAAAGTTAGCATATGTACTGTAGGAGGCTTAGTAGAAAAGATGTGGACTTAATTCATTTGCAAAATTGATCGTATATGCTCACACTAATCCCAAATTATCAGTTAGGGGAATCAAAATCAAAGGGGGATAGAATTTGGATTCGTAAAGTGCCATGGTAAAGTTAGTATGTGTACTGTACGAGGCTTAGTAGAAAAGATGTGGACTATATTCATTTGCAAAATTGATCGTATATGCTCACACTAATCCCAAATTATCAGTTAGGGGAATCAAAATCAAAGGGGGATAGAATTTGGATTCGTAAAGTGCCATGGTAAAGTTAGTATGTGTACTGTACGAGGCTTAGCAGAAAAGATGTGGACTTAATTCATTTGCAAAGTTGATCGTATATGCTCACACTAATCCCAAATTATCAGTTAGGGGAATCAAAATCAAAGGGAATTAGAATTTGGATTCGTAAAGTGCCATGGTAAAGTTAGCATGTGTACTGTACGAGGCTTAGCAGAAAAGATGTGGACTTAATTCATTTGCAAAGTTGATCGTATATGCTCACACTAATCCCAAATTATCAGTTAGGGGAATCAAAATCAAAGGGAAATAGAATTTGGATCCGAAAAGAGCCATGGTAAAGTTAGTATGTGTACTGTAGGAGGCTTAGTATGAAATATGTGGACTATATTCATTTGCAAAATTGATCGTATATGCTCACACTAATCCCAAATTATCAGTTAGGGGAATCAAAATCAAAGGGAATTAGAATTTGGATTCGTAAAGTGCCATGGTAAAGTTAGCATGTGTACTGTACGAGGCTTAGCAGAAAAGATGTGGACTTAATTCATTTGCAAAGTTGATCGTATATGCTCACACTAATCCCAAATTATCAGTTAGGGGAATCAAAATCAAAGGGAAATAGAATTTGGATCCGAAAAGAGCCATGGTAAAGTTAGTATGTGTACTGTAGGAGGCTTAGTATGAAATATGTGGACTATATTCATTTGCAAAATTGATCGTATATGCTCACACTAATCCCAAATTATCAGTTAGGGAAATCAAAGTCAAAGGGAATTAAAATTTGGATTCGTACAGTGCCATGGTAAAGTTAGCATGTGTACTGTAGGAGGCTTAGTAGAAAAGATGTGGACTATATTCATTTGCAAAATTGATCGCATATGCTCACACTAATCCCAAATTATCAGTTAGGGAAATCAAAATCAAAGGAGATTAGAATTTGGATCCGTAAAGAGCCATGATAAAATTAGTATGTGTACTGTAGGAGGCTTAGTATGAAATATGTGGACTATACTCATTTGCAAAATTGATCGTATATGCTCACACTAATCCCAAATTATCAGTTAGGGGAATCAAAATCGAAGGGAAATAGAATTCGGATCCATAAAGAGCCATGGTAAAGTTAGCATCTGTACTGTAGGAGGCTTAGTAGAAAAGATGTGGACTATATTCATTTGCAAAATCGATCGTATGTACTCATACTACCCCCAAATTATCAGTTAGGGGAATCAAAATCAAAGGAAAATAGAATTTGGATCCATAAAGAGCCATGGTAAAGTTAGCATGTGTACTGTAGGAGGCTTAGTAGAAAAGATGTGGACTATATTCATTTGCAAAATTGATCGTCATATGCTCACACTAATCCCAAATTATCAGTTAGGGGAATCAAAATCAAAGGGAAATAGAATTTGGATCCATAAAGAGCCATGGTAAAATTGGCATGTGTACTGTAGGAGGCTTAGTAGAAGAGATGTGGACTATATTCATTTGCAAAATTGATTGTATATGCTTATACTAGTCCCAAAAACGCGATAAACGAGAGAAAAAAGCACATTTGCGAGTTTGGGTTACGCACGTTCATTGCATTTGCACTAACACTGAACTATTCCACCTAGGACCAGATCACCAGATAGAAAGAATTGACTGCAAAAATTTCTCCCGAATACATAGTTAGCAGAAATGACGAAAAAAAAAACAATTGTATGAGGGTACAATTATCACGCTCTATGAGAAGCAAAATGGAAAACGTACTAGGAATGCTAACAGAGTTCAGAATTGAAGTTTTGTTATCAAGTTTCCCCTATTAACTTTAATAGGCCGAAAACGTACCTTTGTTGCTGAGCACCGCAGATTGCTGCCGGCACACTCTCCCTCTCTCCTCATACATGGCCAATGTTTTGATACAACTTTATCTGGACGTTCCTTATTGTAAACGCATTGGGTGGAGGGCTGAAATTAACAGAAATAAGATACGGAACATTATATTGCGTAACGTAATATTATTTTTTACGTCCTAACGTTTCGATAAACATATAATATTTTGTTTTACTAATCACAGTTGTTTTACTTTGTTTTACTAATCCCTTCAGAGAGTTTTCATTCAAAACAGCCGCACATTTGCTAATTTTCACGTTTAGTTAGAAAAACAGGTAACCGGTTTTTCATTTTAGGTTACCAATCGGTTACCTACTGAGATAACCTAAACAAATAGGTTACCAAAAAACACGGTTAGATATATAATTGGCCAGCAAGCCTTTACCTGCGATGCGGCGGCAGAATGAGCTGTCACTGGAAGTGACTGGGTGGTGACAGCCGGTTTGGGAGAAGCGACGAACTCTTCGAAGTAGCGGAAACGTCTTGCCCTGTTGAAGACCAACAGCACCGGACCGGTTAGAACTGTAAACAACATAGGTAAACAACTGAAAATACAAATAAATAGTCGCTCATTTGAATAATTCAAAGAAGGACGATTGTGTAAACCAATCCTAACGCTTCGGTCTTTCAAACTGCAATAAATTTTTTTTGATGGAGAGGTTACGTAGTCGTTATACGTTGGAATTGCTTCACATACTTGTCCTACCTTAAGGGGCTCAATGACAAAGAGATCACAAACCGTCATATCACCCACCAGTGGAGTTGTCCGAGTAGTAACAAAAATTCGAAAAATGAACCATGTTCCCAATATACAGAGAATTTTTTCCGGAAAATCAAAATTTCAAACGTACTTGAATGAAAAACTCTTCGCAGAATAGTGGAGTGAGAAAACAATCGTAGTTGGTGAAGTAGACGTGACATGTGCAACAGAATCGGCAACCACATCCGTCGTCTGAAAAAATAATGAGCATTATAGTTGCGGTCATTCCTACTGAGACTTGGCAGCGCGGCAATGAATTTTCCATATGCTTTTTCACCACTTTGGATTTTTTAAAACAACTGCAAATCTCTGTTAGCCGTTGTTCAGTTCCATAAGAACATGTAAATGGCGAAATTTCTTAGAATACTTATGTCTGCTCTAAGAAATAGTCATCCGAAAATCTTGGCACGATGCCAATGGGTCTTAGTGAGAATGAAACGAACTATATCTAACAGTGAACCACCAGAAAATTGAGCCTTCACCTCTGTGAAAACGCGTGCGACTTAAAATACCGGAGAAGATGCAGGCTTAAATACTGGTGTCGAATTAGCCTGCATCTCCTTATGAATTTCAAACATTACAGGCGACATCTGGCTGACCCCGGTATTATAAGTTGCAAATTAGCGAGTCCGGTATTTTAAGTTGCAACGGTTTTTCAGAGCTAAACAAATACCTAAAGTTCTGACAGCAATTTGATTGCAAAGATGTATGAAAAACGCAAAAGTATCGGATTCAACTACTACAGTCTAAACTCAATTGATTACGTGATTTTAAACAACGACAGGCTGATTAATTTCAACTCAAAACAAATGAATGTTAGAAGTGTGACCAATGAATTCAACTGAATGTGAATAAACTGTACACAACTACAATATGAAGCTAGTTAATGAGTTGATAGTCTACATCATTGAGGAGTGCGACAAGATACATGAGATATGAGATGGTAAATGAGCTGATGTGCGTAACATGTTGTTCTCTTTGACCTGATAGATAAGGTGTTTGCCATTGGGAAAATGGAGGTGTCTCTTTGGTCTGGGGGGAAACAACCAATTTGAGTGTTCTTTGATCAATCAAAAGAGGCACATTCCACAAGGAACCGGGTAATTCGTTAATCCAATCAGTTAACCTCAACCAGGTTACCTGGGTAACCCTTTTGTTAACCCCTCGTTAAAGGGACCGTACCTCTATAATGTGCAATGTAGGGTGTTTTTGAAAAACGAAAAAAGTAATTTATTCTGTTTTGAGATGGAAGTTTCACACGTTACATACAGAAAGTGCAGAACACCACATTATTTTGGAGCAAATTTGAAGCCAACAGAATTTGGGTTACTGTAATGCAGCAATCCTTGATCTCTCTCTGCTTTGTTGTTTTCATGATATTTACAAATCCTCTGTCACAGCTTTGATTGTGGTAATTTTGGCTATGTTTTGAATATGGTTCTGTATTTTTATAGACATTTTGAAAATTTTGTACGTAGGTGAACTCGGCGGTGTATGTACGTGCGCGTGGTCGCGCCGCATCGAGAGCACGGAACAAAACAGGACGTTGAGACCTAGATGATTGATTGTGGTTTTTTAATGTTAACATTATCGACGAATCAGCTCAAACCCCCAAATTGAAGAGGAACGGTCCCTTTAACCCTGTTTTACAACGTCTTTTGGGGAAAATTTGGGGTTACCAAGTGGTTAACAAAAGGGTTAACCAGGTAACCCGGTTAAGGTTAACTTTTTGGGTTAACGAATTACCGGGTTAAATAAAGAATTCGCCAAAAGGGGTCAAGGTGGTAAGATATATGGAAAACAGGTTCCGATATTCAAATAGTTGCAAATAGGTTTTTAATGGGTTCGGACCAGTGTTTAACAACTGTTATACAAAATATTCGGTAAATTACCGAATATCAGAAAAAAGGTCCGTCTAGCAAAGGTTCGTCCGAAACTTGGAAAAGGAAATAAATTAGAGTATCTGAATTATACTCGCAGTACGATTCCATAGACAAGAAATTCATGAAATTACCGCTCATGTGACTTGAACACTAAAGTTATGGTTACCTATTCAGCTTTTACAAGCAGCCAACTACTGTAAATAAAATACAAGATTGCCTGTTTTTTTGCGAAATTTAACTGCGAAGTTAACCTGAGTATGAAACGTGTCTAAAATAAAATCTCTCCCATTGCAGTTGTGTCACATCTAACAAAGTGGAAAGCCACGGGTTGCAATTCTATTTTGTTCTGTTGTAAGAGAAGTATTAACAGAACACAACCTCAGACTACAATCAAAAAAAGAGAAAGAACGTGTCGTCCGTTTTTGACCTAAACGGCTACTGCACCAACCAAAGTTTAAAATCAGGTAATCAAGTGAAGGAAAGACTGGTAGTGATCCGTACAACACATGCGTATCAAACTGTTTAGCGTCTAACAGAAAGACCCGTTAATAGATCATTAAGTCGATATTCACCTGATATACATTGGCCCTAACTAAGCGATACAGCGACGAGTCTCAGTTAAACTTGAAGCCGAGCACGTGGACATTACGTGGACAGTTTCGCCTACGGGGTACTTCTCAAAGACAACGTCCAATGGAATCTGGAAAATGGGAAAAGATAGGTGAGAAACATCTATACAAGAGAAGACACGCGGTCTGTTAAAGAAACGTTTGTGAGGACTGAACTAGATCACTGAAACTGTCTACCACGCATAAAACCCTGGTAAATGTCAAGAATCCAAAGTTTGAGAACAGGAGTCGTCAAAAACACGCCCTTAAATTCTTCCGGAACGGTCCAAAACTCGAAACGGACTCGTACCATCAATTAGGTATAACCATTACCATAGTCTCGCGTGAAGTGCAGGTAACCGGCTACATCCAGCGGAAGCGCGGACCAGAAGTGCACGACAGAGCACCAGCCCCTACAACATTGGAACCATACACCAGTAAGAATATTCGACGAAGGAGATTTTTCCGTTTTTTTTGAGGAAGTCCAAGAAAGGGTTTCAATTAGACCTCATGGTGAATAACGATGCAATATCTTGGTATAGTCGCCAGATGTGTAGTGAGTTTCTGTGTGCCTCGCTAGAGCAGAGTAGAACCTATGTTTGAAACAGTGGAGTAGTTTGCATATGGTTTTCTATGCAGAGGTTTTGGTGGGTATAACAGTAAACTATCAATTTCAGGTGACATGTTGGTTCCATTTCGGCAGTACTTCTCTCGTCTCCAATAAAGACTGTGGACTGTCGTCTTAATCTTTCGCGTTTTGAAGTGAATAAGAATTTAACAGTTGGATTCTTCATTCTATCGTATTCATAGTGACACCATGGTACACTTTCATGAGGTCTAATTGAAACCCTTTCTTGGACTTCCTCAAAAAAAAACGGAAAAATCTCCTTCGTCGAATATTCTTACTGGTGTGTGGTTCCATTGTTGTAGGGGCTGGTGCTCTGTCGTGCACTTCTGGTCCGCGCTTCCGCTGGATGTAGCCGTGTTTTTGACGACTCCTGTTCTCAAACTTTTGATTCTTGACATTTACCAGGGTTTTCTACGTGGTAGACAGTTTCAGTGATCTAGTTCAGTCCTCACAAACGTTTCTTTAACAGACCGCGTGTCTTCTCTTGTGTAGATGTTTCTCACCTATCTTTTCCCATTTTCCAGATTCCATTGGACGGTGTCTTTGAGAAGTACCCCGTAGGCGAAACTGTCCACGTAATGTCCACGTGCTCGGCTTCAAGTTTGACTGAGACTCGTCGCTGTATCGCTTAGTTAGGGCCAATGTATATCAGGTAAATATCGACTTAATGATCTATTTACGGGTCTTTCTGTTAGACGCTAAACATTGTAGGGAACTACTAGAGACTTATAGTCTTTTTCATTCCTACTGAGACTCCAACAGTAGTATTTCGAAACTTCAAAGCCGTTTTCCTCACTCACTTGTGATCGGAAAAGTTTAGGATTTTCGCACCTCATTCTCGTACTCAGGGACAGTAAATATACAAGTGGATTTTTGATGAACTAAATTTTCAGCTTCACAACACCCTCCGGAAATTTCGTAAGGTTACTGTAGGAGTGTCAGTAGGAATGGTGTGAACTATACCATCTAGGCCATGTTTTCTTTTTCTGTTTTTGTTCCATAACAAAGTCTTATCTTTGTCAAACCTACATATATTCCTAGACAGAACAAATGTCGCTTGTACACTTGTCTTAAATGGCCAGGGGTCCTGTTGTGAGTGTAGCATTCTGTATCTCTTTCAAACCAGAGTGTGAATTTCACAACACAACGTGTTACTCTCACCGTCTCTCACATTGGGAGACTAAAAAATGAGATTTGTTTGGAATAAACGAGGGTTCATTTCCGTTGTAGTTTGATATCGCCCCACTTGATCCCTTGAGTTCGAGAAGCGAGATCACACTACAAACAGAACATAGACCGTAGGCTTTCTCCGAAATAACGAATTCTTGAAGGAGGGCCGAATTTAAAGCTAGTCTAGGTACCCCGGGGTATCTAAACATAACGTTGCGCGCGCCCAAAACCAGGCTCTTAGTTTGAAATAAAATGTGTATTTATCGGTTTATTTTAGGCAGCTCTATCATATCAACTTTCCTATCTTTCCCCTTTTACAGTAGGATTCTATTAGTAGAAAGGTTTTCCGTTTTTCGTTGACCGAATGGTCATGTTCATTAAACATGAAAAAACTCATTTAGTTCCACAACAGCTGACAAATCGAATAGAAACTACTGCGGTAAGGTCAATAACTAAATTCTAGGACCAAACAGACCTTACCAAAACGACAATCAGCCAGCTCATTGAACTGAAGAAAAGAGGTGGAAACGTTGATTCGAACTACATTCTGGTACGCGTTGAGACGAAAAATAAGTACATATATCAGGTTCGTTTTGTTTCATGTTGTACAGAACATTGTATATCAATTTTCTCACAATTGATGTGAACATAACAAACGGCTCCCTTGACACTTCATTCGTATTCTTATTCACTCCGTTCTCAATAATAGAAAGTGTGTGAAATTGAGATAGATATAAATCGTGAAAGGACTATTTGTTTAGTTATTTGTAAAGTCGTGGTGTTAAAAATAAATAGGGAAGGGGTAATTTTCCTAGACAACCGAAAAAACATCCTGTCTGGTTGCAATTGAGACTTGGATTGGAAGCAACCAATAGTTTCTCTGAAAGCAACCGGATTGTTTCTTGGTCCTCTAAAATCTCATGTCGTTGCTCGTGTCATGTCATGTCATGTCCAAATTCTTGCCGAGAAGATTATTTGAGAAGGACGATTATGTGGTCCAATCCGAACGCTTCAGTCCTTTGAACTGCAATACATTTTTCAATTGCGGTTTAAAGGACCGTTCACACGGGATCGGTCCACATAATCGTCCTACTTTAATATTATACTTTTATATCTAAATCATTTCCAGGCAGTCTTCAGTATCGAAGCCAACGTGAGAACTGTTCTCCAGAATTTGAGTGTTATCGAACCCTCCGTCTCTAGTGTTCTTCATCATGGTAAACCGTTGAAAGAAGAGGTTGTGCTGAAGAACGTCGCAAAGTTTGCGATGTATGCTACAACACGTTGATCACTTGTCAGAACTGAACGTGTTCTGGTTCAAATGTTCCCTCTTGAATGCCAACTTTTCCAAATATGTGATGTATTTTTCTTCAATTTCGTTCAATTCAGACTGTTTCATACTATTTTTCATTTCGTACGTGTTTGATAGAACAGATGGGTCGGTTCCAAAGGGATTCGTTCATTTTCCAGTGCTCGTTCCAAAATTGTGGGTTGTACATTGATTTTTGAGCTATTGAATGTTTCTTATTTTGTATGATTGTTTTGTGGAAAATTTTCATCATTTTTTACTTTTCTCAAACGACTCATCGACTCAAACACATCAAAATTACCGTTTTTTCGCCGTTGTTCAAAAGATAGAACGTGTGAACGTGGGAAGTAGTTTGATATCGCATGTTAGAATACGAGAAGAAGCGTGACTGTGTACGCTCAGAATCATTTTTCTTCACTTACTTCGAATGGCGGCTGAAAGCATTTGTCTGGTGTAAGTTTTTGATATTTTGGGTCAAACGACACGGGCAGACTATAACTGGTGTTTCATAGTCTTTTCGCTTTCTATTGGGACACCTACAGTGTGCTATAGTCGTGGACCACGGATAATCGGGTGAAAAGACGGTGTTACGAGTTGACCGGGTGTTAGCAGGGGCGCGCAGATGACATCAATCAATACCATTTTTGGAAATTCTGCCAATGCATTGTGCTTTCCCGTTCTATTTTCAATGTAGTGTTGGTTTATTCTTTTTAAATGAGCTCTATCATTCAAAACTATTATTTTCAAATAATAGCAAAGATATAAGAACAAATAAATATGTAAATGGGAGCCTTTTTTTTTCAAAAAACATTTTCAAAAAGTTGAAAATTTCCAGACAAATGTTTTAACTACTCTTCTATCTTTTTATTTACTATCTTGAAACGTTTTAAACCTACCGTCATAATTTTCAATATCTGGAGTTGTTCACATATGTGTATTCTTCCCGAGCATTGCAAGGGTTGGCCCACATAGCGCAGTGACAGTGTGGCGGTACTACAATCCTACTAGCTACGGGTTCGATTCCTGTGAAATGAATTTTCTGTTCAAAGTTCACGCGCTGTGTTCTCCGCTCATTTGTAATGGTCTACCACTATACTTGGTGATACTTACGAACTCAAAAAGCGGTGTGGTCAAAGCGGTAGCGAAAGAGAAATACGGACAGAGATAAATTTTTGAATTATCTCTTATTTTGATCTATGATCTGCTCAGCTCGAGTGGTAATAAACAAAGTGACTGAATATGCTTGTTTCTCCAATTCCCGTAAGTTTTCTGTGCCTTACCGATAGTCGTACATTCAAACAACATACAGTTCGAACCATATTCTGGGCTTTCTTTTCCCACTTCACAAACTTTTCAGTACTTCTTAAACTTTTACACTTTACAAACATTTTCGTTTCCAGCGAGTCTCTCTCCGCGTGGCCGATAGTCGTCTTCAATATAGTCTTTGCCACAGCTATATTATCTGTTCTGGTTCAAGCGTCCATCACCTTCTACAACCTGACCACGAAAGAGTCCGACTCTTTCTCGAGAGATGCCGAACAAGTTGAGAAAAATGGTGAGGAAGTCAAGGTGTTTTATCAAACTTTTCGACGAATATTATTATTAAACTTTACAACATAGCAAACTCTTGTTCCAAGGATGCTGACCTGGTTGAGAACAGTGGTGAGAAAGAAAATGTGTATGTGTGAAAAATGTGTGTAGAAAATGTGATGAAAATGTGTAAACTTTTCTTAGAACTTTCCCTCCATTGAGCTTCATATAAAAAACTCTTGTTGCAAGGATACTGGACAAATTGAAAAGAACGTGAAGAAAATCTATCTGTTACTGATCACACTTTTGTATAAGATCTTCCTGTGTTCAGACCGTAGTTCTAGCGTGGCAAACTAGAAAAATAACAGAAATACAAAAAAAATACATCCACAGTAGATCATAAATAAGAATCTGAAAACTGCGCTACCCTGTTGGTTATCACCTTCCGGAGAAAAAACTGAAATTTTCTATTTCTGCATTGTATGTGCGCATCTTTTAAAAACGCGACAGGCTGTTTGCACAAAAAACAGGCCGTTTTTGATTCTCATTCTTGCTTTGCAGACCCACCTGCTGCGAGAAAGGAAGTGGTGACTACTCCCAACGCCACCACTCCCATCACAAAGAGCAACGACCTGACACTACGAAAATGAAGTAAACTATGGTTTTCGTCAAATTCTTGCCAATTAGCAAGCCAGTTTCACGAGATAGAGTACATGTCAGAGAGACCCAGACTGTCTCAGCCTGTATGCGACCTCATTGACCTGCATGCTCTTTTGTAGCTGGCCAATTGCAGAAAATTGGCGCTGACTCCGAACAAGCGTCGTTGCAAAACAGTAAATTACTGTTTATACAGCGTGGCTGTCATATAAATTGGTTTTCCCCCTCGTCGTCTGACGTCTGTTCAGGGCACACTATATCTCCGGATTCGTTGCAATACAGTTTCGACCAAACGCGAATTTGTAATTAACAGAGCGCGTTCCGAGTAGCGTTCTCAGAAACATTGGCGCCAATTTTCTGCGATTAGCAAGCTACAAATGCGAAAGAGCACGCAGGTCAATGATGACGCAGACATGCTGAGACAGTCTGCGTCTCCCTGACCTGCACCCTCTCGTCGAGGCCGCTACAAAAGCGGCTTGCTAATTGGCGAGCAGTCGCCTGTGTTTGGAGTACCAATCATACTGGCAACGTGCCAACCCGTTTTGTCTATGTGAGAGTTTGTAACAAAACAACGTGGTTTCTACTCAAAATGAAAAACTCAGTTTGTACCTCAAATTTTAAATAGGAACTCGACTATTATTAAACGTGAAGTTCGTATTGAAATCGATTAGCAACTCTCTGTCATTCTACATTCTGATTAGAAATATTAATTAACCAAAACAAGTTTCCATTATTTTCAGGTTCCACCAGTTCTGAAGATTCAAAACTCCGAGACAATCTATGATTTTTAATAAAATAATTACATTTTAACTTCTTGAACTTTTTAAATTACACAGTTAAATTTGAGAAAAACAGGACGAAACTCATACAAAACTTCATTTGCAAAGATAAAACATGAATAATGTACAACAGTCAGCCGACATGGGACCCGTCTGTGGTTATGCAAATACAATTTCAAGACTCATGATGATGACTAACAAAGTTAAATACTAATGTAAACGTTGAATAGAGCAAAAAACACCTCGTAGTTGGGATGTTTGAACTAAAACAGGAAAGCCGGTTTTCTAAAACACAGATTTTTCAATCAAAAGTCAGTCAATCAACTTGTTCAAAGTTCATGCTCTCGGCATATCAAAGAATGAGCGTGAACTTTGTCACGTGACTGACACGTGCTGTTCATTTACTTCTTACCGGGGCTAGAAAGACAACTTTGAATAATTTGATAATAATTATTATCAAAGTAGTTCAAAACATGTACAAAAACGATCAGTTCTCAGCACGATACTATACTTGAAGTGAATGAAAAATTCACGTAAAAAATGTAGGAACACAACGCAAACTCACAAATCTCACGTTATCTCACGTTTCACCTAACTTCACATTTGATTAGCAGTACATAGTCTCTGGCCAATCTACTCAGTACCTATCCACCACCGACAGGGTACTGTGCGATCGTTCGTGCTGCTTCAGAGAAGAGCCCACTTCGCGCAGTGACGACATGGTCTTTTTGAACCACCTGGAAATTGGTGAATCAGTGTTTGATTTCCGAAGGTGAGCGAATACAACCAAATACAAGAAACATTTGTTTTGTGTGTCTACCAAACGTAGAACCGTCGCATGATATTCAGTTTGAGTACTCTTGTTTCACAATTGTCAGCCTCACTTCACCTTGCCGCGCGTGAACTGCACGTTACCAAAACGTACTATCTACTTTACCGTATATGAGAAAAACAAACATTTATCAAATTCAACTAGAAATGTAGCAATTACCACTGTGAGTTGAAAGTGGGTAATGGTAATTCTTGTTATGCGACGGAGGAACCCTGCCATGTTTGTAGTTTGGTCCGTCACGTTTCGGTCGAAACTTGTGAAAATACAACAACGCTTCGGTCACTTCTCATACCTCTTTCCGTTGCTTTCGCTCTGGGTCATGATCTAGTGGTTATTTTTGTCGGTTCAACTTCGCCCAGTTTAAATTTTCACGTTTTCATGTTTCATAAAACGTTATATCAATTAAAAATAGATTAACGTGATTAGTTCCCAAACCCAGAAAATATATTCCTCACCTCTTTCCTTCACTCTCGCGTTGGGTCATGATCTGATGGGTGAGATCCTGATTGCGGCATTCGGCTTCCACCAAAGCCAACTTCGTCTGCGCCAGGTCGATCTCGAGGGCTCTGAACGGAAAATTGTTGATAATAATAACATTAATAACTATAATACGACTGTTTATTATAGAAGTGTAACAACGGCAATTGACCGTTGGTGAGATAATCTACATCGTCAGCAAACTATAGGGTAAACAAACTCACACGCAGACAAAACTCGAACATTGTTCCATTTTGAATCTCAAAGAAAGAAAACTATACTTTCTTCACTGGCTATTTGTTGTCGTAAAAACCGAAAAGCAAGCAATTTTGTGAAAAAAAAATTCAATTAGCCACTCACTTTACATGAGCCTCCCTCTCCTTCAGCTGCGAGAGTAGGTCTAGCAGTGATACTACCCTCTACAATTTTCTATAAGTTATAACATCCCGGTCTTGGTAACTTGACAGAAAGGTGATTTTCGAATTTTTTTGTTTACACTTTATTCACCCTTTTTCATTTGTTATAGAAACAACCACCCACTCCACATGAGCCTCCCTCTCCTGCAGCTGTGAGAGTAGGTCGGGACCTTCCAGAGGTGTGCGGGCCGGACTTCTATTCGCCTCCTATTCCTGTACGGAGGGCCAACATCCGTCACATTGGGAGACGCGGGACTGAAAGCAAAGATTGAAAAACGTGCCGAAACTTGTACCAAAATGTAAACAACGGGTTCCATCCATCCTTTCACTTGGATTCTACCTTTCAAAAATCGATCAACGATGTTATATTAACATATGTATAACATGCCTCACGCTGCTCTGTTGTGAAAAATAGCCGAGAAAAACATGGACGAATAGCATTTCAATCAACATATTGTCATCCGCAAGAATGCTCAAAACCGACAAAAATGAATACTCACAATGATGGCTCTTTTCTGCGTCTGGAACTGTTCGCGCTCCGTGTCACACCTGAAAAGCAAACGAATGCATTTATACAAGTAAAATAAAAGTACGAAACATAAGACGTCGTCTATTTTGTCATGTTTCAACGTTCGCACATAATTTCGGGTAGGTCGACCTATTACTTCGTGATCAACTTTGTAGTAACTTTGTACTAGGGATGATTTTGTGTATGTTCACAAAAACCAATTTTTCAATTTTCGATTCTGACAAAAAATCTGACTTCAAAAAAGTATCGAAACGTTGTGTTTTCAACGTACCGTCGACTCATCTTAGAGAAGAGTTGTTTGTATTCGTGGAGCAGTTTCCCAGATATCTCGTCGCTCTCCTCAAGTCGTTCCACCTCGCGGCGACACATTTCTTTGATCTACAAGAATTATTACTTCGAATTTACTTTCTCTAAATAGTGTTGGTTTCAAATGGTTAAAGCGAAAGCCTGTAACATTACTTCCATGAGGTTAGTGGGGTCACGAACTCGTTAAGTCACAAAAGTGGTAACTATCATCTCAACTTGCAGCTCTTTTCACCTTACATACAGTATTTTGCAGGCGATCCCAACGAGAAAATGAATGTTGTATTATGAATTTCTGCTGTGTTACACGTTTTACGTGAAAAATTACATGTTGTGTTACCTGTTCATATTTTCTGTGTAGATTCTTGTTCTCCTCGAGTAAGTCATGGTTCTGTCGGGTCAGTCGCTCAACTGAGTTGGTAGCTGTTTCTAGGTTGTCCTGAAACATACAATTGAAAACAAACAGAAATTTAAATCGAGAGTATACAGTATACCCTACTTTCTAATGTGTACGGTGTAACCCAAATTATTACTGCTCCGGATGGTTAACATGTAGCTTATGAACAAAATCGCGACTCTCAATTTCTATTCACATACGATTTCACTTGAAATTGTTTACCGCAACTGAAACACACAAACACGCAGAAGGCGACAATCCCATAAGCGTCTATGAACATCGTTAGTAGACACTTGAATTATGAACTCAAAACTCCTAGCCAGTTTATCGCTGTCTTGACGTTTTAGAAAGGCGGTAATATTTAGGTTTTCCCATCCCTCATCATATAACTCTAGAAGCTAACATGCTGTCGCGTTTATTTTCACTTAACTCTATGTTTTACAGTCTATAGAAAGTATGTCAGATTACTGTAGGTGACTAAGGATGCATGAATCAAAATATACCTCCGTGGCGTCCAACTTCTGTCGCAGCTCAATCTTGCTCGTCACCAACTCCTCAGGCGACTGCATGTCCCAGGTACAAGAACGGGAAGTCCCATGTCCCGGTACTGTCCCGGGACGGTACCAAGAATTACGGTAGAAATGGAGCATATGTGCATATAAAAGTCAGAATCGAGGAGAATTTTTGTCATCATTTATGCAAATCTGCTCCATTTCTACCGTAATTCTTGGTACCGTCCCGGGACAGTACCGGGACATGGAACGTCCCGTTCATGTACCTGGGACATGCGACTGCTGAGTCGTGGACCAAGTCGTCGTTTTCGCGCTCTAATCGGAGTATCGTTTCGCAATGGCGCGCGTTTTCCTTCTGAAAAAAACCGTATGGACTACTTCTCTTTTTCCCAGTAACACATTCTTGCGAAGAAAACTTTGCTCAATCCTCAATGCGAGCTCAGTCTCTAGCCGAATTCTACACAATTCTACAGGAATTCTACCAATGTTGTAGATTCCGGTCTCAGGCAAAAGAAGACTACTTCACTCCTCCATTTTCGCTGAACTAAGAAACTAGTAACTCATATGACAAACTAGAAAATAAGTGAGAAACTATGACAGCATAAGATGTCTTTGAACACATAAACTCAGACAATTCATCTCGTTCACATACCTGTAACCTCACAAGGGGATCCTCGTTTTCCAGCTCCTGTTCCTTCATTTCCAAATACTCCTTCTCATATTTCACCAACCGCTTATGTTTCAGCTGAAAAAACATAGAAAACTAGGTGCAAAGAAACGTACAACCGTAAAAAAGTTATCAGTTCACGAAAAAACCAAGACTGTTGTAGTATGATCTTGAAAACTACTAGCACTTGCTTTGGAGTGTGGGCATTTTTATCAAATTTTGTTAAAATATAACAAATAACGATGAGATGTGCACACCATCGCCACAATGTAGACAATGAACATGAAAATCGATCCAGATTCCCACACATTCTGTTCAGTTTATTCTATTCGTAGCCGAAATCAATGCGAAAAAACTTGATTGTCTAGAGAAGAGACAATTCTAAGCTTTCCAATCTCAATTCATATAAATTCGATTAATACATTATAGCCACTTGAGCAGTGATTGATAAAATCGGTAACTTCCGATCCAATTCAATGTGAAAACACTCTCAAACCGAACTGTTCTCCAAGCACCTACGACCAGATCACCAGATAGAAAGAATTGACTGCAAAATTTTCTCCCGAATACGTAGTTAGCAGAAATGACAAAAAAACAATTGTATGAGGGTACAATTATCACGCTCTATGAGTAGCAAAATGGAAAACGTTCTAGGAATGCCAATAGAGTTCAGAATTAAAGTTTCTTTATCAAGTTTCCACCATCCACCTCAATCAGCCGGAAACGTACCTTTGTTGCTGAGCACCGCGGAATGCTGCCGGCACACTCTCCAACTCTCCATAGCTTGTGACTTGCATCACAGCGGGAAGCTTGAAGTACACTCTGGACCTGCGGCTAATACCCCAGATCCGGCGTTCTAGTGTCGGCGACTGTTCCCTTGCGGTACTAAGAGTATATCCTACACCCAAACACTCGTTGCTTAACCCGCGTCTAGCTCGTGACTTGCATCACAGCGGGAAGCTTGAAGTAAACTCTGGACCTGCGGCTAATACCCCAGATCCGGCGTTCTAGTGTCGGCGACTGTTCCCTTGCGGTACTAAGAGTATATCCTCCACCCAAACACTCGTTGCTTAACCCGAGTCTAGCTCGTGACTTGCATCACAGCGGGAAGCTTGAAGTAAACTCTGGACCTGCGGCTATTACCCCAGATCCGGCATTCTAGTGTCGGCGACTGTTCCCTTGCGGTACTAAGAGTATATCCTCCACCCAAACACTCGTTGCTTAACCCGCGTCTAGCTCGTGACTTGCATCACAGCGGGAAGCTTGAAGTAAACTCTGGACCTGCGGCTATTACCCCAGATCCGGCATTCTAGTGTCGGCGACTGTTCCCTTGCGGTACTAAGAGTATATCCTCCACCCAAACACTCGTTGCTTAACCCGCGTCTAGCTCGTGACTTGCATCACAGCGGGAAGCTTGAAGTAAACTCTGGACCTGCGGCTATTACCCCAGATCCGGCATTCTAGTGTCGGCGACTGTTCCCTTGCGGTACTGAGAGTATATCCTCCACCCAAACACTCGTTGCTTAACCCGAGTCTAGCTCGTGACTTGCATCACAGCGGGAAGCTTGAAGTAAACTCTGGACCTGCGGCTATTACCCCAGATCCGGCATTCTAGTGTCGGCGACTGTTCCCTTGCGGTACTAAGAGTATATCCTCCACCCAAACACTCGTTGCTTAACCCGCGTCTAGCTCGTGACTTGCATCACAGCGGGAAGCTTGAAGTAAACTCTGGACCTGCGGCTATTACCCCAGATCCGGCATTCTAGTGTCGGCGACTGTTCCCTTGCGGTACTAAGAGTATATCCTCCACCCAAACACTCGTTGCTTAACCCGAGTCTAGCTCGTGACTTGCATCACAGCGGGAAGCTTGAAGTAAACTCTGGACCTGCGGCTATTACCCCAGATCCGGCATTCTAGTGTCGGCGACTGTTCCCTTGCGGTACTAAGAGTATATCCTCCACCCAAACACTCGTTGCTTAACCCGCGTCTAGCTCGTGACTTGCATCACAGCGGGAAGCTTGAAGTAAACTCTGGACCTGCGGCTATTACCCCAGATCCGGCGTTCTAGTGTCGGCAACTGTTCCCTTGCGGTACTAAGAGTATATCCTCCACCCAAACACTCGTTGCTTAACCCGCGTCTAGCTCGTGACTTGCATCACAGCGGGAAGCTTGAAGTAAACTCTGGACCTGCGGCTATTACCCCAGATCCGGCATTCTAGTGTCGGCGACTGTTCCCTTGCGGTACTAAGAGTATATCCTCCACCCAAACACTCGTTGCTTAACCCGCGTCTAGCTCGTGACTTGCATCACAGCGGGAAGCTTGAAGTAAACTCTGGACCTGCGGCTATTACCCCAGATCCGGCATTCTAGTGTCGGCGACTGTTCCCTTGCGGTACTAAGAGTATATCCTCCACCCAAACACTCGTTGCTTAACCCGCGTCTAGCTCGTGACTTGCATCACAGCGGGAAGCTTGAAGTAAACTCTGGACCTGCGGCTATTACCCCAGATCCGGCATTCTAGTGTCGGCGACTGTTCCCTTGCGGTACTGAGAGTATATCCTCCACCCAAACACTCGTTGCTTAACCCGCGTCTAGCTCGTGACTTGCATCACAGCGGGAAGCTTGAAGTAAACTCTGGACCTGCGGCTATTACCCCAGATCCGGCGCTCTAGTGTCGGCGACTGTTCCCTCGCGGTACTAAGAGTATATCCTCCACCCAAACACTCGTTGCTTAACCCGCGTCTAGCTCGTGACTTGCATCACAGCGGGAAGCTTGAAGTGAACTCTGGACCTGCGGCTATTACCCCAGATCCGGCATTCTAGTGTCGGCGACTGTTCCCTTGCGGTACTAAGAGTATATCCTACACCCAAACACTCGTTGCTTAACCCGCGTCTAGCTCGTGACTTGCATCACAGCGGGAAGCTTGAAGTGAACTCTGGACCTGCGGCTATTACCCCAGATCCGGCGTTCTAGTGTCGGCGACTGTTCCCTTGCGGTACTAAGAGTATATCCTACACCCAAACACTCGTTGCTTAACCCGCGTCTAGCTCGTGACTTGCATCACAGCGGGAAGCTTGAAGTAAACTCTGGACCTGCGGCTATTACCCCAGATCCGGCATTCTAGTGTCGGCCACTGTTCCCTTGCGGTACTAAGAGTATATCCTCCACCCAAACACTCGTTGCTTAACCCGCGTCTAGCTCGTGACTTGCATCACAGCGGGAAGCTTGAAGTGAACTCTGGACCTGCGGCTATTACCCCAGATCCGGCATTCTAGTGTCGGCGACTGTTCCCTTGCGGTACTAAGAGTATATCCTCCACCCAAACACTCGTTGCTTAACCCGCGTCTAGCTCGTGACTTGCATCACAGCGGGAAGCTTGAAGTAAACTCTGGACCTGCGGCTATTACTCCAGATCCGGCATTCTAGTGTCGGCGACTGTTCCCTTGCGGTACTAAGAGTATATCCTCCACCCAAACACTCGTTGCTTAACCCGCGTCTAGCTCGTGACTTGCATCACAGCGGGAAGCTTGAAGTAAACTCTGGATCTGCGGCTATTACCCCAGATCCGGCATTCTAGTGTCGGCGACTGTTCCCTTGCGGTACTAAGAGTATATCCTCCACCCAAACACTCGTTGCTTAACCCGCGTCTAGCTCGTGACTTGCATCACAGCGGGAAGCTTGAAGTAAACTCTGGACCTGCGGCTATTACCCCAGATCCGGCATTCTAGTGTCGGCGACTGTTCCCTTGCGGTACTAAGAGTATATCCTCCACCCAAACACTCGTTGCTTAACCCGCGTCTAGCTCGTGACTTGCATCACAGCGGGAAGCTTGAAGTAAACTCTGGACCTGCGGCTATTACCCCAGATCCGGCATTCTAGTGTCGGCGACTGTTCCCTTGCGGTACTAAGAGTATATCCTCCACCCAAACACTCGTTGCTTAACCCGCGTCTAGCTCGTGACTTGCATCACAGCGGGAAGCTTGAAGTAAACTCTGGACCTGCGGCTATTACCCCAGATCCGGCATTCTAGTGTCGGCGACTGTTCCCTTGCGGTACTAAGAGTATATCCTCCACCCAAACACTCGTTGCTTAACCCACGTCTAGCTCGTGACTTGCATCACAGCGGGAAGCTTGAAGTAAACTCTGGACCTGCGGCTATTACCCCAGATCCGGCGTTCTAGTGTCGGCGACTGTTCCCTTGCGGTACTAAAAAATATCCCCCACCCAACCTCCCAAAAACTTGTTTAATATTATATTTTATCAAAATGTTTCAAAATGTTTACTCGCAGGCTCGCAGCCCCTCCGCTGAAAATAAGCTAAGTTAGTGAAAATTGAGATAAATAAAATAAAACCCAATTACCTCGAGTCGTTGACACTGTGGAAATGTGCGCAGAGCGACAGACTTGAAAATGATGGAGAGAGGGTGCAGAGAAGTGGGGGCATCGAAAATATCCTCCAGCTGGCGACGAGCGAACAGCCACCTGAAATTGAAAATATGAAGCCATCAAGAAAAGACAATGAAGCAGAAAAAATTGCATTCGACTTTTCGCTCATATCACTTTTTCTGTAAACTTAAATTGTCGTGTAAACTTTTCTTTAATACATGAATCCTGCTCTTGCAATATATGAATATTCATTTGCAAAATTGAACGTACTACTCCCAAATTATCAGTTAGGGAAATCAAAATCAAAGGAAATTAGAATTTGGATTCGTAAAGTCCCATGGTAAAGTTAGCATGTGTACTGTAGGAGGTTTGGTAGAAAAGATGTGGACTATACTCATGTGCAAAATTGATCGTATATGCTCACACTAATCCCAAATTATCAGTTAGGGGAATCAAAATCAAAGGGAAATAGAATTTGGATCCATAAAGAGCCATGGTAAAGTTAGCATATGTACTGTAGGAGGCTTAGTAGAAAAGATGTGGACTATATTCATTTGCAAAATTGATCGTATATGCTCACACTAATCCTAAATTATCAGTTAGGGAAATAAGAATAAAAGGGAATTAGAATTTGGATTCGTACAGTGCCATGGTAAAGTTAGCATGTGTACTGTAGGAGGCTTAGTAGAAAAGATGTGGACTATATTTATTTGCAAAATTGATCGTATATGCTCACACTAATCCCAAATTATCAGTTAGGGAAATCAAAGTCAAAGGGAATTAGAATTTGGATTCGTACAATGCCATGGTAAAGTTAGCATGTGTACTGTAGGAGTAGGAGGCTTAGTAGAAAGGATGTGGACTATATTCATTTGCAAAATTGATCGTATATGCTCACACTAATCCCAAATTATCAGTTAGGGGAATCAAAATCAAAGGGAAATAGAATTCGGATCCATAAAGAGCCATGGTAAAGTTAGCATGTGTACTGTAGGAGGCTTAGTAGAAAAGATGTGGACTATATTCATTTGCAAAATTGATCGTATGTACTCATACTACCCCCAAATTATCAGTTAGGGGAATCAAAATCAAAGGGAAATAGAATTTGGATCCATAAAGAGCCGTGATAAAGTTAGCATGTGTACTGTAGGAGGCTTAGTAGAAAAGATGTGGACTATATTTATTTGCAAAATTGATCGTATATGCTCACACTAATCCCAAATTATCAGTTAGGGAAATCAAAGTCAAAGGGAATTAGAATTTGGATTCGTACAATGCCATGGTAAAGTTAGCATGTGTACTGTAGGAGTAGGAGGCTTAGTAGAAAGGATGTGGACTATATTCATTTGCAAAATTGATCGTATATGCTCCCACTAATCCCAAATTATCAGTTAGGGGAATCAAAATCAAAGGGAAATAGAATTCGGATCCATAAAGAGCCATGGTAAAGTTAGCATGTGTACTGTAGGAGGCTTAGTAGAAAAGATGTGGACTATATTCATTTGCAAAATTGATCGTATATGCTCACACTAATCCCAAATTATCAGTTAGGGAAATCAAAGTCAAAGGGAATAAGAATTTGGATTCGTACAATGCCATGGTAAAGTTAGCATGTGTACTGTAGGAGTAGGAGGCTTAGTAGAAAGGATGTGGACTATATTCATTTGCAAAATTGATCGTATATGCTCACACTAATCCCAAATTATCAGTTAGGGGAATCAAAATCAAAGGGAAATAGAATTCGGATCCATAAAGAGCCATGGTAAAGTTAGCATGTGTACTGTAGGAGGCTTAGTAGAAAAGATGTGGACTATATTTATTTGCAAAATTGATCGTATATGCTCACACTAATCCCAAATTATCAGTTAGGGAAATCAAAGTCAAAGGGAATTAGAATTTGGATTCGTACAATGCCATGGTAAAGTTAGCATGTGTACTGTAGGAGGCTTAGTAGAAAAGATGTGGACTATATTTATTTGCAAAATTGATCGTATATGCTCACACTAATCCCAAATTATCAGTTAGGGAAATCAAAGTCAAAGGGAATTAGAATTTGGATTCGTACAATGCCATGGTAAAGTTAGCATGTGTACTGTAGGAGTAGGAGGCTTAGTAGAAAGGATGTGGACTATATTCATTTGCAAAATTGATCGTATATGCTCCCACTAATCCCAAATTATCAGTTAGGGGAATCAAAATCAAAGGGAAATAGAATTCGGATCCATAAAGAGCCATGGTAAAGTTAGCATGTGTACTGTAGGAGGCTTAGTAGAAAAGATGTGGACTATATTCATTTGCAAAATTGATCGTATGTACTCATACTACCCCCAAATTATCAGTTAGGGGAATCAAAATCAAAGGGAAATAGAATTTGGATCCATAAAGAGCCGTGATAAAGTTAGCATGTGTACTGTAGGAGGCTTAGTAGAAAAGATGTGGACTATATTTAATTGCAAAATTGATCGTATATGCTCACACTAATCCCAAATTATCAGTTAGGGAAATCAAAGTCAAAGGGAATTAGAATTTGGATTCGTACAATGCCATGGTAAAGTTAGCATGTGTACTGTAGGAGTAGGAGGCTTAGTAGAAAGGATGTGGACTATATTCATTTGCAAAATTGATCGTATATGCTCCCACTAATCCCAAATTATCAGTTAGGGGAATCAAAATCAAAGGGAAATAGAATTCGGATCCATAAAGAGCCATGGTAAAGTTAGCATGTGTACTGTAGGAGGCTTAGTAGAAAAGATGTGGACTATATTCATTTGCAAAATTGATCGTATATGCTCACACTAATCCCAAATTATCAGTTAGGGAAATCAAAGTCAAAGGGAATAAGAATTTGGATTCGTACAATGCCATGGTAAAGTTAGCATGTGTACTGTAGGAGTAGGAGGCTTAGTAGAAAGGATGTGGACTATATTCATTTGCAAAATTGATCGTATATGCTCACACTAATCCCAAATTATCAGTTAGGGGAATCAAAATCAAAGGGAAATAGAATTCGGATCCATAAAGAGCCATGGTAAAGTTAGCATGTGTACTGTAGGAGGCTTAGTAGAAAAGATGTGGACTATATTTATTTGCAAAATTGATCGTATATGCTCACACTAATCCCAAATTATCAGTTAGGGAAATCAAAGTCAAAGGGAATTAGAATTTGGATTCGTACAATGCCATGGTAAAGTTAGCATGTGTACTGTAGGAGGCTTAGTAGAAAAGATGTGGACTATATTTATTTGCAAAATTGATCGTATATGCTCACACTAATCCCAAATTATCAGTTAGGGAAATCAAAGTCAAAGGGAATTAGAATTTGGATTCGTACAATGCCATGGTAAAGTTAGCATATGTACTGTAGGAGTAGGAGGCTTAGTAGAAAGGATGTGGACTATATTCATTTGCAAAATTGATCGTATATGCTCCCACTAATCCCAAATTATCAGTTAGGGGAATCAAAATCAAAGGGAAATAGAATTCGGATCCATAAAGAGCCATGGTAAAGTTAGCATGTGTACTGTAGGAGGCTTAGTAGAAAAGATGTGGACTATATTCATTTGCAAAATTGATCGTATATGCTCACACTAATCCCAAATTATCAGTTAGGGAAATCAAAGTCAAAGGGAATAAGAATTTGGATTCGTACAATGCCATGGTAAAGTTAGCATGTGTACTGTAGGAGTAGGAGGCTTAGTAGAAAGGATGTGGACTATATTCATTTGCAAAATTGATCGTATATGCTCACACTAATCCCAAATTATCAGTTAGGGGAATCAAAATCAAAGGGAAATATAATTCGGATCCATAAAGAGCCATGGTAAAGTTAGCATGTGTACTGTAGGAGGCTTAGTAGAAAAGATGTGGACTATATTTATTTGCAAAATTGATCGTATATGCTCACACTAATCCCAAATTATCAGTTAGGGAAATCAAAGTCAAAGGGAATTAGAATTTGGATTCGTACAATGCCATGGTAAAGTTAGCATGTGTACTGTAGGAGTAGGAGGCTTAGTAGAAAGGATGTGGACTATATTCATTTGCAAAATTGATCGTATATGCTCACACTAATCCCAAATTATCAGTTAGGGGAATCAAAATCAAAGGGAAATAGAATTCGGATCCATAAAGAGCCATGGTAAAGTTAGCATGTGTACTGTAGGAGGCTTAGTAGAAAAGATGTGGACTATATTCATTTGCAAAATTGATCGTATATGCTCACACTAATCCCAAATTATCAGTTAGGGAAATCAAAATCAAAAAGAAATAGAATTTGGATCCATAAAGAGCCATGATAAAGTTAGTATGTGTACTGTAGGAGGCTTAGTAGAAGAGATGTGGACTATATTCATTTGCAAAATTGATTGTATATGCTTATACTAGTCCCAAAAACGCGATAAACGAGAGAAAAAAGAACTGTTGCGAGTTTGGGTTACGCACGTTCATTGCATTTGCACTAACACTGAACTATTCCACCTAGGACCAGATCACCAGATAGAAAGAATTGACTGCAAAAATTTCTCCCGAATACATAGTTAGCAGAAATGACAAAAAAAAATTGTATGAGGGTACAATTATCACGCTCTATGAGAAGCAAAATGGAAAACGTACTAGGAATGCTAACAGAGTTCAGAATTGAAGTTTCGTTATCAAGTTTCCCCTATTAACTTTAATAGGCCGAAAACGTACCTTTGTTGCTGAGCACCGCAGATTGCTGCCGGCACACTCTCCCTCTCTCCTCATACATGGCCAATTTTTTGAAACAGCTTCATCTGGACGTTCCTTATTGTAAACGCATTGGGTGGAGGGCTGAAATTAACAGAAATAAGATACGGAACATTATATTGCGTAATGTAATATTAGTTGTGACGTCCTAACGTTTCGATAAACACATAATATTTTGTTTTACTAATTACAGTTGTTTTACTTTGTTTTACTAATCACTTCAAAGAGTTTTCATTCAAAACAGCCGCACATTTGCTAATTTTCACTTTTAGTTAGAAAAACAGGTAACCGGTTTTTCATTTTAGGTTACAAATCGGTTACCTACTGAGATAACCTAAACAAATAGGTTACCAAAAAACACGGTTAGATATATAATTGGCCAGCAAGCCTTTACCTGCGATGCGGCGGCAGAATCAGCTGTCACTGGAAGTGACTGGGTGGTGACAGCCTGTTTGGAAGAAGCGACGAACTCCTCGAAGTAGCAGAAACGCCTTGTCCTGTTGAAGACCAACAGCACCGGACCGGTTAGAACTGTAAACAACATAAGTAAACAACTGAGAATACAAATAAACAGTCGCTCATTTGAATAATTCAAAGAAGGACGATTGTGTAAACCAATCCTAACGCTTCGGTCCTTGAAACTGCAATACATTTTTTTTGATGGAGAGGTTACGTCGTCGTTATACGTTAGAACTGCTTCACATAATTGTCCTACCTTAAGGGGCTCAATGACAAAGAGATCACAAACCGTCATATCACACACCAGTGAAGTTGTCCGAGTAGTAACAAAAATTCGAAAAATGAACCATGTCCTGGCCAATATCCCAATATACAGAGAATTTTTCCCGGAAAATCAAAATTTCAAACGTACTTGAATGAAAAACTCTTCGCAGAATAGTGGAGTGAGAAAACAATCGTAGTTGGTGAAGTAGACGTGACATGTGCAACAGAATCGGCGACCACCTCCGTCGTCTGAAAAAATAATGAGCATTATAGTTGCGGTCATTCCTACTGAGACTTGGCAGCGCGGCAATGAATTTTCCATATGCTTTATTCACCACTTTGGAATTTTTAAAACAACTGCAAATCTCTGTTAGCCGTTGTTCAGTTCCATAAGAACATGTAAATGGCGAAATTTCTTAGAATACTTATGTCTGCTCTAAGAAATAGTCATCCGAAAATCTTGGCACGATGCCAATGGGTCTTAGTGGGAATGAAACGAACTATATCTAACAGTGAACCACCAGAAAATTGAGCCTTCACCTCTGTGAAAACGCGTGCAACTTAAAATACCGGAGAATATGCAGGCTTAAATACTGGTGTCGAATTAGCCTGCATCTCCATATGAATGTCAAACATTACAGGCGACATCTGGCTGAACCCGGTATTTTAAGTTGCAAAATTAGCGAGTCCGGTATTTTGAGTTGCAGCGGTTTTTCAGAGCTAAACAAATACCTAAAGTTCTGACAGCAATAGGATTGCAAAAATGTATGAAAAACGCAAAAGTATCGGATTTAACTACTACAGTCTAAACTCAATTTAATACGTGATTATGAACAACGACAGGCTGATTAATTTCATTTCAGAACAAATGAATGTTAAAAGTGTGACCAATGAATTCAACTGAATGTGAATAAACTGTACACAACTAAAATATGAAGCTAGTTAATGAGTTGATAGTCTACATCATTGAGGAGTGCGACAAGATACATGACATATGAGATGGTAAATGAACTGATGTGCGTAACATGTTGTTCTCTTTGACCTGATAGATAAGGTGTTTCCCATTGGGAAAATGGAGGTGTCTCTTTGGTCTGGGAGGAAACAACCAATTTGAGTGTTCTTTGATCAATCAAAAGAGGCACATTCCACAAGGAACCGGGTAATTCGTTAATCCAATCAGTTAACCTTAACCAGGTTACCTGGTTAACCCTCTTGTTAACCCCTTGTTAACCCTCTTTTACAACGTCTTTTGGGGGAAATTTGAGGTTACCAAGTGGTTAACAAAAGGGTTAACCAGGTAACCCGGTTAATGGTTAACGGCTAGGTTTAACGAAATACCGGGTTAAATAAAGAATTTGCCCAGATAACATGAAACAAACCAAACGAACCTGATAGATGTTTTAATTTAATTCAATTTAGACTGCTTCATACTATTTTTCATTTCGTACGTGTTTGATAGAACGGATGGGTAGGTTCCAAAATGATTCGTTCATTTTCCAGTGCTCGTTTCAAAATTTTCGGTTGTACATTGATTTTCGAGCTATGAAATGTTGCTCATTTTGTATGTTTGTTCCTTTTATCTGTTTTGTTCTTTCATTAATATATAAATACACTTGTCATGAAAAATTTACACTATTTTTAACTGCTCTCGAATTGACCCTCGACTCAAACACATCAAAACTACCGTTTGTTTTTAACCGTTGTTGAAAAGATGGAACGTGTTAAACAATCCGTCCCGTTTTAATTTTGACTTTTGAGTTAACAATCTGGCCCTATGGCAACTGAAAAACCATTATCAAAAACATGTACTTCCATATCTCTATCTTGCTTCGTTTTCTCAGAAAAGCGGCTTACGTAATGACACCGACAGGGGGGTTGCGTACGGGGTATGTTCAAAATAGCCTATGTAAGTGAACGATTTTAAAACACTCTAGCTCATACGTATACACAATTAGAGACCAGAAAATGAAAATAAACCTTTATGTGAATTAACCAAGCCAAGTTGCGTCACAGTGAAAATGTTCATGTCCCCTTCATTATTGCTTGATGTTATGCAAATTTTACAAATAAGTTTTTTCATGGTCTATGGGAAGACATTAAGAAACTTTTCAGAGCTTTTTAAGTTTTTCGTGGAACACAAATTATAGCGGAACGGTTTCTTTAACGTAGAAAGTAGTTCGATATCACATGTTGAAATACGTGAAGAAGCGTGACTATGTACGCTCAGAATCCTTTTTCTTTACTAGCTTCGAATGGCGGCTGAAAGCATTTGTCTGATGTGAGTCTTCAGAATACAGGCCCAAATTTTTAAGGGAGCTCGTATCTGATTTAAGTTTTTTCGCATCTACTTTTCAAACTTGTTTTTAATTCAAACAACGTTCTAGTTCGATAGGTACACAAAAATAGAAAGGAGCTTTTTTAAGAAATATCTTTAATTCAACTTTTCAAACTATTCCAGTGAGTCTTTCTCTGCCTGGCCAATATAGCCGTACATTCAGAAAGCATACAATTGGAATGATTTTTGAATATCTTCTCAAACGTTTTCACGCTTCTCAAAGTTTTTGGTATAGTTCGCACATTCCCAAACTGGAATTGGGCAGCTTGCCAACGAAAGTTCAAGGCAGTTTTTGAAAATGTTGAAACTGTTCAAAACAGTAGACATTTCTGTGAAGGGTTCATTTACTTGGTTATAAATCGTATCCAAGAGAACATTCTGTAAAATATATGGGGGGGGGGGCGATACATAATACGACTCCCAATATAGGGATTCGTATTTGGAGGGGAGTGATAGTAATACGGGGGGGAACTTAAGGTGAGGGGCGGGGGCAATTGTACAATTTTCCCGGATAGTGAACAAATTGAAAGGAATGTAGAGAAAATCTATCTGTTACTCCTCACACTTTTATATAAGATCTTCCTATGTTCAGGTTGTAGCTCTAGCGTGGCAAAATTAAAAAATAATAAAAATACAGAATAAATACATCCGCAGTAGATCATAAGTTAGAATGAGAAAACTGAGCTACCCTGTTAGTTATAGGCTTCTGTGAGAAAAGTCTAATATTCCCTATTTCTTTATTGTATGTGCGCATCTTTTAAAAACGCGAGTTTCGCACAAAAAAACAGGCCGTTTTTGATGCTCATTCTTGCTTTGCAGACCCACCTGCTGCGAGAAAGGAAGTGGTGACTACCCCCAACGCCACCACTCCCACCACAAAGAGCAACGACCTGACGCTACGAAAGTGGCTTGCTAATTGGCGAGCAGTTTGTGTTTTGTGTTTGGAGTACCAATCATACTGGCAACGTGCCAACCCGTTTTGTCTATGTGAGAGTTTGTAACAAAACAACGTGGTTTCTACTCAAAATGAAAAACTCAGTTTGTACCTCGAATTTTAAATAGGAACTCGACTATCATTAAACGTGAAGTTCGTATTGAAATCGATTAGCAACTCTCTGTCATTCTACATTCTGATTAGAAATATTAATTAACCAAAACAAGTTTCCATTATTTTCAGGTTCCACCAGTTCTGAAGATTCAAAACTCCGAGACAATCTATGATTTTTAATAAAATAATTACATTTTAACTTCTTGAACTTTTTAAATTACACAGTTAAATTTGAGAAAAACAGGACGAAACTCATACAAAACTTCATTTGCAAAGATAAAACATGAATAATGTACAACAGTCAGCCGACATGGGACCCGTCTGTGGTTATGCAAATACAATTTCAAGACTCATGATGATGACTAACAAAGTTAAATACTAATGTAAACGTTGAATATAGCAAAAAACACCTCGTAGTTGGGATGTTTGAACTGAAACAGGAAAGCCGGTTTTCTAAATCACAGATTTTTTTAATCAAAATTCAGTCAATCAACTTGTTCAAAGTTCATGCTCTTGGCATATCAAAGTGTGAGCGTGAACTTTGTCACGTGACTGACACGTGCTGTTCATATACTTCTTACCGGGTCTAGAAAGACAACTTTGAATAATTTGATAATAATTATCATCAAAGTAGATCAAAACATGTACAAAAACGATCAGTTCTCAACATGATACTATACTTGAAGTAAATGGAACAATCACGTAGAAAATGTGAGAAAACAACGCAGTCACGTAATCTCACGTTTCAGCTAACTTCACATTTCACTAGAGTACATAGTTCCTGCCCAATCGATTCAGTACCTATCTACCACCGACAGGGTACTGTGGGATCGTTCGTGCTGTTTCAGAGAAGAACCGACTTCACGCAGTGAGGACATGGTCTTCTTGAACCACCTGAAAATTAATGATATTGTCTTAATATTCATTTGATAAAAATTGTACAAGAAAAACATCGAAGTTAGGATTATTGTCAGTTACGGCATTCAAATGATTCGCTCTTTCGAAAACATACGGTAAATGCTTATCTATCCACCCATGTTATTATTTAATCCCATTGTTTTTTGATCGAAAATTGGGAGTTCGAGATCAAATTATAATGAAGGCTGTATATCTTCAATTCCAGGGAGAATTCTTGAAAACTTGAATAAGTATAGGTTAACCAAATATAAAAAGGTCAGAAAAGAAAGGTTCACCTCTTTCCGTCACTCTCGCTCTGCGTCATTATCTGATGGGTGAGATCCTGATTACGGCATTCGGCCTCCACTAAAGCCAACTTCGTCTGCGCCAGATCGATCTCGAGGGCTCTGAACGGGAAATTAGTGATAATAATAACATTAATAACTATAATACAACTGTTTACCATAGAAGTGTAACAACGGTAATTAACCGTTGGTGAGATAATCTATATCGTCAGCAAACTATAGGGTAAACAACCTCACAATCAGAAAAAACTCGAACATTGATCCATTTTAAATCTCAAAGAAAAAACTATACTTTCTTCACGGGCTACTTGATGTCGTAAAAACCGAAAAGCAAGCAATTTTGTGAAAAAAATTTCAATTAGCCACTCACTTTACATGAGCCTCCCTCTCTTTCAGCTGCGAGAGTAGATCAGATCTAGCAGTGATACTACCCTCTACAATTTTCTATAAGGTATAACATCCCGGTCTTGGTAACCTGACAGAAAGGTGATTTTCAAATTTTTTTGTTTACATTTCATCCACCCTTTTTCATTTGTTATAGAAACAACCACCCACTTCACATGAGCCTCCCTCTCCTCCAGCTGTGAGAGTAGGTCGGGACATTCCAGAGGTGTGCGGGCCGGACTTCTATTCGCCTCCCATTCCTGTACGGAGGGCCAACATCCGTCACATTGGGAGACGCGGGACTGAAAGCAAAAATTGAAAAAACGTGCCGAAACTCGTACCAAAATGTGAACAACGGGTTTTTCATCCTTTCACTTGGATTCTACCTTTCAAAAATCGATCAACGATGTTATATTAACATATGTATAACATTCCTCACGCTGCTCTGTTGTGAAAAATAGCCGAGAAAAACATGGACGAATAGCATTTCAATCAACATATTGTCATCCGCAAGAATGCTCAAAACCGACAAAAATAAATACTCACAATGATGGCTCTTTTCTGCGTCTGGAACTGTTCGCGCTCCGTGTCACACCTGAAAAGCAAACGAATGCATTTATACAAGTAAAATAAGAGTACGAAACATAAGACGTCGTCTATTTTGTCATGCTTCAACGTTCGCACATAATTTCGGGTAGGTCGACCTATTACTTCGTGATCAACTTTGTACTAACTTTGTACTAGGGATGATTTTGTGTATGTTCACAAAAACCAATTTTTCAATTTTCGATTCTGACAAAAAATCTGACTTCAAAAAAATATCGAAACGTTGTGTTTTCAACGTACCGTCGACTCATCTTAGAGAAGAGTTGTTTGTATTCGTGGAGCAGTTTCCCAGATATCTCGTCGCTCTCCTCAAGTCGTTCCACCTCGCGGCGACACATTTCTTTGATCTACAAGAATTAATACTTCGAATTTACCTTCTCTAAATAGTGTTGGTTTCAAATGGTTAAAGCGAAAGCCTGTAACATTACTTCCATGAGGTTAGTGGGGTCACGAAATCGTTAAGTCACAAAAGTGGTAACTATCATCTCAACTTGCAGCTCTTTTCACCTTACATACAGTATTTTGCAGGCGATCCCAACGAGAAAATGAATGTTGTATTATGAATTTCTGCTGTGTTACACGTTTTACGTGAAAAATTACATGTTGTGTTACCTGTTCATATTTTCTGTGTAGATTCTTGTTCTCCTCGAGTAAGTCATGGTTTTGTCGGGTCATTCGCTCAACTGAGTTGGTAGCTGTTTCTAGGTTGTCCTGAAACATAAATTGAAAACAAACAGAAATTTAAATCGAGAGTATACAGTATACCCTACTTTCTAATGTGTCCGGTGTAACCCAAACTATTACTGCTCCGGATGGTTAACATGTAGCTTATGAACAAAATCGCGACTCTCAATTTCTATTCACATACGATTTCACTTGAAATTGTTCACCGCAACTGAAACACACGAACACGCGGAAGGCGAAAATCCCATAAGCGTCTATGAACATCGTTAGTAGACACTTAAATTATGAACTCAAAACTCCTAGCCAGTTTATCGTTGTCTTGACGTTTCAGAAAGGCGGTAATATTTAGGTTTTCCCATCCCTCATCATATAACTCTAGAAGCTAACAAAAAATAAACGCTGTCGCGTTTATTTTCACTTAACTCTATGTTTTACAGTCTATAGAAAGTATGTCAGATTACTGTAGGTGACTAAGGATGCATGAATCAAAATATACCTCCGTGGCGTCCAACTTCTGTCGCAGCTCAATCTTGCTCGTCACCAACTCCTCAGGCGACTGCATGTCCCAGGTACAAGAACGGGAAGTCCCATGTCCCGGTACTGTCCCGGGACGGTACCAAAAATTACGGTAGAAATGGAGCATATTTGCATATAAAAGTCAGAATCGAGGAGAATTTTTGTCATCATTTATGCAAATCTGCTCCATTTCTACCGTAACTCTTGGTACCGTCCCGGGACAGTACCGGGACATGGAAGGTCCCGTTCATGTACCTGGGACATGCGACTGCTGAGTCGTGGACCAAGTCGTCGTTTTCGCGCTCTAATCGGAGTATCGTTTCGCAATGGCGCGCGTTTTCCTTCTGAAAAAAACCGTATGGACTACTTCTCTTTTTCACAGTAACACATTCTTGCGAAGAAAACTTTGCTCAATCCTCAATGCGAGCTCAGTCTCTAGCCGAATTCTACACAATTCTACAGGAGTTCTACCAATGTTGTAGATTCCGGTCTCAGGCAAAAGAAGACTACTTCACTCCTCCATTTACGCTGAACTAAAAAAACTAGTAACTCATATGACAAACTAGAAAATAAGTGAGAAACTATGACAGCATAAGATGTCTTTGAACACATAAACTCAGACAATTCATCTCGTTCACATACCTGTAACCTCACAAGGGGATCCTCGTTTTCCAGCTCCTGTTCCTTCATTTCCAAATACTCCTTCTCATATTTCACCAACCGCTTATGTTTCAGCTGAAAAAACATAGAAAACTAGGTGCAAAGAAACGTACAACCGTAAAAAAGTTATCAGTTCACGAAAAAACCAAGACTGTTGTGGTATTATCTTGAAAACTACTAGCACTTGCTTTGGAGTGTGGGCATTTTTATCAAATTTTGTTAAAATATAACAAATAACGATGAGATGTGCACACCATCGCCACAATGTAGACAATGAACATGAAAATCGATCCAGATTCCCACACATTCTCTTCAGTTTATTCTATTCGTAGCCGAAATCAATGCGAAAAAACTTGATTGTCTAGGGAGAGACAATTCTATTCTTTCCAATCTCAATTCATATAAATTTGATTAATACATTATAGCCACTTGAGCAGTGATTGATCGAATCGGTATTTTCGAACTTCAGATCCAATTCAATGTGAAAACACTCTCAAACCCAACTGTTCTCCAAGCACCTAGGACCAGATCACCAGATAGAAAGAGTTGACTGCAACATTTTCTCCCGAATACGTAGTTAGCAGAAATGACAAAAAAACAATTGTATGAGGGTACAACTATCACGCTCTATGAGTAGCAAAATGGAAAACGTTCTAGGAATGCTAACAGAGTTCAGAATTAAAGTTTCTTTTACAAGTTTCCACCATCCACCTCAATAAGCCGGAAACGTACCTTTGTTGCTGAGCACCGCAGAATGCTGCCGGCACACTCTCCAACTCTCCATAGCTTGTGACTTGCATCACAGCGGGAAGCTTGAAGTAAACTCTGGACCTGCGGCTATTACCCCAGATCCGGCATTCTAGTGTCGGCGACTGTTCCCTTGCGGTACTAAGAGTATATCCTCTACCCAAACACTCGTTGCTTAACCCACGTCTAGCTTGTGACTTGCATCACAGCGGGAAGCTTGAAGTAAACTCTGGACCTGCGGCTATTACCCCAGATCCGGCGTTCCAGTGTCGGCGACTGTTCCCTTGCGGTACTAAGAGTATATTCTCCACCCAAACACTCGTTGCTTAACCCGCGTCTAGCTCGTGACTTGCATCACAGCGGGAAGCTTGAAGTAAACTCTGGACCTGCGGCTATTACCCCAGATCCGGCATTCTAGTGTCGGCGACTGTTCCCTTGCGGTACTAAGAGTATATCCTCTACCCAAACACTCGTTGCTTAACCCACGTCTAGCTTGTGACTTGCATCACAGCGGGAAGCTTGAAGTAAACTCTGGACCTGCGGCTATTACCCCAGATCCGGCGTTCCAGTGTCGGCGACTGTTCCCTTGCGGTACTAAGAGTATATCCTCCACCCAAACACTCGTTGCTTAACCCGCGTCTAGCTCGTGACTTGCATCACAGCGGGAAGCTTGAAGTAAACTCTGGACCTGCGGCTTTTACCCCAGATCCGGCATTCTAGTGTCGGCGACTGTTCCCTTGCGGTACTAAGAGTATATCCTCCACCCAAACACTCGTTGCTTAACCCGCGTCTAGCTCGTGACTTGCATCACAGCGGGAAGCTTGAAGTAAACTCTGGACCTGCGGCTATTACCCCAGATCCGGCATTCTAGTGTCGGCGACTGTTCCCTTGCGGTACTAAGAGTATATCCTCCACCCAAACACTCGTTGCTTAACCCACGTCCAGCTTGTGACTTGCATCACAGCGGGAAGCTTGAAGTAAACTCTGGACCTGCGGCTATTACCCCAGATCCGGCATTCTAGTGTCGGCGACTGTTCCCTTGCAGTACTAAGAGTATATCCTCCACCCAAACACTCGTTGCTTAACCCGCGTCTAGCTTGTGACTTGCATCACAGCGGGAAGCTTGAAGTAAACTCTGGACCTGCGGCTATTACCCCAGATCCGGCATTCTAGTGTCGGCGACTGTTCCCTTGCGGTACTAAGAGTATATCCTCTACCCAAACACTCGTTGCTTAACCCACGTCTAGCTTGTGAATTGCATCACAGCGGGAAGCTTGAAGTAAACTCTGGACCTGCGGCTATTACCCCAGATCCGGCGTTCCAGTGTCGGCGACTGTTCCCTTGCGGTACTAAGAGTATATCCTCCACCCAAACACTCGTTGCTTAACCCGCGTCTAGCTCGTGACTTGCATCACAGCGGGAAGCTTGAGGTAAACTCTGGACCTGCGGCTTTTACCCCAGATCCGGCATTCTAGTGTCGGCGACTGTTCCCTTGCGGTACTAAGAGTATATCCTCCACCCAAACACTCGTTGCTTAACCCGCGTCTAGCTCGTGACTTGCATCACAGCGGGAAGCTTGAAGTAAACTCTGGACCTGCGGCTATTACCCCAGATCCGGCATTCTAGTGTCGGCGACTGTTCCCTTGCGGTACTAAGAGTATATCCTCCACCCAAACACTCGTTGCTTAACCCGCGTCTAGCTCGTGACTTGCATCACAGCGGGAAGCTTGAAGTAAACTCTGGACCTGCGGCTATTACCCCATTTCCGGCATTCTAGTGTCGGCGACTGTTCCCTTGCGGTACTAAGAGTATATCCTCCACCCAAACACTCGTTGCTTAATCCGCGTCTAGCTCGTGACTTGCATCACAGCGGGAAGCTTGAAGTAAACTGTGGATCTGCAGCTATTACCCCAGATCCGGCGTTCTAGTGTTGGCGACTATTCCCTTGCGGTCCTAAGAGTATATCCTCCACCCAAACACTCGTTGCTTAACCCGCGTCTAGCTCGTGACTTGCATCACAGCGGGAAGCTTGAAGTAAACTGTGGACCTGCGGCTAATACCCCAGATCCGGCTTTCTAGTGTCGGCGACTGTTCCCTTGCGGTACTAAGAGTATATCCTCCACCCAAACACTCGTTGCTTAACCCGCGTCTAGCTCGTGACTTGCATCACAGCGGGAAGCTTGAAGTAAACTGTGGACCTGCGGCTATTACCCCAGATCCGGCATTCTAGTGTCGGCGACTGTTCCCTTGCGGTACTAAGAGTATATCCTCCACCCAAACACTCGTTGCTTAACCCGCGTCTAGCTTGTGACTTGCATCACAGCGGGAAGCTTGAAGTAAACTGTGGACCTGCGGCTAATACCCCAGATCCGGCATTCTAGTGTCGGCGACTGTTCCCTTGCGGTACTAAGAGTATATCCTCCACCCAAACACTCGTTGCTTAACCCGCGTCTAGCTCGTGACTTGCATCACAGCGGGAAGCTTGAAGTAAACTCTGGACCTGCGGCTATTACCCCAGATCCGGCATTCTAGTGTCGGCGACTGTTCCCTTGCGGTACTAAGAGTATATCCTCCACCCAAACACTCGTTGCTTAACCCACGTCTAGCTCGTGACTTGCATCACAGCGGGAAGCTTGAAGTAAACTCTGGACCTGCGGCTATTACCCCAGATCCGGCGTTCCAGTGTCGGCGACTGTTCCCTTGCGGTACTAAGAGTATATCCTCCACCCAAACACTCGTTGCTTAACCCGCGTCTAGCTCGTGACTTGCATCACAGCGGGAAGCTTGAAGTAAACTCTGGACCTGCGGCTTTTACCCCAGATCCGGCATTCTAGTGTCGGCGACTGTTCCCTTGCGGTACTAAGAGTATATCCTCCACCCAAACACTCGTTGCTTAACCCGCGTCTGGCTCGTGACTTGCATCACAGCGGGAAGCTTGAAGTAAACTCTGGACCTGCGGCTATTACCCCAGATCCGGCATTCTAGTGTCGGCGACTGTTCCCTTGCGGTACTAAGAGTATATCCTCCACCCAAACACTCGTTGCTTAACCCGCGTCTAGCTCGTGACTTGCATCACAGCGGGAAGCTTGAAGTAAACTCTGGACCTGCGGCTATTACCCCATTTCCGGCATTCTAGTGTCGGCGACTGTTCCCTTGCGGTACTAAGAGTATATCCTCCACCCAAACACTCGTTGCTTAACCCGCGTCTAGCTCGTGACTTGCATCACAGCGGGAAGCTTGAAGTAAACTGTGGATCTGCAGCTATTACCCCAGATCCGGCGTTCTAGTGTCGGCGACTGTTCCCTTGCGGTACTAAGAGTATATCCTCCACCCAAACACTCGTTGCTTAACCCGCGTCTAGCTCGTGACTTGCATCACAGCGGGAAGCTTGAAGTAAACTCTGGACCTGCGGCTTTTACCCCAGATCCGGCATTCTAGTGTCGGCGACTGTTCCCTTGCGGTACTAAGAGTATATCCTCCACCCAAACACTCGTTGCTTAACCCGCGTCTAGCTCGTGACTTGCATCACAGCGGGAAGCTTGAAGTAAACTCTGGACCTGCGGCTATTACCCCAGATCCGGCATTCTAGTGTCGGTGTCGGCGATTGTTCCCTTGCGGTACTAAGAGTATATCCTCCACCCAAACACTCGTTGCTTAACCCGCGTCTAGCTCGTGACTTGCATCACAGCGGGAAGCTTGAAGTAAACTCTGGACCTGCGGCTTTTACCCCAGATCCGGCATTCTAGTGTCGGCGACTGTTCCCTTGCGGTACTAAGAGTATATCCTCCACCCAAACACTCGTTGCTTAACCCGCGTCTAGCTTGTGACTTGCATCACAGCGGGAAGCTTGAAGTAAACTGTGGACCTGCGGCTAATACCCCAGATCCGGCATTCTAGTGTCGGCGACTGTTCCCTTGCGGTACTAGAGTATATCCTCCACCCAAACACTCGTTGCTTAACCCGCGTCTAGCTTGTGACTTGCATCACAGCGGGAAGCTTGAAGTAAACTCTGGACCTGCGGCTATTACCCCAGATCCGGCATTCTAGTGTCGGCGACTGTTCCCTTGCGGTACTAAGAGTATATCCTCCACCCAAACACTCGTTGCTTAACCCGCGTCTAGCTTGTGACTTGCATCACAGCGGGAAGCTTGAAGTACACTCTGGACCTGCGGCTATTACCCCAGATCCGGCGTTCTAGTGTCGGCGACTGTTCCCTTGCGGTACTAAGAGTATATCCTCCACCCAAACACTCGTTGCTTAACCCGCGTCTAGCTTGTGACTTGCATCACAGCGGGAAGCTTGAAGTACACTCTGGACCTGCGGCTATTACCCCAGATCCGGCGTTCTAGTGTCGGCGACTGTTCCCTTGCGGTACTAAGAGTATATCCTCCACCCAAACACTCGTTGCTTAACCCGCGTCTAGCTCGTGACTTGCATCACAGCGGGAAGCTTGAAGTAAACTGTGGACCTGCGGCTAATACCCCAGATCCGGCGTTCTAGTGTCGGCGACTGTTCCCTTGCGGTACTAAGAGTATATCCTCCACCCAAACACTCGTTGCTTAACCCGCGTCTAGCTCGTGACTTGCATCCCAGCGGGAAGCTTGAAGTAAACTCTGGACCTGCGGCTATTACCCCAGATCCGGCATTCTAGTGTCGGCGACTGTTCCCTTGCGGTACTAAGAGTATATCCTCCACCCAAACACTCGTTGCTTAACCCGCGTCTAGCTTGTGACTTGCATCACAGCGGGAAGCTTGAAGTAAACTCTGGACCTGCGGCTATTACCCCAGATCCGGCATTCTAGTGTCGGCGACTGTTCCCTTGCGGTACTAAGAGTATATCCTCCACCCAAACACTCGTTGCTTAACCCGCGTCTAGCTCGTGACTTGCATCACAGCGGGAAGCTTGAAGTAAACTGTGGACCTGCGGCTTTTACCCCAGATCCGGCATTCTAGTGTCGGCGACTGTTCCCTTGCGGTACTAAGAGTATATCCTCCACCCAAACACTCGTTGCTTAACCCGCGTCTAGCTCGTGACTTGCATCACAGCGGGAAGCTTGAAGTAAACTCTGGACCTGCGGCTAATACCCCAGATCCGGCGTTCTAGTGTCGGCGACTGTTCCCTTGCGGTACTAAGAGTATATCCTCCACCCAAACACTCGTTGCTTAACCCGCGTCTAGCTTGTGACTTGCATCACAGCGGGAAGCTTGAAGTAAACTCTGGACCTGCGGCTATCACCCCAGATCCGGCATTCTAGTGTCGGCGACTGTTCCCTTGCGGTACTAAGAGTATATCCTCCACCCAAACACTCGTTGCTTAACCCGCGTCTAGCTCGTGACTTGCATCACAGCGGGAAGCTTGAAGTAAACTCTGGACCTGCGGCTATTACCCCAGATCCGGCATTCTAGTGTCGGCGACTGTTCCCTTACGGTACTAAGAGTATATCCTCCACCCAAACACTTGTTGCTTAACCCGCGTCTAGCTTGTGACTTGCATCACAGCGGGAAGCTTGAAGTAAACTCTGGACCTGCGGCTATTACCCCAGATCCGGCATTCTAGTGTCGGCGACTGTTCCCTTGCGGTACTAAGAGTATATCCTCCACCCAAACACTCGTTGCTTAACCCGCGTCTAGCTCGTGACTTGCATCACAGCGGGAAGCTTGAAGTAAACTCTGGACCTGCGGCTATTACCCCAGATCCGGCATTCTAGTGTCGGCGACTGTTCCCTTACGGTACTAAGAGTATATCCTCCACCCAAACACTCGTTGCTTAACCCGCGTCTAGCTTGTGACTTGCATCACAGCGGGAAGCTTGAAGTAAACTCTGGACCTGCGGCTATTACCCCAGATCCGGCATTCTAGTGTCGACGACTGTTCCCTTGCGGTACTAAAAAAATATCCCCCACCCAAACTCCCAAAAACTTGTTTAATATTATATTTTATCAAAATGTTTCAAAATGTTTACTCGCAGGCTCGCAGCCCCTCCGCTGAAAATAAGCTAAGTTAGTGAAAATTGAGATAAATAAAATAAAACCCGTTACCTCGAGTCGTTGACACTGTGGAAATGTGCGCAGAGCGACAGACTTGAAAATGATGGAGAGAGGGTGCAGAGAAGTGGGGGCATCGAAAATATCCTCCAGCTGGCGACGAGCGAACAGCCACCTGAAATTGAAAATATGAAGCCATCAAAAAAAGACAATGAAGCAGAAAAAATTACATTCGACTTTTCGCTCATATCACTTTTTCTGTAAACTTTAATTGTCGTGTAAACTTTTCTTTAATACATGAATCTTGCTCTTGCAATATATGAATATTCATTTGCAAAATTGAACGTACTACTCCCAAATTATCAGTTAGGAAAATCAAAATCAAAGGAAATTAGAATTTGGATTCGTAAAGTGCCATGGTAAAGTTAGCATGTGTACTGTACGAGGCTTAGTAGAAAAGATGTGGACTATATTCATTTGCAAAATTGATCGTATATGCTCACACTAATCCCAAATTATCAGTTAGGGGAATCAAAATCAAAGGGAAATAGAATTTGGATCCATAAAGAGCCATGGTAAAGTTAGCATATGTACTGTAGGAGGCTTAGTAGAAAAGATGTAGACTATATTCATTTGCAAAATTGATCGTATATGCTCACACTAATCCTAAATTATCAGTTAGGGAAAAAAAATAAAAGAGAATTAGAATTTGGATTCGTACAGTGCCATGGTGAAGTTAGCATGTGTACTGTAGGAGGCTTAGTAGAAAAGATGTGGACTATATTTATTTGCAAAATTGATGGTATATGCTCACACTAATCCCAAATTATCAGTTAGGGAAATCAAAGTCAAAGGGAATTAGAATTTGGATTCGTACAGTGCCATGGTAAAGTTAGCATGTTTACTGTAGGAGGCTTAGTAGAAAAGATGTAGACTATATTCATTTGCAAAATTGATGGTATATGCTCACACTAATCCCAAATTATCAGTTAGGGAAATCAAAGTCAAAGGGAATTAGAATTTGGATTCGTACAGTGCCATGGTAAAGTTAGCATATGTACTGTAGGAGGCTTAGTAGAAAAGATGTGGACTCAATTCATTTGCAAAATTGATCGTATATGCTCACACTAATCTCAAATTATCAGTTAGGGGAATCAAAATCGAAGGGGGTTAGAATTTGGATTCGTAAAGTGCCATGGTAAAGTTAGCATGTGTACTGTAGGAGGCTTAGTAGAAAAGATGTGGACTATATTCATTTGCAAAATTGATCGTATATGCTCACACTAATCCCAAATTATCAGTTAGGGGAATCAAAATCAAAGGGAAATAGAATTTGGATCCGTTGAGAGCCATGGTAAAGTTAGCATGTGTACTGTAGGAGGTTTGGTAGAAAAGATGTGGACTCAATTCATTTGCAAAATTGATCGTATATGCTCACACTAATCCCAAATTATCAGTTAGGGGAATCAAAATCAAAGGGAAATAGAATTTGGATCCGTTGAGAGCCATGGTAAAGTTAGCATGTGTACTGTAGGAGGTTTGGTAGAAAAGATGTGGACTATATTCATTTGCAAAATTGATCGTATATGCTCACACTAATCCCAAATTATCAGTTAGGGAAATCAAAATCAAAGGAAATTAGCATTTGGATCCGAAAAGAGCCATGGTAAAGTTAGTATGTGTACTGTAGGAGGCTTAGTATGAAATATGTGGACTATACTCATTTGCAAAATTGATCGTATATGCTCACACTAATCCCAAATTATCAGTTAGGGGAATCAAAACCAAAGGGAAATAGAATTTGGACCCGTAAAGAGCCATGGTAAAGATAGCATGTGTACTGTAGGAGGTTTGGTAGAAAAGCTGTGGACTATATTCATTTGCAAAGTTGATCGTATATGCTCACACTAATCCCAAATTATCAGTTAGGGGAATCAAAACCAAAGGAAAATAGAATTTGGACCCGTAAAGAGCCATGGTAAAGATAGCATGTGTACTGTAGGAGGTTTGGTAGAAAAGATGTGGACTATATTCATTTGCAAAGTTAATCGTATATGCTCACACTATTCCCAAATTATCAGTTAGGGGAATCAAAATCAAAGGGAATTAGAATTTGGATTCGTACAGTGCCATGGTAAAGTTAGCATGTTTACTGTAGGAGGCTTAGTAGAAAAGATGTGGACTATATTCATTTGCAAAATTGATCGTATATGCTCACACTAATCCCAAATTATCAGTTAGGGAAATCAAAGTCAAAGGGAATTAGAATTTGGATTCGTACAGTGCCATGGTAAAGTTAGCATGTTTACTGTAGGAGGCTTAGTAGAAAAGATGTGGACTATATTCATTTGCAAAATTGATCGTATATGCTCACACTAATCCCAAATTATCAGTTAGGGGAATCAAAATCAAAGGGAAATAGAATTTGGATCCGTTGAGAGCCATGGTAAAGTTAGCATGTGTACTGTAGGAGGTTTGGTAGAAAAGATGTGGACTATATTCATTTGCAAAATTGATCGTATATGCTCACACTAATCCCAAATTATCAGTTAGGGGAATCAAAATCAAAGGGGGATAGAATTTGGATCCGTAAAGAGCCATGATAAAATTAGTATGTGTACTGTAGGAGGCTTAGTATGAAATATGTGGACTATACTCATTTGCAAAATTGATCGTATATGCTCACACTAATCCCAAATTATCAGTTAGGGGAATCAAAATCAAAGGGAAATAGAATTTGGATCCATAAAGAGCCATGGTAAAATTGGCATGTGTACTGTAGGAGGCATAGTAGAAGAGATGTGGACTATATTCATTTGCAAAATTGATTGTATATGCTTATACTAGTCCCAAAAACGCGATAAACGAGAGAAAAAAGGACTTTTGCGAGTTTGGGTTACGCACGTTCATTGCATTTGCACTAACACTGAACTATTCCACCTAGGACCAGATTACCAGATAGAAAGAATTGACTGCAAAAATTTCTCCCGAATACATAGTTAGCAGAAATGACAAAAAAAACAATTGTATGAGGGTACAATTATCACGCTCTATGAGAAGCAAAATGGAAAACGTACTAGGAATGCTAACAGAGTTCAGAATTGAAGTTTTGTTATCAAGTTTCCCCTATTAACTTTAATAGGCCGAAAACGTACCTTTGTTGCTGAGCACCGCAGATTGCTGCCGGCACACTCTCCCTCTCTCCTCATACATGGCCAATGTTTTGATACAACTTCATCTGGACGTTCCTTATTGTAAACGCATTGGGTGGAGGGCTGAAATTAACAGAAATAAGATACGGAACATTATATTGCGTAACGTAATATTATTTTTTACGTCCTAACGTTTCGATAAACATATAATATTTTGTTTTACTAATCACAGTTGTTTTACTTTGTTTTACTAATCCCTTCAGAGAGTTTTCATTCAAAACAGCCGCACATTTGCTAATTTTCACTTTTAGTTAGAAAAACAGGTAACCGGTTTTTCATTTTAGGTTACCAATCGGTTACCTACTGAGATAACCTAAACAAATAGGTTACCAAAAAACACGGTTAGATATATAATTGGCCAGCAAGCCTTTACCTGCGATGCGGCGGCAGAATGAGCTGTCACTGGAAGTGACTGGGTGGTGACAGCCGGTTTGGGAGAAGCGACGAACTCCTCGAAGTAGCAGAAACGTCTTGCCCTGTTGAAGACCAACAGCACCGGACCGGTTAGAACTGTAAACAACATAGGTAAACAACTGAAAATACAAATAAATAGTCGCTCATTTGAATAATTCAAAGAAGGACGATTGTGTAAACCAATCCTAACGCTTCGGTCCTTCAAACTGCAATACATTTTTTTTGATGGAGAGGTTAAGTAGTCGTTATACGTTGGAATTGCTTCACATACTTGTCCTACCTTAAGGGGCTCAATGACAAAGAGATCACAAACCGTCATATTACCCACCAGTGGAGTTGTCCGAGTAGTAACAAAAATTCGAAAAATGAACCATGTTCCCAATATACAGAGAATTTTTTCCGGAAAATCAAAATTTCAAACGTACTTGAATGAAAAACTCTTCGCGGAATAGTGGAGTGAGAAAACAATCGTAGTTGGTGAAGTAGACGTGACATGTGCAACAGAATCGGCGACTACCTCCGTCGTCTGAAAAAATAATGAGCATTATAGTTCCGGTCATTCCTACTGAGACTTGGCAGCGCGGCAATGAATTTTCCATATGCTTTATTCACCACTTTGAAATTTTTAAAACAACTGCAAATCTCTGTTAGCGGTTGTTCAGTTCCATAAGAACATGTAAATGCCGAAATTTCTTAGAATACTTATGTCTGCTCTACGAAATAGTCATCCGAAAATCTTGGCACGATGCCAATGGTCTTAGTGGGAATGAAACGAACTATATCTAACAGTGAACCACCAGAAAATTGAGCCTTCACCTCTGTGAAAACGCGTGCAACTTAAAATACCGGAGAATATGCAGGCTTAAATACTGGTGTCGAATTAGCCTGCATCTCTCTATGAATTTCAAACAGTACAGGCGACATCTGGCTGACCCCGGTATTTTAAGTTGCAAATTAGCGAGTATTTTAAGTTGCAACGGTTTTTCAGAGCTAAACAAATACCTGAAGTTCTGACAGCAATCTGATTGCAAAGATGTATGAAAAACGCAAAAGTATCGGATTCAACTACTACAGTCTAAACTCAATCTAATACGTGATTTTAAACAACGACAGGCTGATTAATTTCAACTCAAAACAAATGAATGTTAGAAGTGTGACCAATGAATTCAACTGAATATGAATAAACTGTACACAACTACAATATGAAGCTAGTTAATGAGTTGATAGTCTACATCATTGAGGAGTTCGACAAGATACATGAGATATGAGATGGTAAATGAGCTGATGTGCGTAACATGTTGTTCTCTTTGACCTGATAGATAAGGTGTTTGCCATTGGGAAAATGGAGGTGTCTCTTTGGTCTGGGAGGAAACAACCAATTTGAGTGTTCTTTGATCAATCAAAAGAGGCACATTCCACAAGGAACCGGGTAATTCGTTAATCCAATCAGTTAACCTCAACCAGGTTACCTGGGTAACCCTTTTGTTAACCCCTTGTTAACCCTCTTTTACAACGTCTTTTGGGGGAAATTTGGGGTTACCAAGTGGTTAACAAAAGGGTTAACCAGGTAACCCGGTTAATGGTTAACGGCTAGGGTTAACGAAATACCGGGTTAAATAAAGAATTTGCCCAGATAACATGAAACAAACCAAACGAACCTGATAGATGTTTCAATTTAATTCAATTTAGACTGCTTCATACTATTTTTCATTTCGTACGTGTTTGATAGAACAGATGGGTAGGTTCCAAAATGATTCGTTCATTTTCCAGTGCTCGTTTCAAAATTTTCGGTTGTACATTGATTTTCGAGCTATGAAATGTTGCTCATTTTGTATGTTTGTTCCTTTTATCTGTTTTGTTCTTTCATTAATATATAAATACACTTGTCATGAAAAATTTACACTATTTTTAACTGCTCTCGAATTGACCCTCGACTCAAACACATCAAAACTACCGTTTGTTTTTAACCGTTGTTGAAAAGATGGAACGTGTTAAACAATCCGTCCCGTTTTAATTTTGACTTTTGAGTTAACAATCTGGCCCTATGGCAACTGAAAAACTATTATCAAAAACATGTACTTCCATATCTCTATCTTGCTTCGTTTTCTCAGAAAAGCGGCTTACGTAATGACACCGACAGGGGGGTTGCGTACGGGGTATGTTCAAAATAGCCTATGTAAGTGAACGATTTTAAAACACTCTAGCTCATACGTATACACAATTAGAGACCAGAAAATGAAAATAAACCTTTATGTGAATTAACCAAGCCAAGTTGCGTCACAGTGAAAATGTTCATGTCCCCTTCATTATTGCTTGATGTTATGCAAATTTTACAAATAAATTTTTCATGGTCTATGGGAAGACATTAAGAAACTTTTCAGAGCTTTTTAAGTTTTTCGTGGAACACAAATTATAGCGGAACGGTTTCTTTAACGTGGAAAGTAGTTCGATATCACATGTTGAAATACGTGAAGAAGCGTGACTATGTACGCTCAGAATCCTTTTTCTTTACTAGCTTCGAATGGCGGCTGAAAGCATTTGTCTGATGTGAGTTTTCAGAATACAGGCCCAAATTTTTAAGGGAGCTCGTATCTGATTTAAGTTTTTTCGCATCTACTTTTCAAACTTGTTTTTAATTCAAACAACGTTCTAGTTCGATAGGTACACAAAAATAGAAAGGAGCTTTTTTAAGAAATATCTTTAATTCAACTTTTCAAGTCAATTCAACTTTTCGAGTCTTTCTCTGTCTGGCCAATATAGCCGTACATTCAGGAAGCATACAAGTGGAATGATTTTTGAATATCTTCTCAAACGTTTTTACGCTTCTCAAACTTTTTGGTATAGTTCGCACATTCCCAAACTGGAATTGGGCAGCTTGTCAACGAAAGTTCAAGGCAGTTTTTGAACATGTTGAAACTGTTCAAAACAGTAGACATTTCTGTGAAGGGTTCATTTACTTGGTTATAAATCGTATCCAAGAAAACATTCTGTAAAATATATGTTTCATCTGAATAACAGCCTTTGGCACGCTGCCAACGAGTCCAGTTGGAAAATGTGAGCACTATACTTCTCAAACTTTTACACTTTCCAAACATTTTCGTTTCCAGCGAGTCTCTCTCCGCGTGGCCGATAGTCGTCTTCAATATAGTCTTTGCCACAGCTATATCATCTGTTCTGGTTCAAGCGTCCATCACCTTCTACAACCTGACCACGAAAGAGTCCGACTCTTTCTTGAGAGATGCTGAACAAGTTGAGAAAAATGGTGAGGAAATCAAGGTGTTTTATCAAACTTTTCAACGAATTTCATTATTAAACTTTACAACATAGCAAACTCTTGTTGTGAGGATGCTGACCTGGTTGAGAAGAGTGGTGAGAAAGAAAATGTGTTTTAGTAAACTTTTCTTAGAATTTTTCCTTCATTGAGCTTCATATAAAAAATGCAAGGATACTGAACAAATTGAAAAAAACGTGAAAAAAATTTATCTGTTACTCCTCACACTTTTGTATAAGATCTTCCTGTGTTCAGGCCGTAGTTCTAGCGTGGCAAAATAGAAAAATAACAAAAATACAAAAAAATACATCCACAGTAGATGATAAATAAGAATCTGAAAACTGAGCTACCCTGTTGGTTATCAGCTTTCGTGAGAAAAAACTGAAATTTTCTATTTCTGCACTGTATGTGCGCATCTTTTAAAAACGCTAGATTTGCACAAAAGCAGGCCGTTTTTGATTCTCATTCTCGCTTTGCAGACCCACCTGCTGCGAGAAAGGAAGTGGTGACTACCCCCAACGCCACCACTCCCACTACAAAGAGCAACGACCTGACTTTACGAAAATGAGGTGAACTATGGTTTTCGTCAAATTCTTGCCAATTAGCAAGCCAGTTTCACGAGATAGAGTACAGGTCAGAGAGACGCAGACTGTCTCAGCCTGTATGCGACCTCATTGACCTGCATGCTCTCTTGTAGCTGGCCAATCGCAGAAAATTGGCGCTGAGCGTTCTCAGAAACATTGGCGCCAATTTTCTGCGATTAGCAAGCTACAAATGCGAAAGAGCACGCAGGTCAACGAGGAAGCAGACATGCTGAGACAGTCTGCGTCTCCCTGACCTGCACACTCTCGTCGAGGTCGCTACAAAAGCCGCTTGCTAATTGGCGAGCAGTTGCCTGTGTTTGGAGTACCAATCATACTGGCAACATGCCAACCCGTTTTGTCTATGTGAGAGTTTGTAACAAAACAACGTGGTTTCTACTCAAAATGAAAAACTCAGTTTGTACCTCGAATTTTAAATAGGAACTCGACTATTATTAAACGTGAAGTTCGTATTGAAATCGATTAGCAACTCTCTGTCATTCTACATTCTGATTAGAAATATTGATTAACCAAAACAAGTTTCCATTATTTTCAGGCTCCACCAGTTCTGAAGATTCAAAATTCCGAGACAATCTATGATTTTTAATAAAATAATTACACTTTAACTTCTTGAACTTTTTAAATTACACAGTTAAATTTGAGAAAAACAGGACGAAACTCATACAAAACTTCATTTGCAAAGATAAAACATGAATAATGTACAACAGTCAGCCGACATGGAGGACCCGTCTGTGGTTATGCAAATACAATTTCAAGACTCATGATGATGACTAACAAAGTTAAATACTAATGTAAACGTTGAATAGAGCAAAAAACACCTCGTAGTTGGGATGTTTGAACTAAAACAGGAAAGGCGGTTTTCTAAAACACAGATTTTTCAATCAAAAGTCAGTCAATCAACTTGTTCAAAGTTCATGCTCTCGGCATATCAAAGAATGAGCGTGAACTTTGTCACGTGACTGACACGTGCTGTTCATATACTTCTTACCGGGGCTAGAAAGACAACTTTGAATAATTTGATAATAATTATTATCAAAGTAGTTCAAAACATGTACAAAAACGATCAGTTCTCAGCACGATACTATACTTGAAGTGAATGAAAAATTCACGTAAAAAATGTAGGAACACAACGCAAACTCACAAATCTCACGTTATCTCACGTTTCACCTAACTTCACATTTGATTAGCAGTACATAGTCTCTGGCCAATCTACTCAGTACCTATCCACCACCGACAGGGTACTGTGCGATCGTTCGTGCTGCTTCAGAGAAGAGCCCACTTCGCGCAGTGACGACATGGTCTTTTTGAACCACCTGGAAATTGGTGAATCAGTGTTTGATTTCCGAAGGTGAGCGAATACAACCAAATACAAGAAACATTTGTTTTGTGTGTCTACCAAACGTAGAACCGTCGCATGATATTCAGTTTGAGTACTCTTGTTTCACAATTGTCAGCCTCACTTCACCTTGCCGCGCGTGAACTGCACGTTACCAAAACGTACTATCTACTTTACCGTATATGAGAAAAACAAACATTTATCAAATTCAACTAGAAATGTAGCAATTACCACTGTGAGTTGAAAGTGGGTAATGGTAATTCTTGTTATGCGACGGAGGAACCCTGCCATGTTTGTAGTTTGGTCCGTCACGTTTCGGTCGAAACTTGTGAAAATACAACAACGCTTCGGTCACTTCTCATACCTCTTTCCGTCGCTTTCGCTCTGGGTCATGATCTAGTGGTTATTTTTGTCGGTTCAACTTCGCCCAGTTTAAATTTTCACGTTTTCATGTTTCATAAAACGTTATAACATTTAAAAATAGATTAACGTGATTAGTTCCCAAACCCAGAAAATATATTCCTCACCTCTTTCCTTCACTCTCGCTTTGGGTGATGATCTGATGGGTGAGATCCTGATTGCGGCATTCGGCTTCCACCAAAGCCAACTTCGTCTGCGCCAGATCGATCTCGAGGGCTCTGAACGGAAAATTGTTGATAATAATAACATTAATAACTATAATACAACTGTTTATTATAGAAGTGTAACAACGGCAATTGACCGTTGGTGAGATAATCTACATCGTCAGCAAACTATAGGGTAAACAAACTCACACGCAGACAAAACTCGAACATTGTTCCATTTTGAATCTCAAAGAAAGAAAACTATACTTTCTTCACTGGCTATTTGTTGTCGTAAAAACCGAAAAGCAAGCAATTTTGTGGAAAAAAAAATTCAATTAGCCACTCACTTTACATGAGCCTCCCTCTCCTTCAGCTGCGAGAGTAGGTCTAGCAGTGATACTACCCTCTACAATTTTCTATAAGTTATAACATCCCGGTCTTGGTAACTTGACAGAAAGGTGATTTTCGAGTTTTTTTGTTTACACTTTATTCACCCTTTTTCATTTGTTATAGAAACAACCACCCACTCCACATGAGCCTCCCTCTCCTGCAGCTGTGAGAGTAGGTCGGGACCTTCCAGAGGTGTGCGGGCCGGACTTCTATTCGCCTCCTATTCCTGTACGGAGGGCCAACATCCGTCACATTGGGAGACGCGGGACTGAAAGCAAAGATTGAAAAACGTGCCGAAACTCGTACCAAAATGTAAACAACGGGTTCCATCCATCCTTTCACTTGGATTCTACCTTTCAAAAATCGATCAACGATGTTATATTAACATATGTATAACATGCCTCACGCTGCTCTGTTGTGAAAAATAGCCGAGAAAAACATGGACGAATAGCATTTCAATAAACATATTGTCATCCGCAAGAATGCTCAAAACCGACAAAAATGAATACTCACAATGATGGCTCTTTTCTGCCTCTGGAACTGTTCGCGCTCCGTGTCACAGCTGAAAAGCAAACGAATGCATTTATACAAGTAAAATAAAAGTACGAAACATAAGACGTCGTCTATTTTGTCATGTTTCAACGTTCGCACATAATTTCGGGTAGGTCGACCTATTACTTCGTGATCAACTTTGTAGTAACTTTGTACTAGGGATGATTTTTGTGTATGTTCACAAAAACCAATTTTTCAATTTTCGATTCTGACAAAAAATCTGACTTCAAAAAAGTATCGAAACGTTGTGTTTTCAACGTACCGTCGACTCATCTTAGAGAAGAGTTGTTTGTATTCGTGGAGCAGTTTCCCAGATATCTCGTCGCTCTCCTCAAGTCGTTCCACCTCGCGGCGACACATTTCTTTGATCTACAAGAATTAATACTTCGAATTTACTTTCTCTAAATAGTGTTGGTTTCAAATGGTTAAAGCGAAAGCCTGTAACATTACTTCCATGAGGTTAGTGGGGTCACGAACTCGTTAAGTCACAAAAGTGGTAACTATCATCTCAACTTGCAGCTCTTTTCACCTTACATACAGTATTTTGCAGGCGATCCCAACGAGAAAATGAATGTTGTATTATGAATTTCTGCTGTGTTACACGTTTTACGTGAAAAATTACATGTTGTGTTACCTGTTCATATTTTCTGTGTAGATTCTTGTTCTCCTCGAGTAAGTCATTGTTTTTTCGGGTCATTCGCTCAACTGAGTTGGTAGCTGTTTCTAGGTTGTCCTGAAACATACAATTGAAAACAAACAGAAATTTAAATCGAGAGTATACAGTATACCCTACTTTCTAATGTGTCCGGTGTAACCCAAATTATTACTGCTCCGGATGGTTAACATGTAGCTTATGAACACTATCGCGACTCTCAATTTCTATTCACATACGATTTCACTTGAAATTGTTTACCGCAACTGAAACACACGAACACGCGAAAGGCAAAAATCCCATAAGCGTCTATAGGTTTCGCTTACGGAATAGATTTTATATTACGGTCAATTGTCACTTGTGCTGTGTCAAATGCGGACGACATTTTGGCGGCGACGGCATTTTTATCGCAGCTGGAAAACGGCGAAAATGGCGGCAGTTTTTCGTATTTTTCTCATATTTTCTTCCTTATTCCATCATATTTTTTATACTTGTTAGGGTTACTTTTCAATTTGTGCTTTGCGAACCATGTAAGTAATTTGTATTCTGTGAACCTTTGCATTATTTAATAACTCTCGTTTCAAAAAACTTCTCGCATTCGATTGTCGTTTTTATTTTTCATTATTGAGGGTAATTGTGCGCTTCTTCAGCTCTGTTATTCGCGTAAATCATTCATAACTACCGAGAGTATTCATCTGTTCATTTAATAGTCTCTTGTTTTATACGCGAATTTGCAGATTTTACTGGAACTCTACTCGACATGGAAAATTGGATTACTGATGGTAGGATTCAGCTAGAACACCACTCTTCCGTCGTCACGTGTTGTTCTGTTTGTGAGTTGTTAATACTATTATTTTCTATCATTTTCATATTAGATTTGAATTTTTTTTCAAATTTCGCTGCGTCCGTGTTCGTTTTGTTGGTTTTTCCTTATATCGTACACTTCCTCAGTTGTCTTCTTTTTATGTAGTACTATCGTTCCTTAACACTCACCAGTTAGTTATGACTGTCTGAAGAATTTTTTTTCAGAATGATTTCGTTAAAATTCGTGAATTTGCTCGAAAATTGGACCCATTTTCCTGATTTTGGCAGAATGAGAGCATGATTTTCAAATTATTCTGGTCAATCAAATCACTTCAACTGAAATATGGTCGTTAGAAATGTCCCCTTTCGAATTTGTAAGTATGTTTTCCAATTGTGTTCATTTTTCGCGGTCATATGGAATATATTTGTTTTCTTCCAGAAATGTTAAATCCTCCATCCTTCTTCTGTTATGGTCGTCCGCCGAGAGGTTGCTGGTGCCTTGAGGTGAGTTCTCGATTGATTACTTGTGCTTTTTTTAATTTGAACATTTAATAGCGTTGAAATATATGGAAAGATCGAATATTTCGATATTTCCCTGGTCCGATTTCGGTCGAAAAAAAAAACCCATTAAGGCCGTTCTCAACATTTCATCGGTTTTTGCGTAATTTAGTGTCTACTTCTATTCATGGGACCTTTACGACCCCTTCCCTTCAAAAATGTTGCACGCGTGCAACTTGTGGTCATCCCTGCCTCTATTTCATTTTGTGGATAGGTCTTTGGTGCCCTGAATGGACCCCTTATTCTCAGGTTTTTTCTGTAAAACACAAAGCGCTGCCGTCCTTATACATCAGTTGTCTTTTGTGAGAAAAACTGTGTGTCGAGAATGGAAAGTCGGGTGCTTATTGGCTACTAGTATCAGCATGGTCTTTTAATATTGAGTGCGTTCTGCTGCTCCCATATCACATTCGCGATTATGCTAAAGACCCAGAGGGAATGATGATGGGGTTTTTTCATATATAGTTTTTAGGTTCTCGAATTTCTGGAATGACGGTCCGTCGGGAAACCAAGATGATCACATATGTTTTCCTATTTTGATTTTTTAATAAATAAATAAATCTTTTTATGAACGTATTGAAGAAAATTATGTCCATTCAAAAAGTACGTTACCAAAAAGAAAGTCACGAGTTTTTTTTGTCAAACGAAAAGTAGAAACTGGTTGATATCCAAAAAAAGTTTGCCTGAAAGCTGCTTGCGCTCTTTTCTCAGTAACTGCGTTCATGTAGCAGCGCAATTCTGCTTTCCAAATGTTGGTCGGATGGCCTAATGGTTAGCACCTTTGCTTTTGAGCTGATCAGTTGCGGGCTCGATGGTTCGATCCCCGCCTGTGACCAAATATTTGCTGTTCCAAAATTATGCTGTGTACGTCCCAGGTATACATTTGACACCCCCTATATGAACATCGTTAGTGGACACTTGAATTATGAACTCAAAACTCCTAGCCAGTTTATCGCTGTCTTGACGTTTTAGAAAGGCGGTAATATTTAGGTTTTCCCATCCCTCATCATATAATTCTAGAAGCTAACATGCTTTCGCGTTTATTTTCACTTAACTCTATGTTTTACAGTCTATAGAAAGTATGTCAGATTATTGTAGGTGACTAAGGATGCATGAATCAAAATATACCTCCGTGGCGTCCAACTTCTGTCGCAGCTCAATCTTGCTCGTCACCAACTCCTCAGGCGACTGCATGTCCCAGGTACAGGAACGGGAAGTCCCATGTCTCGGTACTGTCCCGGGACGGTACCAAAAATTACGGTAGAAATGGAGCATATTTGCATATAAAAGTCAGAATCGAGGAGAATTTTTGTCATCATTTATGCAAATCTGCTCCATTTCTACCGTAACTCTTGGTACCGTCCCAGGACAGTACCGGGACATGGAACGTCCCGTTCATGTACCTGGGACATGCGACTGCTGAGTCGTGGACCAAGTCGTCGTTTTCGCGCTCTCATCGGAGTATCGTTTCGCAATGGCGCGCGTTTTCCTTCTGAAAAAAACCGTATGGACTACTTCTCTTTTTCCCAGTAACACATTCTTGCAAAGAAAACTTTGCTCAATCCTCAATGCGAGCTCAGTCTCTAGCCGAATTCTACACAATTCTACAGGAATTCTACCAATGTTGTAGATTCCGGTCTCAGGCAAAAGAAGACTACTTCACTCCTCCATTTACGCTGAGCTAAAAAACTAGTAACTCATATGACAAACTAGAAAAAAAGTGAGAAACTATGACAGCATAAGATGTCTTTGAACACATAAACTCAGACAATTCATCTCGTTCACATACCTGCAACCTCACAAGGGGATCCTCGTTTTCCAGCTCCTGTTCCTTCATTTCCAAATACTCCTTCTCATATTTCACCAACCGCTTATGTTTCAGCTGAAAAAACATAGAAAACTAGGTGCAAAGAAACGTACAACCGTAAAAAAGTTATCAGTTCACGAAAAAACCAAGACTGTTGTAGTATTATCTTGAAAACTACTAGCACTTGCTTTGGAGTGTGGGCATTTTTATCAAATTTTGTTAAAATATAACAAATAACGATGAGATGTGCACACCATCGCCACAATTTAGACAATGAACATGAAAATCGATCCAGATTCCCACACATTCTGTTCAGTTTATTCTATTCGTAGCCGAAATCAATGCGAAAAAACTTGATTGTCTAGAGAAGAGACAATTCTAAGCTTTCCAATCTCAATTCATATAAATTCGATTAATACATTATAGCCACTTGAGCAGTGATTGATAAAATCGGTAACTTCCGATCCAATTCAATGTGAAAACACTCTCAAACCGAACTGTTCTCCAAGCACCTAGGACCAGATCACCAGATAGAAAGAATTGACTGCAACATTTTCTCCCGAATACGTAGTTAGCAGAAATGACAAAAAAACAACTGTATGAGGGTACAATTATCACGCTCTATGAGTAGCAAAATGGGAAACGTTCTAGGAATGCTAATAGAGTTCAGAATTAAAGTAACTTTTACAAGTTTCCACCATCCACCTCAATAAGCCGGAAACGTACCTTTGTTGCTGAGCACCGCAGAATGCTGCCGGCACACTCTCCAACTCTCCATAGCTTGTGACTTGCATCACAGCGGGAAGCTTGAAATAAACTGTGGACCTGCGGCTAATACCCCAGATCTGGCGTTCTAGTGTCGGCGACTGTTCCCTTGCGGTACTAAGAGTATATCCTCCACCCAAACACTCGTTGCTTAACCCGCGTCTAGCTCGTGACTTGCATCACAGCGGGAAGCTTGAAGTAAACTGTGGACCTGCGGCTATTACCCCAGATCCGGCGTTCTAGTGTCGGCGACTGTTCCCTTGCGGTACTAAGAGTATATCCTCCACCCAAACACTCGTTGCTTAACCCGCGTCTAGCTCGTGACTTGCATCACAGCGGGAAGCTTGAAATAAACTGTGGACCTGCGGCTAATACCCCAGATCCGGCGTTCTAGTGTCGGCGACTGTTCCCTTGCGGTACTAAGAGTATATCCTCCACCCAAACACTCGTTGCTTAACCCGCGTCTAGCTCGTGACTTGCATCACAGCGGGAAGCTTGAAGTAAACTGTGGACCTGCGGCTAATACCCCAGATCCGGCGTTCTAGTGTCGGCGATTGTTCCCTTGCGGTACTAAGAGTATATCCTCTACCCAAACACTCGTTGCTTAACCCGCGTCTAGCTCGTGACTTGCATCACAGCGGGAAGCTTGAAATAAACTGTGGACCTGCGGCTAATACCCCAGATCCGGCGTTCTAGTGTCGGCGACTGTTCCCTTGCGGTACTAAGAGTATATCCTCCACCCAAACACTCGTTGCTTAACCCGCGTCTAGCTCGTGACTTGCATCACAGCGGGAAGCTTGAAGTAAACTGTGGACCTGCGGCTATTACCCCAGATCCGGCGTTCTAGTGTCGGCGACTGTTCCCTTGCGGTACTAAGAGTATATCCTCCACCCAAACACTCGTTGCTTAACCCGCGTCTAGCTCGTGACTTGCATCACAGCGGGAAGCTTGAAGTAAACTGTGGACCTGCGGCTAATACCCCAGATCCGGCGTTCTAGTCTCGGCGACTGTTCCCTTGCGGTACTAAGAGTATATCCTCCACCCAAACACTCGTTGCTTAACCCGCGTCTAGCTCGTGACTTGCATCACAGCGGGAAGCTTGAAGTAAACTGTGGACCTGCAGCTATTACCCCAGATCCGGCATTTTAGTGTCGGCGACTGTTCCCTTGCGGTACTAAGAGTATATCCTCCACCCAAACACTCGTTGCTTAACCCGCGTCTAGCTCGTGACTTGCATCACAGCGCGAAGCTTGAAGTAAACTGTGGACCTGCGGCTAATACCTCAGATCCGGCGTTCTAGTGTCGGCGACTGTTCCCTTGCAATACTAAGAGTATATCCTCTACCCAAACACTCGTTGCTTAACCCGCGTCTAGCTCGTGACTTGCATCACAGCGGGAAGCTTGAAGTAAACTGCGGACCTGCGGCTAATACCCCAGATCCGGCGTTTTAGTGTCGGCGACTTTTCCCTTGCGGTACTAAGAGTATATCCTCCACCCAAACACTCGTTGCTTAACCCGCGTCTAGCTCGTGACTTGCATCACAGCGGGAAACTTGAAGTAAACTGTGGACCTGCGGCTAATACCCCAGATCCGACGTTCTAGTGTCGGCGACTTTTCCCTTGCGGTACTAAGAGTATATCCTCCACCCAAACACTCGTTGCTTAACCCGCGTCTAGCTCGTGACTTGCATCACAGCGGGAAGCTTGAAGTAAACTGTGGACCTGCAGCTATTACCCCAGATCCGGCATTTTAGTGTCGGCGACTGTTCCCTTGCGGTACTAAGAGTATATCCTTCACCCAAACACTCGTTGCTTAACCCGCGTCTAGCTCGTGACTTGCATCACAGCGGGAAACTTGAAGTAAACTGTGGACCTGCGGCTAATACCCCAGATCCGGCGTTCTAGTGTCGGCGACTTTTCCCTTGCGGTACTAAGAGTATATCCTCCACCCAAACACTCGTTGCTTAACCCGCGTCTAGCTCGTGACTTGCGTCACAGCGGGAAGCTTGAAGTAAACTGTGGACCTGCAGCTATTACCCCAGATCCGGGATTTTAGTGTCGGCGACTGTTCCCTTGCGGTACTAAGAGTATATCCTCCACCCAAACACTCGTTTCTTAACCCGCGTCTAGCTCGTGACTTGCATCACAGCGGGAAGCTTGAAGTAAACTGTGGACCTGCGGCTAATACCTCAGATCCGGCGTTCTAGTGTCGGCGACTGTTCCCTTGCGGTACTAAGAGTATATCCTCCACCCAAACACTCGTTGCTTAACCCGCGTCTAGCTCGTGACTTGCATCACAGCGGGAAGCTTGAAGTAAACTGTGGACCTGCGGCTAATACCTCAGATCCGGCGTTCTAGTGTCGGCGACTGTTCCCTTGCGGTACTAAGAGTATATCCTCTACCCAAACACTCGTTGCTTAACCCGCGTCTAGCTCGTGACTTGCATCACAGCGGGAAGCTTGAAGTAAACTGCGGACCTGCGGCTAATACCCCAGATCCGGCGTTTTAGTGTCGGCGACTTTTCCCTTGCGGTACTAAGAGTATATCCTTCACCCAAACACTCGTTGCTTAACCCGCGTCTAGCTCGTGACTTGCATCACAGCGGGAAACTTGAAGTAAACTGTGGACCTGCGGCTAATACCCCAGATCCGTCGTTCTAGTGTCGGCGACTTTTCCCTTGCGGTACTAAGAGTATATCCTCCACCCAAACACTCGTTGCTTAACCCGCGTCTAGCTCGTGACTTGCATCACAGCGGGAAGCTTGAAGTAAACTGTGGACCTGCAGCTATTACCCCAGATCCGGCATTTTAGTGTCGGCGACTGTTCCCTTGCGGTACTAAGAGTATATCCTCCACCCAAACACTCGTTGCTTAACCCGCGTCTAGCTCGTGACTTGCATCACAGCGGGAAGCTTGAAGTAAACTGTGGACCTGCGGCTAATACCTCAGATCCGGCGTTCTAGTGTCGGCGACTGTTCCCTTGCGGTACTAAGAGTATATCCTCTACCCAAACACTCGTTGCTTAACCCGCGTCTAGCTCGTGACTTGCATCACAGCGGGAAGCTTGAAGTAAACTGCGGACCTGCGGCTAATACCCCAGATCCGGCGTTTTAGTGTCGGCGACTTTTCCCTTGCGGTACTAAGAGTATATCCTTCACCCAAACACTCGTTGCTTAACCCGCGTCTAGCTCGTGACTTGCATCACAGCGGGAAACTTGAAGTAAACTGTGGACCTGCGGCTAATACCCCAGATCCGTCGTTCTAGTGTCGGCGACTTTTCCCTTGCGGTACTAAGAGTATATCCTTCACCCAAACACTCGTTGCTTAACCCGCGTCTAGCTCGTGACTTGCATCACAGCGGGAAACTTGAAGTAAACTGTGCACCTGCGGCTAATACCCCAGATCCGGCGTTCTAGTGTCGGCGACTTTTCCCTTGCGGTACTAAGAGTATATCCTCCACCCAAACACTCGTTGCTTAACCCGCGTCTAGCTCGTGACTTGCGTCACAGCGGGAAGCTTGAAGTAAACTGTGGACCTGCAGCTATTACCCCAGATCCGGCATTTTAGTGTCGGCGACTGTTCCCTTGCGGTACTAAGAGTATATCCTCCACCCAAACACTCGTTGCTTAACCCGCGTCTAGCTCGTGACTTGCATCACAGCGGGAAGCTTGAAGTAAACTGTGGACCTGCGGCTAATACCCCAGATCCGGCGTTCTAGTGTCGGCGACTGTTCCCTTGCGGTACTAAGAGTATATCCTCTACCCAAACACTCGTTGCTTAACCCGCGTCTAGCTCGTGACTTGCATCACAGCGGGAAGCTTGAAGTAAACTGTGGACCTGCGGCTAATACCCCAGATCCGGCGTTTTAGTGTCGGCGACTTTTCCCTTGCGGTACTAAGAGTATATCCTCCACGCAAACACTCGTTGCTTAACCCGCGTCTAGCTCGTGATTTGCATCAGAGCGGGAAGCTTTAAGTAAACTGTGGACCTGCGGCTAACACCCCAGATCCGGCGTTCTAGTGTCGGCGACTGTTCCCTTGCGGTACTAAGAGTATATCCTCCACCCAAACACTCGTTGCTTAACCCGCGTCTAGCTCGTGACTTGCATCACAGCGGGAAGCTTGAAGTAAACTGTGGACCTGCAGCTATTACCCCAGATCCGGCATTTCAGTGTCGGCGACTGTTCCCTTGCGGTACTAAGAGTATATCCTCCACCCAAACACTCGTTGCTAAACCCGCGTCTAGCTCGTGACTTGCATCACAGCGGGAAGCTTGAAGTAAACTGTGGACCTGCGGCTAATACCCCAGATCCGGCGTTCTAGTGTCGGCGACTGTTCCCTTGCGGTACTAAGAGTATATCCTCTACCCAAACACTCGTTGCTTAACCCGCGTCTAGCTCGTGATTTGCATCACAGCGGGAAGCTTGAAGTAAACTGTGGACCTGCGGCTAATACCCCAGATCCGGCGTTTTAGTGTCGGCGACTTTTCCCTTGCGGTACTAAGAGTATATCCTCCACGCAAACACTCGTTGCTTAACCCGCGTCTAGCTCGTGACTTGCATCAGAGCGGGAAGCTTTAAGTAAACTGTGGACCTGCGGCTAATACCCCAGATCCGGCGTTCTAGTGTCGGCGACTGTTCCCTTGCGGTACTGAGAGTATATCCTCCACCCAAACACTCGTTGCTCAACCCGCGTCTAGCTCGTGACTTGCATCACAGCGGGAAGCTTGAAGTAAACTGTGGACCTGCGGCTAATACCCCAGATCCGGCGTTTTGGTGTCGGCGACTTTTCCCTTGCGGTACTAAGAGTATATCCTCCACCCAAACACTCGTTGCTTAACCCGCGTCTAGCTCGTGACTTGCATCACAGCGGGAAGCTTGAAGTAAACTCTGGACCTGCGGCTAATACCCCAGATCCGGCATTTTAGTGTCGGCGACTGTTCCCTTGCGGTACTAAGAGTATATCCTTCACCCAAACACTCGTTGCTTAACCCGCGTCTAGCTCGTGACTTGCATCACAGCGGGAAACTTGAAGTAAACTGTGGACCTGCGGCTAATACCCCAGATCCGGCGTTCTAGTGTCGGCGACTTTTCCCTTGCGGTACTAAGAGTATATCCTCCACCCAAACACTCGTTGCTTAACCCGCGTCTAGCTCGTGACTTGCGTCACAGCGGGAAGCTTGAAGTAAACTGTGGACCTGCAGCTATTACCCCAGATCCGGCATTTTAGTGTCGGCGACTGTTCCCTTGCGGTACTAAGAGTATATCCTCCACCCAAACACTCGTTGCTTAACCCGCGTCTAGCTCGTGACTTGCATCACAGCGGGAAGCTTGAAGTAAACTGTGGACCTGCGGCTAATACCTCAGATCCGGCGTTCTAGTGTCGGCGACTGTTCCCTTGCGGTACTAAGAGTATATCCTCCACCCAAACACTCGTTGCTTAACCCGCGTCTAGCTCGTGACTTGCATCACAGCGGGAAGCTTGAAGTAAACTGTGGACCTGCAGCTATTACCCCAGATCCGCCATTTTAGTGTCGGCGACTGTTCCCTTGCGGTACTAAGAGTATATCCTCCACCCAAACACTCGTTGCTTAACCCGCGTCTAGCTCGTGACTTGCATCACAGCGGGAAGCTTGAAGTAAACTGTGGACCTGCGGCTAATACCTCAGATCCGGCGTTCTAGTGTCGGCGACTGTTCCCTTGCGGTACTAAGAGTATATCCTCTACCCAAACACTCGTTGCTTAACCCGCGTCTAGCTCGTGACTTGCATCACAGCGGGAAGCTTGAAGTAAACTGCGGACCTGCGGCTAATACCCCAGATCCGGCGTTTTAGTGTCGGCGACTTTTCCCTTGCGGTACTAAGAGTATATCCTCCACCCAAACACTCGTTGCTTAACCCGCGTCTAGCTCGTGACTTGCATCACAGCGGGAAACTTGAAGTAAACTGTGGACCTGCGGCTAATACCCCAGATCCGGCGTTCTAGTGTCGGCGACTTTTCCCTTGCGGTACTAAGAGTATATCCTCCACCCAAACACTCGTTGCTTAACCCGCGTCTAGCTCGTGACTTGCATCACAGCGGGAAGCTTGAAGTAAACTGTGGACCTGCAGCTATTACCCCAGATCCGGCATTTTAGTGTCGGCGACTGTTCCCTTGCGGTACTAAGAGTATATCCTTCACCCAAACACTCGTTGCTTAACCCGCGTCTAGCTCGTGACTTGCATCACAGCGGGAAACTTGAAGTAAACTGTGCACCTGCGGCTAATACCCCAGATCCGGCGTTCTAGTGTCGGCGACTTTTCCCTTGCGGTACTAAGAGTATATCCTCCACCCAAACACTTGTTGCTCAACCCGCGTCTAGCTCGTGACTTGCGTCACAGCGGGAAGCTTGAAGTAAACTGTGGACCTGCAGCTATTACCCCAGATCCGGCATTTTAGTGTCGGCGACTGTTCCCTTGCGGTACTAAGAGTATATCCTCCACCCAAACACTCGTTGCTTAACCCGCGTCTAGCTCGTGACTTGCATCACAGCGGGAAGCTTGAAGTAAACTGTGGACCTGCGGATAATACCCCAGATCCGGCGTTCTAGTGTCGGCGACTGTTCCCTTGCGGTACTAAGAGTATATCCTCTACCCAAACACTCGTTGCTTAACCCGCGTCTAGCTCGTGACTTGCATCACAGCGGGAAGCTTGAAGTAAACTGTGGACCTGCGGCTAATACCCCAGATCCGGCGTTTTAGTGTCGGCGACTTTTCCCTTGCGGTACTAAGAGTATATCCTCCACGCAAACACTCGTTGCTTAACCCGCGTCTAGCTCGTGATTTGCATCAGAGCGGGAAGCTTTAAGTAAACTGTGGACCTGCGGCTAACACCCCAGATCCGGCGTTCTAGTGTCGGCGACTGTTCCCTTGCGGTACTAAGAGTATATCCTCCACCCAAACACTCGTTGCTTAACCCGCGTCTAGCTCGTGACTTGCATCACAGCGGGAAGCTTGAAGTAAACTGTGGACCTGCAGCTATTACCCCAGATCCGGCATTTCAGTGTCGGCGACTGTTCCCTTGCGGTACTAAGAGTATATCCTCCACCCAAACACTCGTTGCTAAACCCGCGTCTAGCTCGTGACTTGCATCACAGCGGGAAGCTTGAAGTAAACTGTGGACCTGCGGCTAATACCCCAGATCCGGCGTTCTAGTGTCGGCGACTGTTCCCTTGCGGTACTAAGAGTATATCCTCTACCCAAACACTCGTTGCTTAACCCGCGTCTAGCTCGTGATTTGCATCACAGCGGGAAGCTTGAAGTAAACTGTGGACCTGCGGCTAATACCCCAGATCCGGCGTTTTAGTGTCGGCGACTTTTCCCTTGCGGTACTAAGAGTATATCCTCCACGCAAACACTCGTTGCTTAACCCGCGTCTAGCTCGTGACTTGCATCAGAGCGGGAAGCTTTAAGTAAACTGTGGACCTGCGGCTAATACCCCAGATCCGGCGTTCTAGTGTCGGCGACTGTTCCCTTGCGGTACTAAGAGTATATCCTCCACCCAAACACTCGTTGCTCAACCCGCGTCTAGCTCGTGACTTGCATCACAGCGGGAAGCTTGAAGTAAACTGTGGACCTGCGGCTAATACCCCAGATCCGGCGTTTTGGTGTCGGCGACTTTTCCCTTGCGGTACTAAGAGTATATCCTCCACCCAAACACTCGTTGCTTAACCCGCGTCTAGCTCGTGACTTGCATCACAGCGGGAAGCTTGAAGTAAACTCTGGACCTGCGGCTAATACCCCAGATCCGGCATTCTAGTGTAGGCGACTGTTCCCTTGCGGTACTAAGAGTATATCCTTCACCCAAACACTCGTTGCTTAACCCGCGTCTAGCTCGTGACTTGCATCACAGCGGGAAGCTTGAAGTAAACTGTGGACCTGCGGCTAATACCCCAGATCCGGCGTTCTAGTGTCGGCGACTGTTCCCTTGCGGTACTAAGAGTATATCCTCCTTCCAAACACTCGTTGCTTAACCCGCGTCTAGCTCGTGACTTTCATCACAGCGGGAAGTTTGAAGTAAACTCTGGACCTGCGGCTAATACCCCAGATCCGGCGTTCTAGTGTCGGCGACTGTTCCCTTGCGGTACTAAGAGTATATCCTCTACCCAAACACTCGTTGCTTAACCCGCGTCTAGCTCGTGACTTGCATCACAGCGGGAAGCTTGAAGTAAACTGTGGACCTGCGGCTAATACCCCAGATCCGGCGTTTTAGTGTCGGCGACTTTTCCCTTGCGGTACTAAGAGTATATCCTCCACGCAAACACTCGTTGCTTAACCCGCGTCTAGCTCGTGACTTGCATCAGAGCGGGAAGCTTTAAGTAAACTGTGGACCTGCGGCTAATACCCCAGATCCGGCGTTCTAGTGTCGGCGACTGTTCCCTTGCGGTACTAATAGTATATCCTCCACCCAAACACTCGTTGCTCAACCCGCGTCTAGCTCGTGACTTGCATCACAGCGGGAAGCTTGAAGTAAACTGTGGACCTGCGGCTAATACCCCAGATCCGGCGTTTCGGTGTCGGCGACTTTTCCCTTGCGGTACTAAGAGTATATCCTCCACCCAAACACTCGTTGCTTAACCCGCGTCTAGCTCGTGACTTGCATCAGAGCGGGAAGCTTTAAGTAAACTGTGGACCTGCGGCTAATACCCCAGATCCGGCGTTCTAGTGTCGGCGACTGTTCCCTTGCGGTACTAAGAGTATATCCTCCACCCAAACACTCGTTGCTCAACCCGCGTCTAGCTCGTGACTTGCATCACAGCGGGAAGCTTGAAGTAAATTGTGGACCTGCGGCTAATACCCCAGATCCGGCGTTCTAGTGTCGGCGACTGTTCCCTTGCGGTACTAAGAGTATATCCTCTACCCAAACACTCGTTGCTTAACCCGCGTCTAGCTCGTGACTTGCATCACAGCGGGAAGCTTGAAATAAACTGTGGACCTGCGGCTAATACCCCAGATCCGGCGTTCTAGTGTCGGCGACTGTTCCCTTGCGGTACTAAGAGTATATCCTCCACACAAACACTCGTTGCTTAACCCGCGTCTAGCTCGTGACTTGCATCACAGCGGGAAGCTTGAAGTAAACTGTGGACCTGCGGCTATTACCCCAGATCCGGCGTTCTAGTGTCGGCGACTGTTCCCTTGCGGTACTAAGAGTATATCCTCCACCCAAACACTCGTTGCTTAACCCGCGTCTAGCTCGTGACTTGCATCACAGCGGGAAGCTTGAAGTAAACTGTGGACCTGCGGCTAATACCCCAGATCCGGCGTTCTAGTCTCGGCGACTGTTCCCTTGCGGTACTAAGAGTATATCCTCCACCCAAACACTCGTTGCTTAACCCGCGTCTAGCTCGTGACTTGCATCACAGCGGGAAGCTTGAAGTGAACTGTGGACCTGCAGCTATTACCCCAGATCCGGCATTTTAGTGTCGGCGACTGTTCCCTTGCGGTACTAAGAGTATATCCTCCACCCAAACACTCGTTGCTTAACCCGCGTCTAGCTCGTGACTTGCATCACAGCGGGAAGCTTGAAGTAAACTGTGGACCTGCGGCTAATACCTCAGATCCGGCGTTCTAGTGTCGGCGACTGTTCCCTTGCGGTACTAAGAGTATATCCTCTACCCAAACACTCGTTGCTTAACCCGCGTCTAGCTCGTGACTTGCATCACATCGGGAAGCTTGAAGTAAACTGCGGACCTGCGGCTAATACCCCAGATCCGGCGTTTTAGTGTCGGCGACTTTTCCCTTGCGGTACTAAGAGTATATCCTCCACCACAACACTCGTTGCTTAACCCGCGTCTAGCTCGTGACTTGCATCACAGCGGGAAACTTGAAGTAAACTGTGGACCTGCGGCTAATACCCCAGATCCGGCGTTCTAGTGTCGGCGACTTTTCCTTGCGGTACTAAGAGTATATCCTCCACCCAAACACTCGTTGCTTAACCCGCGTCTAGCTCGTGACTTGCATCACAGCGGGAAGCTTGAAGTAAACTGTGGACCTGCAGCTATTACCCCAGATCCGGCATTTTAGTGTCGGCGACTGTTCCCTTGCGGTACTAAGAGTATATCCTCCACCCAAACACTCGTTGCTTAACCCGCGTCTAGCTCGTGACTTGCATCACAGCGGGAAACTTGAAGTAAACTGTGGACCTGCGGCTAATACCCCAGATCCGGCGTTCTAGTGTCGGCGACTTTTCCCTTGCGGTACTAAGAGTATATCCTCCACCCAAACACTCGTTGCTTAACCCGCGTCTAGCTCGTGACTTGCATCACAGCGGGAAGCTTGAAGTAAACTGTGGACCTGCAGCTATTACCCCAGATCCGGCATTTTAGTGTCGGCGACTGTTCCCTTGCGGTACTAAGAGTATATCCTCCACCCAAACACTCGTTGCTTAACCCGCGTCTAGCTCGTGACTTGCATCACAGCGGGAAGCTTGAAGTAAACTGTAGACCTGCGGCTAATACCCCAGATCCGGCGTTCTAGTGTCGGCGACTGTTCCCTTGCGGTACTAAGAGTATATCCTCCACCCAAACACTCGTTGCTTAACCCGCGTCTAGCTCGTGACTTGCATCACAGCGGGAAGCTTGAAGTAAACTGTGGACCTGCAGCTATTACCCCAGATCCGGCATTTTAGTGTCGGCGACTGTTCCCTTGCGGTACTAAGAGTATATCCTCCACCCAAACACTCGTTGCTTAACCCGCGTCTAGCTCGTGACTTGCATCACAGCGGGAAGCTTGAAGTAAACTGTGGACCTGCGGCTAATACCTCAGATCCGGCGTTCTAGTGTCGGCGACTGTTCCCTTGCGGTACTAAGAGTATATCCTCTACCCAAACACTCGTTGCTTAACCCGCGTCTAGCTCGTGACTTGCATCACAGCGGGAAGCTTGAAGTAAACTGCGGACCTGCGGCTAATACCCCAGATCCGGCGTTTTAGTGTCGGCGACTTTTCCCTTGCTGTACTAAGAGTATATCCTCCACCCAAACACTCGTTGCTTAACCCGCGTCTAGCTCGTGACTTGCATCACAGCGGGAAACTTGAAGTAAACTGTGGACCTGCGGCTAATACCCCAGATCCGGCGTTCTAGTGTCGGCGACTTTTCCTTGCGGTACTAAGAGTATATCCTCCACCCAAACACTCGTTGCTTAACCCGCGTCTAGCTCGTGACTTGCATCACAGCGGGAAGCTTGAAGTAAACTGTGGACCTGCAGCTATTACCCCAGATCCGGCATTTTAGTGTCGGCGACTGTTCCCTTGCGGTACTAAGAGTATATCCTCCACCCAAACACTCGTTGCTTAACCCGCGTCTAGCTCGTGACTTGCATCACAGCGGGAAACTTGAAGTAAACTGTGGACCTGCGGCTAATACCCCAGATCCGGCGTTCTAGTGTCGGCGACTTTTCCCTTGCGGTACTAAGAGTATATCCTCCACCCAAACACTCGTTGCTTAACCCGCGTCTAGCTCGTGACTTGCATCACAGCGGGAAGCTTGAAGTAAACTGTGGACCTGCAGCTATTACCCCAGATCCGGCATTTTAGTGTCGGCGACTGTTCCCTTGCGGTACTAAGAGTATATCCTCCACCCAAACACTCGTTGCTTAACCCGCGTCTAGCTCGTGACTTGCATCACAGCGGGAAGCTTGAAGTAAACTGTAGACCTGCGGCTAATACCCCAGATCCGGCGTTCTAGTGTCGGCGACTGTTTCCTTGCGGTACTAAGAGTATATCCTCTACCCAAACACTCGTTGCTTAACCCGCGTCTAGCTCGTGACTTGCATCACAGCGGGAAGCTTGAAGTGAACTGTGGACCTGCGGCTAATACCCCAGATCCGGCGTTTTAGTGTCGGCGACTTTTCCCTTGCGGTACTAAGAGTATATCCTCCACGCAAACACTCGTTGCTTAACCCGCGTCTAGCTCGTGATTTGTATCAGAGCGGGAAGCTTTAAGTAAACTGTGGACCTGCGGCTAATACCCCAGCTCCGGCGTTCTAGTGTCGGCGACTGTTCCCTTGCGGTACTAAGAGTATATCCTCCACCCAAACACTCGTTGCTTAACCCGCGTCTAGCTCGTGACTTGCATCACAGCGGGAAGCTTGAAGTAAACTGTGGACCTGCAGCTATTACCCCAGATCCGGCATTTCAGTGTCGGCGACTGTTCCCTTGCGGTACTAAGAGTATATCCTCCACCCAAACACTCGTTGCTAAACCCGCGTCTAGCTCGTGACTTGCATCACAGCGGGAAGCTTGAAGTAAACTGTGGACCTGCGGCTAATACCCCAGATCCGGCGTTCTAGTGTCGGCGACTGTTCCCTTGCGGTACTAAGAGTATATCCTCTACCCAAACACTCGTTGCTTAACCCGCGTCTAGCTCGTGACTTGCATCACAGCGGGAAGCTTGAAGTAAACTGTGGACCTGCGGCTAATACCCCAGATCCGGCGTTTTAGTGTCGGCGACTTTTCCCTTGCGGTACTAAGAGTATATCCTCCACGCAAACACTCGTTGCTTAACCCGCGTCTAGCTCGTGACTTGCATCAGAGCGGGAAGCTTTAAGTAAACTGTGGACCTGCGGCTAATACCCCAGATCCGGCGTTCTAGTGTCGGCGACTGTTCCCTTGCGGTACTAAGAGTATATCCTCCACCCAAACACTCGTTGCTCAACCCGCGTCTAGCTCGTGACTTGCATCACAGCGGGAAGCTTGAAGTAAACTGTGGACCTGCGGCTAATACCCCAGATCCGGCGTTTTGGTGTCGGCGACTTTTCCCTTGCGGTACTAAGAGTATATCCTCCACCCAAACACTCGTTGCTTAACCCGCGTCTAGCTCGTGACTTGCATCACAGCGGGAAGCTTGAAGTAAACTCTGGACCTGCGGCTAATACCCCAGATCCGGCATTCTAGTGTAGGCGACTGTTCCCTTGCGGTACTAAGAGTATATCCTTCACCCAAACACTCGTTGCTTAACCCGCGTCTAGCTCGTGACTTGCATCACAGCGGGAAGCTTGAAGTAAACTGTGGACCTGCGGCTAATACCCCAGATCCGGCGTTCTAGTGTCGGCGACTGTTCCTTTGCGGTACTAAGAGTATATCCTCCTTCCAAACACTCGTTGCTTAACCCGCGTCTAGCTCGTGACTTTCATCACAGCGGGAAGTTTGAAGTAAACTCTGGACCTGCGGCTAATACCCCAGATCCGGCGTTCTAGTGTCGGCGACTGTTCCCTTGCGGTACTAAGAGTATATCCTCTACCCAAACACTCGTTGCTTAACCCGCGTCTAGCTCGTGACTTGCATCACAGCGGGAAGCTTGAAGTAAACTGTGGACCTGCGGCTAATACCCCAGATCCGGCGTTTTAGTGTCGGCGACTTTTCCCTTGCGGTACTAAGAGTATATCCTCCACGCAAACACTCGTTGCTTAACCCGCGTCTAGCTCGTGACTTGCATCAGAGCGGGAAGCTTTAAGTAAACTGTGGACCTGCGGCTAATACCCCAGATCCGGCGTTCTAGTGTCGGCGACTGTTCCCTTGCGGTACTAAGAGTATATCCTCCACCCAAACACTCGTTGCTCAACCCGCGTCTAGCTCGTGACTTGCATCACAGCGGGAAGCTTGAAGTAAACTGTGGACCTGCGGCTAATACCCCAGATCCGGCGTTTTGGTGTCGGCGACTTTTCCCTTGCGGTACTAAGAGTATATCCTCCACCCAAACACTCGTTGCTTAACCCGCGTCTAGCTCGTGACTTGCATCACAGCGGGAAGCTTGAAGTAAACTCTGGACCTGCGGCTAATACCCCAGATCCGGCATTCTAGTGTCGGCGACTGTTCCCTTGCGGTACTAAGAGTATATCCTCCACCCAAACACTCGTTGCTTAACCCGCGTCTAGTTCGTGATTTGCATCACAGCGGGAAGCTTGAAGTAAACTGTGGACCTGCGGCTATTACCCCAGATCCGGCATTCTAGTGTCGGCGACTGTTCCCTTGCGGTACTAAGAGTATATCCTCCACCCAAACACTCGTTGCTTAACCCGCGTCTAGCTCGTGACTTGCATCAGAGCGGGAAGCTTTAAGTAAACTGTGGACCTGCGGCTAATACCCCAGATCCGGCGTTCTAGTGTCGGCGACTGTTCCCTTGCGGTACTAAGAGTATATCCTCCACCCAAACACTCGTTGCTCAACCCGCGTCTAGCTCGTGACTTGCATCAGAGCGGGAAGCTTTAAGTAAACTGTGGACCTGCGGCTAATACCCCAGATCCGGCGTTCTAGTGTCGGCGACTGTTCCCTTGCGGTACTAAGAGTATATCCTCCACCCAAACACTCGTTGCTCAACCCGCGTCTAGCTCGTGACTTGCATCACAGCGGGAAGCTTGAAGTAAATTGTGGACCTGCGGCTAATACCCCAGATCCGGCGTTCTAGTGTCGGCGACTGTTCCCTTGCGGTACTAAGAGTATATCCTCTACCCAAACACTCGTTGCTTAACCCGCGTCTAGCTCGTGACTTGCATCACAGCGGGAAGCTTGAAATAAACTGTGGACCTGCGGCTAATACCCCAGATCCGGCGTTCTAGTGTCGGCGACTGTTCCCTTGCGGTACTAAGAGTATATCCTCCACCCAAACACTCGTTGCTTAACCCGCGTCTAGCTCGTGACTTGCATCACAGCGGGAAGCTTGAAGTAAACTGTGGACCTGCGGCTATTACCCCAGATCCGGCATTCTAGTGTCGGCGACTGTTCCCTTGCGGTACTAAGAGTATATCCTCCACCCAAACACTCGTTGCTTAACCCGCGTCTAGCTCGTGACTTGCATCACAGCGGGAAGCTTGAAGTAAACTCTGAACCTGCGGCTAATACCCCAGATCCGGCATTCTAGTGTCGGCGACTGTTCCCTTGCGGTACTAAGAGTATATCCTTCACCCAAACACTCGTTGCTTAACCCGCGTCTAGCTCGTGATTCGCATCACAGCGGGAAGCTTGAAGTAAACTGTGGACCTGCGGCTAATACCCCAGATCCGGCGTTCTAGTGTCGGCGACTGTTCCCTTGCGGTACTAAGAGTATATCCTCCTTCCAAACACTCGTTGCTTAACCCGCGTCTAGCTCGTGACTTTCATCACAGCGGGAAGCTTGAAGTAAACTCTGGACCTGCGGCTATTACCCCAGATCCGGCATTCTAGTGTCGGCGACTGTTCCCTTGCGGTACTTAGAGTATATCCTCCACTCAAACACTCGTTGCTTAACCCGCGTCTAGCTCGTGACTTGCATCACAGCGGGAAGCTTGAAGTAAACTCTGGACCTGCGGCTTTTACCTCAGATCCGGCATTCTAGTGTCGGCGACTGTTTCCTTGCGGTACTAAGAGTATATACTCCACCCAAACACTCGTTGCTTAACCCGCGTCTAGCTCGTGACTTGCATCACAGCGGGAAGCTTGAAGTAAACTGTGGACCTGCGGCTATTACCCCAGATCCGGCATTCTAGTGTCGGCGACTGTTCCCTTGCGGTACTAAGAGTATATCCTCCACCCAAACACTCGTTGCTTAACCCACGTCTAGCTCGTGACTTGCATCACAGCGGGAAGCTTGAAGTAAACTCTGGACCTGCGGCTATTACCCCAGATCCGGCATTCTAGTGTCGGCGACTGTTCCCTTGCGGTACTAAGAGTATATCCTCCACCCAAACACTCGTTGCTTAACCCGCGTCTAGCTCGTGACTTGCATCACAGCGGGAAGCTTGAAGTAAACTCTGGACCTGCGGCTATTACCCCAGATCCGGCATTCTAGTGTCGGCGACTGTTCCCTTGCGGTACTAAGAGTATATCCTCCACCCAAACACTCGTTGCTTAACCCACGTCTAGCTCGTGACTTGCATCACAGCGGGAAGCTTGTAGTAAACTCTGGACCTGCGGCTATTACCCCAGATCCGGCATTGTAGTGTCGGCGACTGTTCCCTTGCGGTACTAAGAGTATATCCTCCACCCAAACACTCGTTGCTTAACCCGCGTCTAGCTCGTGACTTGCATCACAGCGAGAAGCTTGAAGTAAACTCTGGACCTGCGGCTATTACCCCAGATCCGGCATTCTAGTGTCGGCGACTGTTCCCTTGCGGTACTAAGAGTATATCCTCCACCCAAACACTCGTTGCTTAACCCACGTCTAGCTCGTGACTTGCATCACAGCGGGAAGCTTGAAGTAAATTCTGGACCTGCGGCTATTACCCCAGATCCGGCATTCTAGTGTCGGCGACTGTTCCCTTGCGGTACTAAGAGTATATCCTCCACCCAAACACTCGTTGCTAAACCCGCGTCTAGCTCGTGACTTGCATCACAGCGGGAAGCTTGAAGTAAACTCTGGACCTGCGGCTATTACCCCAGATCCGGCGTTCCAGTGTCGGCGACTGTTCCCTTGCGGTACTAAAAAAATATCCCCCACCCAAACTCCCAAAAACTTGTTTAATATTATATTTTATCAAAATGTTTCGAAATGTTCACTCGCAGGCTCGCAGCCCCTCCGCTGAAAATAAGCTAAGTTAGTGAAAATTGAGATAAATAAAATAAAACCCAATTACCTCGAGTCGTTGACACTGTGGAAATGTGCGCAGAGCGACAGACTTGGAAATGATGGAGAGAGGGTGCAGAGAAGTGGGGGCATCGAAAATATCCTCCAGCTGGCGACGAGCGAACAGCCACCTGGAATTGAAAATATGAAGCCATCAAGAAAAGACAATGAAGCAGAAAAAATTACATTCGACTTTTCGCTCATATCACTTTTTCTGTAAACTTTAATTGTCGTGTAAACTTTTCTTTAATACATGAATCTTGCTCTTGCAATATATGAATATTCATTTGCAAAACTGAACGTACTACTCCCAAATTATCAGTTAGGGAAATCAAAATCAAAGGAAATTAGAATTTGGATTCGTAAAGTGCCATGGTAAAGTTAGCATGTGTACTGTAGGAGGTTTGGTAGAAAAGATGTGGACTATACTCATGTGCAAAATTGATCGTATATGCTCACACTAATCCCAAATTATCAGTTAGGGGAATCAAAATCAAAGGGAAATAGAATTTGGATCCATAAAGAGCCATGGTAAAGTTAGCATATGTACTGTAGGAGGCTTAGTAGAAAAGATGTAGACTATATTCATTTGCAAAATTGATCGTATATGCTCACACTAATCCTAAATTATCAGTTAGGGAAAAAAATAAAAGAGAATTAGAATTTGGATTCGTACAGTGCCATGGTGAAGTTAGCATGTGTACTGTAGGAGGCTTAGTAGAAAAGATGTGGACTGTATTCATTTGCAAAATTGATCGTATATGCTCATACTAATCCTAAATTATCAGTTAGGGAAATAAACATAAAAAGGAATTAGAATTTGGATTCGTACAGTGCCATGGTGAAGTTAGCAAGTGTACTGTAGGAGGCTTAGTAGAAAAGATGTGGACTATATTCATTTGCAAAATTGATCGTATATGCTCACACTAATCCCAAATTATCAGTTAGGGAAATCAAAGTCAAAGGGAATTAGAATTTGGATTCGTACAGTGCCATGGTAAAGTTAGCATGTGTACTGTAGGAGGCTTAGTGGAAAAGATGTGGACTATATCTATTTGCAAAATTGATCGTAAATACTCACACTAATCCCAAATTATCAGTTAGGGGAATCAAAATCAAAGGTAAATAGAATTTGGATCCATAAAGAGCCATGATAAAGTTAGCATGTGTACTGTAGGAGGTTTGGTAGAAAAGATGTGGACTATATTAATTTGCAAAATTGATCGTATATGCTCACACTAATTCCAAATTATCAGTTAGGGGAATCAAAATCAAAGGGAAATTGAATTTGGATCCATAAAGAGCCATGGTAAAGTTAGTATGTGTACTGTAGGAGGCTTAGTAGAAAAGATGTGGACTATATTCATTTGCAAAATAGATTGTATATGCTCACACTAATCCCAAATTATCAGTCAGGGGAATCAAAATCAAAGGGAATTAGAATTTGGATTCGTACAGTGCCATGGTAAAGTTAGCATGTTTACTGTAGGAGGCTTAGTAGAAAAGATGTGGACTATATTCATTTGCAAAATTGATCGTATATGCTCACACTAATCCCAAATTATCAGTTAGGGAAATCAAAATCAAAGGGAAATAGAATTTGGATCCATAAAGAGCCATGGTAAAGTTAGCATATGTACTGTAGGAGGCTTAGTAGAAAAGATGTAGACTATATTCATTTGCAAAATTGATCGTATATGCTCACACTAATCCTAAATTATCAGTTAGGGAAAAAAATAAAAGAGAATTAGAATTTGGATTCGTACAGTGCCATGGTGAAGTTAGCATGTGTACTGTAGGAGGCTTAGTAGAAAAGATGTGGACTGTATTCATTTGCAAAATTGATCGTATATGCTCATACTAATCCTAAATTATCAGTTAGGGAAATAAACATAAAAAGGAATTAGAATTTGGATTCGTACAGTGCCATGGTGAAGTTAGCAAGTGTACTGTAGGAGGCTTAGTAGAAAAGATGTGGACTATATTCATTTGCAAAATTGATCGTATATGCTCACACTAATCCCAAATTATCAGTTAGGGAAATCAAAGTCAAAGGGAATTAGAATTTGGATTCGTACAGTGCCATGGTAAAGTTAGCATGTGTACTGTAGGAGGCTTAGTGGAAAAGATGTGGACTATATCTATTTGCAAAATTGATCGTAAATACTCACACTAATCCCAAATTATCAGTTAGGGGAATCAAAATCAAAGGTAAATAGAATTTGGATCCATAAAGAGCCATGATAAAGTTAGCATGTGTACTGTAGGAGGTTTGGTAGAAAAGATGTGGACTATATTAATTTGCAAAATTGATCGTATATGCTCACACTAATTCCAAATTATCAGTTAGGGGAATCAAAATCAAAGGGAAATTGAATTTGGATCCATAAAGAGCCATGGTAAAGTTAGTATGTGTACTGTAGGAGGCTTAGTAGAAAAGATGTGGACTATATTCATTTGCAAAATAGATTGTATATGCTCACACTAATCCCAAATTATCAGTCAGGGGAATCAAAATCAAAGGGAATTAGAATTTGGATTCGTACAGTGCCATGGTAAAGTTAGCATGTTTACTGTAGGAGGCTTAGTAGAAAAGATGTGGACTATATTCATTTGCAAAATTGATCGTATATGCTCACACTAATCCCAAATTATCAGTTAGGGAAATCAAAGTCAAAGGGAATTAGAATTTGGATTCGTACAGTGCCATGGTAAAGTTAGCATGTTTACTGTAGGAGGCTTAGTAGAAAAGATGTGGACTATATTCATTTGCAAAATTGATCGTATATGCTCACACTAATTCCAAATTATCAGTTAGGGGAATCAAAATCAAAGGGAAATTGAATTTGGATCCATAAAGAGCCATGGTAAAGTTAGTATGTGTACTGTAGGAGGCTTAGTAGAAAAGATGTGGACTATATTCATTTGCAAAATAGATTGTATATGCTCACACTAATCCCAAATTATCAGTTAGGGAAATCAATGTCAAAGGGAATTAAAATTTGGATTCGTACAGTGCCATGGTAAAGTTAGCATGTGTACTGTAGGAGGCTTAGTAGAAAAGATGTGGACTATATTCATTTGCAAAATTGATCGTATATGCTCACACTAATCCCAAATTATCAGTTAGGGGAATCAAAATCAAAGGGAATTAGAATTTGGATTCGTACAGTGCCATGGTAAAGTTAGCATGCGTACTGTAGGAGGCTTAGTAGAAAAGATGTGGACTATATTCATTTGCAAAATTGATCGTATATGCTCACACTAATCCCAAATTATCAGTTAGGGAAATCAAAGTCAAAGGGAATTAAAATTTGGATTCGTACAGTGCCATGGTAAAGTTAGCATGTGTACTGTAGGAGGCTTAGTAGAAAAGATGTGGACTATATTCATTTGCAAAATTGATCGTATATGCTCACACTAATCCCAAATTATCAGTTAGGGGAATCAAAATCAAAGGGAAATTGAATTCGGATTCGTACAGTGCCATGGTAAAGTTAGCATGTTTACTGTAGGAGGCTTAGTAGAAAAGATGTGGACTATATTCATTTGCAAAATTGATCGTATATGCTCACACTAATCCCAAATTATCAGTTAGGGAAATCAAAGTCAAAGGGAATTAGAATTTGGATTCGTACAGTGCCATGGTAAAGTTAGCATGTTTACTGTAGGAGGCTTAGTAGAAAAGATGTGGACTATATTCATTTGCAAAATTGATCGTATATGCTCACACTAATCCCAAATTATCAGTTAGGGAAATCAAAGTCAAAGGGAATTAAAATTTGGATTCGTACAGTGCCATGGTAAAGTTAGCATGTGTACTGTAGGAGGCTTAGTAGAAAAGATGTGGACTATATTCATTTGCAAAATTGATCGTATATGCTCACACTAATCCCAAATTATCAGTTAGGGAAATCAAAATCAAAGGAAATTAGAATTTGGATTCGTAAAGAGCCATGGTAGTGCCATGGTAAAGGTAAAGTTAGCATGTGTACTGTAGGAGGCTTAGTAGAAAAGTTGTGGACTATATTCATTTGCAAAATAGATCGTATATGCTCACACTAATCCAAAATTATCAGTTAGGGGAATCAAAATCAAAGGGAAATAGAATTTGGATCCATAAAGAGCCATGATAAAGTTAGCATGCGTACTGTAGGAGGCTTAGTGGAAAAGATGTGGACTATATCTATTTGCAAAATAGATCGTATATGCTCACACTAATCCCAAATTATCAGTTAGGGAAATCAAAATCAAAGGAAATTAGAATTTGGATTCGTAAAGAGCCATGGTAGTGCCATGGTAAAGGTAAAGTTAGCATGTGTACTGTAGGAGGCTTAGTAGAAAAGTTGTGGACTATATTAATTTGCAAAATTGATCGTATATGCTCACACTAATCCCAAATTATCAGTTAGGGAAATCAAAGTCAAAGGGAATTAAAATTTGGATTCGTACAGTGCCATGGTAAAGTTAGCATGTGTACTGTAGGAGGCTTAGTAGAAAAGATGTGGACTATATTCATTTGCAAAATTGATCGTATATGCTCACACTAATCCCAAATTATCAGTTAGGGAAATCAAAATCAAAGGAAATTAGAATTTGGATTCGTAAAGAGCCATGGTAGTGCCATGGTAAAGGTAAAGTTAGCATGTGTACTGTAGGAGGCTTAGTAGAAAAGATTTGGACTATATTCATTTGCAAAATAGATCGTATATGCTCACACTAATCCCAAATTATCAGTTAGGGGAATCAAAATCAAAGGGAAATAGAATTTGGATCCATAAAGAGCCATGATAAAGTTAGCATGTGTACTGTAGGAGGTTTGGTAGAAAAGATGTGGACTATATTAATTTGCAAAATTGATCGTATATGCTCACACTAATCCCAAATTATCAGTTAGGGAAATGAAAGTCAAAGGGAATTAGAATTTGGATTCGTACAGTGCCATGGTAAAGTTAGCATGTGTACTGTAGGAGGCTTAGTGGAAAAGATGTGGACTATATCTATTTGCAAAATTGATCGTATATACTCACACTAATCCCAAATTATCAGTTAGGGGAATCAAAATCAAAGGGAAATAGAATTTGGATTCGTACAGTGCCATGGTAAAGTTAGCATGTTTACTGTAGGAGGCTTAGTAGAAAAGATGTGGACTATATTCATTTGCAAAATTGATCGTATATGCTCACACTAATCCCAAATTATCAGTTAGGGAAATCAAAGTCAAAGGGAATTAAAATTTGGATTCGTACAGTGCCATGGTAAAGTTAGCATGTGTACTGTAGGAGGCTTAGTAGAAAAGATGTGGACTATATTCATTTGCAAAATTGATCGTATATGCTCATCCCAAATTATCAGTTAGGGAAATCAAAGTCAAAGGGAATTAAAATGTGGATTCGTACCGTGCCATGGTAAAGTTAGCATGTGTACTGTAGGAGGCTTAGTAGAAAAGATGTGGACTATATTCATTTGCAAAATTGATCGTATATGCTCACACTAATCCCAAATTATCAGTTAGGGAAATCAAAGTCAAAGGGAATTAAAATTTGGATTCGTACAGTGCCATGGTAAAGTTAGCATGTGTACTGTAGGAGGCTTAGTAGAAAAGATGTGGACTATATTCATTTGCAAAATTGATCGTATATGCTCACACTAATCCCAAATTATCAGTTAGGGAAATCAAAGTCAAAGGGAATTAAAATTTGGATTCGTACAGTGCCATGGTAAAGTTAGCATGTGTACTGTAGGAGGCTTAGTAGAAAAGATGTGGACTATATTCATTTGCAAAATTGATCGTATATGCTCACACTAATCCCAAATTATCAGTTAGGGAAATCAAAATCAAAGGGAAATAGAATTTGGATTCGTACAGTGCCATGGTAAAGTTAGCATGTGTATTGTAGGAGGTTTGGTAGAAAAGATGTGGACTATACTCATGTGCAAAATTGATCGTATATGCTCACACTAATCCCAAATTATCAGTTAGGGGAATCAAAATCAAAGGGAAATAGAATTTGGATCCATAAAGAGCAATGGTAAAATTAGCATATGTACTGTAGGAGGCTTAGTAGAAAAGATGTGGACTATATTCATTTGCAAAATTGATCGTATATGCTCACACTAATCCCAAATTATCAGTTAGGGGAATCAAAATCAAAGGGAAATCGAATTCGGATCCATAAAGAGCCATGGTAAAGTTAGCATCTGTACTGTAGGAGGCTTAGTAGAAAAGATGTGGACTATACTCATTTGCAAAATTGATCGTATGTACTCATACTACCCCCAAATTATCAGTTAGGGGAATCAAAATCAAAGGAAAATAGAATTTGGATCCATAAAGAGCCATGGTAAAGTTGGCATGTGTACTGTAGGAGGCTTAGTAGAAAAGATGTGGACTATATTCATTTGCAAAATTGATCGTATATGCTCACACTAATCCCAAATTGTCAGTTAGGGGAATCAAAATCAAAGGGAAATAGAATTTGGATCCATAAAGAGCCATGATAAAGTTAGCATGTGTACTGTAGGAGGCTTGGTAGAAAAGATGTGGACTATATTCATTTGCAAAATGGATCGTATATGCTCACACTAATCCCAAATTATCAGTTAGGGAAATCAAAGTCAAAGGGAATTAGAATTTGGATTCGTACAATGCCATGGTAAAGTTAGCATGTGTACTGTAGGAGGCTTAGAAGAAAGTATGTGGACTATATTCATTTGCAAAATTGATCGTATATGCTCACACTAATTCCAAATAATCAGTTAGGGAAATCAAAATCAAAAAGAAATAGAATTTGGATCCATAAAGAGTCATGGTAAAGTTAGCATGTGTACTGTAGGAGGCTTAGTGGAAAAGATGTGGACTATATCTATTTGCAAAATTGATCGTATATGCTCACACTAATCCCAAATTATCAGTTAGGGAAATCAAAGTCAAAGGGAATTAAAATTTGGATTCGTACAGTGCCATGGTAGAGTTAGCATGTGTACTGTAGGAGGCTTAGTAGAAAAGATGTGGACTATATTCATTTGCACAATTGATCGTATATGCTCACACTAATCCCAAATTATCAGTTAGGGGAATCAAAATCAAAGGGAAATTGAATTCGGATTCGTACAGTGCCATGGTAAAGTTAGCATGTTTACTGTAGGAGGCTTTGTAGAAAAGATGTGGACTATATTCATTTGCAAAATTGATCGTATATGCTCACACTAATCCCAAATTATCAGTTAGGGAAATCAAAGTCAAAGGGAATTAGAATTTGGATTCGTACAGTGCCATGGTAAAGTTAGCATGTTTACTGTAGGAGGCTTAGTAGAAAAGATGTGGACTATATTCATTTGCAAAATTGATCGTATATGCTCACACTAATCCCAAATTATCAGTTAGGGAAATCAAAGTCAAAGGGAATTAAAATTTGGATTCGTACAGTGCCATGGTAAAGTTAGCATGTGTACTGTAGGAGGCTTAGTAGAAAAGATGTGGACTATATTCATTTGCAAAATTGATCGTATATGCTCACACTAATCCCAAATTATCAGTTAGGGAAATCAAAATCAAAGGAAATTAGAATTTGGATTCGTAAAGAGCCATGGTAGTGCCATGGTAAAGGTAAAGTTAGCATGTGTACTGTAGGAGGCTTAGTAGAAAAGATTTGGACTATATTCATTTGCAAAATAGATCGTATATGCTCACACTAATCCCAAATTATCAGTTAGGGGAATCAAAATCAAAGGGAAATAGAATTTGGATCCATAAAGAGCCATGATAAAGTTAGCATGTGTACTGTAGGAGGTTTGGTAGAAAAGATGTGGACTATATTAATTTGCAAAATTGATCGTATATGCTCACACTAATCCCAAATTATCAGTTAGGGAAATGAAAGTCAAAGGGAATTAGAATTTGGATTCGTACAGTGCCATGGTAAAGTTAGCATGTGTACTGTAGGAGGCTTAGTGGAAAAGATGTGGACTATATCTATTTGCAAAATTGATCGTATATACTCACACTAATCCCAAATTATCAGTTAGGGGAATCAAAATCAAAGGGAAATAGAATTTGGATTCGTACAGTGCCATGGTAAAGTTAGCATGTTTACTGTAGGAGGCTTAGTAGAAAAGATGTGGACTATATTCATTTGCAAAATTGATCGTATATGCTCACACTAATCCCAAATTATCAGTTAGGGAAATCAAAGTCAAAGGGAATTAAAATTTGGATTCGTACAGTGCCATGGTAAAGTTAGCATGTGTACTGTAGGAGGCTTAGTAGAAAAGATGTGGACTATATTCATTTGCAAAATTGATCGTATATGCTCATCCCAAATTATCAGTTAGGGAAATCAAAGTCAAAGGGAATTAAAATGTGGATTCGTACCGTGCCATGGTAAAGTTAGCATGTGTACTGTAGGAGGCTTAGTAGAAAAGATGTGGACTATATTCATTTGCAAAATTGATCGTATATGCTCACACTAATCCCAAATTATCAGTTAGGGAAATCAAAGTCAAAGGGAATTAAAATTTGGATTCGTACAGTGCCATGGTAAAGTTAGCATGTGTACTGTAGGAGGCTTAGTAGAAAAGATGTGGACTATATTCATTTGCAAAATTGATCGTATATGCTCACACTAATCCCAAATTATCAGTTAGGGAAATCAAAGTCAAAGGGAATTAAAATTTGGATTCGTACAGTGCCATGGTAAAGTTAGCATGTGTACTGTAGGAGGCTTAGTAGAAAAGATGTGGACTATATTCATTTGCAAAATTGATCGTATATGCTCACACTAATCCCAAATTATCAGTTAGGGAAATCAAAATCAAAGGGAAATAGAATTTGGATTCGTACAGTGCCATGGTAAAGTTAGCATGTGTATTGTAGGAGGTTTGGTAGAAAAGATGTGGACTATACTCATGTGCAAAATTGATCGTATATGCTCACACTAATCCCAAATTATCAGTTAGGGGAATCAAAATCAAAGGGAAATAGAATTTGGATCCATAAAGAGCAATGGTAAAATTAGCATATGTACTGTAGGAGGCTTAGTAGAAAAGATGTGGACTATATTCATTTGCAAAATTGATCGTATATGCTCACACTAATCCCAAATTATCAGTTAGGGGAATCAAAATCAAAGGGAAATCGAATTCGGATCCATAAAGAGCCATGGTAAAGTTAGCATCTGTACTGTAGGAGGCTTAGTAGAAAAGATGTGGACTATACTCATTTGCAAAATTGATCGTATGTACTCATACTACCCCCAAATTATCAGTTAGGGGAATCAAAATCAAAGGAAAATAGAATTTGGATCCATAAAGAGCCATGGTAAAGTTGGCATGTGTACTGTAGGAGGCTTAGTAGAAAAGATGTGGACTATATTCATTTGCAAAATTGATCGTATATGCTCACACTAATCCCAAATTGTCAGTTAGGGGAATCAAAATCAAAGGGAAATAGAATTTGGATCCATAAAGAGCCATGATAAAGTTAGCATGTGTACTGTAGGAGGCTTGGTAGAAAAGATGTGGACTATATTCATTTGCAAAATGGATCGTATATGCTCACACTAATCCCAAATTATCAGTTAGGGAAATCAAAGTCAAAGGGAATTAGAATTTGGATTCGTACAATGCCATGGTAAAGTTAGCATGTGTACTGTAGGAGGCTTAGAAGAAAGTATGTGGACTATATTCATTTGCAAAATTGATCGTATATGCTCACACTAATTCCAAATAATCAGTTAGGGAAATCAAAATCAAAAAGAAATAGAATTTGGATCCATAAAGAGTCATGGTAAAGTTAGCATGTGTACTGTAGGAGGCTTAGTAGAAAAGATGTGGACTATATTCATTTGCAAAATTGATTGTATATGCTTATACTAGTTCCAAAAACGCGATAAACGAGAGAAAAAAGCACTTTTGCGAGTTTGGGTTACGCACGTTCATTGCATTTGCACTAACACTGAACTATTCCACCTAGGACCAGATCACCAGATAGAAAGAATTCACCAGAAGAACAAAAATTTCTCCCGAATACATAGTTAGCAGAAATGACAAAAAAAAACAATTGTATGAGGGTACAATTATCACGCTCTATGAGAAGCAAAATGGAAAACGTACTAGGAATGCTAACAGAGTTCAGAATTGAAGTTTCGTTATCAAGTTTCCCCTATTAACTTTAATAGGCCGAAAACGTACCTTTGTTGCTGAGCACCGCAGATTGCTGCCGGCACACTCTCCCTCTCTCCCCCCATACATGGTCAATTTTTTGAAACAGCTTCATCTGGACGTTCCTTATTGTAAACGCATTGGGTGGAGGGCTGAAATTAACAGAAATAAGATACGGAACATTATATTGCGTAATGTAATATTAGTTGTGACGTCCTAACGTTTCGATAAACACATAATATTTTGTTTTACTAATTACAGTTGTTTTACTTTGTTTTACTAATCACTTCAGAGAGTTTTCATTCAAAACAGCCGCACATTTGCTAATTTTCACTTTTAGTTAGAAAAACAGGTAACCGGTTTTTCATTTTAGGTTACCAATCTACCTACTGAGATAACCTAAACAAATAGGTTACCAAAAAACACGGTTAGATATATAATTGGCCAGCAAGCCTTTACCTGCGATGCGGCGGCAGAATCAGCTGTCACTGGAAGTGACTGGGTGGTGACAGCCTGTTTGGGAGAAGCGACGAACTCCTCGAAGTAGCAGAAACGCCTTGTCCTGTTGAAGACCAACAGCACCGGACCGGTTAGAACTGTAAACAACATAGGTAAACAACTGAGAATACAAATAAACAGTCGCTCATTTGAATAATTCAAAGAAGGACGATTGTGTAAACCAATCCTAACGCTTCGGTCCTTCAAACTGCAATACATTTTTTTGATGGAGAGGTTACGTAGTCGTTATACGTTGGAATTGCTTCACATAATTGTTCTACCTTAAGGGGCTCAATGACAAAAAGATCACAAACCGTCATATCACACACCAGTGAAGTTGTCCGAGTAGTAACAAAAATTCGAAAAATGAACCATTTTCTGGCCAATATCCCAATATACAGAGAATTTTTCCCGGAAAATCAAAATTTCAAACGTACTTGAATGAAAAACTCTTCGCAGAATAATGGAGTGAGAAAACAATCGTAGTTGGTGAAGTAGACGTGACATGTGCACCTCCGTCGTCTGAAAAAATAATGAGCATTATAGTTGCGGTCATTCCTACTGAGACTTGGCAGCGCGGCAATGAATTTTCCATATGCTTTTTTCACCACTTTGGAATTTTTAAAACAACTGCAAATCTCTGTTAGCGGTTGTTCAGTTCCATAAGAACATGTAAATGGCGAAATTTCCTAGAATACTTATGTCTGCTCTAAGAAATAGTCATCCGAAAATCTTGGCACGATGCCAATGGGTCTTAGTGAGAATGAAACGAACTATATCTAACAGTGAACCACCAGAAAACTGAGCCTTCACCTCTGTGAAAACGCGTGCAACTTAAAATACCGGAGAAGATGCAGGCTTAAATACTGGTGTCGAATTCGCCTGCGTCTCCCTATGAATTTCAAACAGTACAGGCGACATCTGGCTGATCCCGGTATTTCAAGTTGCAAAATAGCGAGTCCGGTATTTTAAGTTGCAACGGTTTTTCAGAGCTAAACAAATACCTAAAGTTCTGACAGCAATTTGATTGCAAATATGTATGAAAAACGCAAAAGTATCGGATTCAACTACTACAGTCTAAACTCAATTTAATACGTGATTATGAACAACGACAGGCTGATTAATTTCATTTCAGAACAAATGAATGTTAAAAGTGTGACCAATGAATTCAACTGAATGTAAATAAACTGTACACAACTAAAATATGAAGCTAGTTAATGAGTTAATAGTCTAGATCATTGAGAAGTGCGACAAGATACATGAGATATTTTGTTCTCTTTGACCTGATAGATAAGGTGTTTCCCATTGGGAAAATGGAGGTGTCTGTTTGGTCTGGGAGGAAACAACCAATTTGGGTGTTCTTTGATCAATCAAAAGGGGCCAATTCCACAAAGAAACGGGTAATTCGTTAACCCAATCAGTTAACCTTAACCGGGGCCAATAGCAAGGGGGACGAGGGGTAAAGGGGACGACCGGGAACAAGGGGTAAAGGGGACGAGGGTGTGACAAAATAATTAAGGGTAAAACCATAATTATCAGTACTGAGATCACCACAATCACTAGTAGTACCATATAAACGGTTTTAGTTAGCAATGTGAGCCGCAGAGCCAAGTTGTGTCTCGTTTTACTAGATATTCTTGTCACACCCTCGTCCCCTTTACCCCTCGTCCCCGGTCGTCACCGTCACCCCTCGTCCCCTTTGCCATTTTCCCTCAACCGGGTTACCTGGTTAACCCTTTTGTTAACCCCTTGTTAACCCTCTTTCACAACGTCTTTTGGGGGAAATTTGGGGTTAACAAGTGGTTAACAAAAGGGTTAACCAGGTAACCCGGTTAACTTTTTGGGTTAACGAATTACCGGGTTAAATAAAGAATTCGCCATCAAATGGTGAGATATATGGAACGTAGGTTCCTATATTGAAATTGTTGCAAATAGGTTTTCTTATGGGTTCGGATGAGTGTTCAACAACTGTTATACAAAACATTCGGTGAACTACCAAATATCAAAAAAAGGTCCGTTTAGCAAAGGTTCGTCCGAGACTTGGAGAAGGAAAATTTTTTAGAGTATCTGAATTATACTCGCAGTACGACATAGACGAGAAATACATGAAATTACCGCTCATTTGACTTGAACACTAAAGTTTTGGTTAACTGTTCAGCTTTTACAAGCAGCCAACTACTGTAAATAAAATACAAGATTGCCTGTTTTTTTGCGAAATTTAACTGCGAAGTTAGGGCAGAGATGACCAAAGCGTTGCATGAACCCGAACTTATGATTTATGGCCGGTACTGCATACTAGCTTCTAACCTCTCACCTTAAAATTAGCAAGTTAACCAGAAATGTGATAACTTCGTGAGTTTGTGAAGAGAAAAATTGACTGAAAATTGCAAAAAAAATTATATTATTTTTATTTCTTTTTTTACGAGAGAATCTATTATGTTCAACTGGTTTAACACCGACAACTGGAAGGAACCGCTCATGTAGAAGGCATATAAAAACCTGATACTAAAATTGGCTATTTCTCACGTCATTGGCGAAAAGATGGTTTTTTTTTCAAAGTATTGTGACTACTCGGCAGATATAACTGGTGTGTGGTAGAAGGAACCAGTCGGAAGCACATTAGTATTGTCGCAAGTCGCAAGCGAGAATCAAACACCAAACGTGAACTGTGTAGATAATCCGTTCCCAGCTCCAGACATCAACAATTATGTCAAAAGCACGACATTATCACAAATCACAACAATGAAAGATCAACTGATTTATTCGATGAAAAAAGTGGTACCTTTCCTTTCGGGTGGAAGTAGTGCGGGTGAGACCAGTCATTTTCCCACAGGCCAGCTGAACAACTACATCCGACCAAACCTCAGACTCTCCGCCGTTGAACCCCACCCAATCCAAATAAGCCTGAATCACAGATCGTATCACACTGTCCAGTTAAATTTACCACTATGAGCACGTTACTAAGTTACTATACCCTTTTCCCGTCATTTTATTCTTCCTTACATCTGCAGTTGTGCCACATCTAACAAAGTGGAAAGCCACGGGTTGCAATTCTATTTTGTTCTGTTGTAAGAGAATATTAACCGAACACAACCTCAGACCACAATCAAAAAAAAGAGAAAGAACGTGACGAGAGAAGTACTGCCGTAATGAAACCAACATGTCACCTGAAATTGATAGTTCACTGTTATACCCACCAAAACTTCTGCATAGAAAACCATTTGCAAACTACTCCACTGTTTCAAACATTTTTCTACTCTGCTCTAGCGAGGCACACAGAAACTCACTACAAATCTGGCGACTATACCAAGATATTGCATCGTTATTCACCTATTCTTTCTCGCCTTATGGTACAGCAAAATATGAAGAACCCAAATATCGACGCGTGAATAAGCATATAAACACCAACCTCCGGAACACAGAAGACCTCCGGTAGCAGGTACAGTAGACCACGCCAGAAGGCCTGAGCAGCGGACCTTGCTGAAAAGGGAGAATACAAACCATTCATACTCTGTTCCAAGTATACTGATCAATGCTATAGAAATGAAATTGGGATGAAAACCAAAATGGTAGTTTCGAAAAACTTCGTTAACTGGTGAAAAGACGTGTGTTTGAATAGGAAATCCAAGAAATTCCCTCCAAATAGGACCCATCTTTTAAGTGGAAAAGCATGACCGTAGGTCTATCAAGACAAAAACTATACAAAACCATAAACCAACCATGTGGGTGTATGTGCGAGGGGCGGGTCTGGCCAAATGGCGGCTAGTCTGGAGAGAGAAGTACGGCGGTACGGCCAGGTCGGGACAACCGGGGCAGAGTTGCGGCTGCAAACAGTAAAGAATAGAAAAATTGAAGAAAAGCTAGTGAGTCAGAGTATTTTATAAAGCTTTGTAATGTGTTTTATAAAGTGAAATATGCGCAATTAGAAAGAAAACCAAAATGCATGAAGAGCTTTACGATTCAACTTCACAGTCACAGGTCACAGCTGAATAAAACTCATTAGAAAGACATTATGAAAACATTTATACTCTGTTCCAAGCACACTGATCAATCCTATAGAAATGAAATTGGGATAAAAACCAAAATGGTAGTTTTGAAAAACTTCATTAACTGGTGAAAAGACGTGTGTTTGAATAGGAAATCCAAGAAATTCACTCCAAATAGGACCCAATTTTCAAGTGGAAAAGCATGACCGTATCAGGACAAAAACTATACAAAACCATAAGCACGAGTTTCTCATGAGATTCTATCGATTGCTATGCTACAACATTCAGAGTTTACAAGTAGCTCTTGAGATATCTCATGAGAAACTTATATGAACTTCTCATGAGGGTTGATGGCTCGCTACGCCGCCAGGTTAGTAACTCATAAACAATTGAAAAACTAGAAAGGTGTGAGTAATATCCACATCAACCCTACCAAGACACAAGTAATAAGAGAATGGCAATCAACATGAATCGAAATCGGAACTCGAGCGCTCAGAATACAATTTGAAACCAGGACACTTATTAAAAAGTCCGGAACTATTTGGGATGTATCTACATCGCTGTGTTTGTAGTGAGTCTCGTTGTTTTTCGGTCAACATTCGAAATTGTAGGGTGTATCAAGTTCCAACTACAATAGTGATTTGCACACTTTCTACACCCATTCTACTAGAATTTGTGATGGTTTCTATTCGCAATATCACAGGTATTTCGTCCAGTTGACCCATAAGGTGGAAGCTCACCCACTTGCGGACGACAATGGTTTCTGGTTCCAGAGTTTGGACCGATTTTCAGAACTCGATTATGGAATGGAACTTCTGTGGCGGTTGGGATTGTAAAATCAGGTATATCAGAAGTAAATTGAGCAGTCACGTAACGCTAACATTCCAGTGAGGCATCGTGCACTTGTTATTGCACGTTTCTTATTCCTGCTGTGTTTAACATGTTTCAAGTGATTGTGCAATTGACTAACAGTAGATGCTAGAGGCGAAAAACCGAAAATGCGGTAGTTCACAGAAGATGGTTAGATACAGAGTTTAGTTTACATTTGCGCAACCGCAAATGTGGTCATAGTGCCTTCTTCACACCTATTTTGACGAGAATAACAACCTACCCGGGCGATATTGAGGCCAAACGTGTCACTTTCCTTTTTCTTCTTCTTCATGAAATGAATACCTAACCTGGATTGGATAGTCATGTCAACGCATTATCATTGATTATGATTATGTGTGGCGCAAACATATCCCGTATGAGCTTGCTCGGAAAAAATTGAGCCGTATAGAGTTTCAAACCAAGTCTACCTCCTATCACCACCTCAAAAATATTTATTCCAGATTGAAAACGGCAAAGAGGTTACGTGCAACAATGTGGAGAGTGCGCGTGAAAATCTGACTGACATCAAGTGTTTCCTCAACCTCTTGGAATCGGCGGATCTCGATCTGTACCGATGTACCCTGAATAGTTGCTTTGAGCCGACGGTCTGCCACTCAGAAAAGACACTCTTACAGCAGTTCCTCCCAGAAGACTTTTTCGGAGTAACAAAGGTATACTAGAAGTAAATTCAATAGTCACTTGAATTAGCATTGTAATAAGAACAATGAGGCATTCGTGCACTTTGTAATTGCACGTTTCTGACTTGTGATGTGTTTAAAGCGTCACGTCACTGTGTAATTGACTAACACTGTAGGGAACTACTAGAGACTTACCATCTAGGCCATTTTTCTTTTTCTGTTTTTTGTTCCATAACAAAGTCTTATCTTTGTCAAACCTAAGGATATTCCTAGACAGAGAGAAAAAGTTATCTGTACACTTGGTTCAAATGGCCAGGGGTTGTGTTGTGAGTGTAGCATTCTGTATATTTTTTCCAAACAAAGTGGAAATTTTACAACATAACGTGTTACTCTCACCGTATTGGGAGACTAAAAATGAGATTTGTTTGGAATGAACGAATCTTCATTTCCGTTGTAGTTTGATATCGCCCCACTTGATCGCTCAAGTTCGAGAAGCGAGATCACACTACAAACAGAACATAGACCGGCTTTCTCCGAAATAACGAATTCTTGAAGGAGGGCCGAATTTAAAGCTAGTCTAGGTACCCCGGGGTATCTAAACATAACGTTGCACGCGCCCAAAACCAGGCTCTTAGTTTGAAATGGAATGTGTATATATCGGTTTATTTTAGGCAGCTCTATCATATCAACTTTCCTATCTTTCCCCTTTTACAGTAGGATTCTATTAGTAGAAAGGTATTTCGTTTCTTGTTTTCCAAATGGTCATGTTCATTTAATATTTAAAAAAATTTCATTTAGTTCCACAACAGCTGACAAATCGAATAGAAACTACTGCGGTAAGGTCATTAACTAAATTCTAGGACCGAACAGACCTTACCCAAACGACAATCAGTTCGAGAAGCGAGATCACACTCAAACACAGCATAGACCGTAGGCTTTCTCCGAAATAACGAGTTCTTAAAGGAGGGCAAAACGGAAAGCTAGTTTACGTACCCCGGCGTACCTAAACATATCATTTCGCGCCCCAAAACAGGCTGAAACATGTGAACCGTATGCAAATTGAGTTCGTTAGTTCGCAATAAAATGTGTATTTATTGGTTTCTCTCAAGCACCTCTTTCATACCAACATTCCTTTCTGTCCCCTTTTAACAGTGGCATTCTATTAGTAGGAAGGTTGTTCGTTTTTCGTTTTCCAAATATCCATTCATTAAACATGAAAACATTCATTGCATTTAGTACCACAACGACTAAATCGACTAGAAAATGTTGCGGTAACGTCATTAACTGAATTTTAGGACCAAACAGACCTTACCAAAACGACAATCAGCCAGCTCATTGAACTGAAGAAAAGAGGTGGAAACGTCGATTCGAACTACATTCTGGTACGCGTTGGGACGGAACACAAGGACGTCTATCAGGTTCGTTCGTTCTATGTGATATGTGCGCCACAGAGCATTTTATATTCACTTTTTCACAAATGTGAACATAACAAACAGCTCCCTAGACACTATTCATATTCATATTCTTATTCACTCCGTTTTCAATAATTGAAAGAGTGTGAAATTAAAATAGATACAAATCGTGAAAGGACTATTTGTAGAGATATTTGTGGAGTTGTGATGTTAAAGATAAATAGGGAAGGAATAATTTTCCTAGACAACCGAAAAAAATTCTGTCTGGTTGCATTTGAGACTTGCTTGGATTGGAAGCAACCAATAGTTTTCTCTGAAAGCCACCGGGTTGTTTCTTGGTCCTCTAAAATCTCATGTCGTTGCTCGTGTCATGTCATGTCATGTCATGTCCAAATTCTTGCCGAGAAGATTATTTGAGAAGGACGATTATGTGGTCCAATCCGAACGCTTCAGTCCTTTGAACTGCAATACATTTTTCAATTGCGGTTTAAAGGACCGTTCACACGGGATTGGTCCACATAATCGTCCTACTTTAATATTATACTTTTATATCTAAATCATTTCCAGGCAGTCTTCAGTATCGAAGCCAACGTGAGAACTGTTCTCCAGAATTTGAGTGTTATCGAGCCCTCCGTCTCTCGTATTTTTCGTCATGGTAAACCGTTGAAAGAAGAGGTTGTGCTGAAAAACGTCGCAAAGTTTGCGATGTATGCTACAACACGTTGATCATTTGTCAGAACTGAACGCGTTCTGGTTTCAGCAAATGTTCCCCTCTTGAATGCCAACTTTTCCAAATATTTGATGTACTTTCTTCAATTTCGTTCAATTCAGACTGTTGCATACTATTTTTCATTTCGTACGTGTTTGATAGAACAGATGAGTAGGTTCCAAAGGGATTCGTTTTTTTCCAGTGCTCGTTTCAAAATTTCCGGTTGTACATTGATTTTCGAGCTATGAAATGTTGCTCATTTTGTATGTTCGTTCATTTTGTCTGTTTTGTTCATTCATTAATATATAAATACACTTTTCAGGAAAAATGTACACCATTTTTAACTGTTCTCAAATTGACCCTCGACTCGAACACATCAAAACTACCGTTTTTAGCCGTTGTTGAAACGATGGAACGTGAAAAAGTGAAAAGTAGTTTGTCAGCACATGTTAAAATACGTGAAGAAGCGTGACTATGTACGCTCAGAATCCTTTTTCTTCACTTACTTCAAATGGCGGCTGAAAGCATCTGTCTGGTGTGAGTTTTCAGAATTCAAGTTCAAACGATGAGGGTTTCCTATTGGGATGCCTACAGTATGTTAACGGTACTTTTAAAGCGGTGTGGTCAAAGCGGTAGCAAAAGAGAAATACGGACAGAGAGAAATTTTTGAATTTTTTCTCTTATTTTGGTCTCTGATCTGCTCAGCTCGAGTGGTAATAAACAAAGTGACTGAATATGTTTGTTTCTCCGATTCCCGTAAGTTTTTTGTGCCTTACCGATAGTCGTACATTCAAACAACATACAATTCGAACCATATTCTGGGCTTTTGTCAAACTTTTCCCACTTCACAAACTTTTCAGTACTTCTTAAACTTTTACACTTTACAAGTATTTTCGTTTCCAGCGAGTTTCTCTCCGCGTGGCCGATAGTCGTCTTCAATATAGTCTTCGCCACAGCTATATTTACTGTTCTGGTTCAAGCGTCCATCACCCTCTACAACCTGACCACGAAAGAGTCCGACTCTTTCTTGAAAGATGCTGAACAAGTTGAGAAAATATCAAACTTTAGAACATAGCAAACTCTTGTTCTAAGGATGCTGACCTGGTTGAGAAGAATGGTGAGAAAGAAAATGTGTATGTGTGAAACATGTGTGTAAAAAATGTAATGAAAATGTGTAAACTTTTCTTAGAACTTTTCCTTCATTGAGCTTCAAATAAAAAACTCTTGTTGCAAGGATACTTAACAAATTGAAAAGAACGTAGAGAAAAAGAAAAAAAAAGTCTGTTACTCCTCACACTTTTATATAAGATCTTCCTATGTTCAGGTTGTAGTTCTAGCGTGGCAAAATCAAAAAATAATAAAAATACAGAATAAATACATCCGCAGTAGATCATAAGTTAGAATGAGAAAACTGAGCTACCCTGTTAGTTATAGGCTTCCGTGAGAAAAGTCTAATATTCCCTAATTCTTCATTGTATGTGCGCATCTTTTAAAAACGCGAGTTTTGCACAAATGATGCTCATTCTTGCTTTGCAGACCCACCTGCTGCAAGAAACGAAGTGGTGACTACTCCCAACGCCACCACTCCGACCACAAAAAGCGACAACCTGACACTACGAAAATGAGGTGAAGTATAGTTTTCGTCACATTCTTGCCAATAAGCAAGCCAGGTTCACGAGATAGTGTACAGGTCAGAGAGACGCAGACTGTCTCAGCCTGTATGCGGCCTCATTGACCTGCATGCTCTCTTGTAGCTGGCCAATTGCAGAAAATTGGCGCTGAGCGTTCTCAGAAACATTGGCGCTAATTTTCTGCGATTAGCCAGCTACAAATGCGAAAGAGCACGCAGGTCAACGAGGACGCAGACATGCTGAGACAGTCTGCGTCTCCCTGACCTGTACACTCTCGTCGAGGTCGCTACAAAAGTGGCTTGCTAATTGGCGAGCAGTTGCCTGAGTTCCAATCATACTGGCAACGTGCCAATCAGTTCTATGTGGGAGTTTGTAACAAAACAACGTGGTTTCTACTTAAAATTAAAAACTCAGTTTGTACCCCGAATTTCAAAAAATTTCGTTATGAAACCAGAAGAACGTAATAAAAACGTTCAGATTCCTGTTTCCCCTCGGCATAATTATGGAGTCGTTCAGCCACTTTCTGTCTTGTTACGTTCTGAATATGAATAGTGCTCGCCGAAACAGCTTTTCTTCAATTTCAGGCTCCACCAGTTCTGAAGATTCAAAATTCCGAGACAATCTATGATTTTTAATAAAATATTTACATTTTAACTTTTCAAACTAAACAGTTAAGTTTGAGAAAAACAGGACGAAACTCATAGAAGACTTCATTTGCAAAGATAAAACATAATGTACAACAGTCAGCCGACAAGGAGGACCCGTCTGTGGTTATGCAAATACAATTTCAAGACTCATGATGATGACTAATAAAGTTAAATACTAATTAAAACGTTGAATATAGCAAAAAAAAACACCTCGTAGTTGGGATGTTTGAACTGAAACAGGAAAGCCGGTTTTCTAAATCACAGATTTTTTAATCAAAAGTCAGTCAATCAACTTGTTCAAAGTTCATGCACTCGACATATCAAAGTGTGAGCGTGAACATTGTCACGTGACTGACACGTGTTGTTCATATACTTCTTACCGGGGCTAGAAAGACAACTTTGAATAATTTAATAATAATTATCATCAAAGTAGATCAAAACATGTACAAAAACGATCAGTTCTCAAGACGATACTATACTTGAAGTGAATAAAAAATTCACGTAAAAAATGTAGGAAAACAACGCAAACTCACAAATCTCACGTTATTTAACGTTTCACCTAACTTCACATTTCACTAGCAGTACATGGTATCTGCCCAATCTCCTCAGTACCTATCCATCACCGACAGGGTACTGTGGGATCGTTCGTGCTGCTTCAAAGAGGAACCGACTTCGCGCAGTGACGACATCGTCTTCTTGAACCATCTGGAAATTTGTGAATCAGTGCTTGATTCCCGAAAGTGAGCGAATACAACCAAATTCAAGAAACATTTGTTATGTATGTCTACCACACGTAGAATAGTCGCATTCGATTCAACTTAGTACTCATGTTACATACTTATCACTAGCTGAAGTCTCATTCCAACTTTGCCACGTGTACTGGACTTAAATTTACGTAACCAACACGTATGGTTCACGTTCACCGTCAGTGAGCACGACGAACATATCTCAAATGTAACTAACATCAATTGAAACATGCCAATTACCACTATGAGCTGAAAGTGAATAATGATAATCCCGGTTATGAGACGGAGAAATCCTGCCATGTTTGTAGTTTGGTCCGCCCCGTTTCGGTCGAAATTTTTGAGATTACAACAACGATTCAGTTTCTTCTCATACATTTTCCTATCGCCATCGCTCCGCATCATGATCTAGTGGTTATTTTCGTCGGTTCAACTTCGCCAAGTTTAAATTTTCACGCTTTCATGTTCCATAAAACGTTATATCAATTAAAAATAGATTAACCTGATTAGTTCCCGAACCCAGAAAATATGTTCCTCACCTTTTTCCGTCACTCTCGCTTTGGGTCATGATCTGATGGGTGAGATCCTGATTACGGCATTCGGCTTCCACCAAAGCCAACTTCGTCTGCGCCAAATCGATCTCGAGGGCTCTGAACGGAAAATTGTTGATAATAATAACATTAATAACTATAATACAACTGTTTATTATAGAAGTGTAACAACGGCAATTGACCGTTGGTGAGATAATCTATATCGTCAGCAAATTATAGGGTAAACAACCTCACATTCAGACAAAACTCGAACATTGTTCCATTTTGAATCTCAAAGAAAGAAAACTATACTTTCTTCACTGGCTATTTGATGTCGTAAAAACCGAAAAGCAAGCAAATTTGTGAAAAAAAAATTCAATTAGCCACTCACTTTACATGAGCCTCCCTCTCCTCCTCGTGACTTGCATCACAGCGGGAAGCTTGAAGTAAACTCTGGACCTGCGGCTATTACCCCAGATCCGGCATTCTAGTGTCGGCGACTGTTTCCTTGCGGTACTAAGAGTATATCCTCCACCCAAACACTCGTTGCTTAACCCGCGTCTAGCTCGTGACTTGCATCACAGCGGGAAGCTTGAAGTAAACTCTGGACCTGCGGCTATTACCCCAGATTCGGCATTCTAGTGTCGGCGACTGTTCCCTTGCGGTACTAAGAGTATATCCTCCACCCAAACACTCGTTGCTTGACCCGCGTCTAGCTCGTGACTTGCATCACAGCGGGAAGCTTGAAGTAAACTCTGGACCTGCGGCTATTACCCCAGATTCGGCATTCTAGTGTCGGCGACTGTTCCCTTGCGGTACTAAGAGTATATCCTCCACCCAAACACTCGTTGCTTAACCCGCGTCTAGCTCGTGACTTGCATCACAGCGGGAAACTTGAAGTAAATTCTGGACCTGCGGCTATTACCCCAGATTCGGCATTCTAGTGTCGGCGACTGTTCCCTTGCGGTACTAAGAGTATATCCTCCACCCAAACACTCGTTGCTTGACCCGCGTCTAGCTCGTGACTTGCATCACAGCGGGAAGCTTGAAGTAAACTCTGGACCTGCGGCTATTACCCCAGATTCGGCATTCTAGTGTCGGCGACTGTTCCCTTGCGGTACTAAGAGTATATCCTCCACCCAAACACTCGTTGCTTAACCCGCGTCTAGCTCGTGACTTGCATCACAGCGGGAAGCTTGAAGTAAACTCTGGACCTGCGGCTATTACCCCAGATCCGGCGTTCTAGTGTCGGCGACTGTTCCCTTGCGGTACTAAGAGTATATCCTCCACCCAAACACTCGTTGCTTAACCCGCGTCTAGCTCGTGACTTGCATCACAGCGGGAAACTTGAAGTAAACTCTGGACCTGCGGCTATTACCCCAGATCCGGCATTCTAGTGTCGACGACTGTTCCCTTGCGGTACTAAGAGTATATCCTCCACCCAAACACTCGTTGCTTAACCCGCGTCTAGCTCGTGACTTGCATCACAGCGGGAAACTTGAAGTAAACTCTGGGCCTGCGGCTATTACCCCAGATCCGGCATTCTAGTGTCGGCGACTGTTCCCTTGCGGTACTAAGAGTATATCCTCCACCCAAACACTCGTTGCTTAACCCGCGTCTAGCTCGTGACTTGCATCACAGCGGGAAGCTTGAAGTAAACTCTGGACCTGCGGCTATTACCCCAGATTCGGCATTCTAGTGTCGGCGACTGTTCCCTTGCGGTACTAAGAGTATATCCTCCACCCAAACACTCGTTGCTTAACCCGCGTCTAGCTCGTGACTTGCATCACAGCGGGAAGCTTGAAGTAAACTCTGGACCTGCGGCTATTACCCCAGATCCGGCGTTCTAGTGTCGGCGACTGTTCCCTTGCGGTACTAAGAGTATATCCTCCACCCAAACACTCGTTGCTTAACCCGCGTCTAGCTCGTGACTTGCATCACAGCGGGAAACTTGAAGTAAACTCTGGACCTGCGGCTATTACCCCAGATCCGGCATTCTAGTGTCGACGACTGTTCCCTTGCGGTACTAAGAGTATATCCTCCACCCAAACACTCGTTGCTTAACCCGCGTCTAGCTCGTGACTTGCATCACAGCGGGAAACTTGAAGTAAACTCTGGGCCTGCGGCTATTACCCCAGATCCGGCATTCTAGTGTCGGCGACTGTTCCCTTGCGGTACTAAGAGTATATCCTCCACCCAAACACTCGTTGCTTAACCCGCGTCTAGCTCGTGACTTGCATCACAGCGGGAAGCTTGAAGTAAACTCTGGACCTGCGGCTATTACCCCAGATTCGGCATTCTAGTGTCGGCGACTGTTCCCTTGCGGTACTAAGAGTATATCCTCCACCCAAACACTCGTTGCTTAACCCGCGTCTAGCTCGTGACTTGCATCACAGCGGGAAGCTTGAAGTAAACTCTGGACCTGCGGCTATTACCCCAGATCCGGCATTCTAGTGTCGGCGACTGTTCCCTTGCGGTACTAAGAGTATATCCTCCACCCAAACACTCGTTGCTTAACCCGCGTCTAGCTCGTGACTTGCATCACAGCGGGAAGCTTGAAGTAAACTCTGGACCTGCGGCTATTACCCCAGATCCGGCATTCTAGTGTCGGCGACTGTTCCCTTGCGGTACTAAGAGTATATCCTCCACCCAAAAACTCGTTGCTTAACCCGCGTCTAGCTCGTGACTTGCATCACAGCGGGAAGCTTGAAGTAAACTCTGGACCTGCGGCTAATACCCCAGATCCGGCGTTCTAGTGTCGGCGACTGTTCCCTTGCGGTACTAAGAGTATATCCTCCACCCAAACACTCGTTGCTTAACCCGCGTCTAGCTCGTGACTTGCATCACAGCGGGAAGCTTGAAGTAAACTCTGGACCTGCGGCTATTACCCCAGATTTGGCATTCTAGTGTCGGCGACTGTTCCCTTGCGGTACTAAGAGTATATCCTCCACCCAAACACTCGTTGCTTAACCCGCGTCTAGCTCGTGACTTGCATCACAGCGGGAAGCTTGAAGTAAACTCTAGACCTGCGGCTATTACCCCAGATCCGGCGTTCTAGTGTCGGCGACTGTTCCCTTGCGGTACTAAGAGTATATCCTCCACCCAAACACTCGTTGCTTAACCCGCGTCTAGCTCGTGACTTGCATCACAGCGGGAAACTTGAAGTAAACTCTGGACCTGCGGCTATTACCCCAGATCCGGCATTCTAGTGTCGACGACTGTTCCCTTGCGGTACTAAGAGTATATCCTCCACCCAAACACTCGTTGCTTAACCCGCGTCTAGCTCGTGACTTGCATCACAGCGGGAAACTTGAAGTAAACTCTGGGCCTGCGGCTATTACCCCAGATCCGGCATTCTAGTGTCGGCGACTGTTCCCTTGCGGTACTAAGAGTATATCCTCCACCCAAACACTCGTTGCTTAACCCGCGTCTAGCTCGTGACTTGCATCACAGCGGGAAGCTTGAAGTAAACTCTGGACCTGCGGCTATTACCCCAGATTCGGCATTCTAGTGTCGGCGACTGTTCCCTTGCGGTACTAAGAGTATATCCTCCACCCAAACACTCGTTGCTTAACCCGCGTCTAGCTCGTGACTTGCATCACAGCGGGAAGCTTGAAGTAAACTCTGGACCTGCGGCTATTACCCCAGATCCGGCATTCTAGTGTCGGCGACTGTTCCCTTGCGGTACTAAGAGTATATCCTCCACCCAAACACTCGTTGCTTAACCCGCGTCTAGCTCGTGACTTGCATCACAGCGGGAAACTTGAAGTAAACTCAGGACCTGCGGCTATTACCCCAGATCCGGCATTCTAGTGTCGGCGACTGTTCCCTTGCGGTACTAAGAGTATATCCTCCACCCAAACACTCGTTGCTTAACCCGCGTCTAGCTCGTGACTTGCATCACAGCGGGAAACTTGAAGTAAACTCAGGACCTGCGGCTATTACCCCAGATCCGGCATTCTAGTGTCGGCGACTGTTCCCTTGCGGTACTAAGAGTATATCCTCCACCCAAACACTCGTTGCTTAACCCGCGTCTAGCTCGTGACTTGCATCACAGCGGGAAGCTTGAAGTAAACTGTGGACCTGCAGCTATTACCCCAGATCCGGCATTCTAGTGTCGGCGACTGTTCCCTTGCGGTACTAAGAGTATATCCTCCACCCAAACACTCGTTGCTTAACCCGCGTCTAGCTCGTGACTTGCATCACAGCGGGAAACTTGAAGTAAACTCAGGACCTGCGGCTATTACCCCAGATCCGGCATTCTAGTGTCGGCGACTGTTCCCTTGCGGTACTAAGAGTATATCCTCCACCCAAACACTCGTTGCTTAACCCGCGTCTAGCTCGTGACTTGCATCACAGCGGGAAGCTTGAAGTAAACTCTGGACCTGCGGCTATTACCCCAGATCCGGCATTCTAGTGTCGGCGACTGTTCCCTTGCGGTACTAAGAGTATATCCTCCACCCAAACACTCGTTGCTTAACCCGCGTCTAGCTCGTGACTTGCATCACAGCGGGAAGCTTGAAGTAAACTCTGGACCTGCGGCTATTACCCCAGATTCGGCATTCTAGTGTCGGCGACTGTTCCCTTGCGGTACTAAGAGTATATCCTCCACCCAAACACTCGTTGCTTAACCCGCGTCTAGCTCGTGACTTGCATCACAGCGGGAAGCTTGAAGTAAACTCTGGACCTGCGGCTATTACCCCAGATCCGGCATTCTAGTGTCGGCGACTGTTCCCTTGCGGTACTAAGAGTATATCCTCCACCCAAACACTCGTTGCTTAACCCGCGTCTAGCTCGTGACTTGCATCACAGCGGGAAACTTGAAGTAAACTCAGGACCTGCGGCTATTACCCCAGATCCGGCATTCTAGTGTCGGCGACTGTTCCCTTGCGGTACTAAGAGTATATCCTCCACCCAAACACTCGTTGCTTAACCCGCGTCTAGCTCGTGACTTGCATCACAGCGGGAAGCTTGAAGTAAACTCTGGACCTGCGGCTATTACCCCAGATCCGGCATTCTAGTGTCGGCGACTGTTCCCTTGCGGTACTAAGAGTATATCCTCCACCCAAACACTCGTTGCCTAACCCGCGTCTAGCTCGTGACTTGCATCACAGCGGGAAACTTGAAGTAAACTCTGGACATGCGGCTATTACCCCAGATCCGGCATTCTAGTGTCGGCGACTGTTCCCTTGCGGTACTAAGAGTTTATCCTCCACCCAAACACTCGTTGCTTAACCCGCGTCTAGCTCGTGACTTGCATCACAGCGGGAAGCTTCAAGTAAACTCTGGACCTGCGGCTATTACCCCAGATCCGGCATTCTAGTGTCGGCGACTGTTCCCTTGCGGTACTAAGAGTATATCCTCCACCCAAACACTCGTTGCTTAACCCGCGTCTAGCTCGTGACTTGCATCACAGCGGGAAACTTGAAGTAAACTCTGGACCTGCGGCTATTACCCCAGATCCGGCATTCTAGTGTCGGCGACTGTTCCCTTGCGGTACTAAGAGTATATCCTCCACCCAAACACTCGTTGCTTAACCCGCGTCTAGCTCGTGACTTGCATCACAGCGGGAAGCTTGAAGTAAACTCTGGACCTGCGGCTATTACCCCAGATCCGGCATTCTAGTGTCGGCGACTGTTCCCTTGCGGTACTAAGAGTATATCCTCCACCCAAACACTCGTTGCTTAACCCGCGTCTAGCTCGTGACTTGCATCACAGCGGGAAACTTGAAGTAAACTCAGGACCTGCGGCTATTACCCCAGATCCGGCATTCTAGTGTCGGCGACTGTTCCCTTGCGGTACTAAGAGTATATCCTCCACCCAAACACTCGTTGCTTAACCCGCGTCTAGCTCGTGACTTGCATCACAGCGGGAAACTTGAAGTAAACTCAGGACCTGCGGCTATTACCCCAGATCCGGCATTCTAGTGTCGGCGACTGTTCCCTTGCGGTACTAAGAGTATATCCTCCACCCAAACACTCGTTGCTTAACCCGCGTCTAGCTCGTGACTTGCATCACAGCGGGAAGCTTGAAGTAAACTGTGGACCTGCAGCTATTACCCCAGATCCGGCATTCTAGTGTCGGCGACTGTTCCCTTGCGGTACTAAGAGTATATCCTCCACCCAAACACTCGTTGCTTAACCCGCGTCTAGCTCGTGACTTGCATCACAGCGGGAAACTTGAAGTAAACTCAGGACCTGCGGCTATTACCCCAGATCCGGCATTCTAGTGTCGGCGACTGTTCCCTTGCGGTACTAAGAGTATATCCTCCACCCAAACACTCGTTGCTTAACCCGCGTCTAGCTCGTGACTTGCATCACAGCGGGAAGCTTGAAGTAAACTCTGGACCTGCGGCTATTACCCCAGATCCGGCATTCTAGTGTCGGCGACTGTTCCCTTGCGGTACTAAGAGTATATCCTCCACCCAAACACTCGTTGCTTAACCCGCGTCTAGCTCGTGACTTGCATCACAGCGGGAAGCTTGAAGTAAACTCTGGACCTGCGGCTATTACCCCAGATTCGGCATTCTAGTGTCGGCGACTGTTCCCTTGCGGTACTAAGAGTATATCCTCCACCCAAACACTCGTTGCTTAACCCGCGTCTAGCTCGTGACTTGCATCACAGCGGGAAGCTTCAAGTAAACTCTGGACCTGCGGCTATTACCCCAGATCCGGCATTCTAGTGTCGGCGACTGTTCCCTTGCGGTACTAAGAGTATATCCTCCACCCAAACACTCGTTGCTTAACCCGCGTCTAGCTCGTGACTTGCATCACAGCGGGAAGCTTGAAGTAAACTGTGGACCTGCAGCTATTACCCCAGATCCGGCATTCTAGTGTCGGCGACTGTTCCCTTGCGGTACTAAGAGTATATCCTCCACCCAAACACTCGTTGCTTAACCCGCGTCTAGCTCGTGACTTGCATCACAGCGGGAAACTTGAAGTAAACTCAGGACCTGCGGCTATTACCCCAGATCCGGCATTCTAGTGTCGGCGACTGTTCCCTCGCGGTACTAAGAGTATATCCTCCACCCAAACACTCGTTGCTTAACCCGCGTCTAGCTCGTGACTTGCATCACAGCGGGAAGCTTGAAGTAAACTCTGGACCTGCGGCTATTACCCCAGATCCGGCATTCTAGTGTCGGCGACTGTTCCCTTGCGGTACTAAGAGTATATCCTCCACCCAAACACTCGTTGCTTAACCCGCGTCTAGCTCGTGACTTGCATCACAGCGGGAAGCTTGAAGTAAACTCTGGACCTGCGGCTATTACCCCAGATTCGGCATTCTAGTGTCGGCGACTGTTCCCTTGCGGTACTAAGAGTATATCCTCCACCCAAACACTCGTTGCTTAACCCGCGTCTAGCTCGTGACTTGCATCACAGCGGGAAGCTTGAAGTAAACTCTGGACCTGCGGCTATTACCCCAGATCCGGCATTCTAGTGTCGTCGACTGTTCCCTTGCGGTACTAAGAGTATATCCTCCACCCAAACACTCGTTGCTTAACCCGCGTCTAGCTCGTGACTTGCATCACAGCGGGAAGCTTCAAGTAAACTCTGGACCTGCGGCTATTACCCCAGATCCGGCATTCTAGTGTCGGCGACTGTTCCCTTGCGGTACTAAGAGTATATCCTCCACCCAAACACTCGTTGCTTAACCCGCGTCTAGCTCGTGACTTGCATCACAGCGGGAAGCTTGAAGTAAACTGTGGACCTGCAGCTATTACCCCAGATCCGGCATTCTAGTGTCGGCGACTGTTCCCTTGCGATACTAAGAGTATATCCTCCACCCAAACACTCGTTGCTTAACCCGCGTCTAGCTCGTGACTTGCATCACAGCGGGAAACTTGAAGTAAACTCAGGACCTGCGGCTATTACCCCAGATCCGGCATTCTAGTGTCGGCGACTGTTCCCTCGCGGTACTAAGAGTATATCCTCCACCCAAACACTCGTTGCTTAACCCGCGTCTAGCTCGTGACTTGCATCACAGCGGGAAGCTTGAAGTAAACTCTGGACCTGCGGCTATTACCCCAGATCCGGCATTCTAGTGTCGGCGACTGTTCCCTTGCGGTACTAAGAGTATATCCTCCACCCAAACACTCGTTGCTTAACCCGCGTCTAGCTCGTGACTTGCATCACAGCGGGAAGCTTGAAGTAAACTCTGGACCTGCGGCTATTACCCCAGATTCGGCATTCTAGTGTCGGCGACTGTTCCCTTGCGGTACTAAGAGTATATCCTCCACCCAAACACTCGTTGCTTAACCCGCGTCTAGCTCGTGACTTGCATCACAGCGGGAAGCTTGAAGTAAACTCTGGACCTGCGGCTATTACCCCAGATCCGGCATTCTAGTGTCGGCGACTGTTCCCTTGCGGTACTAAGAGTATATCCTCCACCCAAACACTCGTTGCTTAACCCGCGTCTAGCTCGTGACTTGCATCACAGCGGGAAACTTGAAGTAAACTCAGGACCTGCGGCTATTACCCCAGATCCGGCATTCTAGTGTCGGCGACTGTTCCCTTGCGGTACTAAGAGTATATCCTCCACCCAAACACTCGTTGCTTAACCCGCGTCTAGCTCGTGACTTGCATCACAGCGGGAAGCTTGAAGTAAACTCTGGACCTGCGGCTATTACCCCAGATCCGGCATTCTAGTGTCGGCGACTGTTCCCTTGCGGTACTAAGAGTATATCCTCCACCCAAACACTCGTTGCTTAACCCGCGTCTAGCTCGTGACTTGCATCACAGCGGGAAACTTGAAGTAAACTCTGGACATGCGGCTATTACCCCAGATCCGGCATTCTAGTGTCGGCGACTGTTCCCTTGCGGTACTAAGAGTTTATCCTCCACCCAAACACTCGTTGCTTAACCCGCGTCTAGCTCGTGACTTGCATCACAGCGGGAAGCTTCAAGTAAACTCTGGACCTGCGGCTATTACCCCAGATCCGGCATTCTAGTGTCGGCGACTGTTCCCTTGCGGTACTAAGAGTATATCCTCCACCCAAACACTCGTTGCTTAACCCGCGTCTAGCTCGTGACTTGCATCACAGCGGGAAACTTGAAGTAAACTCTGGACCTGCGGCTATTACCCCAGATCCGGCATTCTAGTGTCGGCGACTGTTCCCTTGCGGTACTAAGAGTATATCCTCCACCCAAACACTCGTTGCTTAACCCGCGTCTAGCTCGTGACTTGCATCACAGCGGGAAGCTTGAAGTAAACTGTGGACCTGAAGCTATTACCCCAGATCCGGCATTCTAGTGTCGGCGACTGTTCCCTTGCGGTACTAAGAGTATATCCTCCACCCAAACACTCGTTGCTTAACCCGCGTCTAGCTCGTGACTTGCATCACAGCGGGAAACTTGAAGTAAACTCAGGACCTGCGGCTATTACCCCAGATCCGGCATTCTAGTGTCGGCGACTGTTCCCTTGCGGTACTAAGAGTATATCCTCCACCCAAACACTCGTTGCTTAACCCGCGTCTAGCTCGTGACTTGCATCACAGCGGGAAGCTTGAAGTAAACTCTGGACCTGCGGCTATTACCCCAGATCCGGCATTCTAGTGTCGGCGACTGTTCCCTTGCGGTACTAAGAGTATATCCTCCACCCAAACACTCGTTGCTTAACCCGCGTCTAGCTCGTGACTTGCATCACAGCGGGAAACTTGAAGTAAACTCTGGACATGCGGCTATTACCCCAGATCCGGCATTCTAGTGTCGGCGACTGTTCCCTTGCGGTACTAAGAGTTTATCCTCCACCCAAACACTCGTTGCTTAACCCGCGTCTAGCTCGTGACTTGCATCACAGCGGGAAGCTTCAAGTAAACTCTGGACCTGCGGCTATTACCCCAGATCCGGCATTCTAGTGTCGGCGACTGTTCCCTTGCGGTACTAAGAGTATATCCTCCACCCAAACACTCGTTGCTTAACCCGCGTCTAGCTCGTGACTTGCATCACAGCGGGAAACTTGAAGTAAACTCTGGACCTGCGGCTATTACCCCAGATCCGGCATTCTAGTGTCGGCGACTGTTCCCTTGCGGTACTAAGAGTATATCCTCCACCCAAACACTCGTTGCTTAACCCGCGTCTAGCTCGTGACTTGCATCACAGCGGGAAGCTTCAAGTAAACTCTGGACCTGCGGCTATTACCCCAGATCCGGCATTCTAGTGTCGGCGACTGTTCCCTTGCGGTACTAAGAGTATATCCTCCACCCAAACACTCGTTGCTTAACCCGCGTCTAGCTCGTGACTTGCATCACAGCGGGAAACTTGAAGTAAACTCTGGACCTGCGGCTATTACCCCAGATCCGGCATTCTAGTGTCGGCGACTGTTCCCTTGCGGTACTAAGAGTATATCCTCCACCCAAACACTCGTTGCTTAACCCGCGTCTAGCTCGTAACTTGCATCACAGCGGGAAGCTTGAAGTAAACTCTGGACCTGCGGCTATTACCCCAGATCCGGCATTCTAGTGTCGGCGACTGTTTCCTTGCGGTACTAAGAGTATATCCTCCACCCAAACACTCGTTGCTTAACCCGCGTCTAGCTCGTGACTTGCATCACAGCGGGAAGCTTCAAGTAAACTCTGGACCTGCGGCTATTACCCCAGATCCGGCATTCTAGTGTCGGCGACTGTTCCCTTGCGGTACTAAGAGTATATCCTCCACCCAAACACTCGTTGCTTAACCCGCGTCTAGCTCGTGACTTGCATCACAGCGGGAAGCTTGAAGTAAACTGTGGACCTGCAGCTATTACCCCAGATCCGGCATTCTAGTGTCGGCGACTGTTCCCTTGCGGTACTAAGAGTATATCCTCCACCCAAACACTCGTTGCTTAACCCGCGTCTAGCTCGTGACTTGCATCACAGCGGGAAACTTGAAGTAAACTCAGGACCTGCGGCTATTACCCCAGATCCGGCATTCTAGTGTCGGCGACTGTTCCCTTGCGGTACTAAGAGTATATCCTCCACCCAAACACTCGTTGCTTAACCCGCGTCTAGCTCGTGACTTGCATCACAGCGGGAAGCTTGAAGTAAACTCTGGACCTGCGGCTATTACCCCAGATCCGGCATTCTAGTGTCGGCGACTGTTCCCTTGCGGTACTAAGAGTATATCCTCCACCCAAACACTCGTTGCTTAACCCGCGTCTAGCTCGTGACTTGCATCACAGCGGGAAACTTGAAGTAAACTCTGGACATGCGGCTATTACCCCAGATCCGGCATTCTAGTGTCGGCGACTGTTCCCTTGCGGTACTAAGAGTTTATCCTCCACCCAAACACTCGTTGCTTAACCCGCGTCTAGCTCGTGACTTGCATCACAGCGGGAAGCTTCAAGTAAACTCTGGACCTGCGGCTATTACCCCAGATCCGGCATTCTAGTGTCGGCGACTGTTCCCTTGCGGTACTAAGAGTATATCCTCCACCCAAACACTCGTTGCTTAACCCGCGTCTAGCTCGTGACTTGCATCACAGCGGGAAACTTGAAGTAAACTCTGGACCTGCGGCTATTACCCCAGATCCGGCATTCTAGTGTCGGCGACTGTTCCCTTGCGGTACTAAGAGTATATCCTCCACCCAAACACTCGTTGCTTAACCCGCGTCTAGCTCGTGACTTGCATCACAGCGGGAAGCTTGAAGTAAACTCTGGACTTGCGGCTATTACCCCAGATCCGGCATTCTAGTGTCGGCGACTGTTCCCTTGCGGTACTAAGAGTATATCCTCCACCCAAACACTCGTTGCTTAACCCGCGTCTAGCTCGTGACTTGCATCACAGCGGGAAGCTTCAAGTAAACTCTGGACCTGCGGCTATTACCCCAGATCCGGCATTCTAGTGTCGGCGACTGTTCCCTTGCGGTACTAAGAGTATATCCTCCACCCAAACACTCGTTGCTTAACCCGCGTGTAGCTCGTGACTTGCATCACAGCGGGAAGCTTGAAGTAAACTCTGGACCTGCGGCTATTACCCCAGATCCGGCATTCTAGTGTCGGCGACTGTTCCCTTGCGGTACTAAGAGTATATCCTCCACCCAAACACTCGTTGCTTAACCCGCGTCTAGCTCGTGCATTGCATCACAGCGGGAAGCTTGAAGTAAACTCTGGACCTGCGGCTAATACCCCAGATCCGGCGTTCTAGTGTCGGCGACTGTTCCCTTGCGGTACTAAGAGTATTTCCTCCACCCAAACACTCGTTGCTTAACCGCGTCTAGCTCGTGACTTGCATCACAGCGGGAAGCTTGAAGTAAACTCTGGACCTGCGGCTTTTACCCCAGATCCGGCGTTCTAGTGTCGGCAACTGTTCCCTTGCGGTACTAAGAGTATTTCCTCCACCCAAACACTCGTTGCTTAACCCGCGTCTAGCTCGTGACTTGCATCACAGCGGGAAGCTTCAAGTAAACTCTGGACCTACGGCTAATACCCCAGATCCGGCGTTCTAGTGTCGGCGACTGTTCCCTTGCGGTACTAAGAGTATTTCCTCCACCCAAACACTCGTTGCTTAACCCGCGTCTAGCTCGTGACTTGCATCACAGCGGGAAGCTTGAAGTAAACTCCGGACCTGCGGCTAATACCCCAGATCCGGCGTTCTAGTGTCGGCGACTGTTCCCTTGCGGTACTAAGAGTATTTCCTCCACCCAAACACTCGTTGCTTAACCCGCGTCTAGCTCGTGACTTGCATCACAGCGGGAAGCTTCAAGTAAACTCTGGACCTGCGGCTATTACCCCAGATCCGGCATTCTAGTGTCGGCGACTGTTCCCTTGCGGTACTAAGAGTATATCCTCCACCCAAACACTCGTTGCTTAACCTGCGTCTAGCTCGTGACTTGCATCACAGCGGGAAGCTTGAAGTAAACTCTGGACCTGCGGCTATTACCCCAGATCCGGCATTCTAGTGTCGGCGACTGTTCCCTTGCGGTACTAAGAGTATATCCTCCACCCAAACACTCGTTGCTTAACCCGCGTCTAGCTCGTGACTTGCATCACAGCGGGAAGCTTCAAGTAAACTCTGGACCTGCGGCTATTACCCCAGATCCGGCATTCTAGTGTCGGCGACTGTTCCCTTGCGGTACTAAGAGTATATCCTCCACCCAAACACTCGTTGCTTAACCCGCGTCTAGCTCGTGACTTGCATCACAGCGGGAAGCTTGAAGTAAACTCTGGACCTGCGGCTATTACCCCAGATCCGGCATTCTAGTGTCGGCGACTGTTCCCTTGCGGTACTAAGAGTATATCCTCCACCCAAACACTCGTTGCTTAACCCGCGTCTAGCTCGTGACTTGCATCACAGCGGGAAGCTTCAAGTAAACTCTGGACCTGCGGCTATTACCCCAGATCCGGCATTCTAGTGTCGGCGACTGTTCCCTTGCGGTACTAAGAGTATATCCTCCACCCAAACACTCGTTGCTTAACCCGCGTGTAGCTCGTGACTTGCATCACAGCGGGAAGCTTGAAGTAAACTCTGGACCTGCGGCTATTACCCCAGATCCGGCATTCTAGTGTCGGCGACTGTTCCCTTGCGGTACTAAGAGTATATCCTCCACCCAAACACTCGTTGCTTAACCCGCGTCTAGCTCGTGCATTGCATCACAGCGGGAAGCTTGAAGTAAACTCTGGACCTGCGGCTAATACCCCAGATCCGGCGTTCTAGTGTCGGCGACTGTTCCCTTGCGGTACTAAGAGTATTTCCTCCACCCAAACACTCGTTGCTTAACCGCGTCTAGCTCGTGACTTGCATCACAGCGGGAAGCTTGAAGTAAACTCTGGACCTGCGGCTTTTACCCCAGATCCGGCGTTCTAGTGTCGGCAACTGTTCCCTTGCGGTACTAAGAGTATTTCCTCCACCCAAACACTCGTTGCTTAACCCGCGTCTAGCTCGTGACTTGCATCACAGCGGGAAGCTTCAAGTAAACTCTGGACCTGCGGCTAATACCCCAGATCCGGCGTTCTAGTGTCGGCGACTGTTCCCTTGCGGTACTAAGAGTATTTCCTCCACCCAAACACTCGTTGCTTAACCCGCGTCTAGCTCGTGACTTGCATCACAGCGGGAAGCTTGAAGTAAACTCTGGACCTGCGGCTAATACCCCAGATCCGGCGTTCTAGTGTCGGCGACTGTTCCCTTGCGGTACTAAGAGTATTTCCTCCACCCAAACACTCGTTGCTTAACCCGCGTCTAGCTCGTGACTTGCATCACAGCGGGAAGCTTCAAGTAAACTCTGGACCTGCGGCTATTACCCCAGATCCGGCATTCTAGTGTCGGCGACTGTTCCCTTGCGGTACTAAGAGTATATCCTCCACCCAAACACTCGTTGCTTAACCCGCGTCTAGCTCGTGACTTGCATCACAGCGGGAAGCTTCAAGTAAACTCTGGACCTGCGGCTATTACCCCAGATTCGGCATTCTAGTGTCGGCGACTGTTCCCTTGCGGTACTAAGAGTATATCCTCCACCCAAACACTCGTTGCTTAACCCGCGTCTAGCTCGTGACTTGCATCACAGCGGGAAGCTTGAAGTAAACTCTGGACCTGCGGCTATTACCCCAGATCCGGCATTCTAGTGTCGGCGACTGTTCCCTTGCGGTACTAAGAGTATATCCTCCACCCAAACACTCGTTGCTTAACCCGCGTCTAGCTCGTGACTTGCATTACAGCGGGAAACTTGAAGTAAACTCTGGACCTGCGGCTATTACCCCAGATCCGGCATTCTAGTGTCGGCGACTGTTCCCTTGCGGTACTAAGAGTATATCCTCCACCCAAACACTCGTTGCTTAACCCGCGTCTAGCTCGTGACTTGCATCACAGCGGGAAGCTTGAAGTAAACTCTGGACCTGCGGCTATTACCCCAGATTCGGCATTCTAGTGTCGGCGACTGTTCCCTTGCGGTACTAAGAGTATATCCTCCACCCAAACACTCGTTGCTTAACCCGCGTCTAGCTCGTGACTTGCATCACAGCGGGAAGCTTGAAGTAAACTCTGGACCTGCGGCTATTACCCCAGATCCGGCATTCTAGTGTCGGCGACTGTTCCCTTGCGGTACTAAGAGTATATCCTCCACCCAAACACTCGTTGCTTAACCCGCGTCTAGCTCGTGACTTGCATTACAGCGGGAAACTTGAAGTAAACTCTGGACCTGCGGCTATTACCCCAGATCCGGCATTCTAGTGTCGGCGACTGTTCCCTTGCGGTACTCAGAGTATATCCTCCACCCAAACACTCGTTGCTTAACCCGCGTCTAGCTCGTGACTTGCATCACAGCGGGAAGCTTGAAGTAAACTCTGGACCTGCGGCTATTACCCCAGATCTGGCATTCTAGTGTCGGCGACTGTTCCCTTGCGGTACTAAGAGTATATCCTCCACCCAATCACTCGTTGCTTAACCCGCGTCTAGCTCGTGACTTGCATCACAGCGGGAAACTTGAAGTAAACTCTGGACCTGCGGCTATTACCCCAGATCCGGCATTCTAGTGTCGGCGACTGTTCCCTTGCGGTACTTAGAGTATATCCTCCACCCAAACACTCGTTGCTTAACCCGCGTCTAGCTCGTGACTTGCATCACAGCGGGAAGCTTGAAGTAAACTCTGGACCTGCGGCTATTACCCCAGATCCGGCATTCTAGTGTCGGCGACTGTTCCCTTGCGGTACTAAGAGTATATCCTCCACCCAAACACTCGTTGCTTAACCCGCGTCTAGCTCGTGACTTGCATCACAGCGGGAAGCTTGAAGTAAACTCTGGACCTGCGGCTATTACCCCAGATCCGGCATTCTAGTGTCGGCGACTGTTCTCTTGCGGTACTAAGAGTATATCCTCCACCCAAACACTCGTTGCTTAACCCGCGTCTAGCTCGTGACTTGCATCACAGCGGGAAGCTTGAAGTAAACTCTGGACCTGCGGCTATTACCCCAGATCCGGCATTCTAGTGTCGGCGACTGTTCCCTTGCGGTACTAAGAGTATATCCTCCACCCAAACACTCGTTGCTTAACCCGCGTCTAGCTCGTGACTTGCATCACAGCGGGAAGCTTCAAGTAAACTCTGGACCTGCGGCTATTACCCCAGATCCGGCATTCTAGTGTCGGCGACTGTTCCCTTGCGGTACTAAGAGTATATCCTCCACCCAAACACTCGTTGCTTAACCCGCGTCTAGCTCGTGACTTGCATCACAGCGGGAAACTTGAAGTAAACTCTGGACATGCGGCTATTACCCCAGATCCGGCATTCTAGTGTCGGCGACTGTTCCCTTGCGGTACTAAGAGTTTATCCTCCACCCAAACACTCGTTGCTTAACCCGCGTCTAGCTCGTGACTTGCATCACAGCGGGAAGCTTCAAGTAAACTCTGGACCTGCGGCTATTACCCCAGATCCGGCATTCTAGTGTCGGCGACTGTTCGCTTGCGGTACTAAGAGTATATCCTCCACCCAAACACTCGTTGCTTAACCCGCGTCTAGCTCGTGACTTGCATCACAGCGGGAAACTTGAAGTAAACTCTGGACCTGCGGCTATTACCCCAGATCCGGCATTCTAGTGTCGGCGACTGTTCCCTTGCGGTACTAAGAGTATATCCTCCACCCAAACACTCGTTGCTTAACCCGCGTCTAGCTCGTGACTTGCATCACAGCGGGAAGCTTCAAGTAAACTCTGGACCTGCGGCTATTACCCCAGATCCGGCATTCTAGTGTCGGCGACTGTTCCCTTGCGGTACTAAGAGTATATCCTCCACCCAAACACTCGTTGCTTAACCCGCGTCTAGCTCGTGACTTGCATCACAGCGGGAAACTTGAAGTAAACTCTGGACCTGCGGCTATTACCCCAGATCCGGCATTCTAGTGTCGGCGACTGTTCCCTTGCGGTACTAAGAGTATATCCTCCACCCAAACACTCGTTGCTTAACCCGCGTCTAGCTCGTGACTTGCATCACAGCGGGAAGCTCGAAGTAAACTCTGGACCTGCGGCTATTACCCCCAGATCCGGCATTCTAGTGTCGGCGACTGTTCCCTTGCGGTACTAAGAGTTTATCCTCCACCCAAACACTCGTTGCTTAACCCGCGTCTAGCTCGTGACTTGCATCACAGCGGGAAGCTTGAAGTAAACTCTGGACCTGCGGCTATTACCCCAGATCCGGCATTCTAGTGTCGGCGACTGTTTCCTTGCGGTACTAAGAGTATATCCTCCACCCAAACACTCGTTGCTTAACCCGCGTCAAGCTCGTGACTTGCATCACAGCGGAAAGCTTGAAGTAAACTATGGACCTGCGGCTATTACCCCAGATCCGGCATTCTAGTGTCGGCGACTGTTCCCTTGCGGTACTAAGAGTATATCCTCCACCCAAACACTCGTTGCTTAACCCGCGTCTAGCTCGTGATTTGCATCACAGCGGGAAGCTTGAAGTAAACTCTGGACCTGCGGCTATTACCCCAGATCCGGCATTCTAGTGTCGGCGACTGTTCCCTTGCGGTACTAAGAGTATATCCTCCACCCAAACACTCGTTGCTTAACCCGCGTCTAGCTCGTGACTTGCATCACAGCGGGAAGCTTGAAGTAAACTCTGGACCTGCGGCTATTACCCCAGATCCGGCATTCTAGTGTCGGCGACTGTTCCCTTGCGGTACTAAGAGTATATCCTCCACCCAAACACTCGTTGCTTAACCCGCGTCTAGCTCGTGACTTGCATCACATCGGGAAGCTTGAAGTAAACTCTGGACCTGCGGCTATTACCCCAGATCCGGCATTCTAGTGTCGGCGACTGTTCCCTTGCGGTACTAAGAGTATATCCTCCACCCAAAAACTCGTTGCTTAACCCGCGTCTAGCTCGTGACTTGCATCACAGCGGGAAGCTTGAAGTAAACTCTGGACCTGCGGCTAATACCCCAGATCCGGCGTTCTAGTGTCGGCGACTGTTCCCTTGCGGTACTAAGAGTATATCCTCCACCCAAACACTCGTTGCTTAACCCGCGTCTAGCTCGTGACTTGCATCACAGCGGGAAGCTTGAAGTAAACTCTGGACCTGCGGCTTTTACCCCAGATCCGGCATTCTAGTGTCGGCGACTGTTCCCTTGCGGTACTAAGAGTATATCCTCCACCCAAACACTCGTTGCTTAACCCGCGTCTAGCTCGTGACTTGCATCACAGCGGGAAGCTTGAAGTAAACTCTGGACCTGCGGCTATTACCCCAGATCCGGCGTTCTAGTGTCGGCGACTGTTCCCTTGCGGTACTAAGAGTATATCCTCCACCCAAACACTCGTTGCTTAACCCGCGTCTAGCTCGTGACTTGCATCACAGCGGGAAGCTTGAAGTAAACTCTGGACCTGCGGCTATTACCCCAGATCCGGCATTCTAGTGTCGGCGACTGTTCCCTTGCGGTACTAAGAGTATATTCTCCACCCAAACACTCGTTGCTTAACCCGTGTCTAGCTCGTGACTTGCATCACAGCGGGAAGCTTGAAGTAAACTCTGGACCTGCGGCTATTACCCCAGATCCGGCATTCTAGTGTCGGCGAATGTTCCCTTGCGGTACTAAGAGTATATCCTCCACCCAAACACTCGTTGCTTAACCCGCGTCTAGCTCGTGACTTGCATCACAGCGGGAAGCTTGAAGTAAACTCTGAACCTGCGGCTATTACCCCAGATCCGGCATTCTAGTGTCGGCGACTGTTCCCTTGCGGTACTAAGAGTATATCCTCCACCCAAACACTCGTTGCTTAACCCGCGTCTAGCTCGTGACTTGCATCACAGCGGGAAGTTTGAAGTAAACTCTGGACCTGCGGCTATTACCCCAGATCCGGCATTCTAGTGTCGGCGACTGTTCCCTTGCGGTACTAAGAGTATATCCTCCACCCAAACACTCGTTGCTTAACCCGCGTCTAGCTCGTGACTTGCATCACAGCGGGAAGCTTGAAGTAAACTCTGGACCTGCGGCTATTACCCCAGATCCGGCGTTCTAGTGTCGGCGACTGTTCCCTTGCGGTACTAAAAAATATCCCCCACCCAAACTCCCAAAAACTTGTTTAATATTATATTTTATCAAAATGTTTCAAAATGTTTACTCGCAGGCTCGCAGCCCCTCCGCTGAAAATAAGCTAAATTAGTGAAAATTGAGATAAATAAAATAAAACCCAATTACCTCGAGTCGTTGACACTGTGGAAATGTGCGCAGAGCGACAGACTTGAAAATGATGGAGAGAGGGTGCAGAGAAGTGGGGGCATCGAAAATATCCTCCAGCTGGCGACGAGCGAACAGCCACCTGAAATTGAAAATATGAAGCCATCAAGAAAAGACAATGAAGCAGAAAAAATTACATTCGACTTTTCGCTCATATCACTTTTTCTGTAAACTTTAATTGTCGTGTAAACTTTTCTCTAATACATGAATCTTGCTCTTGCAATATATGAATATTCATTTGCAAAATTGAACGTACTACTCCCAAATTATCAGTTAGGGAGATCAAAATCAAAGGAAATTCATGAAAAAGTGGGGGCCCAACGAGTGTGAGATTTGTCTTCTGCTGTGCGCCCCTTAGACAACTACTCTCAAATGGAGCAGCTACTGCTACAGAAACCGAAAAATACTCATGTATAACTGTTCATTACAAACATACAAAAGTCGTAAAATATTTTCTCAAACCTGTAAACCAGAATCTACAAGTCACAGCTGCGAAAGAGAGAGCAACTGTTGAATAATATGCCAAACGTTATAGCACCTAGAATTGAAGTAATGATCAAAACACCAACCATTGTGCACAAAACCAGGAACTCTATAATTGACTACGTTGAATTAACATCTGTGATTTGTATATTCTAGTTTACAGGTTTGAGAAAATATTTTACGACTTTTGTATGTTTGTAATGAACAGTTTTACTTGAGTATATTAGTATTCTTCGGTTATTTACAGATTCTAGTTTACAGGTTTGAAAAAATATTTTACGCCTTTTGTATGTTTGTAGTTAACAGTTATACATGAGTATTTTTCGGTTTCTGTAGCAGTAGCTGCTCCATTTGAGAGTAGTTGTCTAAGGGGCGCACAGCAGAAGACAAATCTCACAGTCGTTGGGCCCCCACTTTTTCATGAATTTTTCTCTTTTTGTATACATGCCGTAAGTATGTGGTTTGATCTGTACGGTGCAGATAAAATTGTTTTCTTGATGAACCACTTGTCAAGTATTACCATCATTCGGAAAAAATATGACGTCAACATTGCAGTTCTAGAAACTCACTTCATCTGCCCTTCAGAATCCCAGAGTACGTCATGTTTGAATGAAGTTTCATCGTGAATTGACCATTTTTAAGAAACTTCCAGCATTCGAAAACATATTTTACGTCAATTTTTTTGAAAGTTGACGTCATCTGGCCTTCTGATTTCCAGAATAAGTCATATTTAGATAAAGTTTTGTGTTTCACCGTTAATTGACCCTTTCTAAGATATTACCATCGTTTAAAAATATATGTGACGTCAACTTTGCACTTTTCAAAAATGACGTCATCTGGTCTCCAGAATCTCAGAATACGTCACTTTTAGATTGAGTTTCTCCGTGAATTGACCCTTTCTAAGATATTACCATCGTTTAAAAATATATGTGACGTCAACTTTGCACTTTTCAAAAATGACGTCATCTGGTCTCCAGAATCTCAGAATACGTCACTTTTAGATTGAGTTTCTCCGTTAATTGACCCTTTCTAAAATATTATCATCATTTGAAAATATATGTGACGTCAACTTTGCACTTTTCAAAAATGACGTCATCTGGTCTCCAGAATCCCAGAATACATCACTCTCAGATTGAGTTTCACCGTTAATTGATCCTTTCTAAGATATTACTATCGTTTGAATATATATGTGACGTCAACTTTGCACTTTTCAAAATCGACGTCATCTGGTCTCCAGAATCCCAGAATAAATCACTCTCAGATTGAGTTTCACCGTTAATTGACCCTTTCTAAGATATTACCATCGTTTGAAAATATATGTGACGTCAACTTTGCACTTTTCAAAATCGACGTCATCTGGTCTCCAGAATCTCAGAATACGTCACTTTTAGATTGAGTTTCTCCGTTAATTGACCCTTTCTAAGATATTATCATCATTTGAAAATATATGTGACATCAACTTTGCACTTTTCAAAAATGACGTCATCTGGTCTCCAGAATCCCAGAATACATCACTCTCAGATTGAGTTTCACCGTTAATTGACCCTTTCTAAGATATTTCTATCGTTTGAAAATATATGTGACGTCAAATTTGCACTTTTCAAAATCGACGTCATCTGGTCTCCAGAATCCCAGAATAAATCACTCTCAGATTGAGTTTCACCGTTAATTGACCCTTTCTAAGATATTACCATCGTTTAAAAATATATGTGACGTCAACTTTGCACTTTTCAAAAATGACGTCATCTGGTCTCCAGAATCTCAGAATACGTCACTTTTAGATTGAGTTTCTCCGTTGATTGACCCTTTCTAGGATATTATCATCATTTGAAAATATATGTGACGTCAACTTTGCACTTTTCAAAAATGACGTCATCCGGTCTCCAGAATCCTGAAGGACGTCAGGAATAGAATACTTCATACTCAAATAAAAGTCACGATGGCATCATATTTCAATTTTCGAGCAAATCGGTAAATGTTACTCTAAGTTACAATACAGTTTGAGTTGTCGACCGGACAGAGAGAGTGAGAGAGCGTGCTAAATGGAGAGACGCAGACACGTTCCGAAAAATGTCTATAACTTTGAGTAAAACAATTTTTTCTTGAATTTTTTTTGCTCCGCGAGTGTTTGAGTAGGTATCACATGTCTTCCACAATTTTCAACGAAATCGGTTGAGTAGAAACTCTTGAACTGGGTTTACTTTTCTTGTCACAACCTTTTTGAGGAGAAACTAAAAAAACGGAAGCGCGCATTAGCCGGACCAAAGACAAATCTCGCACAGCGCTTCGCGCTGCGCGCGATTAGAATTTGGATTCGTAAAGAGCCATGGTAAAGTTAGCATATGTACTGTAGGAGGCTTATTAGAAAAGATGTGGACTATATTCATTTGCAAAATTGATCGTATGTACTCATACTACCCCCAAATTATCAGTTAGGGGAATCAAAATCAAAGGGAAATAGAATTCGGATCCATAAAGAGCCATGGTAAAGTTAGCATGTGTACTGTAGGAGGCTTAGTAGAAAAGATGTGGACTATCGTCATTTGCAAAATGGATCGTATATGCTCACACTAATCCCAAATTATAAGATAGGGGAATCAAAATCAAAGGGAATTAGAATTTGGATTTGTACAGTGCCATGGTAAAGTTAGCATGTGTACTGTAGGAGGCTTAGTAGAAAAGATGTGGACTATATTTATTTGCAAAATTGATCGTATATGCTCACACTAATCCCAAATTATCAGTTAGGGAAATCAAAGTCAAAGGGAATTAGAATTTGGATTCGTACAATGCCATGGTAAAGTTAGCATGTGTACTGTAGGAGGCTTAGTAGAAAGGATGTGGACTATATTCATTTGCAAAATTGATCGTATATGCTCACACTAATCCCAAATTATCAGTTAGGGGAATCAAAATCAAAGGGAAATAGAATTCGGATCCATAAAGAGCCATGGTAAAGTTAGCATGTGTACTGTAGGAGGCTTAGTAGAAAAGATGTGGACTATATTCATTTACAAAATTGATCGTGTATGCTCACACTAATCCCAAATTATCAGTTAGGAAAATCAAAATCAAAAAGAAATAGAATTTGGATCCATAAAGAGCCATGGTAAAGTTAGCATGTGTACTGTAGGAGGCTTAGTAGAAGAGATGTGGACTATATTCATTTGCAAAATTGATTGTATATGCTTATACTAGTCCCAAAAACGCGATAAACGAGAGAAAAAACACTTTTGCGAGTTTGGGTTACGCACGTTCATTGCATTTGCACTAACACTGAACTATTCCACCTAGGATAGAAAGAATTGACTGCAAAATTTCTCCCGAATACATAGTTAGCAGAAATGACAAAAAAAACAATTGTATGAGGGTACAATTATCACGCTCTATGAGAAGCAAAATGGAAAACATACTAGGAATGCTAACAGAGTTCAGAATTGAAGTTTCGTTATCAAGTTTCCCCTATTCACTTTAATAGGCCGAAAACGTACCTTTGTTGCTGAGCACCGCAGATTGCTGCCGGCACACTCTCCCTCTCTCCTCATACATGGCCAATTTTTTGAAACAGCTTCATCTGGACGTTCCTTATTGTAAACGCATTGGGTGGAGGGCTGAAATTAACAGAAATAAGATACGGAACATTATATTGCGTAATGTAATATTAGTTGTGACGTCCTAACGTTTCGATAAACACATAATATTTTGTTTTACTAATTACAGCTGTTTTACTTTGTTTTACTAATCACTTCAAAGAGTTTTCATTCAAAACAGCCGCACATTTGCTAATTTTCACTTTTAGTTAGAAAAACAGGTAACCGGTTTTTCATTTTAGGTTACCAATCGGTTACCTACTGAGATAACCTAAACAAATAGGTTACCAAAAAACACGGTTAGATATATAATTGGCCAGCAAGCCTTTACCTACGATGCGGTGGCAGAATCAGCTGTCACTGGAAGTGACTGGGTGGTGACAGCCTGTTTGGGAGAAGCGACGAACTCCTCGAAGTAGCAGAAACGCCTTGTCCTGTTGAAGACCAACAGCACCGGACCGGTTAGAACTGTAAACAACATAAGTAAACAACTGAGAATACAAATAAACAGAAGCTCATTTGAATAATTCCAAGAAGGACGATTGTGTAAACCAATCCTAACGCTTCGGTCCTTCAAACTGCAATACATTTTTTTTGATGGAGAGGTTACGTAGTCGTTATACGTTGGAATTGCTTCACATAATTCTCCTACCTTAAGGGGCTCAATGACAAAAAGATCACAAACCGTCATATCACACACCAGTGAAGTTGTCCGAGTAGTAACAAAAATTCGAAAAATGAACCATGTTTCGGCCAATATCCCATTATACAGAGAATTTTTTCCGGAAAATCAAAATTTCAAACGTACTTGAATGAAAAACTCTTCGCAGAATAGTGGAGTGAGAAAACAATCGTAGTTGGTGAAGTAGACGTGACATGTGCACCTCCGTCGTCTGAAAAAATAATGAGCATTATAGTTGCGGTCATTCCTACTGCAAGTGCCAACAGTATGGCACTGTTATATTTATAGTACCCTCATTACGTGACCCGGCCATTACAAGTACCCTTTCCATTTACCCTTCTTTCTAAGTACAAATCTCTAACTAGTTCGCCAGACCTTCTGCTAATTCCCAATAAGCATTATGTATAGTAAATCGATGATGACTAATAGATCTGTTACAGGGTCCGCCTCCAGCTGTGAGCGAGGAGAAAGGGGTTCCCCATGCGACTGAGTCAGGGACGGCGGCTCACATTTTGTTACTTTGTTTTATGCTTCCATTTCTTGAATGAACATATATCTTTTCGGTTTTCTGTTCTCATCTACAGTGCGTGTCACTACTGACCCGCACACACATCTTTGGTAGCAGCTCTGGTAACTTTCCCACCGACCATTTCTAGTTTCTCTTTAATTTCCCACCCACCCACCCTCTCTTAAGCTTTACATCTCTCTTTTATTGAATAAGTCAACCTGTCTTGGTTCTAGTTTTGTTTGTGTCCCTTTGCGGCGCCTTACTACCACATGTTGCGTTTTCCTGTAATGCCGTCCACGCAATTTGTGGGGCGCCCTGAGAAAACTTGGTTTGACACTAGTTGCGCAGTGAGCTGCGGTAAGAGGTTACGTCCCTTTCGGCCCCGTTTGTTGTTCCCTCCCGCTGGTGTGTTGTTAGGTGGGGTCGCCCCACCAGAGGATGTTGAGAGGCCTCTCCGCTTTTTGAGTTTTCTTGATTGTTTCTCTGCACTATGGCGCCATGTAGTACTTTGAATACGATAGGTCAACTCACTAAGCTCCTCGAATTTTCGCCGTTGCAGCGGTGGAGGTGGAACTTTTGGGTGGTTTTTGCTGATCAGTTGTTGTGGTTAACGGTGGTATATGGTTGAGGAAAGGCGACCAATTGTAGTGATTATCCAAGTTTTCTCTCAGATTTGTGTTTCTCGATTTTGTGTCTCGTTATCGGCGTCGCCGACGGCCGTTCTGTCCCTGTGAGGCAGCTTAAGAAAATTGAAAGAAAGCGTTGAACTACAGTGAATCGATGAGAATTCGACGTGTGCAAATATGTTAATACGTGTACCAAAACGTGTCCCAATTTCAATTCTTGTGTTCGTTTTGTGATGTGTCTGGTCCGGCAACGACTGACTTTTGCCCTTTTGTGGCAACTCGATCAAAACCTTTGTTTATAGTGAGAAGAGCGCAATAATAAGGCTGTTTTCTGAAAAGAACACCGTGATTCCTCGCGTTTATTTGGTGTAGACAGAATTTGTTGGTTCCACCGTTTTCTTTGCCTCAGACAACCATGCTTGCTTTTTCAAATTGCAAAACAAGAAAAGTACATGCGAAGCGCTCCGTGATCGTCTAATCTCTCACTCCTTTTCCCTCTCTCGCACCCGTTTTTTTGTTACAACCGCGCGCGCAACATTCTATACAGTACTATCGCGGCTCTTTATTAAAAACATCGGCCCGCTGAGAGCAGATAATCATGGGAACATTTTAGATAAATGGAATGACGCAACATTTTTGCGGAGATCGAAAGATACGTTAACTTGAGCACGCCCCTCATAGCTCCTGAGCCCTCATTCCTTCACAGCGGATCAAGACAGAGAGGCAGCTCTCTTTCTTGGTCTATTTTGAGTTTCATAGTTTACTGACAAACTAGCCTTAACTCTCTTTTCTCTTGTTGACGTTCACAATCCAATTGAATTGTAAGTTCAGATAGCTATTGTATTCAGTGTTGTGTCTCTTGTACACTCGATAGTGTGTGTACGAGGGGTTATCCTGCCTTTGCCGGGACTTATCAATACTATGGCTATGAGAAGATCCAACTCAGATCTAGATATGGCGCAGGTGGCAGCCGCCGGTTTGACATTACCGCGTTTATTCACTACCATGCAGGACATTGCAACTGCAAAGGGTAAGCACCTAAAACAGCTGCGTGATGCTGCCATTTCTAGCTTCCGAAACCAAAGCGCGGCAATTGAGCATTTCGGCGCTGCTAATAGAAATGACACCAATACTCTACGCGACCAGGTGCAAACTCAGATAAACGATGCATTGGCGAACATAGCGCAGCGGGTAGACAATGCTCCCCAAGTCAATGTATTCGGTCCCTTAGTCGGCCACCAATCATCACCTCTTTCTACATATACTGGCAAAACCGGGGCAGACTTTCGCACATGGTTGAGGCGTTTTGAGGATGTGTTGGCAATTGCTGATCCTCAAATGACTGATGAGGACAAAAAGAAAACATTGTTAGCATTCTTAGACCAATCTGCCCGTGATAGAGCAGAAGAACTATTGACAGCGGCCACCACGTACGACCAATTGAAGGATGGACTGCGTGCGGCATTCGATGACCCTCAGCGCAAGGAGATCGCAAGACAACAGCTGCGCCAACTCCGTCAGAAACAAGGTGAGTCAATTGAAGATTACAGTAACCGGGTCAAATCATTAGCGCGTCTTGCTACAGTAGGCCAAGCCCGCGCTATCACTGAGGAAAAAGCCCAGGAGGCATTCATTGAGGGTTTGAACTTTGACATTCGTTTTCATGTCAAAGCAGCTTCACCTAACACTTTCCAAGATGCTGTCAATCGTGCGTTACATTTTGAAAACTTGCTTGGTGAGGTAACTCGCTCGGGAACGATAACGCCAGCCAACACTGAAATGTCTCAGGCCCTCGTAAATTTGTTACAGAACCTTAATGTTAATAAGGGTTCGCATGACAGTTATCCTTCACGCCAGCCTAATAGAGGCGAAGGTAACGCTAACCAGCAGTACAATAATCAGCAGAACGCGCAGCCTGCATTTGCCGGGCCTAACCAAAACCAACAAGGGGGTAGACAGGGAGGCAACAACTATCGCAAGAAACAACAACAACGTTCTCAAAACGGGACTAGTGAGCGCACATCAATGGGTAACATTAAGTGCTATCGTTGTGGCTACGTAGGTCATTATCAAATGTATTGCCCATTCGATAACGTTCCTAACAACCTGGCTCCTCCTAACCAACAGCGTCAGCCTAACCAGCAAAACAATAACCAAAGACAATACAATCCATTTCAGCAACACAACCAGTCGACTACAATGGTAGTTGAGCCACAACCTTCCGACATGCAGCTAGAAATGGAGAAACTGGTGGCACACAATCTGGCTGTCGAGGAACAATTGGCCTCCCAGAAACGAAGAGTCGAAGCCCTGCTGGAGAGAAACAACGAGCTGACTGCGGACGAGACAACAACAGAGCGGAGCTCGAAGGTAAGTATTAACAGTTTTACTCCACTTGTACTCATTGCTTGCCTGTCTTTTCTTCCATTCTCTGAAGCATCTTCGCTAGGCTCGGTTACTCTTTCTGCCAGTACACTCGTTGTTGAAATTTGCCTCGCCATCTTTGCCGTGTTGCTTTTGCTGCCTTTCATTGGACATCTGTTCACCAGTCTTGTCTTAGTTATCAACTGGTCTAAAATCAGACTCACCCAGTTTTCGCAAACAAGCAAACATGCTACTGTTTTGTCTCTTTATGGCAGCTTTATCACAACTTTTCTGATGTTTATTGTGTGTTGCGCAACTCTCTCGCACGCTCAGAGCCCTCTTATTTGCCACAAACGCGCAGTAACCACATTTTGGACAATTCCTACTCATTACAATTGCTCAACATTCGATGTACCAGTGTCTTCAAAAGCGGTTCCTCTTTCTCTGAACATTTGGCGCCCCAATACTTTGCAATATGAAACCAAAGCCCAAGTCTGTCGTATTGTAACCCAAACAACGCGCTTTTCGGTCTCGTTCTTTGGTGCACGTGATTTCTCTACTCACACTCAACATCATACTGTAACTGCGGAGGAATGTCAATTGATGACAACTCATAACAGGTGCAGCTTTGGCGAACTGTCTCTTATTGGCGCTGTATCTCGCACGTCTAACCCTCATGTAATCAATTGGCCGTCTGCCCCGTTCCATTGTTGCTCCGACCATATAGTTTCCTCTACCAATTGTGTTCTTCATGACGTAACTATCCATGCAAATCACGCCCAAGCCTTTCCCGAATCTCCAGTAGGGGACCTCTCTGCCTGCAATTACATGGATGGGTTTTGCAACCTCAAAGACGGGGCAGCAATAATTTGGAAACCACAAAAATCGGAACAATGTCCGTTTATTCTCTTTTCAAAAATGCAAGGTACTAAAATAGGGAATGTTTGGTTAAGCGATTCAAAAGAATTCGCACTTTCGTGGCATAACAACGCACCTTCGTTTGACAATTGTGGACATTCGCTAAAACCTACTGATCAGGGTTACGCAATTACGGCCTTCGCCCGTACTAAACGAGATACTTCAAACAATTTGGTTGGTTTCGCATCCTCTAACCAATTATCTTCTCAACTCTTGGCTCTCGAAGATTCTCTACAACTCTCTATTTCAAAATTGTTCGCACATTCAATTCGTTCTTTATGTAACATGATTAACGCAGTAGCTGAAACTACTGTGGCTTCAATCGCTTCCAGCCCAACAGTTGCGATGAGACAAATAATGAACAGAAGCGATATCGTGTCTCAATTCCTAGGAAATAATGTAGTCAGCACCAAGGTATGTTCTCCAATTTCATCCAACATGTACACATTCACTACATTCAATGGAACTTGTTTTTCTAAACCAAGAATTGATGTGCATTTACCTGATAATACCACTTGGCACGCATTCTTTGATCCTACAACTCTGGTCCTAGATAATAGAGCAACACCAATCGATTGTTCTTCAAGTATGCCGGTCTATACATTTATTGATCAGACGCCACTATTGATAGATTCAAAGTCGGGCAGGGTCGCTCAGTTGAGTAGGGACGTGATTAGAACATGGAGAGCTGGTAGCAACCAAACCTTTTCTCCACGCCTACCTCTCACAATTTTCCATAACCTAGTGATTACAAACCTCTCGGAGTTAGCGCCACATTTCCACTTTTCAGAACTGTGGTCCACCATTGAAGGCGCATCGGTGTCTTTGGCAAATGAAGTAGACCACGGCACAAGCACTTCCGTAGACGCACACCACATGGAATTTCCTCAGATCCCAACGCTGTGGGGCTTGGTGTTCGGAGATGTCACTCCTTTCAAGGTATGGAACTTTTTGTGTTGCCTTTTCATTTCGTTTACGGTGCTCCAAAACTTAGCAGTCTTGTACATGAAAATCCAATGGCCCTTACTTTTCGCCCGCTTAAATGGTCTTAGACGTGTCCGGGCAAATACCACGGTAGACCAAACAGTGACCCTTAGAGGCAACTTATCAACACTCACTGATAGTAATCTGGCTGACCCTCTTCTCTCAGGAAATGAAATAGAGCTAATTCCCCGACCGCTAGTTAGGAGTAAAACTACCTCCCGCCCGGCATCCTTGTACGAATGGCCCCCCGCGGTAAATCTAGCAGAGGTTAACGTTTCGAATGCTCCTGGTAGCGGGTTTTTCACAGCCCACGTTCCGGTCAAAGCCAATGGCGTACACATGTTGGCTCTGGTCGACACAGGAGCCGGGTTTACGGTGACAAGTAAGAATAAATGCGACCTATTAGGAATAACGCGGTTGGATACTTCCGAGACTACCGCAGCAGTAGGACTCGGGGGTTTCCCACTCAACATTGCCGGCTCAAAACAGGTCGATTTTCAAATAGGGTCCCAACATCTGAAACATCTAGTTCACTTCACGGACAATCAGTGTACCCCAGACCGCAAAGGAGCATATGACATCATTTTCGGTAATGATTTCCTCGCCAGACTTCCAAAAATCGTCATCAATTACGACGATCGTACCATTGATTTTGGGGACAACAAATTACCTCTTGGCAGGACCGCCGGCGTAAATGCGTTTCTGAGCGAGACTAAAGTAGCCATCAGAGTTTCCGAAAATACACGCATTCCGCCCAATTCTGAAAGCTTTGTCAACTGTTTTGCAGATAACGCCATGATGGAAAACACGGATCTGGTGCTAATCTCACAAGCAGTCAAACTAGCAGAAAACAGTTTGATTGTGGCCCCAGCCATAATAAATAGCAAAAACGTTCGTCTATTGATCGCTAACCCTACTAACGAACACAAAACTCTTTACAAAGGAATGCGAGCATCTACTGCAACTCCCTCTATTGAAAATGATGGGTATATTTAGCATTAATGACCCCTCCGGACCTTCGCTCCGGCTGAACTACACTCATTGTACAATTGAAGACGATTTTACTGCAGTCGATCCCGAGTTCAAAGTTGACCTCAGCGAGTGTCAAGTTTCTGACGATCAGCGAGAGCAGCTGCAAAACTTGATAAACGAGTACGACGATGTATTCTCGCAATCTCAATACGACCTGGGCAGCTCAAAGACCGAGCCTATTCACATACACACCTCAACGGAAGTACCCGTTCGAGCTAGACCTTTCAGAATTCCAGTTAAATTCCAGACGGAACTCGACAAACACATCAATTCTCTCTTGAAGTCAGGCAGGATCGTCGAGTCGAACACCCCTTGGAACAGCAGTCTCGTCCTGGTGAGAAAGAAAAACGGCAGCTTGCGGGTATGTTTAGACTTCCGAAGATTGAACGATATTACCGTACCGGACAATTTTCCGTTACCTCGCATTGAAACCATCCTAGAGAAAATAGGAGGCAACAGGTTTTATAGCTCGTTAGACATGGCGAACGGCTACCTCCAGCTACGACTAGACGACGAAAGTGCGTACAAGTGCGGGTTCATCACAGAGAAAAAGGTGTACGCGTACACGCATCTACCTTTCGGCCTGAAATCAGCTGCTTCATACTTTCAGAGACACATGCAAGTAGTTCTAGCCGGCTTAGAAGCCAATGTTCTCGCTTACATAGATGATATACTCGTTTTCAATGACAACTTTAACGACCATCTTACTTCAATCAGAAAAGTATTAGACCGTTTCAGGAGCTTCAACCTCAAGGCGTCGCCGAAGAAATGCGAATTCGCTCGCAACCAGGTGACCTTCCTGGGCCACGACATCTCCAGGGACACATACGCACCACATGCGAGCAACCTACGTGTTATCCAGGAGTTTCCAATACCCAAAAACGTAACCGAGGTACGTCGTTTTGTAGGAATGGCGGGATTTTTCAGAAAATTTATCCCTAACTTCGCGAAAATCTCCGAGCCTCTCACGTCCCTAACCAAGAAGGACCTTAAGTTCGCCTTTGCCGAACCTCAATTAAAAGCATTTACAACTTTAAAGGACGCCCTTTGTAAAAGTCCGGTGTTGGGTTATCCCGATTACGATAGACCTTTCCATATTTTCACAGACGCAAGTGCAGTTGCACAAGGGGGAGCTCTCATGCAAGAGCGTATCGATGACCCAAAACAGTATTATGCCATTTCTTATTGTAGCAGGACCCTATCATCCACGGAACAACGTTGGCCGGCCGTTCAAATAGAAATGGGTGCCATCATTTTTGCGTTACGACAGTTTAAGTCTTACGTATGCATGTCCGAAACTATACTACACTGTGACCATAAACCTCTCACTTTCCTCCTACAAAAGAGCAAAACCCACGACAACCTCGCAAGGTGGGTCGTGGAATTGCAGTCGATGAACATTAAAATTGTACACATAGCAGGAACAAAAAATACTGTAGCCGATGCTCTTTCTAGAGCCAAAGAAGACGAAGCACAGCCAGCAGACACCAAAGAGCTGCAGGACATTATCGAATTTCCGGTTTGTTTAAATATTTCGCCTTCGACGGAACTTAATCACATCCTTCCCCTTGGCGACATCATCGAGTACGTTATGGTAAACGAAGCCCCTCAACCGCTCAACTTAGCTGAAGAACAGGCCAAAGATGAACATTTGGCAGCTGTAATCGACTACATGAAACACAATACGTTTCAGTCAAACGTAGACCCTGAAACCCAAATCAAAATACTGAATGATGCGGCCAAATTCGAGTTGAAAGACGGCAAAACTTTGACTCTCGCTCCTTCTCATAACTCTAAATTCCGGAACCGCATCCTAGTGATCCCAGAACATCTGATTCAGTTGATTTTTGACGCTCATCATTGTAGTTGCCTTTCGGGCGGTCATTTTAACTGGCGGAAAACGTTAGCGAAAGTAAGATCAAAATACTACTGGAACAACATGTTCTCCGATATTTTTCAGAGATGCAAAGAGTGCCTGTCGTGCCAATTGAAAAACTCCCCGACACCGAAAAACCAGGAGGAGATGATAAGCGTGAGCACTTCAGCAGTCTTTGAGAAGGTTGGCCTCGATCTTACAGGACCACTCCGTACAACGGACAGAGGTAACAAGTATATCTTAAATATCGTCTGCTGGTTCACTAAATACATAGTCAGTTGTCCACTGCCTAACGCTAGAGCGGACACCATAGCGCACACACTCTTCTCCGAATGTATAATGAAGCACGGCATGATGTCCGAATTGATTTCCGACAACGCGTCCTCGTTCACGTCCCAGTTTTATCGTGAGTTTTGTGGGTTACTCCAAATCAACCATCGGTTTACAACTCCGTACCATTCAAACGGCAACGGGGCCACCGAACGAACCTTCCGAACATACCACGCTATGCTATCTAAGTACGTTAATAGTAAGCACGAGGACTGGGACATGTTTGTGCCGTGTCTCACATTTTGCTATAATACTACCGTCCACTCTACAACAGGTGAGTCCCCATTTTTCTTAATGTACGGTAGAGACCCAGTATTCTGTGTGGACAAAATTATCGATCCCACCGTCCGAGACCCCGTAATAGGTGACGAAGATACGGACATCTACAAAGCTTCGTTGGTCTCTTCGATTAGGGTGGCTTGGCACCTTGCTCACGATCACGCGGAAGTGGAGCAGGAGAAAATGAAACAGCAATACGACAAAAATTTGAAAGCTCAACCTCTCAAACTAGGGGATCGCGTCCTTTACAGAAACTACCTATCAAAACTTCACCTATCTAAGAAACTAACGCTCCCATGGCGAGGTCAGTATCGCATCACGGAACTAGACCCACCGCACGCGGTGATCCAAAGCATATCTTCTCCAAAGTCAAAATCACATAGGGTACACCTGAACCAAATAAAGAAATGTTTTATGATTTCAGGACCAGCGGGCACCACCCCCGAGGACAACACAGTGCGTGAAGAAGGACCATCCCACGAGGACACTCAAGCGCGCAGCGATGCGGCACAAGCATCTGATTCAGAAGAGTCGTCACTAGACAATACAGCAGAAACCAAAGAACCTTTACCGTCAACGAGTAATACAAAACCGAACGTCGCGCGGTATAATTTAAGGTCAAATCCGAAAGCCAAAAAGCACTTTTTGCTCGCGCTGTTCAAAATGTAATTACTGTGTAGGTTCCCCAAATAGAGAACCATAATTTTTCTTTTTCCAGGAACCACGGAGCTACAGCACCTATTCTCTACACCCTATTCTCTGATCTACGACCGGACTCCTTTTTTTAAATTTATTTTTCATTCAATTTTCATTTCCGTTGATTTTAGCCTCATGTCTCCCTATACTTCCTCCCTTCCCCCATTTCCCGTAAATTATATATGTTTTTTTCTTCTTGTCTTTGTCCTTTCCTCTGAGGTCTTCACCCTCACTTTTCGCAACCTCACACTCACAAATGGAAAACGGAACGCTCAGTTACGAGTTTATTTTCAGATATCCCATGTCTCAAGCCAATCGTGGCGAGGGCACGAAGCCGCCCTCGAATGGTCAACGTGGTTCTCGACAAACCAGCTCTTCCGGTCCCTTTGTGGCCACTTATCACAACTCACAAAACTCTACCACCCGAAGACCGGCGCCTAGCAACGCAGAACATCGCGGAGCTCCGCAAGCCCGTCGCCCCAGAACCGGTCCCTTTGTGGCCCCTCAACTAAACTCATTCGACCTTCAACGCCGTGCTAACATTGAATTGACACATCCGTGGTCGCGTTTCTACAATCCTCGGGCTCAACTCCCAACAGAAATTCAAGGAGAGGCCCGCTACAATTTGGACAGAACAGACGATTTTCCGGTGCACTACTCAACTTTGCCGGACGCCGTCCCATACCATGAACTCACTACCCTCACCGATATTGAGAAGTTCCGCGCGCGCTCAATTGAGGAACTCCACGCGGCGATGGATATGACTGCACGTCCAACACACGAAGCTCTTTCAACCACACCCTGCCTTCCTGTGCACAACAACGTGCGCCCCGTCACATACACCGTCGTCCAGAAAACAGACAAGAAGTGCCTTCTCCAGGCGTGTCACTTTGAGGTCTTCTATCCTGACCGCGGCGACCTTCGAGTGATCACCCTCTGCTCCGCTTCAGTGAACGTAAAACAACCGGAGTACGAAACGACCAGCACGAAGTTCGCCCTGGGCGACGTCATCTTTGTTTTCGACCTTGTTGCTTCCGGATTCACCAAGAAAGGAGGTTTAGGAGCCATTTCGAACGTCCCGATCGACGCAGGAAGGACAGCAGGATTCACAACTCGTTTCCTTGTTCATCACTATGCAGTAGCGCAGAGGAAAATTGTCCCAGATCAACTAGCCCTCGTTATTGCCCTCACTGCAGACGGCGGGAACACCTCAGGTTTCGACTTGGCTGTTGAACGACTTCGCGTACTGGCTCATATCAACGTCCGTGAGGCTCCCGAAGAAACCAGAGTCAACTCGTTCCTGCGGACCGACGTGGTGTATCCCAACACTCCAGTCCTGCACTTCGTCGAACCCAGCAAGGACCGCGAATGCCTCGACTTATTGAAAACCTTCACCTCGGACTTCACACCATTCCCCGCGCGAATTGGCCCATCCATACACCACGCGAGAGCTATCGACGATGAGCTTGACGCAATTATCACCGACAGGCTGCAGAGATTCACCTTGTACCAGCAGAACCCGGTTGAGGGATTGAAGCTGTTCACTCGTCTGTGTTCGTTGTCGGTGCCCGGACTCTGCGCACTGCAAAGACGGTCTCTAGACACGAGAACATACACTTCGAAGTTGCAACTGGACCCGGCCGGACAACTCAACCTACCGTTCCACTTCAAAATAAAACATCCGTCTGGTCCGGTCGCCATCTCCAACTGGAAAGCTGGTACTCGCATAGTGGTTCGCCGTGCTGCTCTGAAGACTGCTAGAATTGAAGCAAAGATCACATCCCACTTCATCGACGAGGAGGAACAGCTTTGTCTCTCAGCCGAAGCCGTCGGAAGCCACTTTGGTCGTCTCACCCAAGAGTGGGTCTCTCACAACGACCCGGATTTCCTCATCAAGCAGAAGGAAGACAGTCCTGAAGCGTCGCCGGTAGAGAATTTCTATATAAAGAGTTCTTCGTCACTTTCTGCCTTGCCACCCGACTCTCGCGCTTTCCGGATTCTGAACGCCCTTTTCGGAGGAACCCCTCTAACCGCACCCCAAGCAGACCCCGTGATCGACGAGAGAATCATCTACGACGGCGAAGAAATTACGCTTTTTGCCCATCAATCAGCCATCCTAGCAGCAGCAGCAGCATCCGAGGATGCATTCCTCATCGCGTCACCATTCGGAGCCGGCAAGACACTCATGCTCGTACTTCTAGCGCAGCGCGCCATACAAAAGGCTAAAGGTTTGCAGGTAATCGTCAGCAGTGCAAACCACACCATCGTGAATGACGTCGAAAGCTCGCTGAAGTTGGACGATGCGCAGGCCCTGAACGTGCTGCGTATGATTTCAGAAACCAACTGGCGCACTCAGGAATCGACAAAGGACCTACCTGCCATGCTCCGCTCCGTCCTCCCGAACATCCTTGACGAACTGTCGACGGAAGATAAGTTGACCTGCCAGAAGTTCCTCGACGGCCTGAAATCCTTGAACGACTTCGAACTGGCGGTTTCTACAGACGACGAGTTGGACCAGTCCGTGAGAAAACTGGTGGCGTGCGAACGAAGAAATTCGGAACTCGTGAAGAAGGTCGCCGCGATTTTCTTGAAAGCCTACGACCCAAAGGTTATCTTTACCACCATCTCAACTTTTGTGTCATCGTTCTCGGAATCCGGATTACTGGAAGCCCTCGCGCCGGAAATCAACACCATCTACGTGGATGAAGGTTCACAGCTCACCGAAGGAACTCTCGGTTGTCTGATGGCGCTCGCCCCTCAAGCTCGATTCATCATTGTGGGGGATCCCCATCAACTCCCCCCATATTCCCCCTTCACCCTCAGTGGCACTCTCCGTGATCTTTCGTCAAGATCAATCCTCAGTGGTCCTTTGCACCACCTTATCAACACTATACCCTCTCTCCCCCTCCTGCATGTCTTCCGGGCCCACCCCCAGTCGATTGCATTCGGTTCGGAAATCTTTTACAACAATCAACTGATTCCAGTACCCACCGCTGACCAGAGACGCCGGCTCATCGCCGCCGTGCGTCTCCCAAACCCAGGATTCCCGATCGCGTTGTTGGACGTCCAGGGCACTCAGAACAAGACGACGTCAGGCTCATATGAAAATCCCGAGGAAGCCGACGCAGTCGTTAAAGCAGCCACCGCCCTCCTGCATCGTGGTTTCACCGTGGCCGACATCGGAGTCATCACGCTTTACCGGGCCCAATTGGATCGTCTCATGCGAGATCTGGGATCTCTCGGAATCACCCCGGTAACGGCGGATAGTTGTCAAGGAAGGGAGTTTGCCGTCGTCCTCCTTTCTACAGTACGTACCGCCACCAATCGCCACGACCTGTTCTTCTGCGACGAAAATCGTGCGAACGTCGCCACCAGTCGGCAACGGCACGGTCTCCTGATCTTCGGTGACCAGCGTGCCTTGTCCGATTCTGGCACCTGGTCACGCGCCCACGCCGTGCTCAACAGGAACCGGGCCATCCAGGACGCCAACATCTTCCTGGGCCGACTGGAGGAGGCGGAAGTAGCGGACGCCGCCGCTATGGAAGTGTGAGTTTGATTATATTTTTTTTTCCCTCTCCTTTTTCACCTAGATGCAATTATTCATTCCAAATTTCTTTTGATGTATAAAATAGTTTTCGTCAAAATTCAAGTTTCCCGGATCTTAATCCTTTCCGAAAACTACATGTCTCAATCCGGTAAAGCAGTTCCTCTCAGTTTATAGTTCATTTTCGTTTTCTTCAACAGTGTTAATGTAAGTTTTTTTTCTCTCTCTCTCTTTCCCTTCAGTTCATATAAAAATGTTAATAAGTTTGAAAACGTCCAGGGTCGGACTGCCCGGGAAGGTGGGAGGCGCAAGTGCCAACAGTATGGCACTGTTATATTTATAGTACCCTCATTACGTGACCCGGCCATTACAAGTACCCTTTCCATTTACCCTTCTTTCTAAGTACAAATCTCTAACTAGTTCGCCAGACCTTCTGCTAATTCCCAATAAGCATTATGTATAGTAAATCGATGATGACTAATAGATCTGTTACAGGGTCCGCCTCCAGCTGTGAGCGAGGAGAAAGGGGTTCCCCATGCGACTGAGTCAGGGACGGCGGCTCACATTTTGTTACTTTGTTTTATGCTTCCATTTCTTGAATGAACATATATCTTTTCGGTTTTCTGTTCTCATCTACAGTGCGTGTCACTACTGACCCGCACACTACTGAGACTTGGCAGCGCGGCAATGAATTTTCCATATGCTTTTTTCACCACTTTGGAATTTTTAAAACAACTGCAAATCTCCGTTAGCGGTTGTTCAGTTCCATAAGAACATGTAAATGGCGAAATTTCCTAGAATACTTATGTCTGCTCTAAGAAATAGTCATCCGAAAATCTTGGCACGATGCCAATGGTCTTAGTGGGAATGAAACGAACTATATCTAACAGTGAACCACCAGAAAATTGAGCCTTCACCTCTGTGAAAACGCGTGCGACTCAAAATACCGGAGAAGATGCAGGCTTAAATACTGGTGTCGAATTAGCCTGCATCTTTCTATGAATTTCAAACAGTACAGGCGACATCTGGCTGACCCCGGTATTTCAAGTTGCAAATTAGCGAGTCCGGTATTTTAAGTTGTAACGGTTTTTCAGAGCTAAACAAATACCTAAAGTTCTGACAGCAATTTGATTGCAAAGATGTATGAAAAACGCAAAAGTATCGGATTCAACTACTACAGTCTAAACTCAATTGATTACGTGATTTTAAACAACGACAGGCTGATTAATTTCAACTCAAAACAAATGAATGTTAGAAGTGTGACCAATGAATTCAACTGAATGTGAATAAACTGTACACAACTACAATATGAAGCTAGTTAATGAGTTGATAGTCTACATCATTGAGGAGTGCGACAAGATGCATGAGATATGAGATGATAAATGAGCTGATGTGCGTAACATGTTGTTCTCTTTGACCTGATGGATAAGGTGTTTGCCATTGGGAAAATGGAGGTGTCTCTTTGGTCTGGGAGGAAACAACCAATTTGAGTGTTCTTTGATCAATCAAAAGAGGCACATTCCACAAGGAACCGGGTAATTCGTTAATCCAATCAGTTAACCTCAATCAGGTTACCTGGGTAACCCTTTTGTTAACCCCTTGTTAAAGGGACCGTACCTCTATAATGTGCAATGTAGGGTGTTTTTGAAAAACGAAAAAAGTAATTTATTCTGTTTTGAGATGAAAGTTTCACACGTTACATACAGAAAGTGCAGAACACCACATTATTTTGGAGCAAATTTGAAGCCAACAGAATTTGGGTTACTGTAATGCAGCAATCCTTGATCTCTCTCTGCTTTGTTGTTTTCATGATATTTACAAATCCTCTGTCACAGCTTTGATTGTGGTAATTTTGGCTATGTTTTGAATATGGTTCTGTATTTTTATAGACATTTTGAAAATTTTGTACGTAGGTGAACTCGGCGGTGTATGTACGTGCGCGTGGTCGCGCCGCATCGAGAGCACGGAACAAAACAGGACGTTGAGACCTAGATGATTGATTGTGGTTTTTTAATGTTAACATTATCGACGAATCAGCTCAAACCCCCAAATTGAAGAGGAACGGTCCCTTTAACCCTGTTTTACAACGTCTTTTGGGGAAAATTTGGGGTTACCAAGTGGTTAACAAAAGGGTTAACCAGGTAACCCGGTTAAGGTTAACTTTTTGGGTTAACGAATTACCGGGTTAAATAAAGAATTCGCCAAAAGGGGTCAAGGTGGTAAGTAAGATATATGGAAAATAGGTTCCGATATTCAAATAGTTGCAAATAGGTTTTTAATGGGTTCGGACCAGTGTTTAACAACTGTTATACAAAATATTCGGTAAATTACCAAATATCAAAAAAAAGGTCCGTCTAGCAAAGGTTCGTCCGAAACTTGGAAAAGGAAATAAATTAGAGTATCTGAATCATACTCGCAGTACGATTCCATAGACAAGAAATACATGAAATTACCGCTCATGTGACTTGAACACTAAAGTTATGGTTACCTATTCAGCTTTTACAAGCAGCCAACTACTGTAAATAAAATACAAGATTGCCTGTTTTTTGCGAAATTTAACTGCGAAGTTAACCTGGGTATGAAACGTATCTAAAATAAACCCGTTCAGAGAGGAATCAAATTCAGCGTATTGGCTAATTTTGCCGAGGGCAGAGATGACCAAAACGTTGCCCGAACCCGAACTTATGACTTATGGCCGGTACTACGTACTAGCTTCTAACCTCTCACCTTAAAATTAGCAAGTTAACCAGGAATGTGATAATTTCGTGAGTTTGTGAAGATAAAAATTGACTAAAAGTTGCAAAAAAAAATAATATTATTTTTCTTTCTTTTTTTACGAGAGAATCTATTATGTTCAACTGGTTTAACACCGACAACTTGAAGGAACCGTTCATGTAGAAGGCATATAAAAACCTGATACTAAAATTGGCTATTTCTCACGTCATTGGCGAAAAGATGTTACTTTTTTTTCGAAGTATTGTGACTACTCGGCAGATATAACTGGTGTGTGGTAGAAGGAACCAGTCGGAAGCACATTAGTATTGTCGCAAGTCGCAAGCGAGAATCGAACACCAAACGTGAACTGTGTAGATAATCCGTTCCCAGCTCCAGACATCAACAATTATGTCAAAAGCACGACATTATCACAAATCACAACAATAAAAGATCAACTGATTTATTGGATGAAAAAAGTGATACCTTTCCTTTCGGGTGGAAGTAGTGCGGGTGAGACCAGCCATTCTCCCACGGGCCAGCTGAACAACTACATCCGACCAAACCTCAGACTCCCCGCCGTTGAACCCAATCCAAATAAGCCTGAATCACGAATCGTATCACACTATCCAGTTAAATTCACCACTATGAGCACGTTACTAAGTTACTATACCCTTTTCCCGTCATTTTATTCTTCCTTACATATCTCCCATTGCAGTTGTGCCACATCTAACAAACTGGAAAGCCACGGGTTGCAATTCTATTTTTTTCTGTTGTAAGAGAACTATTAACAGAACACAACCTCAGACTACAATCAAAAAAAGAGAAAGAACGTGTGGTCCGTTTTTGAGCTTAACGGCTACTGCACCAACCAAAGTATAAAATCAGGTAATCAAGTGAAGGAAAGACTGACAGTGAGCCGTACAACACATGCGTATAAAACTGTTTAGCGTCTAACAGAAAGACCCGTAAATAGATCATTGAGTCGATATTCACCTGGTATACATTGGCCCTAACTAAGCGATACAGCGACGAGTCTCAGTCAAACTTGGAGCCGAGCACGAGGACATTACGTGAACAGTTTTGCCTACGGGGTACTTCACAAAGACACCGTCCAATAGAATCTGGAAAATAGGAAAAGATAGGTGAGAAACCTACACAAGAGAAGACATGCCGTCTGTTCAAGAAACGTTTGTGAGGACTGAACTAGATCACTGAAACTGTCTACCACGCAGAAAACCCTCGTAAATGTCAAGAATCAAAAGTTTGAGAGCAGGAGTCATCAAAAACATGCCCTTAAATCCTTCCGGAACGGTCAAAAACCGGGAACGGACTCGTACATATCAATTGGGGATAACCATTACCTTAGTCTCTTGCGTGAAGTGCAGGTAACCGGCTACATCCAGCGGAAGCGCGGACCAGAAGTGCACGACAGAGCACCAGCCCCTACAACAATGGAACCATACACCAGTAAGAATATCGACGAAAGAGATTTTTCCGTTTTTTTGAAGAAGTCCAAGAAAGGGTTCCAATTAGACCTCATGAAAGTGTAACATGGTGTTACTATGAATACAATAGAATGAAGAATCCAACTCACTCTGTAAATTCTTATTCACTTGTTCAAAACACGAAAGATTTAGACGATAGTCCACAGTCTTTATTGGAGACGAGAGAAGTACTGCCGAAATGGAACCAACTTGTCACCTGAAATTGATAGTTTACTGTTATACCCACCAAAACTTCTGCATAGAAAACCATTTGCAAACTACTCCACTGTTTCAAACATAGGTTCTACTCTGCTCTAGCGAGGCACACAGAAACTCACTACAAACCTGGCGACTATACCAAGATATTGCATCGTTATTCACCTATTCTTTTTCGTATTATGGTACTGCAAAAGATGAAAAACCCAGATATCGACGCGTGAATGAGCATATAAACACCAACCTCCGGAACACAGAAGACCTCCGGAAGCAGTTACAGTAACCGGCGGCAGTTACAGTAGACCACGCCAGAAGGCCTGAGCAGCGGTCCTTGCTGAAAAAGGAAAAATACAAACCATTCATACTCTGTTCCAAGTATACTGATCAATCCAATATAAATGGAATTGGGATAAAAACCAAAATGGTAGTTTCGATAAACCTCGTTAACTGGTGAAAAGTGTGTTTGAATAGGAAATCCAAGAAATTCACTCCAAATAGGACCCAATTTTCAAGTGGAAAAGCATGACCGTAGGTCGACCAAGACAAAAACTATACAAAACCATAAACCAACCATGTGGGTGTATGTGCAAGAGGCGGGTCTGACCAAATGGCGGCTAGTCGGGAGCGAGAAGTACGGCGGTACGACCAGGTCGGGACAACCGGGGCAGAGTTGCGGCTGCAAACAGTAAAGCATAGAAAAATTGAAGAAAAGCTAGTGAGTCAGAGTACTTTATAAAGCTTTGTAATGTGTTCTATGATGTGAAATATGCGCAATTAGAATAAAAACCAAAATGCGTGAAGAGCTTTACGATTCAACTTCACAGTCACAGGTCACAGCTGAACAAAACACATTAGGAAGACATTATGAAAACATTTATACTCTGTTCCAAGCACACTGATCAATCCTATAGAAATGAAATTGGGATAAAAACCAGAATGGTAGTTTTGAAAAACTTCATTAACTGGTGAAAAGACGTGTGTTTGAATAGGAAATCCAAGAAATTCACTCCAAATAGAACCCAATTTTCAATTGGAAAAGCATGACCGTATCAAGACAAAAACTATACAAAACCATTAGCACGAGTTTCTCATGAGATTCTATCGATTGCTATGCTACAACATTCAGAGTTCACAAGTAGCTCCTGAGATATCTCATGAGAAACTCATATGAACTTCTCATGAGGGTTGAGGGCTCGCTACGCCGCCAGGTTAGTAACTCATAAACAATTGAAAAACTAGAAAGGTGTGAGTAATATCCACATCAACCCTACCAAGACACAAGTAATAAGAGAATGGCAATCAACATGAATCGAAATCGGAACTCGAGCGCTCAGAATACAATTTGAAACCAGGACACTTCTTAAAAAGTCCGGAACTATTTGGGATGTATCTACATCGCTGTGTTTGTAGGGAGTGTCGTGGTTTTTCGGTCAACATTCGAAATTGTAGGGTGTATCAAGTTCTTACTACCATAGTGATTTGCACATTTTCTACACCCATCCTACTAGAATTTGTGATGGTTTTTATTTGCAATATTACAGGTATTTCGTCCAGTTGACCCATAAGGTGGAAGCTCACCCACTTGCGGACGACAATGGTTTCTGGTTCCTGAGTTTGAACCGATTTTCAGAGCTCGATTATGTTAATATAGTTCACACCATTCCTACTGAGACTCCTACAGTAACCTTACAAACTTTCCGCAGGCTGTTGTGAAGCTGAAAATGTAGATCATAGAAAATGCTCTCGTATATTCACTCCACCTGAGAAGGAGAAGGAGGTACGAAATCCTCAACTTCTCCCATCAAAAGTAAGTGAGAAAAACGGCTTGGAAAATTCGAAATCCTACTGTAGGAGTCTCAGTAGGAATGGAAAACACTATATAGGTACTCGATTGTATTTGGACTATTTGATTTAATGGAATGGAACTTCTCTGGCGGTTGGGATTGGAAAATCAGGTATACTAGAAGTAAATGGAGCAGTCACGTAACGCTAAAATTTTAGTGAGGCATCGTGCACTTGTCATTGCACGTTTCTTATTCCTGCTGTGTTTAACATGTTTCAAGTGATTGTGCAATTGACTAACAGTAGATGCTGGAGGCGAAAAACCGAAAATGCGGTAGTTCACAGAAGATGGTTAGATACAGAGTTTAGTTTACATTTGCGCAACCGCAAATGTGGTCATAGTACCTTCTTCACACCTATTTTGGTTGAATGAAGAGGTTGTGCTGAAGAACGTCGCAAAGTTTGCGATGTATGCTACAACACGTTGATCATTTGTCAGAACTGAACGCGTTCTGGTTTCAGCAAATGTTCCCCTCTTGAATGCCAACTTTTCCAAATATTTGATGTACTTTCTTCAATTTCGTTCAATTCAGACTGTTGCATACTATTTTTCATTTCGTACGTGTTTGATAGAACAGATGAGTAGGTTCCAAAGGGATTCGTTTTTTTCCAGTGCTCGTTTCAAAATTTCCGGTTGTACATTGATTTTCGAGCTATGAAATGTTGCTCATTTTGTATGTTCGTTCATTTTGTCTGTTTTTTTCATGCATTAATATATAAATACACTTTTCAGGAAAAATTTACACCATTTTTAACTGTTCTCAAATTGACCCTCGACTCGAACACATCAAAACTACCGTTTTTAGCCGTTGTTGAAACGATGGAACGTGAAAAAGTGAAAAGTAGTTTGTCAGCACATGTTAAAATACGTGAAGAAGCGTGACTATGTACGCTCAGAATCCTTTTTCTTCACATACTTCAAATGGCGGCTGAAAGCATTTGTCTGGTGTGAGTTTTCAGAATTCAAGTTCAAACGATGAGGGTTTCCTAGTGGGATGCCTACAGTATGTTAACGGTACTTTTAAAGCGGTGTGGTCAAAGCGGGCGCGAAAGAGAAATATGGACAGAGATAAATTTTTGAATTTTTTCTCTTCATTTTATCTCTGATCTGCTCAGCTCAAGTGGTATTAAACAAAGTGGCTGAATATGTTTGTTTCTTCAATTCCAGTAAGTTTTTAGTGCCTTACCGATGGTCGTACATTCAAACAACATACAACTCGAACCATATTCTGAGCTTTTGTCAAACTTTTTTACGCTTCTGAAACTTTTTGGTACTTCCTAAACTTTTACACTTTACAAACATTTTCGTTTCCAGCGAGTCTCTCTCCGCCTGGCCGATAATCGTCTTTAATATAGTCTCTGCCACAGCTATATTATCTGTTCTGGTTCAAGCGTCCATCACCTTCTACAACCTGACCACGAAAGAGTCCGACTTTTTCTCGAGAGATGCTGAACAAGTTGAGAAAAATGGTGAGAAAAAGATGTTTCATCAAACTTTTCAACGAATGTTATTATTAAATTTTACAACATAGCTTACTCTTCTGAGGATGCTGACCTGGTTGAGAGGAATGATGACAAAGAAAATGTGTTTTAGTAAACTTTTCTTAGAATTTTTTCTTCATTGAGCTTCATACAGAAAACTTTTGTTGCAATGATAGTGAACAAATTGAAAAGAACGTAGAGAACATCTACATGTTACTCCTCACACTTTCATATAAGATCTTCCTATGTTCAGGATGTAGTTCTAGCGCGGCAAAATGGAAAAATAACAAAAATACAACAAAAATACATCCACAGCAGATCATTAATTAGAATCTGAAAACTGAGCTAACCTGTTGGTTATAAGTTTTTGTGAGAAAAAACTGATATTTTCTATCTCTTTATTGTATGTGCGTATCTTTTGAGAACGCGAGTTTTGCACAAAAAAAGGCCGTTTTTGATACTCATTCTTGCTTTGCAGCCCACCTGCTGCAAGAAAAGAAGTGGTGACTACTCCCAACGCCACCACTCCGACCGCAAAGAGCAACGACCTGACACTCCGAAAATGAGGTGAACTATGATTTTCGTCAAATTATTGCCAATTAGCGAGCCAGTTTCACGAGATAGAGTACAGGTCAGAGAGAGTCCGACTCTTTCTCGAGAGATGCTGAACAGATTGAGAAAAATCATTGACCTGCATGCTTTTTTGTAGCTTTTTTGTAATTGCAGAAAGTTTGCGCTAAGCGTTCTGAGTAACTCCAAATCATACCTTGGAAACGTGCCAACCAGTTCAGTCTGTGTGCAAGTTTGTGAAAAAGTTTGTGTGCAAGTTTGTGGTTTCTACTCAAGATAAAAAACTTAGTTCGCAGTTCAAATTTCAAAAAAAAGTCGTTATGAAACCAGAAGTGCGTGATAAAAACGTTCAGATTCCTGTTTTCCCTCGGTATAATTATGAAGTTGTTCAGCCACTTTCTGTCTTGTAACGTTCTGAATATGAATATTGCTCGACCGAAACAACTTTTCTTCAGTTTCAGGCTTCACCAGTTCTGAAGATTCAAAATTCCGAGACAATCTATGATTTTTAATAAAATGATTACATTTTAACTTCTTGAACTTTTTAAATTACACAGTTAAATTTGAGAAAAACAGGACGAAACTCATACAAAACTTCATTTGCAAAGATAAAACATAAATAATGTACAACAGTCAGCCGACATGGAGGACCCGTCTGTGGTTATGCAAATACAATTTCAAGACTCATGATGATGACTAATAAAGTTAAATACTAATGTAAACGTTGAATATGAAAAAAAACACCTCGTAGTTGGGATGTTTCAACTGAAAAATGAACGCCGGTTTTCTAAATCACAGATTATTCAGGCAAAAGTCAGTCAAGCAACTTGTTCAAAGTTCATGCTCTCAGCATATCAAAGTGTGAGCGTGAACTTTGTCACGTGACCGACACGTGTCTGTTCATATACTTCTTACCGGGGTTAGAAAGACAACTTTGAATAATTATCATCAAAGTAGATCAAAACATGTACAGAAACGATCAGTTCTCAACACGATACTATACTTGAAGTGAATGAAAAATTCACGTAAAAAAAAAGTAGGAAAACAACGCAAACTCACAAAACTCACGTTATCTAACGTTTCACCTAACTCACATTTCACTAGCAGTACATGGTATCTGCCCAATCTACTCAGTACCTATCTACCACCGACAGGGTACTGTGGGATCGTTCGTGCTGTTTCAGAGAAGAACCGACTTCACGCAGTGACGACATGGTCTTCTTGATCCACCTGGAAATTGGTGAATCAGTGTTTGATCTCCGAAGGTGAGCGAATACAACCAAATACAAGAAACATTTGTTTTGTGTGTCTACCACAAGTAGAACAGTCGCGTGATATTCAGTTTGAGTACTCTTGTTTCACAATTGTCAGCCTCACTTCACCTTGCCGCGCGTGAACTGCACGTTACCAAAACGTACTATCTACTTTACCGTATATGAGAAAAACAAACATTTATCAAATTCAACTAGAAATGTGGCAATTACCACTGTGAGTTGAAAGTGGGTAATGGTAATTCTTGTTATGCGGCGGAGGAACCCTGCCATGTTTGTAGTTTGGTCCGTCACGTTTCGGTCGAAACTGATTCCACCCCTTGTCTCGGTCGTGTGAGGTGACCCCTCCCGATTGATTATTATGCCATCGCCTCGTCCAAAAATGGTACCACTTCGAAACCATTTTTCCACCATTTTGAGTGAAATAAAAGCACTCAACTCCAAACTCGACACCTTGACGCAATCTCTTCCCACTATTATTCAATCTCAACTACACCAATTCAACGACCGTCGATGTCTCACTATTTACGGTCTACCTGAGGACTCTACATTGAAGAAAAAGGTGAATGCAATTTTCAATTTGGTATCAACCTCGTCTTCAAATGTTTCAATTCTTCACCGTTTGGGAAAACCACGTCAAGATGGTTTACCCCGTCCACTCAAAGTTTCTATCAAAGATGGCATTCCGTTTCCTCGTCTCATTGATCTCTCTACTGTGATGAAAACTGTCCCTTCTATGTCAACATTTCATGTACGAAAGTTCGAGACCCCGGAACAGCGGAAGGCCGGATTCCTCGCCAGACAATCGAAACGAGACGCCGCCCGAGCTGAGGTCACCGACCAAACTACAATTCCACGCAATGTTGCTGCCCGAACCCCTCAAATGGACATTGAGTTAGTTGAAGATGTTAGACAACTCGAATCATTTTCTCCTTCTCTCCAATGCCCTCCTACTCCTATTATCGATCGTCCATTTATTTATTTCCCTGATTTCTCTAGACTGGAACCGCCAGCTCCTAATCCTCCTCCACCTTCTGTTGATGCTCAATATTCTTTCGATTACTTCTATGAACACCATCCTTCACCTTCGTTGCCTCCCAATCAAATCGATGAAATAATTAGTCAATGTGAAATTGTACATGCTCATTGTCTCCGATACCGCTTATGTTCTGTTGAGGAGTTCTATGTTACAATTGTTCCATTCAAGTTCCGTACCGCATTCATTAGATTCTACTTTGAAATGTATGACTATAAAATTATACCCCCATCACGTTATAATAACGCTAGGTTATAATTTTCTATTCTCATCTGCATCTTTTCTACACTTTCTCATTTTCAATATCGCAATCGCTAATTTTCTCGTGATCGCCATGAATTTTTATGTCCATTACTTCGTGATCTCATTCCGTCCTGAGTTGTTCCTGATACATATGGATAAATGAATTATTATTATTAAAAAAAACTTGTGAAAATACAACAACGCTTCGGTCACTTCTCATACCTCTTTCCGTCGCCTTCGCTCTGGGTCATGATCTGATGGGTGAGATCCTGATTGCGGCATTCGGCTTCCACCAAAGCCAACTTCGTCTGCGCCAGATCGATCTCGAGGGCTCTGAACGGAAAATTGTTGATAATAATAACATTAATAACTATAATACGACTGTTTATTATAGAAGTGTAACAACGGTAATTGACCGTTGGTGAGATAATCTATATCGTCAGCAAACTATAGGGTAAACAACCTCACATTCAGACAAAATTGGAACATTGTTCCATTTTAAATCTCAAAGAAAAAAACTATACTTTCTTCACGGGCTACTTGATGTCGTAAAAACCGAAAAGCAAGCAATTTTGTGAATTTTTTTTAATTAGTCAATCACTTTACATGAGCGTCCCTCTCCTCCAGCTGTGAGAGTAGGTCGGGACCTTCTAGAGGTGTGCGGGCCGGACTTCTATTCGCCTCCCATTCCTGTACGGAGGGCCAACATCCGTCACATTGGGAGACGGGGACTGAAAGCAAAGATTGAAAAACGTGCCGAAACTCGTACCAAAATGTGAACAACGGGTTCCATTCATTCTTTCACTTTGATTCTACCTTTCAAAAATCGATCAACGATGTTATATTAACATATGTATAACGTGCCTCACGCTGCTCTGTTGTGAAAAATAGCCGAGAAAAACATGGACGAATAGCATTTCAATCAACATATTGTCATCCGCAAAAATGCTCAAAACCGACAAAAATAAATACTCACAATGATGGCTCTTTTCTGCGTCTGGAACTGTTCGCGCTCCGTGTCACACCTGAAAAGCAAACGAATGCATTTATACAAGTAAAATAAAAGTACGAAACATAAGACGTCGTCTATTTTGTCATGTTTCAACGTTCGCACATAATTTCGGGTAGGTCGACCTATTACTTCGTGATCAACTTTGTAGTAACTTTGTACTAGGGATGATTTTGTGTATGTTCACAAAAACCAATTTTTCAATTTTCGATTCTGACAAAAAATCTGACTTCAAAAAAATATCGAAACGTTGTGTTTTCAACGTACCGTCGACTCATCTTAGAGAAGAGTTGTTTGTATTCGTGGAGCAGTTTCCCAGATATCTCGTCGCTCTCCTCAAGTCGTTCCACCTCGCGGCGACACATTTCTTTGATCTACAAGAATTAATACTTCGAATTTACCTTCTCTAAATAGTGTTGGTTTCAAATTGTTAAAGCGAAAGCCTGTAACATTACTTCCATGAGGTTAGTGGGGTCACAAAATCGTTAAGTCACAAAAGTGGTAACTATCATCTCAACTTGCAGCTCTTTTCACCTTACATACAGTATTTTGCAGGCGATCCCAACGAGAAAATGAATGTTGTATTATGAATTTCTGCTGTGTTACACGTTTTACGTGAAAAATTACATGTTGTGTTACCTGTTCATATTTTCTATGTAGATTCTTGTTCTCCTCGAGTAAGTCATGGTTTTTTCGGGTCATTCGCTCAACTGAGTTGGTAGCTGTTTCTAGGTTGTCCTGAAACATACAATTGAAAACAAACAGAAATTTAAATCGAGAGTATACAGTATACCCTACTTTCTAATGTGTCCGGTGTAACCCAAATTATTACTGCTCCGGATGGTTAACATGTAGCTTATGAACACTATCGCGACTCTCAATTTCTATTCACATACGATTTCACTTGAAATTGTTTACCGCAACTGAAACACACGAACACGCGAAAGGCAAAAATCCCATAAGCGTCTATGAACATCGTTAGTAGACACTTGAATTATGAACTCAAAACTCCTAGCCAGTTTATCGCTGTCTTGACGTTTTAGAAAGGCGGTAATATTTAGGTTTTCCCATCCCTCATCATATTATTCTAGAAGCTAACATGCTTTCGCGTTTATTTTCACTTAACTCTATGTTTTACAGTCTATAGAAAGTATGTCAGATTATTGTAGGTGACTAAGGATGCATGAATCAAAATATACCTCCGTGGCGTCCAACTTCTGTCGCAGCTCAATCTTGCTCGTCACCAACTCCTCAGGCGACTGCATGTCCCAGGTACAAGAACGGGAAGTCCCATGTCTCGGTACTGTCCCGGGACGGTACCAAAAATTACGGTAGAAATGGAGCATATTTGCATATAAAAGTCAGAATCGAGGAGAATTTTTGTCATCATTTATGCAAATCTGCTCCATTTCTACCGTAATTCTTGGTACCGTCCCGGGACAGTACCGGGACATGGAACGTCCCGTTCATGTACCTGGGACATGCGACTGCTGAGTCGTGGACCAAGTCGTCGTTTTCGCGCTCCAATCGGAGTATCGTTTCGCAATGGCGCGCGTTTTCCTTCTGAAAAAAACCGTATGGACTACTTCTCTTTTTCCCAGTAACACATTCTTGCGAAGAAAACTTTGCTCAATCCTCAATGCGAGCTCAGTCTCTAGCCGAATTCTACACAATTCTACAGGAATTCTACCAATGTTGTAGATTCCGGTCTCAGGCAAAAGAAGACTACTTCACTCCTCCATTTACGCTGAGCTAAAAAACTAGTAATTCATATGACAAACTAGAAAAAAAGTGAGAAACTATGACAGCATAAGATGTCTTTGAACACATAAACTCAGACAATTCATCTCGTTCACATACCTGCAACCTCACAAGGGGATCCTCGTTTTCCAGCTCCTGTTCCTTCATTTCCAAATACTCCTTCTCATATTTCACCAACCGCTTATGTTTCAGCTGAAAAAACATAGAAAACTAGGTGCAAAGAAACGTACAACCGTAAAAAAGTTATCAGTTCACGAAAAAACCAAGACTGTTGTAGTATTATCTTGAAAACTACTAGCACTTGCTTTGGAGTGTGGGCATTTTTATCAAATTTTGTTAAAATATAACAAATAACGATGAGATGTGCACACCATCGCCACAATGTAGACAATGAACATGAAAATCGATCCAGATTCCCACACATTCTGTTCAGTTTATTCTATTCGTAGCCGAAATCAATGCGAAAAAAACTTGATTGTCTGGAGAAGAGACAATTCTAAGCTTTCCAATCTCAATTCATATAAATTCGATTAATACATTATAGCCACTTGAGCAGTGATTGATAAAATCGGTAACTTCAGATCCAATTCAATGTGAAAACACTCTCAAACCGAACTGTTCTCCAAGCACCTAGGACCAGATCACCAGATAGAAAGAATTGACTGCAACATTTTCTCCCGAATACGTAGTTAGCAGAAATGAAAAAAAAAACAATTGTATGAGGGTACAATTATCACGCTCTATGAGTAGCAAAATGGAAAACGTTCTAGGAATGCTAATAGAGTTCAGAATTAAAGTTTCTTTATCAAGTTTCTACCATCCAACTCAATAAGCCGGAAACGTACCTTTGTTGCTGAGCACCGCAGAATGCTGCCGGCACACTCTCCAACTCTCCATAGCTTGTGACTTGCATCACAGCGGGAAGCTTGAAGTACACTCTGGACCTGCGGCTAATACCCCACATCCGGCGTTCTAGTGTCGGCGACTGTTCCCTTGCGGTACTAAGAGTATATCCTACACCCAAACACTCGTTGCTTAACCCGCGTCTAGCTCGTGACTTGCATCACAGCGGGAAGCTTGAAGTAAACTCTGGACCTGCGGCTAATACCCCAGATCCGGCGTTCTAGTGTCGGCGACTGTTCCCTTGCGGTACTAAGAGTATATCCTCCACCCAAACACTCGTTGCTTAACCCGCGTCTAGCTCGTGACTTGCATCACAGCGGGAAGCTTGAAGTAAACTATGGACCTGCGGCTTTTACCCCAGATCCGGCGTTCTAGTGTCGGCAACTGTTCCCTTGCGGTACTAAGAGTATATCCTCCACCCAAACACTCGTTGCTTAACCCGCGTCTAGCTCGTGACTTGCATCACAGCGGGAAGCTTGAAGTAAACTCTGGACCTGCGGCTATCACCCCAGATCCGGCATTCTAGTGTCGGCGACTGTTCCCTTGCGGTACTAAGAGTATATCCTCCACCCAAACACTCGTTGCTTAACCCGCGTCTAGCTCGTGACTTGCATCACAGCGGGAAGCTTGAAGTAAACTATGGACCTGCGGCTTTTACCCCAGATCCGGCGTTCTAGTGTCGGCAACTGTTCCCTTGCGGTACTAAGAGTATATCCTCCACCCAAACACTCGTTGCTTAACCCGCGTCTAGCTCGTGACTTGCATCACAGCGGGAAGCTTGAAGTAAACTCTGGACCTGCGGCTATCACCCCAGATCCGGCATTCTAGTGTCGGCGACTGTTCCCTTGCGGTACTAAGAGTATATCCTCCACCCAAACACTCGTTGCTTAACCCGCGTCTAGCTCGTGACTTGCATCACAGCGGGAAGCTTGAAGTAAACTCTGGACCTGCGGCTATTACCCCAGATCCGGCGTTCTAGTGTCGGCGACTGTTCCCTTGCGGTACTAAGAGTATATCCTCCACCCAAACACTCGTTGCTTAACCCGCGTCTAGCTCGTGACTTGCATCACAGCGGGAAGCTTGAAGTGAACTCTGGACCTGCGGCTATTACCCCAGATCCGGCGTTCTAGTGTCGGCGACTGTTCCCTTGCGGTACTAAGAGTATATCCTCCACCCAAACACTCGTTGCTTAACCCGCGTCTAGCTCGTGACTTGCATCACAACGGGAAGCTTGAAGTAAACTCTGGACCTGCGGCTAATACCCCAGATCCGGCGTTCTAGTGTCGGCGACTGTTCCCTTGCGGTACTAAGAGTATATCCTCCACCCAAACACTCGTTGCTTAACCCGCGTCTAGCTCGTGACTTGCATCACAGCGGGAAGCTTGAAGTAAACTCTGGACCTGCGGCTTTCACCCCAGATCCGGCGTTCTAGTGTCGGCAACTGTTCCCTTGCGGTACTAAGAGTATATCCTCCACCCAAACACTCGTTGCTTAACCCGCGTCTAGCTCGTGACTTGCATCACAGCGGGAAGCTTGAAGTAAACTCTGGACCTGCGGCTATCACCCCAGATCCGGCATTCTAGTGTCGGCGACTGTTCCCTTGCGGTACTAAGAGTATATCCTTCACCCAAACACTCGTTGCTTAACCCGCGTCTAGCTCGTGACTTGCATCACAGCGGGAAGCTTGAAGTAAACTCTGGACCTGCGGCTATTACCCCAGATCCGGCGTTCTAGTGTCGGCGACTGTTCCCTTGCGGTACTAAGAGTATATCCTCCACCCAAACACTCGTTGCTTAACCCGCGTCTAGCTCGTGACTTGCATCACAGCGGGAAGCTTGAAGTGAACTCTGGACCTGCGGCTATTACCCCAGATCCGGCGTTCTAGTGTCGGCGACTGTTCCCTTGCGGTACTAAGAGTATATCCTCCACCCAAACACTCGTTGCTTAACCCGCGTCTAGCTCGTGACTTGCATCACAGCGGGAAGCTTGAAGTAAACTCTGGACCTGCGGCTAATACCCCAGATCCGGCGTTCTAGTGTCGGCGACTGTTCCCTTGCGGTACTAAGAGTATATCCTCCACCCAAACACTCGTTGCTTAACCCGCGTCTAGCTCGTGACTTGCATCACAGCGGGAAGCTTGAAGTAAACTCTGGACCTGCGGCTTTCACCCCAGATCCGGCGTTCTAGTGTCGGCAACTGTTCCCTTGCGGTACTAAGAGTATATCCTCCACCCAAACACTCGTTGCTTAACCCGCGTCTAGCTCGTGACTTGCATCACAGCGGGAAGCTTGAAGTAAACTCTGGACCTGCGGCTATCACCCCAGATCCGGCATTCTAGTGTCGGCGACTGTTCCCTTGCGGTACTAAGAGTATATCCTTCACCCAAACACTCGTTGCTTAACCCGCGTCTAGCTCGTGACTTGCATCACAGCGGGAAGCTTGAAGTAAACTCTGGACCTGCGGCTATTACCCCAGATCCGGCGTTCTAGTGTCGGCGACTGTTCCCTTGCGGTACTAAGAGTATATCCTCCACCCAAACACTCGTTGCTTAACCCGCGTCTAGCTCGTGACTTGCATCACAGCGGGAAGCTTGAAGTGAACTCTGGACCTGCGGCTATTACCCCAGATCCGGCGTTCTAGTGTCGGCGACTGTTCCCTTGCGGTACTGAGAGTATATCCTCCACCCAAACACTCGTTGCTTAACCCGCGTCTAGCTCGTGACTTGCATCACAGCGGGAAGCTTGAAGTAAACTCTGGACCTGCGGCTTTTACCCCAGATCCGGCGTTCTAGTGTCGGAAACTGTTCCCTTGCGGTACTAAGAGTATATCCTCCACCCAAACACTCGTTGCTTAACCCGAGTCTAGCTCGTGACTTGCATCACAGCGGTAAGCTTGAAGTAAACTCTGGACCTGCGGCTATTACCCCAGATCCGGCATTCTAGTGTCGGCGACTGTTCCCTTGCGGTACTAAGAGTATATCCTCCACCCAAACACTCGTTGCTTAACCCGCGTCTAGCTCGTGACTTGCATCACAGCGGGAAGCTTAAAGTAAACTCTGGACCTGCGGCTATTACCCCAGATCCGGCGTTCTAGTGTCGGCGACTGTTCCCTTGCGGTACTAAGAGTATATCCTACACCCAAACACTCGTTGCTTAACCCGCGTCTAGCTCGTGACTTGCATCACAGCGGGAAGCTTGAAGTAAACTCTGGACCTGCGGATATTACCCCAGATCCGGCGTTCTAGTGTCGGCGACTGTTCCCTTGCGGTACTAAGAGTATATCCTCCACCCAAACACTCGTTGCTTAACCCGCGTCTAGCTCGTGACTTGCATCACAGCGGGAAGCTTGAAGTGAACTCTGGACCTGCGGCTATTACCCCAGATCCGGCGTTCTAGTGTCGGCGACTGTTCCCTTGCGGTACTAAGAGTATATCCTCCACCCAAACACTCGTTGCTTAACCCGCGTCTAGCTCGTGACTTGCATCACAGCGGAAAGCTTGAAGTAAACTCTGGACCTGCGGCTTTTACCCCAGATCCGGCGTTCTAGTGTCGGCAACTGTTCCCTTGCGGTACTAAGAGTATATCCTCCACCCAAACACTCGTTGCTTAACCCGCGTCTAGCTCGTGACTTGCATCACAGCGGGAAGCTTGAAGTAAACTCTGGACCTGCGGCTATTACCCCAGATCCGGCGTTCTAGTGTCGGCAACTGTTCCCTTGCGGTACTAAGAGTATATCCTCCACCCAAACACTCGTTGCTTAACCCGCGTCTAGCTCGTGACTTGCATCACAGCGGGAAGCTTGAAGTGAACTCTGGACCTGCGGCTATTACCCCAGATCCGGCGTTCTAGTGTCGGCAACTGTTCCCTTGCGGTACTAAGAGTATATCCTCCACCCAAACACTCGTTGCTTAACCCGCGTCTAGCTCGTGACTTGCATCACAGCGGGAAGCTTGAAGTGAACTCTGGACCTGCGGCTATTACCCCAGATCCGGCGTTCTAGTGTCGGCGACTGTTCCCTTGCGGTACTAAGAGTATATCCTCCACCCAAACACTCGTTGCTTAACCCGCGTCTAGCTCGTGACTTGCATCACAGCGGAAAGCTTGAAGTAAACTCTGGACCTGCGGCTTTTACCCCAGATCCGGCGTTCTAGTGTCGGCAACTGTTCCCTTGCGGTACTAAGAGTATATCCTCCACCCAAACACTCGTTGCTTAACCCGCGTCTAGCTCGTGACTTGCATCACAGCGGGAAGCTTGAAGTAAACTCTGGACCTGCGGCTTTCACCCCAGATCCGGCGTTCTAGTGTCGGCAACTGTTCCCTTGCGGTACTAAGAGTATATCCTCCACCCAAACACTCGTTGCTTAACCCGCGTCTAGCTCGTGACTTGCATCACAGCGGGAAGCTTGAAGTAAACTCTGGACCTGCGGCTATCACCCCAGATCCGGCATTCTAGTGTCGGCGACTGTTCCCTTGCGGTACTAAGAGTATATCCTCCACCCAAACACTCGTTGCTTAACCCGCGTCTAGCTCGTGACTTGCATCACAGCGGGAAGCTTGAAGTGAACTCTGGACCTGCGGCTTTTACCCCAGATCCGGCATTCTAGTGTCGGCGACTGTTCCCTTGCGGTACTAAAAGTATATCCTCCACCCAAACACTCGTTGCTTAACCCGCGTCTAGCTCGTGACTTGCATCACAGCGGGAAGCTTGAAGTAAACTCTGGACCTGCGGCTATTACCCCAGATCCGGCATTGTAGTGTCGGCGACTGTTCCCTTGCGGTACTAAGAGTATATCCTCCACCCAAACACTCGTTGCTTAACCCGAGTCTAGCTCGTGACTTGCATCACAGCGGGAAGCTTGAAGTAAACTCTGGACCTGCGGCTATTACCCCAGATCCGGCATTCTAGTGTCGGTGACTGTTCCCTTGCGGTACTAAGAGTATATCCTCCACCCAAACACTCGTTGCTTAACCCGCGTCTAGCTCGTGACTTGCATCACAGCGGGAAGCTTGAAGTAAACTCTGGACCTGCGGCTATTACCCCAGATCCGGCGTTCTAGTGTCGGCGACTGTTCCCTTGCGGTACTAAGAGTATATCCTCCACCCAAACACTCGTTGCTTAACCCGCGTCTAGCTCGTGACTTGCATCACAGCGGGAAGCTTGAAGTGAACTCTGGACCTGCGGCTATTACCCCAGATCCGGCGTTCTAGTGTCGGTGACTGTTCCCTTGCGGTACTAAGAGTATATCCTCCACCCAAACACTCGTTGCTTAACCCGCGTCTAGCTCGTGACTTGCATCACAGCGGGAAGCTTGAAGTAAACTCTGGACCTGCGGCTATTACCCCAGATCCGGCGTTCTAGTGTCGGCGACTGTTCCCTTGCGGTACTAAGAGTATATCCTCCACCCAAACACTCGTTGCTTAACCCGCGTCTAGCTCGTGACTTGCATCACAGCGGGAAGCTTGAAGTAAACTCTGGACCTGCGGCTTTCACCCCAGATCCGGCGTTCTAGTGTCGGCAACTGTTCCCTTGCGGTACTAAGAGTATATCCTCCACCCAAACACTCGTTGCTTAACCCGCGTCTAGCTCGTGACTTGCATCACAGCGGGAAGCTTGAAGTAAACTCTGGACCTGCGGCTATCACCCCAGATCCGGCATTCTAGTGTCGGCGACTGTTCCCTTGCGGTACTAAGAGTATATCCTCCACCCAAACACTCGTTGCTTAACCCGCGTCTAGCTCGTGACTTGCATCACAGCGGGAAGCTTGAAGTGAACTCTGGACCTGCGGCTATTACCCCAGATCCGGCGTTCTAGTGTCGGCGACTGTTCCCTTGCGGTACTAAGAGTATATCCTCCACCCAAACACTCGTTGCTTAACCCGCGTCTAGCTCGTGACTTGCATCACAGCGGGAAGCTTGAAGTAAACTCTGGACCTGCGGCTTTTACCCCAGATCCGGCGTTCTAGTGTCGGCAACTGTTCCCTTGCGGTACTAAGAGTATATCCTCCACCCAAACACTCGTTGCTTAACCCGAGTCTAGCTCGTGACTTGCATCACAGCGGGAAGCTTGAAGTAAACTCTGGACCTGCGGCTATTACCCCAGATCCGGCATTCTAGTGTCGGTGACTGTTCCCTTGCGGTACTAAGAGTATATCCTCCACCCAAACACTCGTTGCTTAACCCGCGTCTAGCTCGTGACTTGCATCACAGCGGGAAGCTTGAAGTAAACTCTGGACCTGCGGCTATTACCCCAGATCCGGCGTTCTAGTGTCGGCGACTGTTCCCTTGCGGTACTAAGAGTATATCCTACACCCAAACACTCGTTGCTTAACCCGCGTCTAGCTCGTGACTTGCATCACAGCGGGAAGCTTAAAGTAAACTCTGGACCTGCGGCTATTACCCCAGATCCGGCGTTCTAGTGTCGGCGACTGTTCCCTTGCGGTACTAAGAGTATATCCTACACCCAAACACTCGTTGCTTAACCCGCGTCTAGCTCGTGACTTGCATCACAGCGGGAAGCTTGAAGTAAACTCTGGACCTGCGGATATTACCCCAGATCCGGCGTTCTAGTGTCGGCGACTGTTCCCTTGCGGTACTAAGAGTATATCCTCCACCCAAACACTCGTTGCTTAACCCGCGTCTAGCTCGTGACTTGCATCACAGCGGGAAGCTTGAAGTGAACTCTGGACCTGCGGCTATTACCCCAGATCCGGCGTTCTAGTGTCGGCGACTGTTCCCTTGCGGTACTAAGAGTATATCCTCCACCCAAACACTCGTTGCTTAACCCGCGTCTAGCTCGTGACTTGCATCACAGCGGAAAGCTTGAAGTAAACTCTGGACCTGCGGCTTTTACCCCAGATCCGGCGTTCTAGTGTCGGCAACTGTTCCCTTGCGGTACTAAGAGTATATCCTCCACCCAAACACTCGTTGCTTAACCCGCGTCTAGCTCGTGACTTGCATCACAGCGGGAAGCTTGAAGTAAACTCTGGACCTGCGGCTATTACCCCAGATCCGGCGTTCTAGTGTCGGCAACTGTTCCCTTGCGGTACTAAGAGTATATCCTCCACCCAAACACTCGTTGCTTAACCCGCGTCTAGCTCGTGACTTGCATCACAGCGGGAAGCTTGAAGTGAACTCTGGACCTGCGGCTATTACCCCAGATCCGGCGTTCTAGTGTCGGCGACTGTTCCCTTGCGGTACTAAGAGTATATCCTCCACCCAAACACTCGTTGCTTAACCCGCGTCTAGCTCGTGACTTGCATCACAGCGGAAAGCTTGAAGTAAACTCTGGACCTGCGGCTTTTACCCCAGATCCGGCGTTCTAGTGTCGGCAACTGTTCCCTTCGGTACTAAGAGTATATCCTCCACCCAAACACTCGTTGCTTAACCCGCGTCTAGCTCGTGACTTGCATCACAGCGGGAAGCTTGAAGTAAACTCTGGACCTGCGGCTTTCACCCCAGATCCGGCGTTCTAGTGTCGGCAACTGTTCCCTTGCGGTACTAAGAGTATATCCTCCACCCAAACACTCGTTGCTTAACCCGCGTCTAGCTCGTGACTTGCATCACAGCGGGAAGCTTGAAGTAAACTCTGGACCTGCGGCTATCACCCCAGATCCGGCATTCTAGTGTCGGCGACTGTTCCCTTGCGGTACTAAGAGTATATCCTCCACCCAAACACTCGTTGCTTAACCCGCGTCTAGCTCGTGACTTGCATCACAGCGGGAAGCTTGAAGTGAACTCTGGACCTGCGGCTTTTACCCCAGATCCGGCATTCTAGTGTCGGCGACTGTTCCCTTGCGGTACTAAGAGTATATCCTCCACCCAAACACTCGTTGCTTAACCCGCGTCTAGCTCGTGACTTGCATCACAGCGGGAAGCTTGAAGTAAACTCTGGACCTGCGGCTATTACCCCAGATCCGGCATTGTAGTGTCGGCGACTGTTCCCTTGCGGTACTAAGAGTATATCCTCCACCCAAACACTCGTTGCTTAACCCGAGTCTAGCTCGTGACTTGCATCACAGCGGGAAGCTTGAAGTAAACTCTGGACCTGCGGCTATTACCCCAGATCCGGCATTCTAGTGTCGGTGACTGTTCCCTTGCGGTACTAAGAGTATATCCTCCACCCAAACACTCGTTGCTTAACCCGCGTCTAGCTCGTGACTTGCATCACAGCGGGAAGCTTGAAGTAAACTCTGGACCTGCGGCTATTACCCCAGATCCGGCGTTCTAGTGTCGGCGACTGTTCCCTTGCGGTACTAAGAGTATATCCTACACCCAAACACTCGTTGCTTAACCCGCGTCTAGCTCGTGACTTGCATCACAGCGGGAAGCTTGAAGTAAACTCTGGACCTGCGGCTATTACCCCAGATCCGGCGTTCTAGTGTCGGCGACTGTTCCCTTGCGGTACTAAGAGTATATCCTCCACCCAAACACTCGTTGCTTAACCCGCGTCTAGCTCGTGACTTGCATCACAGCGGGAAGCTTGAAGTGAACTCTGGACCTGCGGCTATTACCCCAGATCCGGCGTTCTAGTGTCGGCAACTGTTCCCTTGCGGTACTAAGAGTATATCCTCCACCCAAACACTCGTTGCGTAACCCGCGTCTAGCTCGTGACTTGCATCACAGCGGGAAGCTTGAAGTAAACTCTGGACCTGCGGCTATTACCCCAGATCCGGCATTCTAGTGTCGGCGACTGTTCCCTTGCGGTACTAAGAGTATATCCTCCACCCAAACACTCGTTGCTTAACCCGCGTCTAGCTCGTGACTTGCATCACAGCGGGAAGCTTGAAGTAAACTCTGGACCTGCGGCTATTACCCCAGATCCGGCATTCTAGTGTCGGCGACTGTTCCCTTGCGGTACTAAGAGTATATCCTCCACCCAAACACTCGTTGCTTAACCCGCGTCTAGCTCGTGACTTGCATCACAGCGGAAAGCTTGAAGTAAACTCTGGACCTGCGGCTATTACCCCAGATCCGGCGCTCTAGTGTCGGCGACTGTTCCCTTGCGGTACTAAGAGTATATCCTCCACCCAAACACTCGTTGCTTAACCCGCGTCTAGCTCGTGACTTGCATCACAGCGGGAAGCTTGGAGTGAACTCTGGACCTGCGGCTATTACCCCAGATCCGGCGTTCTAGTGTCGGCGACTGTTCCCTTGCGGTACTAAGAGTATATCCTCCACCCAAACACTCGTTGCTTAACCCGCGTCTAGCTCGTGACTTGCATCACAGCGGGAAGCTTGAAGTAAACTCTGGACCTGCGGCTTTTACCCCAGATCCGGCATTCTAGTGTCGGCGACTGTTCCCTTGCGGTACTAAGAGTATATCCTACACCCAAACACTCGTTGCTTAACCCGCGTCTAGCTCGTGACTTGCATCACAGCGGGAAGCTTGAAGTAAACTCTGGATTTGCGGCTATTACCCCAGATCCGGCATTCTAGTGTCGGCGACTGTTCCCTTGCGGTACTAAGAGTATATCCTCCACCCAAACACTCGTTGCTTAACCCGCGTCTAGCTCGTGACTTGCATCACAGCGGGAAGCTTGAAGTGAACTCTGGACCTGCGGCTTTTACCCCAGATCCGGCATTCTAGTGTCGGCGACTGTTCCCTTGCGGTACTAAGAGTATATCCTCCACCCAAACACTCGTTGCTTAACCCGCGTCTAGCTCGTGACTTGCATCACAGCGGGAAGCTTGAAGTAAACTCTGGACCTGCGGCTATTACCCCAGATCCGGCATTGTAGTGTCGGCGACTGTTCCCTTGCGGTACTAAGAGTATATCCTCCACCCAAACACTCGTTGCTTAACCCGCGTCTAGCTCGTGACTTGCATCACAGCGGGAAGCTTGAAGTAAACTCTGGACCTGCGGCTATTACCCCAGATCCGGCATTCTAGTGTCGGCGACTGTTCCCTTGCGGTACTAAGAGTATATCCTACACCCAAACACTCGTTGCTTAACCCGCGTCTAGCTCGTGACTTGCATCACAGCGGAAAGCTTGAAGTAAACTCTGGACCTGCGGCTATTACCCCAGATCCGGCGTTCTAGTGTCGGCGACTGTTCCCTTGCGGTACTAAGAGTATATCCTCCACCCAAACACTCGTTGCTTAACCCGCGTCTAGCTCGTGACTTGCATCACAGCGGGAAGCTTGAAGTAAACTCTGGACCTGCGGCTATTACCCCAGATCCGGCGTTCTAGTGTCGGCGACTGTTCCCTTGCGGTACTAAAAAATATCCCCCACCCAACCTCCCAAAAACTTGTTTAATATTATATTTTATCAAAATGTTTCAAAATGTTTACTCGCAGGCTCGCAGCCCCTCCGCTGAAAATAAGCTAAGTTAGTGAAAATTGAGATAAATAAAATAAAACCCAATTACCTCGAGTCGTTGACACTGTGGAAATGTGCGCAGAGCGACAGACTTGAAAATGATGGAGAGAGGGTGCAGAGAAGTGGGGGCATCGAAAATATCCTCCAGCTGGCGACGAGCGAACAGCCACCTGAAATTGAAAATATGAAGCCATCAAGAAAAGACAATGAAGCAGAAAAAATTGCATTCGACTTTTCGCTCATATCACTTTTTCTGTAAACTTAAATTGTCGTGTAAACTTTTCTTTAATACATGAATCCTGCTTTTGCAATATATGAATATTCATTTGCAAAATTGAACGTACTACTCCCAAATTATCAGTTAGGGAAATCAAAATCAAAGGAAATTCATGAAAAAGTGGGGGCTCAACGACTGTGAGATTTGTCTTCTGCTGTGCGCCCCTTAGACAACTACTCTCAAATGGAGCAGCTACTGCTACAAAAACCGAAAAATACTCATGTATAACTGTTAATTACAAACATACAAAAGTCGTAAAATATTTTCTCAAACCTGTAAACTAGAATCTACAAGTCACAGCTGCGAAAGAGAGAACAACTGTTGAATAATATGCCAAACGTTATAGCACCTAGAATTGAAGTAATGATCAAAAACACCAACCATTGTGCACAAAACCAGGAACTCTATAATTGACTACGTTGAGTTAACATCTGTGATTTGTAGATTCTAGTTTACAGGTTTGAGAAAATATTTTACGACTTTTGTATGTTTGTAATTAACAGTTATACATGAGTATTTTTCGGTTTTTGTAGCAGTAGCTGCTCCATTTGAGAGTAGTTGTCTAAGGGGCGCACAGCAGAAGACAAATCTCACAGTCGTTGAGCCCCCACTTTTTCATGAATTTTTCTCTTTTTGTATACATGCCGTAGGTATGTGGTTTGATCTGGACGGTGCAGATTAAATTGTTTTCTTAATGAACCACTTGCCAAGTATTACTATCATTTGAGAAAAATATGACGTCAACATTGCAGTTCTAAAAACTTACTTTCTGCCCTCTGCTTTTCAGAATTCCAGAATACTTCATGTTTGAATGAAGTTTCATCGTGAATTGACCACTTTCAGCATTCGAAAACATATTTCACGTCAATTTTTTTAAAAGTTGACGTCATCTGGCCTTCTGATTTCCAGAATAAGTCATATTTAGATAAAGTTTCGTCGTTAATGTACCATTTTTAAGATATTTTCAGCATTTGAAAATATATGTGACGTCAACTTTGCACTTTTCAATAATGACGTCATCTGGTCTCCAGAATCCCAGAATACGTCACTCTTAGATTGAGTTTCACCGTTAATTGACCCTTTCTAAGATATTACCATCATTTGAAAATAAATGTGACGTCAACCTTGCACTTTTCAAAAATGACGTCATCCGAGCTCCAGAATCCTCGATGACGTCATCAGTAGAAGACTTACATCTAAATCGATGTCAGTTCATGTGGTGGTATCATACTTCAAATTTTACTTGAATTGGTTAGGACTGAGCTGAGTTATAACGCAATTTGATTTACCCCGACAGAGAGGGCGAGAGAGTGCACAAAATGAAGAGACGCAGAGACATTTTCAAAGACCTATAACTTGATGAAAAAAAAATTTTTTCGAAAAAAAGTTTGCGCCCCCAAGGTTTGAGTGGGATATCTATCGTGTCCCAAATTTTCAGTCAAATCGGTTCACACATAAAAATTTCCCAGGAGTGCGCACCAACACAGACGGAAGGACGGAAGGAAACACGGCGGAAGTTGGCGGTCTGCATGAAGCGCATAACGTCATAACTCGGCTCAAACTCAATCAATTTTGTTCAAATTTCGAACATAACTCGTAAATGTGCCATAGAAAATCAGCAAATCATAAAAAGTTCTGATTTGCACAATTGGACCTTTTTGAGAGTGAACTAAAAAATGAAAGCGCGCATTAGCCGGACCAAAGACAAATCTCGCACAGCGCTTCGCGCTGCGCGCGATTAGAATTTGGATTCGTAAAGTGCCATGGTAAAGTTAGCATGTGTACTGTAGGAGGTTTGGTAGAAAAGATGTGGACTATACTCATGTGCAAAATTGATCGTATATGCTCACACTAATCCCAAATTATCAGTTAGGGGAATCAAAATCAAAGGGAAATAGAATTTGGATCCATAAAGAGCCATGGTAAAGTTAGCATATGTACTGTAGGAGGCTTAGTAGAAAAGATGTGGACTATATTCATTTGCAAAATTGATCGTATATGCTCACACTAATCCTAAATTATCAGTTAGGGAAATAAGAATAAAAGGGAATTAGAATTTGGATTCGTACAGTGCCATGGTAAAGTTAGCATGTGTACTGTAGGAGGCTTAGTAGAAAAGATGTGGACTATATTTATTTGCAAAATTGATCGTATATGCTCACACTAATCCCAAATTATCAGTTAGGGAAATCAAAGTCAAAGGGAATTAGAATTTGGATTCGTACAATGCCATGGTAAAGTTAGCATGTGTACTGTAGGAGTAGGAGGCTTAGTAGAAAGGATGTGGACTATATTTATTTGCAAAATTGATCGTATATGCTCACACTAATCCCAAATTATCAGTTAGGGAAATCAAAGTCAAAGGGAATTAGAATTTGGATTCGTACAATGCCATGGTAAAGTTAGCATGTGTACTGTAGGAGTAGGAGGCTTAGTAGAAAGGATGTGGACTATATTCATTTGCAAAATTTTTCGTATATGCTCACACTAATCCCAAATTATCAGTTAGGGGAATCAAAATCAAAGGGAAATAGAATTCGGATCCATAAAGAGCCATGGTAAAGTTAGCATGTGTACTGTAGGAGGCTTAGTAGAAAAGATGTGGACTATATTCATTTGCAAAATTGATCGTATGTACTCATACTACCCCCAAATTATCAGTTAGGGGAATCAAAATCAAAGGGAAATAGAATTTGGATCCATAAAGAGCCGTGATAAAGTTAGCATGTGTACTGTAGGAGGCTTGGTAGAAAAGATGTGGACTATATTCATTTGCAAAATGGATCGTATATGCTCACACTAATCCCAAATTATAAGATAGGGGAATCAAAATCAAAGGGAATTAGAATTTGGATTTGTACAGTGCCATGGTAAAGTTAGCATGTGTACTGTAGGAGGCTTAGTAGAAAAGATGTGGACTGGATTTATTTGCAAAATTGATCGTATATGCTCACACTAATCCCAAATTATCAGTTAGGGAAATCAAAGTCAAAGGGAATTAGAATTTGGATTCGTACAATGCCATGGTAAAGTTAGCATGTGTACTGTAGGAGTAGGAGGCTTAGTAGAAAGGATGTGGACTATATTCATTTGCAAAATTGATCGTATATGCTCACACTAATCCCAAATTATCAGTTAGGGAAATCAAAGTCAAAGGGAATAAGAATTTGGATTCGTCCAATGCCATGGTAAAGTTAGCATGTGTACTGTAGGAGTAGGAGGCTTAGTAGAAAGGATGTGGACTATATTCATTTGCAAAATTGATCGTATATGCTCACACTAATCCCAAATTATCAGTTAGGGGAATCAAAATCAAAGGGAAATAGAATTCGGATCCATAAAGAGCCATGGTAAAGTTAGCATGTGTACTGTAGGAGGCTTAGTAGAAAAGATGTGGACTATATTCATTTGCAAAATTGATCGTATGTACTCATACTACCCCCAAATTATCAGTTAGGGGAATCAAAATCAAAGGGAAATAGAATTTGGATCCATAAAGAGCCGTGATAAAGTTAGCATGTGTACTGTAGGAGGCTTGGTAGAAAAGATGTGGACTATATTCATTTGCAAAATGGATCGTATATGCTCACACTAATCCCAAATTATAAGATAGGGGAATCAAAATCAAAGGGAAATAGAATTTGGATCCATAAAGAGCCATGGTAAAGTTAGCATATGTACTGTAGGAGGCTTAGTAGAAAGGATGTGGACTATATTCATTTGCAAAATTGATCGTATATGCTCACACTAATCCCAAATTATCAGTTAGGGGAATCAAAATCAAAGGGAAATAGAATTCGGATCCATAAAGAGCCATGGTAAAGTTAGCATGTGTACTGTAGGAGGCTTAGTAGAAAAGATGTGGACTATATTCATTTGCAAAATTGATCGTATATGCTCACACTAATTCCAAATTATCAGTTAGGGAAATCAAAGTCAAAGGGAATAAGAATTTGGATTCGTACAATGCCATGGTAAAGTTAGCATGTGTACTGTAGGAGTAGGAGGCTTAGTAGAAAGGATGTGGACTATATTCATTTGCAAAATTGATCGTATATGCTCACACTAATCCCAAATTATCAGTTGGGGGAATCAAAATCAAAGGGAAATAGAATTCGGATCCATAAAGAGCCATGGTAAAGTTAGCATGTGTACTGTAGGAGGCTTAGTAGAAAAGATGTGGACTATATTTATTTGCAAAATTGATCGTATATGCTCACACTAATCCCAAATTATCAGTTAGGGAAATCAAAGTCAAAGGGAATTAGAATTTGGATTCGTACAATGCCATGGTAAAGTTAGCATGTGTACTGTAGGAGTAGGAGGCTTAGTAGAAAGGATGTGGACTATATTCATTTGCAAAATTGATCGTATATGCTCACACTAATCCCAAATCATCAGTTAGGGGAATCAAAATCAAAGGGAAATAGAATTCGGATCCATAAAGAGCCATGGTAAAGTTAGCATGTGTACTGTAGGAGGCTTAGTAGAAAAGATGTGGACTATATTCATTTGCAAAATTGATCGTATATGCTCACACTAATCCCAAATTATCAGTTAGGGAAATCAAAATCAAAAAGAAATAGAATTTGGATCCATAAAGAGCCATGATAAAGTTAGCATGTGTACTGTAGGAGGCTTAGTAGAAGAGATGTGGACTATATTCATTTGCAAAATTGATTGTATATGCTTATACTAGTCCCAAAAACGCGATAAACGAGAGAAAAAAGAACTTTTGCGAGTTTGGGTTACGCACGTTCATTGCATTTGCACTAACACTGAACTATTCCACCTAGGACCAGATCACCAGATAGAAAGAATTGACTGCAAAAATTTCTCCCGAATACATAGTTAGCAGAAATGACAAAAAAAAATTGTATGAGGGTACAATTATCACGCTCTATGAGAAGCAAAATGGAAAACATACTAGGAATGCTAACAGAGTTCAGAACTTTAATAGGCCAAAAACGTACCTTTGTTGCTGAGCACCGCAGATTGCTGCCGGCACACTCTCCCTCTCTCCTCATACATGGCCAATTTTTTGAAACAGCTTCATCTGGACGTTCCTTATTGTAAACGCATTGGGTGGAGGGCTGAAATTAACAGAAATAAGATACGGAACATTATATTGCGTAATGTAATATTAGTTGTGACGTCCTAACGTTTCGATAAACACATAATATTTTGTTTTACTAATTACAGTTGTTTTACTTTGTTTTACTAATCACTTCAAAGAGTTTTCATTCAAAACAGCCGCACATTTGCTAATTTTCACTTTTAGTTAGAAAAACAGGTAACCGGTTTTTCATTTTAGGTTACCAATCGGTTACCTACTGAGATAACCTAAACAAATAGGTTACCAAAAAACACGGTTAGATATATAATTGGCCAGCAAGCCTTTACCTGCGATGCGGCGGCAGAATCAGCTGTCACTGGAAGTGACTGGGTGGTGACAGCCTGTTTGGGAGAAGCGACGAACTCCTCGAAGTAGCAGAAACGCCTTGTCCTGTTGAAGACCAACAGCACCGAACCGGTTAGAACTGTAAACAACATAAGTAAACAACTGAGAATACAAATAAACAGTCGCTCATTTGAATAATTCAAAGAAGGACGATTGTGTAAACCAATCCTAACGCTTCGGTCCTTCAAACTGCAATACATTTTTTTTGATGGAGAGGTTACGTAGTCGTTATACGTTGGAATTGCTTCACATAATTGTCCTACCTTAAGGGGCTCAATGACAAAAAGATCACAAACCGTCATATCACCCACCAGTGGAGTTGTCCGAGTAGTAACAAAAATTCGAAAAATGAACCATTTTCTGGCCAATATCCCAATATACAGAGAATTTTTTTCCGGAAAATCAAAATTTCAAACGTACTTGAATGAAAAACTCTTCGCAGAATAGTGGAGTGAGAAAACAATCGTAGTTGGTGAAGTAGACGTGACATGTGCAACAGAATCGGCGACCCCCTCCGTCGTCTGAAAAAATAATGAGCATTATAGTTGCGGTCATTCCTACTGAGACTTGGCAGCGCGGCAATGAATTTTCTATATATGCTTTTTCACCACTTTGGAATTTTTAAAACAACTGCAAATCTCTGTTAGCGGTTGTTCAGTTCCATAAGAACATGAATATGGCGAAATTTCTTAGAATACTTATGTCTGCTCTAAGAAATAGTCATCCAAAAATCATGGCACGATGCCAATGGTCTTAGTGGGAATGAAACGAACTATATCTAACAGTGAACCACCAGAAAATTGAGCCTTCACCTCTGTGAAAACGCGTGCAACTTAAAATACCGGAGAAGATGCAGGCTTAAATACTGGTGTCGAATTAGCCTGCATCTTTCTATGAATTTCAAACAGTACAGGCGACATCTGGCTGACCCCGGTATTTCAAGTTGCAAATTAGCGAGTCCGGTATTTTAAGTTGTAACGGTTTTTCAGAGCTAAACAAATACCTAAAGTTCTGACAGCAATTTGATTGCAAAGATGTATGAAAAGCGCAAAAGTATCGGATTCAACTACTACAGTCTAAACTCAATCTAATACGTGATTTTAAACAACGACAGGCTGACTAATTTCAACTCAAAACAAATGAATGTTAGAAGTGTGACCAATGGAATTCAACTGAATGTAAATAAACTGTATACAACTACAATATGGAGCTAGTTAATGAGTTAATAGTCTACATCATTGAGGAGTGCGACAAGATACATGAGATATGAAATGGTAAATGAACTGATGTGCGTAACATGTTGTTCTCTTTGACCTGATAGATAAGGTGTTTGCCATTGGGAAAATGGAGGTGTCTCTTTGGTCTGGGAGGAAACAACCAATTTGAGTGTTCTTTGATCAATCAAAAGAGGCACATTCCACAAGGAACCGGGTAATTCGTTAATCCAACCAGTTAACCTTAACCAGGTTACCTGGTTAACCCTCTTGTTAACCCCTCGTTAACCCTCTTTTACAACGTCTTTTGGGGGAAATTTGGGGTTACCAAGTGGTTAACAAAAGGGTTAACCAGGTAACCCGGTTAATGGTTAACGGCTAGGGTTAACGAAATACCGGGTTCAATAAAGAATTTGCCCAGATAACATGAAACAAACCAAACGAACCTGATAGATGTTTCAATTTAATTCAATTTAGACTGTTTCATACTATTTTTCATTTCGTACGTGTTTGATAGAACAGCCGGGTAGGTTCCAAAATGATTCGTTCATTTTCCAGTGCTCGTTTCAAAATTTTCGGTTGTACATTGATTTTCGAGCTATGAAATGTTGCTCATTTTGTATGTTTGTTCCTTTTATCTGTTTTGTTCTTTCATTAATATATAAATACACTTGTCATGAAAAATTTACACTATTTTTAACTGCTCTCGAATTGACCCTCGACTCAAACACATCAAAACTACCGTTTGTTTTTAACCGTTGTTGAAAAGATGGAACGTGTTAAACAATCCGTCCCGTTTTAATTTTGACTTTTGAGTTAGCAATCTGGCCCTATGGCAACTGAAAAACCATTATCAAAAACATGTACTTCCATATCTCTATCTTGCTTCGTTTTCTCAGAAAAGCGGCTTACGTAATGACACCGACAGGGGGGTTGCGTACGGGGTATGTTCGAAATAGCGTATGTAAGTGAACGATTTTAAAACACTCTAGCTCATACGTATACACAATTAGAGACCAGAAAATGAAAATAAATCTTTATGTGAATTAACCAAGCCAAGTTGCGTCACAGTGAAAATGTTCATGTCCCCTTCATTATTGCTTGATGTTATGCAAATTTTACAAAAAAGTTTTTTCATGGTCTATGGGAAGACATTAAGAAACTTTTCAGAGCTGATTAAGTTTTTCGTGGAACACAAATTATAGCGGAACGGTTTCTTTAACGTGGAAAGTAGTTCGATATCACATGTTGAAATACGTGAAGAAGCGTGACTACGTACGCTCAGAATCATTTTTCTTTACTAGCTGCGAATGGCGGCTGAAAGCATTTGTCTGGTGTGAGTTTTCAGAATACAGTGCCGTACATTCAGAAAGCATACAATTGGAATGATTTTTGAATATCTTCTCAAACGTTTTCACGCTTCTCAAACTTTTTGGTATAGTTCGCACATTCCCAAACTGGAATTGGGCAGCTTGTCAACGAAAGTTCAAGGCAGTTTTTGAACATGTTGAAACTGTTCAAAACAGTAGACATTTCTGTGAAGGGTTCATTTACTTGGTTATAAATCGTATCCAAGAAAACATTCTGTAAAATATATGTTTCATCTGAATAACAGCCTTTGGCACGCTGCCAACGAGTCCAGTTGGAAAATGTGAGCACTATACTTCTTAAACTTTTACACTTTCCGTACATTTTCGTTTCCAGCGAGTCTCTCTCCGCGTGGCCGATAGTCGTCTTCAATATAGTCTTTGCCACAGCTATATTATCTGTTCTGGTTCAAGCGTCCATCACCTTCTACAACTTGACCACGAACAAGTCCGACTCTTTCTCGAGAGATGCTGAACAGATTGAGAAAAATGGTGAGGACATCAAGGTGTTTTGAAAGGGCTAATAATAATATTTATTCCACTAAGTAATAGCACATAATAATAATCTTCCGTGAAATAGGAATAAACTGAAAACCCCAAAGGGATGGAAGCATCTTCAGGTCATGGGGAGCTTTTTAGCATTTCAGTTGACTCGCATCTAAACTATTGTAGTGAAAATGGAACATGTTGGAATAGGACGGCAATATCAATAACATCCAAATACGTCTTAAATTGCTCAACACTTTTCAATTGTCCAATATCCTTACTTATTGAATTCCACATTTTTAACACTCTCGGAAAGAACCAATTAGTATCACTGATTTTATCGCATAAAATGAGACGATGCCTATCCCTCGGAAGGTTACTGTTTTTCCATGGAACGATGGGAAGCTGGGATAGGCCCGTCCTTATTTTGTAAGCCTGTAACAAGTCAAATTTAGCACGTCTGAAATAGAATGGTCGTTCGTTCAAAATGCTCAATCTATCCGTGTAAGACTCATAAGAGACTCTACATTTCTGAAAAGCGGTAGCCGTGAATCTCCTTATTGGTCCTTCTAAAACAAGACATGAGTGTGAATTAAGAGAAGGACAGTATATTTCGCTACAATATAGAAGTACCGGTGAAACATAAGTATTGAATAATGCCATATACTCTTCTGGAGTACCGAACGAAAATGACCGAAGTATTTTTGCTGAAATCGCTGAAGCTTTGGCAATCTGCTGATTTATGTGACACTCAAAATTTAGTTTTTCGTCAATCATTACTCCAAGATCTCTTATGACCTCTCTTGGTTCAATGAGATTTCCATTGATGTAATATTTCTTTCTGGTGTTTTTTGCACCGAGATGAAGAACATTGATTTTATTCTGCGCTAAAGGAAGGCGCCAGTGCACAGACCACTCATAGACTAGATCAATTGTATCTTGTACAACTTCTGGATTGGAATCATAAAGTGTTTTATTAAACTTTTCAACGAATTTCATTATTAAACTTCACAACATAGCAAACTCTTGTTCTAAGGATGCTGACCTGGTTGAGAAGAGTGGTGAGAAAGAAAATGTGTTTAAGTAAACTTTTCTTAGAATTTTTCCTTCATTGAGCTCCATATAAAAAATGCAAGGATACTGAACAAATTGAAAAGAACGTGAAGAAAATCTATCTGTTACTCCTCACACTTTTGTATAAGATCTTCCTGTGTTCAGGCCGTAGTTCTAGCGTGGCAAAATAGAAAAATAACGAAAATACAAAAAAATACATCCACAGTAGATCATAAATAAGAATCTGAAAACTGAGCTACCCTGTTGGTTATCAGCTTTCGTGAGAAAAAACTGAAATTTTCTATTTCTGCATTGTATGTGCGCATATTTTAAAAACGCGAGTTTTGCACAAAAAAACAGGCCGTTTTTGATTCTCATTCTTGCTTTGCAGACCCACCTGCTGCGAGAAAGGAAGTGGTGACTACTCCCAACGCCACCACTCCCACCACAAAGAGCAACGACCTGACGCTACGAAAGTGAGGTAAACTATGGTTTTCGTCAAATTATTGCCAATTAGCAAGCCAGTTTCACGAGATAGAGTACAGGTCAGAGAGACCCAGACTGTCTCAGCCTGTATGCGGCCTCATTGACCCATGCTCTTTTGTAGCAGGCCAATTGCAGAAAATTGGCGCTGAGCGTTCTCAGAAACATTGGCGCCAATTTTCTGCGATTAGCCAGCTACAAATGCGAAAGAGCACGCAGGTCCACGAGGACGCAGACATGCTGAGACAGTCTGCGTCTCCCTGACCTGCACACTCTCGTCGAGGTCGCTACAAAAGCGGCTTGATAATTGGCGAGCAGTTGCCTGTGTTTGGAGTACCAATCATACTGGCAACGTGCCGACCCGTTTTGTCTATGTGAGAATTTGTAACAAAACAACGTGGTTTCTACTCAAAATGAAAAACTCAGTTTGTACCTCGAATTTTTAATAGGAACTCGACTATTATTAAACGTGAAGTACGTATTGAAATCGATTAGCAACTCTCTGTCATTCTACATTCTGATTAGAAATATTGATTAACCAAAACAAGTTTCCATTATTTTCAGGCTCCACCAGTTCTGAAGATTCAAAATTCCGAGACAATCTATGATTTTTAATAAAATAATTACATTTTAACTTCTTGAACTTTTTAAATTACACAGTTAAATTTGAGAAAAACAGGACGAAACTCATACAAAACTTCATTTGCAAAGATAAAACATGAATAATGTACAACAGTCAGCCGACATGGAGGACCCGTCTGTGGTTATGCAAATACAATTTCAAGACTCATGATGATGACTAATAAAGTTAAATACTAATGAAAACGTTGAATATAGCAAAAAAAAACACCTCGTAGTTGGGATGTTTGAACTGAAACAGGAAAGCCGGTTTTCTAAATCACAGATTTTTTAATCAAAAGTCAGTCAATCAACTTGTTCAAAGTTCATGCACTCGACATATCAAAGTGTGAGCGTGAACATTGTCACGTGACTGACACGTGTTGTTCATATACTTCTTACCGGGGCTAGAATAACAACTTTGAATAATTCAATAATAATTATCATCAAAGTAGATCAAAACATGTACAAAAACGATCAGTTCTCTAGACGATACTATACTTGAAGTGAATGAAAAATTCACGTAAAAAATGTAGGAACACAACGCAAACTCACAAATCTTACGTTCTCTCACGTTTCACCTAACTTCACATTCGATTAGCAATACATAGTCTCTGCCCCATCTACTCAGTACCTATCCACCACCGACAGGGTACTGTGCGATCGTTCGTGCTGCTTCAGAGAAGAGCCCACTTCGCGCAGTGACGACATGGTCTTTTTGAACCACCTGGAAATTGGTGAATCAGTGTTTGATTTCCGAAGGTGAGCGAATACAACCAAATACAAGAAACATTTGTTTTGTGTGTCTACCAAACGTAGAACCGTCGCATGATATTCAGTTTGAGTACTCTTGTTTCACAATTGTCAGCCTCACTTCACCTTGCCGCGCGTGAACTGCACGTTACCAAAACGTACTATCTACTTTACCGTATATGAGAAAAACAAACATTCATCAAATTCAACTAGAAATGTAGCAATTACCACTGTGAGTTGAAAGTGGGTAATGGTAATTCTTGTTATGCGACGGAGGAACCCTGCCATGTTTGTAGTTTGGTCCGTCACGTTTCGGTCGAAACTTGTGAAAATACAACAACGCTTCGGTCACTTCTCATACCTCTTTCCGTCGCTTTCGCTCTGGGTCATGATCTAGTGGTTATTTTTGTCGGTTCAACTTCGCCCAGTTTAAATTTTCACGTTTTCATGTTTCATAAAACGTTATATCAATTAAAAGTAGATTAACGTGATTAGTTCCCAAACCCAGAAAATATATTCCTCACCTCTTTCCTTCACTCTCGCTTTGGGTCATGATCTGATGGGTGAGATCCTGATTGCGGCATTCGGCTTCCACCAAAGCCAACTTCGTCTGCGCCAGATCGATCTCGAGGGCTCTGAACGGAAAATTGTTGATAATAATAACAATAATAACTATAATACGACTGTTTATTATAGAAGTGTAACAACGGCAATTGACCGTTGGTGAGATAATCTATATCGTCAGCAAACTATAGGGTAAACAACCTCACATTCAGACAAAACTCGAACATTGTTCCATTTTGAATCTCAAAGAAAGAAAATTATACTTTCTTCACTGGCTATTTGATGTCGTAAAAACCGAAAAGCAAGCAATTTTGTGAAAAAAAATTTCAATTAGCCACTCACTTTACATGAGCTTCCCTCTCCTTCAGCTGCGAGAGTAGGTCTAGCAGTGATACTACCCTCTACAATTTTCTATAAGTTATAACATCCCGGTCTTGGTAACTTGACAGACAGGTGATTTTCGAGTTTTTTTGTTTACACTTTATTCACCCTTTTTCATTTGTTATAGAAACAACCACCCACTCCACATGAGCCTCCCTCTCCTGCAGCTGTGAGAGTAGGTCGGGACATTCCAGAGATGTGCGGGCCGGACTTCTATTCGCCTCCTATTCCTGTACGGAGAGCCAACATCCGTCACATTGGGAGACGCGGGACTGAAAGCAAAGATTGAAAAACGTGCCGAAACTCGTACCAAAATGTAAACAACGGGTTCCATCCATCCTTTCACTTGGATTCTACCTTTCAAAAATCGATCAACGATGTTGTATTAACATATAAACATGCCTCACGCTGCTCTGTTGTGAAAAATAGCCGAGAAAAACATGGACGAATAGCATTTCAATCAACATATTGTCATCCGCAAGAATGCTCAAAACCGACAAAAATAAATACTCACAATGATGGCTCTTTTCTGCGTCTGGAACTGTTCGCGCTCCGTGTCACACCTGAAAAGCAAACGAATGCATTTATACAGGTAAAATAAAAGTACGAAACATAAGACGTCGTCTATTTTGTCATGTTTCAACGTTCGCACATAATTTCGGGTAGGTCGACCTATTACTTCGTGATCAACTTTGTAGTAACTTTGTACTAGGGATGATTTTGTGTATGTTCACAAAAACCAATTTTTCAATTTTCGATTCTGACAAAAAATCTGACTTCAAAAAAATATCGAAACGTTGTGTTTTCAACGTACCGTCGACTCATCTTAGAGAAGAGTTGTTTGTATTCGTGGAGCAGTTTCCCAGATATCTCGTCGCTCTCCTCAAGTCGTTCCACCTCGCGGCGACACATTTCTTTGATCTACAAGAATTAATACTTCGAATTTACCTTCTCTAAATAGTGTTGGTTTCAAATGGTTAAAGCGAAAGCCTGTAACATTACTTCCATGAGGTTAGTGGGGTCACGAAATCGTTAAGTCACAAAAGTGGTAACTATCATCTCAACTTGCAGATCTTTTCACCTTACATACAGTATTTTGCAGGCGATCCCAACGAGAAAATGAATGTTGTATTATGAATTTCTGCTGTGTTACACGTTTTACGTGAAAAATTACATGTTGTGTTACCTGTTCATATTTTCTGTGTAGATTCTTGTTCTCCTCCAGTAAGTCATGTTTTGTCGGGTCATTCGCTCAACTGAGTTGGTAGCTTTTTCTAGGTTGTCCTGAAACATACAATTGAAAACAAACAGAAATTTAAATCGAGAGTATACAGTATACCCTACTTTCTAATGTGTACGGTGTAACCCAAATTATTACTGCTCCGGATGGTTAACATGTAGCTTATGAACAAAATCGCGACTCTCAATTTCTATTCACATACGATTTCACTTGAAATTGTTTACCGCAACTGAAACACACGAACACGCGGAAGGCAAAAATCCCAAAAGCGTCTATGAACATCGTTAGTAGACACTTAAATTATGAACTCAAAACTCCTAGCCAGTTTATCGCTGTCTTGACATTTCAGAAAGGCGGTAATATTTAGGTTTTCCCATCCCTCATCATATAACTCTAGAAGCTAACATGCTGTCGCGTTTATTTTCACTTAACTCTATGTTTTACAGTCTATAGAAAGTATGTCAGATTACTGTAGGTGACTAAGGATGCATGAATCAAAATATACCTCCGTGGCGTCCAACTTCTGTCGCAGCTCAATCTTGCTCGTCACCAACTCCTCAGGCGACTGCATGTCCCAGGTACAAGAACGGGAAGTCCCATGTCCCGGTACTGTCCCGGAACGGTACCAAAAATTACGGTAGAAATGGAGCATATTTGCATATAAAAGTCAGAATCGAGGAGAATTTTTGTCATCATTTATGCAAATCTGCTCCATTTCTACCGTAATTCTTGGTACCGTCCCGGGACAGTACCGGGACATGGAACGTTCATGTACCTGGGACATGCGACTGCTGAGTCGTGGACCAAGTCGTCGTTTTCGCGCTCCAATCGGAGTATCGTTTCGCAATGGCGCGCGTTTTCCTTCTGAAAAAAAACCGTATGGACTACTTCTCTTTTTCCCAGTAACACATTCTTGCGAAGAAAACTTTGCTCAATCCTCAATGCGAGCTCAGTCTCTAGCCGAATTCTACACAATTCTACACGAATTCTACCAATGTTGTAGATTCCGGTCTCAGGCAAAAGAAGACTACTTCACTCCTCCATGTACGCTGAACTAAAAAACTAGTAACTCATATGACAAACTAGAAAATAAGTGAGAAACTATGACAGCATAAGATGTCTTTGAACACATAAACTCAGACAATTCATCTCGTTCACATACCTGTAACCTCACAAGGGGATCCTCGTTTTCCAGCTCCTGTTCCTTCATTTCCAAATACTCCTTCTCATATTTCACCAACCGCTTATGTTTCAGCTGAAAAAACATAGAAAACTAGGTGCAAAGAAACGTACAACCGTAAAAAAGTTATCAGTTCACGAAAAAACCAAGACTGTTGTAGTATGATCTTGAAAACTACTAGCACTTGCTTTGGAGTGTGGGCATTTTTATCAAATTTTGTTAAAATATAACAAATAACGATGAGATGTGCACACCATCGCCACAATGTAGACAATGAACATGAAAATCGATCCAGATTCCCACACATTCTCTTCAGTTTATTCTATTCGTAGCCGAAATCAATGCGAAAAAACTTGATTGTCTAGGGAAGAGACAATTCTATTCTTTCCAATTTCAATTCATATAAATTTGATTAATACATTATAGCCACTTGAGCAGTGATTGATCGAATCGGTATTTTCGAACTTCAGATCCAATTCAATGTGAAAACACTCTCAAACCCAACTGTTCTCCAAGCACCTAGGACCAGATCACCAGATAGAAAGAGTTGACTGCAACATTTTCTCCCGAATACGTAGTTAGCAGAAATGACAAAAAAACAATTGTATGAGGGTACAACTATCACGCTCTATGAGTAGCAAAATGGAAAACGTTCTAGGAATGCTAACAGAGTTCAGAATTAAAGTTTCTTTTACAAGTTTCCACCATCCACCTCAATAAGCCGGAAACGTACCTTTGTTGCTGAGCACCGCAGAATGCTGCCGGCACACTCTCCAACTCTCCATAGCTTGTGACTTGCATCACAGCGGGAAGCTTGAAGTAAACTCTGGACCTGCGGCTATTACCCCAGATCCGGCATTCTAGTGTCGGCGACTGTTCCCTTGCGGTACTAAGAGTATATCCTCCACCCAAACACTCGTTGCTTAACCCACGTCTAGCTTGTGACTTGCATCACAGCGGGAAGCTTGAAGTAAACTCTGGACCTGCGGCTATTACCCCAGATCCGGCATTCTAGTGTCGGCGACTGTTCCCTTGCGGTACTAAGAGTATATCCTCCACCCAAACACTCGTTGCTTAACCCGCGTCTAGCTTGTGACTTGCATCACAGCGGGAAGCTTGAAGTAAACTCTGGATCTGCGGCTATTACCCCAGATCCGGCATTCTAGTGTCGGCGACTGTTCCCTTGCGGTACTAAGAGTATATCCTCCACCCAAACACTCGTTGCTTAACCCGCGTCTAGCTCGTGACTTGCATCACAGCGGGAAGCTTGAAGTAAACTGTGGACCTGCGGCTAATACCCCAGATCCGGCATTCTAGTGTCGGCGACTGTTCCCTTGCGGTACTAAAAGTATATCCTCCACCCAAACACTCGTTGCTTAACCCGCGTCTAGCTCGTGACTTGCATCACAGCGGGAAACTTGAAGTAAACTCTGGACCTGCGGCTATTACCCCAGATCCGGCATTCTAGTGTCGGCGACTGTTCCCTTGCGGTACTAAGAGTATATCCTCCACCCAAACACTCGTTGCTTAACCCGCGTCTAGCTTGTGACTTGCATCACAGCGGGAAGCTTGAAGTAAACGCTGGACCTGCGGCTATTACCCCAGATCCGGCATTCTAGTGTCGGCGACTGTTCCCTTGCGGTACTAAGAGTATATCCTCCACCCAAACACTCGTTGCTTAACCCGCGTCTAGCTTGTGACTTGCATCACAGCGGGAAGCTTGAAGTAAACTCTGGACCTGCGGCTATTACCCCAGATCCGGCGTTCTAGTGTCGGCGACTGTTCCCTTGCTGTACTAAGAGTATATCCTCCACCCAAACACTCGTTGCTTAACCCACGTCTAGCTTGTGACTTGCATCACAGCGGGAAGCTTGAAGTAAACTCTGGACCTGCGGCTATTACCCCAGATCCGGCATTCTAGTGTCGGCGACTGTTCCCTTGCGGTACTAAGAGTATATCCTCCACCCAAACACTCGTTGCTTAACCCGCGTCTAGCTTGTGACTTGCATCACAGCGGGAAGCTTGAAGTAAACTCTGGACCTGCGGCTATTACCCCAGATCCGGCATTCTAGTGTCGGCGACTGTTCCCTTGCGGTACTAAGAGTATATCCTCCACCCAAACACTCGTTGCTTAACCCGCGTCTAGCTCGTGACTTGCATCACAGCGGGAAGCTTGAAGTAAACTGTGGACCTGCGGCTTTTTACCCCAGATCCGGCATTCTAGTGTCGGCGACTGTTCCCTTGCGGTACTAAGAGTATATCCTCCACCCAAACACTCGTTGCTTAACCCGCGTCTAGCTCGTGACTTGCATCACAGCGGGAAGCTTGAAGTAAACTCTGGACCTGCGGCTATTACCCCAGATCCGGCATTCTAGTGTCGGCGACTGTTCCCTTGCGGTACTAAGAGTATATCCTCCACCCAAACACTCGTTGCTTAACCCACGTCTAGCTCGTGACTCATCACAGCGGGAAGCTTGATGTAAACTGTGGACCTGCGGCTAATACCCCAGATCCGGCGTTCTAGTGTCGGCGACTGTTCCCTTGCGGTACTAAGAGTATATCCTCCACCCAAACACTCGTTGCTTAACCCGCGTCTAGCTCGTGACTTGCATCACAGCGGGAAGCTTGAAGTAAACTGTGGACCTGCGGCTAATACCCCAGATCCGGCATTCTAGTGTCGGCGACTGTTCCCTTGCGGTACTAAGAGTGTATCCTCCACCCAAACACTCGTTGCTTAACCCGCGTCTAGCTCGTGACTTGCATCACAGCGGGAAGCTTGAAGTAAACTGTGGACCTGCGGCTAATACCCCAGATCCGGCGTTCTAGTGTCGGCGACTGTTCCCTTGCGGTACTAAGAGTATATCCTCCACCCAAACACTCGTTGCTTAACCCGCGTCTAGCTCGTGACTTGCATCACAGCGGGAAGCTTGAAGTAAACTGTGGACCTGCGGCTAATACCCCAGATCCGGCATTCTAGTGTCGGCGACTGTTCCCTTGCGGTACTAAGAGTATATCCTCCACCCAAACACTCGTTGCTTAACCCGCGTCTAGCTCGTGACTTGCATCACAGCGGGAAACTTGAAGTAAACTCTGGACCTGCGGCTATTACCCCAGATCCGGCATTCTAGTGTCGGCGACTGTTCCCTTGCGGTACTAAGAGTATATCCTTCACCCAAACACTCGTTGCTTAACCCGCGTCTAGCTTGTGACTTGCATCACAGCGGGAAGCTTGAAGTAAACTTTGGACCTGCGGCTATTACCCCAGATCCGGCATTCTAGTGTCGGCGACTGTTCCCTTGCGGTACTAAGAGTATATCCTCCACCCAAACACTCGTTGCTTAACCCGCGTCTAGCTTGTGACTTGCATCACAGCGGGAAGCTTGAAGTAAACTCTGGACCTGCGGCTATTACCCCAGATCCGGCGTTCTAGTGTCGGCGACTGTTCCCTTGCGGTACTAAGAGTATATCCTCCACCCAAACACTCGTTGCTTAACCCGCGTCTAGCTCGTGACTTGCATCACAGCGGGAAGCTTGAAGTAAACTGTGGACCTGCGGCTAATACCCCAGATCCGGCGTTCTAGTGTCGGCGACTGTTCCCTTGCGGTACTAAGAGTATATCCTCCACCCAAACACTCGTTGCTTAACCCGCGTCTAGCTCGTGACTTGCATCACAGCGGGAAGCTTGAAGTAAACTCTGGACCTGCGGCTATTACCCCAGATCCGGCATTCTAGTGTCGGCGACTGTTCCCTTGCGGTACTAAGAGTATATCCTCCACCCAAACACTCGTTGCTTAACCCGCGTCTAGCTTGTGACTTGCATCACAGCGGGAAGCTTGAAGTAAACTCTGGACCTGCGGCTATTACCCCAGATCCGGCGTTCTAGTGTCGGCGACTGTTCCCTTGCGGTACTAAGAGTATATCCTCCACCCAAACACTCGTTGCTCAACCCACGTCCAGCTTGTGACTTGCATCACAGCGGGAAGCTTGAAGTAAACTCTGGACCTGCGGCTATTACCCCAGATCCGGCATTCTAGTGTCGGCGACTGTTCGCTTGCGGTACTAAGAGTATATCCTCCACCCAAACACTCGTTGCTTAACCCGCGTCTAGCTCGTGACTTGCATCACAGCGGGAAGCTTGAAGAAAACTCTGGACCTGCGGCTATTACCCCATTTCCGGCATTCTAGTGTCGGCGACTGTTCCCTTGCGGTACTAAGAGTATATCCTCCACCCAAACACTCGTTGCTTAACCCGCGTCTAGCTCGTGACTTGCATCACAGCGGGAAGCTTGAAGTAAACTGTGGACCTGCGGCTAATACCCCAGATCCGGCATTCTAGTGTCGGCGACTGTTCCCTTGCGGTACTAAAAGTATATCCTCCACCCAAACACTCGTTGCTTAACCCGCGTCTAGCTCGTGACTTGCATCACAGCGGGAAACTTGAAGTAAACTCTGGACCTGCGGCTATTACCCCAGATCCGGCATTCTAGTGTCGGCGACTGTTCCCTTGCGGTACTAAGAGTATATCCTCCACCCAAACACTCGTTGCTTAACCCGCGTCTAGCTTGTGACTTGCATCACAGCGGGAAGCTTGAAGTAAACGCTGGACCTGCGGCTATTACCCCAGATCCGGCATTCTAGTGTCGGCGACTGTTCCCTTGCGGTACTAAGAGTATATCCTCCACCCAAACACTCGTTGCTTAACCCGCGTCTAGCTTGTGACTTGCATCACAGCGGGAAGCTTGAAGTAAACTCTGGACCTGCGGCTATTACCCCAGATCCGGCGTTCTAGTGTCGGCGACTGTTCCCTTGCGGTACTAAGAGTATATCCTCCACCCAAACACTCGTTGCTTAACCCACGTCTAGCTTGTGACTTGCATCACAGCGGGAAGCTTGAAGTAAACTCTGGACCTGCGGCTATTACCCCAGATCCGGCATTCTAGTGTCGGCGACTGTTCCCTTGCGGTACTAAGAGTATATCCTCCACCCAAACACTCGTTGCTTAACCCGCGTCTAGCTTGTGACTTGCATCACAGCGGGAAGCTTGAAGTAAACTCTGGACCTGCGGCTATTACCCCAGATCCGGCATTCTAGTGTCGGCGACTGTTCCCTTGCGGTACTAAGAGTATATCCTCCACCCAAACACTCGTTGCTTAACCCGCGTCTAGCTCGTGACTTGCATCACAGCGGGAAGCTTGAAGTAAACTGTGGACCTGCGGCTTTTTACCCCAGATCCGGCATTCTAGTGTCGGCGACTGTTCCCTTGCGGTACTAAGAGTATATCCTCCACCCAAACACTCGTTGCTTAACCCGCGTCTAGCTCGTGACTTGCATCACAGCGGGAAGCTTGAAGTAAACTCTGGACCTGCGGCTATTACCCCAGATCCGGCATTCTAGTGTCGGCGACTGTTCCCTTGCGGTACTAAGAGTATATCCTCCACCCAAACACTCGTTGCTTAACCCACGTCTAGCTCGTGACTCATCACAGCGGGAAGCTTGAAGTAAACTGTGGACCTGCGGCTAATACCCCAGATCCGGCGTTCTAGTGTCGGCGACTGTTCCCTTGCGGTACTAAGAGTATATCCTCCACCCAAACACTCGTTGCTTAACCCGCGTCTAGCTCGTGACTTGCATCACAGCGGGAAGCTTGAAGTAAACTGTGGACCTGCGGCTAATACCCCAGATCCGGCATTCTAGTGTCGGCGACTGTTCCCTTGCGGTACTAAGAGTGTATCCTCCACCCAAACACTCGTTGCTTAACCCGCGTCTAGCTCGTGACTTGCATCACAGCGGGAAGCTTGAAGTAAACTGTGGACCTGCGGCTAATACCCCAGATCCGGCGTTCTAGTGTCGGCGACTGTTCCCTTGCGGTACTAAGAGTATATCCTCCACCCAAACACTCGTTGCTTAACCCGCGTCTAGCTCGTGACTTGCATCACAGCGGGAAGCTTGAAGTAAACTGTGGACCTGCGGCTAATACCCCAGATCCGGCATTCTAGTGTCGGCGACTGTTCCCTTGCGGTACTAAGAGTATATCCTCCACCCAAACACTCGTTGCTTAACCCGCGTCTAGCTCGTGACTTGCATCACAGCGGGAAACTTGAAGTAAACTCTGGACCTGCGGCTATTACCCCAGATCCGGCATTCTAGTGTCGGCGACTGTTCCCTTGCGGTACTAAGAGTATATCCTTCACCCAAACACTCGTTGCTTAACCCGCGTCTAGCTTGTGACTTGCATCACAGCGGGAAGCTTGAAGTAAACTTTGGACCTGCGGCTATTACCCCAGATCCGGCATTCTAGTGTCGGCGACTGTTCCCTTGCGGTACTAAGAGTATATCCTCCACCCAAACACTCGTTGCTTAACCCGCGTCTAGCTTGTGACTTGCATCACAGCGGGAAGCTTGAAGTAAACTCTGGACCTGCGGCTATTACCCCAGATCCGGCGTTCTAGTGTCGGCGACTGTTCCCTTGCGGTACTAAGAGTATATCCTCCACCCAAACACTCGTTGCTTAACCCGCGTCTAGCTCGTGACTTGCATCACAGCGGGAAGCTTGAAGTAAACTCTGGACCTGCGGCTATTACCCCAGATCCGGCATTCTAGTGTCGGCGACTGTTCCCTTGCGGTACTAAGAGTATATCCTCCACCCAAACACTCGTTGCTTAACCCGCGTCTAGCTTGTGACTTGCATCACAGCGGGAAGCTTGAAGTAAACTCTGGACCTGCGGCTATTACCCCAGATCCGGCGTTCTAGTGTCGGCGACTGTTCCCTTGCGGTACTAAGAGTATATCCTCCACCCAAACACTCGTTGCTCAACCCACGTCCAGCTTGTGACTTGCATCACAGCGGGAAGCTTGAAGTAAACTCTGGACCTGCGGCTATTACCCCAGATCCGGCATTCTAGTGTCGGCGACTGTTCCCTTGCGGTACTAAGAGTATATCCTCCACCCAAACACTCGTTGCTTAACCCGCGTCTAGCTTGTGACTTGCATCACAGCGGGAAGCTTGAAGTAATTTCTGGACCTGCGGCTATTACCCCAGATCCGGCATTCTAGTGTCGGCGACTGTTCCCTTGCGGTACTAAGAGTATATCCTCCACCCAAACACTCGTTGCTTAACCCGCGTCTAGCTCGTGACTTGCATCACAGCGGGAAGCTTGAAGTAAACTGTGGACCTGCGGCTTTTTACCCCAGATCCGGCATTCTAGTGTCGGCGACTGTTCCCTTGCGGTACTAAGAGTATATCCTCCACCCAAACACTCGTTGCTTAACCCGCGTCTAGCTCGTGACTTGCATCACAGCGGGAAGCTTGAAGTAAACTCTGGACCTGCGGCTATTACCCCAAATCCGGCATTCTAGTGTCGGCGACTGTTCCCTTGCGGTACTAAGAGTATATCCTCCACCCAAACACTCGTTGCTTAACCCACGTCTAGCTCGTGACTTGCATCACAGCGGGAAGCTTGAAGTAAACTGTGGACCTGCGGCTAATACCCCAGATCCGGCGTTCTAGTGTCGGCGACTGTTCCCTTGCGGTACTAAGAGTATATCCTCCACCCAAACACTCGTTGCTTAACCCGCGTCTAGCTCGTGACTTGCATCACAGCGGGAAGCTTGAAGTAAACTGTGGACCTGCGGCTAATACCCCAGATCCGGCATTCTAGTGTCGGCGACTGTTCCCTTGCGGTACTAAGAGTATATCCTCCACCCAAACACTCGTTGCTTAACCCGCGTCTAGCTCGTGACTTGCATCACAGCGGGAAGCTTGAAGTAAACTGTGGACCTGCGGCTAATACCCCAGACCCGGCGTTCTAGTGTCGGCGACTGTTCCCTTGCGGTACTAAGAGTATATCCTCCACCCAAACACTCGTTGCTTAACCCGCGTCTAGCTCGTGACTTGCATCACAGCGGGAAGCTTGAAGTAAACTGTGGACCTGCGGCTAATACCCCAGATCCGGCATTCTAGTGTCGGCGACTGTTCCCTTGCGGTACTAAGAGTATATCCTCCACCCAAACACTCGTTGCTTAACCCGCGTCTAGCTCGTGACTTGCATCACAGCGGGAAACTTGAAGTAAACTCTGGACCTGCGGCTATTACCCCAGATCCGGCATTCTAGTGTCGGCGACTGTTCCCTTGCGGTACTAAGAGTATATCCTCCACCCAAACACTCGTTGCTTAACCCGCGTCTAGCTTGTGACTTGCATCACAGCGGGAAGCTTGAAGTAAACTCTGGACCTGCGGCTATTACCCCAGATCCGGCATTCTAGTGTCGGCGACTGTTCCCTTGCGGTACTAAGAGTATATCCTCCACCCAAACACTCGTTGCTTAACCCGCGTCTAGCTTGTGACTTGCATCACAGCGGGAAGCTTGAAGTAAACTCTGGACCTGCGGCTATTACCCCAGATCCGGCGTTCTAGTGTCGGCGACTGTTCCCTTGCGGTACTAAGAGTATATCCTCCACCCAAACACTCGTTGCTTAACCCGCGTCTAGCTCGTGACTTGCATCACAGCGGGAAGCTTGAAGTAAACTGTGGACCTGCGGCTAATACCCCAGATCCGGCGTTCTAGTGTCGGCGACTGTTCCCTTGCGGTACTAAGAGTATATCCTCCACCCAAACACTCGTTGCTTAACCCGCGTCTAGCTCGTGACTTGCATCACAGCGGGAAGCTTGAAGTAAACTCTGGACCTGCGGCTATTACCCCAGATCCGGCATTCTAGTGTCGGCGACTGTTCCCTTGCGGTACTAAGAGTATATCCTCCACCCAAACACTCGTTGCTTAACCCGCGTCTAGCTTGTGACTTGCATCACAGCGGGAAGCTTGAAGTAAACTCTGGACCTGCGGCTATTACCCCAGATCCGGCATTCTAGTGTCGGCGACTGTTCCCTTGCGGTACTAAGAGTATATCCTCCACCCAAACACTCGTTGCTTAACCCGCGTCTAGCTCGTGACTTGCATCACAGCGGGAAGCTTGAAGTAAACTGTGGACCTGCGGCTTTTACCCCAGATCCGGCATTCTAGTGTCGGCGACTGTTCCCTTGCGGTACTAAGAGTATATCCTCCACCCAAACACTCGTTGCTTAACCCGCGTCTAGCTCGTGACTTGCATCACAGCGGGAAGCTTAAAGTAAACTCTGGACCTGCGGCTAATACCCCAGATCCGGCGTTCTAGTGTCGGCGACTGTTCCCTTGCGGTACTAAGAGTATATCCTCCACCCAAACACTCGTTGCTTAACCCGCGTCTAGCTTGTGACTTGCATCACAGCGGGAAGCTTGAAGTAAACTCTGGACCTGCGGCTATCACCCCAGATCCGGCATTCTAGTGTCGGCGACTGTTCCCTTGCGGTACTAAGAGTATATCCTCCACCCAAACACTCGTTGCTTAACCCGCGTCTAGCTCGTGACTTGCATCACAGCGGGAAGCTTGAAGTGAACTCTGGACCTGCGGCTATTACCCCAGATCCGGCATTCTAGTGTCGGCGACTGTTCCCTTGCGGTACTAAGAGTATATCCTCCACCCAAACACTCGTTGCTTAACCCGCGTCTAGCTTGTGACTTGCATCACAGCGGGAAGCTTGAAGTAAACTCTGGACCTGCGGCTATTACCCCAGATCCGGCATTCTAGTGTCGGCGACTGTTCCCTTGCGGTACTAAGAGTATATCCTCCACCCAAACACTCGTTGCTTAACCCGCGTCTAGCTCGTGACTTGCATCACAGCGGGAAGCTTGAAGTAAACTCTGGACCTGCGGCTATTACCCCTGATCCGGCGTTCTAGTGTCGACGACTGTTCCCTTGCGGTACTAAAAAAATATCCCCCACCCAAACTCCCAAAAACTTGTTTAATATTATATTTTATCAAAATGTTTCAAAATGTTTACTCGCAGGCTCGCAGCCCCTCCGCTGAAAATAAGCTAAGTTAGTGAAAATTGAGATAAATAAAATAAAACCCAATTACCTCGAGTCGTTGACACTGTGGAAATGTGCGCAGAGCGACAGACTTGAAAATGATGGAGAGAGGGTGCAGAGAAGTGGGGGCATCGAAAATATCCTCCAGCTGGCGACGAGCGAACAGCCACCTGAAATTGAAAATATGAAGCCATCAAAAAAAGACAATGAAGCAGACAAAATTACATTCGACTTTTCGCTCATATCACTTTTTCTGTAAACTTTAATTGTCGTGTAAACTTTTCTTTAATACATGAATCTTGCTCTTGCAATATATGAATATTCATTTGCAAAATTGAACGTACTACTCCCAAATTATCAGTTAGGAAAATCAAAATCAAAGGAAATTAGAATTTGGATTCGTAAAGTGCCATGGTAAAGTTAGCATGTGTACTGTAGGAGGTTTGGTAGAAAAGATGTGGACTATACTCATGTGCAAAATTGATCGTATATGCTCACACTAATCCCAAATTATCAGTTAGGGGAATCAAAATCAAAGGGAAATAGAATTTGGATCCATAAAGAGCCATGGTAAAGTTAGCATATGTACTGTAGGAGGCTTAGTAGAAAAGATGTAGACTATATTCATTTGCAAAATTGATCGTATATGCTCACACTAATCCTAAATTATCAGTTAGGGAAAAAAATAAAAGGGAATTAGAATTTGGATTCGTACAGTGCCATGGTGAAGTTAGCATGTGTACTGTAGGAGGCTTAGTAGAAAAGATGTGGACTATATTTATTTGCAAAATTGATGGTATATGCTCACACTAATCCCAAATTATCAGTTAGGGAAATCAAAGTCAAAGGGAATTAGAATTTGGATTCGTACAGTGCCATGGTAAAGTTAGCATGTTTACTGTAGGAGGCTTAGTAGAAAAGATGTAGACTATATTCATTTGCAAAATTGATCGTATATGCTCACACTAATCTCAAATTATCAGTTAGGGGAATCAAAATCAAAGGGGGATAGAATTTGGATCCGTAAAGAGCCATGATAAAATTAGTATGTGTACTGTAGGAGGCTTAGTAGAAAGGATGTGGACTATATTCATTTGCAAAATTGATCGTATATGCTCACACTAATCCCAAATTATCAGTTAGGGGAATCAAAATCAAAGGGAATTAGAATTTGGATCCATAAAGAGCCATGATAAAGTTAGCATGTGTACTGTAGGAGGTTTGGTAGAAAAGATGTGGACTATATCAATTTGCAAAATTGATCGTATATGCTCACACTAATCCCAAATTATCAGTTAGGGGAATACAAATCAAAGGGAAATTGAATTTGGATCCATAAAGAACCATGGTAAAGTTAGCATATGTACTGTAGGAGGCTTAGTAGAAAAGATGTAGACTATACTCATTTGCAAAATTGATCGTATATGCTCACACTAATCCCAAATTATCAGTTAGGGGAATCAAAATCAAAGGGGGATAGAATTTGGATTCGTACAGTGCCATGGTAAAGTTAGCATATGTACTGTAGGAGGCTTAGTAGAAAAGATGTGGACTCAATTCATTTGCAAAATTGATCGTATATGCTCACACTAATCCCAAATTATCAGTTAGGGGAATCAAAATCAAAGGGGGATAGAATTTGGATTCGTACAGTGCCATGGTAAAGTTAGCATGTGTACTGTAGGAGGCTTAGTAGAAAAGATGTAGACTATACTCATTTGCAAAATTGATCGTATATGCTCACACTAATCCCAAATTATCAGTTAGGGGAATCAAAATCAAAGGGGGATAGAATTTGGACTCGTACAGTGCCATGGTAAAGTTAGCATATGTACTGTAGGAGGCTTAGTAGAAAAGATGTGGACTCAATTCATTTGCAAAATTGATCGTATATGCTCACACTAATCCCAAATTATCAGTTAGGGGAATCAAAATCAAAGGGGGATAGAATTTGGATTCGTACAGTGCCATGGTAAAGTTAGCATATGTACTGTAGGAGGCTTAGTAGAAAAGATGTGGACTTAATTCATTTGCAAAATTGATCGTATATGCTCACACTAATCCCAAATTATCAGTTAGGGGAATCAAAATCAAAGGGGGATAGAATTTGGATCCGTAAAGAGCCATGATAAAATTAGTATGTGTACTGTAGGAGGCTTAGTAGAAAGGATGTGGACTATATTCATTTGCAAAATTGATCGTATATGCTCACACTAATCCTAAATTATCAGTTAGGGGAATCAAAATCAAAGGGAAATAGAATTTGGATCCATAAAGAGCCATGGTAAAGTTAGCATATGTACTGTAGGAGGCTTAGTAGAAAAGATGTGGACTATATTCATTTGCAAAATTGATCGTATATGCTCACACTAATCCTAAATTATCAGTTAGGGAAATAAGAATAAAAGGGAATTAGAATTTGGATTCGTACAGTGCCATGGTAAAGTTAGCATGTGTACTGTAGGAGGCTTAGTAGAAAAGATGTGGACTATATTTATTTGCAAAATTGATCGTATATGCTCACACTAATCCCAAATTATCAGTTAGGGAAATCAAAGTCAAAGGGAATTAGAATTTGGATTCGTACAATGCCATGGTAAAGTTAGCATGTGTACTGTAGGAGTAGGAGGCTTAGTAGAAAGGATGTGGACTATATTTATTTGCAAAATTGATCGTATATGCTCACACTAATCCCAAATTATCAGTTAGGGAAATCAAAGTCAAAGGGAATTAGAATTTGGATTCGTACAATGCCATGGTAAAGTTAGCATGTGTACTGTAGGAGTAGGAGGCTTAGTAGAAAGGATGTGGACTATATTCATTTGCAAAATTTTTCGTATATGCTCACACTAATCCCAAATTATCAGTTAGGGGAATCAAAATCAAAGGGAAATAGAATTCGGATCCATAAAGAGCCATGGTAAAGTTAGCATGTGTACTGTAGGAGGCTTAGTAGAAAAGATGTGGACTATATTCATTTGCAAAATTGATCGTATGTACTCATACTACCCCCAAATTATCAGTTAGGGAAAAAAATAAAAGGGAATTAGAATTTGGATTCGTACAGTGCCATGGTGAAGTTAGCATGTGTACTGTAGGAGGCTTAGTAGAAAAGATGTGGACTATATTTATTTGCAAAATTGATGGTATATGCTCACACTAATCCCAAATTATCAGTTAGGGAAATCAAAGTCAAAGGGAATTAGAATTTGGATTCGTACAGTGCCATGGTAAAGTTAGCATGTTTACTGTAGGAGGCTTAGTAGAAAAGATGTAGACTATATTCATTTGCAAAATTGATCGTATATGCTCACACTAATCTCAAATTATCAGTTAGGGGAATCAAAATCAAAGGGGGATAGAATTTGGATCCGTAAAGAGCCATGATAAAATTAGTATGTGTACTGTAGGAGGCTTAGTAGAAAGGATGTGGACTATATTCATTTGCAAAATTGATCGTATATGCTCACACTAATCCCAAATTATCAGTTAGGGGAATCAAAATCAAAGGGAATTAGAATTTGGATCCATAAAGAGCCATGATAAAGTTAGCATGTGTACTGTAGGAGGTTTGGTAGAAAAGATGTGGACTATATCAATTTGCAAAATTGATCGTATATGCTCACACTAATCCCAAATTATCAGTTAGGGGAATACAAATCAAAGGGAAATTGAATTTGGATCCATAAAGAACCATGGTAAAGTTAGCATATGTACTGTAGGAGGCTTAGTAGAAAAGATGTAGACTATACTCATTTGCAAAATTGATCGTATATGCTCACACTAATCCCAAATTATCAGTTAGGGGAATCAAAATCAAAGGGGGATAGAATTTGGATTCGTACAGTGCCATGGTAAAGTTAGCATATGTACTGTAGGAGGCTTAGTAGAAAAGATGTGGACTCAATTCATTTGCAAAATTGATCGTATATGCTCACACTAATCCCAAATTATCAGTTAGGGGAATCAAAATCAAAGGGGGATAGAATTTGGATTCGTACAGTGCCATGGTAAAGTTAGCATGTGTACTGTAGGAGGCTTAGTAGAAAAGATGTAGACTATACTCATTTGCAAAATTGATCGTATATGCTCACACTAATCCCAAATTATCAGTTAGGGGAATCAAAATCAAAGGGGGATAGAATTTGGACTCGTACAGTGCCATGGTAAAGTTAGCATATGTACTGTAGGAGGCTTAGTAGAAAAGATGTGGACTCAATTCATTTGCAAAATTGATCGTATATGCTCACACTAATCCCAAATTATCAGTTAGGGGAATCAAAATCAAAGGGGGATAGAATTTGGATTCGTACAGTGCCATGGTAAAGTTAGCATATGTACTGTAGGAGGCTTAGTAGAAAAGATGTGGACTTAATTCATTTGCAAAATTGATCGTATATGCTCACACTAATCCCAAATTATCAGTTAGGGGAATCAAAATCAAAGGGGGATAGAATTTGGATCCGTAAAGAGCCATGATAAAATTAGTATGTGTACTGTAGGAGGCTTAGTAGAAAGGATGTGGACTATATTCATTTGCAAAATTGATCGTATATGCTCACACTAATCCCAAATTATCAGTTAGGGGAATCAAAATCAAAGGGGGATAGAATTTGGATTCGTACAGTGCCATGGTAAAGTTAGCATATGTACTGTAGGAGGCTTAGTAGAAAAGATGTGGACTATATTCATTTGCAAAATTGATCGTATATGCTCACACTAATCCCAAATTATCAGTTAGGGGAATCAAAATCAAAGGGGGATAGAATTTGGATTCGTACAGTGCCATGGTAAAGTTAGCATATGTACTGTAGGAGGCTTAGTAGAAAAGATGTGGACTCAATTCATTTGCAAAATTGATCGTATATGCTCACACTAATCCCAAATTATCAGTTAGGGAAATCAAAATCAAAGGAAATTAGCATTTGGATCCGAAAAGAGCCATGGTAAAGTTAGTATGTGTACTGTAGGAGGCTTAGTATGAAATATGTGGACTATACTCATTTGCAAAATTGATCGTATATGCTCACACTAATCCCAAATTATCAGTTAGGGGAATCAAAACCAAAGGGAAATAGAATTTGGACCCGTAAAGAGCCATGGTAAAGATAGCATGTGTACTGTAGGAGGTTTGGTAGAAAAGATGTGGACTATATTCATTTGCAAAGTTGATCGTATATGCTCACACTATTCCCAAATTATCAGTTAGGGGAATCAAAATCAAAGGGAATTAGAATTTGGATTCGTACAGTGCCATGGTAAAGTTAGCATGTTTACTGTAGGAGGCTTAGTAGAAAAGATGTGGACTATATTCATTTGCAAAATTGATCGTATATGCTCACACTAATCCCAAATTATCAGTTAGGGAAATCAAAATCAAAGGGAATTAGAATTTGGATTCGTACAGTGCCATGGTAAAGTTAGCATGTGTACTGTAGGAGGCTTAGTGGAAAAGATGTGGACTATATCTATTTGCAAAATTGATCGTATATGCTCACACTAATCCCAAATTATCAGTTAGGGGAATCAAAATCAAAGGGAATTAGAATTTGGATCCATAAAGAGCCATGATAAAGTTAGCATGTGTACTGTAGGAGGTTTGGTAGAAAAGATGTGGACTATATCAATTTGCAAAATTGATCGTATATGCTCACACTAATCCCAAATTATCAGTTAGGGGAATAAAAATCAAAGGGAAATTGAATTTGGATCCATAAAGAACCATGGTAAAGTTAGCATATGTACTGTAGGAGGCTTAGTAGAAAAGATGTAGACTATACTCATTTGCAAAATTGATCGTATATGCTCACACTAATCCCAAATTATCAGTTAGGGGAATCAAAATCAAAGGGGGATAGAATTTGGATTCGTACAGTGCCATGGTAAAGTTAGCATATGTACTGTAGGAGGCTTAGTAGAAAAGATGTGGACTTAATTCATTTGCAAAATTGATCGTATATGCTCACACTAATCCCAAATTATCAGTTAGGGGAATCAAAATCAAAGGGGGATAGAATTTGGATTCGTAAAGTGCCATGGTAAAGTTAGCATGTGTACTGTACGAGGCTTAGTAGAAAAGATGTGGACTTAATTCATTTGCAAAGTTGATCGTATATGCTCACACTAATCCCAGATTATCAGTTAGGGGAATCAAAATAATAGGGAAATAGAATTTGGATCCGAAAAGAGCCATGGTAAAGTTAGCATGTGTACTGTAGGAGGCTTAGTAGAAAAGATGTGGACTATATTCATTTGCAAAATTGATCGCATATGCTCACACTAATCCCAAATTATCAGTTAGGGAAATCAAAATCAAAGGAGATTAGAATTTGGATCCGTAAAGAGCCATGATAAAATTAGTATGTGTACTGTAGGAGGCTTAGTATGAAATATGTGGACTATACTCATTTGCAAAATTGATCGTATATGCTCACACTAATCCCAAATTATCAGTTAGGGGAGTCAAAATCGAAGGGAAATAGAATTCGGATCCATAAAGAGCCATGGTAAAGTTAGCATCTGTACTGTAGGAGGCTTAGTAGAAAAGATGTGGACTATATTCATTTGCAAAATCGATCGTATGTACTCATACTACCCCCAAATTATCAGTTAGGGGAATCAAAATCAAAGGAAAATAGAATTTGGATCCATAAAGAGCCATGGTAAAGTTAGCATGTGTACTGTAGGAGGCTTAGTAGAAAAGATGTGGACTATATTCATTTGCAAAATTGATCGTATATGCTCACACTAATCCCAAATTATCAGTTAGGGGAATCAAAATCAAAGGGAAATAGAATTTGGATCCATAAAGAGCCATGGTAAAATTGGCATGTGTACTGTAGGAGGCTTAGTAGAAGAGATGTGGACTATATTCATTTGCAAAATTGATTGTATATGCTTATACTAGTCCCAAAAACGCGATAAACGAGAGAAAAAAGCACTTTTGCGAGTTTGGGTTACGCACGTTCATTGCATTTGCACTAACACTGAACTATTCCACCTAGGACCAGATCACCAGATAGAAAGAATTGACTGCAAAAATTTCTCCCGAATACATAGTTAGCAGAAATGACAAAAAAAAACAATTGTATGAGGGTACAATTATCACGCTCTATGAGAAGCAAAATGGAAAACGTACTAGGAATGCTAACAGAGTTCAGAATTGAAGTTTCGTTATCAAGTTTCCCCTATTAACTTTAATAGGCCGAAAACGTACCTTTGTTGCTGAGCACCGCAGATTGCTGCCGGCACACTCTCCCTCTCTCCTCATACATGGCCAATTTTTTGAAACAGCTTCATCTGGACGTTCCTTATTGTAAACGCATTGGGTGGAGGGCTGAAATTAACAGAAATAAGATACGGAACATTATATTGCGTAACGTAATATTATTTTTTACGTCCTAACGTTTCGATAAACATATAATATTTTGTTTTACTAATCACAGTTGTTTTACTTTGTTTTACTAATCCCTTCAGAGAGTTTTCATTCAAAACAGCCGCACATTTGCTAATTTTCACTTTTAGTTAGAAAAACAGGTAACCGGTTTTTCATTTTAGGTTACCAATCGGTTACCTACTGAGATAACCTAAACAAATAGGTTACCAAAAAACACGGTTAGATATATAATTGGCCAGCAAGCCTTTACCTGCGATGCGGCGGCAGAATGAGCTGTCACTGGAAGTGACTGGGTGGTGACAGCCGGTTTGGGAGAAGCGACGAACTCCTCGAAGTAGCAGAAACGTCTTGCCCTGTTGAAGACCAACAGCACCGGACCGGTTAGAACTGTAAACAACATAGGTAAACAACTGAAAATACAAATAAATAGTCGCTCATTTGAATAATTCAAAGAAGGACGATAGTGTAAACCAATCCTAACGCTTCGGTCTTTCAAACTGCAATACATTTTTTTTGATGGAGAGGTTACGTAGTCGTTATACGTTGGAATTGCTTCACATACTTGTCCTACATTAAGGGGCTCAATGACAAAAAGATCACAAACCGTCATATCACACACCAGTGAAGTTGTCCGAGTAGTAACAAAAATTCGAAAAATGAACCATTTTCTGGCCAATATCCTCATATACAGAGAATTTTTGCCGGAAAATCAAAATTTCAAACGTACTTGAATGAAAAACTCTTCGCAGAATAGTGGAGTGAGAAAACAATCGTAGTTGGTGAAGTAGACGTGACATGTGCAACAGAATCGGCGTCCATCTCCGTCGTCTGAAAAATAATTAGCATTATAGTTCCGGTCATTCCTACTGAGACTTGGCAGCGCGGCAATGAATTTTCCATATGCTTATTCACCACTCTGGATTTTTTAAAACAACTGCAAATCTCCGTTAGCGGTTGTTCAGTTCCATAAGAACATGTAAATGGCGAAATTTCCTAGAATACTTATGTCTGCTCTAAGAAATAGTCATCCGAAAATCTTGGCACGATGCCAATGGGTCTTAGTGGGAATGAAACGAACTATATCTAACAGTGAACCACCAGAAAATTGAGCCTTCACCTCTGTGAAAACGCGTGTAACTTAAAATACCGGAGAAGATGCAGGCTTAAATACTGGTGTCGAATTAGCCTGCATCTATCTATGAATTTCAAACAGTACAGGCGACATCTGGCTGACCCCGGTATTATAAGTTGCAAATTAGCGAGTCCGGTATTTTAAGTTGCAACGGTTTTTCAGAGCTAAACAAATACCTAAAGTTCTGACAGCAATTTGATTGCAAAGATGTATGAAAAACGCAAAAGTATCGGATTCAACTACTACAGTCTAAACTCAATCTAATACGTGATTTTAAACAACAACAGGCTGATTAATTTCAACTCAAAACAAATGAATGTTAGAAGTGTGACCAATGAATTCAACTGAATGTGAATAAACTGTATACAACTACAATATGGAGCTAGTTAATGAGTTGATAGTCTACATCATTGAGGAGTGCGACAAGATACATGAGATATGAGATGGTAAATGAACTGATGTGCGTAACATGTTGTTCTCTTTGACCTGATGGATAAGGTGCTTGCCATTGGGAAAATGTAGGTGTCTCTTTGGTCTGGGAGGAAACAACCAATTTGGGTGTTCTCTGATCAATCAAAAGAGGCACATTCCACAAGGAACCGGGTAATTCGTTAATCCAATCAGTTAACCTCAACCAGGTTACCTGGGTAACCCTTTTGTTAACCCCTTGTTAACCCTCTTTTACAACGTCTTTTGGGGGAAATTTGGGGTTACCAAGTGGTTAACAAAAGGGTTAACCAGGTAACCCGGTTAATGGTTAACGGCTAGGGTTAACGAAATACCGGGTTAAATAAAGAATTTGCCCAGATAACATGAAACAAACCAAACGAACCTGATAGATGTTTCAATTTAATTCAATTTAGACTGCTTCATACTATTTTTCATTTCGTACGTGTTTGATAGAACAGATGGGTAGGTTCCAAAATGATTCGTTCATTTTCCAGTGCTCGTTTCAAAATTTTCGGTTGTACATTGATTTTCGAGCTATGAAATGTTGCTCATTTTGTATGTTTGTTCCTTTTATCTGTTTTGTTCTTTCATTAATATATAAATACACTTGTCATGAAAAATTTACACTATTAACTGCTCTCGAATTGACCCTCGACTCAAACACATCAAAACTACCGTTTGTTTTTAACCGTTGTTGAAAAGATGGAACGTGTTAAACAATCCGTCCCGTTTTAATTTTGACTTTTGAGTTAACAATCTGGCCCAATGGCAACTGAAAAACCATTATCAAAAACATGTACTTCCATATCTCTATCTTGCTTTTCTCTTCTTTTCTCTTTTCTCAGAAAAGCGGCTTACGTAATGACACCGACAGGAGGGTTGCGTACGGGGTATGTTCAAAATAGCCTATGTAAGTGAACGATTTTAAAACACTCTAGCTCATACGTATACACAATTAGAGACCAGAAAATGAAAATAAACCTTTATGTGAATTAACCAAGCCAAGTTGCGTCACAGTGAAAATGTTCATGTCCCCTTCATTATTGCTTGATGTTATGCAAATTTTACAAATAAATTTTTCATGGTCTATGGGAAGACATTAAGAAACTTTTCAGAGCTTTTTAAGTTTTTCGTGGAACACAAATTATAGCGGAACGGTTTCTTTAACGTGGAAAGTAGTTCGATATCACATGTTGAAATACGTGAAGAAGCGTGACTATGTACGCTCAGAATCCTTTTTCTTTACTAGCTTCGAATGGCGGCTGAAAGCATTTGTCTGATGTGAGTTTTCAGAATACAGGCCCAAATTTTTAAGGGAGCTCGTATCTGATTTAAGTTTTTTCGCATCTACTTTTCAAACTTGTTTTTAATTCAAACAACGTTCTAGTTCGATAGGTACACAAAAATAGAAAGGAGCTTTTTTAAGAAATATCTTTAATTCAACTTTTCAAGTCAATTCAACTTTTCGAGTCTTTCTCTGTCTGGCCAATATAGCCGTACATTCAGAAAGCATACAAGTGGAATGATTTTTGAATATCTTCTCAAACGTTTTTACGCTTCTCAAACTTTTTGGTATAGTTCGCACATTCCCAAACTGGAATTGGGCAGCTTGTCAACGAAAGTTCAAGGCAGTTTTTGAACATGTTGAAACTGTTCAAAACAGTAGACATTTCTGTGAAGGGTTCATTTACTTGGTTATAAATCGTATCCAAGAAAACATTCTGTAAAATATATGTTTCATCTGAATAACAGCCTTTGGCACGCTGCCAACGAGTCCAGTTGGAAAATGTGAGCACTATACTTCTCAAACTTTTACACTTTCCAAACATTTTCGTTTCCAGCGAGTCTCTCGGTGAATTCTATATCTAACCGGGTTTTTAGGTAACCTAACCCTTTTTTGGTAACCTATTTTTGAGGTTACCTAAGTAGGTAACCGGTTGGTAACCTAAAATGAAAAACCGGTTACCTGTTTTTCTAAGGCAAATGTGGTTTTTACCGTTAGTTTGAACGGTAACCGGATTTTAGTTTCAGGTTACTTTCAGGTTACCTACCAAGGTAACCTCAAAAATAGGTTACCAAAAAAGGGTTAGGTTACCTAAAAACCCGGTTAGTTGTAGAATTGGCCGAGTCTCTCTCCGCGTGGCCGATAGTCGTCTTCAATATAGTCTTTGCCACAGCTATATCATCTGTTCTGGTTCAAGCGTCCATCACCTTCTACAATTTGACCACGAATAAGTCCGACTCTTTCTCGAGAGATGCTGAACAGATTGAGAAAAATGGTGAGGACATCAAGGAGTTTTATCGAACTTTTCCACGAATTTCATTATTAAACTTTACAACATAGCAAACTCTTGTTCTAAGGATGCTGACCTGGTTGAGAAGAGTGGTGAGAAAGAAAATGCGTTTTAGTAAACTATGCCAATTACCACTATGAGCTGAAAGTGAATAATGATAATTCCGGTTATGAGACGGAGAAATCCTGACATGTTTGTAGTTTGGTCCGCCCCGTTTCCGTCGAAATTTTTGAAATTACAACAACGATTCAGTTTCTTCTCATACATTTTCCCATCGCTATCGCTCCGCATCCTGATCTAGTGGTTATTTTCGTCGGTTCAACTTCGCTCAGTTTAAATTTTCACGCTTTCATGTTTCATGAAACGTTATATCAATTAAAAATAGATTAACGTGATTAGTTCCCGAACTCAGGAAATATATTCCTCACCTCTTTTCGTCACTCTCGCTTTGGGTCATGATCTGATGGGTGAGATCCTGATTACGGCATTCGGCTTCCACCAAAGCCAACTTCGTCTGCGCCAGGTCGATCTCGAGGGCTCTGAACGGAAAATTGTTGATAATAATAACATTAATAACTATAATACGACTGTTTATTTTAGAAGTGTAACAACGGTAATTGACCGTTGGTGAGATAATCTATATCGTCAGCAAACTATAGGGTAAACAACCTCACATTCAGACAAAATTCGAACATTGTTCCATTTTAAATCTCAAAGAAAAAACTATACTTTCTTCACGGGCTACTTGATTCGTAAAAACCGAAAAGCAAGCAATTGTGTGAAAAAAAATTTCAATTAGCCACTCACTTTACATGAGCCTCCCTCTCCTCCAGCTGCGAGAGTAGATCTAACTACCCTCTACAATTTTCTATAGGCTATAACATCCCGGTCTTGGTAACTTGACAGAAAGGTGATTTTCAAGTTTTTTTGTTTACATTTTATTCACCTTTTCTCATTTGTTATAGAAACAACCACCCACTTCACATGAGCCTCCCTCTCCTCCAACTGTGAGAGTAGGTCTAGCAGTGATACTACCCTCTACAATTTTCTATAGGCTATAACATCCCGGTCTTGGTAACTTGACAGAAAGGAGATTTTCAAGTTTTTTTGTTTACATTTTATTTACCCTTTTTCATTTGTTATAGAAACACTCACCCACTTCACATGAGCCACCCTCTCCTCCAGCTGTGAGAGTAGGTCGGGACCTTCCAGAGGTGTGCGGGCCGGACTTCTATTTGCCTCCCATTCCTGTACGGAGGGCCAACATCCGTCACATTGGGAGACGCGGGACTGAAAGCAAAGATTGAAAAACGTGCCGAAACTCGAACCAAAATGTGAACAACGGGTTCCATTCATCCTTTCACTTTGATTCTACCTTTCAAAAATCGATCAACGATGTTGTATTAACATATAAACATGCCTCACGCTGCTTTGTTGTGAAAAATAGCCGAGAAAAACATGGACGAATAGCATTTCAATCAACATATTGTCATCCGCAAGAATGCTCAAAACCGACAAAAATGAATACTCACAATAATGGCTCTTTTCTGCGTATGGAACTGTTCGCGCTCCGTGTCACACCTGAAAAGCAAACGAATGCATTTATACAAGTAGAATAAAAGTACGAAACATAAGACGTCGTCTATTTTGTCATGCTTCAACGTTCGCACATAATTTCGGGTTAGTCGACCTATTACTTCGTGATCAACTTTGTAGTAACTTTGTACTAGGGATGATTTTGTGTATGTTCACAAAAACCAATTTTTCAATTTTCGATTCTGACAAAAAATCTGACTTCAAAAAAATATCGAAACGTTGTGTTTTTAACGTACCGTCGACTCATCTTAGAGAAGAGTTGTTTGTATTCGTGGAGCAGTTTCCCAGATATCTCGTCGCTCTCCTCAAGTCGTTCCACCTCGCGGCGACACATTTCTTTGATCTACAAGAATTAATACTTCGAATTTACCTTCTCTAAATAGTGTTGGTTTCAAATGGTTAAAGCGAAAGCCTGTAACATTACTTCCATGAGGTTAGTGGGGTCACGGAATCGTTAAGTCACAAAAGTGGTAACTATCATCTCAACTTGCAGCTCTTTTCACCTTACATACAGTATTTTGCAGGCGATCCCAACGAGAAAATGAATTTTTTATTATGAATTTCTGCTGTGTTACACGTTTTACGTGAAAAATTACATATTGTGTTACCTGTTCATATTTTCTGTGTAGATTCTTGTTCTCCTCGAGTAAGTCATGGTTTTGTCGGGTCATTCGCTCAACTGAGTTGGTAGCTGTTTCTAGGTTGTTTTGAAACATACAATTGAAAACAAACAGAAATTTAAATCGAGAGTATACAGTATACCCTACTTTCTAATGTGTACGGTGTAACCCAAATTATTACTGCTCCGGATGGTTAACATGTAGCTTATGAACAAAATCGCGACTCTCAATTTCTATTCACATACGATTTCACTTGAAATTGTTTACCGCAACTGAAACACACGAACACGCGGAAGGCGAAAATCCCATAAGCGTCTATGAACATCGTTAGTAGTCCCTTAAATTATGAACTCAAAACTCCTAGCCAGTTTATCGCTGTCTTGACGTTTTAGAAAGGCGGTAATATTTAGGTTTTCCCATCCCTCATCATATAACTCTAGAAGCTAACATGCTGTCGCGTTTATTTTCACTTAACTCTATGTTTTACAGTCTATAGAAAATATGTCAGATTACTGTAGGTGACTAAGGATGCATGAATCAAAATATACCTCCGTGGCGTCCAACTTCTGTCGCAGCTCAATCTTGCTCGTCACCAACTCCTCTGGCGACTGCATGTCCCAGGTACAAGAACGGGAAGTCCCATGTCCCGGTACTGTCCCGGAACGGTACCAAAAATTACGGTAGAAATGGAGCATATTTGCATATAAAAGTCAGAATCGAGGAGAATTTTTGTCATCATTTATGCAAATCTGCTCCATTTCTACCGTAATTCTTGGTACCGTCCCGGGACAGTACCGGGACATGGAACGTCCCGTTCATGTACCTGGGACATGCGACTGCTGAGTCGTGGACCAAGTCGTCGTTTTCGCGCTCCAATCGGAGTATCGTTTCGCAATTGCGCGCGTTTTCCTTCTGAAAAAAAAACCGTATGGACTACTTCTCTTTTTCCCAGTAACACATTCTTGCGAAGAAAACTTTGCTCAATCCTCAATGCGAGCTCAGTCTCTAGCCGAATTCTACACAATTCTACAGGAATTCTACCAATGTTGTAGATTCCGGTCTCAGGCAAAAGAAGACTACTTCACTCCTCCATGTACGCTGAACTAAAAAACTAGTAACTCATATGACAAACTAGAAAATAAGTGAGAAACTATGACAGCATAAGATGTCTTTGAACACATAAACTCAGACAATTCATCTCGTTCACATACCTGTAACCTCACAAGGGGATCCTCGTTTTCCAGCTCCTGTTCCTTCATTTCCAAATACTCCTTCTCATATTTCACCAACCGCTTATGTTTCAGCTGAAAAAACATAGAAAACTAGGTGCAAAGAAACGTACAACCGTAAAAAAGTTCACGAAAACCAAGACTGTTGTAGTATGATCTTGAAAACTACTAGCACTTGCTTTGGAGTGTGGGCATTTTTATCAAATTTTGTTAAAATATAACAAATAACGATGAGATGTGCACACCATCGCCACAATGTAGACATAAAAATCGATCCAGATTCCCACACATTCTGTTCAGTTTATTCTATGCGTAGCCGAAATCAATGCGAAAAAACTTGATTGTCTGGAGAAGAGACAATTCTAAGCCTTCCAATCTCAATTCATATAAATTCGATTAATACATTATAGCCACTTGAGCAGTGATTGATAAAATCGGTAACTTCAGATCCAATTCAATGTGAAAACACTCTCAAACCGAACTGTTCTCCAAGCACCTAGGACCAGATCACCAGATAGAAAGAATTGACTGCAACATTTTCTCCCGAATACGTAGTTAGCAGAAATGAAAAAAAAACAATTGTATGAGGGTACAATTATCACGCTCTATGAGTAGCAAAATGGAAAACGTTCTAGGAATGCTAATAGAGTTCAGAATTAAAGTTTCTTTATCAAGTTTCTACCATCCACCTCAATAAGCCGGAAACGTACCTTTGTTGCTGAGCACCGCAGAATGCTGCCGGCACACTCTCCAACTCTCCATAGCTTGTGACTTGCATCACAGCGGGAAGCTTGAAGTACACTCTGGACCTGCGGCTAATACCCCAGATCCGGCGTTCTAGTGTCGGCGACTGTTCCCTTGCGGTACTAAGAGTATATCCTACACCCAAACACTCGTTGCTTAACCCGCGTCTAGCTCGTGACTTGCATCACAGCGGGAAGCTTGAAGTAAACTCTGGACCTGCGGCTAATACCCCAGATCCGGCGTTCTAGTGTCGGCGACTGTTCCCTTGCGGTACTAAGAGTATATCCTCCACCCAAACACTCGTTGCTTAACCCGCGTCTAGCTAGTGACTTGCATCACAGCGGGAAGCTTGAAGTAAACTCTGGACCTGCGGCTTTTACCCCAGATCCGGCGTTCTAGTGTCGGCAACTGTTCCCTTGCGGTACTAAGAGTATATCCTCCACCCAAACACTCGTTGCTTAACCCGCGTCTAGCTCGTGACTTGCATCACAGCGGGAAGCTTGAAGTAAACTCTGGACCTGCGGCTATCACCCCAGATCCGGCATTCTAGTGTCGGCGACTGTTCCCTTGCGGTACTAAGAGTATATCCTCCACCCAAACACTCGTTGCTTAACCCGCGTCTAGCTCGTGACTTGCATCACAGCGGGAAGCTTGAAGTAAACTCTGGACCTGCGGCTATTACCCCAGATCCGGCGTTCTAGTGTCGGCGACTGTTCCCTTGCGGTACTAAGAGTATATCCTCCACCCAAACACTCGTTGCTTAACCCGCGTCTAGCTCGTGACTTGCATCACAGCGGGAAGCTTGAAGTGAACTCTGGACCTGCGGCTATTACCCCAGATCCGGCGTTCTAGTGTCGGCGACTGTTCCCTTGCGGTCAGATCCGGCATTCTAGTGTCGGCGACTGTTCCCTTGCGGTACTGAGAGTATATCCTCCACCCAAACACTCGTTGCTTAACCCGCGTCTTGCTCGTGACTTGCATCACAGCGGGAAGCTTGAAGTAAACTCTGGACCTGCGGCTATTACCCCAGATCCGGCGCTCTAGTGTCGGCGACTGTTCCCTTGCGGTACTAAGAGTATATCCTCCACCCAAACACTCGTTGCTTAACCCGCGTCTAGCTCGTGACTTGCATCACAGCGGGAAGCTTGAAGTGAACTCTGGACCTGCGGCTATTACCCCAGATCCGGCGTTCTAGTGTCGGCGACTGTTCCCTTGCGGTACTAAGAGTATATCCTACACCCAAACACTCGTTGCTTAACCCGCGTCTAGCTCGTGACTTGCATCACAGCGGGAAGCTTGAAGTAAACTCTGGACCTGCGGCTATTACCCCAGATCCGGCATTCTAGTGTCGGCGACTGTTCCCTTGCGGTACTAAGAGTATATCCTCCACCCAAACACTCGTTGCTTAACCCGCGTCTAGCTCGTGACTTGCATCACAGCGGGAAGCTTGAAGTAAACTCTGAACCTGCGGCTATTACCCCAGATCCGGCGTTCTAGTGTCGGCGACTGTTCCCCTGCGGTACTAAGAGTATATCCTCCACCCAAACACTCGTTGCTTAACCCGCGTCTAGCTCGTGACTTGCATCACAGCGGGAAGCTTGGAGTGAACTCTGGACCTGCGGCTATTACCCCAGATCCGGCGTTCTAGTGTCGGCGACTGTTCCCTTGCGGTACTAAGAGTATATCCTCCACCCAAACACTCGTTGCTTAACCCGCGTCTAGCTCGTGACTTGCATCACAGCGGGGAGCTTGAAGTAAACTCTGGACCTGCGGCTATTACCCCAGATCCGGCATTCTAGTGTCGGCGACTGTTCCCTTGCGGTACTGAGAGTATATCCTCCACCCAAACACTCGTTGCTTAACCCGCGTCTAGCTCGTGACTTGCATCACAGCGGGAAGCTTGAAGTAAACTCTGGACCTGCGGCTATTACCCCAGATCCGGCGCTCTAGTGTCGGCGACTGTTCCCTTGCGGTACTAAGAGTATATCCTCCACCCAAACACTCGTTGCTTAACCCGCGTCTAGCTCGTGACTTGCATCACAGCGGGAAGCTTGAAGTAAACTCTGGACCTGCGGCTATTACCCCAGATCCGGCGTTCTAGTGTCGGCGACTGTTCCCTTGCGGTACTAAGAGTATATCCTACACCCAAACACTCGTTGCTTAACCCGCGTCTAGCTCGTGACTTGCATCACAGCGGGAAGCTTGAAGTAAACTCTGGACCTGCGGCTGTTACCCCAGATCCGGCATTCTAGTGTCGGCGACTGTTCCCTTGCGGTACTAAGAGTATATAAGACCTGGCAAACTAAAAGATTTCGGAAAAAGCCATTTATACTCCGCTTTTGGTCTTTTTTGTCGAAGATTGAACCGGAGGGTGGTATCGCTCAGAGAAAAGGCGAAAAATGAACGAAAGCCTTAGAAATTTCGAGGTTTTCGAACTTTCAACTGAAAACGTTGATTGCGTCCTAAATGTATCAAAAACAGCAAAAAGTGCGCAGGTTGAACGCACGAAATCAGAACTGTTGCCCCGGCAAGATAGCCGACGAACATCTGAGAACACATGTGTTTATCGAAAAATGTTGCAGGGCAAAAATTTCGAAATCGATGAAATTGCATTGGCAGAAAATGAAACTACAATAACGAGAAAAACTCCAAAAACGAATTTTGCATCTCTAGTGTTAACCTAAACCCCTTTTATATTGCTATCTTTCTAAAAGAGACTGTTGCTCAAAAAGTGTGTCTTCTAAACACGCTGATATTCATTTTTTTGTTTTTCTATCGTCTTTGAATGGTTTATTTTACATAAATACTTCATTCCGTAGCGTATTCCCATTAAAACACCTATTATCTATGAAACTAATTGTATTTGAGTCCACTCGTATTGAAAGGACTGGCAACATTAGCTTTCACCCGGTCCAACACGTGAATCTCACGGTCGGATATGGGGGAAGCTCGGCTGTCTGATACTGTCTGCCATGCGCGAGTGGGCGGAGCCAATAGGCACATGCCACAATGAGAGAGTGTGCGAATGCGAGAGAGCGCCGACGCGAGACAGGTTCAATGCGCCATCGATTGATTTGACTCATTGGTTCATGACGCATACATGGCACACGGTTCAGCTTACAAGAGCTATTCAAATCATGAAATAAGAATTAAAACTTAAATAGCACCTTTTTAAAAGAAACCCTTAACTTAATACTGAATGAAAGATTAAAATTAACAACTATTCAAATCAACATTTTCACAATGTAGACTTCAGATCGAAATAGATTAAGTAGACCTGAGTAACTGCGAGATATGCGTAGGTGAAACAATTATGTAAATGGTGAAAATATATAAAAAAGTCGGGCCAAACTCGAACTTTTTGCCGTGGCAATTTCTCGGACAGTCGAACTTCTTGCAATGGAAATTTTCCTGATTTCAAGTCTAGACCGGGAATTTTCACCTAGTGATTCCGAGGATTTTGGAATGAATCATTGCTCTAGCGACTGTACAAGAAATAACAACCAACTAATTCATTCGAAAGTTAGTCAATTTTAGCTCAAATCAAAAGGTTTGCTGACTTCCCCCTGGAAACTCGACAAAAATACCAAAAGCGGAGAATAGATGGCCTTTTCCGAAATCTTTTAGTTTGCCGGGTCCTATATCCTCCACCCAAACACTCGTTGCTTAACCCGCGTCTAGCTCGTGACTTGCATCACAGCGGGAAGCTTGAAGTGAACTCTGGACCTGCGGCTATTACCCCAGATCCTGCGTTCTAGTGTCGGCGACTGTTCCCTTGCGGTACTAAGAGTATATCCTACACCCAAACACTCGTTGCTTAACCCGCGTCTAGCTCGTGACTTGCATCACAGCGGGAAGCTTGAAGTAAACTCTGGACCTGCGGCTATTACCCCAGATACGGCATTCTAGTGTCGGCGACTGTTCCCTTGCGGTACTAAGAGTATATCCTCCACCCAAACACTCGTTGCTTAACCCGCGTCTAGCTCGTGACTTGCATCACAGCGGGAAGCTTGAAGTGAACTCTGGACCTGCGGCTATTACCCCAGATCCGGCGTTCTAGTGTCGGCGACTGTTCCCTTGCGGTACTAAGAGTATATCCTCCACCCAAACACTCGTTGCTTAACCCGCGTCTAGCTCGTGACTTGCATCACAGCGGGAAGCTTGAAGTAAACTCTGGACCTGCGGCTATTACCCCAGATCCGGCATTCTAGTGTCGGCGACTGTTCCCTTGCGGTACTGAGAGTATATCCTCCACCCAAACACTCGTTGCTTAACCCGCGTCTAGCTCGTGACTCGCATCACAGCGGGAAGCTTGAAGTAAACTCTGGACCTGCGGCTATTACCCCAGATCCGGCGCTCTAGTGTCGGCGACTGTTCCCTTGCGGTACTAAGAGTATATCCTCCACCCAAACACTCGTTGCTTAACCCGCGTCTAGCTCGTGACTTGCATCACAGCGGGAAGCTTAAAGTGAACTCTGGACCTGCGGCTATTACCCCAGATCCGGCGTTCTAGTGTCGGCGACTGTTCCCTTGCGGTACTAAGAGTATATCCTCCACCCAAACACTCGTTGCTTAACCCGCGTCTAGCTCGTGACTTGCATCACAGCGGGAAGCTTGAAGTAAACTCTGGACCTGCGGCTTTTACCCCAGATCCGGCATTCTAGTGTCGGCGACTGTTCCCTTGCGGTACTAAGAGTATATCCTACACCCAAACACTCGTTGCTTAACCCGCGTCTAGCTCGTGACTTGCATCACAGCGGGAAACTTGAAGTAAACTCTGGACCTGCGGCTATTACCCCAGATCCGGCATTCTAGTGTCGGCGACTGTTCCCTTGCGGTACTAAGAGTATATCCTCCACCCAAACACTCGTTGCTTAACCCGCGTCTAGCTCGTGACTTGCATCACAGCGGGAAGCTTGAAGTGAACTCTGGACTTGCGGCTTTTACCCCAGATCCGGCATTCTAGTGTCGGCGACTGTTCCCTTGCGGTACAGAGAGTATATCCTACACCCAAACACTCGTTGCTTAACCCGCGTCTAGCTCGTGACTTGCATCACAGCGGGAAGCTTGAAGTAAACTCTGGACCTGCGGCTATTACCCCAGATCCGGCGTTCTAGTGTCGGCAACTGTTCCCTTGCGGTACTAAGAGTATATCCTCCACCCAAACACTCGTTGCTTAACCCGCGTCTAGCTCGTGACTTGCATCACAGCGGGAAGCTTGAAGTAAACTCTGGACCTGCGGCTATTACCCCAGATCCGGCATTCTAGTGTCGGCGACTGTTCCCTTGCGGTACTAAGAGTAAATCCTCCACCCAAACACTCGTTGCTTAACCCGCGTCTAGCTCGTGACTTGCATCACAGCGGGAAGTTTGAAGTAAACTCTGGACCTGCGGCTTTTACCCCAGATCCGGCATTCTAGTGTCGGCGACGGTTCCCTTGCGGTACTAAGAGTATATCCTCCACCCAAACACTCGTTGCTTAACCCGCGTCTAGCTCGTGACTTGCATCACAGCGGGAAGCTTGAAGTAAACTCTGGACCTGCGGCTATTACCCCAGATCCGGCATTCTAGTGTCGGCGACTGTTCCCTTGCGGTACTAAGAGTATATCCTCCACCCAAACACTCGTTGCTTAACCCGCGTCTAGCTCGTGAATTGCATCACAGCGGGAAGCTTGAAGTAAACTCTGGACCTGCGGCTATTACCCCAGATCCGGCATTCTAGTGTCGGCGACTGTTCCCTTGCGGTACTAAGAGTATATCCTCCACCCAAACACTCGTTGCTTAACCCGCGTCTAGCTCGTGACTTGCATCACAGCGGGAAGCTTGAAGTAAACTCTGGACCTGCGGCTATTACCCCAGATCCGGCGTTCTAGTGTCGGCGACTGTTCCCTTGCGGTACTAAGAGTATAATCCTCCACCCAAACACTCGTTGCTTAACCCGCGTCTAGCTCGTGACTTGCATCACAGCGGGAAGCTTGAAGTAAACTCTGGACCTGCGGCTATTACCCCAGATCCGGCGTTCTAGTGTCGGCGACTGTTCCCTTGCGGTACTAAAAAATATCCCCCACCCAACCTCCCAAAAACTTGTTTAATATTATATTTTATCAAAATGTTTCAAAATGTTTACTCGCAGGCTCGCAGCCCCTCCGCTGAAAATAAGCTAAGTTAGTGAAAATTGAGATAAATAAAATAAAACCCAATTACCTCGAGTCGTTGACACTGTGGAAATGTGCGCAGAGCGACAGACTTGAAAATGATGGAGAGAGGGTGCAGAGAAGTGGGGGCATCGAAAATATCCTCCAGCTGGCGACGAGCGAACAGCCACCTGAAATTGAAAATATGAAGCCATCAAGAAAAGACAATGAAGCAGAAAAAATTGCATTCGACTTTTCGCTCATATCACTTTTTCTGTAAACTTAAATTGTCGTGTAAACTTTTCTTTAATACATGAATCCTGCTCTTGCAATATATGAATATTCATTTGCAAAATTGAACGTACTACTCCCAAATTATCAGTTAGGGAAATCAAAATCAAAGGAAATTAGAATTTGGATTCGTAAAGTGCCATGGTAAAGTTAGCATGTGTACTGTAGGAGGTTTGGTAGAAAAGATGTGGACTATACTCATGTGCAAAATTGATCGTATATGCTCACACTAATCCCAAATTATCAGTTAGGGGAATCAAAATCAAAGGGAAATAGAATTTGGATCCATAAAGAGCCATGGTAAAGTTAGCATATGTACTGTAGGAGGCTTAGTAGAAAAGATTTGGACTATATTCATTTGCAAAATTGATCGTATATGCTCACACTAATCCTAAATTATCAGTTAGGGAAATAAGAATAAAAGGGAATTAGAATGTGGATTCGTACAATGCCATGGTAAAGTTAGCATGTGTACTGTAGGAGTAGGAGGCTTAGTAGAAAGGATGTGGACTATATTCATTTGCAAAATTGATCGTATATGCTCACACTAATCCCAAATTATCAGTTAGGGGAATCAAAATCAAAGGGAAATAGAATTCGGATCCATAAAGAGCCATGGTAAAGTTAGCATGTGTACTGTAGGAGGCTTAGTAGAAAAGATGTGGACTGTATTCATTTGCAAAATTGATCGTATGTACTCATACTACCCCCAAATTATCAGTTAGGGGAATCAAAATCAAAGGGAAATAGAATTTGGATCCATAAAGAGCCGTGATAAAGTTAGCATGTGTACTGTAGGAGGCTTGGTAGAAAAGATGTGGACTATATTCATTTGCAAAATGGATCGTATATGCTCACACTAATCCCAAATTATAAGATAGGGGAATCAAAATCAAAGGGAGTTAGAATTTGGATTTGTACAGTGCCATGGTAAAGTTAGCATGTGTACTGTAGGAGGTTTAGTAGAAAAGATGTGGACTATATTTATTTGCAAAATTGATCGTATATGCTCACACTAATCCCAAATTATCAGTTAGGGAAATCAAAGTCAAAGGGAATTAGAATTTGGATTCGTACAATGCCATGGTAAAGTTAGCATGTGTACTGTAGGAGTAGGAGGCGTCATGTTTGGATGAAGTTTCATCGTGAATTGACCATTTTTAAGAAACTTCCAGCATTCGAAAACATATTTCACGTCAATTTTGTTGAAAGTTGACGTCATCTGGCCTTCTGATTCCCAGAATAAGTCATATTTAGATAAAGTTTTGTATTTCACCGTTAATTGACCCTTTCTAAGATATTACCATCGTTTAAAAATATATGTGACGTCAACTTCGCACTTTTGAAAAATGACGTCATCTGGTCTCCAGAATCTCAGAATACGTCACTTTTAGATTGAGTTTCTCCGTTAATTGACCCTTTCTAAAATATCATCATCATTTGAAAATATATGTGACGTCAACTTTGCACTTTTCAAAATCGACGTCATCTGGTCTCCAGAATCTCAGAATACGTCACTTTTAGATTGAGTTTCTCCGTTAATTGACCCTTTCCAAGATATTATCATCATTTGAAAATATATGTGACGTCTACTTTGCACTTTTTAAAAATGACGTCATCTGGTCTCCAGAATCCCAGAATACATCACTCTCAGATTGAGTTTCACCGTTAATTGACCCTTTCTAAGATATTACTATCGTTTGAAAATATATGTGACGTCAACTTTGCACTTTTCAAAATCGACGTCATCTGGTCTCCAGAATCTCTGAATACGTCACTTTTAGATTGAGTTTCTCCGTTAATTGACCCTTTCCAAGATATTATCATCATTTGAAAATATATGTGACGTCAACTTTGCACTTTTAAAAATGACGTCATCTGGTCTCCAGAATCCCAGAATAAATCACTCTCAGATTGAGTTTCACCGTTAATTGACCCTTTCTAAGATATTACCATCGTTTGAAAATATATGTGACGTCAACTTTGCACTTTTCAAAATCGACGTCATCTGGTCTCCAGAATCTCTGAATACGTCACTTTTAGATTGAGTTTCTCCGTTAATTGACCCTTTCTAAGATATTATCATCATTTGAAAATATATGTGAGGTCAACTTTGCACTTTTCAAAAATGACGTCATCTGGTCTCCAGAATCCCAGAATACATCACTCTCAGATTGAGTTTCACCGTTAACTGACCCTTTCTAAGATATTACTATCGTTTGAAAATATATGTGACGTCAACTTTGCACTTTTCAAAATCGACGTCATCTGGTCTCCAGAATCCCAGAATAAATCACTCTCAGATTGAGTTTCACCGTTAATTGACCCTTTCTAAGATATTACTATCGTTTGAAAATATATGTGACGTCAACTTTGCACTTTTCAAAATCGACGTCATCTGGTCTCCAGAATCCCAGAATAAATCACTCTCAGATTGAGTTTCACCGTTAATTGACCCTTTCTAAGATATTACCATCGTTTAAAAATATATGTGACGTCAACTTTGCACTTTTCAAAAATGACGTCATCTGGTCTCCAGAATCTCAGAATACGTCACTTTTAGATTAAGTTTCTCCGTTGATTGACCCTTTCTAAGATATTATCATCATTTGAAAATATATGTGACGTCAACTTTGCACTTTTCAAAAATGACGTCATCCGGTCTCCAGAATCCTGAAGGACGTCAGGAATAGAATACTTCATACTCAAATAAAAGTCACGATGGCATCATATTTCAATTTTCGAGCAAATCGGTAAATGTTACTCTAAGTTACAATACAGTTTGAGTTGTCGACCGGACAGAGAGAGTGAGAGAGCGTGCTAAATGGAGAGACGCAGACACGTTCCGAAAAATGTCTATAACTTTGAGTAAAACAATTTTTTCTTGAATTTTTTTTTGCTCCGCGAGTGTTTGAGTAGGTATAACATGTCTTCCACAATTTTCAACGAAATCGGTTGAGTAGAAACTCTTGAACTGGGTTTACTTCTCTTGTCACAACCCACCCACCCACCCACCCACCCACCCACCCACACACCCACACAATACAGTTTGAGTTGTCGACCGGACAGAGAGAGTGAGAGAGCGTGCTAAATGGAGAGACGCAGACACGTTCCGAAAAATGTCTATAACTTTGAGTAAAACAATTTTTTCTTGAATTTTTTTTTGCTCCGCGAGTGTTTGAGTAGGTATAACATGTCTTCCACAATTTTCAACGAAATCGGTTGAGTAGAAACTCTTGAACTGGGTTTACTTCTCTTGTCACAACCCACCCACCCACCCACCCACCCACCCACCCACACACCCACACACGACGGAAGTTGGCGCTCTTGATGAAGCGCATGAGGTCATAACTTGGCTCAAACTTAGCCGATTTCGCTCAAATTTGAAACACGGTTAGGGAATTAGCTATAGAAAACAAGTACATCAATAAAAACTTTGTTTTGCGAATTTCAGCCTTTTTGAGGAGAAACTAAAAAAACAGAAGCGCGCATTAGCCGGACCAAAGACAAATCTCGCACAGCGCTTCGCGCTGCGCGCGATAGAATTCGGATCCATAAAGAGCCATGGTAAAGTTAGCATGTGTACTGTAGGAGGCTTAGTAGAAAAGATGTGGACTATATTCATTTGCAAAATTGATCGTATGTACTCATACTACCCCCAAATTATCAGTTAGGGGAATCAAAATCAAAGGGAAATAGAATTTGGATCCATAAAGAGCCGTGATAAAGTTAGCATGTGTACTGTAGGAGGCTTGGTAGAAAAGATGTGGACTATATTCATTTGCAAAATGGATCGTATATGCTCACACTAATCCCAAATTATAAGATAGGGGAATCAAAATCAAAGGGAAATAGAATTTGGATCCATAAAGAGCCGTGATAAAGTTAGCATGTGTACTGTAGGAGGCTTGGTAGAAAAGATGTGGACTATATTCATTTGCAAAATGGATCGTATATGCTCACACTAATCCCAAATTATAAGATAGGGGAATCAAAATCAAAGGGAATTAGAATTTGGATTTGTACAGTGCCATGGTAAAGTTAGCATGTGTACTGTAGGAGGTTTAGTAGAAAAGATGTGGACTATATTTATTTGCAAAATTGATCGTATATGCTCACACTAATCCCAAATTATCAGTTAGGGAAATCAAAGTCAAAGGGAATTAGAATTTGGATTCGTACAATGCCATGGTAAAGTTAGCATGTGTACTGTAGGAGTAGGAGGCTTAGTAGAAAGGATGTGGACTATATTCATTTGCAAAATTGATCGTATATGCTCACACTAATCCCAAATTATCAGTTAGGGGAATCAAAATCAAAGGGAAATTCATGAAAAAGTGGGGGCCCAACGACTGTGAGATTTGTCTTCTGCTGTGCGCCCCTTAGACAACTACTCTCAAATGGAGCAGCTACTGCTACAGAAACCGAAAAATACTCATGTATAACTGTTAACTACAAACATACAAAAGGCGTAAAATATTTTTTCAAACCTGTAAACTAGAATCTGTAAATAACCGAAAAATACTAATATACTCAAGTATAACTGCTCATTACAAACATACAAAAGTCGTAAAATATTTTCTCAAACCTGTGAACCAGAATCTACAAGTCACAGCTGCGAAAGAGAGAACAACTGTTGAATAATATGCCAAACGTTATAGCACCTAGAATTGAAGTAATGACCAAAAACACCAACCATTGTGCACAAAACCAGGAACTCTATAATTGACTACGTTGAATTAACATCTGTGATTTGTATATTCTAGTTTACAGGTTTGAGAAAATATTTTACGACTTTTGTATGTTTGTAATGAGCAGTTATACTTGAGTATATTAGTGTTTTTCGGTTATTTACAGATTCTAGTTTACAGGTTTGAAAAAATATTTTACGCCTTTTGTATGTTTGTAGTTAACAGTTATACATGAGTATTTTCGGTTTCTGTAGCAGTAGCTGCTCCATTTGAGAGTAGTTGTCTAAGGGGCGCACAGCAGAAGACAAATCTCACAGTCGTTGGGCCCCCACTTTTTCATGAATTTTTCTCTTTTTGTATACATGCCGTAGGTATGTGGTTTGATCTGTACGGTGCAGATAAAATTGTTTTCTTGATGAACCACTTGTCAAGTATTACCATCATTCGGAAAAAAATATGACGTCAACATTGCAGTTCTAGAAACTTACTTCATCTGCCCTTCAGAATCCCAGAGTACGTCATGTTTGGATGAAGTTTCATCGTGAATTGACCATTTTTAAGAAACTTCCAGCATTCGAAAACATATTTCACGTCAATTTTGTTGAAAGTTGACGTCATCTGGCCTTCTGATTCCCAGAATAAGTCATATTTAGATAAAGTTTTGTATTTCACCGTTAATTGACCCTTTCTAAGATATTACCATCGTTTAAAAATATATGTGACGTCAACTTTGCACTTTTGAAAAATGACGTCATCTGGTCTCCAGAATCTCAGAATACGTCACTTTTAGATTGAGTTTCTCCGTTAATTGACCCTTTCTAAAATATCATCATCATTTGAAAATATATGTGACGTCAACTTTGCACTTTTCAAAATCGACGTCATCTGGTCTCCAGAATCTCAGAATACGTCACTTTTAGATTGAGTTTCTCCGTTAATTGACCCTTTCCAAGATATTATCATCATTTGAAAATATATGTGACGTCTACTTTGCACTTTTTAAAAATGACGTCATCTGGTCTCCAGAATCCCAGAATACATCACTCTCAGATTGAGTTTCACCGTTAATTGACCCTTTCTAAGATATTACTATCGTTTGAAAATATATGTGACGTCAACTTTGCACTTTTCAAAATCGACGTCATCTGGTCTCCAGAATCTCTGAATACGTCACTTTTAGATTGAGTTTCTCCGTTAATTGACCCTTTCCAAGATATTATCATCATTTGAAAATATATGTGACGTCAACTTTGCACTTTTAAAAATGACGTCATCTGGTCTCCAGAATCCCAGAATAAATCACTCTCAGATTGAGTTTCACCGTTAATTGACCCTTTCTAAGATATTACCATCGTTTGAAAATATATGTGACGTCAACTTTGCACTTTTCAAAATCGACGTCATCTGGTCTCCAGAATCTCTGAATACGTCACTTTTAGATTGAGTTTCTCCGTTAATTGACCCTTTCTAAGATATTATCATCATTTGAAAATATATGTGAGGTCAACTTTGCACTTTTCAAAAATGACGTCATCTGGTCTCCAGAATCCCAGAATACATCACTCTCAGATTGAGTTTCACCGTTAACTGACCCTTTCTAAGATATTACTATCGTTTGAAAATATATGTGACGTCAACTTTGCACTTTTCAAAATCGACGTCATCTGGTCTCCAGAATCCCAGAATAAATCACTCTCAGATTGAGTTTCACCGTTAATTGACCCTTTCTAAGATATTACTATCGTTTGAAAATATATGTGACGTCAACTTTGCACTTTTCAAAATCGACGTCATCTGGTCTCCAGAATCCCAGAATAAATCACTCTCAGATTGAGTTTCACCGTTAATTGACCCTTTCTAAGATATTACCATCGTTTAAAAATATATGTGACGTCAACTTTGCACTTTTCAAAAATGACGTCATCTGGTCTCCAGAATCTCAGAATACGTCACTTTTAGATTAAGTTTCTCCGTTGATTGACCCTTTCTAAGATATTATCATCATTTGAAAATATATGTGACGTCAACTTTGCACTTTTCAAAAATGACGTCATCCGGTCTCCAGAATCCTGAAGGACGTCAGGAATAGAATACTTCATACTCAAATAAAAGTCACGATGGCATCATATTTCAATTTTCGAGCAAATCGGTAAATGTTACTCTAAGTTACAATACAGTTTGAGTTGTCGACCGGACAGAGAGAGTGAGAGAGCGTGCTAAATGGAGAGACGCAGACACGTTCCGAAAAATGTCTATAACTTTGAGTAAAACAATTTTTTCTTGAATTTTTTTTTGCTCCGCGAGTGTTTGAGTAGGTATAACATGTCTTCCACAATTTTCAACGAAATCGGTTGAGTAGAAACTCTTGAACTGGGTTTACTTCTCTTGTCACAACCCACCCACCCACCCACCCACCCACCCACCCACACACCCACACACGACGGAAGTTGGCGCTCTTGATGAAGCGCATGAGGTCATAACTTGGCTCAAACTTAGCCGATTTCGCTCAAATTTGAAACACGGTTAGGGAATTAGCTATAGAAAACAAGTACATCAATAAAAACTTTGTTTTGCGAATTTCAGCCTTTTTGAGGAGAAACTAAAAAAACAGAAGCGCGCATTAGCCGGACCAAAGACAAATCTCGCACAGCGCTTCGCGCTGCGCGCGATAGAATTCGGATCCATAAAGAGCCATGGTAAAGTTAGCATGTGTACTGTAGGAGGCTTAGTAGAAAAGATGTGGACTATATTCATTTGCAAAATTGATCGTATGTACTCATACTACCCCCAAATTATCAGTTAGGGGAATCAAAATCAAAGGGAAATAGAATTTGGATCCATAAAGAGCCGTGATAAAGTTAGCATGTGTACTGTAGGAGGCTTGGTAGAAAAGATGTGGACTATATTCATTTGCAAAATGGATCGTATATGCTCACACTAATCCCAAATTATAAGATAGGGGAATCAAAATCAAAGGGAAATAGAATTTGGATCCATAAAGAGCCGTGATAAAGTTAGCATGTGTACTGTAGGAGGCTTGGTAGAAAAGATGTGGACTATATTCATTTGCAAAATGGATCGTATATGCTCACACTAATCCCAAATTATAAGATAGGGGAATCAAAATCAAAGGGAATTAGAATTTGGATTTGTACAGTGCCATGGTAAAGTTAGCATGTGTACTGTAGGAGGTTTAGTAGAAAAGATGTGGACTATATTTATTTGCAAAATTGATCGTATATGCTCACACTAATCCCAAATTATCAGTTAGGGAAATCAAAGTCAAAGGGAATTAGAATTTGGATTCGTACAATGCCATGGTAAAGTTAGCATGTGTACTGTAGGAGTAGGAGGCTTAGTAGAAAGGATGTGGACTATATTCATTTGCAAAATTGATCGTATATGCTCACACTAATCCCAAATTATCAGTTAGGGGAATCAAAATCAAAGGGAAATTCATGAAAAAGTGGGGGCCCAACGACTGTGAGATTTGTCTTCTGCTGTGCGCCCCTTAGACAACTACTCTCAAATGGAGCAGCTACTGCTACAGAAACCGAAAAATACTCATGTATAACTGTTAACTACAAACATACAAAAGGCGTAAAATATTTTTTCAAACCTGTAAACTAGAATCTGTAAATAACCGAAAAATACTAATATACTCAAGTATAACTGCTCATTACAAACATACAAAAGTCGTAAAATATTTTCTCAAACCTGTGAACCAGAATCTACAAGTCACAGCTGCGAAAGAGAGAACAACTGTTGAATAATATGCCAAACGTTATAGCACCTAGAATTGAAGTAATGACCAAAAACACCAACCATTGTGCACAAAACCAGGAACTCTATAATTGACTACGTTGAATTAACATCTGTGATTTGTATATTCTAGTTTACAGGTTTGAGAAAATATTTTACGACTTTTGTATGTTTGTAATGAGCAGTTATACTTGAGTATATTAGTGTTTTTCGGTTATTTACAGATTCTAGTTTACAGGTTTGAAAAAATATTTTACGCCTTTTGTATGTTTGTAGTTAACAGTTATACATGAGTATTTTCGGTTTCTGTAGCAGTAGCTGCTCCATTTGAGAGTAGTTGTCTAAGGGGCGCACAGCAGAAGACAAATCTCACAGTCGTTGGGCCCCCACTTTTTCATGAATTTTTCTCTTTTTGTATACATGCCGTAGGTATGTGGTTTGATCTGTACGGTGCAGATAAAATTGTTTTCTTGATGAACCACTTGTCAAGTATTACCATCATTCGGAAAAAAATATGACGTCAACATTGCAGTTCTAGAAACTTACTTCATCTGCCCTTCAGAATCCCAGAGTACGTCATGTTTGGATGAAGTTTCATCGTGAATTGACCATTTTTAAGAAACTTCCAGCATTCGAAAACATATTTCACGTCAATTTTGTTGAAAGTTGACGTCATCTGGCCTTCTGATTCCCAGAATAAGTCATATTTAGATAAAGTTTTGTATTTCACCGTTAATTGACCCTTTCTAAGATATTACCATCGTTTAAAAATATATGTGACGTCAACTTTGCACTTTTGAAAAATGACGTCATCTGGTCTCCAGAATCTCAGAATACGTCACTTTTAGATTGAGTTTCTCCGTTAATTGACCCTTTCTAAAATATCATCATCATTTGAAAATATATGTGACGTCAACTTTGCACTTTTCAAAATCGACGTCATCTGGTCTCCAGAATCTCAGAATACGTCACTTTTAGATTGAGTTTCTCCGTTAATTGACCCTTTCCAAGATATTATCATCATTTGAAAATATATGTGACGTCTACTTTGCACTTTTTAAAAATGACGTCATCTGGTCTCCAGAATCCCAGAATACATCACTCTCAGATTGAGTTTCACCGTTAATTGACCCTTTCTAAGATATTACTATCGTTTGAAAATATATGTGACGTCAACTTTGCACTTTTCAAAATCGACGTCATCTGGTCTCCAGAATCTCTGAATACGTCACTTTTAGATTGAGTTTCTCCGTTAATTGACCCTTTCCAAGATATTATCATCATTTGAAAATATATGTGACGTCAACTTTGCACTTTTAAAAATGACGTCATCTGGTCTCCAGAATCCCAGAATAAATCACTCTCAGATTGAGTTTCACCGTTAATTGACCCTTTCTAAGATATTACCATCGTTTGAAAATATATGTGACGTCAACTTTGCACTTTTCAAAATCGACGTCATCTGGTCTCCAGAATCTCTGAATACGTCACTTTTAGATTGAGTTTCTCCGTTAATTGACCCTTTCTAAGATATTATCATCATTTGAAAATATATGTGAGGTCAACTTTGCACTTTTCAAAAATGACGTCATCTGGTCTCCAGAATCCCAGAATACATCACTCTCAGATTGAGTTTCACCGTTAACTGACCCTTTCTAAGATATTACTATCGTTTGAAAATATATGTGACGTCAACTTTGCACTTTTCAAAATCGACGTCATCTGGTCTCCAGAATCCCAGAATAAATCACTCTCAGATTGAGTTTCACCGTTAATTGACCCTTTCTAAGATATTACTATCGTTTGAAAATATATGTGACGTCAACTTTGCACTTTTCAAAATCGACGTCATCTGGTCTCCAGAATCCCAGAATAAATCACTCTCAGATTGAGTTTCACCGTTAATTGACCCTTTCTAAGATATTACCATCGTTTAAAAATATATGTGACGTCAACTTTGCACTTTTCAAAAATGACGTCATCTGGTCTCCAGAATCTCAGAATACGTCACTTTTAGATTAAGTTTCTCCGTTGATTGACCCTTTCTAAGATATTATCATCATTTGAAAATATATGTGACGTCAACTTTGCACTTTTCAAAAATGACGTCATCCGGTCTCCAGAATCCTGAAGGACGTCAGGAATAGAATACTTCATACTCAAATAAAAGTCACGATGGCATCATATTTCAATTTTCGAGCAAATCGGTAAATGTTACTCTAAGTTACAATACAGTTTGAGTTGTCGACCGGACAGAGAGAGTGAGAGAGCGTGCTAAATGGAGAGACGCAGACACGTTCCGAAAAATGTCTATAACTTTGAGTAAAACAATTTTTTCTTGAATTTTTTTTTGCTCCGCGAGTGTTTGAGTAGGTATAACATGTCTTCCACAATTTTCAACGAAATCGGTTGAGTAGAAACTCTTGAACTGGGTTTACTTCTCTTGTCACAACCCACCCACCCACCCACCCACCCACCCACACACCCACACACGACGGAAGTTGGCGCTCTTGATGAAGCGCATGAGGTCATAACTTGGCTCAAACTTAGCCGATTTCGCTCAAATTTGAAACACGGTTAGGGAATTAGCTATAGAAAACAAGTACATCAATAAAAACTTTGTTTTGCGAATTTCAGCCTTTTTGAGGAGAAACTAAAAAAACAGAAGCGCGCATTAGCCGGACCAAAGACAAATCTCGCACAGCGCTTCGCGCTGCGCGCGATAGAATTCGGATCCATAAAGAGCCATGGTAAAGTTAGCATGTGTACTGTAGGAGGCTTAGTAGAAAAGATGTGGACTATATTCATTTGCAAAATTGATCGTATATGCTCACACTAATCCCAAATTATCAGTTAGGGAAATCAAAGTCAAAGGGAATAAGAATTTGGATTCGTACAATGCCATGGTAAAGTTAGCATGTGTACTGTAGGAGTAGGAGGCTTAGTAGAAAGGATGTGGACTATATTCATTTGCAAAATTGATCGTATATGCTCACACTAATCCCAAATTATCAGTTAGGGGAATCAAAATCAAAGGGAAATAGAATTCGGATCCATAAAGAGCCATGGTAAAGTTAGCATGTGTACTGTAGGAGGCTTAGTAGAAAAGATGTGGACTATATTTATTTGCAAAATTGATCGTATATGCTCACACTAATCCCAAATTATCAGTTAGGGAAATCAAAGTCAAAGGGAATTAGAATTTGGATTCGTACAATGCCATGGTAAAGTTAGCATGTGTACTGTAGGAGTAGGAGGCTTAGTAGAAAGGATGTGGACTATATTCATTTGCAAAATTGATCGTATATGCTCACACTAATCCCAAATTATCAGTTAGGGGAATCAAAATCAAAGGGAAATAGAATTCGGATCCATAAAGAGCCATGGTAAAGTTAGCATGTGTACTGTAGGAGGCTTAGTAGAAAAGATGTGGACTATATTTATTTGCAAAATTGATCGTATATGCTCACACTAATCCCAAATTATCAGTTAGGGAAATCAAAGTCAAAGGGAATTAGAATTTGGATTCGTACACAGCCATGGTAAAGTTAGCATGTGTACTGTAGGAGTAGGAGGCTTAGTAGAAAGGATGTGGACTATATTCATTTGCAAAATTGATCGTATATGCTCACACTAATCCCAAATTATCAGTTAGGGGAATCAAAATCAAAGGGAAATAGAATTCGGATCCATAAAGAGCCATGGTAAAGTTAGCATGTGTACTGTAGGAGGCTTAGTAGAAAAGATGTGGACTATATTCATTTGCAAAATTGATCGTATATGCTCACACTAATCCCAAATTATCAGTTGGGGAAATCAAAATCAAAAAGAAATAGAATTTGGATCCATAAAGAGCCATGGTAAAGTTAGCATGTGTACTGTAGGAGGCTTAGTAGAAGAGATGTGGACTATATTCATTTGCAAAATTGATTGTATATGCTTATACTAGTTAGAAGTAGTATTTTTGGTTCAAATATTCAGAAATAGAAGTTTTAGTCGTGGACATAGGGAACTTTAGTCTCAAAGCCCTTTACGCCGAAAACGCGATAAACGAGAGAAAAAAGCACTTTTGCGAGTTTGGGTTACGCACGTTCATTGCATTTGCACTAACACTGAACTATTCCACCTAGGACCAGATCACCAGATAGAAAGAATTGACTGCAAAAATTTCTCCCGAATACATAGTTAGCAGAAACGACAAAAAAAACAATTGTATGAGGGTACAATTATCACGCTCTATGAGAAGCAAAATGGAAAACGTACTAGGAATGCTAACAGAGTTCAGAATTGAAGTTTCGTTATCAAGTTTCCCCTATTAACTTTAATAGGCCGAAAACGTACCTTTGTTGCTGAGCACCGCAGATTGCTGCCGGCACACTCTCCCTCTCTCCTCATACATGGCCAATTTTTTGAAACAGCTTCATCTGGACGTTCCTTATTGTGAACGCATTGGGTGGAGGGCTGAAATTAACAGAAATAAGATACGGAACATTATATTGCGTAATGTAATATTAGTTGTGACGTCCTAACGTTTCGATAAACACATAATATTTTGTTTTACTAATTACAGTTGTTTTACTTTGTTTTACTAATCACTTCAAAGAGTTTTCATTCAAAACAGCCGCACATTTGCTAATTTTCACTTTTAGTTAGAAAAACAGGTAACCGGTTTTTCATTTTAGGTTACCAATCGGTTACCTACTGAGATAACCTAAACAAATAGGTTACCAAAAAACACGGTTAGATATATAATTGGCCAGCAAGCCTTTACCTGCGATGCGGCGGCAGAATCAGCTGTCACTGGAAGTGACTGGGTGGTGACAGCCTGTTTGGGAGAAGCGACGAACTCCTCGAAGTAGCAGAAACGCCTTGTCCTGTTGAAGACCAACAGCACCGGACCGGTTAGAACTGTAAACAACATAAGTAAACAACTGAGAATACAAATAAACAGTCGCTCATTTGAATAATTCAAAGAAGGACGATTGTGTAAACCAATCCTAACGCTTCGGTCCTTCAAACTGCAATACATTTTTTTGATGGAGAGGTTACGTAGTCGTTATACGTTGGAATTGCTTCACATAATTGTCCTACCTTAAGGGGCTCAATGACAAAAAGATCACAAACCGTCATATCACACACCAGTGAAGTTGTCCGAGTAGTAACAAAAATTCGAAAAATGAACCATTTTCTGGCCAATATCCCAATATAAAGAGAATTTTTCCCGGAAAATCAAAATTTCAAACGTACTTGAATAAAAAACGTTTCGCAGAATAGTGGAGTGAGAAAACAATCGTAGTTGGTGAAGTAGACGTGACATGTGCAACAGAATCGGCGTCCATCTCCGTCGTCTGAAAAAATAATGAGCATTATAGTTGCGGTCATTCCTACTGAGACTTGGCAGCGCGGCAATGAATTTTCCATATGCTTTTTCACCACTTTGGAATTTTTAAAACATTAGAATACTTATGTCTGCTCTAAGAAATAGTCATCCGAAAATCTTGGCACGATGCCAATGGGTCTTAGTGGGAATGAAACGAACTATATCTAACAGTGAACCACCAGAAAATTGAGCCTTCACCTCTGTGAAAACGCGTGCAACTTAAAATACCGGAGAAGATGCAAGCTTAAATACTGGTGTCGAATTAGCCTGCATATCTCTATGAATTTCAAACAGTACAGGCGACATCTGGCTGACCCCGGTATTTTAAGTTGCAAATTAGCGAGTCGGGTATTTTAAGTTGCAACGGTTTTTCAGAGCTAAACAAATATTTGAAGTTCTGACAGCAATCTGATTGCAAAGATGTATGAAAAACGCAAAAGTATCGGATTCAACTACTACAGTCTAAACTCAATTGATTACGTGATTTTAAACAACGACAGGCTGATTAATTTCAACTCAAAACAAATGAATGTTAGAAGTGTGTCCAATGAATTCAACTGAATGTGAATAAACTGTACACAACTACAATATGAAGCTAGTTAATGAGTTGATAGTCTACATCATTGAGGAGTGCGACAAGATACATGAGATATGAGATGGTAAATGAGCTGATGTGCGTAACATTTTTTTTTTCCATATGCTTTTTCACCACTTTGGAATTTTTAAAACATTAGAATACTTATGTCTGCTCTAAGAAATAGTCATCCGAAAATCTTGGCACGATGCCAATGGGTCTTAGTGGGAATGAAACGAACTATATCTAACAGTGAACCACCAGAAAATTGAGCCTTCACCTCTGTGAAAACGCGTGCAACTTAAAATACCGGAGAAGATGCAAGCTTAAATACTGGTGTCGAATTAGCCTGCATATCTCTATGAATTTCAAACAGTACAGGCGACATCTGGCTGACCCCGGTATTTTAAGTTGCAAATTAGCGAGTCGGGTATTTTAAGTTGCAACGGTTTTTCAGAGCTAAACAAATATTTGAAGTTCTGACAGCAATCTGATTGCAAAGATGTATGAAAAACGCAAAAGTATCGGATTCAACTACTACAGTCTAAACTCAATTGATTACGTGATTTTAAACAACGACAGGCTGATTAATTTCAACTCAAAACAAATGAATGTTAGAAGTGTGTCCAATGAATTCAACTGAATGTGAATAAACTGTACACAACTACAATATGAAGCTAGTTAATGAGTTGATAGTCTACATCATTGAGGAGTGCGACAAGATACATGAGATATGAGATGGTAAATGAGCTGATGTGCGTAACATGTTGTTCTCTTTGACCTGATAGATAAGGTGTTTCCCTTTGGGAAAATAGAGGTGTCTGTTTGGTCTGGGAGGAAACAACCAATTTGGGTGTTCTTTGATCAATCAAAAGGGGCCAATTCAACAAAGAACCGGGTAATTCGTTAATCCAATCAGTTAACCTTAACCAGTTTACCTGGTTAACCCTTTTGTTAACCCCTTGTTAACCCTCTTTTACAACGTCTTTTGGGGGAAATTTGGGGTTACCAAGTGGTTAACAAAAGGGTTAACCAGGTAACCCGGTTAAGGCTAACTTTTTGGGTTAACGAATTACCGGGTTAAATAAAGAATTCGCCAAAAGGGGCCAAGGTGGTAAGATATATGGAAAATAGGTTCCGATATTGAAATAGTTGCAAATAGGTTTTTTAATGGGTTCGGACCAGTGTTTAACAACTGTTATACAAAATATTCGGTAAATTACCAAATATCAAAAAAAAGGTCCGTCTAGCAAAGGTTCGTCCGAAACTTGGAAAAGGAAATAAATAAGAGTATCTGAATTATACTCGCAGTACGATTTCATAGACAAGAAATACATGAAATTACCGCTCATGTGACTTGAATACTAAAGTTATGGTTACCTATTCAGCTTTTACAAGCAGCCAACTACTGTTAATAAAATACAAGATTGCCTGTTTTTTTGCGAAATTTAACTGCGAAGTTAACCTGGGTATGAAACGTGTCTAAAATAAACCCGTTTAGAGAGGAATCAAATTCAGCGTATTGCCTAATTTTGCCGAGGGCAGAGATAACCAAAACGTTGCCCGAACCCGAACTTATGACTTATGGCCGGTGCTACGTACTAGCTTCTAACCTCCAACCTTAAAATTAGCAAGTTAACCAGTAATGTGATAATTTCGTGAGTTTGTGAAGAGAAAAATTGACTAAAAGTTGCAAAAAAAATATTATTTTTCTTTCTTTTTTTTACGAGAGAATCTATTATGTTCAACTGGTTTAACACCGACAACTTGAAGGAACCGTTCATGTAGAAGGCATATAAAAACCTGATACTAAAATTGGCTATTTCTCACGTCATTGGCGAAAAGATGTTACTTTTTTTTCGAAGTATTGTGACTACTGGGCAGATATAACTGGTGTGTGGTAGAAGGAACCACTCGGAAGCACATTAGTATTGTCGCAAGTCGCAAGCGAGAATCGAACAACAAACGTGAACTGTGTAGATAATCCGTTCCCAGCTCCAGACATCAACAATTATGTCAAAAGCACGACATTATCACAAATCACAACAATAAAAGATCAACTGATTTATTGGATGAAAAAAGTGGTACCTTTTCTTTCATGTGGAGGTAGTGCGGGTGAGACCAGCCATTTTCCCACGGGCCAGCTGAACAACTACATCCGACCAAACCTCAGACTCCCCGCCGTTGAACCCAATCCAAATAAGCCTGAATCACGAATCGTATCACACTATCCAGTTAAATTTAACACTATGAGCACGTTACTAAGTTACTATACCCTTTTCCCGTCATTTTATTCTTCCTTACATCTTTCCCATTGCAGTTGTGCCACATCTAACAAAGTGGAAAGCCACGGGTTGCAATTCTATTTTGTTCTGTTGTAAGAGAAGTATTAACCGAACACAACCTCAGACCACAATCAAAAAAAAAAGAGAAAGAACGTGACGAGAGAAGTACTGCCGAAATGAAACCAACATGTCACCTGAAATTGATAGTTTACTGTTATACCCACCAAAACTTCTGCATTTAAAACCATTTTCTAACTACTCCACTGTTTCAAACATAGGTTCTACTCTGCTCTAGCGAGGCACACAGAAACTCACTACGAATCTGGCGACTATACCAAGATATCGCATCGTTATTCACCTATTCTTTCTCGCCTTATGGTACAGCAAAATATGAAGAACCCAAATATCGACGCGTGAATATGCATATAAACACCAACCTCCGGAACACAGAAGACCTCCGGTAGCAGGTACAGCGGACCTTGCTGAAAAGGGAAAATACAAACCATTCATACTCTGTTCCAAGTATACTGATCAATGCTATAGAAATGAAATTGGGATAAAAACCAGAATGGTAGTTTTGAAAAACTTCATTAACTGGTGAAAAGACGTGTGTTTGAATAGGAAATCCAAGAAATTCACTCCAAATAGGACCCAATTTTCAAGTGGAAAAGCATGACCGTATCAAGACAAAAACTATACAAAACCATTAGCACGAGTTTCTCATGAGATTCTATCGATTGCTATGCTACAACATTCAGAGTTCACAAGTAGCTCCTGAGATATCTCATGAGACACTCATATGAACTTCTCATGAGGGTTGAGGGTTCACTTTTTTCACTTTTTTCACTTTTTCACTTTTTCACAAATGTGAACATAACAAACAGCTCCCTAGACACTATTCATATTCTTATTCACTCCGTTTTCAATAATTGAAAGAGTGTGAAATTAAAATAGATACAAATCGTGAAAGGACTATTTGTAGAGATATTTGTGGAGTTGTGATGTTAAAGATAAATAGGGAAGGGGTGATTTTCCTAGACAGCCAAAAAAAATCTGTCTGGTTGCAATTGAGACTTGGATTGGAAGCAACCAATAGTTTCTCTGAAAGCAACCGGGTTGTTTCTTGGTCCTCAAAAATCTCATGTCATTGCTCGTGTCATGTCATGTCATGTCATATCCAAATTCTTGCCGAGAAGATTATTTGAGAAGGACGATTATGTGGTCCAATCTGAACGCTTCAGTCCTTCGAACTGCAATACATTTTTCAATTGCGGTTAAAAGGACCGTTCACACGGGATTGGTCCACATAATCGTCCTACTTTAGTATTATACTTTTATATCTAAATCATTTCCAGGCAGTCTTCAGTATCGAAGCCAACGTGAGAACTGTTCTTCAGAATCTGAGTGTTATCGAGCCCTCCGTCTCTCGTATTTTTCATTATGGTAAACCGTTGAATGAAGAGGTTGTGCTTAAGAACGTCGCAAAGTTTGCGATGTATGCTACAACACGTTGATCATTTGTCAGAACTGAACGTGTTCTGGTTTCAGCACATGTTTCTTTCGTGAAAGCCTACTTTTCCATCTACGATGCATTTTCCTTCATATTAATTCAATTTAGACTGTTTCATACTTTTTTATTTCGTACGTGTTTTGATAGAGCAGATGAGTAGGTTCCAAAGGGATTCGTTTTTTTCCAGTGCTCGTTTCAAAATTTCCGGTTGTACATTGATTTTCGAGCTATGAAATGTTGCTCATTTTGTATGTTCGTTCATTTTATCTGTTTTGTTCATTCATCAATATATAAATACACTTTTCAGGAAAAATGTACATCATTTTTAACTGTTCTCAAATTGACCCTTGACTCGAACACATCAAACCTACCGTTTTTAGCCGTTGTTGAAAAGATGGAACGTGTTAACGTGGAAAGTAGTTCGATATCACATGTTAAATAACGTGAAGAAGCGTGACTATGTACGCTCAGAATCATTTTTCTACACCAACTTCGGATGGCGGCTGAAAGCATTTGTCTGATGTGAGTCTTCAGAATACAGGCCCAGATTTTCAAGGGAGATCGTATCTGATTTAAGTTTTTTCGCATCTATTTTTCAAACTTGTTTTAAATTGGAACAACTTTCTAGTTCGACGGGTACACAAAAATTGAAAAAAGCTTATCAAACAAATATCTTTAATTTAACTTTTCAAACCTTTCCAGTGGGTCTTTCTCTGCCTGGTCAATATAGCCGTACATTCAAAAAACATACAATTGGAATGATTTTGAAAACTCTTCTCGGGAAAATTGAAGTATCGCCCCCCACTTTAGTTGAGTCCCCCCCCCGTAGCACTTTAACCCCCCACCCAAGCTAAAACCTGACAATCTAGGAGGGGGGGGGGTCAAAAATCAACTTCGTTATTTACTATTCACCCCACACCTGGGTCGGCGGGGGGTAGAACTTCAATGGTGGGGGGTCAAACTTCAACGAGTGGGGGCTGAACTTCAATACCGGAAATGTTTACTTTTCACCCCCCACCCTCAAACTTTTGTATTGCAGGTGATAAATTGAATATCACCCCCCCCCCCCGGTGGGGAGGGGTCAAACTACAATTCCTCAAACGCAATACAAGTTCAGAAAGGTGGGGGGTAAAAAGTCAATGTTCCCACTCTTCTCAAACTTTTTACGCTTCACAAACTTTTTGGTACTTCTTCAACTTTTACACTTTACAAACATTTTCGTTTCCAGCGAGTCTCTCTCCGCGTGGCCGATAGTTGTCTTCAATATAGTCTTTGTCACAGCTTTGTTATCTGTTATTCTCCAAGCGTCCACCACCTTCTACAACCTGATCACGAATAAGTCCGACTCTTTCTCGAGAGATGCTGAACAAGTTGAGAAAAATGGTGAGGAAATCAAGGTGTTTCATCAAACTTTTTAACGAATGTTATTATTAAACTTTACAACATAGCTTACTCTTGTTCTAAGGATGCTGACCTGGTTGAGAGGAATGGTGACCAAGAAAACGTGTTTTAGTAAACTTTTCTCAGAATTTTTTCTTCATTGAGCTTCATACAAAAAACTTTCGTTGCAATGATAGTGAACAAAATGAAAAGAACGTAGAGAACATCTACATGTTACTCCTCACACTTTTATATAAAACAAGGAAGGTACCCCGGGCTACGCCCGGGTCCCTCCCTTGATGAGTCTAGGTCGGTGGCTGCATCGAGAAGTTTTTTTTTAATTTTTATTTTGTCTTTGATTTGAAAAGTCTTCGAGCTCGGGAGTCCTCTCTAATATAGAGCGCGAGAGTTCTCCCCTTAACATATATCGTGGTAGTATTCCTTAACCTAAAGCGAGGTAGTTCTCCTTAACACAGAGCGCGGTAGTTCTCCTTAACATAGAGAGAGAAAGTTCTCCTTAGCATATAACGCGGTGGTTATCCTTAAGATAGAGCGCGGGAGTATTCCTCTCCTTGGCATATAACGCGTGAGTTCTCCTTAACATAGAGCGCGGTAGTTATCCTTAACATAGAGAGCAAATGTTCTCCTTAGCATATAATATCGGGAGTCCTCTTTAATGTAGAAATCGAGAGTTCTCCTTAACATATCGTGGTGGTATTTCTTAAACTAAACCGAGGTAGTTCTTCTTAAAATAGAGCGCGGTATTTCTCCTTACTTAACATGAATTCTCCTTAACACAGAGCGCGTTAGTATTCCTTAACATATAGGGCGGTAGTTCTCCTTAACATAGAGCGCGGTAGTTATCCTTAACATAGAGAGCAAATGTTCTCCTTAGCATATAATATCGGGAGTCCTCTTTAATGTAGAAATCGAGAGTTCTCCTTAACATATCGTGGTGGTATTTCTTAACCTAAACCGAGGTAGTTCTTCTTAAAATAGAGCGCGGTATTTCTCCTTACTCAACATGAATTCTCCTTAAAGAAGGACGATTATGTGGTCCAATCGCAACGCTTCAGTCCTTTAAACCGCAATATATTTTTCAATTGAAGTTTAAAGGACCGATGTAACGGGATTGGTCCACATAATCGTCCTTCTTTAACACAGAGCGCGTTAGTATTCCTTAACATAGAGCGCGGTAGTATTCCTTAACATAGAGCGCGGTAGTTTTCCTTAACATTGACAGTGAAAGTTCTCCTTAGCATATAACGCGGGAGTTCTCCTTAACGTAGAGCACGGGAGCTATCCTTAACATAGAGCGCGGGAGTTCTCCTTAACATAGAGCGTGTTCTCATCACAATGTTAGTTTCCTTAACATATAGCGCGGTAGTTCAATTCTTGCAGCAGCCGGTTTCATGAAAATCTAAAATGAAAGCAGAAAATCACGTACTTTTTCACGCATTTCCACCAAAAACTCAACTACAAAGTGCACAATTTTTCTCCGTTTCTCGACTGAAAGGACGATTTGCTTCGTCCAGACAGACAGACCAAGCAACGCTATTATAGGAGTAGATCTTCCTATGTTCAGGTTGTAGTTCTAGCGTGGCAAAATCAAAAAATAATAAAAATACAAAATAAATACATCCACAGTAGATCATGAAGTAGAATTTGAAAACTGAGCTACCCTGTTAGTTATAAGCTTTCGTGAGAAAAGTCTGGTATTCCCTATTTCTTTATTGTATGTGCGCATCTTTTGAAAACGCGAGTTTTGCACAAAAAACAGGCCGTTTTTGATTCTCATACTTGCTTTGCAGACCCACCTGCTGCGAGAAAGGAAGTGGTGACTACTCCCAACGCCACCACTCCCACCACAAAGAGCAACGACCTGACACTCCGAAAATGAGGTAAACTATGGTTTTCGTCAAATTCTTGCCAATTAGCAAGCCAGTTTCACGAGATAGAGTACATGTCAGAGAGACCCAGACTGTCTCAGCCTGTATGCGACCTCATCGCCACAGCTTTATTATCTGTTTTGGTTCAAGCGTCCATCACCTTCTACAACTTGACCACGAACAAGTCCGACTCTTTCTCGAGAGATGCTGAACAAGTTGAGAAAAATGGTGAGGAAGTCAAGGTGTTTTATCAAACTTTTCGACGAATATTATTATTAAACTTTACAACATAGCAAACTCTTGTTCCAAGGATGCTGACCTGGTTGAGAACAGTGGTGAGAAAGAAAATGTGTATGTGTGAAAAATGTGTGTAGAAAATGTGATGAAAATGTGTAAACTTTTCTTAGAACTTTCCCTCCATTGAGCTTCATATAAAAAACTCTTGTTGCAAGGATACTGGACAAATTGAAAAGAACGTGAAGAAAATCTATCTGTTACTGATCACACTTTTGTATAAGATCTTCCTGTGTTCAGGCCGTAGTTCTAGCGTGGAAAACTAGAAAAATAACAGAAATACAAAAAAATACATCCACAGTAGATCATAAATAAGAATCTGAAAACTGCGCTACCCTGTTGGTTATCACCTTCCGGAGAAAAAACTGAAATTTTCTATTTCTGCATTGTATGTGCGCATCTTTTAAAAACGCGACAGGCTGTTTGCACAAAAAACAGGCCGTTTTTGATGCTCATTCTTGCTTTGCAGACCCACCTGCTGCGAGAAAGGAAGTGGTGACTACTCCCAACGCCACCACTCCCACCACAAAGAGCAACGACCTGACACTACGAAAATGAGGTAAACTATGGTTTCCGTCAAATTCTTGCCAATTAGCAAGCTAGTTTCACGAGATAGAGTACAGGTCAGCGAAAGTCCGACTATTTTTCGAGAGATGCTGAACAGATTGAGAAAAATCATTGACCTGCATGCTTTTTTGTAGCTTCTTTGTTATTGCAGAAAATTTACGCTAAGCGTTCTGAGTAACTCCGAATCATACCTTGAGAACGTGCCAAACAGTTCAGTCTGTGTGCAAGTTTGTGAAAAGTGACGTGGTTTCTACTCAAGATACAAATTATAGTTCGCAGTCCGAATTTCAAAAAAGGTCATTATGAAACCAAAAGTACGTTATAAAAACATTCAGATTCCTGTTTTTCCTCGGTATAATTATGAAGTTGTTCAGCCACTTTCTGTCTTGTTACGTTTTGAATATGAATATTGCTTGACCGAAACAACTTTTCTTCAATTCCAGGCTCCACCAGTTCTGAAGATTCGAAATTCCGAGACAATCTATGATTTTTAATAAAATAGTTACATTTTAACTTCTTGAAGTTTCTAAATTACACAGTTAAATTTGAGAAAAACAAGACGAAACTTCATTTGCAAAGATAAAACATGAATTATGTACAACAGTCAGCCGACATGGAGGACCCGTCTGTGGTTATGCAAATACAATTTCAAGACTCATGATGATGACTAACAAAGTTAAATACTTATGTAAACGTTGAATATGAAAAAAGCACCTCGTAGTTAGGATGTTTGAACTGAAAAATAAAAGCCGGCTTTCTAAATCACAGATTATTCAGGAAAAAGTCAGTCAAGCAACTTGTTCAAAGTTCATGCTCTCAGCATATCAAAGTGTGAGCGTGAACTTTGTCACGTGACTGACACGTGTCTGTTCATATACCGGGGCTAGAAAAACAACGTTTAATAATTTAAGAATAACTATCATCAAAGTAGATCAAACCATGTACAGAAACAATCGGTTCTCAACACGATACTATACTTGAAGCGACTGAAAAATTCACGTAAAAAAATGTAGGAAAACAACGCAAACTCACAAATCTCACGTAATCTCACGTTTCAGCTAACTTCACATTTCACTAGAGTACATAGTCTCTGCCCAATCTACTCAGTACCTATCTACCACCGACAGGGTACTGTGGGATCGTTCATGCTGTTTTAGAGAGGAACCGACTTCGCGCAGTGACGACATCGTCTTTTTGAACCACCTGGAAATTTGTGAATCGGTGTTTGATTCCCGAAAGTGAGCGAATACAACCATATTCAAGAAACATTTGTTATGTATGTCTATCACATGTAGAATAGTCGCATTCGATTCAACTTAGTACTCAGGTTACATACTTATCACTAGCTGAAGTCTCATTCCAACTTTGTCACGTGTACTGGACTTAAATTTACGTTACCAACACGTATGGTTCACGTTCACCGTCAGTGAGCACGACGAACATATCTCAAATGTAACTAACATCAATTGAAACATGCCAATTACCACTATGAGCTGAAAGTGAATAATGATAATCCCGGTTATGAGACGGAGAAATCCTGCCATGTTTGTAGTTTGGTCCGCCCCGTTTCGGTCGAAATTTTTGAAATTACAACAACGATTCAGTTTCTTCTCATACATTTTCCTATCGCCATCGCTCCGCACCGCATGATCTAGTGGTTATTTTCGTCGGTTCAACTTCGCCAAGTTTAAATTTTCACGTTTTCATGTTCCATAAAACGTTATATCAATTAAAAATAGATTAACCTGATTAGTTCCCGAACCCAGAAAATATGTTCCTCACCTTTTTCCGTCACTCTCGCTTTGGGTCATGATCTGATGGGTGAGATCCTGATTGCGGCATTCGGCTTCCACCAAAGCCAACTTCGTCTGCGCCAGATCGATCTCGAGGGCTCTGAACGGAAAATTGTTGATAATAATAACATTAATAACTATAATACGACTGTTCATTATAGAAGTGTAACAACGGTTATTAACCGTTGGTGAGATAATCTATATCGTCAGCAAACTATAGGGTAAACAACCTCACATTCAGACAAAACTCGAGCATTGTTCCATTTTAAATCTCAAAGAAAAAAACTATACTTTCTTCACGGGCTACTTGATATCGTAAAAACCGAAAAGCAAGCAATTTTGTGAAATTTTTTTTTAATTAGTCAATCACTTTACATGAGCCTCCCTCTCCTCCAGCTGCGAGAGTAGATCTAGCAGTGATACTACCCTCTACAATTTTCTATAAGTTATAACATACCGGTCTTGGTAACTTGACAGAAAGGTGATTTTCAAGTTTTGACATTTTATTTGCCCTTTTTCATTTGTTATAGAAACACTCACCCACTTCACATGAGCCTCCCTCTCCTCCAGCTGTGAGAGTAGGTCGGGACCTTCGAGGGGAGCTCGGGCCGGACTTCTATTCGCCTCCTACTCCTGTACGGAGGGCCAACATCCGTCACATTGGGAGACGCGGGACTGAAAGCAAAGATTGAAAAACGTGCCGAAACTCGTACCAAAATGTGAACAACGGGTTTTTCATCCTTTCACTTGGATTCTACCTTTCAAAAATCGATCAACGATGTTGTATTAACATATAAACATGCCTCACGCTGCTCTGTTGTGAAAAATAGCCGAGAAAAACCAGGACGAATAGCATTTTAATTTCAATCAACATATTGTCATCCGCAAGAATGCTCAAAACCGACAAAAATGAATACTCACGAGGATGGCTCTTTTCTGCGTCTGGAACTGTTCGCGCTCCGTGTCACACCTGGAAAGCAAACGAATGCATTTATACAAGTAAAATAAAAGTACGTAACATAAGACGTCGTCTATTTTGTCATGTTTCAACGTTCGCACATAATTTCGGGTATGTCGACCTATTACTTCGTGATCAACTTTGTAGTAACTTCGTACTAGGGATGATTTTGTGTATGTTCACAAAAACCAATTTTTCAATTTTCGATTCTGACAAAAAATCTGACTTCAAAAAAATATCGAAACGTTGTGTTTTCAACGTACCGTCGACTCATCTTAGAGAAGAGTTGTTTGTATTCGTGGAGCAGTTTCCCAGATATCTCGTCGCTCTCCTCAAGTCGTTCCACCTCGCGGCGACACATTTCTTTGATCTACAAGAATTAATACTTCGAATTTACCTTCTCTAAATAGTGTTGGTTTCAAATGGTTAAAGCGAAAGCCTGTAACATTACTTCCATGAGGTTAGTGGGGTCACGAAATCGTTAAGTCACAAAAGTGGTAACTATCATCTCAACTTGCAGCTCTTTTCACCTTACATACAGTATTTTGCAGGCGATCCCAACGAGAAAATGAATGTTGTATTATGAATTTCTGCTGTGTTACACGTTTTACGTGAAAAATTACATGTTGTGTTACCTGTTCATATTTTCTGTGTAGATTCTTGTTCTCCTCGAGTAAGTCATGGTTTTGTCGGGTCATTCGCTCAACTGAGTTGGTAGCTGTTTCTAGGTTGTCCTGAAACATACAATTGAAAACAAACAGAAATTTAAATCGAGAGTATACAGTATACCCTACTTTTTAATGTGTCCGGTGTAACCCAAATTATTACTGCTCCGGATGGTTAACATGTAGCTTATGAACAAAATCGCGACTCTCAATTTCTATTCACATACAATTTCACTTGAAATTGTTTACCGCAACTGAAACACACAAACAAGCGGAAGGCGATAATCCCATAAGCGTCTATGAACATCGTTAGTAGACACTTAAATTATGAACTCAAAACTCCTAGCCAGTTTATCGCTGCCTTGACGTTTTAGAAAGGCGGTAATATTTAGGTTTTCCCATCCCTCATCATATAACTCTAGAAGCTAACATGCTGTCGCGTTTATTTTCACTCAACTCTATGTTTTACAGTCTATAGAAAGTATGTCAGATTACTGTAGGTGACTAAGGATGCATGAATCAAAATATACCTCCGTGGCGTCCAACTTCTGTCGCAGCTCAATCTTGCTCGTCACCAACTCCTCAGGCGACTGCATGTCACAGGTACAAGAACGGGAAGTCCCATGTCCCGGTACTGTCCCCGGACGGTACCAAAAATTACGGTAGAAATGGAGCATATTTGCATATAAAAGTCAGAATCGAGGAGAATTTTTGTCATCATTTATGCAAATCTGCTCCATTTCTACCGTAACTCTTGGTACCGTCCCGGGACAGTACCGGGACATGGAACGTCCCGTTCATGTACCTGGGACATGCGACTGCTGAGTCGTGGACCAAGTCGTCGTTTTCGCGCTCTAATCGGAGTATCGTTTCGCAATGGCGCGCGTTTTCCTTCTGAAAAAAACCGTATGGACTACTTCTCTTTTTCCCAGTAACACATTCTTGCGAAGAAAACTTTGCTCAATCCTCAATGCGAGCTCAGTCTCTAGCCGAATTCTACACAATTCTACAGGAATTCTACCAATGTTGTAGATTCCGGTCTCAGGCAAAAGAAGACTACTTCACTCCTCCATTTACGCTGAACTAAAAAACTAGTAACTCATGTGACAAACTAGAAAATAAGTGAGAAACTATGACAGCATAAGATGTCTTTGAACACATAAACTCAGACAATTCATCTCGTTCACATACCTGTAACCTCACAAGGGGATCCTCGTTTTCTAGCTCCTGTTCCTTCATTTCCAAATACTCCTTCTCATATTTCACCAACCGCTTATGTTTCAGCTGAAAAAACATAGAAAACTAGGTGCAAAGAAACGTACAACCGTAAAAAAGTTCACGAAAACCAAGACTGTTGTAGTATGATCTTGAAAACTACTAGCACTTGCTTTGGAGTGTGGGCATTTTTATCAAATTTTGTTAAAATATAACAAATAACGATGAGATGTGCACACCATCGCCACAATTTAGACAATGAACATGAAAATCGATCCAGATTCCCACACATTCTGTTCAGTTTATTCTATTCGTAGCCGAAATCAATGCGAAAAAACTTGATTGTCTAGAGAAGAGACAACTCTAAGCTTTCCAATCTCAATTCATATAAATTCGATTAATACATTATAGCCACTTGAGCAGTGATTGATCGAATCGGTATTTTCGAACTTCAGATCCAATTCAATGTGAAAACACTCTCAAACCCAACTGTTCTCCAAGCACCTAGGACCAGATCACCAGATAGAAAGAGTTGATTGCAACATTTTCCCCCCCGAATACGTAGTTAGCAGAAAAGACAAAAAAACAATTGTATGAGGGTACAACTATCACGCTCTATGAGTAGCAAAATGGAAAACGTTCTAGGAATGCTAACAGAGTTCAGAATTAAAGTTTCTTTTACAAGTTTCCACCATCCACCTCAATAAGCCGGAAACGTACCTTTGTTGCTGAGCACCGCAGAATGCTGCCGGCACACTCTCCAACTCTCCATAGCTTGTGACTTGCATCACAGCGGGAAGCTTGAAGTAAACTCTGGACCTGCGGCTATTACCCCAGATCCGGCATTCTAGTGTCGGCGACTGTTCCCTTGCGGTACTAAGAGTATATCCTCCACCCAAACACTCGTTGCTTAACCCACGTCTAGCTTGTGACTTGCATCACAGCGGGAAGCTTGAAGTAAACTCGGGACCTGCGGCTATTACCCCAGATCCGGCATTCTAGTGTCGGCGACTGTTCCCTTGCGGTACTAAGAGTATATCCTCCACCCAAACACTCGTTGCTTAACCCGCGTCTAGCTCGTGACTTGCATCACAGCGGGAAGCTTGAAGTAAACTCTGGACCTGCGGCTATTACCCCATTTCCGGCATTCTAGTGTCGGCGACTGTTCCCTTGCGGGTACTAAGAGTATATCCTCCACCCAAACACTCGTTGCTTAACCCGCGTCTAGCTCGTGACTTGCATCACAGCGGGAAGCTTGAAGTAAACTGTGGATCTGCAGCTATTACCCCAGATCCGGCGTTCTAGTGTCGGCGACTGTTCCCTTGCGGTACTAAGAGTATATCCTTCACCCAAACACTCGTTGCTTAACCCGCGTCTAGCTCGTGACTTGCATCACAGCGGGAAGCTTGAAGTAAACTGTGGACCTGCGGCTAATACCCCAGATCCGGCTTTCTAGTGTCGGCGACTGTTCCCTTGCGGTACTAAGAGTATATCCTCCACCCAAACACTCGTTGCTTAACCCGCGTCTAGCTCGTGACTTGCATCACAGCGGGAAGCTTGAAGTAAACTGTGGACCTGCGGCTATTACCCCAGATCCGGCATTCTAGTGTCGGCGACTGTTCCCTTGCGGTACTAAGAGTATATCCTCCACCCAAACACTCGTTGCTTAACCCGCGTCTAGCTTGTGACTTGCATCACAGCGGGAAGCTTAAAGTAAACTGTGGACCTGCGGCTAATACCCCAGATCCGGCATTCTAGTGTCGGCGACTGTTCCCTTGCGGTACTAAGAGTATATCCTCCACCCAAACACTCGTTGCTTAACCCGCGTCTAGCTCGTGACTTGCATCACAGCGGGAAGCTTGAAGTAAACTCTGGACCTGCGGCTATTACCCCAGATCCGGCATTCTAGTGTCGGCGACTGTTCCCTTGCGGTACTAAGAGTATATCCTCCACCCAAACACTCGTTGCTTAACCCACGTCTAGCTCGTGACTCGCATCACAGCGGGAAGCTTGAAGTAAACTGTGGACCTGCGGCTAATACCCCAGATCCGGCGTTCTAGTGTCGGCGACTGTTCCCTTGCGGTACTAAGAGTTTATCCTCCACCCAAACACTCGTTGCTTAACCCGCGTCTAGCTCGTGACTTGCATCACAGCGGGAAACTTGAAGTAAACTCTGGACCTGCGGCTATTACCCCAGATCCGGCGTTCTAGTGTCGGCGACTGTTCCCTTGCGGTACTAAGAGTATATCCTCCACCCAAACACTCGTTGCTTAACCCGCGTCTAGCTTGTGACTTGCATCACAGCGGGAAGCTTGAAGTAAACTGTGGACCTGCGGCTTTTACCCCAGATCCGGCATTCTAGTGTTGGCGACTGTTCCCTTGCGGTACTAAGAGTATATCCTCCACCCAAACACTCGTTGCTTAACCCGCGTCTAGCTCGTGACTTGCATCACAGCGGGAAGCTTGAAGTAAACTCTGGACCTTCGGCTATCACCCCAGATCCGGCGTTCTAGTGTCGGCGACTGTTCCCTTGCGGTACTAAGAGTATATCCTCCACCCAAACACTCGTTGCTTAACCCGCGTCTAGCTTGTGACTTGCATCACAGCGGGAAGCTTGAAGTAAACTCTGGACCTGCGGCTATTACCCCAGATCCGGCATTCTAGTGTCGGCGACTGTTCCCTTGCGGTACTAAGAGTATATCCTCCACCAAAACACTCGTTGCTTAACCCGCGTCTAGCTCGTGACTTGCATCACAGCGGGAAGCTTGAAGTAAACTCTGGACCTGCGGCTATCACCCCAGATCCGGCGTTCTAGTGTCGGCGACTGTTCCCTTGCGGTACTAAGAGTATATCCTCCACCAAAACACTCGTTGCTTAACCCGCGTCTAGCTCGTGACTTGCATCACAGCGGGAAGCTTGAAGTAAACTGTGGACCTGCGGCTAATACCCCAGATCCGGCATTCTAGTGTCGGCGACTGTTCCCTTGCGGTACTAAGAGTATATCCTCCACCCAACCACTCGTTGCTTAACCCGCGTCTAGCTCGTGACTTGCATCACAGCGGGAAACTTGAAGTAAACTCTGGACCTGCGGCTATTACCCCAGATCCGGCATTCTAGTGTCGGCGACTGTTCCCTTGCGGTACTAAGAGTATATCCTCCACCCAAACACTCGTTGCTTAACCCGCGTCTAGCTTGTGACTTGCATCACAGCGGGAAGCTTGAAGTAAACTCTGGACCTGCGGCTATTACCCCAGATCCGGCATTCTAGTGTCGGCGACTGTTCCCTTGCGGTACTAAGAGTATATCCTCCACCCAAACACTCGTTGCTTAACCCGCGTCTAGCTCGTGACTTGCATCACAGCGGGAAGCTTGAAGTAAACTCTGGACCTGCGGCTATTACCCCAGATCCGGCAATCTAGTGTCGGCGACTGTTCCCTTGCGGTACTAAGAGTATATCCTCCACCCAAACACTCGTTGCTTAACCCGCGTCTAGCTTGTGACTTGCATCACAGCGGGAAGCTTGAAGTAAACTCTGGACCTGCGGCTATTACCCCAGATCCGGCATTCTAGTGTCGGCGACTGTTCCCTTGCGGTACTAAGAGTATATCCTCCACCCAAACACTCGTTGCTTAACCCGCGTCTAGCTCGTGACTTGCATCACAGCGGGAAGCTTGAAGTAAACTCTGGACCTGCGGCTATTACCCCAGATCCGGCATTCTAGTGTCGGCGACTGTTCCCTTGCGGTACTAAGAGTATATCCTCCACCCAAACACTCGTTGCTTAACCCGCGTCTAGCTCGTGACTTGCATCACAGCGGGAAGCTTGAAGTAAACTGTGGACCTGCGGCTTTTACCCCAGATCCGGCATTCTAGTGTCGGCGACTGTTCCCTTGCGGTACTAAGAGTATATCCTCCACCCAAACACTCGTTGCTTAACCCGCGTCTAGCTCGTGACTTGCATCACAGCGGGAAGCTTGAAGTAAACTCTGGACCTGCGGCTATCACCCCAGATCCGGCGTTCTAGTGTCGGCGACTGTTCCCTTGCGGTACTAAGAGTATATCCTCCACCCAAACACTCGTTGCTTAACCCGCGTCTAGCTTGTGACTTGCATCACAGCGGGAAGCTTGAAGTAAACTCTGGACCTGCGGCTATCACCCCAGATCCGGCATTCTAGTGTCGGCGACTGTTCCCTTGCGGTACTAAGAGTATATCCTCCACCCAAACACTCGTTGCTTAACCCGCGTCTAGCTCGTGACTTGCATCACAGCGGGAAGCTTGAAGTAAACTCTGGACCTGCGGCTATTACCCCAGATCCGGCATTCTAGTGTCGGCGACTGTTCCCTTGCGGTACTAAGAGTATATCCTCCACCCAAACACTCGTTGCTTAACCCGCGTCTAGCTTGTGACTTGCATCACAGCGGGAAGCTTGAAGTAAACTCTGGACCTGCGGCTATTACCCCAGATCCGGCATTCTAGTGTCGGCGACTGTTCCCTTGCGGTACTAAGAGTATATCCTCCACCCAAACACTCGTTGCTTAACCCGCGTCTAGCTCGTGACTTGCATCACAGCGGGAAGCTTGAAGTAAACTCTGGACCTGCGGCTATTACCCCAGATCCGGCGTTCTAGTGTCGACGACTGTTCCCTTGCGGTACTAAAAGAATATCCCCCACCCAAACTCCCAAAAACTTGTTTAATATTATATTTTATCAAAATGTTTCAAAATGTTTACTCGCAGGCTCGCAGCCCCTCCGCTGAAAATAAGCTAAGTTAGTGAAAATTGAGATAAATAAAATAAAACCCAATTACCTCGAGTCGTTGACACTGTGGAAATGTGCGCAGAGCGACAGACTTGAAAATGATGGAGAGAGGGTGCAGAGAAGTGGGGGCATCGAAAATATCCTCCAGCTGGCGACGAGCGAACAGCCACCTGAAATTGAAAATATGAAGCCATCAAAAAAAGACAATGAAGCAGAAAAAATTACATTCGACTTTTCGCTCATATCACTTTTTCTGTAAACTTTAATTGTCGTGTAAACTTTTCTTTAATACATGAATCTTGCTCTTGCAATATATGAATATTCATTTGCAAAATTGAACGTACTACTCCCAAATTATCAGTTAGGAAAATCAAAATCAAAGGAAATTAGAATTTGGATTCGTAAAGTGCCATGGTAAAGTTAGCATGTGTACTGTAGGAGGTTTGGTAGAAAAGATGTGGACTATACTCATGTGCAAAATTGATCGTATATGCTCACACTAATCCCAAATTATCAGTTAGGGGAATCAAAATCAAAGGGAAATAGAATTTGGATCCATAAAGAGCCATGGTAAAGTTAGCATATGTACTGTAGGAGGCTTAGTAGAAAAGATGTAGACTATATTCATTTGCAAAATTGATCGTATATGCTCACACTAATCCTAAATTATCAGTTAGGGAAAAAAATAAAAGGGAATTAGAATTTGGATTCGTACAGTGCCATGGTGAAGTTAGCATGTGTACTGTAGGAGGCTTAGTAGAAAAGATGTGGACTATATTTATTTGCAAAATTGATGGTATATGCTCACACTAATCCCAAATTATCAGTTAGGGAAATCAAAGTCAAAGGGAATTAGAATTTGGATTCGTACAGTGCCATGGTAAAGTTAGCATGTTTACTGTAGGAGGCTTAGTAGAAAAGATGTAGACTATATTCATTTGCAAAATTGATCGTATATGCTCACACTAATCTCAAATTATCAGTTAGGGGAATCAAAATCAAAGGGGGATAGAATTTGGATTCGTACAGTGCCATGGTAAAGTTAGCATATGTACTGTAGGAGGCTTAGTAGAAAAGATGTGGACTATCGTCATTTGCAAAATTGATCGTATATGCTCACACTAATCCCAAATTATCAGTTAGGGGAATCAAAATAATAGGGAAATAGAATTTGGATCCGTAAAGAGCCATGATAAAGTTAGCATATGTACTGTAGGAGGCTTAGTAGAAAAGATGTAGACTATCGTCATTTGCAAAATTGATCGTATATGCTCACACTAATCCCAAATTATCAGTTAGGGAAATCAAAGTCAAAGGGAATTAGAATTTGGATTCGTACAGTGCCATGGTAAAGTTAGCATATGTACTGTAGGAGGCTTAGTAGAAAAGATGTGGACTATCGTCATTTGCAAAATTGATCGTATATGCTCACACTAATCTCAAATTATCAGTTAGGGGAATCAAAATCAAAGGGGGATAGAATTTGGATTCGTACAGTGCCATGGTAAAGTTAGCATATGTACTGTAGGAGGCTTAGTAGAAAAGATGTGGACTATCGTCATTTGCAAAATTGATCGTATATGCTCACACTAATCCCAAATTATCAGTTAGGGAAATCAAAATCAAAGGGGGATAGAATTTGGATTCGTACAGTGCCATGGTAAAGTTAGCATGTTTACTGTAGGAGGCTTAGTAGAAAAGATGTGGACTATCGTCATTTGCAAAATTGATCGTATATGCTCACACTAATCCCAAATTATCAGTTAGGGAAATCAAAATCAAAGGGGGATAGAATTTGGATTCGTACAGTGCCATGGTAAAGTTAGCATGTTTACTGTAGGAGGCTTAGTAGAAAAGATGTAGACTATATTCATTTGCAAAATTGATCGTATATGCTCACACTAATCCCAAATTATCAGTTAGGGGAATCAAAATCAAAGGGGGATAGAATTTGGATTCGTACAGTGCCATGGTAAAGTTAGCATATGTACTGTACGAGGCTTAGTAGAAAAGATGTGGACTATATTCATTTGCAAAATTGATCGTATATGCTCACACTAATCCCAAATTATCAGTTAGGGGAATCAAAATCAAAGGGGGATAGAATTTGGATTCGTACAGTGCCATGGTATAGTTAGCATATGTACTGTAGGAGGCTTAGTAGAAAAGATGTGGACTATATTCATTTGCAAAATTGATCGTATATGCTCACACTAATCCCAAATTATCAGTTAGGGGAATCAAAATCAAAGGGGGATAGAATTTGGATTCGTACAGTGCCATGGTATAGTTAGCATATGTACTGTACGAGGCTTAGTAGAAAAGATGTGGACTATATTCATTTGCAAAATTGATCGTATATGCTCACACTAATCCCAAATTATCAGTTAGGGGAATCAAAATCAAAGGGGGATAGAATTTGGATTCGTACAGTGCCATGGTAAAGTTAGCATATGTACTGTAGGAGGCTTAGTAGAAAAGATGTGGACTTAATTCATTTGCAAAATTGATCGTATATGCTCACACTAATCCCAAATTATCAGTTAGGGGAATCAAAATCAAAGGGGGATAGAATTTGGATTCGTACAGTGCCATGGTATAGTTAGCATATGTACTGTAGGAGGCTTAGTAGAAAAGATGTGGACTATATTCATTTGCAAAATTGATCGTATATGCTCACACTAATCCCAAATTATCAGTTAGGGGAATCAAAATCAAAGGGGGATAGAATTTGGATTCGTACAGTGCCATGGTATAGTTAGCATATGTACTGTACGAGGCTTAGTAGAAAAGATGTGGACTATATTCATTTGCAAAATTGATCGTATATGCTCACACTAATCCCAAATTATCAGTTAGGGGAATCAAAATCAAAGGGGGATAGAATTTGGATTCGTACAGTGCCATGGTAAAGTTAGCATATGTACTGTAGGAGGCTTAGTAGAAAAGATGTGGACTTAATTCATTTGCAAAATTGATCGTATATGCTCACACTAATCCCAAATTATCAGTTAGGGGAATCAAAATCAAAGGGGGATAGAATTTGGATTCGTACAGTGCCATGGTATAGTTAGCATATGTACTGTAGGAGGCTTAGTAGAAAAGATGTGGACTATATTCATTTGCAAAATTGATCGTATATGCTCACACTAATCCCAAATTATCAGTTAGGGGAATCAAAATCAAAGGGGGATAGAATTTGGATTCGTACAGTGCCATGGTATAGTTAGCATATGTACTGTACGAGGCTTAGTAGAAAAGATGTGGACTATATTCATTTGCAAAATTGATCGTATATGCTCACACTAATCCCAAATTATCAGTTAGGGGAATCAAAATCAAAGGGGGATAGAATTTGGATTCGTACAGTGCCATGGTAAAGTTAGCATATGTACTGTAGGAGGCTTAGTAGAAAAGATGTGGACTTAATTCATTTGCAAAATTGATCGTATATGCTCACACTAATCCCAAATTATCAGTTAGGGGAATCAAAATCAAAGGGGGATAGAATTTGGATTCGTACAGTGCCATGGTATAGTTAGCATATGTACTGTAGGAGGCTTAGTAGAAAAGATGTGGACTATATTCATTTGCAAAATTGATCGTATATGCTCACACTAATCCCAAATTATCAGTTAGGGGAATCAAAATCAAAGGGGGATAGAATTTGGATTCGTACAGTGCCATGGTATAGTTAGCATATGTACTGTACGAGGCTTAGTAGAAAAGATGTGGACTATATTCATTTGCAAAATTGATCGTATATGCTCACACTAATCCCAAATTATCAGTTAGGGGAATCAAAATCAAAGGGGGATAGAATTTGGATTCGTACAGTGCCATGGTAAAGTTAGCATATGTACTGTAGGAGGCTTAGTAGAAAAGATGTGGACTTAATTCATTTGCAAAATTGATCGTATATGCTCACACTAATCCCAAATTATCAGTTAGGGGAATCAAAATCAAAGGGGGATAGAATTTGGATTCGTACAGTGCCATGGTATAGTTAGCATATGTACTGTAGGAGGCTTAGTAGAAAAGATGTGGACTATATTCATTTGCAAAATTGATCGTATATGCTCACACTAATCCCAAATTATCAGTTAGGGGAATCAAAATCAAAGGGGGATAGAATTTGGATTCGTACAGTGCCATGGTATAGTTAGCATATGTACTGTACGAGGCTTAGTAGAAAAGATGTGGACTATATTCATTTGCAAAATTGATCGTATATGCTCACACTAATCCCAAATTATCAGTTAGGGGAATCAAAATCAAAGGGGGATAGAATTTGGATTCGTACAGTGCCATGGTAAAGTTAGCATATGTACTGTAGGAGGCTTAGTAGAAAAGATGTGGACTTAATTCATTTGCAAAATTGATCGTATATGCTCACACTAATCCCAAATTATCAGTTAGGGGAATCAAAATCAAAGGGGGATAGAATTTGGATTCGTACAGTGCCATGGTATAGTTAGCATATGTACTGTAGGAGGCTTAGTAGAAAAGATGTGGACTATATTCATTTGCAAAATTGATCGTATATGCTCACACTAATCCCAAATTATCAGTTAGGGGAATCAAAATCAAAGGGGGATAGAATTTGGATTCGTACAGTGCCATGGTATAGTTAGCATATGTACTGTACGAGGCTTAGTAGAAAAGATGTGGACTATATTCATTTGCAAAATTGATCGTATATGCTCACACTAATCCCAAATTATCAGTTAGGGGAATCAAAATCAAAGGGGGATAGAATTTGGATTCGTACAGTGCCATGGTAAAGTTAGCATATGTACTGTAGGAGGCTTAGTAGAAAAGATGTGGACTTAATTCATTTGCAAAATTGATCGTATATGCTCACACTAATCCCAAATTATCAGTTAGGGGAATCAAAATCAAAGGGGGATAGAATTTGGATTCGTACAGTGCCATGGTATAGTTAGCATATGTACTGTAGGAGGCTTAGTAGAAAAGATGTGGACTATATTCATTTGCAAAATTGATCGTATATGCTCACACTAATCCCAAATTATCAGTTAGGGGAATCAAAATCAAAGGGGGATAGAATTTGGATTCGTACAGTGCCATGGTATAGTTAGCATATGTACTGTAGGAGGCTTAGTAGAAAAGATGTGGACTATATTCATTTGCAAAATTGATCGTATATGCTCACACTAATCCCAAATTATCAGTTAGGGGAATCAAAATCAAAGGGGGATAGAATTTGGATTCGTACAGTGCCATGGTAAAGTTAGCATATGTACTGTACGAGGCTTAGTAGAAAAGATGTGGACTATATTCATTTGCAAAATTGATCGTATATGCTCACACTAATCCCAAATTATCAGTTAGGGGAATCAAAATCAAAGGGAAATAGAATTTGGATCCGTTGAGAGCCATGGTAAAGTTAGCATGTGTACTGTAGGAGGTTTGGTAGAAAAGATGTGGACTATATTCATTTGCAAAATTGATCGTATATGCTCACACTAATCCCAAATTATCAGTTAGGGAAATCAAAATCAAAGGAAATTAGCATTTGGATCCGAAAAGAGCCATGGTAAAGTTAGTATGTGTACTGTAGGAGGGTTAGTATGAAATATGTGGACTATACTCATTTGCAAAATTGATCGTATATGCTCACACTAATCCCAAATTATCAGTTAGGGGAATCAAAACCAAAGGGAAATAGAATTTGGACCCGTAAAGAGCCATGGTAAAGATAGCATGTGTACTGTAGGAGGTTTGGTAGAAAAGATGTGGACTATATTCATTTGCAAAGTTGATCGTATATGCTCACACTATTCCCAAATTATCAGTTAGGGGAATCAAAATCAAAGGGAATTAGAATTTGGATTCGTACAGTGCCATGGTAAAGTTAGCATGTTTACTGTAGGAGGCTTAGTAGAAAAGATGTGGACTATATTCATTTGCAAAATTGATCGTATATGCTCACACTAATCCCAAATTATCAGTTAGGGAAATCAAAGTCAAAGGGAATTAGAATTTGGATTCGTACAGTGCCATGGTAAAGTTAGCATGTGTACTGTAGGAGGCTTGGTGGAAAAGATGTGGACTATATCTATTTGCAAAATTGATCGTATATGCTCACACTAATCCCAAATTATCAGTTAGGGGAATCAAAATCAAAGGGAATTAGAATTTGGATCCATAAAGAGCCATGATAAAGTTAGCATGTGTACTGTAGGAGGTTTGGTAGAAAAGATGTGGACTATATCAATTTGCAAAATTGATCGTATATGCTCACACTAATCCCAAATTATCAGTTAGGGGAATAAAAATCAAAGGGAAATAGAATTTGGATCCATAAAGAGCCATGGTAAAATTGGCATGTGTACTGTAGGAGGCTTAGTAGAAGAGATGTGGACTATATTCATTTGCGAAATTGATTGTATATGCTTATACTAGTCCCAAATTATCAGTTAGGGGAATAAAAATCAAAGGGAAATAGAATTTGGATCCGTAAAGAGCCATGGTAAAGCTAGCATGTTTACTGTAGGAGGCTTAGTAGAAAAGATGTGGACTATATCTATTTGCAAAATTGATCGTATATGCTCACACTAATCCCAAATTATCAGTTAGGGGAATCAAAATCAAAGGGAATTAGAATTTGGATCCATAAAGAGCCATGATAAAGTTAGCATGTGTACTGTAGGAGGTTTGGTAGAAAAGATGTGGACTATATCAATTTGCAAAATTGATCGTATATACTCATACAACCCCCCAAAAACGCGATAAACGAGAGAAAAAAAACCCTTTTGCGAGTTTGGGTTACGCACGTTCATTCCATTTGCATTAAAACTGAACTATTCCACCTAGGACCAGATCACCAGATAGAAAGAGTTGACTGCAACAATTTCTCCCGAATACGTAGTTGGCAGAAATGACAAAAAAAAATTGTATGAGGGTACAATTATCACGTTCTATGAGTAGCAAAGTGGAAAACGTACTAGGAATGCTAACAGAGTTCAGAATTGAAGTTTCGTTATCAAGTTTCCCCTATTAACTTTAATAGGCCGAAAACGTACCTTTGTTGCTGAGCACCGCAGATTGCTGCCGGCACACTCTCCCTCTCTCCTCATACATGGCCAATTTTTTGAAACAGCTTCATCTGGACGTTCCTTATTGTGAACGCATTGGGTGGAGGGCTGAAATTAACAGAAATAAGATACGGAACGTTATATTGCGTAACGTAATATTAGTTTTGACGTCCTAACGTTTCGATAAACACATAATATTTTGTTTTACTAATTACAGTTGCTTTACTTTGTTTTACTAATCACTTCAGAGAGTTTTCATTCAAAACAGCCGCACATTTGCTAATTTTCACTTTTAGTTAGAAAAACAGGTAACCGGTTTTTCATTTTAGGTTACCAATCGGTTACCTACTGAGATAACCTAAACAAATAGGTTACCAAAAAACACGGTTAGATATATAATTGGCCAGCAAGCCTTTACCTGCGATGCGGCGGCAGAATCAGCTGTCATTGGAAGTGACTGGGTGGTGACAGCCTGTTTGGGAGAAGCGACGAACTCCTCGAAGTAGCAGAAACGCCTTGTCCTGTTGAAGACCAACAGCACCGGACCGGTTAGAACTGTAAACAACATAAGTAAACAACTGAGAATACAAATAAACAGTCGCTCATTTGAATAATTCAAAGAAGGACGATTGTGTAAACCAATCCTAACGCTTCGGTCCTTCAAACTGCAATACATTTTTTTGATGGAGAGGTTACGTAGTCGTTATACGTTGGAATTGCTTCACATAATTGTCCTACCTTAAGGGGCTCAATGACAAAAAGATCACAAACCGTCATATCACACACCAGTGAAGTTGTCCGAGTAGTAACAAAAATTCGAAAAATGAACCATGAACCATGTTCTGGCCAATATCCCAATATACAGAGAATTTTTCCCGAAAAATCAAAATTTCAAACGTACTTGAATGAAAAACGTTTCGCAGAATAGTGGAATGGGAAAACAATCGTAGTTGGTGAAGTAGACGTGACATGTGCAACTCCGTCGTCTGAAAGAATAATGAGCAATATCTAACAGTGAACCACCAGAAAATTGAGCCTCCACCTCTGTGAAAACGCGTGCAACTTAAAATACCGGAGAATATGCAGGCTTAAATACTGGTGTCGAATTAGCCTGCATCTCCATATGAATGTCAAACATTACAGGCGACATCTGGCTGAACCCGGTATTTTAAGTTGCAAAATTAGCGAGTCCGGTATTTTGAGTTGCAGCGGTTTTTCAGAGCTAAACAAATACCTAAAGTTCTGACAGCAATATGATTGCAAAAATGTATGAAAAACGCAAAAGTATCGGATTTAACTACTACAGTCTAAACTCAATTTAATGTGATTATGAACAACGACAGGCGTGATTATGAACAACGACAGGCTGATTAATTTCATTTCAGAACAAATGAATGTTAAAAGTGTGACCAATGAATTCAACTGAATGTGAATAAACTGTACACAACTAAAATATGAAGCTAGTTAATGAGTTGATAGTCTACATCATTGAGGAGTGCGACAAGATACATGAGATATGAGATGGTAAATGAGCTAATGTGCGTAACATGTTGTTCTCTTTGACCTGATAGATAAGGTGTTTCCCATTGGGAAAATGGAGGTGTCTCTTTGGTCTGGGAGGAAACAACCAATTTGAGTGTTCTTTGATCAATCAAAAGAGGCACATTCCACAAGGAACCGGGTAATTCGTTAATCCAATCAGTTAACCTTAACCAGGTTACCTGGTTAACCCTCTTGTTAACCCCTTGTTAACCCTCTTTTACAACGTCTTTTGGGGGAAATTTGGGGTTACCAAGTGGTTAACAAAAGGGTTAACCAGGTAACCCGGTTAATGGTTAACGGCTAGGTTTAACGAAATACCGGGTTAAATAAAGAATTTGCCCAGATAACATGAAACAAACCAAACGAACCTGATAGATGTTTTAATTTAATTCAATTTAGACTGCTTCATACTATTTTTCATTTCGTACGTGTTTGATAGAACGGATGGGTAGGTTCCAAAATGATTCGTTCATTTTCCAGTGCTCGTTTCAAAATTTTCGGTTGTACATTGATTTTCGAGCTATGAAATGTTGCTCATTTTGTATGTTTGTTCCTTTTATCTGTTTTGTTCTTTCATTAATATATAAATACACTTGTCATGAAAAATTTACACTATTTTTAACTGCTCTCGAATTGACCCTCGACTCAAACACATCAAAACTACCGTTTGTTTTTAACCGTTGTTGAAAAGATGGAACGTGTTAAACAATCCGTCCCGTTTTAATTTTGACTTTTGAGTTAACAATCTGGCCCTATGGCAACTGAAAAACCATTATCAAAAACATGTACTTCCATATCTCTATCTTGCTTCGTTTTCTCAGAAAAGCGGCTTACGTAATGACACCGACAGGGGGGTTGCGTACGGGGTATGTTCAAAATAGCCTATGTAAGTGAACGATTTTAAAACACTCTAGCTCATACGTATACACAATTAGAGACCAGAAAATGAAAATAAACCTTTATGTGAATTAACCAAGCCAAGTTGCGTCACAGTGAAAATGTTCATGTCCCCTTCATTATTGCTTGATGTTATGCAAATTTTACAAATAAGTTTTTTCATGGTCTATGGGAAGACATTAAGAAACTTTTCAGAGCTTTTTAAGTTTTTCGTGGAACACAAATTATAGCGGAACGGTTTCTTTAACGTAGAAAGTAGTTCGATATCACATGTTGAAATACGTGAAGAAGCGTGACTATGTACGCTCAGAATCCTTTTTCTTTACTAGCTTCGAATGGCGGCTGAAAGCATTTGTCTGATGTGAGTCTTCAGAATACAGGCCCAAATTTTTAAGGGAGCTCGTATATATTTAAGTTTTTTCGCATCTACTTTTCAAACTTGTTTTTAATTCAAACAACGTTCTAGTTCGATAGGTACACAAAAATAGAAAGGAGCTTTTTTAAGAAATATCTTTAATTCAACTTTTCAAACTTTTCCAGTGAGTCTTTCTCTGCCTGGCCAATATAGCCGTACATTCAGAAAGCATACAATTGGAATGATTTTTGAATATCTTCTCAAACGTTTTCACGCTTCTCAAAGTTTTTGGTATAGTTCGCACATTCCCAAACTGGAATTGGGCAGCTTGCCAACGAAAGTTCAAGGCAGTTTTTGAAAATGTTGAAACTGTTCAAAACAGTAGACATTTCTGTGAAGGGTTCATTTACTTGGTTATAAATCGTATCCAAGAGAACATTCTGTAAAATATATGGGGGGGGGGGGGGGGGGGCGATACATAATACGACTCCCAATATAGGGATTCGTATTTGGAGGGGAGTGATAGTAATACGGGGGGGAACTTAAGGTGAGGGGCGGGGGCAATTGTACAATTTTCCCGGATAGTGAACAAATTGAAAGGAATGTAGAGAAAATCTATCTGTTACTCCTCACACTTTTATATAAGATCTTCCTATGTTCAGGTTGTAGCTCTAGCGTGGCAAAATTAAAAAATAATAAAAATACAGAATAAATACATCCGCAGTAGATCATAAGTTAGAATGAGAAAACTGAGCTACCCTGTTAGTTATAGGCTTCTGTGAGAAAAGTCTAATATTCCCTATTTCTTTATTGTATGTGCGCATCTTTTAAAAACGCGAGTTTCGCACAAAAAAACAGGCCGTTTTTGATGCTCATTCTTGCTTTGCAGACCCACCTGCTGCGAGAAAGGAAGTGGTGACTACTCCCAACGCCACCACTCCCACCACAAAGAGCAACGACCTGACGCTACGAAAGTGGCTTGCTAATTGGCGAGCAGTTTGTGTTTTGTGTTTGGAGTACCAATCATACTGGCAACGTGCCAACCCGTTTTGTCTATGTGAGAGTTTGTAACAAAACAACGTGGTTTCTACTCAAAATGAAAAACTCAGTTTGTACCTCGAATTTTAAATAGGAACTCGACTATCATTAAACGTGAAGTACGTACTGAAATCTATTAGCAACTCCCTGTCATTCTACATTCTGATTAGAAATATTGATTTACCAAAACAAGTTTCCATTATTTTCAGACTCCACCAATTCTGAAGATTCAAAATTCCGAGACAATCTATGATTTTTAATAAAATAATTACATTTTGACTTCTTGAACTTTTTAAATTACACAGTTAAATTTGAGAAAAACAGGACGAAACTCATACAAAACAAAACTTCATTTGCAAAGATAAAACATGAATAATGTACAACAGTCAGCCGACATGGAGGACCCGTCTGTGGTTATGCAAATACAATTTCAAGACTCATGATGATGACTAATAAAGTTAAATACTAATGTAAACGTTGAATATAGCAAAAAAACACCTCGTAGTTGGGATGTTTGAACTGAAACAGGAAAGCCGGTTTTCTAAATCACAGATTTTTTAATCAAAAGTCAGTCAATCAACTTGTTCAAAGTTCATGTCCTCACGTGCTATCAACGTTCATCACGTGACTAGCACGTGTCTGTTCATATACTTTTTACCGGGTCTAGAAAGACAACGTTGAATAATTTAAGAATAACTATCATCAATGTAGATCAAAACATGTACAGAAACGATCAGTTCTCAACATGATACTATACTTGAAGTAAATGGAACAATCACGTAGAAAATGTGAGAAAACAACGCAGTCACGTAATCTCACGTTTCAGCTAACTCCACATTTCACTAGAGTACATAGTTCCTGCCCAATCGATTCAGTACCTATCTACCACCGACAGGGTACTGTGGGATCGTTCGTGCTGTTTCAGAGAAGAACCGACTTCACGCAGTGAGGACATGGTCTTCTTGAACCACCTGAAAATTAATGATATTGTCTTAATATTCATTTGATAAAAATTGTACAAGAAAAACATCGAAGTTAGGATTATTGTCAGTTACGGCATTCAAATGATTCGCTCTTTCGAAAACATACGGTAAATGCTTATCTATCCACCTATGTTATTATTTAATCCCATTGTTTTTTGATCGAAAATTGGGAGTTCGAGATCAAATTATAATGAAGGCTGTATATCTTCAATTCCAGGGAGAATTCTTGAAAACTTGAATAAGTATAGGTTAACCAAATATAAAAAGGTCAGAAAAGAAAGGTTTCCCACCTCTTTCCGTCACTCTCGCTCTGCGTCATTATCTGATGGGTGAGATCCTGATTACGGCATTCGGCCTCCACTAAAGCCAACTTCGTCTGCGCCAGATCGATCTCGAGGGCTCTGAACGGGAAAAAAATGATGAAAGGTGACTTCAGATAGGTGGTTTTAGGATTTTTGTTTCACCTTGTTTATTCAATTTCTTATAGTTTTACCAACTCATTGATTATATTCCTTCACTGTATCACCATCACCCCATTGTGTTCATTGCTATCAAAATAGTTTTCTATGGTAGTTTTAAATGTTGGTTCAAATGATTCATATCTGCTGATCTTATGTTTTTCATTATTATACTGATGAATCTCATCACCCACTTGACATGAGCCTCCCTTTCTTCCAGCTGCGAGAGTAGGTCGGGACCCTCTAACGGAGTTCGGGCCGGACTTCGATTCGCCTCCCATTCCTGTACAGAAGGCCAACAACCGTCACATTGGGAGACGCGGGACTGAAAAATAAATTTCACAAAAACGCACAACTGGGTGTAGCGTTCGTCGGAAACTCTTGATTGAAATGCGTGAAAAAAATGTGACACATATAATGAGAAAACTCTCAATTTCATTGGAAGAAGCGTGACTGAACAAACCGAATGAGAGAGCGTGGAAATGAAGTCAAGACTACATGAATTTTCATTTACTCCGTTCAGCTTCCCCATGAAAAATTATACAACGTTAGTTGGAACACATAACTCATAGAACCAATCACTCAACGTGAAAAGCCTTATCTTGGGCAAAAAACGATGAGCGAAAGCAGGATGAAAACGGGAGCAATCATTTTTCATTCAGAACAACTTCCTTGTCCACAAAATATTCTAATTAGCCAGACTCTTCAGCCCGAACAACTTCGTTGAATCAGGAAATCGCAATGATTTGCAAAAGCATGACTCACAATGATTGCTCTTTTCTGCGTCTGGAACTGTTCACGCTCCGTGTCACATCTGAAAATCAACTAATACACTCAATATACTGTTAGTTAATTGCACAGTCACGGGAAACACAGCAGAACTCAGACAAGTGCAATGGAAAAGTGCACGCAAAACCAAGTGAAAAAACATAGGCTAAGTTTCTCATTCCGTACTGTTTGCTTCTGGTGTTTCCTGGGTTTTTTCGCCGTCTTTTTGGTATTCATACATTTAAAGGAGGACAGAATGAAACGCTAGTTTAGGTACCCCGGGGTACATAAATATTACGTTGCGCGCGCCAAAACAAACTAAAACATATAAACCGTAAGCAAATTTGGTTTGTCAGTTTGAGCTAAAAAGGTGTATATATGTTTCTCTCTCTCTCGAGCAGCTCTTCTATATAAACTTTCTTCTCTGTCCCCTTTTAATTTGAATAGTTGACTGATCAAATGTTTCGTTCTATTCTATATATACATAAAATATAAAAATATTCCATATAACTTTGATGTGCTTACAGTTTATTGTTAAAAATCGTACCGTCTGCTCATTTGCGAGAAGAGCTGTTTGTATTCGTGGAGCAGTTTCTCTGATCTCTCGCCGCTTTCCTCTAGACGTTCCACCTCGCGGCGACACATTTCCTTGATCTACAAGCATCGATAACTTGAAAATCGAATTCAAACTCAAACTATGTTTGGTGATAAATAGTACACTTTGAATTTTGTCGGACTTTTTCAACGTTTACGGGGTTGCAAAATCGTTGAGTTACAAACGTTTACCTCCACTCTTCTCATTTTTCATACTGTATGTTAAAGGCGAGAACCCAACAAAAAATAATGTTGTATCATTACTTTGTGCTGTGTAACACGTTTTTTGCTGTTAAACACGTTTCACGCAACAATTTACATGTTGTTTTACCTGTTCATACTCTCTGTGTAGATTTTTGTTTTCCTCGAGTAAGTCGTGATTTTGCCGGGTCAGTCGCTCAACGGAGTTGGTAGCTGTTTCTAGGTTGTCCTGAAAAAACATGAAAATATGAGCCACTGAAAACAAATGGTCAGTGAACTGTGTATCTCACTCTGTGATGTGTACGGAACACCAAAATACTTCTTCAAACACCGAACAATAAACTAACAAATAATCCAACCCCATTTCCGATCTTCTAAACCTAAAGACGACACTTATGTTGTAATCTGTTTTCACATTCTCGTGGAGATCTACAGTATAACAAAGTAATCAAGAACTATTTTGTGATCCTCAATAGACCGACAGAATTCCTTTATAATTTTATGAATCTAACTTGAACTCAAAATTCTATTCTCATTGAGTTCATCTCGAAACGAATTGTAAAGGTGAAACTGCGACTCAAAATCTCTGAAACTTAAAAATTTATTTTCTATTGGGTTCATAATGATATTCAGCTTCAATAAGCTCAAACTACATTCACGCGTGTTTGGCTACTTTCTCCCAAGTAATCATAGCTAAATATACTTCGGTTGCATCCAACTTCTGTCGAAGTTCAATCTTGCTCGTCACCAATTCGTGAGCCAGGTCGTCGTTTTCGCGCTCCAATCGGAGAATGGTTTCGCAGTGGCGCGCGTTTTCCTTCTGAAATAAGAAACTGTCTCAAAACACTTATTGAAAACGTCAGGAGGATTATTCAAAGTTGAAGTGAGTCTTCTAGTTATTAATCATAATCGTGAGTAACATCCACACTCCGGAGATATCAGTTTACACACTTACGCTAGAATCGCCACTCGATTGAACATAATATTTTATAGTAGACAGATGATTATGCTACAATTGATAAACAAAAGCATCAGATTCTATCCAACGTTCATCTCAGAAACTTCCTGAGTGTTCTGTACATGAGCCTTTTCAACAGATCGGTTTACTTCTTCTGCATTTTCACCACACAATTATTAATGTTATTAGTAACAATCGCTCAATAATGTTAGAACATTTATGAATTTATATCGTTTACATACCTGTAACCTGACGAGCGGGTCCTCGTTTTCCAACTCCTGTTCTTTCATTTCCAAATACTCCTTCTCATACTTCACCAACCGCTTATGTTTCAGCTGAAAATACACTTTAAAACACTAGGTGCAATGGAACATACAACCGGAGAAAAGTTATCAGTTCACGGAAAAACCAAGACTGTGTTGTAGCTTGAGCATACGAACCACTAACAGTTGAACAGTTGCTTAGAATAAGGGAATTTTCATCAACTATTTGTCGAAATAGAAAAAATATCGATGAGATCTGCCTGGCAACACCACATTGTAGACAATGAATAACGCAATCGATATAAATTCCCACACATTCTGTTCAGTTTATTTCATTCGTAGCCGAAACCGATGCGAAAAAAAATTGATTGTCTAGAGAAGAAAAAAATTATATTATTTTCAATCTCGATCCATATAAGTTTGATCAGTACACTAGCCAGGTGAGCAGCGAGAAACACAAAAATATGTGACGGGTGACAGTGAAAACATCGGTATTTTCGAATTTCAGATCTACTTTATTATGAAAATTTTCTCAAACCCAACTGTTCTCCAAGTTTATGAGCACATCGAGACTCATATTGAGCTCCAATCAAAGTTCTTCAGAGTGACACGAAATCCTGATATTTTGAACTTAAATAGGACGAATATGTGGACCAATCCCCACGCATCGGTTCTGTGAACAGCATTTGTGAAATTTATTGCAGTTAGAAGGACCAAAGCGTTGGGATTGGTCCACATATTCGTCCTTATTTGAATAGACGAGAAAAATTTGACGTACCTGATAGTTGACAGCTCGCTGGATCAGCGCCTTCGCAGTGGCTTCGGTGCGATATTTTCGCGGCAGCGTGACTCGGAAATATCTGGAAAATCAATTATTGAAAACCACAATTAAATGCTCTTCTCAAACTACATCTAAATAAGCTAATGTTTCAGAATTTAGAGCTTTACGAGATTGAAAACTATGTTGCATCAAATTGAATCAATTCAAGTTTAAGTTCAATTAAATAAAATCAAGCTCAGTTTTGCAAGTAAAACTATGTAGGATTTTGTAAACTTCTAGAAGAACAAAACCGCGATTGAGAACAAAAACGACTGCGATGGGGTCTGATTGCGACCCATTCCGGAAATAAAAAAGTCAGTTAAATAGATGCGCTCACTCTGTCTCGTTCGTCTCAAAATAGAACATCTGATGCGCTGGTTCGAAAAACACTGAAGTTAAAAACATTTTGTGCCACAAAAGGTACAACCTTGTTTGACATTTCGCTCGAACCATTACTTCACCGTATATCTCTTTCATAATCCGAAACAGTTTCTCTTAGCCAAAACACATCGAAAAACTTGCAATCTGATATAATGACATCGAAAACGGAATCCACCGAGAATCAAAACATATCTCAGCCTTCTGTCACGTAAATACTCTATTCTAATACACTTTCATTATTATTGTTAACAGCAACAGTTACATAGGTTCGAACACAAATCACTTCAATGCCGTATCAAACTCCCTTTTAGTACTCCTGAATTATTTTTCCCAGTACCACTAGATGTAATGAAGATTCTAATGAAACGAAAACATAATCGAATTCCACAATTTGTTTAAATCGATTTTTAGTCAAAAAAATTGCAAGAGTCAGACTCACTTCAATGCCCCCTCGAAGTCGAGCTGGAGCAGGTCCTCCCGCGCGTCGTGCATCAGAGCCAACGAGATGTGGAATATCGTATTCATGCCCTGTGAATGGAATACAATTGATCTGCGATGAAACACGTGACTGAACGTTAGATGTAGCCCTCCGATTTTGTAGAAAAACAGAAAGCGTAGAGAATGAGAGATTGGAATAGATACATCCAAAATGGAAAGAGCTACAGATTAGAAACAGTGATGGTGGGCAAAATTACTGTGTTTTTAAGGTAACCACCGTTCTGAGAAATTTTTGCTGGTATCTAACTTGCAAAAGTTCATACAACTGAATCTAAGCAAAAATGCAAAAAATCTTGGAAAATATTATCAATCTTTCCACAAGCTGTTGAAAAGTTGATGAAGATTACCAAAAACACTGTAATGGCATAAATGAAGTCCCGTTCGATAACCATCACAGGAACGTTTACCTCGCATGAAACACATACATTAAGATATATATATAGAAACATAAGGAGATTGAAGGTGCATTTGAAATGTCCTGGTACTGGATAATGTTTCACCTCGCACAAGAACAGGTCGACGATGAAAAAGACCATCTGAAGGGGGAACTTGGCGGTGAACAGCGTCAGAAACCACTGTGACGCGAACATATGGGTCTCCACCCCGATGTGGTCCAGGTGACAGGAGAGCTCCGCCTCGTAGTCCTGCAAAATCGATACTTTAATTTGATGGGCAAGTTGTATTTTCTCCCCCCCCCTCCCTCTCGGCGCGAATGTTTCGCTCCACTTGCGTTGCGTTCTCAGACAAACGAGAAATTTAAAAAAAACTTTTTTTTGCTCTTTGAAACATTTCGAGTTTTCGAGTCAAGGTTGAGCGGAACGGCCTTTGCAAGTTTCGAGACCGACTCGACTCGACAATTGGCGTACCTTCAACAGCCTAGTCAGCTGATAGAACCGGAGGTGTAACGAGTCGAATCCGAGCTTGAACAGATCTCGCAGTTGGTAGTCGTACATTATCTTCACCAACGTGCAGAAAGCCTTCTCTTCGGGCATCTGGAAACATTGGGTTCAATGAAAATCGATTGAATCCTTCTTGTAGTTTGATCTCGACAAATTCCATAATTTACAAACTTCGTCCGGAAAGCAATAAGATCAAACTACAAACACGGCTACATAAGGCAACCTACAACAAATGAGGGTATGCGATTCAAAGATCACACTCTATACTTGGGGAAAACGCTGAAAAAAACAAATACATCCAGCTAAAAACTGAACCTTTTAAGTTTCGAGCATTTCAAAACCTAATATTTGATGAGGTTTTGAGTTTTGAGTGGGAATAGTATAAAAACAAACCACTCACATGTAACAATAGACTGGCAGCTAGAAACGAAAGTCCCTGACAGTAGGAAACCTCTTCATCATACAGCGAGTAGGCCTAAACAGAAAAAATATATCAAACATACAAATGGAATTCCTAAAACTTCCTAAAAAAAGAGAAAAAAACTTTGAACTAGTATACAATGAGCTGTTCCCAAGCTTTTATTGGAAATGTAATTATTTAAAGATAAATAGAATAGAACGAACCAATATAAAAAGCCAAGTCTCAAATATGACAAGTTCTGAGTGACAAGAAGTCATTGGAAAAATGTGTACTGTGGGAGTTCCAGTAGGGATGACTTCGACTATAATTTCCATAATTTACCAACTTTGCTGATCTTGTACAGTGTCTCCTGTCCCTCTCCACCGGCCAATTTGAAATGATCGTGGGCGGGAAAAGTACGGTGGATGTCACGCATGATCACTTGCTCGGAGGGACATTCCTGAAATACAATGATCGAACTACAAATATGATGTCAATACTACATTACCTCACAGCAATAAACTTCTCTGAGTGCGCTTCTTGGACGCAATTCAATGACAAAACAACATATAGAACCAAAATACTTCAATCAAGTCGGTAGTCCAAACGTTTAAAAACCGTAATCGTTAAAGTTGAGCTTCGATCTGCTACATTCAACAAGTTCAATCTACGCGTTTACCCAATACACTGCAATCAAGAAAAAAGTGTAAGTAGTGGACTTGGCGGTAGTTCTGACATGTGTTTTGATATGTGACCTACGCCAAGATCAAATCACAACAATGAAAAAACAATTGATTGATATGGACATGGGTGTATCTAACAGTATTTCCATGTTCGCTTATGCTTGCTGAATAGAACTTAAAATATGCTAAACTCACTTTCCCCAGCAGCAGATGATAGGTGTTGACCAGTTCGGGATCCAGGTTCACCTGTAAGTATGTAGTTTATACGTGAGGCGACTTTGTTGTTCACAAAAATTGACTGAAAATCAGGTGTTTTATCTGCGAAAATGAACTATAAAACTAAGTGGAAAGATAGGTTTGCAATGATGAAGGCGACTTTTGCCAAAATTAGGGTTGTTCAGAATCCCCATTTCGAAGAGAAGGGGTAATTCAATGGGCAATCCAACAAAGTCGCCTCACGTTTGATGTAGTTTATATGTTAATTCATATATTCAAAAAAATCGGATTGAACACGCATTGTAGGGAGTGCCGAATTTATATATTTCTGTCTCTCGCCGGAATCGAACCTGCGAGCAAAAGATTCGTAGAAGGGCGCTAATCACTGCTCTATTTATGCACATAACCGGGAAGCTCTGCATTCAAAGACTTGTGCGCGTACACAGCGGAAAGTGAGATATACAGTACCCTCCCGCCTTTCCGCTGGCAACGACTATATGATAACTACCAAAGTGATTTTTCTAGAGCACTAATTCAAAAAAAATTATACACGTGGCGATAAAGGAATGTAAAACTGTGGGCACGGTAAATGTTGAATAGAATCCTCATAAATCACTCAAGATTTCTGTATCGCTTTCCAGAAAGTTGTTTCTCAAAACAACATGAATTAATTGAATAGAGAGATTATTATTATAAAAGGTCAACCAACCTTGGAAAGCAGTTGCCAGACCTCCCCTCTGAGTACATCGGGAACTCCGTTGAGAATCAGCGGTGCCACCACGTCGGGACGAACGCTGGAATAAACAATAGAATTTAGAAGGTGGATATCGGTAAAACATTATCCTGAAAAATATCAAAATTAGGTAACAGTTTGCAGTTTCGGTGACAAGAGCGGAAACTATTTCTGGCACATTGCTCAAGAGAAAACTTGGCATTTTTGAAGTATACCACTGACAAAAGAAAAGACGAACATCGAAAGCAGGCAATGTGAAAAGCGAGATAAGTATGGACAGAAGTACGTTCTTAAAAACGATTCAGGTCAAATTCAGAACTTCTGTTTTGATCAAACTCCAACTAACCCCTCCTCGCTGGCCGACCACTCTGCCATGCAATCCTTCCACTGCTGCATGGTTTCCTCCGGACAGTCTTTGCTCACTTTTCCCGAACCGGATAGGAGGGGCTCGTCCGAATCTATAAAAAAAGTGTATATTATTATATTAGGTTATTTTAAAAGTGTATATTATTATATTAGGTTATTTTATTTGAACAAAATATAATGGTGTCACTAGGACTTGCAATGATGTATATTATTAAATACTTTTTAGAATAGAATAGAACTTATTCGCGATTGAACACGTGACTTCTTAATGGAGAGAAAAGTTGAAATAAAAAGGGTACGTTTGCCCTCTTACGCGCACATGCTATTACATGCAATTTAACAGTGTGGGACGACGATGATTGTACCAGATGGTTTGTAGGATAGTTGCTACTTTGAAAAAATGTTTAAAGAAGAAATTTTTCGAAGAGATCATTCGGATTGACATGTTTGGTTAGGCCGAGACGTTTGAGCGTAGGCTGAGCCATGTTGTGCAGAAGCAAAGTGATGCAGTAGTCTTCATACACTTGGTATTCCTTACAGTTTCCAATTCTTATTTCCTACATTACTAACTGTAACTGAATAAAAAAAGTATCAGAAAATTTTGATGATAATAGAGGCTTGTCCTACCCGTCAAAAATTCGATCTCTCATTAGTTCAAACGAAGCAGTTACCACATAGAAAGTCGTGAACATAGGTCCGGATTTTTCTTCACTTTTTACCCTACTCCACCACTAGTTTACGACTTCTTTGGTACCTATTTCCGTGTATTTTCCAAAAAATTTTACTAATGAGGAATTTCAAAATTAAAATTATGGTACCAACCCGACTCGTCATCACCGGCTGGTTGCAGTAGTTGTGTCGGCATTCTGCTCGGACTCCTGGAACAAATAAGATAGAATATTTGTATAGTATTGAAAGTATAAAAACAGACATCGAAAGAGAGCTAACTGCATCAAGATAGAGCTAATCAATCGATATTTCATTCAATAGGAACAATGTTCCATGTAAAACTTTACCGTTTTTAGAAGCAAAATCGAGCATTCTCACGTATTTAAGTTAAAACCGTGGAACTTTTTTTCTGGAAAAAAAATCACATTGTAAAAGAAGCGATCAAATCATCGTTTCAGTTTGATCTTACGACTCGTCATGATTCACGAATTTCGACCGAAAAGCAACGGGATCAAACAACAAACACAGCAGAACAGAATGTTTGAATTTACCTCCCAAGTCGTTGTTTGGCGCGGAGTCGTTCGGCTTCCGACTCGACGGAGACGAAGTTCAGACCGGACGACGACGGCTGCTGACTGCACTCCTCCCCTTCCGACTCGGGGGAACGCTGTAATAGGATGACGTCATATTGAGAACGACTGCTGATATCCTTCCTTATGACGTCATGAAAAACAGGACGTATTTGAAAGAGAAATACAACGTCATAAAGACTACGGCAGAACGCTGTGAAAAAAGGTGACGTCATTTTATTGGCAATTGATGACGATATTTCAAAATCTATGACGTCATATAAGACCTAGCCATTTGGAAAAAAAGAAAAATTCAGAATGTAACTTTTTTCTTATTGTTAAAACAGCAAAGGTTCACTTTCATATTATTTCCAAATGGCCAGGTCCAACACAGCGTCATTTCAATGCCACGAATTTGAAGATTCTATACAGTGATAACTCATTTGACAACTCGAACATACGTAGTTATAGGATTCAAGGCACATTGCCATAGCTTGAGGAGCATATTTCCGACCCAACTATTGAAAAAACAAGTAGAAATACGAGAGAGAGAAATGGAAACAGAGAAAGAGAAAGACGAAAAGAAAGCCAAAGAGATCAAGATTTTTGAGTATTCTTCGAATTCGAACTTTTTTCAATCTTCTATTGAATAAAATTGACTCTCATTTCATTATTTGAGAAACAGCAACGTATTAAATGGCAGTGCAACTAAACAGAAAGGAGGAAATAAGATGGGGAGGTCATTTCTGAGTTCTCGGTGGCCAATCGATTTGAAACAATGCCAATGAGACGGGAGTAGGTTTTTTCTCTCTTGGGAAAAAAAGTGAGAATTTAGAGTATATGAAACATGCGCAAAGTTTGTGGAGAAAAGTGTTTACGAAGCCAATTACAAGAACATCTGATGATAATTTTAATTTCATTCACATCATGGCCACACCACAAACTAACAACACAGCAGAGTAAAACTAAATAACAGTGTCCAGCTGTTTCTTTCAGAGCTACTTCTATCAAAAAAAAGTGTTTTAGTGTTGGGTTTCTTATTTGAACCGAAACACGAGAGAGATTAAAAAATTATTTTCTACAATTTGAAACTATATTTTCACATCATATCATCCATTACATTTGAGGTTTAAACATTTGAAAACTCACTTCAATTTTATCTCTTTTACATGGAAAAATACGTAGCCACTTCATGTTAGGAACTGTGCTGTATTGGAAGTTGCAGCGATTTCCATACAACAACACTTCTACAGAAGAATAGATGTATTGCGTCTAGCGCGAGGAAATTCATGGCAACATAGTGACTAATAAACTAATTGACTAGATTTCCGAAAAATTATTGAGAATGAAAAGTATATAAGGCTAAGGCTTTTTGCCAATCTATAGTTGTGTTCTAATTCTACACATTCTAGATATTATTGAAAATTAGTCATTGTTCAAAATACCCAGCAAAGATGCACTTCAACGTACGGTTTCGACGTTAACTTGCGTGTGATTAGCCAAATAGATAGGTAGTTAAATCAGAAAAAAGCAGTGAAGTATAATTTTGCACTCCTGACCTGATGTTTCTAGCATATCACTAAAGGTGTTCTAATTTTATCAGCTAGTGATAAGGTTCAAATTCAAATAGAAGTTTATTGGTGCTGATTGCTGTTAACACCGTTGTGTTATTACTATACACCTGACTCACCTAGAACTTCTAAATTAAAATTCAATTGTATAGAAATATACATTTTACATTATGTAGTTTGATCTTGATACACGCGACACTTAATGAATTTGACCGAGAAGCACCGTGATCAAACTACAAATACAGCAAAATAGCACATCATACTTATTACATTTTAAGACAGAAACAAAAACGAGGATGAAACATTGCTCTTATTCTATATTCGAGCTCGAACTACAACCCAAACTTTATATTCCTAATCTTTCAGTTTCATTTGAACATAAACACGACATATTGAATCAAGATCGCAAGCGCTGAACCAGACATATATCCTGTTGTAATGGGGGGGGGGGGGGTTATAAGAAGAAAGAGAAGAAGAGAGAGAGAGGGAGAGAGAGTGTGAGAAAGAGAGATATAGATAGAGAGAGATGCAGCAACACGAAAAGTCAGATGAAGACGTCCATTAGAAAAGCATGAAATAAAGTTATAGAAAATTATATAAAACTAATCATAATTTGGGTTAAATACACACGTTGTAATGTAATTGTTATCACGAAAAGCTTGCAAAGGAATTATGAACTACATTTCGGTGTATCACTTTGCAAAATGTTCACTGTACTAATCTAACAGAATACATATGAATGCATGTGAATGAATGGTTGAATATTAACGAATTAAGCACATGCTTGTCTAATGTCAACTAGCAACTACAAATTCAACCATGTTACATTTTCTCAACCTCGAAAGAAATACAAAATGTTAAGATTTGCACGTTTTCGAGTGAAAAGTCGAAAGTCAAAACTTCAATTACTTGGTTGTCTTTTGAGTCTTTTAAACACTCGCTTTGAAACAACATTTTCCATTTAATAACAAAGGGTGAATAGTAAATTTAGAGGGTTATTCTACAACTGTGATTTTACACGATATAAAACGATACCGAAACTTTAAGACATACTTAAATCGATCTAAACAGTAAGCAAAACAGTTGACATACAACAAACCATCGAAAAGTGACCTCAAAATGGTAGGCGGAAATTTGGGTGTCTATTATTCACTAGCAAACAGGCAAAGGAAAGCGGAATGTTTGGGGTGAGACCACGCAGGCAGAGAAATATGTAGAGAGTATGGGAAAGGAGGAGGACGCAGACAAGACAGGGATGAGAGAGTGTGGGAAAGAGGAAGATTAGAGAAGGGTGGCTGTTCGGTGGGAGGGTGATAGGGATGTCCACAACACGTGGCGATTGGAAAGAGAGTGAGAGTGAAAGAGATAGAAACGAGAAAGAGAGAAAAGAGAGAAAAGATAGGGAGAGGAAGAGAGAGAGAGAGAGAGAGAGAGAGAGAGAGAGAGAGAGAGATAGCGAGGGAAACAGAGAGACAGAGAGTTCAATAAGAAGAGAGAGAGGGGAATAGAGAGAAAGCAAAGAGAAATAAAAACACAATGAGACATAAATGTATACTTTTGGGAATCAAAACAAAAAAGTGGATTAAAACTCTTCCACCAAACTTTACTTATTTTCAGAACAAATATATTGTAAACTTGAACTAACCTCCAATATCAGCGAGTATCCCTCACGAACAGCTACGCGCGGCAGTTTATAGAATCTGGAATATTTGAATTTGAATCTACAAATATTTATTTGAAATGTTATTACATGGAAAAACGTTATTCGATCAATAATTGGCAATTTCCCGTAAATTCAAAACTCGCGGTGTTTAACTAGATCCCACTCACCGGTAACATGCACTTTTGAAAGTAGCATAACTTTTTATTGTAATTTTTAATGGACGGTTAATTCGCAGTGATCCTCTTCAAATTGCACAATTTACGCTAATCACCCAGGATTATTTGTCTGACCGTACACGATAAAAAAGTCCCATTTTGCATAAATCGATCAATGTGCATAGTTTCGATTATCAAATTGCTGTGACTTGTTTGTGAACAGCTAATGATATCTCATTACTATACTAGAAATTTATACTTCAAAACACGATATTCAGGTGTAACTAAGTAGTTGTTACATTTGCTAAATTATTAAAAAAACTAACATTTGATATTGATTGCTGGAGCTCGATCAGTGACAAGTAAAACTTTAAACTAGAAAGTAATCACAAATTGAGAAAAACAAAGATTTCTCATAGCTCTTTTTGTGCGAATTCAGTGACGTAATCTCCAATTACAGCATCCTACATTTCTAATGACGCTAAAGGGCTAAGGCCAAAAATAGTAGAATAGAAGGCTACAAAACGCTTTCACGACAGATTAAAAGAAAAAAAGGTATGCATAGAACCAGTGTAAATTTCTTACATATATCAACTGGCGCTCTATGAAATGGTTTTTTAAGAATAAAAATACTTATTGAAGCGTGATTCAATTAAAGGAAAAAAAGTATTAGACAAAAATGCGAAGGCGAAAGAATCACAAGAGGGGCTCAGGGAAGTATTGTTATTGTTTGATGGTATGTAGATTGACATCAGGAGACAGATTCGTCCAGGGTGGATTCAGACTTTCATTCAATTTCTGTTTCTTTTGAATGATGGTTTCGAGTAAATGTAATAGTTTTAATAAACTTATTCTGAAGCTAAAGCTGAATTCCTAGCCTTTCAAAAAAGCTAAAATGTCGAAAATGGCGGAAATATGGGGTGACTGGGCGCCTGTGAGTGCTTGCTATATAAACAATCAGCTCATCGCCTATTTCATAGATTATAGTTCAAATTGTTATAATATTGTTATTGCAACAACATGATAAACATAGTGTTAGATCACTGATAAAGGTGTTGGTTCTAACAATTACATAGTTTGAACAACATTCAATCTAAGCCATATAGCTTCTTAGAAAGAAAGTGGGCACAGTTTCGTTGATCAGTGGGTGAACTTTGTTATTCGTGTGAACGTTACATGAATTGATAATAGTGTTTATATAGTAGATAAAATACGTTTAAAAGGAGAGAACTTTCATAATTTTATGTTCTATGATACAATTTGAGGAGATACCAAGTTGTTTCATCTAGTAACATTGAATCCGGTTATGTCTGAAGAACAAAACAGGCCACATGATTTTTGGCTGGTTGGTGATCGCCTAATTGACACGTGGTATGAATAAATGAACTATTACATTTAAACACAATAACTACCCATTAGTATGAAAACATCGTACTTTTTCTCCCTGTACTAAACGTGTAGCTCGAACCTAGTCTGAGTAAGTTCGAGTTCGATTCGTGTTTGGGTTCATTAAACTTGTGAAATTAATTCATCTTACTAAGTCACATAGTTGACGTGAAACGTCAGAAAAAATCGATAAATGTGTCACGTACGTTCACATAATTTAGCAGTGGTTTTCATTTTCACGTGAGCCTTATGATTTATGATCTATCAACAAATATAACCAACCGTCCGTGTTGCTGGAAAACGCCCGCCGTGCACTAATTCTGAATTAGTATCCTATATCAATGAACTAAATCGCAAGACTTCAGTCTATAGCGTAATAGCCCATATACAATGGAAAAGACTGTAACCAACCGTTGGTGTTGATGGAAAACGCGCGCCTTTATCTCAATAAGATTATTTAATCGTAACAACGACACCATCAGAGTTGTCTTCCAATTCGTAACCACAATTTTACCTTCAAAACGGATAAATGAATTAATATTATTATTATAATCATTAAAAAATACTAACCGTTCATGTTGATGGAAAACGCGCGCCTTTGCTTCGAGCGAAAATCGAATTGGCTCTCCGACTTCGGCCAGAATCACGTCCACAGCCACCGTCATGAAAACTCTCGTTTCTGAAAGTTTGAAGGTGAGTGAAAGTAGAACAGAATGATTTTCTGCTGTATAACTCATTATTAAACACGAATTTTCGCAACAAATAAATTTTCTACAAAACTACCTAGTAGAACACGTTTCTTATAATCAATAATATTAAACTTTAATTAGATAACTTTATGCGAAAATACCGCACAAACACGCGTTGCTGGAAACCTGTAATTTCCGATTTGCGAAAGACCCATTCTGTATGTAACCGGGTTTTTTGATAACCTAACCGGTTTTCGGTAACCCTCTTTCAGGTTACCTCACAGGTAACCGGTAGGTAACCCAAAACTAAAATTCGGTTACCGTACAAACTAACAGTAAAAATCACACTTTGCATTAGAAAGCAGGTAACCGCTTTTTCATTTTCGGTTACCGACCGGTTACCTACTGAGGTAACCTGAAAAAGGGTTACTAAAAACCGGTCATGTTGCCAAAAATAACCCGGTTACATATAGAACTATGGACAACTCCCCGGAGACCAACTATAAAGTCGTGAAACCCCGGAAAATTCGTGATCACTGGAATTTCCCCGGGAAAAAACATGTTCCTTCTCAGTCGCCATTTCTCAGAGCATGAATAAGGCCTTCACCGGGACTATAAATAACGATACCTCTGGTACTAGAAACACAACAACATTGGTTTCCAAGAACTTCTATGAAATTGGGGGAAAGTGTAATGTTGTTCCCTACACCGCCATTTCTCAACACTTTACAGCACATAAATTGGGCTTCTTTCACCAGAGTTAGGAATAACGATACCTCTGGGAGTCTCCGTATTCAGCACTTCGAACATGTGCACTCGCGGGTCCCATATGGCATTAATCACGTAGACGGATGGGTCCGCACCTAAATTAGGATGTAATTGCGAAAACTGGCAAATCGGAAACATTGTTTCCAAATTCCCATCATTTTTATGGTATACAACATAGTGTGAATTCGACCATGCGAAGCGGTCTATTATTCATACTGGGTGAATGCACTTTTTCCTAAAAGAGAAAAATTGAAACAAATTTCACGATTTGGAAAAAGCCACGTTCTATGATAGTCAATTTTGCAGTATGTTCCAAGACTATCAGAAACAATGAACATCTGGCCACGAACCCTGGCCCATTTGTTCCATCTCGAGTAGTTGCATGTCGCTGTGTCGCAGATTTCGTCCGGCCGCCAGCAGCATGCCGAAACATTTGGTCACAGTTAGTGGAGGTCCCGATATCTGCACAAATAAAGTTCTAGTCAGACATTCAAGATCGCGGCGGAGCATACTGTATATCTTGATTCGTGTTCTATCAAAAACACTTTCTTAGTGTTTATTTTTTCTCCGTGTTTTAGAAATTTTCTATATTTTTAGCGAGATCCCATCAGGGTAGTGGTCATCAAGCACAACCTCGCATCCTTTAAGTATGAACCAAACCACACATGTGCCTCACATCCGAACTACAATTATCAAGCAGCCTACAATTTCAATAGAGCACTCCAGTGTTTAGGGTTCACTTTTTTATAGGGAAACCTATACGTTGTAAGTCCGTGGTTTTCCTGTCGAAATACGTACATAATGACGTGCATCAAGACCAAACTACAACTCTTTGAAACCAACCTGTTTCAGCTGGATGATGAGACGTTTCTGGGTGTCTCTGCGTAGCTTGATGGTGTTGCTCTGCTGGGGACAAAGAACGTAGTGCGGCGCCTTTGAGGTACCCTCATTTTCCTAGAAATCACAAAGTATTATACATTTTAACAATTGTTTTTCCTTGTTGGTTGATTTTATATTCATGTGGTGCTTGGAAACTGCTCTCATTTTCGTGAAAACGGACACAAGTATGATTTTAGCACAAATTGGTGCTTTTGACTTCGATTTATTCCACTTTTACATTTAATCTAGGTGGTGTTTTCTCAGAAAAAGCGTTTATACTGTGGAACTCAGCCGACAACACTATAAGAACACGGGTAGCGGGGTTATGGATCAATTTCAAGCCGAGCGATTCGGCACGAAACTGCTCATCTATATTTCTTCTTCTTGTTGTTTGGTTTTGAAACTCACATTCAACACATTTTGCTGACCAACCCACGAAATGAACGTGTTTGACCCACCCTGATCTCTAAAAACGCCTCGTATTTGAATTCCATTCTGCTCTGATCTCCACTAAATGAAGATGGTCCATTGTTGGAAAACGCCTGTGAGAAGCAGTAGAGAGCACGACCAGCCTGCAAATTAATATACAAACATACAAACAATTTTGTGTATGGCCCATTTCCTTCAGTCATCATTTTACTGTGAGTTTCTACCTTTAAACATATACTTTGTACGTGTTTAACTCAGTTCGATAATGTGTCCTCTTTCTTCTCAGGTGAAAAGTGAAGAGACTATTTTGGCTCTAAAGGGGAAATTTTGGGTGATCGAGTAAGCGCGGGCCAAAAAGGCTCTAAAACGGTCGCGAATTTGGTAACGACCACGCTTTGATCGATTTTGAATACAATTGTGTTGCACTACTCTAGATTTTCTTTCATTCTCCGAGTGAGTACGCTAGGGTGAGAAGGAAAAAGAAACTAAATCTAGAATTTGGGACTAAAAATGTCATTCTACGCGGCCCAATTAGGCCCTATTGGGGTGATTTTGGCTACGAAAATCGCGGGCCCAAAAGGAACCCTTTCAGGTGGTTGACTTTTCACCTATTATTTTCCAGTAGCTTGGCAAAGTGCAAGTATTTTCGATTTTACATTCATTAAAAAACACAAAAAACTCACAGTATCCGGCTGGGCGCTGCGAAAAACGTGACACTGATGTACATTGTCCCCGTTCGACTGCTTGTGTGTAAAAGAGATGGCGAAGCAGTGCTGAATAATAAATAATATTATATGAATAGTAATAAATAAATTGCGCACAAAGTAAATATTGTTACAGACCTATAAGATGTTAACACATAGTTATGGCAAAACAAATCCCTAAGGGTTTTCTCATTCAAGCGCAAACACATGCGGTGAATGTTGAACTGTGTAGTTTGATCCCTTTGATTTTCGTTTGGAACTCATAAATTATGAGTTTATCGAGTTCAAACTACAATGGACCAAGACCATTACCAATAGAGGTTGTGCGTTTGCTTTGCTGGAGTCAAACTACAAAATTGATAGACAGGTCCAAACTACAAAACCGAGTAGTATCCATCTCACCTTCTGCGGTGAGTCAAGACGGCCGCGAACGCAGAACCGGATGCGGTTCACTGCGAACGATGTCAGTTCGGCGCCCGACGTGTCGCTCAATCTGAATAAAATCAAATGCTCGCAAGCTTTGTAGGGTATACAAACTTTCACGAAGCCAAGTTCAATACTACTGGCGGCGTAGCAATCCCTCGAAAATCTCATTAGATACCCCATTAGCTATTCGTGTGAGGTTCTCACGAAATTCTATTAATTGCTATGCTACAACATGAAGATTTCACGAATAGCTCATGAGGTATCTCATGAGAAATTCATATGAACTTTTCATGTGATTGGAGGGATTGCTACGCCGCCTGAGAAGACATATCTCGTTGCCATTCTACTTTGAGAATTTCCCGGGTTCTTCTGCTATCAGAACTTCTGTTTTGAAGCTTTGGTTCAATAAACATTCCATTTGTATTATTATGTAAACTTTATATTATAATTATTCACTCACGTGACCATTCCATGTGCCGTGTGAGGTACTGCCAGCGCAACGCTGACCGCATCTTCCGTCCTTTCCAGGTCCAGAAACTGCATCAACTTCAGCATTTCTGCTTCATCGGAAGGATTATCGATTTTTGAGCAGCCGAGGTATTGAATCTGAATAGATCAGACTATAAATATTATCGATGTTGTTATAATGAACTTCCATCGCCTTCTATGAGCTGTTGTTGAAGTTTCATCTTATAGATTTTCGAGCAACCGAGATATTGAATCTGAATGATCAAACTACAAGAAAATTTAAGTTTTCAACGTCTTCAAAATTTCTCAAATGGTTTTGAAATTCCATTTTCCAGCATTTCAGCTTCATCCGAGAAATTATCGAATTTTGAGCGGCCCATGTATTGAATCTAAATAGATCGAACTACAATTAACACAGACCCTCAAGCAGCCGAGATATTGGATCTGATGGATCAAACTGTATTTCAACATCAACAATGGTTGTAGTTTACTTATTTTCATGTAGAAAGCAGTACATTTTGTGCACAATCGAACATAATACATTCAAAGTTCACGTTTCTGGTTTGCGAAAGGCAGAGAAAACCTACATTTTCAAAGGTGGTACAGTTCCTGAGTATCTGCTTCTCTCGTTGAGAGGAGGAACTTCTCGTGCTAGTAGGGGTCGAGGGAGTTGTACCATTGCCTGAAAACAAGTAAATACTAATTTTCGAAATCAAATACAAATGAATCATTCGATAAAGAACATTATATATCACTTCATAAAACGTCTGAGACCACATATTTTTATTTTTAACTTCTGTTTTAATCTTCTCATTTTTTTTATTTTTCACGCCTCTAATAAGTTCAGATGAGGTATAGAGTATTTTCTCGACTTATAGGATGGATATAGTCTGTTTCACGCAGCAATATCCCTCTACAGTAAGAATGTGAAATGTTTAATATCTAATATAAGAGATTCACACTTTGTGATTTCGTTTTCCACGTTGGTTACTACAAGAATAGAAAACAGTGGATATAAACGTATGTTTGTTGGTAAGATAAATGCTCGTAAATATTCGACAGTTTAGTGTAGAAAGTTAACGATTGGTAAAACGGAGATATGACGTTTCCCCATGAGCATAAGGAGTGGAGTGGGTGACGATTAGGCTCAAAAGCATTAAGCTGCAACCTATAACTGAAGTTCAAACATCAGCCGAACGTTCAAAGTATCAAAATGGATAGTTTATATGAATAAACTATCTTTTTTAAGGTTTGGAGAAAAACAACTGATACAGTTTTTGACAAGAGACATCCGCTCAATGTGTTTACGCTTAATCGTAACCCACTCAGGAGTGTACTCCGTTTCTATCTGACTAGTTGCCCCAGAAACGTTTCAACAAAAAAAAAACTAAACTAGCTGAATTCTTGCACTAGCTTACATAATTAACTTTCTTTTTGCAACGCAGTAATTAGAAATGCAATCAGCTAGGTTCACACGCAATCTCATGTTCTGCACACGAACTTCGATTCATTAGAGCTATATGCAAATTGATTAATTCAGAGATAGACTAAAAACCGTTTCGACCCTGATTCAAGACGGTTTTGGGTTTTCTCAGAGGGTTATACTGAGAAAACCCAAAACCGTCTTGAAATATGAAATGAGCACATTAACCTAATCATACCACCATCCAAAAGTCCTAGTAGCACAATTACATTTTGTTCAAATAAAATAACCTAATATATGGAAATTGTTACACTTTCGAGCCAGAGAAACTCAAACCTGAAGAAGAACAAACACCGATTGAGAAACTCTATGAAATAATGTACAAACATCTTATAATTACGAAAAATCTAAAAATGGGACAACCATCATTTTAGCGGTGGGGGGGGGGCTAAAGTATAATTTCCTTAATGTAATAGGCATACACAAAGATATAACGTGAACCAACTTTTCTCGTTCCCATTGACCGTGGTTTGTGTGCCGTTTATCAATGCTTCTCCATTCATTGTTATAGCTCTAGATTCATCCGGCAAATCTGAAAAAAATTACAGAAATTGGAACATATTAGTAAGAATGAACTTGGAAAAAAATTTCCAGCACGATCAGTGTATATTGCAAATATTCAATGTAAAACTGAAACGTTTGGAGTTTCTAGGGAAATGCTTTTGATTTTGCCCAACAAGTCATTATAATTCTTCACTGTAAATGCGGAGTACAGGAATGAACCATGAGAACGAATGATTCTAGTGTTGTATTTAACGAAAAGAAACCTCTACAACAAGGTTTTTTTTAACTTTTGAAAAGAAAATTCAAAGCGAAAACAGGAAAAGGTTAGCTAGAGCCGTGGAGCAATGATTCTAGTGTTCTACTTAATTAGAGCGAACGCGGGAAAGCGAAACGTTAGAAAAAGGTTAATTATAGTGGCAGTGCAGCTGCGGGCACCGGAAATAGAGAAGAGAAGGTTACGAAACGACTTGGCGTAGGATAGGTCATTTTATTTTCTTCCATTCAATATTATACATTTCTTATATTGATTATTAGCATCCCAGTGAAAACGGAAAGGAAGTCAGGGGTAAACCACTGTATTCCAAAACATATAAAAAACTTTTATCCCACTTTTCACGAAATTTGAACTGTATACTTAGAAACGATGTTTTCAATGGTTCAGATAAAACGTTAGAAAAAGGTTAATTATAGTGGCAGTGCAGCTGCGAGCAGCGGAAATAGGATCACAATGATAACGAAAACGGAAGTTCGAGGTCGGTTCGGAGGGAAAATACGTGAGTCGATCAAAATCAGGTAATTCATCGAGATAACCGAACTACAAAACGGGTTGGAAGACTAGATTTTCACCACAGAAGTGCCACTAGGGTGAAATTGAAGTTGTTAAACTGCCGATTGAAAAGAAAGAAGTCGCCCTACGTTTGAGCTTAATACAAGCCATTATGTCTGATGTTCCACTGAGAAGCAACGGGATAAAACTATAAATATAGCGAGAAGATAGGTAACATACTTCGTATGACAGAATGGAATAGAACAGATTTATTCGCGATTCAACACGTTACTTTCCACATTGTTGGATGTGGCACTACAATCGGAGAAATAAAAGAAAAACCTGAGATGATGAAAAGAGTATAGTGACCCTGTTACGCGCTCTTAATTATAGATGATTGTTGATGATCTACGTCAATTGAAATTTTTTACAATTTTTTTTTACATATTTCACATGTTCTTTACATATTTTTACCACAACAGAACTGAAAATAAAATCAGCACAACCTTGATACGAGAAGAAGTGATAAAGCATAGTAATTCCGCGGAAGATTACATACGAATTTTGAAAACCTATATCCAAAAATGTACTGGTTCGATGTAATAAAACTTGTCATACAAACAGAACAAACAGGCAGCATTTGCATTTTGGATTTCTTGTGTAAGCTGTTTTGTGAGCAACAATGTAAATTATTCAAAATGTAAGCCAAACCATTAAGAAAATCAATCAATGCGAATAACACTTTGAGAAAAGGTTTCGGCAGCTCAAACCGGATACAGAAATATATTAAAACTTCTCTGAACTTCCTTTTATGTACAAAAAAGGGTTTTACCGAAGAAGGATTCAACTGGAAGAACTGTGGTCTGTTTGAAGTGCAGAATTATACCCAGAATGAATACTTTCTAATTTGGAACAGTTAAACAAATGATATATTTTGAGTCAATATCAAGAGAAATTGCTACTACTTCAAGAAATCAGTAATAAAATCAAGGTGATTATCCAATTTGGGAAAGTTGAAACATGCGAATATATTTAAAATCAATAAGAGAACGCAGAAAGGAAGCGGCATAGACTATATAGAGACTGAAATAAGATACGCATTCTATGGCTGTATTTGCTTTGCTTGGGCAAACAAAAACATAGCTCTAAATTGCATTATTTTGCAACAATTTTCATTTTCAAAAACTACATAGTATAGGAAAACTATGTAGTATAGGAATCAAAATGGAGCTTTAAATTACAAACTATTTTCCATACATGTGTGGTATATACGAATTTTGTGAGTATTGATTGAAAACTAAACATCAATATGAGGAAATCAAAATTTGAATTAAATGGCTTTGTAACATTCGAACTTTTCAAATTACCAAAAAACGCTGAATATTTTTCAGAACACACTATTCGGAGAGCAAAACAAATTACGTTTCTCATAGAAAAGGCAGAAGAATGTGTAATTTGGCAATTAACTAGAACAAAACAAGTCAATTACAGCTCTATTTTTCTAGGAGATCATATGTTTTCACAAAAACAATACAATGATTATTTTTCCGGAAACAAGACTTGTAACTCATAATTCATTCGGAAAAACACAGAGCAAACTACACAATTTTTTTTTGTTTTGTAGTGAAGTAAAACGTTTGCAATAGTTTTCATTTTGTTGTTTTTCGTTAGTAAACAATTAACTGAAATAATAATAAGTTTACAAATGTTTCATCGCCACTAGAAAACACGAGGTTTAGCCGAAGATTCCCATTCTGGCTATGTATAGCATCAAGGTTGGGTGGCTGGGGATCAATACCGCGCCTTTTAGCGGCAAACAATAAATCCCAACGACACTCCAGATTACGCGAATAGAAAACAACACCATACTCCGAATTACGGTTTACACCAGGAGAAATGGTACGTGCAATGTACGTGTCATTTGGGGTTGTAATCACAAGAATCGTACACAATCGCAGAAAACTGCAGAAAATATTTGCTGGACACTGGGGAGAATTTTATGAGACTCAGAAGTCACTACGAACATTGAGCAAAAACGACGATTTAATGAAGAAACAAAGTTACCACACAATAAATTATTGAAACATGATGTTCATCTCCTTTTACGGTTAGAATAAAACGAAAATAGGGAAGCTACCAACATGAAAATGGAAATAACGTATTCAGAAAGTTCTGAGAAAGTTTTTTCAGGTCCAGTTTCGGAGTTTCATTGTAACGTTTCACAATCTTGTAAAAAGGTGAAAAAGTTACATAAAATTGGACACTTTGCGGTAAACGGCAGAGAATTCTATTTTTTACGCTTCTGAATGTGCGATAACATCGCCGATGCCACAGAGAGAAAGTGATAACCAGCTGATAAAAAGAGAACAGGAAATGGAGAGAAAGAAGAAAAAGAGGGGAAGGAAAACCAACATCTTCTCTTCATAAACAATCTGATCAACGATTGAAACTCTTTGAATTGTTTTGCTGACTTCGAGAACTGACAGAGAAATTCTCGAACGTTTTTTAATGTGAGAACAGAAAAAATCATGAAGGTTAAGATCGTTTCCCCTCAATAATAGATATATTTTGTGAAATATTGATTAGATATGTAGTTGTTCATTTATTCATAGTATTTGCAGAACTAGAAGCAGAGCTTGTTTTGGGTGCAAGAAATGGTCATTCGTAGGCAGAGAAATGGAAAACAGATAAATCCGGTTATGAGCCAGTTAGAGACGGTTTGGGAGGGGAGAGAGAGAGAGAGAAAATAGAGAGAGAGAGAAAAGAGAGAGAGAGAGAAAGAGAGAGAATAAGAGAGAGTGGGGGAACAAAAAGACAAAAAGAGAGAGAGAGTAAAGAGAGACAAACAGAGTGAGAGCGAATGAAAGAAAACAGAGCAGGGGAAAAGCTGTTGAAAGATAGAGAAACAGAACGAAAGAAACAACGAGACAATTAGAAAGTAAGAGAAATAAGAGAGCGCAAAGTCGAAAAGGAGGAAACTTCCGAACAGGAACGAACTCTCCGGTTATTTTACCTTTTTTAACAGAAAATCGTAGCCAATGAGTGCATAGCGAGCGGAGTAACCTTAACCTCGAATTTGTAGAAAAAGATATTCATGTGAAAAAACTGTGTTACCCTCTTTTACTATTAAAGAAGGACGATAATGTGGACCAATCTCGTGTCAACGGTCCTTTAAACTGCAATTGAAAAATGTATTGAAGTTTAAAGGACTGAACCGTTGCGATTGGACCACATAATCGTTCTTCTTTAAACTGCAAAACTATTTCGAGCACAAAAGGCGTGTGCGTGTGAATCCGAAAAAGTTCAGCTAGCGTTCATGCAACAGAAACCAAACATTCACCAATTAATGACTTTTGAACGAGAAAAACCAACTTTAACATATCACTTTTGGTAATATTTACATTTTTCGACTCCGATTGTATTTCCGACAGATTTGAAAAAATTCTGTAGAATTGAGAATGTGAACGATATTCATTTATGTAACTTTCGACTAATTTCCAGAGCAAAACAAACATTTTTATAAAAAAAATAGGGTAAGCAACCAACCTTTCTGCAGCTCGGTGAAATTCTCCACCGACAATGGAAACTTCGTGGTTAGTGGCGATTCGAGATGATTTGCTCCACAAAAATCCATCTCGGAGACCATTTTGGAAAGTAGAAATAATAATAGTTAGAAGAAATAGGTTAGAAATCAGCGGTTCCAGGCCCCAGCTCGCGGAATTTTATTCCTGAAATAAACAAAATAAGCTCAAGATTGCAAAATAGTAGAAAACAAACGTTACAATCAGCAACTGAAATAATATACACAGGAGAAACAAAAACAATGTTGATGAGATGAAATTTTTGTTTGTAGTCAGAGGTCGTAGAGGAATAGTTCACGAACTATTAGGTGGGAACGGTTCGAAAACCAGAACACATTTTGTAATGGGTGCCAATTTTATAAATTTATGTACCTGCGAGCAAAAGATTCGTAGCAGGGCGCTAGCCACTGCGGCATTAGAGAACTATCCAGCAAGCTTTGGAATCGAAGACATGCGTGCGTACACAGCGAAAAGTGAGATATACAGTAGCCTCCCGCATTTACGTTGACGACGACTATACTCAGTCGGTATGATTTTCGTAGAGCTCGCCAAACTCATCTGATTACAGTCACAAATACTGGTATTTTTTTCAGTCATCAGAGTACAAAAGTACTAAAGTGCTCGAGTCTTCACAAAATCTGCAGATAATCCTTCTTTTTATATTCTCAGCACACCGAGATCAAGCCAGACTTAGAGAGAGAAAAAACCTCAAAGCGGAACAATGTACTTCCTCTCACCGAGAGTCTATAAAACTGAAAATCAAAAATTGAAATGTCCGTTTTTGCATCGATTGTTTTTCATGTTTCTAATAAGTCTACGAAAATATTTAGTGTAATTTGGGGTAAACACATTATCACTAATAATATTTGCAGAATTTGCATTATTTCAGTGTGAGAACAGGCAGTAATGAGCCAAACGGCTAGTTTTGCATAGTGATGAATAGAAATCAATTCGGAGTAGAAAAAACGAGCGGAAGGAAAAATATCCCTGACAACACATTCATTCTGAAAGTACTACTACTGCTAGTAACGTGAGTGGGCACGTGAAACTTGTAAGGTTCGAGTCATATTGGAGCTCCAAAGCATAAAGAACACGCTTATGAGGCTTCAAACGGTTTCCAATCGTGAATCGGAAAATACGGAAATCTGGTAGTTCATGTATAATCACGGACTCACGTGACTTTTAATGGACAGTTGAAGTGCAAAACATTTTATATCTCTTTAGTTTTGAAAAACTGGTGAAGCTGGATTGAGGAAGACGCGCAGAGCACGCAGTTGGTCTCAAACTTCCCAAATTCACCCCTATTTATCAAACTAACCTACCCAAACGAAAACGAATGCATTGTATAACATGAACATTAATTATACCACTAACATTCAACTAAAAGCCAAAATGCTAGTAAAGTGCAAAGTTATTTATATCTCAGTCTAGGTGGGTTTTTTAGTAAATATTATCACGTTTTACGTGAGTTTTATGGGAAAAACGTGAAAGTACAACTATGTTCAGAAATCGGGCTGGATTTGGAAGCAGAAGCGCCTAGCATGCATTTGGTCTCTAATTACGTCGGGGCCGCAGCTATTCGAAGTAAACTCGGGCTGAGAGGACACGCCCACTTTTGGAGGGAAGGAGAGGCAATTAAGAGAGAAACAATTAATGGACGCTTGAGAGAGAATGGAGAAAAAATATTATCTACGAAAAGAACTTTCACTGAGCGGAATGTAAAAAAGAAATTTTACTTAAATCGTTAATTTTGGATCTTGACTCGAATTAATGAAATTTCCGCCATGTCACATCAGAAAATTATAATTTGTAGTGCACCTGTTATATCATTTCTCACGCGATGTAAACATAAATAAAATGTGTGCCTAAATTTCGAATGGGTGGTCCATAATTGGGCGGGATATTGCATGTCTAGCAACTAGAATGACATCACTTAGTATCTGGGGAGAGAAGAGAAAGAGAGGGGAGAAAGAGGGAGGGAGAGAAAGAGAGAGATTGGGTAAGAGAGAGAAAGAGAGTGAGTGGGAGAAAGACAGAGAGAGAAAAAAAGAGAGAGAGAATGAGGAAGAGAAAGAAGAGGCAGCTAGTTAAACTCAATTTCCGCTGTCTGAGAACCACGCAACCGTGCCAACGTACGAACGTACTAATAAAGTGTAAATAAGGTTATTTCAAATCATGTATAATCAGATAAAAACAAATATTACAACAATATGATGTGAAGGAATAAAAGTAATTCTGTGTTTAGTTTTCTTTTCGTTCAACGCACCTCGTAGTGCATTAAATAAACAAATAAATAAATCTTGGACGAGACACCCAGCTATTCATCGTTTTTTTTTCGGAAGCTATCCATTCCACTCACTGTTTCTGACATCATCAGATTAGATTGAAAAAAAAGAAGAGAAAGAAAAGAAAATTCCGGCCGCCGGAGCACGAGAATTGCCGATTAGCAACGCCTAACGACGCCGTTTTCCCGAAATTGGAGAGCGATTCATCTCTTTTTTTTATCATTTTCGAAGGGAAAAAACATACGGTATCTATCAGTTGGTGATGTGTGCAAAATGGTAAAAGTTTTGTTTATTGAAATAGAGATTTTCTACGTTGAAGTCCAGAGAGTATGAGTTGCCAATCCAAGTAGCCTTTTAAGTATTTTTCAAGCATTAAGAAAATAAATTCTTGTTCTCTCAGTTGAATAAGGTTTACGACAACTCAGGAGAATATGTACAATTTCCTCATAAATATGTTAATATTTTGAAGAAATCTTGTTACAACTAGCCAATTACATGCTTGACGCCCGTTCTTATAAGGCGCCACGGGAGGAGTTTTTATCAGCAAAACAAAAGATTCGCTGTTTCCAAAGCAAGCTCATACGTTATTTGATTGTAGTTTGATCTCGTCGTTTTTTTGTTTCAGTTCATAAATTATGGCGTGTATGAAGTTCAAACTACAACTTGACAATGATTCTCATTCATTTGGCCCCCAGGGAGGAGTTTTCATCAACGAAATGGGAGGCAGCCGGGAGATAAATTGCAGCGCAAACCCGGTGGTCAATCGGTCGAGCGTTGAAAAGTGGAACTTTCAATTTGAATAAAAACTTTTGAAAACTCCAGCTCCGGTTCAAAACCGGAAAAAATAATGTTATTCAATAATTCTATTAACGGGAAGTGTTTCATATCATTTTATTGCAAATCCGCGCAAAACTGAGAACATTGAATAGAAAAAAGGGTACTTCCGACGGATATTTCATCATTTTCCATACTAATAAATGAAACAGTATTTCACGTTTTAAAATACCAAATTTAATTAAAACTATCTAGCTAATTACCATCATGAATGCCGAGCTATCTCAATTTCTCAAAGATTCACGATAAGATTGCAGAAAAAAGAAAGATTGACGCGTAACCTATACAAATATGCTATCCTTTCACGTATCACTTCACGTAATATCCCATGCGTTATATATAAAAACTCTAAATTGAGTTCTTTCCAAACATCTTTTGTACATTCCTCTACTTATAGTCCTTAAATGCTAAACTACTATAATGGATTTTGAGCAATCTCTATTTCTCAAAATGTCACACGAAATCAGCTGAAGGCCTTCGCTCAAACTAAAAATGGCGCTGCCAGAAATTGAGAGGAAGACGAATCGACCATGCAATGTTAGTCGAATAATCACATCAGAATGGACGGCGCCAAAATGGGATTCCGGAGTAAATCCATTTTAAAAAGACTTTGAATGGTTAATTTGGGACTTTTTCGAAATCTGACAAGTAATTTCGTTAGTGTAATAAAAACTTAAAATTTTTACCTAAGGGAAAGAGAGCGAGCAGAGAATAGTGTATCCCATAATTTGAATTAAAAGAGTGAACATCAGCGAGACCAAACTAAAAAAACACAAACTAACAATACCACTCAAACTAAAAAAGCCAGAAATTGAGAAGAAGATGAATCGACTATATGCGATGTTAGTCGAATAATCACACCAAAATAGACGGCGCCAAAATGAGGTTCCAGAAAAAAAGCAGCTTTTCGGTTATTTCAAATAAGTAGGAAAACAAGTTTTACTGTAAACAATATCAACATAAAACAACTTTCGAATGGCAATAAAATCAAAATGACGAAATTAAGAATTGAACGGATGACTGAAAATTAGGTTATTGAAGTGGAACTTGAAACTCGACTCGATAAATATCAAAAACTTGGATCTTACCTAAAATCTAGAATTCAAATTCTGAAATTGGCCCAAGAGCCTACTGAGAATGCAAGCAAAACAGCGACTACCATGAAATACTCGGGTTTCCATCAATATTTGCACTAGCTGTCCGGTTCTGGCAGAGGACTGAGAAAGTGGTCTCAGAAGACGTAAACAGGCATAGTCATCGCTATTTTTACGTCAAATTATGATGACCCAACCCTCTGAGAACAACATCGAAATCGTCTTGAATCAGGGTCGAAACGATTTTGAGTGGCACCTTTCACTAAGCACATATATTTCCATAATATTGATCCACCGTATTAGGAATGAATTGCATAATCCGAGTCAATCGTACCTTTATAGAGTGTTGCACTTCTTTCCGGGAATTTTGCAGAAAGTGGTCTCAGAAGACTGAAACAAGCATAGTCATCGCCATTCCTACGTAAAATTAAACAGTATAGAGCTATAGAGCCTCTTAAACTCAAAAAGCCTTACAAATCGCAGAATCTATAGATAAGGTAGTAGATCTCAGAAGATGAGAACAGGCATAGTCGTTGTCAATCCCACGTCCAATTATACAGTATCACACTTTTTAGGGAAATCACATAGTCACTGATATTCTTACGTACATTTCTGCAATGTACAATCCCAGGTTAGAGTCGAAATTAAGAAACTCCTTTCCAAACTCTAAAAGTCTCAATGATCTTGAAGTTCTGAGAAGACGTGAACAGGCATAGTCATCGTCATTACTACGTCAGATCATACTGTGCCACACTTTTTAGAAGCCGTTCACAGCTGAAAATAATGGTATTCCAGCTCACAGTTGAGGGAAAAGCAAACTGCATTCTTCATTCGGACGTCTTACGAACGGACTTCGCGTTCATTTCCAAAGTTATTTGAAAACAAATCAAAAAACATTTTCCAGAAGCCTGATTTTGAACAACGCGACCATATTTGGTATTAATTCAGATAAAAGATTCACAAAAAACAGGTGAATATAGTCAACTGAGCACACTTAAAATATTATGAGATCAACAAATGCAAAACGAAACCAAATCTAGATCAGGGATGTAATCAATGTACGGTATAAAATATAGAACAGCTACTACAAATAATTCTCCCGACTTGAAATGAATGTAAAATAGGAATCAACGTTGAAGAATGGTTGTAAACCAGAAATTCGATTTAATAAAGATTTAGCTAATAAATGCGGATTCGCGATAGAAAAACGACATAAAATCGTAGAATACAAGCAATGTTCCCATGAAACAAAAAAACGACGTACGTAGAAAAAACGTCGTATTCATGGAGAGAAAAACTTTTTTTCTAAGTTGTTTCTAAGAAGAGAACGTAACTAAATACAGAAAATTACGAGTGGTTAATGTTAGGTTATTATTACTAATACGTATTTTTTTTTAAACCAGTGATGACGAAGGTGTGTGAATGAACAAAAAAACAGCCCATGAACTCTGACCTAATTTCAAGTACAACTACAGGTACTACCACGTAATGTTATAGAATCGGGATGTGAGAGAGACCGATAGTGAGAGAGACACACAAACATAAAGAGACAGAGAGAAATAGAGAAAGAAGCACACAAACAGAGACATATAAAAAGAACTAGAGGGAGAGTACCAGAGAGGGGAAAAGAGAGAGAGATAGAGAGAAAACCACAGCGAAAAGAGAAAGAGAGAGAACCATGAAAAAGAGAGAGAGAGAGAGAGAACGAAGCATTTCCCGTAATCTTCTAAATACATGGATGACGGGGGTAGCAATGTTCAATTATGAGTTGATCGGGTGGAAACCGGTTTCGGGTGCCGAGGCGGCAAAATGATTGACAACGGCAGGGGAGCGATACCATCTCTCTCTCTGCTTCTCTAAGTCCCTCTCTCTCTCCTCTAGCTTCCTTTCTCTCTCTCACTCTCTTTCTTTCAGAGGCGGTATAATTATACCATCGCTCTCTCTGCTTATCTGGATCTCTTTCTATCTCTCTCATTCTCTGCTTCTCTCTGAAAGGCAGTGCAATAATACCACATTTCTTCGTTTCTCTGGGTCTCTTTCCCTCTCTATCTCTCTTTCGTCTATTCTCTTTCTATCCTGAAATCTTGGTCTCGTGATGTTCTCCAAAGCCTACTGGACTCCACCAAATCTGTTTAAAACTGGATATTCAAAGTTCAATACGAGAAGACTACAGTTCAGAATTCAGAGTCAAACTTTCATTCAAGCTGACGCGAAAAAACGAACTTCCACGCCACTACAGCTTCTGCCTAACAAACGACCAAATTTACCAAACGTGGCAGAAAAAAGATTCCCCTTTTTTAGATATGGAACCACGTTAGCTGAGTACCGTTGATCCGGTCTGTGAATGGTCACTTTTTTGCTAGCAAAAAGTCTGGTTCGATAATATCTCCGTCAATGCTAATGAGGCAAAAACGAATGCGTAATACTTCTGCACATTATATGAGGAACCAATTAAACAACCTATTAAAATGGGTTTGAACACTAAAAAAAAGGTACCATTTTACTTTTATCCTCCATACAGTGTCTCGCCCCATCCCCCTGTGTTTGTAGTTTGATCCAGTTGTTTTTTGATCGAAATCCGTAAATTATGACGTGTATTGGGATCAAACTACAACAGTGATTTGGTCACTCTCTCATGAAACACATTCAAATCACAACTCTCCGAACTTAACAAATATACTGGAAGTCAATTGAATAGTCACGTAAAGTTAGCATTATAATGAGGCATCGTGCCCTTTTTCATTGCACGGCCTTGACTTCTGCTGTGTTTAACATGTTTCACGTGACTGTGCAATTGACTAAGAGTATATGTCATCTTGAATGGTACTGGAAAAATTGTGACAAAACGTGTGAATAACCTAAGCGTCACGTGAATGTTTCACTAGCATTATAAAATGCTAGTCGAACGCATAGCGACGTGAAATGTGATAAACACGTTAGAATCGGAAGACTCTCGTTTTACTTGGAATTTCGAACGAATTTTGGCAGAGTGCCAAAGCTGAAATGAGTCTCGTAGCGAGACCCTGATAAATGGTCGAAACCATTTCGAATTTATCAGGAGCGAGCTCTGGCGAGCTTTTCTTTATCCAAGTTTTATGGGTTCTAATAGTGCGGTTTGAACCCACCCACCCACCCTTCGTTCAAACCGCGGCATTCGAGGGCGTATGAGTAAACTACCCAGGAAAAAGCCCGCCATCAAGTGAATAGTCTGTTACCAGTGGTATAATTTACTCTACAAGGCATTCTGAGTGACAGCCGACTGGCTGTTCGGTAATAAGCTAACCCGATCAGACAATATTTTTCGGTCTTCCCTAACTATCTGTCTGTTTTCAACAAAGTGTGAGCTTATCAAGAGTGCAGAGATCGGAATTTTGGAAGTTCCTGTGGTTGCCGGGAAAATCGGATGTTGTACCACGTCAAACTATTCAGATCAGAACTGTGCGCTACGGCTGGGGTCTTTTCATGCGGATAGTGGCAACCCAGGGGCTACCAATAATTCGATTTGAACCAACGACAAGGTAAAGTAGGAGAAACAGGGCTAAATATTCAATCTTAACAAACATCAGGGGTAAGTTGCCTTCCTTACTTAACTTCGTTCGTCTTATTCATCTTTTCAGGAAATCAGTTTCATTCAATCACATATGTTTCCCTCGTGTATGTATATATATTGCTCACCATTGTAATTCTTCTGAGTACAATGTATGTCTAGTGGTTTTGCTGCTTGTCGTTGGTTTGTATTGTATTGTGTTGTTATCATGCACTATTGGTCCAAATGAAGCTTTCTACTCTCAAAATGTCTTCGAAATTTTGGTTATGCCGTAGTTATACGGAGGTATAATTGACAATTCAATTGAGGCCCTTGAGAGAGGAATATGGAAGGAAGAGGAAACGGTAGAGAAAGGGAGAGAGAGGAAAGGAGATGGAAGAAAAGAGAGAGGACGAGAGCGAGAGAGACAGAGAAATAGACAAATAGAGCGAGAGAGAGGGAGATAATGAGTGAGAAAGAGAAAAGAAAAAAGACAGAGAGAGAGAGAGAGAGAGAGAGAGAGAGAGAGAGAGAGAGAGAGATAGATAGAGGGAGAGTACTGGGGGAAGCCCAAAAAAAGGCAACAAGTGTACAGTCGTCAAAAACTAGGGGGTCGCAACTGAGTAGCTCTGTTTGAATTGTCCGTTTGGACTAATACTAATCGGGGGGCACGCGACCTCAATCGAGTCAACTTTGGGAGGGAAAGGAGGAAGGGAGAGGGAGAGAGAGGGAGAAAGAGAGAGAGGGAGAGGGAGGGCAAAAGGTAGAACGAGATATAGAGTGGAGAGAGAGGGGGGAAGGAAAAGACAGAGAGCCACCGAGCGAGAAGATGGGGACAAGAGAGAGAGAGAGAGAGAGAGAGAGAGAGAGAGAGAGAGAGAGAGAGAGAGAGAGAGAGAGAGAGAGAGAGAGAGAGAGACGAGCATAGATAGAGATAGAAAATGAAAGGAGGAGGAGAGAGAGATATAAAGAAGGAGAGAGATAGAGAGAAAGGGAGAAAAGGAGAGAGAGAAATAAAGAGAGTCAATACTACTTATGTGTACCGCCTATATGACTCAACCGTCGCACAGTAACACGTGTATGAATCAACAGCGGAAGTCGAAAAGAACACGGTCCAGCTGCATAAACAGAATATGGGAGGAGAAAGTCAGAGAAGCAGACAGACGGTGGGAAAGGGTGGAGACGCAGAGGAATGTGGAGACGGTCAGAGAAGCGGACGGACTGTGGGAAAGGGTGGAGAAGCAGGGTGCAGATAATAGAGAACGAGAGTCAGAGAAACAGAGTGCCGGTGGGAAACTCGGTATAGACGTAGGGTGGATGAGTAGATATAGTTGAGGAGAGCGCCAGTGAAGCACAGTACAGCTGACTGATAATGACATGATAGAGAGAGCGGTAGTTATGGGGAGGGAAGAGATACAGAGAGAGAGAGAGAGAGAGAACGAGAGAGAGAGATAGAGAACGAGAGAGAGAGAAATAGAGAACGAGAGAGAGAGAGAGAGAGAAAATCGTTTTATAGACCTTCTCTACTAAATGAATGAAACATTCGAACACTGTTATTAAATGAGTCACACAGAGACAATGACTTGTTGTTAATGTCACAAGCAGTTACACACAAAGCACATTTGGACAGAACGGACCGTTTCACCCCAAAAACAGAGAAAAACAAACCGAATATTGGAAACTTTATCGCCAACATACATACAGTAACCACAATTACATTTGAAAGAGAAATACCATAAAACCATAAAAAATCAATAAGATCAGTCAAGAGTATCGTGTGAACCTTAAAACGAAAAACATGAAACCGAACCGAAACCGTTTGTCACCTAGCCGTAAAATACAACCGGACACATTTTAAGTAACCTGAATAATTCTCGAAAGATAAAAAGATACGAAGCTTACAACACAAATACGCATGATACTGCTCGCGTACACTCACAGAATACAACTCGGGAATCGATAAGCACATTGTAAACATATAAAATTGACCTTCCATCTAACTATCGAGATAGTACGAAAGTGGCCTGTTTTCTTATGAGGAATGAGCTGATTTTGAACCGGAAATCGATAATCACGTTAAAAACTGATACAAAGGTTTTAAAAGACAATAGAACGAGAAAATGACCCGGTTTCACGTGTCAATAAGTAGGAGGGAAATTGATAAAGACTGTGAGCTAATGAAAAAACTTCATGTTTCGTTTCCATACCAAAAGTAGATGAAAATCCGCGGGTAACTTATTTTCTTGTGAAGAAGGAGCTGATTTTCGATTGACTGGCAGGAGCTGCCTTTTCCTTCTTCTTCGCGGCAGCCGATGTACTGGCGGCGGGCTTCTGAAACGAGGCAAACGCTAAAACATGCCAGAATCATCAACCAATCCTGCGTCTCTCGCTTTGCACGCTATTTCGTGACAGTCGCACCCCAGCCGGATTTAGGAGCAAAAAAGTTTGAGGGGAAGCAGGTTATAATATTCGTAAATACGGCCACAGAATTCTTTGTTTTTAGTAAATCTCAAGTTGGGTATCGTTGTCTATTTTTTCCACCAATGGATTTGATCAAACTACAACCTAAACACATCCAGACATTGAACTACAATTTTGACCTACCTCATTCACGTGTTTGGGTGCCAGTGGCTTCACCGTCTCCTCCGGTTCTACATCCACCTCCACCTCCTGCAGAACCTCCTTCGTGTCTGTAAATGAATGAATAACTGAACGAATACAATACATATATAAGGCTCGCTCTTTCTGGACGAAGCCAACCGTGTATACTACCCTATATCGCCGTGTTTGTAGTTGGATCCCGTTGATTTTCAGTCGAGATTCGGAAATTACGGCGTATGCATACGTGAAAAAGGTTCATATCAGATCGAGAAAAGTGAGCAGAAGCAACACCAAAAAGTGGGTATGTGTAGCTAAAAATGCATACTTTTAGTTACCACTCATGGTTTATTGTGAAGGAGCCCCAAGAGTGACTACGCGTCATCAGTCAGCATCGATATCGGGGGGTATTTTAGGTATGGGCGTACGTCGAGATGCGGTTTTGACACCTAACGTGGATTATATGTCCAAGTGTGCGTAGAAAAGCCGAACAATACTTCCTTTTCTTTCTCTGCGCTCCTGGCAGAACTCTCTTATCCAGATAGCAACAATCGATATGCATACAACATGCATCTAACCGACGTCCCATAGAAACATAGAGATCAAATGCGTAATGCAAAAAATCAATATTTCGACGCACCATAGAAGCCGTCCTCGTCCACAGTGGACACCTGCACCTTTCGCATCACCTTCTTCTTACGGGCAACCGGTTCCCCAGAAGAGCTGGTAGCCTGGTGCTTGCGGGCTAAACAAATTGGTTACATTACGATCATTCGTCAGAATGAAAAGTCTTCCCACAGGATGCCACATGAACCATACAATATACGGTCAAAAAACACGCTCTAATCTGGCAAAAAAAAGGAAATTGACCTCAAATTCGATGATAATTTGTAATTTTTCAAGTTTGAATCGAACAACCGGTTTCCTGCTTGCTAGCTGGAACCAAGCTACTTGAAATAAGGTACCGACTGTCAGTGGTGTCAGTTATAATAAACTAAGGTAATTGGAGCGCCGACCACAAACCAATGTGGAAAAATGTTCCCTAGCGCATTCTAGTCTATTTCTGTCATTATACAACCAATTTGCCCGAAAAACTCACGCGATCGTCTCAATGGTTCCTCTTCCGTCGTTTTCTCGACCTTCGTCTCCTTCTTGACCTTCTTTTTCTCTGGACTCTCCTCTCTCTTCTTTGTCGTTCTCTTCTTGGTCGTCTTCTTTTCTGGCGTCTCTTCTCTCTCCTCCTTTTCTGGCGATGAGCCAGCAGTGTCGAACAAATCACCGTCGTCTACTGCAACATTAATGGTAAAAAAGCTGCATCTATAAAACATCTCACAAAGAGTATAGTTCACATACTTTCTACTGAGACTCCTACAGTACACATTCAACCTTTCCAATATGTCTTCTATGTCAAAAAGACTTTTGAACACTGTTTGGAATTTGAATCGAATGGGAAAATTACGGACCTTTCCTATGAACTTTACCTTATAAAAAAAGACTGTAACAAACTGTAGTCTCAGTAACCATGAAAACGACTATAGAATATGTTTCTCATTCATTTATTTAACTCTGTGTATCACCTCTCTCCCTAGAACTCACACTTCTTCTTGTCCGCCTTTTTAGCCGTCTTCAGTTCTGTCTTTTTCTCTGGCGTCTCCTCCTTCTTCACACTTTCTACGTGCTTCGGTGAACAGGAATCTTCATCGTCAATGAAGATTTTGCGAGCACGGCGTCTGAAATAGGAAACCAGGTGTCTAAAATGCGAAAACCACATAATTACTTATAGACAAGTTCCGTAAAAGAATTTTGTTCCGCTTTTCGAGCACGTTTTGACAACCCTATCCCACTGCAGTGAGCTTAAATCTGGTATGCGCCCTTATTCAACTATAACCACATGGTTGGCAATAAACGAACCCCACACAGAAATCAATTTGGTTTGACGAATGACGATGATAAGAAGGAGGGTTTCGCGCAGTGTGTGCTTCACTACTTCAGTATCTGGTGGTAAGACCGATCGACTATATACGAGCAACAATCAATATTAAACTATGACCAACCTGGGTCGCTCGAGGAAAATTAGCTCGTTTTTAAACTTCTTTGAACTATTCAGATAACTTAGAAATGAGATATGAGTACTGAAAAGTACTGAGATATGAGTGCGTTGGTAAGTAAGTGAGAACTATCCGTGAAAACAATCACTCGCAGAGCCTAGCTTTGGCGTACGTGGTGCGTAGTGTCTAGTGTGGTTCGGTAATGGTTAATAAAATTTCCTGATGTGGAAGGGGGTTGCAGGTGAACATGAGCGGGTAACAAGGTTAGCCAATGTCACGTGAACCAGTGTCACGTGAGTGTAGGAGTGAAAATGACAAACCTGGGTCGCATGTCGGGACTGCTGTTCTCCTCGCCGCTGCTGCGCTTTTTCTCAGACGAGAAGGGGCTGGCACGAGCGACTTTCATCGGAGAATTCTACGAAATAGAACTCATGATTCCTCACAAGTACTAGTGGGCTAGTGGCCAATTCTACAACTAACCGGGTTTTTAGGTAACCTAATATTTTTTTGGTAATCTCTTTTTCAGGTTACCTTGAAAGGCCTGGAAGTAACCTGGAACTAAAATCCGGTTACCGTTCAAACAAACGGTAAAAACAAAGTTTTGCGTTAGAAAAACAGGTAACCGGTTTTTCGTTTTAGGTTACCAACCGGTTACCTACTGAGGCAACCTGAAAAACAGGTTACCAAAAAAGGGTTAGGTTACCTAAAAAAAGTTACATAATAATGAAATACTCAACGTACTAAATGCTCAGGTATACGTGGTGGCAGTACCGGAGCTCCCTTTGTAATCCTTTCGCCCTCTCTGTTGCGTCTATTGTTTTCCTAGGATCTTATTGGGTTGGTGTCTAAATTTTTCTATACTTTGAATGACAACAAATTCTATTCTCTTTTCATATTTTTTCGTATAATTCCGCTGATTCCGCAATCTTGGCTTGACTTGTAATAGCTCGCTTCAAGAGTCAAGACCTTATCTCACAGAAATAATTGAAATCTCCTTAAAATCAGGCCCCGATACCCTCCCAAATACAGAAATCCATAGAGCTCATTCATTCAGCTGTCTTTGTAGTTTGATCCAAGTGCAGATCAAACTACAACAAAGACGTTGCTCCCTATAACCTACCTTAGGCGTCTTCTCCTTGGTGCACGCCTTTTGGAACATCTTCTTCAAATCTGGTTTCTTTTCAGCTGTCAGCGGCTTTTTCTGAGATGGTGATGGTTTAGCGTCAGCCTGTAATTCATAGTTTCAGAAAAATTTCAAGTTTTCTAGAGCACGGTTATAACTATAACTGATGTGTTTCGTTCCGAACACTCTGGTTCACGGTGAGTATGGTTATTTCAGACCGTAACTCTCCATATATCGCCATAACGATGAAAATAACTAAATTTTTCGTGAGAGCACAACATAGCCAGCCTATGAGATCCATACATCGGAATAAGAAGAAGGAAATAAGAGGGTTACCACAAAACCCAATAGAGCGTAAAGTAAGTCAACAAAACGAAAAATACCGTAACGGAGTGCGATTTCCCTCCCACCGGCAAATCTCCCTTGTGACCCTTTTCCATGGCCTCCCGCAACTCGTCTACCTGAACCGAGAAACTTATAAGTTGAACTATCGAATAGAACAGAATAGAACTTTTCACACTAGGACTGAGCGAGCAATTTACATACAATTGGCCGAAATCACGCAAAATCAAAGTTCTTCATAACTTGTGTTACAACTACTCCTAATAGATACCTTTGACGTCAAAATGGCTGCTCGTCCGGAATCTCCGCGAAAAAACTCATCATCGTCAATCATGTCAGATGCCAGAATAGAGTACAGATCCTAGAAAGAGACATTGACTTTCTCGGTTGACAAAACGGAAGACATTCAACATATAAGAAATATCTCATAGCGACGGAAACATGATGAACACAGAACACCAGCCAAAAATGATGATTCCGCACATACACTCACAACAGGCTGGACTCACTCCAAAAAAACCGGGACCCCCTTGATCTATTCGATGCGGCAGCACCCTCGCATCGCATTGAAAACACATAAAATAAAGTTTTTAATGAAACTTCAAAATAAAAACTACTGGGATCCCCCTTTTTCTGGCAAAAAGGTCCGGGAAGGAACCACCGGCTAATGGGAGGCATTATGAGTTTAAGTTTCCGCACAGAGCGGTTTCGAGATGAGTTTCTAGTATTTGGGCTATCCAGAGGCGGGATCTGTATCAACCCGAATAAAATCTTCCAGAATAGCTAGAAACTAGAAACCAGTCTCTAACTTTAGTTCATGGATTATGGTTCATCGGGGTACAGGGTTATTTGCGAACCGTCAACCGTCCCCTAAAATGTTGCGAACGTGTAAGTTGTGGTGACCCCTGTCTCTGACCAGTTTTATCCAGTCTTTTTTTTTTGAACAACGAACATTCATTAAACACAAAATCTATAGTTCACAACACATTGAACGGATTCTATTAAGTCTTAAGTCTATTAAGTCTTATAGTCTAAACTTGTTCTGGTACCAAGTAGAAGTATGATTTTGAAACTCACTCTTCCGCGCCTATCTATCAAGAGCCTCGAAAGATTAAAAAAAGATAGAGATGTCTCTGCACTCTCTACGAACCTCAACATCTCTGATCTGCAGACTGAATATTTCCGTCGACTTCAATGTCTCGAAAGCCGACTTCTTCACGTCCAAGTCCGATTCTTTCGACAAAACCACCGCGTCACAAGTGATACCTGAACATCATCATTTGTTGAACTGACCAAATCAATCAAACGTCTCGATTCCATTTGCAGGATACGTAACCATTTGGTTACCAACGGGTCAATTACTCAGATTACCAGAACAGAGTTTATCTAGAACCATGTTACTTGTAAAGCTTCTGATCGTACGTATGTCTGTCGATATAAAGGTCAATTTGTGGTATAGGATGCCACGGAATCACCGTTGTTTAGCGTGATTGTTTGATCTCTGTTTTCATCAAAACAACGGAATAGAATTACAAACACAGCGAAATACGACAAAATACGCCGTATAGGCTCGCTTTCAAAATGCAAATCTTATTAAACGAAAGATGATCCGAATTTCCAATAGACAAGAACTTCTACGGTTGAAAGCGACATTATGGAATTGTAAAAATGTTTCACAATGAAGTGACAAAACAGAAGAAAGAGGCCGTACACAGGTTTATTTATTTATTTGTTTTATTTAACTAACCATCCTTTTCCATGATTCCACTCAATGTGAACACAGCCCACAAGCCGTTCTTTCCCTTGTAAGCCTCGTAGAAGGAAGTCAGCATTCTGAAATATAAACACCACTTAACATACGCGAGGCGCATTTGTTCTCTATAAAAAGTGGGTTTAATCAGGTGATTTATCTGGATAACTTAACTACAAAACTGGGTGGGAGGTGAGATTTTCACCGAGAAAGGCGAATATTGTTGAAATTAGGGACATTAGGTTGGTTGAAAACGCCGATTCTAGTGAAAAACAGGTGAAATAATGAACAATCCAATATCCAACAAAGTCGCCTTAAGTTTGACACTGAATGTGAAATATGGCAACACAATCGTGAGTGATCAGTGTACGATAAATCAAATTATAACTATGATCTTTACATTTGTAAATGCAATATCAAATCCGGCTAATAAAGATTTCATTTGCTTCCTTTTCGATAAAGAATTCTTTGAAAACTATATTCAGAATAAACTGACGCTACAGACTCGTCCATCTGAATCTGTCCGTGTCGTGACAGCGTGACGGCTGTCACTATCTTCTCGTCGTCGAACAACAGCTGATTCAGAAGGTCCTCCGACATTCGCACTGAACAGGATAGAGTTAAATGAATCGTATACACTAAATAGGACTTTAGACTACATTGGCACTCTGAAAAGAATGAGGTTGAAGATAACCTTATGGGGACCAAACTACAAATACAGCGGGATCGGGCAACATACACCGTATGGACTGCTTTGAAAAAAGCAGTCAAAGAAATAATAGAGAGAATAAGATAGAAAAAACTCCTAAAACCAACAATTTACTCACGCAATGAGTAGAGATTTACATTTCGGGCTCGTAAAAACGTTAAAAAAAGACCGCTTTTTGCAGAAATTTATAGAAAACCGCAAAAAAAATTGCCACTACCAAACTTCGAATTACCACTTTATTTGTGATTCACGCATAATAATTGCGAAAAAAACGTGTCGAAAAATGAGAAAAACACAAACATAAACTGGCAAGCCTAGTCACAAATATCTTTGAAACAAGTATATCGTAGAAGTATTTATTGCATTGATCTATAAAGAAACCACATTTTCATCACAAAGCAACACCCAGAGACAAGGAGCAGAGAGAATAACCGGAAATATACACAGAGAGAAATCACGAACAGGCTATACATCCGAAACGCAACTTGTTTTACTAGTTGTTTTACGTGTTAGCCAAAGTGCACCAAGCAAACAAGTTGTATTTCTCACGTAAAAGAGCATGGCTATTTCACCAGTGAACTGTAGTGAGCAAACTACACGAATCACTCTTGAAAGAATTGAGAAAGAGAACAGCTAAGAATACATTATGACCAGTTAAGAGCATGCTTTTTGTATCTTGAGATGAATATTGATGTAGAAGCATGAAATCCAGCATAACATCGTGTAACTAGAGACAAAATTGGCTAAAAGAGCCCTACTAACCCAAAACCATCTAATAAAATCTGAAGAGCTTTTGTAAATAAGTAATACTACACCGTCTGAACATCTGTTAGAAATATGACTTGACGGCATCACAGAAGTTCACTAGTACACGCAAAAAATGACAAGGTATAATTAAAACTAATTTAACACACCGACTAATGTACTGTAGCCATTTTCTATACAATAACGCAGTAATAGAGACTTTTAATATTAGTACAATCAATAACGCCACGGGAAATTAGTGACTAGATCTGAACAGCGCTAACAGGCACACTTTTTTTGAATAAATAGTCATAATCCGAAAAATTGCAAACAAACTTTGTCCTGAGGAATTACGCAGATAGTCAACATTAGGGCGGAGAGGTTTAAAGGTCAAAATACAAATAACGAGAACCAAAACACAAGTTTAGCGAAAACTATGCTTGCACAACGTGCTTTATTGATAAACTACTATTTTACTAGTTAATCAGCTCGAGTCCAACTTTAACACAGACACCCGTACCAGCATGACATTATGAAATGATATGGCTCATCTAGAAATGGTGAATTCTACAACAAACCGGGTTTTTGGTAACCGAAAAGTAACCCGAATGGTCAGCCGGTTACCCTTTAATTTCAGGTTACCTAAAAACCCGGTTGACATCTGTCCATTACAGTATGTTATTTGTGTAGTACTGGAAGTTGTCGTAGATTCGCGTGGTCAGAGAGTCTAGACTCGTATCCACCATCGAATTGACCTGGAATACAGTACATCAGAAGGTTGGGAATGGGAAAAGAACAATTACTTGTCCTACAAACTGATGCTAGTAAGAAAGAGGGTTGGGTAGTATGGTAATTTCATAACAAGCTAATAATCTTGATCCCTGAACCTCGAAATTTTTTCCAACAATTCATGTTTACGATGGGTCGATCATCAGCCTATGAGTATGATGATCGACCCATCGTAATTTCCATTTTCCTTCTAACTCATTCGAAAAGGCACTCAGACTCCTCGCTTAAAGAAGGACTATTATGTGGTCCAATACCAACGCTTGAGTCCTTTAAACTGCAATACACTTTCAAATCGCAGTTTAAAGCACCGTTGCCACGGGATTGGTCCACATAATCGTCCTGCTTCAACTGAACATGACGGACTTTCGGATAGGTTCGGTGCATATGCCAAGAATAGAACGATACGCGGAAAACGTACCAAATTCTACAGCTGCTGAGTTGCTTGTCCATGTCCTTAACCGGGTTACTTGCTAGCCCCAAAATTCCCCCAAAAGCGTTGTGAAAGAGGGTTACAAAGGGCTTAACCAGATGACCCGGTTAAGGTTACCTGATGGGGTTAACCAAATACCGGGCTCCAATTAGCCAAAAACGTACCAGATTCTCCAGCTGCTGATCCGTGTAGGTCATGTGGAATCGATCCCGCATCGCCTTCAACGCGGGGGCACCGCCTCGGAAACACGGCAGATGCGAACCTAAAATCGTATGATTGGTGGGACAGTGTCGGATTGAACAGTTAAGGGGGGGGGGGGGGGGGGGGCAGAAATGAAAGCTAGTTTGAGTTATACTAAGCGGATTATCTTGACAAGCTCATTCATATTAACTTTCCTTTCTGCCCCCCTTTAAACATCCCCTCCACCTCCACAGCGAAATCTAAGAGTTGTAGCCCCCCCCCCCCCATGTAATTACCCATACAACCTAGAATAACTGGAAAAGTTATGGATCCCTCTAGCTCAGTTAAAAGAAAAGTTACGGGTCACCCGGTCAGATAACCGTGGTATCGCACCTATGAAAAATGATGAGCCACCGTGTTACTCACAGAAAATAGTAAGATCCTGCAGAAGATTCATTCATTGTGTAGTATTCTGTGACCTAACAAAACAAATTTAAAGTAAGGTGGGCTTTTTTGAGCAGATTCGCAATTTTAACCGAATAAGTGGTTCAAATATGTAAAATAGTCGCACCTTACTGGTGTGTGTAAATGTGTGTGTGACGTGCTCACCTTTGCTCATAATTTCGATGATGGTCATAATTCGTTCCGAGTGTTTTCTCGCGGAAATGATGCCCTTGATGAGGAGAGTCTTGAAGTAGAAGTACATGTCAGAGTCCAGGCCACCCATCACCTCCACTGAAATGGAATGTACTCTGCAAAACTATCCCATACCCATTTACCTAAATCTCTCATGAATCAAATAAGAAAATGATGAAAACTATTCCTTCAAGGTCAAGGACCTTTTTTAGTTCATGTCCCAACTAACAAACAGGTTTTCCACACGATGAACACTCACGCTATGACTACTTCCATATATATGACGATTTGCTGACAAACAACAGTAAGGTCCGACTAAGCGACAAGAAGTACTCCGTTTTAGATGTGAACACGTGAAAATTTATGACTTTTCCATCAAAAGTAGATCAATTTTCTTATTTTCGGCGAAAAGGTAGTCCGTTTTTGAAATCTTCTGACTATTCGGACAACTTTACTGGTGTATGTTTGCTGACTTCTCACTGTGCGATCAACTCAGAGACTGAAGACCGACCACCGACAATTACTGGAAAAGTATTCTCACCCACCTAATTCTGAAGTCAACTTGAACGGCGAGGTCTCGAAGCCCAGATTCTTTGGGGACACCGAGAGGATGAAGCCGAAATCGATATGTATCAAATGGCCCTCGGCGTCGATCAGAATATTCCCGTTGTGACTGTAAAGGTGAATTATTTGAGGGAAACTGAAAAAAAAGAAGGTATATATACACAAAATAGATAATTAAAATTATGATGTTTATAAGTTCAAAAATGAGATAGGGCTGAAAATGAGTTCCAATTTAGATATTAAATTTTTTATTCAGAAAAAACTAAGAAATGAGAGTTCCAAAATGGATAATGTTGACAAAAACCTACCGATCTTTGACTTGTAGAAAATAGCAGACCAGCGAATAGGCGGCACAACTTTGCACGAAATTCTGCTGTGCACTGAAAAACAGCAAAACAATTTTGAAAACAGGAACCTCAATTGTGTATTACCGATTAGACACAACAAGTACAGCTAGGCAGAAATATATGAGTAATCCTTGTTTTAATACACCAGTTAGGTGTGACTATTTTAGAGAAGAGAACTCGTTTTTTGATTACACCTCGTAAAATTGACTTTACTGAAGTATGACTATGAGAACCTCTTATTCCGAGGAACTGAAAACAAAACCAACTTCAGGTAACCGCTGGTCCCTTCCGGTCCGTAGGCTTCGACGAAATGGGATTGTAGGGAAGCCACACCGGTTCGCCCCTCCTCCTGGTGCAGGGCCGACTGATTCCGCTTGATCTGAACATGATAATATTACAAGGTCGCTATCGTTCAAAGTAGGACGATTATGTGCTCCAATCTCGGCTCGTCAGTCCTTCAAACTGCAAGTGAAAAATGTATTGCAGTTTAAAGGACTGGAGCGTTGAGATTGGAGCACATAATCGTCATTCTTTAATGCTTGACGTTAGTCGCAGAGGACAAACAGGATAAAAGGAATGGTCACCGTTTACAGCACTCTAAAATCGTGGAGCAGAAAACTTATCGGTTCATTACAGTGCGATGAGCGGTGCGGCGACCACTTCTACGTAGACAAGGTAAAAATGACTCTATCCCGGTTCGGTTCGAAGCATTCACTGGAGAACCGGTCGGTTCAAAAGTCGGTTCGGTCGGTTCTCCAGTGACTGGTTCGCGATTCGGTTCGGGAAGGACTTGGTTCTCCAGTGAATTGGCCTCGAGCAGGTGACCTTTTAACCTTTTTTCAATGATCCTGACAAAATAGGAGTCCGTTTTTCAAATTTTCATGACTCTGTGAACAACTCTACTGGAGTATGGAAGTAATTTCGAAATGCCCGAAAATTTGAAAGAGCACATTTTCCAGAAAAGCCTCTCCTAACCTGATGTAGTGAGCAGGCGTGCTGAATTGGTTCATATAAACCACACAGCAGGACGAAAACACGTTTTTCGACGGAATAAATTCAAAATTTACAGTTTGCAGTTATGAAAACGTTCAAATCTACCGATACTCTAGCCATTTTGCCAAATTTACGCACCTGATGTAGTGAGCAGGCGTCGACAATGGGTTCGATCATTCCCGAATCGGGTGACGTCACGAGTATCTTGTATGGACGCAGGTAGAGGGCTACCGAATCCTCCTCCCAGATGGCCTGAAACACGGAAAAGCGAGTGAATGAATCTTTTTTCTTCTAATTTTGAGTGATCAATACCAAATGTGCCCGATTGAGAACATTGACAGCTCATTTTTTACCTTTCACAATAATTCGCCAGGTTAGTTAGATAATGTAACCGAAATACCGACTCTCAGTGTGATCAGTGACCGTATTCACCAATGTCCCGGGAAGGTACAAAATCTTCCCGCGCCTCTGGACCCTCCTCACCAGCTATTTTTGTGCTCTACCTTCCCGCGGGAAGGTATTTTTGCTTCCCGAGGATTGGTGAATACGGCCACAGCAGAACTTATTCGAGCTGATTCAGTTCCATGAGTACAAGAACAAGACCCCCTCCGAACTCCATAAAATCCCAGTAGGTGTTACTTTGCTTTTTAACGTTTTGAGTTGGAAAGATATCTACACTATTGGAGAATGTAATGATTAAGGCACTGGTTAGGATAGAATGAGAGGTTAAGGTTATCACGTATAGACAATTTTGGTCCCTTTTCGCTTGGTCTTCCTCGTTCAGAGTTCAAACAACAACTCAGATACCCACCTTGAGTGTGACTAGCAGCTGATAGGCGACCAGTTCCTGTGCCAGGTCGTCTCCACTCTTCACAATCACCGGCAGCAGATCCCAGCCGGACAGTCGACCGTACGGACTGGCCTGCAAGGAAGATGATCTTCTCCAACTCGCTCTCTCTCTCTTTCACATTTGTTCTCTCTCTCTCTCCTCCCTCTCGTACTCCCTCTCTACAACTACCTTGCACTATCCACTTGTTTCATTTTTTAGTCATTTAGACGACATGAGAGTAAAACGCTCTGAGATGAAACAGCGAAATAATTTTTTAACAAGTTCAGAGATCAGAGTTCAACCGCAGAATAGATGCTAACCTGTCGTATCCGTTCCCTCTTTTCTTCCCAGGGTTCGCTCATGGTTGAGGCGGATGGGTCGTCTGGGTGAGGTCGCATCTGAAATTGAAAAACACATCCATATAATTCCTTTTCTTGACCCAATGTTTGTGTATTTTCCCGATTTCGGTGAGAACGGAAACCCATGCTTCGTATTGAACTAGTTCTTTGTACTTTGTACAACTTCACAGGAATGATTGAGAGTATTCGTCCACCAAAAGTCCTGCCATCCTGTTTCCCGCGTTCTTGAACCACTGTTTCGGTCTTCTTTCGATCTACTTTTCGGCCCCACGTTGAAAATGTTGCCCAATTTCGATTGAAAATCATATGCAAACCAAAAAAAACGGATCCTTCTGTGAATTTATGTTGTATTTGTATAGCCACACGTCACACGTTAGTGAACCTATGAAATCCGTTAGTGAATATATGAAAAAACGTGTCATTCCAACCTGTCGCCTCCTTCCGGGCCTCTTCTTCACCCACTGTTTCAACCGTCTTCCGATCTCTGCCGTTTGCAACCGGCCATTCCGCAGAACCGGCTCCGAGGCCGAACTTTCCAGGGACATCGTGTCCCACGCGGGATCCGGCAACATCTCACCTTCTCCGTTCAGCTGAAAAATAGCATTTTCCCATTGAACACTGATCTTTTTTGTTCTAAAAACCGCTTATATATCCAAAGTGGTGATTGGCGAAATGGTTAACAGGCCGGGTCCGGCAACATCTCACCTTCGCGTTTCAGCTAAGAAGTTCAGCAATTATGTTAGTCCCCATTTCAATTTCACACATTTGCAATGGGCCAGCTACAAAAGCGAGGGTGTGCTGGTCAAAGACGCAGACTATCCTAGCATATCTGCCACTTCATTGACCTCCATGCTCTCTCGCTTTTTAATCTGTTTAATCACAGAAACTTGGCGAAAATGTTTCTCAGTGACTCACCCCATGTCCATTCCCCTCGTCGTCTCGGCACTCCACCACCGGAATATCCCTCAGATAGTCGTCGCTCTCCTCGTGTCCTCTGTCGTGTCCTCGGTCTCTCTCATCTGGGGCTGATTGGGTAGACGTGTCGACCAGAGAGGCGGCAGAGGCACATCTGGAAAAAAAATATTTATTGATCGATTATACGATACTGATCTGATCGGTATCAGATTGATAAACCAAGAAGAATATTAGATATATCATGTTCCCGTCTTGTAAAGAAAACTAGAGACCGAATCTTTGTTGTAGTTTGAAATAGACATATGTCCTACTTCCCAACTTGTCGAATTTCACTAGTGTATGAACCCTCAAAAGGAGTTCGTTTCAAGATTAAAGCACGTGAAAATTAATGATTTTGAATAGAAAACAGACACATTCTCTCGTTTTTGGTGAAAAGGTAGCCCATTTTTTCAGTCTATTCAGAAAATGTCACAATGGTATGGCTAAAAACTGACCGTAACCGCAGGTGCAGCTCACATTCGGCCTCGGACAGACTCTTCGGAATAGGCACCCGCAACACGTCATCGCAGCGGAGAATTTCCACGTAGATACAGTAGGGAGCCTGGAAATATATCGAGAGTGGCCGTTGTGCACTGTAAAGATAAAACCGGCGTTCTACTACAGTAGCGGCACCGTACTACCGCCGTTTTACTGGTAGTGTTACTGCAGTATCACCAGTCGTAAAACGGTAGTAGTACAGTGTCGCTACTGCAGTAAAACGCCAGTAAAGTTGTAGTTCAACTGCAGTAAAACAGCAGTAAAATTATTTCGAATTATTGAAAATAAAACACTTAAAAATTATTTTTTTTATAAAACAAAACTTAATTATCTTTTCATGGCACCTCTAGTATCTAGTCCTCACGTACTAAATACTAAGTTCGCTTCAGAGGTGAAAAGTACCTCAAACTTGGGTAATTAAACCGAAAACAGCCAGAAGCCGGCAGAGCAGTCTCGCAGACATCCGTATCTAGTATAGGTATCACGTGTGGTATTAGATGTCTAGTTCATTTCTGAGGTTACTTGAGATACATCACCGATTTACTGGTAGTAATCGTGATTCAACGTTACCACAAGTTTACCACTGAATCGCGGGACGTTTACGACCATATTATCACAGTTTAACTGTTACTACCGTTCTACCAGTGTCTTAACTGTGGGCTAGAAGTTCCTATGTGAAAAAAAAGTACTCCACTACACTCAATTATGGATGTTTTCAAGGCAAAAATCAAAAAAATCAATGCTGACCGGTTGGAACAGAACGGTGTGACTTTTCCCCAAGAAGAACACCGTTTTTTTGGTTCAACTACATGGAAACTTTATGATTTCACATCAAAAATAGGTCAGTCTTTCCTATCAATCTTTTCTTGGCATTTGGCTAAAACGGACAGGTTACCATACCAATGTTATATGTCCTGGAAGATTACCTTATCCTTTCTGTTCAGCACACAGCTGTTCGTTGGTGGGGTTCGCAGGACAATATGAACGGTTTCTAGCTATTTCACATTCCTACACCCGCTACACCGTAACCAGTCACGGATGGTTATATATCCTTGACGGTTACCTTTCCTAAACGGTTACTCTCTCACTTTCCCTCACCTTATCCTTGCTGTTCAGCACACAGCTGTTCGTTGGTGGGATGCGCAAAACGATATGGTCATCTGCCAGTGGAATCCAGACCCTTGCCGGGAGGTGCATGTTCATCAACAACAACTCGCTGACCAGGCGACGTGTCTAAAGAATCGATCGATAAGATTTGATAATTTATTATATGTGAAAAGGCATATGTTTACAAGCATAGAACAAAATTGTGCATATTCATCAACAACAACAACAACTCGCTGACTGGGTTGTCTAAAAACCATCGATCGATAAACAAATGATAGAATATAACATAAGTGAATGGCACAGTAACGAATGATCATTCCACACACTACACAAAAGCCTCCATTTTTTTCTATTTAAATAGTGAAGATTAATGATTTTGCATCCAAAAACTGCACATTTTCCCGATATTAGCATTAGCAAAAGGTAGACCGTTCTTTAATTTTTAGCAACTCAGACAACTTAACCATAGTATGATCATGTAACATACCTTCTCTCCCTTACTAGGTTCCTCCGTTAGTCGGGTACCGATTCTGGTCAACCATGAAATGAACTCCTTTTCGGCGGACAGCCGATCTGCCTGCAAACTTGGAATAAAAGTTAGGATGAGGAATATGAGGAAAACAACAACGGTGGTGAATGAGGCAGAGAGAGAGAGAGAGAGAGAAAGAGAGAGAAAGAGAGAGAAAGAGAGAGAGAGAGAGAGAGAGAGAGGAAAGAGAGGGGGGAGATACTCAGAGAAAGTGGGAGAGAAAGCCTTTCATACTTCTTGCCTCTCCTAAACCTAAAGACAAAGTTTCGTTTAAAAGAAAGCATGCTTTCTGCACAACCCGATTGTGAGACATCTTGAAAGGATGTGAATGTGATGTGCCACTACAACCAAAAAAAACTCGTGAGAAGGAAAAATGCACTCACCCCACATTCGCAGTTCTCCTGCAGCGTCTCCTCGAAACATCTACAGCCGGTATCGAGACAGCGACCTAAACTAATCAATTAAACTTAAAGGTTAGAGGTCTTCATACTAACATTACCAGAAAGTTCAACGACTTAGGTATAGTTATAGGTCCCTTAATCATACTTAGATAAAAAGTCGACCATTGCCGAATGCCGAGTGTCAAAGCTGACAGATACTTTATCGAATTTCATTCCGTTTTTATTTTATCTGACCATTTAGACGAGTTTACTGGAGTATGCTCAGAACTCACACTGCCGAGTGTCGACGCTGGCAAAATGAGACATCGTAGCTGCTCACCGTCGTATTTTCGCTACACACACTCACGTGTTGGTCATGCTCATGCTCACGTTTTTCTCTCCGTGGCGTGAACTTTTCTTTGCGTATCGTATGTACGTAAGATACTCACCATATCCGAGAGTCGAATCAAACCAGCTCACCATTAATGTTTTCATTTCGAGAGAAGTCAGAAGTCCGTTTTTTATTTATGTGACTATTTAGACAACTATACGGAAGTATGCTCAGAACTCGGCGGTTTACACATGCAACCAGGTTGCATGCAACCAAAATGCAACCGGGTTGCCTGTGTCAAGAAAATTCGGTTGCTTTTGGTTGCTTTTCAAATGCAACACTCAATATTGGACATTTTCCTGTTTTTAATGCAATTTGGTTGCTTTTGGTTGCATTTGAAAAGCAACCCGGTTGCATTCGGAAAGCAACCGAACTGTCTTTACACATGCAACCCGGTTGCTTGTGTAATTGGCCTACTCACCATTGCCAAGTGTCGAAGCCGACAGATTCAGGCATCGCAACGACGAGGCCGCGCTCTCGCTGCGGGTCAGATGCAGGCCACTATCCAGACTCTCCGGACTCACTGCAAACAACAATCATACTACGGCGAAATTGTCCGAATAATCAGAAAACTTCCAGAACAACGGGCTCTCCTTAAATCCAGATTCGGGAAAATGAGTTTTTTTTATACAAAATCATGGATTTTTGATACAAAATCATTAATTTTTACGTATGTTGACCGGATTAGGGGCTCCTTCTCGTAGAATAGTCGCAACTTGCTGATCATTGTGTGACTGTTACTAGAGAGATCTTGTAACAAAGGGAAGCGAACGAATGATATAATTTTCGATTACGACACGTACCACTCCCTCAAAATTGCCTACTTTTATAAAAAATCATAACTTTTACATAACTAAAAACGGTTTTCTTTTCATGGAATAATATGAAATAGTCTAGAAATTAGATATACTCACATACTGCTCCCTTCCACAGTCGACCCCTCTCCTCTCTCTCTCTCTCTCTCTCTTTCTCTCTCTCTCCCTCTCCCTCCCAAAAACATGTCTATTTTCGATAGAAAATCAACTTATACATAATCATCTAATCATTCTAATCTAAAAATGGTTTATTTTTATAAAACAATAAAAAATGGTCCAAAATAACTCACATACTGCTCCCTTCCACAGTCGACCCCTCTCCTCCTCGCCTAATCCAGACTGTTTCCTCAATGTCACCACGGCAGTAGGGGTGCGGAAATCGTTGAGAATCATTTGTCTGGAAAACATCATAATCATAATATAATTTACAGTTTACATTGATTGTTTGATCGTCTACTAAACCGCTACTGAAAGGCTAGTATTCGAAGGGGACTACTAGCACACATCAGTAAGGTCCGACTATACGACAAAAACGGTTCGATTTCAGATTGAAACGCTTGAAAAGTGATGATTTTGCATCAAAAATTGACAAATCATCTGGTTTCGGCGTAAAGGTTTACAATTTTTTCTGGTCATCCGGACAACTTTGCTGGGGTATGTTCACTGGAATTAAATGCATACTAAACCGAAATTGAAGCAGGACGATTAAGTGGACCAGTCCCGTGTCAACGGACCTTTAAACGGCAATTGAAAAATGTATTGCAGTTCAAAATACTGAAGCGTTGGGATTGGACCACATACTCGTCCTTCTTTGAACGGTTAGTAACAATAGTAGCGGGCCTGCGGGCTACTATAGTGTCAGTCATACCCACTGAGACTTGGTAGCGTGCCAATGAATATTCCAGGCTGTTTTTCATCACTTTTCACTTTGTTGCTTTTCAAACAACTGCAAATCTCTATCAGCGATTGTTCAGTTCCAAAAAACACGTGAACAAAAATTTTATTCAGAATATACGTTTTTCCTATAAGAAATAGTCATCTGAAAAACTTGGAACGATGCCAATGTGTCTCAGTGGGAATAAAACGGCCTATAACTGACAAGCTCCTCTGTTGTTTACAATAAATGATGATCTACAAGCCATAACTAACCGCAGCATTTCCCCGTGAGCCATAGATTTGTCCTTTATTTTCAGTCTATCGACGGCAAATGACTCCAGAAGCCAGACGCACAGTAGCGCGAACTTCACACTCGAACGACATCTGAAAAGGAACGTGACTACAACTAATAGAAATAGATCATACAATAACGCCAGATTTCATATAACAACATTCAATATCGCTAGCCGTGGCCAAACCGTCTTTGTTGTGGGGGTAGAGTAGATATTAACAAAGGCGAAATGGCTGAAAAATGAGACTATTCTACGTTTGAACAGCTCTGGTTTCTCACGAGAAGAAAATGGATATTTCAACTTCAACTCATTATCATTACTTGGCTTACCTCTTTTCCACATAAGGGAACACTGCGCTGGCCACTTCCTTATCGTTAATATACATATTAATTAGCTGAGGAATGAAGAAGTCCATCGAGTTATTTGGAAACGAGAATAGCTTGTTTCCTGAAAGAAAGGATGAAATCACATTCGCATCAACAAGAAAACCCGTATATACTTTTTTTGTGCAATTTTAAACTACTACTAACTGCATTCTGCTTCGTTTTAATGGAAAGCTATATAACGTGAAGAAACTTGGATTCTCGGAGAGGAAAACGGAGTTTTATTTTCGTGACGTATGAGTCAGTACCGACTGTGCCCCTCTGTGAGATGGGTCTTGCTCAAAATCAAAATGCAAATACAGCAGAATAAACGAAAACTCGTTTTTTTTTTCAAAAAAAAAAGGGAGAACAAAACTTAAAGCAGGACGATTATGTGGACCAATCCCGTGTCGACGGTCCTTCAAACTGCAATTGAAAAATGTATTGCAGCTTAAAGGACTGAAGCGTTGGGATTGGACCACAAAATCGTCCTTCTTGAAAAAAAACAAATCAGTTCACCAACCTAAATAGTTCCTGACTTTCTTGTCCTTGGATGAGTAGAGGTACTGCATGGCTATTGACGGGGAGAACAAATCCGACTCGAATAGTCGCATCAGCCAGGAGGACGGTTCCACTAGGGGAGCTGTCTGCAGAATAGAAATAAAAATAATACACTAAAAAGAGATATGAAAACCGGAAAATATAGAGAAAATGTAGAAAATGTAAGAAAAATCTCTCCATTAACCATTTTGGAGTGCCACATACTATGTGAAAAGTCACGTGTTCCATTGCGAATAAATTCTTTTCTATTCTATAGAATTTGCTCTTCTCAGAGCAAGCCTATACGTTGTGTATTGCCCGTTCTCGCTGTGATTGTAGTTTGATCATGTTTATTTTACGTCGAAATTTGCAACTATCAGCCAGGAGGATGGTTCCACTAGGGGAGCCGTCTGCAAAATGACACATAACACGCGTTGGGCGACGTTGTTGTCCACAAAAATTCATTGAAAATTAGGTGTTTCACTTGAATAACCAAACCATAAAACTGGGTGGGAAGTACGGTTTTCACCAGTAAGTGCGTATATTGTTAAAATTGGGGTAATTTGAAATACCGATTTCAATAAAACCGGATGGTTCAATGGAAAACAAACAAAGTTGCCCTTCGTTTGACACATAAGAAAGTATTTTTGAGAATGTAGAGGTTCTGCGTAAAAACCGGACGAATTACTACAAAATCAGTGGCTGTTGAACGAAAAATAAGTGGAAATTGCTGTAATAGAGGGGTCTCGTCTCAAGGAAGATGGAGGGTCGCTATCATACATATAATACCCCCTTTTTTCGATGTTGACTGATGCTCACTTTTGCCCAATTTCGATCGACCTGTAATCACTTTTCGGGGAAATTTTCTTTCCCACTATTCATGAGACACAATTCAGGACAAAAATACGACTATATCTCTTAACACATACTTACTTTTCGGTGTCGATCATGCTCACTTTTTTCACCCCGGTCGGTAACTATTTTACGTATGGTCGCTATATTTTCGGTCCAATCCTTCGAGACCTTTTGCGGTATGTGGTTCTGTTCTTATACTTTTTTCTAATTCCTATTTCTAAGCATATGTAAAATACCCTGTCAAAATGGCGCTGACCCACGTTCATTTTTGGTTCTTTTCTGAAACTTAGGCTCATTTTTAGAAGCGCAACTGTTTGAAACGCCATAAACGCGAGAAATATCCACGTCTGCAGTGGTATCACGCCCCTTTGTACGATTACGCACGTTCATTTTGGTTGTACTGGTATCGAACTATTTTACCTACGTCTCTAAACATACACGACCGAGAACTGTGTTTGTGTTTTGTAAACTAAAGTGAATAAACTAATAAACCGATTTGACCTACCGTGACCACGTATTCCGCTTCCTTATTATTCTGCTCCTGAACTCGGTCGATTGAGAACTTATCTGCGAACGAGACGTAGCTCTGATCCTCAGAAGGTACCTAGAACCATACACCAGAGTAGGTATGCTAAAAGATCCCGGCACGTTCATCCCATCCTGCGTCTCCTCAAACATATGCTATTTCTCTGTTCTTACATCCCGCCGGGATGTAAGAGACGAGAAATAGTGAGGTAGAGCGAGAGATGCAGAATAGAATGAAGGTGCCGGAATCTTCTAGCATTCGTACCTAGTATTGTACTGTTTCAATTCCGTTTTTGTTTCCGTTTTCGACTTGAAGACGTGAAATTATTGCTTTTATATCAATAAGTAGGTTGTATCATTTGGTTAATGCGAAGTAAGTATCATTGGATTTATGGGACTTCAAACCGTCCAATTTTAACAACATAGCGACCCTTCCAAAACTGCGAGTTTCACAAATCATCAATAAATGAGCGACTATTTTGTTAGAATACAGTTAACAATCGGCATTGTAGCATTTAACTCGCGACACCATATCTATTTATGGTGTTTATATTATAACTAGATAGAGTTCAAGTTAGACAAATTACCTCCTCTCCATTCTGTGGCTGAATGGTCTTCACTGGCACGGGGAGTGTAGGAAATGACTGAAATGAGACTGTGTGCATGGAATGAAAATTAGCTTAAAGTTTACTACTAAGGCTCCTCATCAAACATAAGGCGACTTTATTGGATGTTTCATCAAATCATCCGATTTTCTTCAAATCGGGAAATTGAACTACCCAAATTTTATCAACAGTTGCACATTACAACTGGTGGAAATTCAATCTTTCACCTTGTTTTGTAGAATTGCTCAGATAAAACAACTGGTTTTCAATAAATTTGGTGGACAACAAAGTCGCCTGATGTATGCTCCCCATAGATTCGCGCACCTGCATACGTTTATTGCAGTTGCACTATTTCACCTATGCCGTGTAGCCATCACTGATGTTGTTAACTTTGTTACGAAACTTCGATAATCGAGGAAAAATTGGAGAAAACATAGTCCCTTACACGTGAGCCGAATGCATTTTTATCTCTCTTAAAGAAGGACGATTATGTGGTCCAATCCCAACGCGTAAGTTCGTTAAACTGCAATACATTTTTCGAATGCAGTTTAAAGGACCATTGAAACGGTATTGGTCCACACAACCGTGCTGCTTTAAGGATAGAAAACCGACCGTTAAATCTTCAGTGGGACGCGGCGACAAATTGGCGTTCAGTTGATTGTTAGATCCATTGAAAGTACCTGTAAAGATTGACAATACACAAAGGTCTGACTGACTAATCGACGAAAAGTAGTTTCTTCAGATTGAGATTGAGGCACGTGAAAATTGATTTTGCATATAAAAAATAGACCAATTTTCTTGTTTTTGGTGAAAAAGTGGGCCGTTTACCCATTTTTTTCGGCTATTTGGACAACTTTACTGGGGTATGAAGATGCTACTATTTGTTAGATCGTATGCTTTCACAAATACACCGCCAACCAAGGCGATCGCGGGTCGCGAACTAATTTTAAAAAAAAGTAGAGGTTGCGAGTTGAAAACTAGCGCATTTTGTACAAAACTAGTAAGAAATAAAACTAAAAATATATAAAAAGCGCCGTTTTGAATCATTTTGGAGGGGCGCATTCGCGACTTACTTATAAAAGAGGGGGTATCGCGAGCTTCCAAAGAAAATGAGGGACCCTTGGCGGTGTATGCTTTCACAATTACCTCGTCACCTGCCGCACATCTCTGAGAAGGCCCTATGTGATTTGAATATTCTAAATATTCTATATTCACCCACCGTAGGGGTTTGCGAAACGATAAATATATTGTGAAATAACGAAATGACCACATTACTTTTCAAATGTTCGATTTACTTTCTCGAATGTTTCAAGATCAGATTGCAATCATACTCCAGTTAAGTCTTTTGAATAGTCTAAACACTGAACAGTTCCGATAATGGACTCCCTTTTCGCCAATATAGTTCCGATAATGGACTCCCTTTTCGCCAACTCACCTTGACTGGTCATGCTCCGTATTGAACCATTGGACAAATTTCTTCTGTGTCGTTCTTCCGCCGGAGAAATGGAAAACGATTGGTTCAGAATACATCTGGAAATCAAATAAATGAATATGAAAAAGCGTACCAAACAAAGACTTGAGCGCGTTTACAACTGTTTCATAAACGCCGCTGAGAGCAAGTTTATGTAGGAGTAGGATAGTTAGAACAGTTAATAGTTACGCATCTCCAACGGAGTTCGGGAGAGCAAGGAAAGATAAAGGTTCCGTTTAGATGGTTATGCTTTTACAACAAACAAAAAACCGTGTTTATGGGCGCCCCAGTCCAGAAACTAATGATATGTGATCTCTTAACCAGCTGACCGTAAAACTGGAGCATCCACCTATGTTTGACAGGGAACAAACAACAAGAACTTCAAAATAGAACTCACTTTGAGCATAGACCGTTTTTCGAGTGCTGACAGTCCGCAGATAGAGTGAACGTATCCATCGACTCACAGATTATACCTGAAAAGACCCCAAATTAGAAGTATGAAATTGAGAACAACCATGATTTTTCATGTCTCAATTCCAACATATACGATACTTTGATCATCAAGCTATTACTCACAATGACTTCCTTAGCCGTATTTTCGACCAAACAAACATTATCCGAGAGAATAACCGGCCATCGATTTGTCACAACGTTTCGATTAATATTTCATATAAGTTGATATGTAATATGCATATGCCCCCACATGACCACATCAAACGCAATAACTTGCAAGATTGCAAGTTGTGACTCACCTTTTAACTTGTTACTTGTAGTTATGAATAGAAGTACAATATTGAGAACTTCAATGGAACCACTGGCCTCATCTACTCCATAGTGTATTTTACACACGACAGAAGCACTCTCCTGAAAATCCAAATAGAATTGGAACATCTTATTAGAAAACACGACACATTAGTAACAAGAACAAAACAGATGTTGGAATCGTATAACTCGTTATCACTGACAATGCTGTATTCAAAATGAAACAGCAAGTTAATAGTTAATTGGATACACTCACTGCATGAGACACAATGCGGCAATCAATGAACAAGGAAGGACGAACGAAAACAACAACATTTCGTCGTTAATGCATTGAATTAAGTTGTAACTCGGGCCACAAACGAGCAGTGTTATAACAGTTAGTATGACAGCTTTGAATGATAAACTAGAAATTAAAAACTTCATTAAATTGATTCATTTAAAAACAATTAATTCAACGTTTCAAAATTAAAAATTCCAGGCGCGGCCGCCCAGTACCGAAAAAGCCACACAAAACGGGGCGGGGCGTTCGCGCCCGCCGTTTACGATACATCCAGAGCACAGGTTACGGTACTTCTGAATTCAGAAGTTCATGAAAAGCAATTCGAACGCGAGCTCAACAAAAATCTGGTTATTATAAATTATCATCACACCACTCAGATTCAACCACGAATTTATTGTAGATGTTTTACGAATCTCTCGACGTAAAGTACTTGAAAAGATTATAAAACTTTCTGTTTGTTGTCTTTAAAAAAAGGGGACTACTCCCATATCTCAAAACATTTTTTCAATTCCATGTTGTGGGAATTCACAAACTTGCGAGAGAACCAAGTTTGGTTAGAACTTAAAAAAATACAGAACGCTCAAAATGCAAGCAGAGATAGTATTCAGATAAAGTGATCGATTTATCATTGTTCTGGCAATGGTAAAACAGTGACAAAAACTACATCTAAAAAGGTGGAGTAAACAGAGTCAACAAAGAAAACAATAAGAAGTGTCATCGTTCTGAATGCACGTTACATTTTCAAGAACAATCGTGAACAAGTTATGGGAGTTACAAAAAAGGTGGCACAAAATTATTAACACCAACTGGGATTATACCTATCTTTATTATTGCTTTCTAGTATAATTTATAGTAACTCCTGACGTTGTTTACTATAAGAATAGAGCAGATGACAAGTTTTTGCAGAGTTGAGCACATTTTCATCTTAGATAAATCATATAACCTCTCATGTGTTGACATAGGGGGAGAGAGCGCAAACAAGATAGTTCAACTAGTTTTGCGTGACTATGCATGATTGGTGACTAAACATATTTGTTTGTTTGTGATCGAAAATAATGCGAATACAAGTGAAAATATTACTTTTCGTTGAAGAATTTGGTAAGGACGTACTCAAAAATATAAGTACCGCTTGAATGTTGTAGTACATCCATGGCATTATAAAGCTGCGTGAACACTTTTGGTATCTAGGGTACCCAGATTTGGGTTGTAGTTTGACCTGTATACAGTTGAAAATTGTTCGAATGTTACACTATAAATCTTACATACACCACAGCTCAAGTTGCATGTACCTGGCGCGGTAGCAATCCGTCTAAAACCCACGATATAGATCTCACGAACTTCTCATGAAATCTTATTGATTGGTACACTACAACATTGGAACTTCGCGAGTAGTTCAGGATGTTCATGAGATTTCCATTAGAAAATCATATGAAAATCTTAAACCTTCTCATCAGTACACTATTTTTGTGCTCCGCCTTCCCGTGGGAGGATATTTTCAGCTTTTCGGAGATTGGTGAATACGGCCAGTGTTCATGTTATCGTGTGAGTTGTCCTTTCATTTTTGAGTTGTCCTGCCAAGTTTTTTTTCTGCCAAAACGAGAAAGCCATGGCAGTTCGTATACAGGATAACGGGGTTTGACGCGAGAACCAACTGGAAAATCCTCTTTTCTTTAAAATGGACTTCTTCTCTGCTACAGGTCGGTTGGTTTGGATGGAATAGTTTGATGCCCATTTTTCTCTGAACCGCATTTTTCTTTGCTCCACAAGTCCTGGTCAAATGTAAGTCATCTTACAAAATTGAGAGCACTCCCCTTCTCCCAACGCCACGGCTCAGTACATGCAAAAAATAAAATAGGATTCCAGTTGGATTGAACAGAAAAAAGTGCGTTAGTATCTCGTAATGTTTAGTCTAATTCTTGAAGAATTACTCAGAGGAACGATTTTGTTCATCAAAGTGTGCTCAGTAAAAGCTGTAAGAAAACTCTTTCCTATACTCTTATTCCACTTCATTCAGCAACTTTCATAAATTGGCATCTAAAGACGGTTTTTTTTCGAATCAGCATATAGTCGTTGCCAACAGAAAGGCGGGAGGATACTGTATATCTCACTCTAGCTGTGTACGCACACATGTCTTCGATTCCAAGGCCTACCCATTATGTGTCATAGTGGCGCAGTGGTTAGCGCCCTGAAAAGAATCTTTTGCTCGCAGGTTCGATTCCAGCGAGAGACAGAAATTTATAGATTTGGCACTCATTGAATGATTGTATTTTTCCCCAGATTTTCTTCATGTACTGCACATTATCTACCTCGTGCTACCATTGACAGTATTCGTGATGTGTGGAAAGAAAAGGAGCGACAAACAGGTATTAGTTTGAGACATAGTTCACAAAATTACTCTGGAAAACATTACCGTTGAGGGAAGGTTTTATGAAATTCAAAAAATGTTTCTCGTTCTTTGAGGTTCGCTGATAATTAATGAAAAAATTTTTAACTTGTCGAATTTTCCTAGTTTTTCGTTGGCTGTCCAACTCTGAGAAACCTAACGCTCACGTCAACGATTTAATCGAACATATTTTGTTGTTGAAACCCCCTGAGTTTTAGAATTGGGATAGAAAATAGATTAAATAAAGGGAACTTTTTGACACGGTCCATCTATTTCATTCTTCTCTTTTTTCGGCTAGACTGGTCAGAATGATTTTGAACATTCTGATAATGTCGTTGTTTTCAGGAACACCCTCCTGAGCCTGTTGGTGAGTTTGTTGACCAGTAATAACATGATAAGGGATTCCTTTTCACGGTGTGTCGCTCTATTCCGCTGTGCTTGTAGTTTGTACCCGTGGCTTTTCGCGCGAAATTCGTGCATTGTTGCATCTTCAAACTTCAATGAAAGTTTGCTTATTGCCTATGAAACATCGTCGTTTTGTTTTCAAGGAAGAGTGATTGTGTGGACCGATCCCAACGCTTCGGTCATTCAAACCTGCACACATTTTTCAACTACAGTTTGGAGGACCGATGCGTCGGGATTGGTCCACATAACCGTCTTAATTTGAACGGAACGTGTGAAAGAAATGAACTTTAATAACTGTCCTCTCTCTCTCTGATCCTTCCCCTGTTCCTCAACCTTTCTCTCTTTTTTCTCTCTCTCTTTCTCTCATCTCTTTCAGTTTCAGAAAATTATTTTCAGTTCCAAAGAAAGAAATGACGCCATCGGAGAAAGAACGAGATGTGAGTATATATGACCTAGGAAGTACCAAGACTTAGGAGATTTAGAAAAAAACAAGGGAAAATTCAAGTATTACCCCCCTCCCCCGTAGTACTTCAGTAGAACTTCAATGGTGGTCAAACATCAAAGACCTGGGGGGGGGGGGGCTGGGCTGGACTTCAATACCGGAAATGTTTAGCATACATTATGGCAAACCTACTGTTCCAGCGGGCCATCAAACTCAGAAAAAAATCACCAAAAAACTTTACAAGAAATTCTGCTCGCATTATTACAAGCTGACTGTTTTCAGAGGGCCATCAGACGTGAACAGTTCGAGCGAGGGGAAATCTATGATGTGTCCTGGAATGCTGGTTCGTTTCATTTCATCGGTTTTCGATCTTGTAGTTTGATCTTGGAACACACCATAACTCCCGAGTTTTGATCAAGAGCAACTGGATCAAACTACACACACAGCGAGAGTGACATATATCGAACATGTTACCCTGCTACTCAGGGTAACCGGACCGTTTTCTGTCAGATTTCACTCCATTTACTCAACTTGGTATCCCATCCGAAGGGTTCCTTCCCAATTAGTTCTCAACCAAACTGGTTACTTGCGAGATTTTTCGACCAAATTGGTTATTTCTAATCGAGATATCGAACCCAATTGGTTACTCCTGCAAAACCCTCAACCAAATTGGTTACTTTTCCGCCGTATACTGATATCGGTTACTTTTCAGCGGTGTACGACAATAAACCTCCAGCAAGAGTTATGGATCCGACCCAATCTTGCGTCACCTGTGCTTGATTCCAACGTCTTCTATGTGATATGGGAATTCTCGATAACATATTCTGATAAATGTTCCGTTGTCAAATGTTCAGTTACTTCAAAACCGAAACTGTTAAAACATCAATAAAACACCCGGTCTTCAGAGAAATTTGTAGAATAATCAAAGCAGACCAAAGAAGCTAAGAATTGCCCAAACACAAAAAAATATTCTCTCCAATGTCCTCTACGAGATTTGAAATAACTGGATAACATATTCGGATAAATGCTTCGTTTCGTCTTCCGTCAATGCGTGTAATTAAATTGAGTTATTCATTTGAACCAACTGTTGTTGTGTCACTACTCAGGCGACCGCTTGCACCGGTACAGCACCTGGTGGCGTAGCAAACCGTCCAACCTCATGAGAAGTTCATATGAGTTTCTCATGAGATACCTCATGAGCTACTCATGAACTCTTAATGTTGTAGCATAGCAATCAATAGAATCTCATGAGAAACTCGTGCTAATAGCTCATGAGGTGATCTCATGAATGTTTGTGGGGATTGCTACGCCGCCAGTACAGCTGGAAAAGTGGGCGGGGCGCACCGGTGCGTACCGGTACGTACAGGGCAAAAACTCGATAATTATCAAATTCATTGGTATAATGACCAATTTTTGAGCTTTTTTCAATTGTTTTTTTTGTCTAACTTCACTTTAGAAGTAGTTTCCAATATTCTAGAAATGAAAGTAATCGCTTCGATGTTTTTATAGCTAATGATTACTCTTTTTCTACATGTGATTTATTCATATGTGCATCGCAATAATGTATAATATGAAAAATGAGAACCTGATGTTGTTGCAATACACACGTTAACGAATGAATCTATCATTTAAACATGCCTATATTGAATATATAGAAAGCGAAATAGTTGTTCTTCAGTCGGATAGATTGGAAACTACTTCTAAAGTGAAGTTAGACAAAAACAATTGAAAAAAGCTCGAAAATTGGTCATTATACCAATGAATTTGATAATTATCGGTTTTTTGCCCTGTACGTACCGGTACGCACCGGTGCGCCCCGCCCACTTTTCCAGCTGTACTGGTGCTGTACCGGTGCAAGCGACGTCTAAGTAGGACGTTTTGGACGATCTTACACGTCGCGTTCGTGAATTGCTTCTGTAACGTGTTTCGAGATCAAACTACAACCGAGACTCGGGCATTTTTTCTACAACCCCAGTTTTCAAGTTTTTGCTGCCAAGTGACAAGTTGCATGTGACAAGTTGATAATGACACAACAGAAATGGAACAGGACTTCACAAACAGTTTATTTTACTCTATTCACGACGCAAACGGGAATTGATCGATTCAGAAATGCAGGACTCCATTTAGACCCGAGCAGGGTAGAAGGTCAGCTGAAAATACAGAGAATAATGCATCATGATCAAATTATCCGTGTTGTACCGGGTAATGTGTTCCCAAGACAAGCAGTTAAACCATCTCCTCTCTCCTCCGTAACACCAATTGATGAGAAGTAGCAGAGAATTGCAATTCAAATTGTTACTTTCGCTGGAATCTTTTGGCTCTGACTGTTCCATCGAACAAATTTTTGATTCGTTCGTGAACTATAGCATTTACGGAAACCAAACTATAACTCAGCTCTGCTCACTCCTGATCTTTCCAAAAGGCGTTATATAGTCGCGAGCAAGATTTTCTGCTGTGTAAGACAGATTGACCCTGTAAGTGAGCAAATGTGGTTTATGTACTTACCACATCATCAGACAGAGCCTGCATAGCCCTAACAGCCTTACTATCGTAGTTTGGTGCCAACATCTGCTGAGAGAGGGCAGGCACGGCGCCCAGGTCCTCCAACGATTGGGTACTGTAGTCACGCAGAACCTGGAAATGTGCCAATTGGTAAAATGCAAGTCGTGAATTGATAGAGCATTGCTGCGGTCTACACCACTGAATGAAGAAAACCTTGGGGAAAATTGAAGTATCGCCCCCCACTTTAGTTGGGTCCCCCCCGTAGCACTTCAACCCCCCACCCAAGCTGAAACCTGAAAATCTAGGAGAGGGGGGGGGGACAAAATTCAACCTCGACATTTACTATTGACCCCCCACCTGGGTCGGCGGGGGGTAGAACTTCAATGGTGGGGGGTCAAACTTCAACGAGTGGGGGGCTGAACTTCAATGGGGGAAATGTTTACTTTTCACCCCCCACCCTCAAACGTTTGTATTGCAGGTGATAAATTGAATTATCACCCCCCGGTGGGGGGGGGGGTCAAACTACAATTCCCCAAACGCAATATAAATTCAAAAAGGTGGGGGGTAAAAAGTCAATGTTCCCAAACCTTGAATAAATATCAATAACTGTGCCTTCTATGGTCGTAAGTTAATCAGTTTTCAGCATACTGGTAAAAATTGAACCCGTATGGCCGTATGGGCATGGTTTGCGACCTCAGAAGTATGAAATGAGAACAATAAAATTAAGGTGATCCCGTGAAACTCTCGAGTCTTGAATTCATCTTATTTGCATCCAATTTAAGTTAATTTCATTGCACCCATGAAACTGAAGATGACTATACCTCCTTTCCGAAAGCAGACAGACTCCGGGCAGATTGCTGAACGTCCGGGTGGTCAAAGTACGAATTAACGTCAGCTGAACTCTGCAAAAACCCACAAATAAGGAAACTTGAATTTATAAAGTAAAATGAACTTGAATTTATAAACTAAAATGATAGTTAAAGGGGGGCTGGAAGGAAAACGAATTTAGGTGCCCTTACCCATCGATGGGGTAGAGGTAGCCGGTTATTTTCTCTTTCCGAACAAATTGACGGTATGAATAAGCAGTAATCTTGAGTCTAGCGTGCGGTGTCCGCCATTTCGTATAAATCGTATGAACGAAACAGATTGAAATATGGCAGTTTTCGTTTTTGATGTATGTTTATACTATGCTAATTTCCTATGATTCAGATTATCCTATGTGTGCATGGTGAGAAGGGACCACCGTCGAAGTCGTCTTCCCCTTATCTTCACCAGATTATTTTTACTAATAAATACTTTTGTTATAAGATATGCATGTTTTTTGTATCTCATACCACAGTTGAACGAAAAGAATCGGGTTAGGACATTTTAAACAGTCGTTTTGGTTCTGTTATTATAGTAGTTTGCTTGTTGTGAGAAATTTTGTTCGACGAGAAAATATGTTGTGCACCTCAACCGAAATGTTGCAAATACATGTGAAAACAGGTACACCAATCTATGAAACGAAAAAAATTGCTTTTTTTCTCGTTCAAGAGTTGCCATTCAAATTTTGATAGTTTCCATCTGCCACATAACTGGCACAATGCCAGCAACTTCCTCTGCGTGTCTAACATGCTATGTAAAAAGGTTTAAAAAATAATTGTGGGTTTCAAGAGATTCGGATTACAACAATATGGGCATGGATCAGTTTGTCTTGAACTGGCGCTTCATTTAGGCTTCCAATTCTGCCCCCCCCCCTCCCCCCTCAAGAGAAACAAAAGGAAAAAAGTACGTTCTACTTCTACCCCAAGGTTTCATAACCTAGCCCAAACTGTCTTACATAAATCTCACAGGCAAACTGTCAAACTGGAGATTCAGGTACCATGCTGTCAAAGTTTCTTTGAGACTGGGAACTGAAGAAAAACAGTTTTTTTTTTCAAGAATTCGATTCAAGATTCTCACCGAGCTCTTGGCGGTCTCAACCAAATCGGCCTCCAGTTCGAAGCCATCATGTTTGATCCACGCCTGCAATAAATGTTCTGATGAAAGAATGTTATCGAATGTTAGTGGTTTTCCTCGAAACACGGTTACATACTCAAGTTATGTGAACAAACACCTACTAGGCTCGCATTATTGATTGATTTATTTACATGCAAGCATGTGATATACAAGAGGAGAAATAGCAATATGACAGTGGGATACAAAAACATTTGAAGGTGGAAAGGGGTCGGAAATCGACAAACATCATTTTGTCATCACAATTTTATGGTATTAAAGCAAGCATGTACGGTGATGTTCCATCTCACTGTGTTACGTATTATCTTCTCGAACGTCGTGAATTTGGTCATGTATAGAGTTCAAACTACAAAGTAAAGTCATCAACATGAACATAACTAACCGTATCCTCTTCACCAGCTGATATAACATCATCCTCTTTTCTATACTGCGGCAGTCTGGCGTACGGGTTGGGACTGGGGCTCCTGGCCCGGGAAGTGTTCTCTGCCTGGGTGTCGGCGAGAAGTCCCTCGAGCTGGAATTGAAGGACACATATAGTCGTCGCTTACAGAAAGGCGAGGGTGTACCGTATATCTCACTTTGCGATGTGTAAGAACACATATACTCGATTCGTCCGTGTTGCTCGTATAAGCCCAGTTGGTGTAGTGGTTAGCGTTCGCGCCTCCCAAACTTTTGAGCCCGGTTCGAGTCTCAAATGAGGCAAGTATTTTATAACATTGGCACGCACTATATAATATTCGCAGATAAAATTGAATCTGATACACCGTTGTAGTTAGATCTCGATGTCGCCTTATGGTACACCCGAAAACAACGAGTTAAAACTACAAACACAGCTGGATAGGACCATATACACGGGAGCTGAATACTCTCTGGGTATCGGCGAGATGGTCTTCGAGTTGGACAGAAAACATAAGAATTATCATGAACATGAAGAAATTTGAAGCAGGACGATTATGTGGACCAATCCCGTGTCAACGGTCCTTTAAACTGCAATTGAAAAATGTATTGCAGTTTAAAGGACTGGAGCGTTGTGATTGGACCACATAATCGCCCTTCTTTAAAGTGACCGGGTTTGATGTTCTTGAAGCCATACGGTTTACGTTTGTTCATCACGCTGTGTTTCTAGTTTGACTCGTGCTTTTCGATCAAACTCAGTGAATTTTGGCAGGTATTAAGACCAAGTCATGACATTGACTTGGCCACCTCTTGTATACCACGTGACCAAATTTTTGGTATTGTTTGATCTCGATAGATTACTAATCCCGAGCAGAAAGCAACGGAATCAAACTACAAACACAACGGTATAGCGTAACATACACAAGAGTTGTTCACTTTTTAGTTTGGTTACCGTCAAGTGGTCCTATGAGCTACAAAAGGAGCATATATGATCTATCCAATCGTTATGTACAGCTCTGCTATGTATCGTTGATCTACCCATCTTCTCGCCGGTAGTCAAAAAGAAAACTAACCGATGACAGAATGATGTTCTTCAGTTCTCCGCTTGAAGTGGTGTAAGCGTAGCAGGAGTCCGTCTGAAAAAGAAAATGATCCAATCCAAAAATGGAAAAAGTGAGAGCTGACAGTTATAGTTGAGCCCCCTCCCCCCTGTTATGTAGGGAGTCTTTAACAAACTGGACCGCGAACCAGTCACTGGAGAACCAGATCGCTTGATTAAAACCGGTATTCGAATCGCTCGCTTCTTCAGTGAACGGTTCGCCGTGTGGTTGGGAAATGAGCCGGTTCTTGAGCAAATTCGAGATGGATCATTTTATCTGTTCCCTCAATGAGAATTTTCATAGATTCTTGTTTTATTGTGATCTGTAGAAACATCACATTTTTTAAAATAATCAAACTACGAACTTATATGAGAGGAAACAAACAATTATTCTGGTCTGGCTTTTTTTGGGTCGGTTGCTACGTGCTAGACTGTAACTCGACTCACTAGTTCGGGACGCAATTCGAGGTGAGCATTGTGAATCTGGAACTATCTGGTTAGTTTATAGTGTGTGCCAAACTTATAAAATATCCGCGTCATGTGAGATTCGAACCTAGCCCAAAAGTTTGAGAGGCGCGGAAGCTAACCACTATATGAACTGAGATCGTGACAACTTAATAGATGAATCGTATACATGTGTTTCTTACACAGCGCAAACTTAGATATACAGTATACCCCGCCTTTCTTTAAGCGACAACAATAGCAGCGTCCATGAAAGAGGTTGCAGATCATGTAAGAAGCACTACAATACAAATTGAGAATCGATACTATTTCATCAACTTTCTAATTCAGTTCAAACAGAGATGTGAGTTTTGAAAGGTGAAAACATATAGAAAAAAAACCCAATCACCGCTCACAATTTGGGTAACTCATACAGAAATTCCGAACCAAACACGAAAATTGTAAACATTTTCGATGGAATTCACGTTCTTCAAACGCACTAAAATATTTTTATTCATACTGTAGGAGTCTCAGTAGGTATGAAAAGTACTATTACTCACCGTATCCTGCGCATCGGCCTCTTGATGAATCATGATCGACCACTGCAGCTGCCGGCTAGAACGGAATGATGGGGAAATGCACGCTATCAAACTCCTCACAGTGCACGTGCAACGAAAACGTGAGCAGGAAAAACGCGAAAGACATGAAAACAGCTTGAAAACTGGAAATCTTCACTCTCTCTCCTTCTCTCCTTCTCTCTCTCTCTCTCTCTCTCTCTCTCTCTCTCTCTCTCTCTCTCTCTCTCTCTCTCTCTCTCTCGCTCTTTCTCCAGTTGTTGAATAATTTTTCGCTAATATCATAGCGCAGTCTCAAAAGCTAAATGTTCCCTTTTCGAACCACGTTCTCTTATTCAAATCGATAAAGCAATTCGTTCTACATGCAGATGTGATGGATTGCTCCATACACCATACACATACAACAATAATGTTTACAATAGCTTTAAAAGACCATTCAAACCGATAAAGCAATTCGTTCTAAATACAGGTGCGATAAATTGCTATACACAATGCGTTTTACAATAGTTTGGAAAGACATAAATATATAAAATTGAAAATGATTCATTTCGATCGCATATAAAAAGAGGCAGAGACGGTATATGCCAAGTCCTCAACCATGTCCCCTATTTGGTTTCTTCTATCGGTCCTCGCCATTTGCAATGCGTCAGTTTCATTTTTCCCAATCTTTTTCTCTAAAACAACTCTGACAATCCCTGCCCATTGGCCAGTCACTTTTGTATAGTGTGTGTCAAATTTATAACTTATCCGCGTCATGTGAAATTCGAACCTAGCCCAAAAGTTTGGGAGGCGCGGAAGCTAACCACCATACCCTGAGATCATAACAACTTAGTGTAGGAATCTTATATATGTGTTTCTTACACAGCGCAAAGTTAGATATTATACAGTATACCCCGCCTTTCTTCAAGCGACAACAACAGCCTCCATGAAAGCGTTTGCAGATCATGTAGGTCTGCTGGAAGATCCCGGCACCTTCATCCCATGCTGCGTCTCCTCGAGCATACGCTATTTCTCTGCTTTTACATCTCGCCGGGATGTAAGAGACGAGCAATAGTAAGGCAGAGCGAGAGAAGCAGGATGGGATGAAGGTGCCGGGATCTCCTAGCATACGTACTCAGAGACGCTGACTGTCTTAGAGTCGTCGCCAACGGGAAGGCGGGAGGATACTCTATATCTCACTTTTCGCTTTGTACGCACATATGTCTTCGATTCTGAACTTGGTCGGTTATTTGCATCAATCGCGCAATGGTTAGCGCCCTGCTTCAAATCTTTTGCTCAAAGGTTCGATTCCGGCGAGAGACAGAAATTTATAAATTTGTCATTCACTATAGTCTGTCTGCGCCCTCATTGATCAGCTTGATCTCTCGGTTTTCTTGCTGGTCATTTTGTTGGAACAGCAAGCTACAAAAGCGAGAGAGCACACAGGTCAATGAGCCCGCAGACAGGCTTAGACTATCTGCGTCTCTCTGACCTGCACACTCTCTCGTCGAGGCCGCTACAAAAATGGCCTGCTAACTGGCAAGGAGTTGTCTGAGTGGCAGGAATGATTTTGTTGGAACATTTCCATACTCCTATTCCGCAGAGAGTTGTGAAAGCACAGAAATAGCGTGTCTGCGAGGAGACGCAGGTTTGCATAAGCGGGTTGGGTTGCTAAAGAATCCGTCCCGCTTCAATTTTGACCTTTCACTTAATAATCTGACCCCACGGCAAATTTAAAACCATTATCAAAAATATATACTTTTATGTCATCTTGTCATCTTGCTTCGTTTTCTCAGAATAGCGATTTACGTAATGACACCGATGGGGGGGGGGGGGGGGGGGGGGGGGGTTGCGTACGGGGTATGCTCAAAATAGCCTATAGAAGTGCAAAAGTGATTTTCAAACACTCTATATCATGCGACTACACAATTAGAGACTAAAAACCGAAAACAAATCTGGATATAAATAAACCAAGACAAATTGCGTCACCGTGAAAATTTTCATGCCCCATTTTTTATTGCTTGACGTCATGCAAATTTTACAGATTTTTAATCAGAAAGTTCCTCCATGGTCTATGGGAAGACATTAATATAACTTTTTTGAGACATATAACTTTTTTGAGCTTTTTAAATTTTTCGTGGAACTCAAATTATTGCGGAACGGTTTCTTTAATGGACATGGCCTCAGATCTGTGTTCCTCCTAAAAACGGGAAATACCAATGCACTGAATGAGTTACTCTTAGTGCAAATTTTGTTCGAACTCGGAAATCTGGAAGTTCTTGAAGTTAGAACATTTTCCAAAACGTTCTCGATTATTATGATAGCAACTTAGCAACATGCAATGCAGTGGTAACACACTACAGCTCGGCGTGAAAAGTAGTGTAAACCTAAACACTGATAAAACCAGAATTATTCACACCGAATTGTATTGAAGAAGGACAGTTATGTGGACCAATCCCGACCCTACAGTCCTTTAGACGGCAATACCTAATCAATAGGAGTTTGAAAGACCGATGCGTCGGTATTGGTCCACATAAACGTCCTACTTTGAGTTCTGTTTTTATTTTGTATGTTTTTCAGAAGTCTGACCTCTCCAGGAGCCGAAAGAGAACCGGTCGACATGACTGCCCCTCCGGGTAGTAAAGTCACAATGTGAGTATATAGTCGTCGCCAACGGAAAGGCGACAGGATACTGTATATCTCACTTTCCATTGTGTAAGCACACATGTCTTCGATTCGAAGGCCTGTCCGTTATGTGTTCTAATAGCGCATTGGTTAGTACCCTGCTACGAATATTTTGCTCGCAGGTTCGATTTTGGCGAGAGACAAAAATTTATAAATTTGGCACCCACTATAGTGCGTGCCAGATTAATAAAATTCTGTCGCTCGCCGGAATCGAAACTGCGAGCAAGTGGTTCGTAGCAGAGAACCACTGCTATTTGAAATCTGGAAGGTGAGTTTCAGTTTGATAGAGCGTTTTTTTCCTACAAGACACTTTCAAATATGACAATTTTGTTTTTTTCCTACAAGACACTTTCAAATATGACAATTTTGTACGTGATGCAAACTTTGAATGATCTTACTGTAATAGTCTTGGTTGAAATGGAAAAGACCATAGTGAGGAACCATACAATACGTTAGAACTATTTATATACATCATGAAAATATGAGAACTGAGAATAACACCGAAATCGTCAAAATCGGTCGAAACGATTCTGAGTGGCACCTTTCACTGAGCACATATTTTTATAATAACATCCAAAAGTGTTAATGACAGCAAATATTTTTGTTTCGAATAAATATAACACTAATATTTGTATACATTGTGTTACAATTGTTTTTCAATTACAGATTAAGTCATCCTAGATGTATGGCCGAGTGTGGACAGTTCCACCAGTTCGGATACTGCAAATATGTCTGCAATATAATAGCTTCTGCTGAAGCAGAGATAGAGAATTGATTCGTTTCTTCAAATAAACTCTATATTTCATTTTTTGTTTCAAAAGTGTTAAGTTTTATTTGTCACATCACAATGTTGTGTTACTAAGTTACAATGTTGGAGCTACACCTCTTTATTTTCACGTTCATTCACCTCATATAGTTTCTAGGTGGTTAGCATCGTACATGTCACAGAGATGAGAAGTGACCTAATCTTTGATGGAGTTTCATCTTGTTACATGACGTGATTGCCCTTTATGACCAAGAAGAAACGGATACAAACTACACACACAGCGAAAAAGATCGACATACATCGTATATAGTCGTTGCAAACGGAAAGGCGGGAGGCTACTGTATATCTCACTTTCCGCTGTGTACGCACACATGTCTTTGATTCTAAAGCTCGACGGTTATGTTCTCTAATAGCGTAGTGGTTAGTGTCCTGCTACGAATCTTTTGCTCGCGGGTTCGATTCCGGCGGGACACATACATGTATTAGTATAAAAAACGAGTGTAAAGAAAGTAAAGATTAGTTTTGGATAAACATGTACAAGAAATATAAAAGAAGTCCAATAAAAATATTTTGAGGAAAATGCTAATCTCGCTTCTCTTGAAAACAACGGAGTATAAGCTAGATTATTGTGAGTCGCAGTCAGAAGTTTTCTTCCGGTAGCAAAAAAGTCGGTATCCTTTTTTTGAATTTTTAAACCGAGCGAGATTAGACTTTTCCTCAAATAATTTTTATTGGACTTCTTTTATATTTCTTGTACATGTTTATCCAAAACTAATCTTTACTTTCTTTACACTCGTTTTTTATACTAATTGAACTCTTTTTCTATGGTTACGAAGTAACGGTCATTTTTGATAAAAATAATATTTTTGAACAATAAGCTAAACAAGGAATATTATGTTTCTCTATTGGAGTTTTAAACCGTGCCGTAGTTCAGAACGTTTGGTGTAGTTGTAACCTCGTTCAAGTAAGAGCAAATGTTGTGCTCCAGGCAGGAGCCGAACCTTCGTTCGCCGTACGTGAATAGAGCTTTTATCCAATCCGCTATTCAGACATGTGGATAGGAATGAAAACCAAGCTGTACCCGCCTGTCATGGGTTCTCCATTGGAAAAAGTCTTCCTACTACACGTTAAACTCTTCTTTCATTTTTATTTTCACAAAACCGGTCTATCCATAATTTTTTGCGAGACCATTTTCGGCTCTCTCACACGTAATATTCAAATTTCAGACATACCTGGAAAATACGTATATCTCAACTTTTTTAGAGCTTTTCAATAATGTAAAAATTTTGGGAATAAGTTAATTTTGTGCGAAACTATGCCGAGATTTGAGGAGGCGGACACTATTGTCGCCGGCGCCGCCGCCGCCGCCCCGCACGGAAGCCATTTTTGCGAGACGTTGGGCCCTCTAACTCCTCTCAATAAATTACTACTTGGAAAGGGAACTTGGTATCTTGTAGACGTGTTGCCCTTCAGTGATTCATGCAAAAATCTAAGAAAATGGTCGACGTACTTTGAAGAAAATTGTAATAATCTGTTTTGTAATGTCTGCAGACCTTTGAACAAAAACTAATCTGCGCAGCGCTCCGCGCTGCGCCCGATATAAAAATGGCACCCACTATAGTAGTACTCAGGAAAAAACGCACCCCGTAAGTATTGTATCAGCTTTTTGTCTGTTGTTCTTTGATCTCTCTTTTTGTGGAAGCTTGCACAGTGGGTTCTCAGTTATCATGACATTGATCCAAGTACGTATGCTAGAAGATCCCGGCACCTTCATCCCATCCTGCGTCTCTCGCTGCGGAATCAAAGAGCAAAGAAATAGCGTACGTTGGAGGAGACGCAGGATGGGATGAAGGTGCCGGGATCTTTTAGCATACGTACTCCGGTGGCATGCGACAAGGAATATTCTATTCTAATTCGTAATTTTATGATATAAAAATTCTTAAAAAAACCTCTCAAAAAATAGAAGCTTGCGCTTCAACGACCTTAGAAAGTTCCGGCAAACTTTTTGGAGATTCCGGGTTAGTGTGAAACAATAACGATCTTTTCTCTGGCCAAGATTAGTTATTGCTCTCTAAAAGCTGTTATATCGTCCACTTTTTTACTGTATTCAAATTGTTTATTATATAGAACAGTTATGAAACTTTTTTATTGGATTTATCAAACAGTCTGCGTATGTTGCTTCTTGCTCTTCGCATCGGGGACGAATCCCATTTGCCAGGTGTCAGGCTGTGACGAATATGCACCAGACGGGTGGTCCGGAAATAGTCCTGCAACGAAAAACCGTAATAAAAGCGAGTGACAATATATCTGAGTTGTAGTTTGAGCTCCAGCGCGCAGAGTGTTTTTCTAATTACGACTGGAACGCCGCAGGCTGAAACTACAAACACAAAAATTTAGAGCAAAACATACAGTACCGACTAGAGAGTTTGCCTGAGCAAGCTTATACGGCTTATGTTATTGAGCTCGTAGTTGGATTTTGTTCTATAACAAGCCTGTGACTACAACTGAACTACTGTGACGAATATGCACCAGACGGGTGGTACGGAAATAGTCCTGCAACGAGAGTTTTTGTACTTTATAGTTCGATGAACGTTGTCTTGTAATCAGATTTTACATCAAACATACAACATTGTGGGACTCGTTTTGTCATAGAAACTTAAACTTAAACTTAAACAATTAGCTCAGTTAACTTTTAGTAGTTTCTGTTTTGTAATCTAGGTGGCCGTGCCAGACGGGTGGTCCGAAAATAGTCCTGCAACGATGCAAAATTTTAGTTTGATCTCGATGCATGCTCTAACCTCATGATTCTAGAACGAAAAGCAGAGATCAAACTACGAACACATCAGTTTCGATCGAGATGTACCGTATCGACCAGCTATCCCTGAGCGAACCATATAGCTAACCTATAGAGTTTGCTATTCCTTTAGCTAGCTTATGCTGTATGTAATGTCAAGATTGTAGTTCGATTTCGCGATCATTTAACAAGTCTTTGGTTTTATTTCGTCGCGCGCAGCCCGAAGCGCTGCGCAGATTAGTTTTTGATCACAACATTGCGGACTTTCAAAAGTGGTTTTATGCCATTTTCTCAAAAACTCCTGAACGGATTTTTGAGATTTTGATGGAAAGAGATAGAGGAGGAAAGGCTTTATCATTGAGCTATTCGATATTTAATGTGCGACCAGTGATCTACAGTTATGCTGAATATCGTCTCGCAAAAATGTCCTCCGACGGCGGCCGCGTGGCGTGGCGCGGCGGCCGCAAAACCGACGAATCTAACCGATTCGTCTGAAATTTGGAATATAGTTAGAAACAGCAGAGTTATGTGTAAATCTGAAATCTTGGACCAATCGGTTGAAAATGAGCCATTTTATCGCCTTGGATACATTGCATTCAGCTGCTTTCACAATCACTTCTAGATGTGCGGAGTGTGCGAAGTGAGCTGTTGTTTTGTTTTTTGGTAGTTGGAGTAGATTAACGTATATTGAATAAGCAATTAGGTTAATCTGTAGAGATCCTGACTCCATAAAAAGGTTAATCGAACAAAAACAAAAATGATGGTGGTCGTGAAAGGATTCGAACCCTCGGCCTACTGGACTGTAGTGCGCTGCTCTGCCGACTGAGCCAAATAGCCACGAAGAGTGGAAGAAATGGACGGCGCCACACGTGCGCTGCCCGAAATCAAGGGTTGATCACGGTTTCTGAGAGAAGGCTTACTAACCAAACTCGTAACGCAGTTTTTGTTTTTAAAGCATCAACCCAGCGTGTGTGAATAGATTAAAATATATTGGAAAAGCAATTGTGTTAATCCGTAGAGATCCTGACTACATAAAAAGGTTAATCGAACAAAAACAAAAATGCTGTCCGTGAAAGGATTCGAACCCTCGGCCTACAGAACTGTAGTGCGCTGCTCTGCCGACTGAGCCAAATCGTCACAAAAGAAGAAAAAATGGACGGCGCCACACGTGCGCTGCCCGAAATCAAGGATTGATCACGGTTTCTGAGAGAATGCTTACTAACCAGAGTTCTAACGCAGTTTATGTTCTGCAAATCAACTTAGTATTCATTGTTACGTTGAAAAAAGTTTAATAATAATTGATTAGATGCTCATTATTTCCTATCTATTGATTCATTATTTCCTTCGGAAATATAGAAAATGAGGACAATTTGTATAAAAAAACGATGTAAAGTGAGAGACGATTAGCTTTTGAGATTGAACTGCATGGAATATAGAAAAGGAGGACAATAACTCAAGAGGGAAATAAAAAATCTAATCTCGCAATTTTCATGATCATCCTGACAGACTGATTCAAAAAATATATGCTAAATCTTTTAGAAAAGTCCGCTTACACTAAAAACGTATCTGAAACAAAAATCAGCTATACTGTCAGTCTATCGCACAGTCACGTGAAACATGTTAAACACAGCAGAAGTCGGAAACGTGAAACGACAAAGTGCACACTTAGGCTATTAGAATGCTAACTTTACATGAATATTCAAGAAACTTATAGTGTACTCTGTTCTGTTATCATTTTTGAATCAATGGTGATAATCATATTAGGACGTTTCATCTAATTGTTTGCTGCAAGTTTTTTTTTTCACTGAAAAACAAAATGTTTTTGACCCATGAAAATTGCGAGATTACATTTTTCATTTCCCTCTTGAGTTATTGTCCTCCTTTTCTATATTCCATGCAGTTCAATCTCAAAAGCTAATCGTCTCTCACTTTACATCGTTTTTATACAAATTGCTTTCTCCTTCATATTCGTGGCGTGTATTGAGACTACAACTGAACTAGTATAGTTTGTTCCACCCACTTATAACCCTCTACAGTATTCTGCTAACACTTCCGGGTCCAAGTTTACTATATTAGCGTATTCAGAACGCTTCAAAATGTTCATAGTGTCTTCTGCATGTTTACTACTACTAACTCTGAAAAGTTGAAATCAAAGTAATGACTTTTTCATTAGAAAACACCCCCTTGAATAATTGACGGATTACTGTAGGAGTACATCGATTGGTGAAACAGACTATATAACAAATAGGCGACGTCTGGGCCAGAACTAGTTCCGCAACGACCGTCTTTTTGTACTTTGTAGTCTGATAAATGTTTCCTTGTAATTAGATTTCACATCAAACATACAACATTGTGGGACTCGTTTTGTCATAGAATCTTCTAACAATTAGGGCACCTATAGAGTTTGCTATTCCTTTAGCTAGCTTATGCTGTGTGTAATGTCAAGATTGTAGTTCGATTTCGCGATCATTTGACAAGTCTGTGGTTTTATCTCATTGCTTGCTCCTTCATATTCGTGGCGTGTATTGAGACTACAACTGAACTAGTGTAACAAATAGGCGACGTCTGATAAATGTTTCCTTGTGACTCGGTTGTACATTTAAATAAATTGAAGAAACAGACAAACACTCATGCAGGTGCACGAATTCCCGCGTAAATTTTATATTTTACGTGACATTTGAAGAAAGGATTATACTTTTAGTAACTTGCACAGTCACGTGAAACATGTTAAACACAGCACAACTCAGAAACGTGCAATGAAAAAATGCACGATACCTCATTAGAATGCTAACTCTACTCTTCACGTGACTATTCAGTTCACTTCAAGTATACTGAATTTTGCAACAACCATTTTAAATGGAGAAACATACTAAACTCAAGGCAGTTCACGAATTCTCGCGTATTTTGTTCATACTTTATGTGACTATTGAATCTAGGATTACCTTCAGATTCCTCCGTTGTCTAACCGCTTTCCTAGGCGTGGTTCGATTTCGTGTCATTTTCAGTGGTGGCGCGGGAGGGGGAGGGGTTCCACTTCCATTGGGGTAGAGGGAACATTCGCGATGGAGACGCTGCTCGGAGGATATTTCCATGGAAGGCTGGAATGATAGAGGTAGAGAGAAAGGGAGAGAGAGAAAGGGGAGAAAGAGAGAGGAAATGAGAAAAAGAGTGTGAGAAGAGAAGGAGATAAACAGAGAAAGGAGGAGATGGATTACCATAAAGGGAGGGAGACTGGAATAGATAGAGGTGGTATGAACTCGATACACACCATACTTCACAAATTTCCACTGAGAAGGAGGTGTCAAACTACAAACAAGGCGGGGTAAGGCAACCATACACTGCACGGGCCTGCTTTGGAATGAACGTACTGGGGCTACGTAACATAGAGGACTGAGAAGAGGAAGGCGGTAGTACAAATGATAGTGAGAGTGAGAGGGTAAGAGACTGAGAGAAAGAGAGGTAGAGAGAGATTCAGAGATTCAGAGAGAGAGAAAGTGAATGGTACGACATTTTTGTTAACTCAGATGTTTTTTGAAAATGCGAAAGGGATCAGAAAACCATTTACTCATGTAAGGACTTCCCGTTGAAGTCAATAAAGGGGTGTAGACAAAAATACTAGTGCAAAGTATGAGTTAATGGCAGCAGGTAATGTAAAAAGGTTATAAAGCACTTCACTTTTGAAAATAACCTTCCGGCGTAAAAACGGTCACGAATGTTTACATTGCTTCATTCGTTCGTAACTTCTTACGGTACTCACATGAATTTTCTCTGACAAAAATTTTTTCTATCAAATTTTCTGTATCAATCCGATTACAGAACAAATTGGAAATAGAAAACTTTTCGGAATTTTTAAATGTCTAGAAGATACCTGAAAATTTTATTATCATACGTTACAATCGTATGGAACAGACTATATTACATTATGGGAATGTAACCAAATATTGGTTGTGGTTTGAGCTAAAACCAATCCATAGTTCATGAATTTCGACAGAGACGAGATCAAACTACAAGCACAGAAGAATGTAAAAATCAAAATACACCGTCTAGGCCTAGTTTAGATAAAGCGAACCGTACACGTAAAGGTGAAATTGCGTGAATCACGTGGAATAGTGACGTATGTACAGATATTTGGTGCAGATGGTTTATGAAGAGGGTGCAGAGGTCACTATGAGCAGCCACCTGTTACCACATAACTGGAATTAAGTGGTGGAATTAGGGTCTCGGGTCAGGCTGTCAGAGATATAAAAATGTTGAGTGCACCCGTCTGCTAAGTTTGTAGTTTGATCGGTTTTTTCCAGTTGTGATTGGCATTCCTGATGGTCTGCTGTCAAACTACAATTCATATATTCGGTCACATTCACAGTCTGACTTTTCCGTTTGCCCAACTGCATAAAAATCAAACTACAAACACAGCAGAAGAAACCATCTGGGACCCGGTCTACGAATGACTTTTTTTGTGAGAGTTTGCTTTTACAGAATAGTGTCGGAATGTTAACGAGTTTTTTTTCGACAAGTACTACATGATAAGAATACAGGAACCTTTAAGTTTAACTGTAAAATAAAGGAAAAGCTCAGGATTTCGAAAGAGTCAATGGCTGTATGATAGAGATCATAATAGGCCTGGTCGGAAGAGATGGGAGACTATATGACAATACAGTGCCCAATTGTTGCACACGACATTATTAATGCATGATGTCTCGCGTTAATGAGGTCTTCTTTGTTCATCGTGCGAATGTTTAGGGGAGATTCATTCGAACGGAAATTTTCGAAGAAAGGCAAAACAGGAACTATTCGTAAAAAGTGGGGGACCAGGAAGTGTGTGAGTTCTGTTCGGTTTCACCGTTTTCTGCAAAAAGTGAACAATACGATGTTGTGAATGAGTGTGCAACAAAAAAAACAATACATTTGTTTGCACTACGGTTCACAAAAACAGAATATACAAAGTATAACTTGAACTTAAAAGTGCATAGTGGTTTCCCCTAAGAACGTTGTGAACCGTTGTGCAAACAAATGTATTGTTCTTTTTTTGTTGCACACTCATTCACAACATCGTATTGTTCACTTTTTGCAGAAAACGGTGAAACCGAACAGAACTCACACATTTCCTGGTCCTCCACTTTTTACGAATTGTTCTCTTTTTGCTAGTTGTACTAGTACAACCACTCCTAGAGTTGACTTAGAAAAACGATTTTTAAAAAGTGGTGACTATCAAACATCATGATATCTGGAAGTTCCGAATTTTCAAACGATGTGATCCTACTTTTTAAAAAAGTAGGATCACATCGTTTGAATTGGCGCTAATTGACCTCTTAAATTGGCGTGACAGGCGAAACTGGTTCAAAAAACAGTTTTTTCCGCATCGTTAATTAAAATCTGAATATTGTGAAAAATCTGCGTCATTACATACAGTACAAAGAAAATCTTTTCTCAATTGGCGCGAACGAGCGCCAGCATTGGCGCAATATATGGAACATGTTACTCCTATTGGTGAAAAAATAACTGGAATGAATCGCCTCGACCAATTAGCACAATTTCCGACTGTTTTTTGGTTCAGAAACCCTATTTTTAATTTTGGCGCCATTTGGCGGATAAAGTACCGTTTTGGCGCAGAAGCTCAAAGAAATGTTGGTATCCAAGCCGTATTCGTCTATGTTCATAGTTCGGACATCTGTGGAACATATCGCTCGTTACCCTACTTTCCTAGCGTTGTTCTAGTTTGGCGCCACTGGGCGCCAGCGTTTGGCGCCAAACAGAAACCATGACACCAAATTTTCAGAGAAGCCTGGGATTCACTAATCTAACCTCTGTGCAAAATTTGGGAGCATTTCATCCATGGGAACACATATTTTCCAGCTTCTGGCGCCTATTGGTGCCCGCGCCAAGCGCCAAACTAAACGTGACATCACCAAACTTTGAAGGCCGAGCTAACTCTGGGGTCTACGCATGTGTGCCGAATTTCAGCCGAATCGGCCCAGTAGTTAAAAAAATAATTTTCTATGCGGACACCGGACGAGCGACGCGCTCCGAGCTCCGAGCTCCGAGACGAGGGACGAGGGACGAGGGACGAGGGACAACTGAAATTTTCATAACGACACAACAGCATAACTTTTTTCAACCTTGACCGATTTTCCTAATTTTTTTACACAACATGTGTTGAATAGATATCTAGCTCTCTCTTTTTTTAAATTACAAAAAAAAAATGTTTTATTCGAAGACTTTTGTGGTTTGAAAGCCAAAAATGGGTGCGCAATGGCCAAACCAAACACAAACCAAACACAAAAATCAAATTGCAAGTGCCAAAAGTATTGGCCCGTATAATAATAGTACCCTAGTTACGTGACCCGTCATTCTTATATTAATTACAAGTGCCCTTATAGGGCAGACTTTACTTAGCCTTTCTTTCGTAGTAAATATCCCTTTTACGTGCCCGCTAGTACCCTTTTAGTTGCCCTACAGCTGACCCGCGAGTTCTGAGTTCCCATTAGGCTTTCCCTATGGTCAATCAATCAACAGATGACTAACAGATTCTCTTACAGGTTCCGCCTCCAATTGTAGCGAGGGACAGGACTTCTCCCCCCGCGAACCGAGCGAGATGGCAGCTCGTCTTTATTTTCTGTTATTTGTTTGATCTGTCACATGAATCAATTCTATCTCTCTGTTTTGTCATTATTGCGAGCTCGTAGGAATACCTACTCGCACACTCATAATTGGTAGCAGCTCTGGTAACTTTCCACCGACTATTTCTAGTTTCTCTTAAATTTCCCACCCTCCCACCCTTAGTTCTGTTTCTCGTTCCTTTAGTGTGTTTGACTCTCTTCGTGAGAGCGTCCCTTTGAGGCGCACCCCATCACCTTTTGCGTTTTCTTACAACGCCGTCCACGCAATCGGTGAAGCGCCCGGAAAAAGTTGGCCTTACACTGATTGCGTAGTGCGCTACGGTAAATGAGGACGTCCCTTTCAGCCCCGTTCTGTGTTGTTCCCTAAATCTGGAAGGTGAGTTTCAGTTTGGTAGAGGGTTTTTTTTCCTACAAGACACCTTCAAATTTGCCAATTTTGTACTTCGTGATGCAAACTTTAAATGATCCTACTGTAATAGTCTTGGTAGAAATGGAAAAGACCATAGTGAGGAACCATACAGTACGTCACAACTATTTATATACATCATGAAAATATGAGAACTGAGAATAACACCAAAATCGTCAAAATCGGTCGAAACGATTATGAGTGTTTCAAATAAGTATAACACTAATATTTGTATACATTGTGTTACAATTGTTTTTTAATTACAGATTAAGTCATCCTAGATGTATGGCCGAGTGTGGACAATTCCACCAGTTCGGATACTGCAAATATGTCTGCAATATAATAGCTTCTGCTGAAGCAGAGAAAGAAAATTGATTCGTTTCTTCAAATAAACTCTATATTTCTTTTTTTGTTTCAAAAGTGTTAAGTTTTATTTGTCACATCACAATGTTGGAGCTACAACCTCTTTATTTTCACGTTCATTCACCTCATATAGTTACTAGGTGGTTAGCATCGTACATGTCACAGAGATGAGAAGTGACCTAATCTTTGATGGAGTTTCATCTTGTTACATGACGTGATTGCCCTATTATGACCAAGAAGAAACGGATTCAAACTACACACACAGCGAAAAAGATCGACATATATCGTATATAGTCGTTGCCAACGGAAAGGCGGAAGGGTACTGTATATCTCACTTTCCGCTGTGTACGCACACATGTCTTTGATTCTAAAGCTCGACGGGTATGTTCTCTAATAGCGTAGTGGTGCTCCTGCTACGAATCTTTTGCTCGCGGATTCGATTCCGGCGGGACACATGAATGTATAAAAATGGCACCCACTATAGTAAAACTCAGGAAATTTTGTCTGTTGTTCTTTGCTCTCTCTTTTTGTGGAAGCTTGCACAGTGGGTTCTCAGTTATCATGACATTGATCCGAGTACGTATGCTAGAAGATCCCGGCACCTTCATCCCATCCTGCGTCTCTCGCTCTGCCTCACTATTTCTTGTCTCTCACATCCCGGCGGAATCAAAGAGCAAAGAAATATCGTACGTTGGAGGAGACGCAGGATGGGATGAAGGTGCCGGGATCTTTTAGCATACGTACTCCGGTGGCATGCGACAAGGAATATTCTATTCTAATTCGTATTTTTATGATATAAAAATTCTTAAAAAAACCTCTCAGAAAATAGAAGCTTGCGCTTCAACGACCTTAGAAAGTTCCGGCGAATCTTCTGGAGATTCCGAGTTAGTGTGAAACAATAACGATCTTTTCTCTGTCCAAGATTAGTTATTGCTCTCTAAAAGCTGTAATATCGTCCACTTTTCTACTGTATTCAAATTGTTTATTATATAGAACAGTTATGAAACTTAAACTTTTTTATTGGATTTATCAAACAGTCTGCGTATGTTGCTTCTTGCTCTTCGCATCGGGGATGAATCCCATTTGCCGGGTGTCAGGCTGTGACGAATATGCACCAGACGGGTGGTCCGGAAATAGTCCTGCAACGAAAAACGGTAATAAAAGCGAGTGACAATATATCTGAGTTGTAGTTTGAGCTCCAGCGCGCGGAGTGTTTTTCTAATTACGACTGGAACGCCGCAGGCTGAAACTACAAACACAAAAATTTAGAGCAAAACTACCAGTATCGACTAGAGAGTTTGCCTGAGCAAGCTTATACGGCTTGTGTTATCCAGCTCGTAGTTGGATTTGGTTCTATAACAAGCTTGTGAATACAACTGAACTACAACACCAGAATTGTCTTGAATCAAGGTCGAAACGATTTTGAGTCGCACCTTTCACTGAGCCCATATTTTCATAATAATATCCAAAAGTCTTAATGACAGCAATTATGTTTGTTTCAAATGAATATAACACTAATATTTACTTCTAACACCTTCAACACCCTCAACACCTCCAATTTTACACTTTGTGGTGCAAACTTAAATTATCCTACTGTGTGAGACTTGGTAGAAATGGAAACGACTATAGTGAGGAGCCATACAATACGTTAGAACTATTTATATACATCATGTTACAATTGTTTTTTAATTACAGATTCAGTCATCCTAGATGTATGGCCGAGTGTGGACACTTCCACCAGTTCGAATATTGTAAATATGTCTGCAATATACTAGCTTCTGCTGAAGCAGAGAAAAGCAATTGATTTATCGACTTTTTCATTCGAATAAACCCATCTATTTCAAGATTCAAGTTTTAAGCTTTACTTGCAACATCGCTTTTCGTTCGAAACTAGTTAATCACACCGTGTATCGATATCAAAGTACAACGAATATTTGATTCATCTATATAAAAACTTGTATGCTAAACTTTTTTATCAGTTTTATCGAATAGTCTGCGTATGTTGCTTCTTGCTCTTCGCATCGGGGATGAATCCCATTTGCCGGGTGTCAGGCTGTGACGAATATGCACCAGACGGGTGGTCCGGAAATAGTCCTGCAACGAAAAACGGTAATAAAAGCGAGTGACAATATATCTGAGTTGTAGTTTGAGCTCCAGCGCGCAGAGTGTTTTTCTAATTACGACTGGAACGCCGCAGGCTGAAACTACAAACACAAAAATTTAGAGCAAAACAACCAGTATCGACTAGAGAGTTTGCCTGAGCAAGCTTATACGGCTTGTGTTATCCAGCTCGTAGTTGGATTTGGTTCTATAACAAGCTTGTGAATACAACTGAACTACTGTGACGAATATGCACCAGACGGGTGGTACGGAAACAGTCCTGCAACGAGAGTTTTTGTACTTTGTAGTTTGATGAACGTTTTCTTGTAATCAGATTTTACATCAAACATACAACATTGTGGGACTCGTTTTGTCATAGAAACTTAAACTTGTAAAAATTAGGTCAGTTAACTTTTAGTTGTGTCTGTTTTGTAATCTAGATGGCCGTGCCAGACGGGTGGTACGGAAGTAGTCCTGCAACCTGCAACTATGCAAAATTGTAGTTTGATCTCGATGCGCGCTATTTATCCTAATGATTTTTGAGCGAAAAGCAACGGGATCAAACAACAAACACAGCGGTTTTGACCGAGATGTACCGTATCGACCAGCTATCCGTGAGCGAACCCTATAGCCAACCTCTAGAGTTCGCTAATCTCTTAGTTAGCTTGTGCTCTATGAAAAGTGAAGGTTGTAGTTTGATCTCATGGCTTTCTGCTTCATATTTGTCAACTATGGCGTTCACCGAGACTACAACTGAACTACTGTAACAAATATGCGACGGTTGGTTCGGAAATAGTACTGCAACGACAGTCTTTGTACTTTGTAGTCTAATAAACGCTCCCTTGTAATCAGATTTCACATCAAACATACAACATTGTGGGACTCGTTTTGTCTTAGAATCTTCTAACAATTAGGGCAGTTAACTTTTAGTAGTTTCTGTTTTGTAATCTAGGTGGCCGTGCCAGACGGGTGGTCCGGAAATAGTCCTGCAACGATGCAAAATTTTAGTTTGATCTCGATGTATGCTCTAACCTCATGGTTCTAGAATGAAAATCAGAGATCAAACTACGAACACATCAGTTTTGATCGAGATGTACCGTATCGACCAGCTATTTCTGAGCGAACCATATAGCTAACCTATAGAGTTTGCTATTCCTTTAGCTAGCTTATGCTGTATGTAATGTCAAGATTGTAGTTCGATTTCGCGATCATTTAACAACTGAACTAGTGTAACAAATATGCGACGTCTGGGCCAGAACTAGTTCCGCAACGACGGTATTTTTGTACGTTGTAGTCTGATAAATGTTTCCTTGTGACTCAGTTGTACATTTAAATAAATTGAAGAAACAGACAAACACTCATGCAGGTGCACGAATTCCCGCGTAAATTTTATATTTTACGTGACATTTGAAGAAAGGATTATACTTTTAGTAACTTGCACAGTCACGTGAAAGATGTTAAACACAGCACAACTCAGAAACGTGCAATGACAAAATGCACGATACCTCATTAGAATGCTAACTCTACTCTTTACGTGACTATTCAGTTCACTTCAAGTATACTGAATTTTGCAACAATCCTTTCAAATGGAGAAACATACTAAACTCAAGGCAGTTCACGAATTCTCGCGTATTTTGTTCATACTTTATGTGACTATTGAATCAAGGATTACCTTCCGATTCCTCCGTTGTCTAACCGCTTTCCCAGGCGTGGTTCGATTTCGTGTCATTTTCAGTGGTGGCGCGGGAGGGGGAGGGGTTCCACTTCCATTGGGGTAGAGGGAAGATTCGCGATGGAGACGCTGCTCGGAGGATATTTCCATGGAAGACTGGAATGATAGAGGTAGAGAGAAGGGGAGAGAGAGAAAGGGGAGAAAGAGAGAGGAAATGAGAAAAAGAGTGTGAGAAGAGAAGGAGATAAACAGAGAAAGGAGGAGATGGATTACCATAAAGGGAAGGGAGACTGGAATAGATAGAGGTGGTATGGACTCGATACACACCATACTTCACAAATTTCAACTGAGAAGGAGGTGTCAAACTACAAACACGGTGGGGTAAGGCAACCATACACTGCACGGGCCTGCTTTGGAATGAACGTACTGGGGCTACGTAACATAGAGGACTGAGAAGAGGAAGGCGGTAGTACAAATGATAGTGAGAGTGAGAGGGTAAGAGACTGAGAGAAAGAGAGGTAGAGAGAGATTCAGAGATTCAGAGAGAGAAAGTGAATGGTACGACATTTTTGTTAACTTAGATGTTTTTGAAAATGTGAAAATGATCAGAAAACCATTTACTCATGTAAGGACTTCCCGTTGAAGTCAATAAAGGGGTGTAGACAAAAATACTAGTGCAAAGTATGAGTTAATGGCAGCAGGTAATGTAAAAAGGTTATAAAGCACTTCACTTTTGAAAATAACCTTCCGGCGTAAAAACGGTCACGAATGTTTACATTGCTTCATTCGTTCGTAACTTCTTACGGTACTCACATGAATTTTCTCTGACAAAATTTTTTTCTATAAAATTTCTGTATCAATCCGATTACAAAACAAATTGGAAATAGAAAACTTTTCGGAATTTTTAAATGTCTAGAAGATACCTGAAAATTTTATTATCATACATTACAATCGTATGGAACAGACCATATTACATTATGGGAGTTTAACCAAATATTGGTTGTGGTTTGAGCTAAAACCAATCCATAGTTCATGAATTTCGACAGAGAGGAGATCAAACTACAAGCACAGAAGAATATAAACATCAAAATTCACCGTCTAGGCCTAGTTTAGATAACGCGAACCCTATACGTAAACGTGCAATTGCGTTAATCACGTGGAATAGTGACGTATGTACTGGTATTTGGTGCAGATGGTTTATGAAGAGGGTGCAGAGGTCACTATGAGCAGCCACCTGTTACCACATAACTGGAATTAAGTGGTGGAATTAGGGTCTCGGGTCAGGCTGTCAGAGATATAAAAATGTTGAGTGCACCCGTCTGCTGAGTTTGTAGTTTGATCAGTTTTTTCCAGTTGTGATTGGCATTCCTGATGGTCTGCTGTCAAACTACAATTCATATATTCGGTCACATTCACAGTTTGACTTTTCCGTTTGCCCAACTGCATAAAAATCAAACTACAAACACAGCAGAAGAAACCATCTGGGACCCGGTCTACGAATGACTTTTTTTGTGAGAGTTTGCTTTTACAGAATAGTGTCGGAATGTAAACGAGTTTTTTTTTTCGACAAGTACTACATGATAAGAATACAGGAACCTTTAAGTTTAACTGTAAAATAAAGGAAAAGCTCAGGATTTCGAAAGAGTCAATGGCTGTATGATAGAGATCATAATAGGCCTGGTCGGAAGAGATGGGAGACTATATGGCAATACAGTGCCCAATTGTTGCACACGACATTATTAATGCATGATGTCTCGCGTTAATGAGGTCTTCTTTGTTCATCGTGCGAATGTTTAGGGGAGATTCATTCGAACGGAAATTTTCGAAGAAAGGCAAAAACAGGAACTATTCGTAAAAAGTGGGGGACCAGGAAGTGTGTGAGTTCTGTTCGGTTTCACCGTTTTCTGCAAAAAGTGAACAATACGATGTTGTGAATATACTTATCTTTATTATTTATTTCTATTATAATTTGTAGTAATTCCTGACGTTGTTTACTATGAGAATTTAGCAGATGACAAGTTTTTGCAGAGTTGAGCACATTTTCATATTAGATAAATCATATAACCTCTCGTGTGTTGACATAGGGGGAGAGAGCGCAAACAAGATAGTTCAACTAGTTTTGCGTGACTAATTGACTATGCATGATTGGTACATATTTGTTTGTTTGTGACCGAAAATAATGCGAATACAATTGAAAATGAGACTTTTCGTTGAAGAATTTGGAATGGACGTACTCAAAAATAAAAGTACCGCTTGAATGTTGTCCATGGCATGATGAAGCTGCGTGAACACTTTTGGTATCAAGGGTACCCACATTTGGGTTGTAGTTTGACCTGTATACAGTTGAAAATTGTTCGAATGTTACACTATCAATCTTACATACACTACAGCTCAAGTTGCATGTACCTGGCGCGGTAGCAATCCGTCTAAAACCCACGATATAGATCTCACGAACTTCTCATGAAATCTTATTGATTGGTACGCTACCACATTGGAACTTCGCGAGTAGTTCATGATGTGTTCATGAGATTTCCATGAGAAAATCATATGAACATCTTAAACCCTCTCATCAGTACACTATTTTTGTGGAGGATATTTTCAGCTTTTCGGATATTGGTGAATACGGCCAGTGTTCATGTTATCGTGTGAGTTGTCCTTTCATTTGTAAGTTGTCCTAACAAATTTTTTTTCTGCCAAAACGAGAAAGCCATGGCAGTTCGTATACAGGATAACGGGGTTTGACGCGAGAACCAAGTGGAAAATCCTCTTTTCTTTAAAATGGACTTCTTCTCTGCAACAGGTCGGTTGGTTTGGATGGAATAGTTTGCTGCCCATTTTTCTCTGAACCGCATTTTTCTTTGCTCCACAAGTCCTGGTCAAATGTAAGTCATCTTACAAAGTTGAGGGCACACTATACTCCCTTTCCTCCAACGCCACGTTCAGTACATGCAAAAAATAAAATAGGATTCCAGTTGGATTGAACAGAAAAAAGTGCGTTAGTATCTCGTAATGTTTAGTCTAATTCTTGGAGAATTACTCAGAGGAACGATTTTGTTCATCAAAGTGTGCTCAGTGAAAGCTATAACTTTTTCCTACTCTTATTCCATTTCATTCAGCAACTTTCATAAATTGGCATCTAAAGACGGCTTTTTTTCGAATCAGCATATAGTCGTTGCCAACAGAAAGGCGGGAGGATACTGTATATCTCACTTTACGCTGTGTACGCACATATGTCTTCGATTCCAAGGCCTACCCATTATGTGCTATAGTAGCTCAGTGGTTAGCGCCCTGATAAGAATCTTTTGCTTGCAGGTTCGATTCCAGTGAGAGACAGAAATTTATAGATTTGGCACTCACTGAATGATTGTATTTTTCCCCAGATTTTCTTCATGTACTGCACATTATCTACCTCGTGCTACCATTGACAGTATTCGTGATGTGTGGAAAGAAAAGGAGCGACAAACAGGTATTAGTTAGAGACATAGTTCACAAAATTACTTTGGAAAACATTACCGTTGAGGGAAGGTTTTATGAAATTTAAAAAATGTACGAAATAGTATAGACTTCACTCAACCATAGTTTCTCGTTCTTCGAGGTTCGCTGATAATTAATGAAAAAATTTTCAACTTGTCGAATTTTCCTACTTTTTCGTTGGCTGTCCAACTCTGAGAAACCTAACGCTCACGTCAACGATGTAATCGAACATATTTTGTTGTTGAAACCCCCTGAGTTTTAGAATTGGGATAGAAAATAGATTAAATAAAGGGAACTTTTTGACGCGGTCCATCTATTTCATTCTTCTCTTTTTTCGGCTGGAATGGTCAGAATGATTTTGAACATTCTGATAATGTCGTTATTTTCAGGAACACCCTCCTGAGCCTGTTGGTGAGTTTGTTGACCAGTAATAACATGATAAGGGATTCCTTTTCACGGTGTGTCGCTCTATTCCGCTGTGCTTGTAGTTTGTACCCGTTGCTTTTCGCGCGAAATTCGTGCATTGTTGCATCCACAGTTCAAACTACAATGAAAGTTCGCTTATTGCCCATGAAACATCGTCGTTTTGTTTTCAAGGAAGAGTGATTGTGTGGACCGATCCCAACGCTTCGGTCATTCAAACCTGCAACACATTTTTCAACTGCAGTTTGGAGGACCGCTGCGTCGGGATTGGTCCACATAACCGTCTTAATTTGAACGGAACGTGTGAAAGAAATGAACTTTAATAACTGTCCTCTCTCTCATCCTCCCCCTGTTCCTCAACCTTTCTCTCTTTTTTCTCTCTTTCTCTCTCTCTTTCTCTCCTCTCTTTCAGTTTCAGAAAATTATTTTTAGTTCCAAAGAAAGAAATGACGCCATCGGAGAAAGAACGAGATGTGAGTATATATGACCTAGCAAGTACCAAGACTTAGGAGACTCAGAAAAAAACAAGGGAAAATTCAAGTATTACCCCCCCCCCCCCGTAGTTCTTCAATAGAACTTCAATGGTGGAGGTCATACATCAACGACCTGGGGGGGGGGGGGCTGGGCTGGACTTCAATACCGGAAATGTTTAGCATACATTATGGCAAACCTACTGTTCCGGCGGGCCATCAAACTCAGCAAAAAAATCACCAAAAACTTTACAAGAAATTCTGCTCACATTATTACAAGCCGACTGTTTTCAGAGGGCCATCAGACGTGAACAATTCGAGCGAGGGGAAATCTATGATGTGTCCTGGAATGCTGGTTCGTTTCATTTCATCGGTTTTCGATCTTGTAGTTCGATCTTGGAACACACCATAACTCCCGAGTTTTGATCGAAAGCAACTGGATCGAACTACACACACAGCGAGAGTGACATATATCGAACATGTTACCCTGCTCCTCAGGGTAACCGGACCGTTTTCTGTCAGATTTCACTTCATTTACTCAACTTGGGATCCCATCCAAAGGGTTCCTTCCCAATTAGTTCTCAACCAATCTGGTTACTTGCGAGATTTTTCGACCAAATTGGTTATTTCTAATCGAGATTTCAAACCCAATTGGTTACTCCTGCAAAACCCTCAACCAAATTGGTTACTTTTCCGCCGTATACTGATATCGGTTACTTTTCAGCGGTGTACGACAATAAACCTCCAGCCAGAGTTATGGATCCGACCCAATCTTGCGTCACGTGTGCTTGATTCCAACGTCTTCTATGTGTGATATGGGAATACTCGATAATATATTCTGATAAATGTTTCGTTGTCAAATGTTCAATTACTTCTGGAAACAGAAATTATTCAAACATCAAAAAAACATCCGGTCTTGAGAAAAATTTGTAGAATAATCGAAGCAGACCAAACAAGGTAAGAATTCAGACTCGGGCATTTTATCTACAACGCCCGTTTTCAAGTTTTTGCTGCCAAGTGACAAGTTGCATGTGAAAAGTTGGTAATGACACAACAGAAATGAAACAGGACTTCACAAACAGTTGATTTTACTCTATTCACGACGCAAACGGAAATTGATCGATTCAAAAATGCAGGACTTCATTTAGACCCGAGCAGGGTAGAAGGTCAGCTGAAAATACAGAGAATAATGCATCATGATCAAATTATCCGTGTTGTACCGGGTAATGTGTTCCCAAGACAGAAAGGAAAGTTAATATGAACGAGCTGCTCGAAAGAAACTCATAAATACTATTCTTTATTCAAACTAACCAACTTACTTTGCATACGGTTCACATGTTTTAGTCTGTTTTGGCGCGCGCAACGTGTTTAGGTACCCCGGGGTACCTAAACTAGCTTTCCATTCTGCCCTCCTTTAAACCATCTCCTCTCTCCTCCGTAACACCAATTGATGAGAAGTAGCAGAGAATTACAATCCAAATTGTTACTTTCGCTGGAATCTTTTGGCTCTGACTGTTCCATCGAACGAATTTTCGATTCGTTCGTGAACTATAGCATTTACGGAAACCAAACTATAACTCAGCTCTGCTCACTCCCTGATCTTTCCGAAAGGCGTTATATAATCGCGAGCAAGACTTTCTGTTGTGTAAGACAGATCGACCCTGTAGGTGAGAAAATGTGGTTCATGTACTAACCACATCATCAGACAGAGCCTGCATAGCCCTAACAGCCTTACTATCGTAGTTTGGTGCCAACATCTGCTGAGAGAGGGCAGGCACGGCGCCCAGGTCCTCCAACGATTGGGTACTGTAGTCACGCAGAACCTGGAAATGTGCCAATTGGTAAAATGCAAGTCGTGAATTGATAGAGCATTGCTGCGGTCTACACCACTGAATGAAGAAAACCTTGGGGAAAATTGAAGTATCGCCCCCCACTTTAGTTGGGTCCCCCCCGTAGCACTTCAACCCCCCACCCAAGCTGAAACCTGAAAATCTAGTAGAGGGGGGGGGGGACAAAATTCAACTTCGACATTTACTATTTACCCCCCACCTGGGTCGGCGGGGGGTAGAACTTCAATTGTGGGGGGTCAAACTTCAACGAGTGGGGGGCTGAACTTCAATGGGGGGAAATGTTTACTTTTCACCCCCCCCCCCCTCAAACTTTTGTATTGCAGGTGATAAATTGAATTATCACCCCCCGGTGGGGGGGGGGGGGGGGGGTGAAACTACAATTCCCCAAACGCAATATAAATTCAAAAAGGTGGGGGGTAAAAAGTCAATGTTCCCAAACCTTGAATAAATATCAATAACTGTGCCTTCTATGGTCGTAAGTTAATCAGTTTTCAGCATCCTGGTAAAAATTGAACCCGCATGGCCGTATGGGCATGGTTGCGACCTCAGAAGTATGAAATGAGAACAATAAAATTAAGGTGATCCCGTGAAACTCTCGAGTCTTGAATTCATTTTATTAGAATCCAATTTAAGTTAATTTCATTGCACCCATGAAACTGAATATGACTATACCTCCTTTCCGAAAGCAGACAAACTCCGGGCAGATTGCTGAACGTCCGGGTGGTCAAAGTACGAATTAACGTTAGCGGAACTCTGCAAAAACCCACAAATAAGGAAACTTGAATTTATAAAGTAAAATGAATTTGAATTTATAAAGTAAAATGATAGTTAAAGGGGGGCTGAAAGGAAAACGAATTCAGGTGCCCTTACCCATCGATGGGGTGGATGTAGCCGGTTATTTTCTCTTTCCGAACAAATTGACGGTATGAATGAGCGGTAATCTTGAGTCTAGAGTGCGGTGTCCGCCATTTCGTATAAATCGTATGAACGAAACAGATTGAAATATGGCAGTTTTCATTTTTGATGTATATTTATACTATGCTAATTTCCTACGATTCAGATTATCCTATGTGTGCATCGTGAGAAGGGACCACCGTCAAAGTCGTCTTCACCAGATTATTTTTTACTAATAAAGACTTTTGTTAACACATGCATGTTTTGTGTATCTCATAGCACAGTTGAACGAAAAGAATCGGGTTAGGACATTTTAAACAGTCGTTTTGGTTCTGTTATTAGTAGTTTGCTTGTTGTGAGAAATTTTGTTCAACGAGAAAATATGTTGTGCACCTCAACCGAAATGTTGCAAATACATGTAAAAACAGGTACATCAATCTATGAAACGAAAAAATTGCTTTTTTTCTCGTTCAAGAGTTGCCATTCAAATTATGGTAGTTTCCATCTGCCACATAACTGGCACAATGCCAACAACTTCCTCTGCGTGTCTAACATGCTATGAAAAAAAGTGTAAAAAATAATTGTGGGTTTCAAGAGACTCGGATTACAACAATATGGGCATGGATCAGTTTGTCTTGAACTGGCGCCTCATTTAGGCTTTCAATTCTGCCCCCCCCCCCCCCCTTAAGAGAAACAAAAGGAAAAAAAGTACGTTCTACTTCTACCCCAAGGGTTCATAACCTAGCCCAAACTGTCTTACATAAATCTCACAGGCAAACTGTCAAACTGGAGATTCAGGTACCATGCTGTCAAAGTTTCTTCGAGACTGGGAACTGAAGAAAAACAGCTCTTGGCGGTCTCAACTAAATCGGCCTCCAGTTCGAAGCCATCATGTTTGATCCAAGCCTGCAATAAATGTTCTGATGAAAGAATGTTATCGAATGCTAGTGGTTGTCCTCGAAACACGGGTATATACTCAAGTTATGTGAACAAACACCTACTAGGCTCGCATTATTGATTGATTTATTTACATGCAAGCATGTGATATACAATAGGAGAAATAGCAATATGACAGTCGGATACAAAAACATTTGAAGGTGGAAAGGGGTCGGAAATCGACAAACATCATTTTTTCATCACAATTTTATGGTATTAAAGCAAGCATGTACGGTGATGTTCTTCATCTCGCTGTGTTACGTATTATCTTCTTGAACGTCGTGAATTTGGTCATTTATAGAGTTCAAACTACAAAGTGAAGTCATCAACATGAACATAACTAACCGTATCCTCTTCACCAGCTGATATAACATCATCCTCCTTTCTATACTGCGGCAGTCTGGCGTACGGGTTGGGACTGGGGCTCCTGGCGCGGAAAGTGTTCTCTGCCTGGGTGTCGGCGAGAAGTCCCTCGAGCTGGAATTGAAGAACACCTATAGTCGTCGCTTACAGAAAGGCGAGGGTGTACTGTATATCTCCCTTTGCGATGTGTAAGAACACATATACTCGATTCGTCCGTGTTGCTCGTATAAGCCCAGTTGGTGTAGTGGTTAGCGTTCGCGCCTCCCAAACTTTTGAGCCCGGTTCGAGTCTCAAATGAGGCAACTATTTTATAACATTGGCACGCACTATATAATATTCGCAGATAAAATTGGATCTGATACACCGTTGTAGTTAGATCTCGATGTTGCCATATGGTACACCCGAAAACAACGAGTTAAAACTACAAACACAGCTGGATAGGACCGTATACACGGGAGCTGATCACTCTCTGGGTATCGGCGAGAAGGCCGTCGAGCTGGACAGAAAAATAAGAACTATCATGAACTTGAAGCCATTTAAAGCAGGACGATTATGTGGACCAATCCCGTGTCAACGGTCCTTTAAACTGCAATTGAAAAATGTATTGCAGTTTGAAGGACTGAGGCGTTGTGATTGGACCACATAATCGCCATTCTTTAAAGTGACAGGGTTTGATGTTCTTGAAGCCATACGGTTTACGTTTTTCATCACGCTGTGTTTCCAGTTTGACTCGTGCTTTTCGATCAAACTCAGTGAATTTTGGCAGGTATTAAGACCAAGTCATGTCATTGACTTGGCCACCTCCTATATACCACGTGACCAAATTTTTGGAGTGAGCGACGATTCAGCTAAAACACTTCAGGCTTATGTCTCATATAAAAAACTGTATGAGTAAGTTTCTTGCAAATTTGCCCAATCATATTTCATCCATACATAGTATCTATAGTTTAGTTATAAACTATCAGTTGCAGTTTATACTTGAGTAATATATAGTAGCTTAACGCATTTTAGCTGAATCGTCGCCCACTCATTTTTGGTATCGTTCGATCTTGATAGATTACTAGTCCCGACCAGAAAGCAACGAAATCAAACTACACACACAACGGTATAGCGTAACATACACAAGAGCTGTTCACTTTTTGGTTTGGTTACCGTCAAGTGGTCCTATGAGCTACAAAAGGACCATATTTGATCTATCCAATCGCTATGTACAGCTCTGCTGCGTATCGTCGATCTACCCATCTTCTCGCTGGTAGTCAAAAAGAAAAGTAACCGATGACAGAATGATGTTCTTCAGTTGTCCGCTTGAAGTGGTGTAAGCGTAGGAGGAGTCCGTCTGAAAATGATCCAATCCAAAAATGGAAAAAGTGAGAGCTGACAGTTATAGTTGAGCCCCCTCCACCCTGTTATGTAGGGGGTCTTTAACAAACTGAACCGCGAGCCAGTCACCGGAGAACCAGATCGCTTGATTGAAACCGGTATTCGAATCGCTCGCTTCTTCAGTGAACGGTTTCGCGGTTTGGTTGGGAAATGAGCCGGTTCTTGAGCAAATTCGAGATGGATCATTTTATTAGTTCCCTCAATGATAATTCTCATAGATTCTTGTTTTATTGTGATCTGTAGAAACATCAAATTTTTCAAAATAATCAAACTACGAATTTAAATGAGAGGAAGCAAACAATCATTCTGGTCTGGCTTTTTTTTGGGTCGGTTGCTACGTGCTGGACTGTAACTCGACTCACCAGTTCGGGACGCAATTCAGGGTGAGCATTGTGAATCTGGAACTATCTGGTTAGTTTAAAGTGTGTGCCAAATTTATAAAATATCCGCGTGATGTGAGATTCGAACCTAGCCCAAAAGTTCGGGAGGCGCGGAAGCTAACCACTATACCAACTGAGATCATGACAACTTAATAGAGGAATCATATATATGTGTTTCTTACACAGCGCAAAGTTAGATATACAGTATACCCCGCCTTTCTTTAAGCGACAACAATAGCAGCCTCCATGAAAGAGTTTGCAGATCATGTAGGAAGCACTACAATACAAATTGAGAATCGATACTATTTCATCAACTTTCTAATTCAGTTCAAACAGAGATGTAACATTTGAATAGTAAAAAAAACTCAGAAAATCTCAATCACCGCTCATAATTTGGGTGACTCATACAGAAATTCAGAACCAAATGCGAAAGTTGTAAACATTTTCGATGGAATTCACGTTCTTCAAACGCACTAAAATATTTTTATTCATACTGTAGGAGTCTCAGTAGTTATGAAAAGTACTATATCTCACCGTATCCTGCGCATCGGCTTCTTGATGAATCATGATCGACCACTGCAGCTGCCAGCTAGAACGGAATGATGGGAAAATGCACGCTATCAAACTCCTCACAGTACACGTGCAACGAAAACGTGAGCACGAAAAACGCTAAAGACGTGAAAACAGCTTGAAAACTGGAAAGCTTTGCTCTCTCTTCTTCTCTCCTTCTCTCTCTCTCTCTCTCTCTCTCTCTCTCTCTCTCTCTCTCTCTCTCTCTCTCTCTCTCTCTCTCTCTCTCTCTCTCTCTCGCTCTTTCTCCAGTTGTTGAATAGTTTTTCGCTAATATCATAGCGCAGTCTCAAAAGCTAAATGTTCCTTTTTCAAAGCACGTTCACTTATTCGAATCGATAAAGCAATTAGTTTTACTGACAGATATGGTAGATTGCTCCATACACATACAACAATGCGTTTTAGAATAGTTTGAAAGGACATAACTATATAAAATTGAAAATGATTCATTTCGATCGCATATAAAAGAGGCTGAGACGGTATATGCCAAGTCCTCAACCATGTCCCCTATTTGGTTTCTTCTATCGGTCCTTGCCATTTGCAATGCGTCAGTTTATTTTTCCTAATTATTTTCTCAAAAACAACTCAGACAATCCCTGCCCATGGGCCAGTTACTTTTGTACAGTGTGTGCCAAACTTATAAAATATCCGCTTCATGTGAGATTCGAACCTGGCCAAAATTTGAGAGGCGCGTAAGCTAACCACTATACCAACTGAGATCATGACAACTTAGTAGAGGAATCGTACATGTGTGTTTCTTACACAGCGCAAAGTTAGATATACAGTATACCCCCGCCTTTCTTCAAGCGACAACTATAGCAGCCTCCATGAGAGAGTTTGCAGATCGAAGTAGGTATGCTAGAAAATCCCGGTTGCCGGCCAATTGGATGGGAAATGTCTGAGGAGTTGTGAAAGCACAGAAATAGTGTGTCTTCGAGAAGACGCAGATTTCAATAAGCGGGTTGGGTTGTTCACTAACACGGGCTCAAAGGCGGCAGGGAAAATTATTGAAATAGTTCAAGTTTCCACAACTATACTGCCTAATTTGTGGTTTTATGAGAATAACTATCATATTTCGTTTATGAAATTGTAAAATATCCTCCAACGAACACTCCGAATGACGGTTTACACGGCTATTGTTGCAAATAGGCTATTTGAATGCTAGTCAATACCGAAACGGGTATGTTCGTTACACTTACACGCTTAAGCAAGCTATTTGAATTTTGCTCAAATAGCTTACTTGACTATTTGAGCTCAGTGAATACGGCCACAGATCTGTGTTCCTCCAAAAAAACGAGTCAAGTCGAGTCGAGCCCTGATCAAGTTATTCATAGTGCACATTTTGTTCGAATTTGAAAAACTAAATAGCGAAGTTTGGAATTTCCCAAACGTGCTTGATTATTATGACAGCAACATGCATAACGGTGGTAACACACTCCAGCTCCGCGTGAAGTATTTGGATGTAATTCTGTCCTTAGTGACTAGGGTAAACATAAACACTGATAAAACCAGAATTATTCACACCGAATTGTAATGAAGAAGGACGATTATGTGGACCAATCCCAACCCTACAGTCCTTTAGACTGCAATACATAACCAATAGGAGGTTGAAAGACCGATGCGTCGGTATTGGTCCACATAAACGTCCTACTTTGAGTTCTGTTTCATTTTGTATATTTTTTCAGACTAGACGCCTGCGGCGTCTAGCAGTTGTAAATATTATATCTAACTTGTAAAATACTGTACCAAACGATACCAAACATGACTATTCTCCGTTATACCAAGCCCGTGCCATGGGTTTGTGAAATATCGACTTTCTAATGGCAGTTTTTTTTCAAATTTGAATCGTATTTAGCATCACCAGGTACGATCACACTTGTTCGCAGAATTTCGTACTGTAAAATATATTCTGGAAATTTTGTCGCGTCGCGTGCACGCGCGCGCGTTTTATCAAAATAATCAATTTTGTTTAACATGAGTAAATACGATGACACTTGTTCGCAAAATTTCGAACTGTGGAACCTACTTTGAAATTCTCCGTCGCGTCGCGTGCACACGCGCGCGTTTAGTCAAAATGTATAATCGTGTTTAACATCACCGGATACGATCACACTTGTTCGCAAAATTTCGTACTGTGAAACCTACTTTGGAATTTTTGTCGCGTCGCGTGCACGCGCGCGCGTTCTATTGGAATGTATAATTGTGTTTAGCATGAGTGGATACGATCACACTTGTTCGCAAAATTTCGAACTCTCAAACCTAATTTCAAATTTTTTGTCGCGTCGCGTGCACGCGCGCGCGTTTTGTTGAAATTTATAATGGTGTTCAACATGCGCACGTACAACTACGTTTGTTCGCCAACATTCTTGATGTAGAACGTAATTTAATTTTTCTGTCGCGTCGCGTGCACGCGCGCGCGTTTTGTTAAAATTTATAACTGCTTTAGACATGAGCAGGTACAATCACATTTGTTTGCCAATTTTCGTACTGTAAAACCTACTTTGGAATTTTTGTCGCGTCGCGTGCACGCGCGCGCGTTTTATCGAAATGTATAATTGTGTTTAGCATGAGTGGGTACGATCACACTTGTTCGCAAAATTTCGAACTGTCAAACCTAATTTTAAATTTTTTTGTCGCGTCGCGTGCACGCGCGCGCGTTTTGTTGAAATTTATAATTGTGTCCAGCATGCGCACGTACAACTACATTTGTTCGCCAATTTTCTTAATGTAGAACCTATTTATTTTTTTTGTCGCGTCGCGTGCACGCGCGCGCGTTTTGTTGAAATTTATAACTGTTTTAAGCATGAGCAGGTACAATCACATTTGTTTTCCAATTTTCGTACTGTAAAACCTAATTTTAAATTTTTGTCGCGTCGCGTGCACGCACGCGCGTTTTGGTAAAAAATTCAATCGTGTTTAGCATGAATAGATAGAATTGCACCTTTTCGCCAAGTTTTGTACACTAAGACCTATTTTGAAGTTTTTGTCGCGTCGCGTGCACGCGCGCGCGTTTTGTTAAAATTTATAACTGTTTTAAGCATGAGCAGGTACAATCACATTTGTTTTCCAATTTTCGTACTGTAAAACCTAATTTGAAATTTTTGTCGCGTCGCGTGCACGCACGCGCGTTTTGGTAAAAAATTCAATCGTGTTTAGCATAAATAGATAGAATTGCACCTTTTCGCCAAGTTTTGTACACTAAGACCTATTTTGAAGTTTTTGTCGCGTCGCGTGCACGCGCGCGCGTTTTGTTGAAATTTATAATTGTGTCCAGCATGCGCACGTACAACTACATTTGTTCGCCAATTTTCTTAATGTAGAACCTATTTATTTTTTTTGTCGCGTCGCGTGCACGCGCGCGCGTTTTGTTGAAATTTATAACTGTTTTAAGCATGAGCAGGTACAATCACATTTGTTTTCCAATTTTCGTACTGTAAAACCTAATTTTAAATTTTTGTCGCGTCGCGTGCACGCACGCGCGTTTTGGTAAAAAATTCAATCGTGTTTAGCATGAATAGATAGAATTGCACCTTTTCGCCAAGTTTTGTACACTAAGACCTATTTTGAAGTTTTTGTCGCGTCGCGTGCACGCGCGCGCGTTTTGTTAAAATTTATAACTGTTTTAAGCATGAGCAGGTACAATCACATTTGTTTTCCAATTTTCGTACTGTAAAACCTAATTTGAAATTTTTGTCGCGTCGCGTGCACGCACGCGCGTTTTGGTAAAAAATTCAATCGTGTTTAGCATAAATAGATAGAATTGCACCTTTTCGCCAAGTTTTGTACACTAAGACCTATTTTGAAGTTTTTGTCGCGTCGCGTGCGCGCGCACGTTTACTGAACTAAATTTTTATTACGGTACATGAAAATACTATTATGATATTCAAGTAGATCTTTCTAAGTAGATACGAAATAAAAAAATGTTATCCGGAAAATATTAAGTTTAAAGCATACTCTCGCAATTTTCTCTGTGATGCGTCTTAAAATCGGATGCGTCTTAAATTCTGATGCGTCTTAAAAAGGTGACAATTGCATTGTATATACGGGTGGGGACTAGACGCCTGCGGCGTCTAGCAGTTGTAAATTTTGTATATTACTTGTAAAATACTGTACAAAACGATACCAAACATGAATATTTTCCGTCATGCCAAGCCCGTGCCAAGGGTTTGCAAAATATAGATTTTCTCTAAGCGATTTTTAAACTTGAATCGTGTTTAGCATTAGCAGGTACGATCCCATTCGTTCGCTAAGTTTCATACAAAGACCTGTTTTGAAGATTTTGTCGCATCGCGTGCACGCGCGCGCGTTGTGTTGGAATTTATAGTTGTGTTTAGCATGAGCAAGTACAATTACATTTGTTTGCCAATTTTCGTACTGTAAAACCTGTTTTGAAATTTTTGTCGCGTCGCGTGCACGCGCGCATGTTGTGTTGGAATTTATAGTTGTGTTTAGCATGAGCACGTACAACTACACTTGTTTGCCAATTTTCGTACTGTGAAACCTGTTTTGAAATTTTTGTCGCGTCGCGTGCACGCGCGCGCGTTTTGTTGGAATTTATAGTTGTGTTTAGCATGAGCAGGTACAATCACAATCGTTTGCCAATTTTCGTATTGTAAAACATAATTTGAATGTTTTTGACGCGTCGCGTGGCGTCTAGCAGTTATATATCTCGTATATTATTTGAAAATTTTCGTACAAAACGATACCAAACATGCCTACATTGCGTTGAATGAACTAACTTTAGATGTCATTCAATGACCTGCAAAAACATTTACGTAATTGTATGGCCTGCCAACGTATTTTCTAAAATTGAACGCGTACCAACTCACTACTTAAGAGTGAACTATTTTTGTAAGGACTGCACATACTTTGTTGAAACAAACGCGTGGAATTGTACTGTCAAAAAGTTTACACGTATATGCGAGGCCTACACCATACTTCATACCTGTCATACTTGTTGAATTGAACGCGTGCTAACTTACTGCTGAAATTTTTCACGTTTCCGTACGGTCTGTGCACGTGTTTTGTTGCATTTACCACGTGCTTACTTACTGCTAAAATGCTTCACGTTTTTGTAAGGCCTGCCGACGTATTTCGTCGAACTCAACACGTGCTAACTTACTGCTAAAGTGTTTCATGTTTTGAAACGCTTACCAACGTATTTCGTTGAGTTTAACACGTGTCAACTTACTCCTCAAATGTTTCACGTTTTCTGAGGCCTACCTACGTGTTTCGTTAAATTTAACACGTGCCAACTTACTGCTAAAATGCGTCACGTTTTTGTAAGGCCTGCCAACGTATTTCGTCGAACTCAAGACCTGCTAACTTACTGCTAAATTGTTTTACGTATTGTAACGCCTACTAACGTATTTCGTTGAATTTAACACGTGTCAACTTACTGCTCCAATGTTTCACGTTTTTTGAGGCCTACCTACGTATTTCGTTGAATTTAACACGTGCCAACTTACTGCTAAAATGCTTCACGTTTTTTGTAAGGCCTGCCAACGTAGTTCGCTGGGGTAGTAAAACATGTGTTATCGTTACAAGCTGTCAAACATGGCTGACTTTGCTATGTTTTACATAGCACGCATGTGGTCGTTATTATAATTGCTAATTACGCTGCCCCACTGTGCCTATGGCACACTAAACGCCAGCTATGCACACCTACATTTGGTTACGCGCTAAGTTTCACGATCTTGATGGACTCTTCACGTAGATAATTTCATGAAATTTCACAGAGACATACATGATAATTTTCTCTACCAGATAATAATCAATTTGTTGTATTTGAGGTAAAACTGTTTGGTGCAGTCCGGTCTAAACAATAAGGTACTAACATTTTTCATATTGATTTTTACAAGCACAGATTATCATTTTCTATTTCAAAATTGAGTTCTGAGTTATATGCCGTTTATTTTTATGGAAAAATGTTAAAACTGACTGAACACGAGCATTAATAGTGGAAATTTGCGGCCTTTTTCGTGAAAAAACCACTTTCTACGCACGACTTAAACATTATAACAAACATTTGTTAACATTTTCAGAAAGAAGAGGTTATAGGAAAGGGGGAGAAATAGATGTTCACTAATTACGTCACAATTGGCATGAGTTACGACTCAGGTTACACGGCGTGTCAAAATGGTAAAACCGGAAATTTTCAAAAGAGGGCCAGTTTCTCAAAAATTACCAAGTTCTAGAATTTATATGTTTTTCCATTGGAAAGATAAGACTTTCTTACGTGGTAATCCTTCAAATAATTTTAATTTGAAACAACTTTCTCGCTCACTTTGATTAGAAACAGAACGTTTTGATTAGCGCGTCAAATATCACGTTTGTCAAAAACTCAATAATACCACTATTGTATGGAAAATTTGTTGTGATAGTTGAATAGCTATTTTAGTTTAGATACGAATCAAAAAAAAGTATTTTGAAAAATATCAATTTTGAAGCAAGTTCATGTTTTTTTTCTACTTCGGCTCGGCTGTCCCACACGTCGGCTGTCCCACACGCGTGTCGGTCGGCCGTGACAAAAAAGACATATTGCATTGTATATAAGAGGCTGGGGACTAGACGCCTGCGGCGTCTAGCAGTTGTAAATCTTGTATATTACTTGTAAAATTCTGTACAAAACGATACCAAACATGACTATTCTCCGTTATACTACGCCCGTGCCATGGGTTTGCAAAAGATCGATTTTTTCCATGGTTGTCGTGCGGCCTGGCAATATATGTCATTTGGCATGCACTTACACCTTCGTTTTCCAGATTTCGTACTGTAAAACCTATAGAACTTATTTTAAAATTTCTGTCGCGTCGCGTGCACGCGCGCGCGTTTTGTCAAAACTTATAGCGTGCTCAGCATCAGCAGCAACAATGACATTCGTTTGCCAATTTTCATACTGTAAAACCTTAATTTGAAATTTTTGTCGCGTCGCGTGCACGCGCGCGCGTTTTGTCGAAACTTATAGTGTGCTCAGCATTAGCTGCAACATTGACATTCGTTAGCCAATTTTCATACTGTAAAACCTTAATTTGAAATTTTTGTCGTGTCGCGTGCACGCGCGCGCGTTTTGTCAAAACTTATAGTGTGCTCAGCATCAGCAGCAACAATGACATTCGTTTGTCAATTTTCATACTGTAAAACCTTAATTTGAAATTTTTGTCGCGTCGCGTGCGCGCGCGCGTTTTGTCGAAACTTATAGTGTGCTCAGCCTAAGCAGCAACAATGACATTCGTTTGCCAATTTTCATACTGTAAAACCTATTTTGGAATTTTTGTCGCGTCGCGTGCACGCGCGCGCGTTTTTTCTCACATTCTAATCGAGTTTAGCATGAAACGGTGTAATTACACCTTTTCGCCAAGTTTTGTACGATAAAACTAATTTCGATTTTTCTGTCGCTTCGCGTGCACGCGCGCGCGTTTTTTTACATTCCAATCGAGTTTAGCATGAAACGGTATAATTACACCTTTTTGCCAAGTTTTGTACGATAAAACTGATTTTGATTTTTTTTGTCGCTTCGCGTGCACGCGCGCGCGTTTTTTCTCACATTCCAATCGAGTTTAGCATGAAACGGTATAATCACACCTTTTTGCCAAGTTTTGTACGATAAAACTAATTTTGAATTTTTTGACGCTTCGCGTGCACGCGCGCGCGTTTTTTCTCACATTCCAATCGAGTTTAGCATGAAACGGTATAATCACACCTTTTTGCAAAGTTTTGTACGACAAAACTTATTTTGAACTTTTTTGTCGCCTCGCGTGCACGCGCGCGCACGTTTTATGAAGTAGTATCTTATATATTCTCTAATTAAAATTTATATTTGGCACGAACATATAATGAAGAGGTGGAATGCGAGCTGTATCATACCGTACTTGTATTTCAAACACTTCCTTTTTGATGTGCGCGCTCTCTCACAGCACCATTTTCTCGAATGGTGCGGCAGAATCTCCTTAAAGTGCATTCGCTGCACCGACACGGACGAAATGACTGCACCGAACGGACGAAAGGTGTATATAGCATTGTATATAGGGGTGGGGACTAGACGCCTGCGGCGTCTAGCAGTTGTAAATCATATAGATCACTCGAAAATTCCATGAAAAATGATACCGAATAGGCCTATATTGTGTTCCTTATAGTAAAAAAATTGGTTTGTGTCAACGGCATGCCAAAGAGCTTTATTTGAGTACGAAGCCTTTCACCAAATTTTCCTGTAACGCGTGCTGTCAACGAATTTCGCGTAGTTGCGAGGTCTGCGAACGTGTGATGTTGAAGTTAACGCGTGTGCACTTACTGCTGAAATGTTTTCCGTTTTTGTATAGCCTGCCCACGTATTTCATTGAATTTAAAGCGTGCTAACTTACTGCTTGAATTTTAACGTTTTTGGCATGCCAAAGAGCTTTATTTGAGTACAAAGCCTGTCACCAAATTTTCTTGTAACGCGTGCTGTAAACGAATTTCGCGTAGTTGCGAGGTCTGCGAACGTGTGATGTTGAAGTTAACGCGTGTGCACTTACTGCTGAAATGTTTCCCGTTTTTGTATAGCCTGCCCACGTATTTCATTGAATTTAAAGCGTGCTAACCTACTGCTTAAATTTTAACGTTTTTTGTAAAAACCTGCTCACGTATTTCGTTGAATTCAACACGGGACTTATTGTACGTGCACAGCCTGACAATGTGTTATTCCCTACAACAATATTTACTTAGTTGTAAGGCCTGCCAACGTATGTTTTCTACAATAACGTCCACGTGATTGTAAGGCCTACAAATATGTTCACGTAATTGTAAGACCTGCTAGCGTAGGTTGTCCTACAACAAATGTTGACGTAGTTGTAAAGCCTGTTAACGTATGTTGTCCTAAAATGTTCACGTAATTGTAAGGTCTGCTAACGTATGTTGGCCTGTAAAAATGTTTACGTAGTTGTAAGGCCTGCCTACGTATGCTGTTCTACAAAAACGTCCACGTGATTGTAGGACCTACAAATATGTTCATGTAGTTGTAAGGCCTGCTAAAGTATGTTGTCCTAGAAATGTTCACGTAATTGTAAGGCCTGCTAACGTATGTTAGCCTGCAAAAGATGATCACGTAGTTGTAAGGCCTGCTAACGTGTGTTAGCCTGCAAAAGATGATCACGTAATTGTAAGGCCTGCCAACGTCTGTTAGCCTGCAAATTATGTTCACGTAATTGTAAGGCCTGCGAACTTATGTTATCCTACGAAAAATGTTCACGTAGTTGTAAGGCCTGCGAACTTATGTTATCCTGCAAAAAATGTTCACGTAGGTGTAAGGCCTGCGAAAAATGTACACGTAGTTGTAAGGCCTGCGAAAAATGTTCATGTAGTTGTAAGGCCTGCGAACTTATGTTATCCTGCGAAAAATGTTCACGTAGTTGTAAGGCCTGCCAACCTATGTTATCCTGCAAAAAATGTTCACGTAGTTGTAAGGCCTGCGAACTTATGTTACTCTGCAAAAAAATTTCACGTAGTTGTGAGGCCTGCGAACTTATGTTATCCTGCGAAAAATGTTCACGTAGTTGTAAGGCCTGCCAACCTATGTTGTCCTGCGAAAAATGTTCACATAGTTGTAAGGCCTGCGAACTTATGTTATCCTGCGACAAATGTTCACATAGTTGTAAGGCCTGCGAACTTATGTTATCCTGCGACAAATGTTCACATAGTTGTAAGGCCTGCGAACTTATGTTATCCTGCAAAAAATGTTCACATAGTTGTAAGGCCTGCGAACTTATGTTATCCTGCGAAAAATGTTCACGTAGCTGTAAGACCTGCGAAAAATGATCACGTAGTTGAAAGGCCTGCGAAAAATATTCACGTAGTTGTAAGGCCTGCGACCTTATGTTATCCTGCGACAAATGTTCACATAGTTGTAAGGCCTGCGAACTTATGTTATCCTGCGACAAATGTTCACATAGTTGTAAGGCCTGCGAACTTATGTTATCCTGCAAAAAATGTTCACGTAGGTGTAAGGCCTGCGAAAAATGTACACGTAGTTGTAAGGCCTGCGAAAAATGATCACGTAGTTGTAAGGCCTGCGAAAAATGTTCATGTAGTTGTAAGGCCTGCGAACTTATGTTATCTTGCGGAAAATGTTCACGTAGTTGTAAGGCCTGCCAACCTATGTTATCCTGCGAAAAATGTTCACGTAGTTGTAAGGCCTGCAAACTTATGTTACTCTGCAAAAAAATTTCACGTAGTTGTAAGGCCTGCGAAATTATGTTATCCTGCGAAAAATGTTCACGTAGTTGTAAGGCCTGCCAACCTATGTTGTCCTGCGAAAAATGTCCGCGTAGTTGTAAAGCCTGCCAACCTATGTTATCCTGCAAAAAATGTTCACGTAGTTGTAAGGCATGCGAAAAATGTTCACGTAGTTGTAAGGCCTGCGAACTTATGTTATCCTGCGAAAAATGTTCACGTAGTTGTAAGGCCTGCCAACCTATGTTATCCTGCGAAAAATGTCCGCGTAGTTGTAAAGCCTGCCAACCTATGTTATCCTGCAAAAAATGTCCGCGTAGTTGTAAAGCCTGCCAACCTATGTTATCCTGCAAAAAATGTTCACGTAGTTGTAAGGCATGCGAAAAATGTTCACGTAGTTGTAAGGCCTGCGAACTTATGTTATCCTGCAAAAAATGTTCACGTAGTTGTAAGGCCTGCAAACTTAATAATAAAATAAATTTGTGTACGGCCTATTTCATCCGTTTGTCACTTTATTCTAATCGTACAATACACATGACCAATATCAACCGTAGAAGGACTGTCCGTAGAGGGTGGTGATAGGCATGGGTGAGCTACAAATTGACAGCTCATGCGGTCCGCCGTACAGAAACCGCGGCGAGCGGGGATCGAACCCGGGTCAGTGGAGCGACAGCCGAACGCTAACCACTTGACCACTCGGCCCTGTTATGTTATCCTGCAAAAAATGTTTACGTAGTTGTAAGGCCTGCGAAAAATGTTCACGTAATTGTAAGGCCTGCGAACTTATGTTATCCTGCGAAAAATGTTCACGTAGTTGTGAGGCCTGCGAACCTATGTTATCCTGCAAAAAAAGGTCACGTAGTTGTAAGGCCTGCGAAAAATGTTCACGTAGTTGTAAGGCCTGCGAACTTATGTTATCCTGCGAAAAAAGTTCACGTAGTTGTAAGGCCTGCGAACTTATGTTAACCTGCAAAAAACGTTCACGTAATTGTAAGGCCTGCCAACGTATTTTGTTAAATTTAACGCTTGCCAACTTACTACTAAAGAGTTAACTGTTTTTGTGGGGACTGCGAACGTATTTTGTTGATGCAAACGTGTGTCATTGTACTGTCAAAAAGTTTACACGTATATGCGAGGCCTACATCATACTTTTTTTCGACGTTTTTGTAAGGCCTGCCAATGTATTTCGTTGAATTTAACACGTGCCAACTTACTGCTAAAATGTTTTACGTTTTTGTAAGGCCTGCCAACGTATTTCGCTGAGGTTGTAAAACATGCGTTATCGTTACAAGCTGCCAAACATGGCTGACTATGATTTGTGTTTTACATAGCACGGATGTGGTAGTTATTTCAATTGCTAATTACGCTGCCCCATTTTGCCTATGGCACAGTAAACGCCAGCTATGCACACCTACATTTGGTTACGCCAAGTTTCACGATCTTGATGGACTCTTCATGAAGATGATTCCGTCAAATTTTACAGAGACATACATGATAATTTTCTCTATCAGATAATATTTTATTTGTTGTATTTGAGTCGAAACTGTTTGGTGCAGTCCGGCCTAAACAATAAGGTACTAACAAATTTTCTGTTGACTTTTACGAGTGATGAGTGTTATTTTCTTCTTTAAAATTCAGTTTTGAGTAATAGGCCGTTCAGTTTATGAAAAAATGTTGAAAACTGACTGAACACGAGCATTATTAGTGAAAAATTGCGGCCTTTTTCGTGAAAAACAGCTTCCTACGCACGACTCAAAGATTATAACAAAAATTTGTTAACATTTTCAGAAAGAAGAGGTTTTAGGGAAGGGGGAGAAACAAATTTTCACTGATAATGTCACAATTGGCATGAGTTACGACTCGAGTTACACGGCGTGTCAAAATGGTGAAACCGGAAATTTTTAAAAGAGAGCCAGTTTCTCAAAAACTACGAAGTTTAGGAATTGAGAAGTTTCTCCATTGGAAAGATGAGACCTTCTTACGTTGTAGTCCATCAAATTATTTTCATATTTAAAATGTTCTAATACTAATTTTTATAATCAAACAGAGCTGTGATTAGCGCGTCAAATACCATGCTGCCCTCGAAATCAAGTATACATTATTTACATATAAATATTATTATGATATTCGAATAAATCTGTCAATGTAGATACGAATCAAAAAAAAAGTTTTCTGAAAAATATTAATTTTGAAGCCTGTTACGTTCATTTGTTGCAAATTTTTATCACCCGTCAGGACACATTTGTGTGATGACACATTTGTGTCAGGACACGAAGCCGTCATGACAAAGTGTGACAATTGCATTGTATATACGAGAGGGGACTAGACGCCTGCGGCGTCTAGCGGTTATATATGTTGTATAACTATTTGAAAAATTCCGTACAAAACGATACCAAACATGCCTGCATTGCGTTGAATGAACTAACTTTTAATGCCATTCAACAACCTGCAAAAACATTCACGTAATTGTAAGGCCTGCCAACGTATTTTATCAAATTTAACGCTTGCCAACTTACTACTAAAGAGTGAACTGTTTTTGTAAGGACTGCACACGTATTTTGTTGATAAGAACTCGTGTCATTGTACTGTCAAAAAGTTAACATGTATATGCGAGACCTACACCATACTTGTTGCATTGAACGCGTGCCAACTTACTGCGGAAAGATTCACGTTTTTGTGAGGCCTGCTAACGTATTTGGTTGATACAAACTCGTGTCGTTTTACTGTCCAGAATTTTTTAATTGATGGTGAGGCCTGCCATCATACTTTGTGGAAGTTAACGCGTGCCAATTTACTGCTGAAGATTTCTACGGTTTTTGTAAGAACTGGCAACGTATTTAACGATATAAACGCGGGCGAATGTACTGCAATTAGTTTCACGTAAATGTGAGGCCTGCCACCATAGTTTGTTGAATTTAGCGCGTGCCAGCTTACTGCTAACGAATTTCACGTTTTTGTATGGCTAGCCAACGTATGTTGTTGATACAAACTAATTGTACTGTCAACGAGTTTCGCGTAATTGTGAGGTCTTCCAACATATTTTGTGAAATTTAACACGTGCCAACAGCCTGCTGAAGAGAATACATCGAAAGACCTGCGAACGTATTTTGGTAATTTTTTAACGTAGTTACGAGGCCGACCAACGTATTTTGTAGTTTGCACTTCGCGCCATAGACTTGTCAAACAACATAAATAATATATTAACAGTTGTATAAGCTTTGTGTTTAACAAATCACGGATGTCGTATTTGTTATAATTGCTTATTGCTGATTACGCTGACCCCACATTGCTAATAGGGAAGTAAACGCCAGCCATGCACACTTACGCGCGGCAGTTCCGCACGAATGCCTGAGTTGGTCGATCTTGATGAGCTCGTCATGTAGATAATTTTATCAAATTTCACAGAGGCATACATGATAATTTTCTCTACCGCATAATATCAAATTTGTAGAATTTGAGTCGAAACTGTTTGGTGCAGTTTGGCCTAAAGAATAAGGTACTAACATTTTTCATATGAACTTTTACGAAAATTAAATGTTAGTTCCTTTTTTAAAAGTAAGTTCTGAGTTATATGCCGTTTATTTTATGAGAAAATGTTGAAAACTTACTGAACACGAGCATTATTAGTAAAAGTTTGCCGCCTTTTTCGTGAAAAACAATTTGCTACGCACGACTCAGACATCATAACAAAAATTTTATAACCTTTTCAGATAGAAGATGTTCCAGGCAAGGAGGAGAAACAAACTTTTACTGATAACGTCACAATTGACATGAGTTACGACTCAGTTTACAGAGCGTCTCAAAATGATGAAACTGAGACATTTTGAAACAAGCTGTGTAACACGAAAACTACAAAGTTGTGGAATTTGAAAAATATACCATTCGAAAGATAAGATCTTTTTTTTTACATTGTAGTCCATCAAAAACGTACAAGTTAAAACAACTTTCTCGCTCACTTTGATTAGAAACAGAACGTTTTGATTAGCGCGTCAAATATCACGTTTGTCAAAAACTCAATAATACCACTATTATATGGAAAATTAGTTGTAACGTTTGAATAGATTTTTCAATTTAGATACGAATCAAAAAAAAGTTTCTTGAAAAATATGAATTTTGACGCATTTTATCATGAATTTGGTGTTGAATGCGGACAGCTGACCGCGGACAGCTGACAGCGGACAGCTGACAAAAAAGACATATAGCATTGTATATTATAGGTTGGGGAAGTCTGACCTCTCCAGGAGCCGAAAGAGTACCGGTCGACATGACAGTCCCTTCGAGGGGTAGTAAAGTCACAATGTTAGTATAGTGCGTGCCAAATTCATAACATTTGTCTCCACCGTAATCGAGGTGGTTTACACATGCAACCTATTTGCTATTTGAACTATTCGGTTTAATTACCGTCGTCCAGCACTGTTAAATTGCATGTAATATTATGTGCGCGTAACAGGGTATCCGTACCCCTTCTCTTCTCAACTTTCCTCTCCATTTACTGATTTGGAGTGCCACATACTATGTGCAAGTCACGTGTTAAATCGCGAATGAATCTATTCTATTCTATAACCGGGTTGCATGCAACCAAAATGCAACCCCGGTTGCATGTCTACAAAACTATTGGTTGCTTTCAAATACAACCGGGTTGCTTTTCAAATGTAACCAAATTTGTCTTTTTGGACTTTTGGTTATGTTCAGTGATTTTGGTGGCATTTGAGATGCAAGCAATGGTATTGAACACATGTAACCTGGTTGCGTTTTGGTTGCATGCAACCCGGTTGCATGTGTAATTGGCCCGGAATCGAAACTGCGAACAAATGATTCGTAGCAGGGAACCACTGCGCTATTAGAGTACATATGTATGGCAGTACGTGGTACCCTTAGGTAACCACAAACACTGATGAAACCAGAATTATTCACACAGAATTACATTAGGTTCTGTTTTCATTTAGAGGCGAATGGATCGACATGACAGCCCGTCCGAGTCAGAAGGAGGAAATGTGAGTATGTTCCTGTCATTCCTACTGACACTAGGCAGCATGCCTATGAGAATTCCACGCTACTTTTTTTTTAGCACTTTGGAGTTTTTCAAAAGGATGCAAGAACACGAGAATAGAATAAGTTTTCAGACTACTTATGTTTGCTTTAAGAAATAGTCATCCGAAAATCTTGGCACCCTGTCAACGAGTCTCAGTGGGAATGAAGCGAACAAATTTAGTACGGGCCAGATTTATTAAATATCCGCTCAGAAACATTGGAGCCAATTTTCTGCGATTTTTTTTCCTGTGTTGAAAGAAAAAACCTGGTGGTTTGAGTTTTGGAAGTTGAGTTTCACTTTGATAGAACGGTGTCAAGGTCTCAACAGTGATATGGTCCGCATCATTCTTACCGGACGCATCATTCTTACCGGACTAACACGGTGCAAACTTTGAATTATCCTACTGTAGTACTCTTGGTGAAAATGGAAAAGACTATAGTGAGAAACCATACAATACGTTACAACTATTTATATACATCATGAAAATATGAGAACTGAGAACAACACCAGAATCGTCTTGAATCAGGGTCGAAACGATTTTGAGTCGCACCTTTCACGGAGCCCATATTTTCATAATAATATCCAAAAGTCTTAATGACAGCAATTATGTTTGTTTCAAATGAATATAACACTTCTAACACCTTCAACACCCTCAACACCTCCAATTTTACACTTTGTGGTGCAAACTTAAATTATCCTACTGTATGAGACTTGGTAGAAATGGAAACGACTATAGTGAGGAGCCATACAATACGTTAGAACTATTTATATACATCATGTTACAATTGTTTTTTAATTACAGATTCAGTCATCCTAGATGTATGGCCGAGTGTGGACACTTCCACCAGTTCGAATATTGTAAATATGTCTGCAATATACTAGCTTCTGCTAAAGCAGAGAAAAGCAATTGATTTATCGACTTTTTCATTCGAATAAACCCATCTATTTCAAGATTCAAGTTTTAAGCTTTACTTGCAACATCGCTTTTCGTTCGAAACTAGTTAATCACACCGTGTATCGATATCAAACTACAACGAATATTTGATTCATCTATATAAAAACTTGTATGCTAAACTTTTTTGTCAGTTTTATCGAATAGTCTGCGTATGTTGCTTCTTGCTCTTCGCATCGGGGATGAATCCCATTTGCCGGGTGTCAGGCTGTGACGAATATGCACCCGACGGGTGGTACGGAAGTAGTCCTGCAACGATACAACATTGTAGTTTCATCTCCATGCATGATATATCCTTATGATTCTCGAGCGAAAGGCGACGGGATCAAACTACAAACACAGCGGTTTTGACCGAGATGTACAGTATCGACCTATCCCTGAGAGAACCCTATAGCCAACCTATAGAGTTCGCTAATCTCTTAGCTAGCTTATGCTCTATGAAATGTGGAGATCGTAGTTTGATCGCGTAGTCCTTTAACTAGCCCGTAGTTTGATCTTAGTTTTCTTATCGTTGATAAATACCAATTATGACGTGTGTTGAGACTACAACAGAACTAGTGTAACAAATATGCAATGGTTGGTCCGGAAATAGTCCTGCAACGACAGTTTTTGTACTTTGTAGTCTGATGAACCTTCCCTTGTGAATCGGTTGTACATTGACTTGTTTGTACATTTAAATAAATTGAGCAAACAGACTAAACTCATGGCAGTTCACGAACTCTCGTCTGTTTTTCATATCTAACGTGACATTGTAAGAAAGGATTATACTTTTAGTAACTTGCACAGTCACGTGAAATATGTTAAACGCAGCACAACTCAGAAACGTGCAATGACAAAATGCACGATACCTCATTAGAATGCTAACTCTACTCTTCACGTGACTATTCAGTTCACTTCAAGTATACTGAATTTTGCAACAATCCTTTCAAATGGAGAAACATACTAAACTCAAGGCAGTTCACGAATTCTCGCGTATTTTGTTCATACTTTATGTGACTATTGAATCTAGGATTACCTTCAGGTTCCTCCGTTGTCTAACCGCTTTCCCAGGCGTGGTTCGATTTCGTGTCATTTTCAGTGGTGGCGCGGGAGGGGGAGGGGTTCCACTTCCATTGGGGTAGAGGGAACATTCGCGATGGAGACGCTGCTCGGAGGATATTTCCATGGAAGGCTGGAATGATAGAGGTAGAGAGGGAGGGAGAGAGAGAAAGGGGAAAAAGAGAGAGGAAATGAGAAAAAGAGTGTGCGAAGAGAAGGAGATAAACAGAGAAAGGAGGAGATGGATTACCATAAAGGGAGGGAGACTGGAATAGATAGAGGTGGTATGAACTCGATACACACCATACTTCCCAAATTTCAACTGAGAAGGAGGTGTCAAACTACAAACACGGCGGGGTAAGGCAACCATACACTGCACGGGCCTGCTTTGGAATGAACGTAATGGGGCTACGTAACGTAGAGGACTGAGAAGAGGAAAGTGCCCTACATACTTGGCTGCGGCTGCGGGCGTCTGCGGGCGGCATATGATATAAGTATGGCGCCCCTGATTATTGATCAAATGTGCGGCTGGTGGCGGCTCCCGGCGTTTTGCCGCGCATTCATACTTCGGCGGGCAAAAGCGGCTGCGGGCGTCTGCGGGCGGGGCCGCAGACAGCCGCAAAAGCAGTTGCGGCAATAATGATTCAATTCAATATTGCCGCAGCGGCTCTCTGCGTCTGGATTGATCATTCTCGACATATCATCACTAATGTTCTAAAAATCATTATTAAACCCATCAAGTTACTTTAGTATAGTTCATTTAAATATATGTTTGTATTCTACTCGATGTTCACTGCACTCTATTATCAGTTTTTAATCAGTTTAAAGTGAATGTCTCCTTTTCTTTTGTTTTGTATTCGAAAAAAAGTTTCAGAATGGAAAAAAAAACGTTTAAGAAGATTCAGTTGATTCGGTAAGCGGTAATCTAATAATGATATTCCATGCATTTTCAACAGACAGTTGGAGGCAATGCTAATCAAGTGATTTACAAATTTTGAGGGATAAACATTATTAGCATTGATGTGATAAATGACAAATATTCCTAATAAGTGGAGGGAATCATAATTTCAACAATAAGTTCGAACTTTCTATTTGAAATTCAAATGAGGGGAACCGGGTGAATTCTATATGTAACCGGGTTTTTAGGTAACCTAACCCTTTTTTGGTAACCTATTTTTTAGGTTACCTCAGTAGGTAACCGGATGGTAACCTAAAATGAAAAACCGGTTACCTGTTTTTCTAACGCAAAATGTGGTTTTTACCGTTAGTTTTACCGGTAACCGGATTTTAGTTTTAGGTTACTTCCAGGTTACCTACTAAGGTAACCTGAAAATAAGGTTACCAAAAAAGGGTTAGGTTACCTGAAAACCCGGTTAGTTGTAGAATTGGCCGGGGAACCGCGCCGCAGCCAGCCGCAGACGCGCGTACATACTTCAATTGTAGTGCGTTTGCGGGCGTCTGCGGGCGTTTGCGGGCGTCTGCGGGCAAACCACTTGTTTACCCGCGCCGCAGACGCCCGCAGCCGCCCGCAGACGCACCAAGTATGTATGGCACTGAAGGCGGTAGTACGAATGATAGTGAGAGTGAGAGGGTAAGAGACTGAGAGAAAGATAGGTAGAGAGAGATTCAGAGATTCAGAGAGAGAGAAAGTGAATGGTACGACATTTTGTTAACTTAGATGTTTTTGAAAATGTGAAAATGATCAGAAAACCATTTACTCATGTAAGGACTTCCCGTTGAAGTCAATAAAGGGGTGTAGACAAAAATACTAGTGCAAAGTATGAGTTAATGGCAGCAGGTAATGTAAAAAGGTTATAAAGCACTTCACTCTTGAAAATAACCTTCCGGCGTGAAAACGGTCACGAATGTTTACATTGCTTCATTCATTCGTAACTTCTTACGGTACTCACATGAATTTTCTCTGACAAAATTTTTTTCTATCAAATTTTCTGTATCAATCTGATTACAGAACAAATTGGAAATAGAAAACTTTCCGGAATTTTTAAATGTCTAGAAGATACCTGAGAATTTTATTACCATACGTTACAATCGTATGGAACAGACTATATTACATTATGGGAGTTTAACCAAATATTGGTTGTGGTATGATCTAAAACCGATTCATAGCTCATGAATTTCGACAGAGACGAGATCAAACTACAAGCACAGAACAATATAAAAATCAAAATACACCGTCTAGGCCTAGTTTAGATAAAGCGAACCCTATACGTAAAGGTGAAATTGCGTGAATCACGTGGAATAGTGACGTATGTACTGGTATTTGGTGCAGATGGTTTATGAAGGGTGCAGAGGTCACTATAAGCAGCCACCTGTTACCACATAACTGGAATTAAGTGGTGACAGTAGGGTCTCGGGTCAGGCTGTCAGAGATAAAAGAGGTGGTACGCGTTTAAATTGTAGTTCGCTCTCTTTATACGTCATAATTGACTAGGTTAGATCGGAAAGCAATGGGATCGAACTACAAACACAGCAAGACAGGATAACATACACCGCATTGGCTTGCATGGAAAAGAGTGAATACTACAAAAAGGGGTAGGTGTCAAAGTTTGAATTGTACTCTGATTCACGAACTAATCAGTACTAATGTTACGCACAGCGCACATGTATTCTGTCAAAACTTGCGTTCTATGTCAACGAAGGAAAGCGGATCCACATCAATCGACGTTCGAACCACTTGGAAAGCTATCGCCAACCAACGCGCCAGTTCACCGAATTCACGCCGATATCCTTGGTCCCCTGCCAGTCACGCTGTCAGGAAATCGCTACATACTATCCATACAGGACGCATTCACAAGATGGTTAAATGCATGTCCGATTCCAACTCAACATGCCACCACTATTTCTAGCCAACTACTCGACAAAGTGTTTCTGCAGTTTGGATCGCCGCAAGTCGTCGTCACCGACAACGGTAGCAACTTCAAATCAGAAACATTCCGGGATATGTGCAAGAAAATGGAAACACTTCACCAAACTACCGCCCCGTATAACAAGAACCCGAATGAAATTGTGGAAAGAGCTCATCGAACACTGGAAGAATATATTTCCGCTTATGTCAATAATACCCAAAATGACTGGGATGTCTATCTTCCATTTGTTACCTTTGCCATCAACGCCCTTCCCAGCGCAGCCACAGGACTAAGTGCTATTTACGTGCTCTTCGGTAGAGATTCGCATCAACACATCGTCTCGCAGAACGAGAAATCCACCCGAGAGATCTAGTACTGAATCGAAGAAACCCTGCGAAGAATAAACTTTGTCCATTTCTACATGGACCTTTTCGCGTCATCAAAATCGATGGAAGGACCGTTACGCTATTGGATGACCAAAACAGAGAAATTCTCGCTCATAAGGACAACATTCGGGTTTTTTTCGTCGACCTGGCCCGGATACCACTACAGTACCGGAACAACAACCAAGAATGCAAGAAAACTCGCGAATTGAATCTCAACATGCCAACAATTCGCCATCTTCCCACAATACGCATGATATTCCAGAATAATTTTTCAATGACAAATCTGGTTATGTCTATCCCACAAAGAAATCTACCCGCGTCAGAAGAATGCCTCGGGGATACAATCATTAGATTGTTTATAACAACCTATTACCGCTATCGCATATTCATCGACCCCGCATCACCTATTAGGCTAATTATCTTTACCACAAATCTACTGTCTCACATATATATTACGCTCCGCTCAATAATTACCGTGACCTCAAGTCATATTCCCACAGAACGATGCTATGGGTCTGCTGCTAGATGTTCGGCCCTTAGATGGCTCGCTCGCGAACATGTCGCCTAACTCTCTCTTAATTGCGAACATAACGCGGTCAGAGAGAACATAACGCGGTCAGAGAGAACATAACGCGGTTAGAGAGAACACTGCGCGAAAGTTTATAGTAGTTTAGAACACAGGGCGGTAGAGTTTCATACATTATGAATTATGAGAGAATTTACTCAGTTGACATATCTAATGCCATCTATGGTGTCAGGTTGGATTTATGTTTGGATATAAGTTCACAAAAAATGGTAACCATTAGAATCATATAATATAAAACACATGTCGGATATCGGTAATCTAAATTTTTCCCTCATAATTTCGCCTCAAACTGCAACGAGCAAGTAACGAGCTGAGGCGCAACGAGCCAGTGACTTAAGGTTCAACGACCTATTCTAGGAACCATGGCTTACCTAAGCCTAAGCCTTTTTATTAGGTGAACTAAAGTAAATGTGACAAATAGTTAATTCAAACAGCATATCTGGTTTTCTGCCCTTACAGTTTGCACTGATCTGGGCAGGTTGAAATATTTCCCATAACTCCACCAATAACCAAGCCTAAAAACTGTTGGCAATGCCGCGTTATGTTTTCTAGTACCGCGTTATGTTTTCTAGTACCGCGTTATGTTTCCAAGTTGAGCTTTATGTTCGCTGTTCAGGCTCGCTCACCTATAATTGCTTTTACGATGGTTGTCTCGCTAATTGCGAACATAAAGCTGATCTCCCGAGGCCCCGCCCCCTTCGGTCGCTTCCCTGGGCAGTCCGCTCGCCACCCTTCGTTGTTACGCTCGCTCGCATATAAACTTATATCTCCAACTATGTTCGTGTTCCGACGCAATCCAAACTCGAGTTATTCCTTATGGAAACAATGATAGTTCTACGATAGAACAAGAACGTTTCTATAATGGAACGACATTATTAATGCATGATGCCTCGCGTTAATGAGGTCTGCTTTGTTCATCGTGCGAATGTTTAGGGGAGATATATTCAAACGGAAATTTTCAGAGAAAGACAAAAGCAGAAACATCATGTAATACACATGTTCAGTACCTTAGATTATTTTGAATCTTTCGATAAAACATTAAATATGCAGATGTTCACATCAAATTCTAGAAACATTAATAAGCTATAACTTTCTTTGAAACAAAAATGCGGTTCGTTTCTGACTGGAATAAAAAAGAACTGAACAATCATCCTGTCTCTATTTTGATCGGTTCTATTGTTGTATCGCGTGTTATCGTCCGGGCATCCACTATGAATCTGTGAGGAAGTCTGCTCCACTACTAATTTACTACAGTAACCGTGGCGTTTTCAAAATGATTTCAAAAAACTTTTAAATAAAAAGTTATGTTTATATGTTTTATATTTGTTTACATGTTTTGTTTGTGTAATTCTTGTTCTATTGAGAAACTTTGTTTTCAGAATGATCGACTATCAGTTCAAGGAGGAACTTATGCGGTCGCGAGACCGAGTGGAGGACTTGTTCTATTTCGAAGGATCAAAGGTCAGTTTGAACTTTATTATTCTCATTTTCTGTTCTCTTCAACTGGTTAAAACATAAACCATGTTCGAAATACATTAAAATGGATTACAGTATATCTACTTTACAGTACTTTTTGAGTGGTGCTCGTTTGTGCCGTTGTTGCTGAAGCTCAACTTCATGTTTCGCACCTAAAACGTTTTGAATCACCATAAATAAGGAAAACTATCTTGTTTTGCATACTCTTATGGAGTTTATTTTAGTTTACATTGTTTGAACCGGTGTCCACATACCAGCAAAGGGTGACCATTCTACAGATAGTATTCTCATTCTCGCCATATTCCGCATTTGAATACATGAAACTTAATCGTTTCCCATCAAATTTATATATAAAGTTGTCTCGATTTCATCGAAAATGAGTCTGTTTGTGGAATTTTTCTAGCTAATCGGATAAATTTACCCTAGTATGCTCCAGGTTGGTCGTGGTACGTATGGTCACGTGTTCAAAGCAGTTCCAAAAGCGGCCGCCCTGTCGAGGTATCCGGCCAAGGAATACGCTCTGAAGTTGATCGAGGGACAGGGCTTCTCAATGTCCGCTTGCAGGGAGATTGCACTGCTCAGAGAACTCAAGTTAGTTTTGAACAGTGATATGGTCTAAATAGCCGGAATTCCTAAAAATTGGCTGCCAATACTGGCAAACATACCCTAAATGCCTCAGAGTTGTGACTTTTTCAAACAGGGGGGGGGGGGGGGGTTTGCCCTCCCCCCCCAGTCATTATAAGGGGGTTTTACCCTTAATTTAGTTAGAAAATCGCTAAATCGGACAATTTTTGAGGGGGGGGGGGTTTGCCCAAATCTTCGGACCAAAAACAGGGGGGTTTTTCTCAAAACGCTGAGCATTTAGGGCATGCTGGCAAAATTCTCTGTTTGCGGAGATTGCACTGCTCAGAGAACTCAAGTGAGAGTTTTTGAACTTATGTTTTTTTTTTGCAGAATAAGCTTGAAAAACGGGATCCATCCTTGTGATTCAGAAAGAATTGCCGAACTAGGGCGTATTTCGATCGAAAAGCGTGTTTTTTTTAGAAATAATCAGAGGTTAAGGTATGTGTAAATAACATGCTTCGAAATTGTTTTCTATTCATATTCATACGCATATTTTACAGACATCCGAACCTCATTTGTCTACAGCGCGTTTTCCTCACGAATGAGAAGAAGGTTAGTTTCTGTAATAGCGATGATTACAAGTTGTCACAAGTATTGTCAGTTGGTCAGTATGAAATCTCACCTAGTTCATTGTCTATCTGCATGTGGAAAACAGTGATATTCGACTTTAAATTGTAAAACGAAGTAGGAAAATGGCGTTTTTTTTCACAGTTGTATAGAACATAAAACATATTTGTTGTTTAGGTGTGGCTATTGCTCGACTACGCCGAGCACGATCTCTGGCACATCATCAAGAGTCACCGGGCGGCCAAAGCCAAGAAACAACCCGTAATGGTACCCAAGACTATGGTCAAGAGCATTCTCTATCAGATATTGGACGGTTGGTTTTCATCTCACGATTATTGATCCTATGGTTATGTAATCTATTACCACGGTGCCCACTTTCAAATAAGTATTTGAAAATCGGACCATTTTGAGCCAGGTTATGTCCATTCGAGTGCGGGCGGCTGTAATATGCAATCGATAGTAGTAGACCTTAATAGATAGGGTTGTTAATCGAGTTGAAAATTTCGAGTTTTCAAAAATTCGAGTTCTTAAATTTTCGGGTTTTTCGAGTTCGAGTTTTTTTTACAACCCTAGACCTTAACCATGGTCAAGAGCACTTTCGGTAACCTTACCGGATCGTGATCATTTTTCTGGTTTCCTTATCAGGTAACCGGTTGGCAAAATAAATCTCAAACCGGTTAGCCTTCAATATAGCATTGAAGGAAACGGAAATGATAAAATGTTCAGCTTTACATACATATAAATGTTATACATAGATTTATCCTTTCAGGTATCCATTATCTTCATTCCAACTGGGTTCTTCATCGTGATCTGAAGCCCGCGAATATTCTGGTCATGGGAGATGGACCGAGCGGCAAGAGGGGACGGTGAGAGAGAAAACTTTATGAATATTCATTTATTATCGACATCAGAAAACATTCGACCAAACACTAGTAAGAGTTGACTAAGCGACAAAAATTAGTCCGTTTTCGTATGTAAACAAGTGAAAATGTATGATTTTTCATCAAAAGTAGACCGATTGTCTTCTTTTCGGCGAAAATGTAGTCCGTTTTTAGATTTTTTCTGACTATTAGGACAACCTTACTGGGGTATGATTATTACATCCTTTTTCGTTTAGTCATTCATTTTACTATCTACAGGTCCGAAAAACTATCAACGTTTCCAAAAGTTTACTTATTGAGAGAAAATGACCGTATGTCAGTAATACGAATGATTTTGGCTACTTCTACTTCTACTTCTCGTTATCACCTAAAATAGTAAAAAAACGTACTTTGAGAGTATAGAAAAGGCGCTTGTTTGAAAATACTCAGAAAGCTTCTCAATTGTTGAATAAACGATGAGTTGTCACGGGGAATCTCATAAATGATGTTAAAGGTTCATTGCAAACATAAGGCGGTTTTGTTAGCTTTTTCATTAAATTGCCCACTTTTCTTTCAAATTGGGGTTTTGAACTATCCTAATGATATCAATGGGCGCACCGCACTTTACTGATGAAAGCTCAGTCTTCCATTCTGTTTGTAGTTGGGATAAACAATGAAACACCTGATATTCAATCAATTTCAGTTGACAACAAAGTCGCCTCAAATATGGTTCATTGAGTAATTTTTCAGTGTGAAAATCGCCGACATGGGTTTCGCTCGTATCTTCTGTGCACCGCTGAAACCCCTAGCTGACCTGGACCCAGTGGTGGTTACATTCTGGTACCGAGCACCCGAGCTGCTATTGGGAGCCAAACACTATTCAAAGGTAATCAAATTGTTGTTCTTTGGTTACTTCTTACTACAACTGGGGTACGCCCAAGTGCACGTCACTGAGTTGTGTCTGTTCCTAGAAACAATGAACCAAATAAAAAAAATGTAGCTAAGACATACCGTAGCAGAGAGCTAATTGTTTTGGTTATGGTCAACTCTCGAACACGATCATTATTAGAAAAACACTTTGTAAACGTTTTTAAAAACATGTTATGTAATATGATTAAATGAATGAAACAAAATCAAATTTTCTTCTATTAATTTAAACTTTTTGTGCATAGTTTCGCTATCAAATCTCTATGTATAACTTGATTTAGATTCATCGCGGTCTCATTTGAAAGCTAGATTGACCGGAGTTGAAAAGAAATCCGAACTGTTCAATTTCTGTCCGAAAATTCAGCTTATGTATTTATTCAAAGTGTCATTCTCATTCTCACAATTTCAGCCGATTGACGTGTGGGCCATTGGCTGTATCTTCGCCGAGCTGCTGACGTCGGAACCAGTTTTCTTCTGTAAAGAGGAAGATATCAAGGCCCAAAGTCCCTATCACTATGATCAGCTAAGACGGTTAGTACTCCAGTAGTCTACCCCAGCAAAGTTGTCCAATTCAAACAACGGACTTCTTTTCTACATAAAGGATAAGAAATAATGTTTTTGCCTCAAAAAACAAGAACATTTTGCCGACATTTGCGAAAATGAACCCCGTTTCCGGAATTTTTCTGGCTATTCTTTATTTACCACTTCACGCTGGTATGTGTACTGTCCAATTAGGAATTATAGTCATACACCAGTAAAGTTGTTCGAATAGTCAGAGAAATTCGAAAAACGGACTAAACGGACTACAATAAAAAAATAGGTCTACTCTTGATGAAAAATGATAACTTTTCACGTGTTTGCATCCTAATACAGACTACTTCATGTCGCTTAGTTGGACCTTACTGGTGTGTGATTAAAGTGAAGACTATCTTTCCAGAATCTTCACGGTAATGGGTTATCCGACCGACAGTGAGTGGCCGGATTTCAAAAAGATGCCCGATTACCCGAAGCTGCAGCAGGATATCAAAACACACCAGTAAGTAGTTCTGGTTACCTGATCATTCTTTTCTTGTAGATGATTTTTTTGAGAAATAGCTGGTTTTGTGATTCATACATCAGTAATGTCCGACTATTGGACAAAAAAGAGTCCGTTTTTATATGTAGCCCCGTGTAAATTGATGATTTCACATTTAAAAGGACATATTTTGCTCGTTTTTGGCGAAAATAGTGGCTCGTTTTTCGGTTTTTTTTCCTGGCTATCCGGACAACTTCACTGGAGTATATTTGGTACATTCTGATATGTCGTTATGATAAAACTATTACGACTCATTCATTGATGCTTTGTTAAATTGCGAGAACAATCGTTTTCAGAGCCAACTTTGCTGGAGCCAGTATGTCACGTTACATGGAAAAACACAAGGTGGGTCTAGCACTTTTTGGGGCTGTATTCAGGAACACATATCAGTAAGGAGTTACTTCTCTACAATATATAGTCCTTTTTTAATTGTTATATGTCAAACTTCTCTTTGTTTTTTTTCAAAAATAAGCATTTTCTCCCGTTTTTGTTACTGAAAGGGAGCCTGTTTTTTAAGGTTTGGTGCTTTTAAGCCAACTTCACTGATATATGCGGTGTTTTCTTGCAGCAAGTGGAGACGGATAACAACCAGTTTCGCTTGTTGCTCCGACTGCTCACCATGGACCCAATCAAGCGGATATCCTGCAAAGAGGCCATGGAAGATGTTTATTTCAAGGTTAGTTCTATCTAGGTTTCCGGCAAAACACGTTTTGACGTTGTTTCAAAGGAACATAATAACTATAACCGCATAACTTTTTGGTTACTGTTTCATTTGAATACTTCATAGAAGACTAGTCTGTCGATTTACTTAAAAAAACAATTTGAACAGTCTATTTGGAATGGCGGTAAGTGATGAATGTACACATTATTTGTATGCCAAGTTCAAAAATAAAATTGCTAACACGTCGGAAAAATGATCAGTTCCAACCATGAATCTTTCCTTGTTTTACTATTAAAGCGATAATGTGGATTGTGGACCAATCCCGTGTCCACGATCCTTTAAACTGCAATGAAAACATTTGTTGCAGTTTAAGGGACTGGAGCGTTGGCATTGTTCACATAATCGTCCTTGTTTAAAGCAGGACGATAATCTGGACCAATCCTGTGTCAACGGTCTTTTAAACTGCAATTGAAAAATGTATCGTAGTTTAAAGAACTGAAGCGTTGGAATTGGTCCACATAGTCTTCCTTCTTCAAGTACATTTCCAGACGGAGCCGAAAGCTACCGAAGACGTCTTCTGCGCCTTCAAGATACCGTACCCGAAGAGAGATTTCCTCGTCGACTCTGATAAGAAGTCGATGGCAGTCGTGGACGACCAGAATCAGCAGGCCACCAATCCTCAGGTATATAATATTCTAGAATATTTATTGAACACTAAAACATTTATGTGTTTGACACATTATTTCAAATGGCGCTCTCTCAGCTTCTAAACGATTTAAATCTGAACAGGGAAAGGACCGCTTCTAAACTTTGGTCAAAGTGTGGGCTCTGCGGTTCCACGTTCCACGTATAGATCAGATATAGAGAATGGCAAAATGGTTGTTGAAGTATGTAGTTTGATCTCACAACGGGATCACACTACAAACAGAGCGGGATAGGCATCGTGTTTTTTCGTAACAAAAATGAAGATCTTGACCGTTAGAGTTTGAGCTTTCGTTCCACATGAGTTGTAGCGTGTTCGTTTCACGATATTCGGTCACATTGGTTAGAAAACCTTTCGAGAAGTTTAAAAAGAAGTTTTCCTCATTCTCAGAACAAAATCGATTATTTTCTATCGATAAAAGTCGATAATTTAATTATTCTAGTATAATTCGGCAATGACGAATATGCAGCAGCCAATGGACACAGAACCCGCGAACAAACGACTTCGGCTGGTGCAACAGCCACAGGTTAGTATGGGCTATTTTCCGGCAGTTGAGAAAAGCTGAGATGAGAATTCGGAAGAGACAGAATCAATATCAAAAATTAGTACTTTTCGGCTCAACCACATACGTCAATCAAGATATCTTCTAACTCCTTTCTTTTTGTAGATTAGTCGCATCGTACTGATATGTGCATTTTCAGTTTAAAATTTCGTCTTCTATGCCTATCTCTTATTTCAGAGAGTTCAACAAACCTGATTTTCCTTATTGTCATTTTTGTTAACAATGTTAACAACCCAAATCGCTTCGGAACGATCCAGTTTTCAAACCCGATTCTCGATTGAAAGTTTTAATTTTAAAAAAGATCAAAACTTCTGAAAACGCCTTACAAGCCTTACTATGACCATGCGGTGGGGATAAGTGTTGTTAAAGTCGAACTCCAGACTCGACTGAACTCGAAAATTTGTTTTTTTCCAAAACTCGAAATTTTGAACTTGATTAACAATCCTAGTCGGGATTATTATAGTTTAGTTATATGTTTCTCTTCAGATGGCTCAACAAATGTATGGTCAGGAGCAATATGGCCAGCCAATGGCCATTCAACAACCCCACATGATGCAACAGCCAAGTAAGTTTGAGGATTTCTCTGTTATGTCTGGTTTTTAGTTTGATTCCAAACATACACCAGTAAGATCTGACTAGGCGGCAAAAATTAGTCCGTTTTCTCAAGTAAACAAGTGAAAATCCAGGATTTTTCATCAAAAGTAGACCGATTCTCATAGTTTCGGCTGAAAAGTAGTCCGTTTTTCGAATTTTTATAACTATCCGGACAACCTTGCTGGTGTATGATTCCAAAGCATTTTGATCGCAATGCGATATGCGATGTTACGCCTAGGTATGATGTATGCAGATGGTAGTATTGAATATCAGAAAACGTTTCTCATCGAGTGGTGGTTGATGTACATCGACAAGTTCTATCGTCTTTTGGGGATTTGAGACTCTTTTTTTGCCTTAGTTCTCTCATAGTAACATGTATCAAAAAAAGAAGTTTATTTGGTAGTATTCGTTCGGTAAACTCGAGAAACTGTGTCTTTTCAGTGGAAATGAATCAAATGAACCAAATGATGCCTCAACAGCAGTATGCTCATCAACAACAACAGCAGCAACAACAGCAAATGTACCAGGTATCTAGAATACGAACTGTTGATTAATATTTTTTGATTTCAACAGTTTGTTTAACGCGGATTTTCAGGTCCTGACAGCGTTTTGTCACTTAAATTACACGTTCTCAAGTAGTAAATAGACAAGTATTTTTCGGTTTGAGTCTAAGTTCGTGAAAGTTCAATATTTTGCGTTCAAAAACGGCAACTATTTTCATAGTAAATGAAATGGAAGCCCGTTTTGTGAATTTTTTCTTGCTGGACTGTGGTTTTCGGATTCACTCTTTCATCGTAGTGTCAACATTTAGCGTATAAAGTACGTTTCATCCTTCGTGATCACCCTTACCCTTACAAACTACAGTAGTTACATTTTTACTTATGCCATATTTCAGGGTCAGCAGATGCAACAACATCCCGGCATGAGCGGCGGACATCAGATGGGCATGATGGCCGGACACCATCCACAACAGTTCCAGCAGCAGGGCATGGGTCAGTCTCATACACCGCCAAGGGTCTCGTATTGGTCTTGAAATCTCGCGACCCCTTCATCTTTTTCATAGCGCGACCGGCGACCCTTCCAAAACTGCAGTTTTAGCCTGTATTTTGCTTGTTCGCCGCCAATTATGCATGAAGTTGGTCAGTTTTCAACTCGTGACCCCACATTTTTCACATGAATGTGTTTGTGACCCTGATGGTGTATGGTCAGTTTCAATGTTTAATTCTCTGAAAAAGACTTCGTTGGGCATGAGAAGCATCAAAAAGCAAGTATATATATATATATATATATATATAACTTAAATGAACGTTGTATTCTAATCACGGATTATGGTCTCTTAAAACACCATGCGACGATCGAATTTAAAATGTATGGGTTTTCTGATGATTAACATACCCACACCATTAAAGTTGTCCTATTAGACACAGAAATTATAATGACAAGCTACGTTTTCGTCAGTATTGGGGAAAATGACCCATTTTTGAAAATGGAAAGACGAGCTCTTTCCTGTTGAATAATCTCATCTAAGTGGTGTGGACACCATAACCCGAGTTCCCGAGTATGATTCTTGTCTGAAATATGCCATTCTATCACACGTTTTTCCCTCAAAATGTATCATTCTACCACATGTTGTTTTCAAAATTGTACAATTACACCATATTTGCAGGCATGATGGCCGGCCAGCACCCGCAGATGATGATGCGACCGCAGCCACAGGCCGCGCAGCAGCAGATGGTCGCTGGCGGCGGCGTCTATCAGGGCGCGGGACCGCAGCAGGGCATGATGCCGCAGGGTAGGAATTTACTAGAGATGACCAATAACATAACCTATGTTCAAAAGAGGGTATTTCATCGTGCTCAATAGCGTCGCTGTGCGTGCAAACCTGCCGACTCTCGGTCTTTACGCAGAATTTTTTAAATGTCTCGGACGCTTCATGAGTGAACTACCGTCGTGTTACGTTATGAACAACTGAACTGTCTTTTAGAGCATATAATGTTTTTTACCTGGATGAAACACACCTTTTGGAGCTTGGCAGAGTCAGTTTTAGTTGGTCTGAGCTGCTAAAGGTAATTGAAATTGTCGAATTTTGATATTAGAGATCAAATTGGTAATTTTACTTTCCAGGTGACATGATGATGCAGAGCGGACAACCAATGCACCCGCAGCAGATGGGAGGAATGACCATGGGACAACAACAACAACAACAGCAACAACAAGCCCCGCCCCCATACAATATGATGGGACAGCCGGGACAGCCGCAGCAGGGACAGTGGAACCGATATGGATAGAATGGGATGGGGCAAGGGGGTCTGACTTTAGTTGTAGTTTGATCAGCGAACCCAGCAGAAAAACTTTATTAAGGGGTGTTCAACATCTGACTATAGTTGTCTAGGTCGTGACTATTCGTGAGTTACAGTTTCATCTCATACAAGCCACACTCTGCGAGTTTTGACCGAAACAACAACGAGATCAAACTACATACACATTTGGTCTGACCAACATTACATGTGCGGTTTCTGCTGTCTCCTGAGTCGATTGTTTTTTTCTGCTATATTTCAGTTGTTTCCCAATATTTGAACGTAGGTTTCAGTAAATTGAAACTTGTTAACATTGTTAGCCACCGTGGAAACGACTTGAAATGATCTTGAATTTTTTTTCATAGATTAACTATTGTTCACCTAACTTGTTTCTGAAACAGTTGTCGTTCTGGTGCTGGATCTCATGTACATTTTAACCAATACATTTCGATTGTGATTATTTATTGTTAACGCTTTGTTTTGTATTAATAATAATAAATAATAATCTTTTTATGGCAACTGTTTCAGCTGTGTTTTACTTTATTCATTTTAATACAACCGAGGCAACGCAATGATCACATATAAGTATCCGTAGAGAGGTGGGGTCCGTAGAAGAGAAACTAAGCATGAGTGAGCGTTATTACCAGCTCATGCGGTCCGCCATGAAGATACCGCGCCGAGTGGGATCGAACCATGGTGTTTTCGACCACTCGGCCCCATTGAGTCGACCACTCGGCCCCATTGAGGTTTTTATCGAAAAAAAACCTGGAAAGCATGCCAGCTTGCATGGAAGTCTGTATAGGTTATAAAAACTGTTCAATATTGACAATTTGTGTGGTCAGTTCGTATTGTTGTTCGATCTCTTGTGGTGTTTTGACATCTCGTGATTTTTGTTTACCAGCAGCCCTGCTCTTTTTTGCAATATTCGAAAAGTCACGTTCAAAAGGTTTCTTCTCCCTGAATACTTTTCAGTCATTCTTAGTTTATCTTAACTTACTTCTTAATTATATTTTAAACCCATTTATACACCTCAAAATACATCTTTATGGGTGAATTTTGCCTCAAAATTTGCAGCTTTGAAAGATTTCCCTTCGAGACCAGTCTTCATTTCCCTTTAACCGTCCTTTAAATTCTTTGTACCGCACGTGTTGTCTACATTGTTTGTTTTGATCATTTTTGCTCCTTTTTTCTTTATTACGGTCGGTTGTAATATTATTTTTTGGCTGAATTTCATTTCTGTTGTTACAGAATGTCTCTTCGTCTTACCCCCGCTATCAATAACGTCAGCAAGTAAGTTGTTTTGAGAGACCATAAGTTGTTTTCAATGCAAGACCATTTGTTGAAGGACCACAAGTTTAATAAATGTTGTTTCTACCGCACATAATATAACATATTTTATGAAACCTATAAAATTTGGTATTCTAGGTGTAGTTTTTTGACTGATCATCCGTAGAAGAATAGATTTACACAAGTACTGTTCTCATTCGACTGATAAACATTATCGCCGATTCCAAAGCCAACTGCTGTAATTTTTTTGTGGTTCTCTGGCCAGCGCACATAAAAGTAAGCTTGTTTTGCTCATCGAAATTATAATGAGCATTGAGCAATACATAATATCAGTCATCCATACTTCTGAAACAATAAACTATTAAATTTTCAACTTCTTTAGTCAGTAATGCGTGTTTCTTAACTGACTTTATTACACTTATACCGAAAATAGAAAAAAAATGATTTTGTTCCAGCTAATAATTTCTGTTCAGGTGCTTCGTGCGCTGTATGTCCGGATCCGGTCTCGGTGATGGAGCCGGAAGGGTATGTCTTCAATTCATGTTTCCTTCCCGGATATCAAAAACAAGCATATAGCGTAGGCGTCACTTTCTCCTTTTTAGAATTCTGTTTCTCTCCCGTTCAAGTGTTTCTAGTCACTTTGATCTTTTGTTCAAAATAAGAGAAGAGTAAACAAGAATTTGATCTTTAAGTGACGGTGACATAACTGTAATTTTTACTAGTTGTAATAGCAGTAGTGTACGTGATAATTACTTAGTTTTTCATCATAGAGGAAGTATGGGTTATGCCGACGTAGTTGAAGATGAAGTTAACGATCTCCCGCTATGGTTTTTATATTATTACTCATTACTTTTTCAGGGAGGTGGCTCCGGAGGCTCCATCCGCGATGCTGGTGGTGCTTTCGGCAAGATGGAGGCTGCCCGCGAGGACGAGTACTTCTACAAGAAGGTAAACACATTCTATTGGTTCTCATACTTCTTTTCAGTCTAGTGGGATACATTTTCGTCTGTACGAGTAGGGTGCGACTAAAAGAACAGTTTTCCAATGAATTTACGCAAGTTTAATAAATAAAAAATATTTTCCATTTTAGTCAAAAAAGGCAGCACGTTTTCGGAATTCGTTTAGCTTTCAGGACAACTTTACTGGATTTGATTTTGCGTTTTTTTCCCTGATCCAAAGGAAGATGGAAGAATATCTCCCTATTCAAATCAAAATCGAGTGTACGCGGGCTTGGGGTTGAAAACTATGCAAGATTAGTTAGGGGGAAGTCAATTTATGTCAACCTTATTTGAATTAACATATTCGGGAGTAGAACTTTGTATCGAATGAAGTAGATGATTCGTTTTATTGACGCTTCCCCTTTTTGTTCTAGGATGCGCTTTCTGTCTAAAACATCACATTCTGGTTACTCATTCAATATATTTCAGCAAAAGGAGCAGTTGCACCACATCAAGGAGGAAATCCAGAAGGAAATCGATCATCACCAGGAAGTAAGCATTGTGTTTGTTATCGTCTGAGTTTGTTGAGATCATTAGCGCTTTTTTCGTTCTTTTCGAGTTGTACAGTTCGAAGTTTCGCACGTAACCGATTATCTGCGAACAGTCGGTCACGGAAACAATCCCAGTTTCTTCCGAAAAACCTAGTTAACGAATTTAATCTTCGAGTTCGACTCTTAGTACAACTCTACTCCGGCTGTTTCGAATGTTTCTCTCATCTTCTCTCGATTTCTCTGTTTTTATTCATGTATTCTGTTTACAGGTCGTTGAGAGACATCAGAAACGTCTTGAAGAGATCGAGAAGCTGCAACAGAAGAAGTAAATATGCCTTGTATAACGTCCCACAGTGATATGAACGTGAATATAACATTTATGTATTAGGTAGTTCAATAAATTTTTTTCGCACAATACTTTTTGTCGAATTTGATGGAATCTCAATCAGATCTGTTGTTTTTTGTAGTTTTGAAGGTGAAACTGTCGCCCAAAGCCATGATCATGTTAAAAGCTGCTTGCTCAGAATGATTTTGTTACCTCCGATCCTATGATTTCAAAATACTTGTCGACTCAAACAAACTTCGTACGCTTTCCTCCGTTTGAAAGTGAATATAACATTTTCCTGTTTCATTGCCTTTAAGTTATTTACTGTCAATTATCTCGCGAAGGAATTCGTTCAACTGAGCCCATTCAGTAGCTTTTCTGGTTATCCCGACTCACAGAGAATACGTAGCTAGCTCAACTCAATTATCAACCATTTAAAACTCTTTTAAAGTCTTCTTTTTAAATTATATGGCAAGAAACGCGCTCCAATGCAAAACCTGTCTGGGCAATTTGCCAATCAGAAAGCGCTGCGGGACCCTATAGCACGCGCTCGCTCGCAACAAGACCGAATAACCTAATATTTTCATTTTCTTGCACAAATATAATGTAATTGATTGACGAGGTTGTACCATTTATTTATTGATGGAATCTTGTTGTAAAGGTAGCCGATGGAGGATTTGCCTCCACAAGACGACCAGTTGGTCGATCACGTTCAAAATCACGAAGAAAATGGAAAAGAGACAGGATCGGACATGCCAATACTTGGAAGAGTCGAGGTATTATCCTTATTTCCTATCCAAATTTGTATTCAAAAGACCGAAGATGTGTTCGAATCGAATGTGTGTATGGTTTCTAGAGTTTTCGTGAGAAATATGTGTGTCTCTGCCTCTCAAACAACTTATTGGGGTAGTTCTTCTGTGTGCGGGTTACTGTAGGATGAAACAATAACACTTTAATCAGCAACAAGCACCGTATAAGTCATTTATGGTATGCCATGTGAGCAGCTAGGAGGCTGTATGTTCTCTATCGTTGATAGATAACATATAGCCTCATAGCATCCGAGATTGGCTGAGCCCAGCAAGTACAAACTACAAGTATCCGGAACTAAGCCTAAAAGTTTTTCTAACCTCTTCTGATTACAGAAGTGTAACCGAAAAGGGGAAAAATGTACAATCGCCCCCCACCCAACAATCACCCCCCTCATGGTACTATTACCCCCCACCTAATTGAAATCCCCGAAAAGTCGCGCGAAGGTGGGGGGTAATTGGTAAATGGGTGGGGAACATTGTACATCTTTGAAAATGAACAATCACCCCCCACAATACAAAATGAGGGGGGGGGGGTGATAGTACATACCCGGAACTGATGAACAATCACCCCCCTCTCAACCCAAGCCCGCAGTAAATAAGCATGGTGTAGAATCGCCCCCCAAAGGTGGGGGGCGATTGTAGTACTCCCCCGAAAAGCCTCCTAAAACGATTACATACCAAAAAACCCGGTTACTTGTAGAATGGTTAGGTTTTGACGGCGTTTTCATTCGCACTGGTTGTTCAGGCGAACGAGGAGGAGTTTCCAGAAGAAAGGGAGCAGTCCGTGGACAGCAACGAGCACCAATTGGCCAACGACCACCAATTGGAGGAAGAAAAGCCACTGACCCATAACCAGAACCGAGAAGTGACCAGTGTCAGACGGCTGGTCAGACGCGTCATCAATCAGGTATTGAAACATTAAACTGAGTCTTTGACGTTTACTAATTCACCACGGCGTTTAACACAATACATTCAGTTTCTGTGAAGTCACAGGCAACCAAGCGATCGCCGCAACGCGTCGAATGGAGCGCGATTTCAATGCGCCGCAAAATTTTAATTTACGTGATTTCGATCGACGATCATTACTCTATATAATTCTTCTCTCTCTGAAACAAGAATAATTTTACGCTTTCATATATACCATAAGAGGGGTGTACCGTTGTATGGACGATAACCCCTTGGTTGTCTCTTCTAGGTCACCCGTCCATACAGCTGTACCCTCCGTCCATACAAGCCTACTATAATTTAGCTAACTGGGTCACGCGTCCATACCACCATACCCTTCGTCCATACCACCTTACTTTGCTTAAACTAGCTGGGTTACGCGTCACATACGCTTTAACTCACGTTGAATACTTTTCGAAAAATCTTTCATCTATACTGGAACAATTTGCTAACTTATGATTTTGGGACTCAATTTTGAAAGTCGTTCAAAATTCAATTTCATACTGTAAGTGCGCACACATATGTGCAAAGGACTTGTTAACTTATACTGTGTGGCAGTGTTAGTGTATTTTAGAGCAAAGATCATTACCAAGCAGTCAAAATAACAGAATAGTTCTCGAAATAATAGTTGTTTGGCCTACCAACAAAGTTGGGAATTGTGGGAATTTGAGATTAAGAGAATTTCAGAACACACCCAACTATAAGTAGTAAAGGCAATGCTATAAAGGGGGCTGGGAGAAAAATAATTTCCGTGTACCTCAGCTCTCAGAAAAAATTGAATTAAAGTTACCCCTGTTCTTCAAATTTCCACACCGAATTTGCATGGGACAGTCTCAGAGGGAAACTCTTCAAGGCAGACTGAATTTATCCTACCGTTCCCATCCAGCCAAGGAGCACCAGGGGAGGCTTTAGCTTTTGTAGATACAATTTATCTACCAATTTATCGTGGGTGGGAATCGAATGTGTACTGGTGGGTGGCACCTTAGCCTTAGCCACTACACTGTTTTTAGCTAGTTTACTCAACTTTTCCGTCCTGTCATCTACCTCTCACTAACTACTCACTGCGATAGGTTAAAAGATAATTGTAATGCAGTGGTTGGGTGCCCCAAGGAGGACATGAACAGAATACAGAAAAAAAATGAGATAAATTAAAAATAAAAGAAACAAACAGCATGAGATTGTAACCACGTGTAGAAACAGCAGAAATATGAACCAAAACATAAAGATAAACAACATAATGAGAAATTAAGATTGAAAAACAATGGCCGCCGCAACCCCGCAACCACCTACTACGGCTGATTGTAGTTCCATCCACACTTCCGCAGTCTACTTAATGCAAACTACTGCAAACTACTGAGTGCGATCTAGACGTATTAGTTGACTTCGTTCCTGCATATGAGTATCACTAATGACTCAGAAGCCTATACTTGGCTTTGTCTGAATCTAAGGACTAATGTAATACGGTTTCTGAGTCAACTGCCAAATAAAGGCAAAAAGAGCTCATTACAATTTTGATAAGTATCCCGATCGTTGATCTCACGTATCTAAAGAATAAAAGGTATATTCATCTATCATTAAATGGAATAAAAGAAACAAAACTTATAAAAATGTTAACCATTGTTGTTGAAAGGAATGTAACTACTGGTAGTTTATCATTTTTGGAAAATGAGGCGGTATGGACGCTCTCTACATACTCCATTTTGGTGACCGTTTTTCCTTTCTTTTTTCGTTTTTCCAAGTGAGGTGGTATGGACGACTCATAAGAGACAACCATTTTCATGACCTTTTCATTTTCCACGACCCCTTGAGACGACCATCCTGAAAATCGTCCATACAGGCGATCTCCCCCATAAGAGTTATACAAGATACATAGCTTTTCTTTATTATAGACCTTTGCTTTATGCACCAAATCCGCACCAGCGCTTAGCACGCAAAACACGTCAGCGATGGGCGCTTTCCCGCAAAAATTCGCGTTTGAAAATTTCGAATTTCGGCCGACGCACATAAGGCAACCCAATCCGAAAATTTAGCCGAGTTTAAACGCCGTGTCACTGTTTGACCCCAAGCTCGGCAGTTGGAAGTAGTAGAACTATGCGTGGAGATCGGTTGAACTTCGATGGGTGGGGAATGGAGTTTCACAGATGGGATGTAGTATGTAGACTGGACAGCCTTAATACCGGGAAATGCTCACCCCACCACTTTTGCATTGCAATTTTGGTTAGCGTCTCCATAACAACAGGCTACTGATACCTCATACCTTTCAATGAGCGCTGGTAAGTCGCCGCATAATTTTAAAGATACACGTGGTCTTCAACTTCATCAAACTTTCTCTTGCAGGACGTGAATGTGGACGATGATGAGCCGAGTTCGTCAATGCATTCGGACAAAGTGCACCACTTCGACGGAGCCCCGCCGCCGAAAAAGATCTACGTGAGGAGAAAAAGAACACCGGAAGGTTGGTCATAACTTATAAGCACGGGAGACAGTGGTGATCACAACGTTTCTGGACTTCGAGGCTATTACATAGGTTTTATCTTAAATACGTAGAGTATACCGATAGCGATAAACGCGTGATATAGTTCCGGTCATTCCCACTGAGACTTGGCAGCGTGCCAATCAATAATCAAGGCGTTTTTTCACCACTTTCAGTTCATCGAAAACACTCCAAATCTCTGCTAGTGGTTGTTCAGTTTCATAAGAACACGTGTACAAAAATGTCTTTAGAACACTCAAGTTTTCTCTGAGAAAAAGGCTGTTGAGATCTGAGGCATTATGAAAAGATGGTTAGTGAAAATTAATAAGTTTTTAATGGAATCACGGGATTAAGGCTAGTTTGAGAATTCCTCCGAATATCTCGGTTTACATTTGAGCGTTGCTCCTGTTTCTATCAATTAGCTATTATCATCACCTACATCCTAATTCTAGAACTGATTGCTCACGATAGAGATCTGCTACAAGGCCAACAGCGGATTCCCGGAGCACCTGGTAGAAGAGGTTGGTTTTTTACAGATTGCAAAATCAGTTACTTTACCTGTATTTTCGTTCTAGAGGACCTTATTTATAGACGAACCGGTTCGAACACCCGATATTGGTTCCTGAGGAGGTATGCATGAATACGTACTCACAGTTTCAAAATCAGTATTATTGTACGGCTTCTCCGACCTCATGCATCTCTCTCCTCTCTGTAGCTCAGATTCAAATGATTGTATTTCATGGTTTTTTTTCATCCAAATCGAATATAATACTTTATTTTCGATCGAACACGTGATTTTCCGCTCTGAGAATTAGTTGTGGAAGATGGGATGTCCAATTGGGTTAATGTATAGTTGTATAGAGAGAGGTAAAGAGAGAGATAGAGAGAGAGAGAGCTTTCGTTTCAATAATAAAAATAACTCGTTGGTGTTGCAGGTCGCCGTCCGATAGCACCCCGCGTGGACGGGGAGCCGTTGTCTCGCACGGAAGCCGCGAGGAGAACCGGTAGACCGACCGTATTGCACCCGGTTTGTTCTTGCTTTTTTAAATGTTTGAAAATAAAGCAAAAAGCAATCTCTCGCTTTTATTATTATACCATGGAACATTATAACACAAGCAATTGAATTAGATTGGTAAAGGGTTTTCGGCACTTGCGCGGTTATAAAGAAGGACGATTCTGTGTACCAATCCCGTGTCAATGGTCCCTCAAACTGCAATTGAATGAAGTATTGCAGTTTAAAGGACTGAAGCGTTGCGGTTGGACCACATACTCGTCCTTCTTTAAAGTTGTCCGTGGTTTGTGGTTCCTGCCTTTTCTAAGTAAGTGCAATTCAAATGGAGTCATCTTTGAATTTCCGTTTTCAGTCAGGGATCGAGTTTGCCATTCCGATCTCGCTCGAAGCGCATCCCATCCCGTTAAGTGACACTATCCCCGACAATGCTGCATACGATATTCTGCGAGGTTAGATATTTATCGATTTATTTGCAATAATGGCTGAAAGGAAAAGGAACATTATAGTTCCCCATTTTCAGATGACAAGGGCATGCCATATTGTACGCAATGCCATTCTGTGTTGAAGTCGTGGCACGCATTCGAGTATCACGTCATGAATGCACACTTGAAGTCAGTTTGTCATTTATATCGTCGAAAATTGTACAATTTCCAAATTTGTAATTTTAATATTTCCGTGTTTTGCGTTAAAAGTGGGCCAATTCACTGGAGAACCAGGTCCTTCCCGAACCGAATCGCGAACCAGTCACTGGAGAACCGAACCAAACCAACCGAACCGACTTTTGAACCGACCGGTTCTCCAGTGAATGCTTCGAACCGAACCGGGATAGAGTCATTTGACCTTGTCTACGACTTGCTTGTTTAACTCATGATTAATGCTGGTTCGGTTCGAAGCATTCACTGGAGAACCGGTCGGTTCAAAAGTTGGTTCGGTTCAGTTGGTTCGGTTCTCCAGTGACCGGTTCGCGGTTTGGTTCGGGAAGGACCCGGTTCTCCAGTGAATTCGCCTTAAAAGTGTTATATTGACTAGTTTTCAATATTTATTCAAATTCCCTTATCTACTATCAAACTAAACAAAAATTACGCTAGCCACGTAATAGGAGCCTTTGTTGAATTGATGCGGTCACGGTGGATGAAATGCGGTAGAACCTTGATAAATGAGATATACGTTTGTTGATATTTAAAACTAGAAAACTCGAATTTCTAGAATATATATCAAGCTTAATTGTTACTGTAATGCCTCTTTCAGCACTAAGTACGTGTATATTTCAGATATCGCCCGTACCGATGTATGTATTGTGTGAAGGAGTATTTCTATACCGAGGAGGAATGTCTTTCTCATTTGAAATCGACGCACGCGGGAAAGCCTTTGAATGTTAGTTTTTAGCTTTTGTTCCTATTTTCGTTTTCCTCTACTATTATTCAGTTAGTAAGAACGAACTCATCACTTTCAGCGTATTGTTTTTGACGCGAGAAAACGGTTTTTCCTGTAAAGTTTCGTTGAGAAACAAATTTGCTTGGTTAGAGGTAAGCTTTTACTACGGCAGTATGTCATTAAAGTACATGGGTGCTTCTCGCTAATGTAGTCTCTCTCTAGTGATTATTCTATGATTTTTTAATAATAAAGATTTATTGCTCATAGGTTATAGTTATAGCAAAATAAATATTGTTATAGGATGTTGATGTTGACATATACCAATTGCAAAACGGGTCCGTAAGGGTTGTGTGTTAAATGCACAATCATCTTACAAGGGTCGCGGGGTCAAACTACAAAATTTATAAACAGACTCAAACTACAAAAACCGAGTGGTTTCTATTTTGATCGTTTCAGTTTATCCGTGAGCTGAATGCCGAAAAGGAAGCGGAGGCGAACAAGTATTTCCAGGCCATGTTCATCATGATCAGGGAGGGGGTTAGTATTTTTAATTTTTTTTACTCCAATGGTTAGGGTCGTTTTGAATAGGAGGACACCCAGGTGTGACAACACATTTTCCGTCTCCCTCGCTTCGAAAAATTTCAAATTTCGAAAAAAAATCAAATTTTCGAATTCAGTACAATTCGAACAATGTTTTGCCCCTACTAGTACAAACTACAACACACAGCTGGCTAGAAATGTTCTCTCGGTGGGAGAAAAAACAGAACCTACCCCGATGTCTCCTTCATCGTTGATCGAAAAACGCACTGCATTTTCGCAAATTTCAGGAAGACTTCAACGAAGAGCGTGTGGTGCAGATTCAGCAGTCGGCCTTCCATCACATGCAACGATTCCATCGAATGCGCTTCAAGGTGCCCGAGGTCATCGCCAGACAGAGGTGGGTCTAGTTATATGAATGTGATGAGTAAAAGATTGATTCCAAAATCGTTTCGACCCTGATTCAAGACAATTTTCGGGTTTTTCTCAGAGGGTTGGGTCATCAGGGTATTCGAGATTACAGGAGAAATGAGAGAACCTTGGCGGTGTATGTATAGACCCTTTATCCCTATTCAGATCTCAACGCGACGCCACGGCGCAGACGTTCGTGACTATGGCCTCCCCTCAGACAATGGTCACCGCACCGGTAAAGATGCCGCAACACCACTACCGAAGGGACCATGGCGATATGATGGATGGCGGTATCAAAATGGTGGGCTTAAACTATGATTAGTACTGTTAATATTAAAATGGTGGGGTTGGTGCGGAAACTTGAGTGAATAGGCAGAAAAGTGAAGATGCCCAAACACTACCAGCGGTTTCATCGAGGTATGGTGGTTGGCGGTATCAAAATGGTGGATTCTGAGTTGTTAGTTGGGGACCTTGGGAAAGGAAGCCGAAAAGGAGGCTCTCAAAGTAGTGGATTGTGGACTTGGTGGTTAAATTTGGTTCGTTAACCAGAAAAATTGCAAAACAAACTGCGTTTCTGTCATTTTTGACAAGAATCCTGTCTTTTTTGTTGTAGAGTCAACAAATAGGTCATATCTCATCGGAACACGTGTTTTTTGACATATCTTTGCAGAATGCTTTCTCGTCTTTAAATATTGTAATTCGTTGCATTGCAGGTTCGTCTGGTCAGCGGCGAGTATGCTCGAGTCATTCCAGACCATGGAGAAGACGCATTTCTGGTGGATAGGGATTTGGTGAGTACACCTTTTGTTTGCATGGTCTATAGGCACTTTGCGTTAAAGTAGGACGATTATGTGGACCAATCCCGTGTCAACGGTCGTTTAAACTGCAAGTGGGAAATGTATTGCAGTTTAAAGGACTGAAAGGCTGCGATTGCGAAAATGTATTGCAGTTAAAGGACTGAAACGGTGCGATTGAATTATGTTAATTGTCCTTCTTTAATTGCATGAGTTTAGGAATAGTTATGGGTTTATTCAGCCAGGTCAAACGAAGAGCGATTTTGTTGGTGGCTCCATTGAACCACCCCTTTTTTATTGAAATCGGGATATAGAACTACCCTAATTTTCACATTAGTCGAATTAATGAGTGAAACCCTCACTTCCCACTCAGTTTTAGCCACCTATAGTGCGATCGTAGACTGAGTCTTCTGATTTGCTTACTCATATATTAGCATTTTTTTCTGAATCACGTGTCCAATCGAGAGCAAGTAATAGTTACTGTAATGATGTTACATTTATCTCTAATAAATGTATTAGTTTAAAGTATTCCATTATACTTCAGGAAGTTGACGCTGATTACGACCATGACCAGATTGATGTGGTCGACCAGGAAATGCAGCATCACGGCGGAGTTCACTACAGATAGAATGAGACAAATATGCACTATTTCAGAGTATGTTTCACGTATTTCACGTATTAGTACTTTTGTAATAATGAAATATACATCTTTCTTTGCAGTAATTTTCACGTTGTGAGACTTTGTGTAATATTGAGATATGCATCTATTTGGAGTATCTTTCACGTATTTCACATAGTAGAACTTTGTATACGGTTATCGGTAATTAAACTATTTTTCGCTGTAAACTCGTTCTTTAACGCCTTGAAGCGCAGTTGAGGTAATAGGGTGGTGCGAGATTAGTAAAAAGACCCATTTGGAATAATTGTTACTTAGAACTTTTAGTGAAAAGAAAGTGTTTAGCTCTGTAAAATCTCAGTCCACTCAATGTGGTCAATCACGGTGTTTATTTTTGTTGTAGTTTCGTTTCTCATCCCATTTGAAATTTTGATTTGGGTCCAAAAGTATAACTATGTCGTGTTTCCCATTGTTCTCTCAGAATCTAGGTTGTTTACGTTTTCTACGTTGACCATTATTTGATGTTTTGTTGTGGCAAGTGTTGCCTGATTTTGTTGCAGTATTTGTATGGATATTTATGGTCTAATAAATGCTGCATCGCTATCCTTGTATATCAGATCCTTATTGTTTTACGTTTTTCGATTATATTGTTCTGGGGTATCCAGTTTTGTTGTGTTTTAACTTTTAAACTTTAGGGATGATATAGAGTTCAAATTATGTTTAGATGGATTTGTATGAAGCGCTGATGCAGTCAAATGAAACTATGGACGAAGAAGAAACTGAAATAGTACGTTTTTTGTTACAACGAACCAGTCATATAGGAAATGACCAAATCTTAGTTGTAGTTTGATCTCTAAACACGCCGTAGCTCACAAATTTTCACCAAAAAGTGGCGAGATCAAACTACAAACACTGAGATAGGGCAACGTATAAACATGCTTTTGGACAGAGCGAAACCGTTACTTACGTTCGTGAAAAAGGTAGGGGAACATTGACTTTTTACCCCCCACCGTTCTGAATTTGTATTGCGTTTGGGGAATTGTAGTTTGACCCTCCCCACCGGGGGTTATAATTCAATTTATCACCTGCAATACAAAAGTTTGAGGGTGGGGGGTAAAAAGTAAACATTTCCGGTATTGAAATTCAGCCCCCCACTCGTTAAAGTTTGACCCCCCCCCACCATTGAAGTTCTACCCCCCGCCGACCCAAGTGGGGGGTAAATAGTAAATGTCGAAGTTGAATTTTGACCCCCCCCCCCTCTCCTAGATTTTCAGGTCTTAGCTTGGGTGGGGGGTTGAAGTGCTACGGGGGGGGGACTCAACTAAAGTGGGGGGCGATACTTCAACTTTCCCAAAGGTAGGAACTGAAGTTTGATCTGCCCACAGTATAAATATCGGATTACCGTAAGTGCACCGTGACCAAACTACAAACACCACAATGTAATCACACTTTTGAACTCATCTACGATTTCAATAAATTATTCTATTCTATGGGTAACAGTCATGTGTTCGTTACAATGAGTTGAACTATTGCATATGAATGTTATGGATGGAGCAAATGAATCATAATTTGATTAGGTCAGTGTCTTTGAAGCACCCAGCTGTATTTGTAGTTTGATCCCAGCGGTTTTTGGTGCATTCCGGAACACTCGACCCCATTCAAAATGTTGGTCGCTCTATAGTGGGTGCCAAATTTATAAACTTCTGTCGCTCGCCGGAATCGAACCTGCGAGCAAAAGATTCGTAGCACTGTGCTAACCACTGCGCTATTAGAGAACACAACCGGCAATGTTTGGAATCGAGGATATGCGTGCTTACACAGCGAAGATTGAGATATAAAGTACCCTCCCGCCGTTCCGTTGGCGACGACTATAGGCAAAGCAGACAGAGACCGTTGTCAAAACTGCTGTATTTGTAGTTTGATTCCTCTACGTCTTACACCGATTAGACCCTGTTCATTTTTCTGAAGAGCGTCAGTTTTATCCCAAGCGCCGTGCTTGTAGTTTGATTCGATGCATTCTGGACGAAACTATGGAATTGTGCTGTGTTTGAAAAAGACCAAACTACAACTTTTATACTCGGACAACAGACACCCCGTGCCAATTAGCAAGCCATTTAATGGCGTCCTCGATGATAGAGTGTGCAAGTCATAGAGTAACCAGTCACGGATGACCCATGCTCTCTCGCTTTTGTAGTTCGGGAATCGCAGAACATTGCCGCCACTCGTTCTGAGATGGGCACTGTTTGTTTGGGCAAATTTCTTTCCGAACCGACTCTTCTCGAACCAGCTGTTTCGGCAAGAAACCGGAACCATTTGCGTACTCAAACCGACATGAACCGAACCAAACACTAATAAACGTTACGCAGTCGACGAACTTTAGCATTAATTAATTAAATTGGTCCGGTTCCACCTTTGTCTTTTCGTGTTTCGGGAAGAATCGGTTCGGGAAGAAGTTCACCGCTATACGCTACTTTCGCAGGGTGATGACAATGTAGCCAGCTGCTCTGGGAAACCAAAGGGGAACAAACTAATCAGGGAGGTCTGCAAGGGAGGTCATTCCCTCTTCAAGTGCCCGTATTGTCAGTTCACGGGTGGCATGCGTTTGGTCAAAGGTCATATCAGGTGAGTGAAATGAAGGTCAAAAATAGTCTGATGAAAGGTGATATCAAATGAGTGAAAGCATGTTGTGGCGGAAAATGACCTGTTTTTGGTTTAACGTAACCTCTTCTTTTTGTTTACCTGTATTGGTAAGCTGAAAGTAACCGAAATTCGGTAGCCGTTTAAACAGGTCGAGTGTATTGTCAGTTCAATGGTAAGATGCTTTGTTGTATTGGAATCCTCATGAATTGTCTGTTGATCGTCCATCAATATATTGATGTACTTTTATATCAAATTTTTTTATCATCCTTCAGGTTACATCATTCGGAACGTCTTCGCTGTGGCTACTGTAGTGGGCATTTCGTTACGAGTCGACAGTTCAGAAGACATATTTGTCCAAATGTTGGTTTGGAGAAAGCGAGAAGTTAGTTTCATGTCGATGTTCATTATAATTCATTATCCATATATGTCAATAACAACAGATTGAGACACAACAGATCTTTGAATCGTCACAGGGAAATAAAAACCGCTAATTGACAGCAAAGTTACTGCAGTTCTACCCCGGTTTGACTGCCGATTCACCCCTGGTAGTACCGCGGTACTACCAGGGGTAAATCGGCAGTAAATCTGCAGTGAACCCGCAGTAACTGCGCAGTAAACTAATTGATATTCAAATCTACCCAAATAATCTAAAATAATACTTTTTCAAAAAAATAGTTTCATTTAACGCAATAGGAGCGCTCCATGCTCCCTATCAACGTCAAAGGAGAATAGAATACCTTTCTGTTCTCGAAAAGTACCTCAAACTTGGGTAATTAAACCGAAATGAACTGAAACCTCAACGATTAGTGATGGAGAAGTCCGTACCTAAGTAAGGACGGAAAATATTTTTTCTCAAAATTCGTTTTTAAGGGTGAAAATGCATTCAATTTTCCAATATGCATGAATATTAGTTGTACATCAGGATATCGGAACAAATTTTTGGACAATCATGATTCGGTAAAGAAATTGAAGTTATGAGCCATAACTATGAAAGTTCTTCTCTTAAATTTCCATTATATGGTTTTCCATCATGATTTGCTAAGTAAAATGTCAATTCATTCCATTTTAAACAATTGAATACTCATATTGTAGAAATGCAGTTGTCAGGAACTCATCATAACGATCGAAAAAAAGTTGAACTGTCCGACTTGAAAAAAAAATTATCTGCTCATTTTCTCGAAACTGATTTGTATAATCTCCGATACGTTTATCCCTTCAGTTTTTGAGTTATAATATTGCATTTCCACACGAAGCACGCACTTTTGAATAGTTTACTATGAATCTACTGCGGGTTTACTGCACGTTTACTGCGGATCTACCACGGGTTCGCCTTACTACGGGTTTACTGCGGATTTAACCCTGGTCACGAAATTCCTATGGTAGTTATGGATATATAAAAAAAGTGCCAAAGTGCGCTAGTTTTAATAATACCGGGAAGACGAAAAGATCAGTTTGAATTTCTGCAAGGAAGGAACTTGCCGATCTCTCCGTCGCTTCGAGTTGGTGTAGTTTCTGTTCGGTGGATGTACCTACGCATTGTCGGTTCTCTTCCAACTGGCGACCAGGGAGAAGCTTAGAGACGCAGAGACGCCTAGCGAGAAGATCTTCTGTAGAGAATTCATGGCAAGCCCTCGAACTGTCGTAGCAAATAGGTTGCGTGTGGAGGGAAATAGGGCGGAGCTTATGCAATGATAGGGCGAGCGCGCGGTGGTTATTAATGAGTTTGCCGATATGTAGGTTAGATATATGGTGAGGTGCGATACAGACGTGATATTTCGCGATTTCATTTTCCGAATTGTTGAAAATAAGAAAAAGAACCCAATGGAAAGTACTTGAAGAAAAACGATTTTGTTGACCAATCCAAACGCTTCCGTTTTCGAACTGCAATACATTTTTCAATTGCAGTTCAAAGGACCGATACATCGAGATTGGTCCACATAATCTTACTGCTTTAAAAACGTTTTTTAGAAAACGTGAAACGACGTATTCCAACTCACTCTATCTCACTGACTCCGCTGTGTCTGTAGTTTGATCCCAACCTTGTTTCGAACTTTATGCTGTGGTCCATCCTCCATCCATCAAACTACAACACAAACTTGTTCACCTTCTTTAAAGAATGTAGATTTAGATTGACATAGATTTTTTTCGCGATTTTACACGCCTTCTTCATATATTGTAAAAACTTTTTTCAGAGTACGTTAAACGTCGTCTTCCAACTCATGCCATGGCCCCATCGGGTGATATTCAGGAGGTTGTGAAGGGCACGAATGCACTGTCGGATGCGGTGGCTGGACAACTGATGTTGAAGAGCGGTAGGTTAAGAGAGAGGAGAGAGAGAGGAAGGAGAGAGAGAGGGGGAGAGAGGGGGGGAGGGGAGAGAGAGAGAGAGAAAGAGGGGGAACGAGAGAGAGAGAAATTGAGAGTGATAATGAGAGAAAGAAAAGAGGGAGAGAGGGAGGGGAGAGAGATACGTGTGAGAAGATAGAGAGAGGGGGAGAAAGTGAGACATGAGGAAGAGTTAGAGATAAGAGAGAGAGAGAGAGAGTGAGGAGAGAGGGAGAGAGAGAGAGAGAGCAAGGAAAACGAGGAGACGGCAGCTTAAGGAAAGAGAAGGGGGAGTTAGGGAGGGTAGAGAACAGAGAGAGAGAGAGAGAGAGAGAGAGAGAGATGTGGCATGTGGGAGGAGAGAGAAGTAAGAGTAAATCTATCCAGAAGTGATAGTGACCAACTGTTCTCTGTTCGCAGGTGATCTGAAGCCATCGGAAAAACAACACCTGCGCAATCGGTTGAAGTACGCAGCTCAATGGGCCAAGAAACATGAAGAAGTGAGTGTTTGCAAATAAAAAAGACAGATCAAGAGGTGCACATTTAATGTTTCTTTACGTTTTATGTGCGTGACTGCTCCATTTTTGTCCCATATATAGGATTCGCTGCCTCCAAGGCCTATACGGTGTATGCTGCACTATTCCCCTGTGTTTGTAGTTTGATCCCGTTGTTTTTCATTAGAAATCTATAGGTAATGGCGTATGTCGACATCAAATAAAGGTTTGGTCATTACTATACACTAGAACTCAATTGAGTAGTCACGTAAGGTTAGCATTCTAATGTGGCATCGCGCACTTTGTCATTACACGTTTCTAAGTTACGCTGTGCTTAACATGTTTCGCGTGACTGTGCAATTAGCTCACAGTATATTATTATTATTATTGTTATTATGATTTTTATTATTATCGATTTTGTTTACAGGATCACCTGCACACCAGATGCCTGTATTGTATGCGAAGGATGCTAATCTGTGATGGCATTCGACCGCCTACCGCCACGGATATTGTTGAAGGGTAAGTAGGTCTCTTTCTCTCTCTCCCTCTCTCTCTCTTTCTCTCTCCCTCTCTCCCTCTCTTCCTCTCTTCTATTTCGGGGAGGTAACTTGATGATGGAGGGCAGTGGTAAAGATTGTAGGCGTAAAGAAGATGACTGGAGGAAAGTTTGTGAGTATATATATATAAATCTTTTTCTTTTCTGTTTCCAGATGGCTGACTTCTCTGTCGAGCGGCGACGTGAACAGACGCCAGTTGCTAGAATCCCGATTTACGAGCAGTCAGTTCAATGTGCTTTGCAACAAGCATTTCGACGTTACTGATGTGAGTCATAGGGCTAGTTTATCTTACGGGGTTTTTAAGTAACCTAACCCTTTTTTGGTAACCTTTTCTATTTTTTTCTAGGTAGGTAACCTTGAAGAAGTAACCTAAAACTTAAATCCAATTATCGTCAAAAGTAACAGTAAAAACTAATTTTCACGTAAAATTTTAAGGTATGTGTAGACGGTTTTTGGTTTAAGGTTGCTTTCAGGTTACTCCGAGGTTACTTAAAAACCCGGCTAGATAGAGAACATACCAAGTTATAGGCAATGACCACCTATTATATGTAGTTTGATCTCGATGCACGCAAAAATGTACGAATTTTGACAAAAAAAACAGCGGGATCGAACTACAAACACAGCGACACGTGAAGAAACGTGCACTTTTTGATCTGCCTTTTTTTGACTTTTGGTAAACGTTTGATTCGAAGAAGTAAATGAGTAACATTCAGACACCAAACAAATTCGAATTCCTGGAACTCCTGGGAAAGAAAGCCGAATGATTTTACTGTAATTCATTGCGATTCAGTTCATCTCCTACAAACTGGGAACCCGGCTGCCTGTGCCTGAACTGGAACCAGCCCCTGAATTGGAGATGAAACCGAATTCACCGGTTCGAACTGAAAAGTTGCCGGAGACTAACGCTCCGGAACCAGTCTACGAAGGATATCCGGAGGATTAATTTATTAACTATAGAAAATGACCGAATATTTGTTGTAGTTTAATTTCAATACAGGTCTTAATTTTGGATTTACGAGTTTTGACCAAAAAGTAACGAGATCAAACTATAAACACAGCGGGATAAAGTGTCATATAACGTAAAGACCTGTTTCGAAAAAGGCGAAAAATAATAAGTATTATTTAGCATTGTTAAAAACGTGCGTAAAGGTTTGGTTCTTTTGCAGCTGGCTGTAGCTGAGTTCACTTCAATACGCTTGAATTTAACAAATGTTTGTTTTCCTTTTTGAAGTGTTAACACATATTCGAGGTGATCGTATTGGGTTGTTCCACATTTTTTCTCACTTCTGGCTCTTTTCCGATCTAACCTGCGTCTCCTCAACTATACGCTATTTCTCTGCGCCCACATCCCGCCGGGATGTCGAGAAACAGTGTGCAAAGCGAGAGACGCAGGATGGTAGGAAGGTGCCGGGATCTTTCAGTGTACGCACTCAGGTTTATTGTATAAAGTAGGTAGTTTTGAGTTTTGAACTCTCGTGACGATTTCTTGTCTTAGGAATCGCTAGCTATTATTTCTGAATTTAGGGTAACAGTGTTTAGTTACGTTTGTGTGGTCTATTTATATCATCGTTTCGTTGTACCTGTATGCAGGTATGTCTATCTATTCACAAAGTTTTTTATTTAGTTTCAAGTTCGAGTGCGAAGATCTGATTGCACGTAGTACTCACACTAGATTCTTCGCTCTTGGTGATATATATCTAACATGTTACCTTTAATGGTTAGTGTTATTGTTGTTCGATGTTCGTTGTTTGTTTTTGGGCGAGTTCTTCATTCAACCCGGTATTTCGTTAACCCTAACTGTTCAGTATTAACCTGGTTCTGTTGACTACATGGTAACCCTAAATTTTCTCCAGAAGTCATTGTAAAAGAGGGTTACCAAGTGATTAACAGAAGGGTCAACAAAATAGCCGGTTCCTTGTGATATCGGCCTTGTTTGTGTACAGTTTGAATCGAACTGAGTGTGTGAATGAAGTGTTATGAAATGATTGCGACACTCTCCTAGTCTAAGGCCATATTTAGGTAAAAAGCAGTGAGTTCTCAAACATTGACAGCTATAATACGATAAAGTCAGCAGTACCAAGTGTCACTGTTGAATAGGTTTTGAAGAGGTGAAGAGCACCAATTTTCTGCTGCGCTTAGAAAACTACAAGCGAGAGAGCACGCAGCTCAATGAGGCCGCAGACAGTCTGAGACATCGGCGGCTCTCTGACCATTCTCTCATCGAGGGCGCTACCTACGAAATGGGCTGATAGCTTATAGTCGTCGCCAACGGTTCCTTGTGATATCGGCCTTGTTTGTGTACAGTTTGAATCGAACTGAGTGTGTGAATGAAGTGTTATGAAATGATTGCGACACTCTCCAAGTCTAAGGCCATATTTAGGTAAAAAGCAGTGAGTTCTCAAACATTGACAGCTATAATACGCTAAAGTCAGCAGTACCAAGTGTCACTGTTGAATAGGTTTTGAAGAGGTGAAGAGCACCAATTTTCTGCTGCGCTTAGAAAACTACAAGCGAGAGAGCACGCAGCTCAATGAGGCCGCAGACAGTCTGAGACATCGGCGGCTCTCTGACCATTCTCTCATCGAGGGCGCTACCTACGAAATGGGCTGATAGCTTATAGTCGTCGCCAACGGTTCCTTGTGATATCGGCCTTGTTTGTGTACAGTTTGAATCGAACTGAGTGTGTGAATGAAGTGTTATGAAATGATTGCGACACTCTCCAAGTCTAAGGCCATATTTAGGTAAAAAGCAGTGAGTTCTCAAACATTGACAGCTATAATACGATAAAGTCAGCAGTACCAAGTGTCACTGTTGAATAGGTTTTGAAGAGGTGAAGAGCACCAATTTTCTGCTGCGCTTAGAAAACTACAAAAGTTTACTTTCCGCTGTGTACGCACACATGTATTCGATTCCGAAGCTGGGCGGTTATCTGGAATAATAGCGCAGGGGTTAGCGCCCTGCTACGAACATTTTGCTCACAGGTTCGATTCCGGCGAAAGACAGAAACTTATAAATTTGGCACTCACTATGTTGGCTGGAAATCGTCTAAGCGGAACGCACGAACCACCGCAGTCAAATGGAACATTCCAGAATTCGATCAGTACACTCCTTTAACTTATTTATGTGTTTTAAGAAGAGCCAAGAAGATTGTGTGATTTTGTAGAATTAAATTTCATGTTCATGATGTTCATTGAGAAGATTACAAGAGCTGATTTCTCAATAAGCATGAGAAGATTTGTTCGATTCATTGATAAAATTCAATGAATAATTATGAATAATGTTGTTGAAATCGTCTTTTATTATCTTAGCATCCGCATCTGGCACTGGTGGTCTTGTATCTATAGTAGTCCGGTAGGTCCTGGTATCCTCCCTGGGCGGTGTAGGTGTTGCCTCCAAAGTTATCATGTTCGTACAGAGTCAGGGTACAACCGTCCCTCACGTAGAGGCTGGTGGCCTGGAAATATAGGATGTAAGAAAAACTGTAGATATTGGACGCATATAAATGTTTATGCTGGCTGTCGAACGTTCTCCAAGGTTTCAAGTTTTCCAGTTTCAAGTTGAAAAATCTCGAGTTCTCGAGATTCGGGAAAAACTTTTTTCGGTTTTCGCGTTCGACTGGAACTTTTTTCGAGTTGGTGCGAGTCGAGTCGAGTTTCTGGACTTTAACAACTTTACTCTGTACTAACATACATTTACTATTCTGTTCTATACAACACCTTGAGTTTTATACTTTCTCTCTACCTTGTCGTTAAATCCTTGATTTCCAACGTTTGCGTTAGAAGGATTAATTCCAAGTCTGTCTCCTAGACACCGGCTGCCAGACCAAAGAACAGCACAATCTCCACGTAGATCACAATCGCCCGAGTTGGGGGCAGATAGAACGAGAGAGGAGAGGAAAAGAGAGAGGATGATGTAGATCATATTGGAAGAAAAAATGAGCTGAGAGGTCAAGGAGAGGTTCCTTTTTATACAGTTGTAAACAATGTAAACAAACAGAAGGGGACACTACTCGTGTTATTTGCGGCAAACAACGCCCACACAAACACAATGGTTTACTTGAAGTGAATGGTTGGATAGTACCCACACGTCATTATTTGAACATTTGGTGATCTTTTCTTCGATAATCACAGAAAATGTCGAAAATAATAGATTATATGTGTTGAACAAATGTATGTGTATGTAGTTTCTGTCCACACATGTCACAATTATCATAAGCTGATGTTTTAGAGATGAAATACAAAGAGATCAAACTACAGTACAGCAGGATCGAATAAATTGTACAGTGTTTCGTCTTTTTTGCCGAGAGCAAACTTCCTAACGCTTGATGAACCACTGTGTAGTGTAGAGATGTGCGAGAAATTGTGTCTGAGAGAACGTTTATGAGGCAGACTCAAAACGGTATTTTGTCTCTATTCCAAACACATCGGCATCAAACTACAAACACAACAGATCAGTGCCAAGTTAAATATTGGTGCCTGATTTCTGGGAATATCTACGACAAATAACTTCAAATCCCGTGAACAAATTGTGTTCTCTACATTAGGCCTGCTTTTACTCCGAAATTTACAGGTTTTTCCAGTACTTCACACACAGAGTATCAGCAAATTCCAGTGACGTGTGGGTGTTTTCCGATTGTCCACTTCGAGTAAACTGTTCTATTTGTGTGGTCTAGTGGGCGTTGTTTGCCGCAAATAACACCAGTAGTTTGATTTCTTCGTATTTCACCCCATAAAACATCAGCTTACGATAATTGTGACGTGTGGACAGAGACAACACACATTTGTTCAATCTATAAAACCTTGTACTAGTGTCGAAATTTGTCTCTGATTTTAGTAAAAAGATCACCGAACTTTCAAATAATGACGTGAGGGTGTTTTCCAACTACTCACTTGAGGTAAACCATTGTATTTGTGTGGGCGTGTTTGCCGCAAATAACAAATAACACGAGTAAGTTTCCGTCTGTTTGTTTACATTGTTTACAAGTTCTATAAAAGAAGAGGTTTTCCTGACCTCTCAACCCACTCTCCCTCTACCATGATGATCTACATCATTCTCTCTCTTTCTCTCTTCTCTCTCGTATTCTCTGCACCTGATGCTGGTACCTGCCAGCTGCATGGGGATTGTGCTGTTCTTTGGTCCAACAGTCGATGTCTCGGCGACAGACTGGGAATCAACCCATCGAACGCAAATGTCGGAAACCAAGGATTCAATGACAAGGTATTAGTGAAAGTGAAACACTAGAGGTATTGTACAGAACAGAATAGTAAGTGTATGTTAGTACAGATTAAAGTTGTTAAAGTTCCGAAACTCGACTCGACTCGCCAGAACTTCAAAATTTTTGAGTCGAGTTGAACTCTTCATAGACAATTCAATGACAAGGTAGGTCGAATAGTATCTTTGATCTCACAGAATCTGGAGCCACTTCTCAGAACAAGCGTCGTTGCAAAACAGTAAATTATATACAGAGTGGCTGTCATTATGTATTGATTTTGCATCCCGTCGTCTGATGTCTCTTCGGGGCACACTATATATCTAGATTTGTTGCAATAAAGTTTCGACCAAACGCGAATTTGTAATTAACAGCCTATGGTCTGAGTTGGTCAGTCACTTTGGTAGGTGCCTCGATGAAAGGGTGCGTAGGTCAGAGAGGCGCAAAAGTTTGCGGCTTATTGACCTGTGTCTATGGATAAGAAAATTTGTGAATAAAATTGTAAATAATTCTGTTTATAAAAATATTTATAAATTCAGGCGACGAGTGTCTACGTGAGACCGGGCTGTACTCTGACCCTTTTCGAACACGACAATTTCGGGGGTCAGCCATTCTATGCTGGGGGAGGATTCACCCACATTCCCGGATATTTCAATGATAAGACGACTAGTGCCAGATGCAGTTGTTGACAGACAACAATTGAGCAAACAACAAACAAACAATACCCGTAAACAATTCCGTTCTCGCTAACAAAGTTGTAACTTCCTCGACTTTTGTATACAATGTTGTGAGCAGTTTCCGTTTTCGTATACAAAGGTTGTACAAATATAAGTTTTGTGAATAAAGTTGTAAATACCTCATTCAATCAATAAAGTTTTGGTTTCTTCAATGTTTGACAACAATTTCAAACGGACTGCAATTGATCGCAACGGCTTCTCAACTGAAAAACCATATTTGCGTTTTCATTTCTTTCTAGGTGTTTAGTTTGCACAGTTGTCGGATCGCATATGAAATGTCTGGCAAATAGAAGAGTTCGCCTCTCACTTCCATAATGGCTCTCTCACACCTCTTCCTATTGTCGGCTCTGATATTTACAGCTTTCGCTGAAAACATCGAAAATCCACCAGGTATAGTGCATTCAGTTCACACTGAAATCTTGGCAGCGTGTCCAATAAAACTATAGATTTATCGACAGTGCACACCACTTTTAGTGGTTCATAAATTTCTAATTTATCGAATAGCTGGTAACTTGTTGGGATGCAGCCAAACTATCAGTGGCAGTGGTGGGAAACTTTGTAATGAAAGCAATGGAACAGTTGAGTTCTGTCACGATTTCTAGACTGATTGCGTTGATGAATGCTATAGTAGTCAAACCTATGTGCGCAACAAACTTTACATCATTAACAGTCGTGCAGTTTCAATCATGAATTCTGACGTGTTCTGCCAGTTGTACGTGCAAAGAGTCGGTTTTATTCAGGTTCTGTAACCCCAATTTAGATATTCAACCAATTGTAGACTGTAAAGCTTCACGTTGAAGTGAATGGCTGCACCACTCCAATACGTGAACAGAATTGAATGGAATATAATTGTTTAGTCGCGATCCAACCAGCCACTTTTTTGCGTCAAGTTTTAGAGCGAACACAAATTCTCCAACTCATATACTCTGCGTGAAACTCTATGAAATCGAAATTCTGATTCCGAGTATGAGAGTAAATTGGAACTTTTAAGCAAACTCTACAAGAACTGGCAATGCGAGTTCACAGTCATGGATCGATTACCCACTATGTGTGTTTAAGGTAGGTTGTAATCTTATTTTCAAATTCAACTTATATTAGTCGAATGAATACTTGTCAAACAAGTGATGTTCACCGTTAACAGACTCATTTTTCGTACTGTGAAGCAAAATGCGCTGATTCCAGCTTTAGGTTGAGTAAGACGCATAACGTTCCATTTAGCGATGTGATCAGCCAAAGGTGGCGCTCGAAGTCTCAAACTACAAACACATCGGGACAGGACAGCATACACCGTATAGGCTTCGATTGAAATGAGCGAAACTTATTATTTTTATTTTTTCCTGCACATATAAAACATAGAACAAGAAGTTTTACAAGATGCTAGGAATAAACTGAGTCCCCAAATGGATGGGAGCATAACTCTCTCATCTTCGGATTGAGGAAAGCTTTTTAGAAAAACAGTTGATTTCTCGCATCATCTATTGAAGCGCATATGGAATGTTCTCAAATAAAACAGCTACATCAATAACGTCTAGATAGGTCTTAAACTGATTAATATTTTCCAATCTACCAATATCTCTACTTATCGAATTCCACAGTTTTACAACTCTTCGAAAAAACCAATTATTATCCCATATTTTATCACACAATACAAGTCGATATCCCTCGGGAGGTTGCTGTTCCAGGTCACGTTCTACTGTCCCCCGGGTTTCAAGGAACAAGTTTTGCGTCTCTCACTGCAGCCTGACGTCAATCCATCGGTGAGACTTTATAGAGAAATCATTCACTCTTTAGTTGTCGCTCAAAGAAAGGCGGTGGTACACTGTGTATAACACTTTGTGCTGTGTAAGAACAGCTATATACGCGTAGTCCACAACTTTGCTATAGACCCACTTGGTATAGTAGTTAGCGTCCGCCCTCCTGAACTTTTGGGCACGGTTCGAGTCTCACATGATGAAGAGATTTTATAAATTTGGCACGCACTATAAGTGCACGTTATTCTTTGTACTAAAAGTTTTTCCAACTTATACAGAGCATGTTATACAAAGAAATTCAGTTTTTGATAATTTTCATCCTTTCCACGAGCTTGAGAAGTACAGTTACCGTTTTGCGCCCTTTTAACGCCCACAACACTATAAGTGCACGTTATTCTTTATACTGAAAGTTTTTTCAACTTATACAGAGCATGTTATACAAAGAAATTCAACTTTTGATAGTCTTCATCTTTTCTACGTCTAGCTTGAGAAGTACAGTTACCGTTTTGCGCCCTTTTAACGCCCACAACACCAAATTCACACAACTCCCAGTGATACAGGAGAAGAACAAAGCTTGTATTGCCTTGTAATCAAAACCAAGTCAATATTCTCCAGGACAAGGTCATTTCGTGTGAACATCTTCTTAGTATCTAGTTTCTAGTAAGGACCAAATATTATTTTTCAACCCCATATAAACAGAAGTTTCGGTATAGTCGTCATCACCTTTACTACGAGCTTTAGGTATACAGTAACCAACTAATACCAACTGAAGCTTCCACAAGACAAGTACATGTAGTGTGTAGTAGTCCTTACGATCACTACGCTGTTTTGTATAGTTGTCACCACTTTCGATTCGAGCTTTCGGAATACAGTAACCAATCATTATTAATAGAATATTCTCCAGGACAAATAAACGTACCAGCATGATCTTCATAAACTGAAAATGTTATAGAACAACAACATTGAGTTTCCGTATAGTCGTCACCACTCTTACGCTCTCGAATTACAGCATTGAGTCAATATCATACTGGAAGTAAATTGAATAGGCACATAAAGTTAGCATTCTAATGAGGCATCGTACACTTTGTCATTGCACGTTTCTGAGTTCTGTTGTGTTTAACATGTTCACGTGACTGTGCAATTGACTATAGTGGATACCAACGGAAAGGCGGGAGGGTACTGTATATCTCACTTCCCGCTGTGTACGCACACATGTCTTAGATTCCAAAACGTGCCGGTTATGTGCTCCAATAGACAATGGGGACCAAAAAAAGCGCCCTGCTACGAATCTTGTGCTCGCAGGTTCGATTATGGCGAGCGACAGAGATTTGTAAGTTTGGCACTCAATATAACAGTATACCTGACTCTTCTTCAGGACAAAGACATGTCGTGTGAAATAGTCCGTCTTATCACATAGCTATCTTTTTATAGTCGTCACCACTCTTCCGTCAAGCTTCCGGAATACAGTAACCAACCAATTAACTGAGTGTTTTCAAGACAAAGACGTGTAGAGTTAAACAGTCCGTACTATTACTAAGGAGTTTTTGTGTATTCGTCATCACCCTTACGTCGAGCTTCCAAAAAAAAGTAACCACCGATATTAACTGAATTTTCTTCAGGACAAAGACATGTACGGGGATGATCTGATGATCTTGGGTCGAGCCGGCGAGAGCTACTTGGAGTACGACGCATACGATAGGGTCTACACCCTCAATCTGGCCACCTGTTGTAAAAACTGAAACATACGTTCTCACGTTTTGTCACGTTTTCTCCAGCTTTTATCATTTTCTTTAAAATAAATCGTGTACCAACTGCGTTTTCAACACCCTAAATCTGGCCACCTGTTGTAAAAACTGCTGAAGCACACGTTATCTTTCTCACGTTTTCTCATGAGTGTTAACGTTTCGTTGAGATTCTCTCATCTCCTTGAGATAGATCGTTGCAACGGTTGTGTTGCCTACACACTAAATCTGGCATTCTGTTGTGAAAACTGAAACACACGTTCTCACGTTTTCTCACGTGTTATCGGGAGTGTTCACGTATTTTCGACCTTTTCTCATCTTCTTCGAAATAACTCGTTGCAACAATTTCTTTGTCGACACCCTAAACCTGGCAACCTGTTGTAAAACCTGAAACACACGTTATCTTTCTCACGTTTTCTCATGAGTGTGCACGTTTATTCAGCTTTTCTAATCCTCTTTGAAATAAATCGTTGCAATAACTGCGTTGTTCATACCCTAAATCTAGCCATCTGTTGTCGAAACTGAAACGCACGTTTTCACGTTTTCACACGTATTCTCATCTTGTTTGAAATGAACCGGTGTGGCACTTGCGTTGTTTAAACTCGCACACCCTGCTGTAAAAGCTAAACCACACACTTCACGTTCTAATCGTTTCAAAAATCGTACAACTGCGTTACACTCAATGTTTCAAACCTGAATGTTGTTGAGGCAAAAAAATTGAAGAAAACTACAATAATAATGTATCTTCGTACAAAAATGAGAAATTAGATATTCATTCGTTGCAAATGGAATGAAAGTACAATATTCATGAACATCTGTCGACAATTTATTTGGCTAGGTACTGGGAGTTTGTCCCGTTTTCCTTCAAGGCCTCGCTGTTCAACTCCACGTGGTCGTGTGCTCCTGTAAATACATATGAAACAGAAAAAATGTTTCTTGTTGGTAAATTGATACATATGAAACAGTAAAAAACAATGTTTTTTTTTGTTTTCATATCGATACATATGAAACAGTTTCAATACTCGAATAAATATACCAGTCTTCCCAATGAGTGATTCCTATATTCAGACTTGTGCTAACAATACATAGGTCATCCACAGCCAAATATCAAACTATTTGGCTGTGGATGACCTATGTATAGTTCAAACTACTCTTGTAGCGGCCTCGCCGAGACAGTGTACAGATCAGAGAGACGTAGACTATCTTAGGTTTTCTGGGGCTTCATTGACATCCATGTTCTCTCGGCATGGTCTCTTGGCGTCAACGTTTTTGATGAACTATTCAATCTACGAACATTTATGTACTGTAGGTCTGTTAAAAATTGTTTTTCAAGAAATTAACACCACATAACGGATGAGTGAGTATAACCATGTAACTTCGTGAAAAAACTTTGTAAAAAGGCTAACTTACCGAGAGGTCGGAAATTGCCATCGGACCTGCTCGTCTAAAAATTGATGTTTATGGAATTGAAGCGAACATTACTATCGAAAACTCAAAAACTGTAACAACGTAACCAAAAAGTCAATATAACACAAGTCTTTTCGGAACAAAGTTAAAACAAACAAATAAATACTACAGTACCACTTGTAAGGAGATGAAAACAAGTCAACACGTGTCTTCCAATTCTGGGTTGCAGATGTCTCACGTGATTTTGAATTAAAAAATATAGATGACATTTCTAGTTTAATGAGGGAATTCAAGGTTATTTCACCCACCTCATTTCCGCCCGTTGCAATTTCTGAAAGAAAAAGCAATTAGTTCATCAAGACAGATTAGACGATTAGGGACTATTTTGCTTTTACGTTAGTGGGGCGTTATTGTACAATGTGAACATGTAATTTTAACCTCCCACCCTACCATACATTTACCTTTTACCCCCCACCATTTTCTGTTGAAACTAGTGCAGGTGTACGATTGTATGGTGGGGGGGGGTTTCATTTTTTTTCATAATAAATTTTTTTCCGACAATTAGACAGATAATGCGATAAGCTAAAATTAAAAGCTGCAAATTTTGATGTGTCCCTCCGTGGAAATGAAAATGACTATACCGGAAGTCTCTGGTAGTTGTTCGTTGTTTCCCTTTCCTTGTTTGTCAACATTCGGTTTTTCTGGGGCTTTCGCCACCTGAGCTGGCACCTGTGGAGGCCTTTGAAGCGGCTCATTTTTCTAAATAAATGAAAATATGAAACTTGGAAACACGAAGTAGGTTTATCCAAACTCTTCAATCCATGGAAAAACTTATAGTAACAACCTAAAATACAATAAAAAGCCTTGCGTATCGACTTATTTCGGCTTTTAATGTGTACGCATAAAAAATTTAATTTCGGCTTTTTCCCAAATGAGCATACATTGTCTGCTCAGAACGATTAGCGTGAATTTTTTGCGATTGGCCAGCTCCAAAAGCGAGAGAGTATGGAGGTCAATGAGGCAGCAGACATCTGCGTCTCTCTGACCAGCACACTCTCTCGTCGAAGCCGTTACAAAAGTGGCTGGCCAATTGGCTGGGAATTTTCTGAGTGTCTGTGCTGATCTCGTTGTGTTTGTAGTTCATTGTCGTTCCTTCTTGGTTGAAACTTGTTGAGATTTTTGAGATCACGAAGATGTGTTTTTTCTATAGAAATGACTACACGACTTGATTGAACATAACAGAAAAGTGACGTTCACCCTATATTTCAAAAACTCTGAACTTGAACTTAAGCTTTAAATCTGTAACTTAAACTTTGGACTTCAACTTTGAACTTTGAACTTCAACGTAGAGCTGACCTTGATGTCTGCTCCGCTTTTCGTGCTCTGGGCGCTCATCGACTTCTTTTTCCTGCGACACAGAAGGCAGGCGACTACCGCCACCACCAGTAGAACCAAAAGCACCACCCCGCCTATGATCAGACCTGGAAAAGATCATTCAAAGGCATAACTCTCTTCCAATCTCAAAATTCGAAATAGGCTTGGTAATCTTGAACAGTTGTGCTAGTTTGAAAAAAAAGTGTAAATTTCGAATAGAAAAAGAAACACACGACCTGGAAAATGATCTGAGGCCGTATGCATGAAACGTCCCGGGGCCGGGTTGGGATGCTATCCCGAGCTGAATTGGTCGAGAATTAGCCGAATCGAGCTCGGGTTAGCATCCCAATCCGGCCCGGGATGTTTCATGTATACGGCCTCAGACCTGGAAAATATCATTCGACGTTATTCAACTCTCATGAAACTTCCTGACTAATTAGGTGAACTTGTTCGCAACATAATCAGAAAACTTTCTGTAAAATGGGTGTTTTCTCTAGGTACTCTGAAGTTAAAAACCGAGTTGTTTACCAAGGTTCGCCTCACCAAATTGGTCACTAGTTGATATCAAGTTGTGAAATCAAATATTGGTGCATAATTGTGCACCAAGTTCTCGGTAAAAGTGGGATCCTTGATTTACAACTTGGGTTTTCGACGAACCTTGGTAAACAACTCGGTTTTTAACTTCAGAGTAACGGCCGTGCAAAGTTTCCAGTGCGCTTTGAATATGTCTAGTGGAAAAATGTAAGAACTATACAGTTCGTACATTTCCCAACTGGACTTGGGCAGCTTGCCAATGCAATTTCAAGGCAGTTTTTGAACATGTTGAGATACTTCAAAACAATAGAAATTCATGTGAAGGTTTCTTCCCCTTAGTTATTGTTCGTATGCAGGAAAACGTTCTGTAAAATACATGTTTTCTCTGAATAACAGTCTTTCAAAGTTTTTGGCACGCTGCCAGCGAGTCCAGATGGGAAATGTGAGAACTGTATATTACCTAGTACGAGTTTGTTGTCCGCGGCTTCCGCAGGCTGTGTAGTAGCCACCACGGTACTAGCTCCAACCATTGCACCACGGGATCCATTCTGATTCCCAGTCTTCTTTTTGCCAATCTTAGCCTCCTTATTCGAGTTTTTATGAGGAAATAGCCTGAAATAGTTAAAATCATCCCCAGTGAGTCGCCAATATTCGCAAAAATGTCTCTGCAATTTTTCCAGTTCTCAATGGTTTCCAACCATAGCTATAGTTGTCGTTTAGAAAAAAGTGAGGGTTTGCTGTATATCCTGTGTAAGAATACAACTAAACGATTCCTCAACAACGTTGTTATGAGCCTATTCAGTGTAGTGGTTAGCGTCCGCGCCTCCCATATTTTTGGACTTGGTTCGAGTCTCACACGAGGCGAATATTTTATAAATCTGGCACGCACTATACTAGCAATTTCAACTACACTGAATAACTGAAAGCTCCATAACCTACCGGGGGTGTGTTGCCTCGAACTTCTCGAACAGGACTAAATTGTTCTTGTAGTGGCCAAACTTTTTGCGGTTAGCTGGACGTTCTGCAAGGCATAAATACAATGAAATGAAGGAAAATGAAGAGATGCATAGTGGTCACTCATACAGCGGTTCGAAAAAACTGTTGTCCTGAATTTATATTTTTATATTACTGAATGAAGAGTGAAATTTATACTTTTATATTACTGAATGAAGAAAACACTGTTGTCCTGATCATTCCAAATTAGGCTACAGAAGAACGATTATGTGTACCAATTCCGTGTCAACGGTCCTTTAAACTGCATTTGAAAAGTCTATTGTACTTTAAAGGACTGAAGCGTTGGGATTGGACCACACAATCGTCCTTCTTTGAACTGACCAACTCAAAGCTTCCTGAAACTAGAAAACTTACAAACCAAAATATTTAAACTCGATGAACAACACAAATCGCGAGACTTGACCACTCTTCGACTTACGATTTTTTGAGAAGAGGATTTCAAGCGTTTTCAGGAGAAGTTCAGCTCGCTCATACATCTTGTCTTCCCTTGAAAAAAATAGTTTTATCGCGGAAAGACTTGATTGCTTGATTAACTGCAAATCGAGATAGTATGAGAAGTGACCCATTCTGCGTTGTAGTCTAGTTATAACACATCACAGTTAAGAACTTTGACGAAAAGGACGTGGGATCAAACTACACATTTGGGATACAACACAACCGTAATGGGTTGCTAAAGAATGAACCCTATATATACCGTATATCACACCCTGGAGGTAATAGCTTCACTTCAAATAGATCAATAGATCAGTTCCAAAGAATTTTCTTATTGTCAAAGTTTCTACTGATTACTATATTTTGTAATCCAAGTGCTTGTTTCAACATGATGTTAACTGTGTCTCTTTGCTTTGAAAGTTTAGGTATATCGGAAACTGTTTTTTCAAATATGTTGACAGCCATCCTAGTGATTGAATCCTTTGCCGATGTATTTTTTGATCTATCTAAGGAAGAGGAACTTTATTCGATTGTCTTTATTATTGTTATAAACTCACGGGAGTACTGTGGTGGGTGTTCCTTTCACTGTTCCACTGTTGTATAAGGATTTGAAGAGCGTCTCCTGTGAGCGAGATCATCAAATTTGCGGTGTTTAGTTGAAGTTGGAAACAAGAACAAATCTCAGAGAAAATTGGAAGCTCGCGCAAGCAGTACTTTATTCGTTAACTTTATCAATGAAATCCTCTCTAGTCTTCTCGGAATGGGGGAGAAAGAAAAGTTATAATGAGAAAGCTTAATCAAACAGCAAATCATCCGCACTAGGACTACTACCGTGTACCATTCAACTTTCTGATGTATGTTTTCCAATATAACCTCAACTTTGTGACAAATATTATCGAGCACCCTTCATGAGGTAATCGAATGATGAACTCAATTTGTCCGTCAACACTCACATATTTTGGCAGTCTGAAGTTTGAGAGTTATACTTCCAGTAGGAATGAAACGAACTACATTCGCAATGTACATACCTAAGTCTGAAAGCCCGTGATACCTGAATAAGCGTTTTCCCCCTGAACCAGCGTTTGCCCATAAGTTGGAGCACTATCTAGGCTCAGTTTCATGTAATGTTAACTCCAACTTACATAAAGATATCCATGCGCCTTATTACAGCCAGAGCCAGGACATACACAAATTGCCTCCTTCTCCCAAAAAGAACAGAACTGATTATTCTGAAATGGAGGACTAATAAGCTTAATTTTTGAAATAGTGTTGGTAGTCTCTCTGCCCATTAGCTTTAATATCCAGTTTTTCCAAAACAGATGATAAGCAGAAAAAAAACAAAGAACAGAACAGATAAAAATCGATCAATCACTAAAATGCTCTCATCACTTTTCTTTTTCTACTGTTTATACCTGAAGGCAGATGTACCGAACACAGAAAAACTCATAATCACAGTCCTACCTTGCCTTCAATCTCAACTGCAGTGTAGTGAATTTCCGTCACGTTGTCCTTATTGATTTCTCCGACAATCTTGAATCCGCATGTTCTGTTATCAACGTTCTGGAAATCACAATGTTCGGTAAGAATAATATCTGGTAGATGTGGAGTTTGTTGCGACATTGAGGCTATTTTCAATTGACAATCTTGAAATTCTAGAATACTCATAAGCCAATTGCCAACTTCTTAGTGGACAAAAACTCAAAAAGGCATATTCGCGCGAGAGGGCCTGGTAGTTACGAAAAACAAGAGTAGACTAGAAGACTAGAACTGATTGAAAAAAAAAACAATACCTTCAACTGTGCCTTCTTAAGTGGAGTCACAAATTTCGCTTCCTTATTTGAAGGAATTTCGAGATACTGTTCTCCATCAGCACACTGATTATCTACGACAGCAGAAACAACACCGAAGAAGCAGAAAAAAGCAACAATCTGAAACAAGAGTTGAATTCCACTGTTAAAACCCATCTGGATCAATCCCAACGCTTCGGTCCTTTGAACTGCAATACATTTTTCAGTCGCAATTTAAAGAACAGATGCGTCGAAATTGGTTTACATAATCGTCCGACTTTAAGAACGTTTTGAGCTCATTATAACTTCTTCTTAGTTTTGTTCTGCACAGTGAAACTTCTGGCTCCGTGAAGCATTCCGGCATCTTAACCCCATCCTGCGTCTCCTGTATCGCGCACAATCTTGCGACACTCGTATCCCTGCGGTATGTAAGAGCTAGGAAACAGAGCAGGTCGGACAAGTTGGAATGAAGAGGTCAAAATGTTCATGAATACAGCCGCGGAGCTCTCCAACGTTATGCTCTTTTGAAAACGTATACCCCACAGGGGTCAAAAACGCAGTCTGCCGCAGGCCGGGCGCATTTTCGCCTTTTCGAGTCCTGTGACGGGAAATATTATTCTTTTATGTTTAAGCTTAAAGAAGGACGATTATGTGGACCAATCCCGTTACATCGGTCCTTTAAACTGCAATTGAAAAGTATATTGCGGTTTAAAGGACTGAAGCGTTGCGATTGGACCACATAATCGTCCTTCTTTAAACCATATTATATAGAAAACTATATGACTTCACAGTCAACAACTGTATCACGAGCGAACTGATTAAGCGGCTCAAAGACGCAGTCACGTTACGCGATATAACATAAAAACCATGATTTAAAATTGTAATAAAAATATAGTAGCGAATTCAGTTTCAGTTGTCAGAGGTCAAAAAGAAAATGGCAATTCTTGAGAATTGTATCTATAAGTTCAAGCAATACGTCGTCTGATAAAGGTTTCCAATCTAATAATCTTTTCCTAGCTAAGTTAGGATTATTGAAATGAGAAACTTTAAACTCACAGCGAAAGTGATGAACGGAAAATTCATCATTCGTCTAGAATGGGAGAGCGGCGAACTTTTGGGTGGATTCATCTCTAAATGAAGACGCCGTATGCGCTCATTTCATTCACGTTTCCGTCAGAAATGTCCTTTCATTTTTCCTAGGATGGATTTTCTTGAAGACTTTTCCTGCCTTTCCGTCTTTTGTCGAGTTTTTTCATGAAATGGATTTCTAACCATTAACTGGGAAATCTGGCCATCTTCCCGTTTTTTCCACTTTTGAAAGCTGGCTGAAAACTTGGCTTTTTACTGGAATAAAAGTTCTGATCATTTCCTGAAAACGTTTCTGTGTGAAAGTTGTTGATGAGTGATTCAAATTTGTGACGCGAGTGAGACTGCGAAGCTTAATAGTTAGTGGTTTAATTTCAATTGTTTTCATATAAACCCGATATCACGAGCTTTCTATCTCAGAATACACGAAGTGGTTTATTTAACGCATGAAACTGTTTTATTCGATCGTTGAGTTGCGATAAGTAGAAATACATGCTTAAATGAGTGAATTAACTGCAAAGTACAATCGCTTACAGATTAGTCGCGGTCCACAGGCCAGAATAATGAATTATGTGAGATTGTGGGCAGAGATAGATGGTTATAACGTTTTTAGAAAAGTATATCTTCTTCTTAATCATATGCACAGTTTTGTCATGTTTTTGACGTCACAATATTTTCGGACTATCTGGAAACAGGATTCTACTTTTATGCGCGGATTTGGGGTATTAACCCCTTGCTCGTATAAAATACGCGGATATCAATACCGTTTCGCCGAACTAACATGAGTTTTCTCCAATTCACCATACTTGCTTTACTCGTTTCACAGGTAACTCTTTTGTTGAATCTTTTATTTCCTCTCTATGTTGGCGTATTTGATCAGAGTTTATCGAAAGTGTAAAGCTGGCATTACGCCAAGAACTTCGGATGACTATTTTTCAAAGCAGGACGATTATGTAAACCAATTCCGTGTCAACGGTCCTTTAAACTGCAACTGAAAAATGTATTGCCGTTTGAAGGTCTGAAGCGTCGGGATTGGACCACATAATCGTTCTTCTTCAAAGTGAATACAGTTTCTACAAAAAATTCTTACTTTTACGGTGTGCATTTGAAACACCACTGACATAAATTTACAGTTTGTTTCAAACTCCAACATGGTGAAAAGCCATCTGGAGTTTCATTGGCACGCTGCCAAATTCGTATTGGGAACTGCGGGAACTGAAAAACCACCTTCAATCTGCTACTACCATAAACTCCATTAACGATAGGAACATCTCAACTCACATCATATTGTACAGTCAACTGCAGCGATCAAACTACGAACACAGTAGATTATAAACATATATCGTATTTTTCTGCTTCAAAAAAAAGCGAACTCTTAAAGGTAATCTGAGAGGAATCAAATCTCGTGCCTTGCGCGCCACGGTTAATTTTGTCGCTCCAATGCAAATACGCTACAAAAACTAATTTATCGATATTTTGTGATTATTCAATCATAATTCATTGGCGGAGATTCAAAAACTTCATTTTGGGGGTGGCACTCGCGTTGGAGCGATTGAATTAACCGTGGAGCGCAAAGCACGGGATTTGGTTCCTGTCAGGCCATCTTTAACATTGTTACATGGAATGTGTGAACAGTCACGTGAAACATGTTAAACACAACAATACTCAAAACGTACAATGACAAAGTGCAAACTCTACGTGAGTGTTCATTTTACTTCTACAATAGAAAACTTCGACTCATCTGATTTGTTCACGAAAGTTTCATTGAGTTACAGACCAAATGTGCCCCAATCGAATCGCCAGAAATTTCGAGTGCAGAATCTCGAGAAGAACTACTTTTGAACTCTGTCACAGGCAGCAATCGAACCTTTGGGTCATCGGAGGACAGTTCTGAGGATCCAAACTGTACTATTTCTAACGATACTCATCCTATTTACTCCTACTCTATGAAAGATAACGACAGTTTGTATGACTGACTGCTAAAGTTTCACAAAACCACAGCTGTAACTTGGTCTTGAAATAATCTGAATAATAAAATCTCCAACGCTTGTTGATCAAATTATAAAAACAGTAGTTTTCTCCACTTCACAATCAGTGTTCCATCCGTATTCACATGTCTGGACCACCTTTATGTTTTTTGCTCTCCAGATGTAGCCTCGGACAGGAATCGAACCTTTGAGTCTTCGGAGGAAAGTTCTGAAAATGAATCGATTGAGAAAACTGGACCACTAATGAAAGTTAACAACGGTGAGCATGCATGATAACATTTGGTCAAACTAGAATGGAAGTTTGATTTGAAACACCTCCACAGTATGGGACCAAACTACAAAAACGGTAGTTCTCTTCATTTTACCCTCGTTTCACATTCGTACAATCGTGCAATGTTCCGACCACAATCATAGGTTTTTTCAGATATAACCTCGGACAAGAATCGAACTCTTGAGTCTTCGGAAGAAAGTTCTGAAAATGAATCGATTGAGAAAACTGGACCACCAAAGAAAGTTAACAACGGTGAGCATGCATGATAACATTTGGTCAAACTAGAATGGAAGTTTGATTTGAAACACCTCCACAGTATGGGACCAAACTACAAAAACGGTAGTTCTCTTCATTTTACCCTCGTTTCACATTCGTACAATCGTGCAATGTTCCGACCACAATCATAGTTTTTTCAGATATAACCTCGGACAAGAATCGAACTCTTGAGTCTTCGGAAGAAAGTTCTGAAAATGAATCGATTGAGAAAACAGGATCACTAATGAAAGTTAACAACGGTGAGCATGCATGATAACATTTGGTCAAACTAGAATGGAAGTTTGATTTGAAACACCTCCACAGTATGGGACCAAACTACAAAAACGGTAGTTCTCTTCATTTTACCCTCGTTTCACATTCGTACAATCGTGCAATGTTCCGACCACAATCATAGTTTTTTTCAGATATAACCTCGGACAAGAATCGAACTCTTGAGTCTTCGGAAGAAAGTTCTGAAAATGAATCGATTGAGAAAACTGGACCACCAAAGAAAGTTAACAACGGTGAGCATGCATTATAACATTCTATCAAACTAGACTGAAAGTTTGATTTGAAATACCTACACACTACGGTACCAAACTACTAAAACGATAGTAATAGTTCACCTTTTCTCGTTTTCCACCCGTATCCACATGTCTGGACCACCTTTATGTTTTTTGCTCTCCAGATGTAGCCTCGGACAGGAATCGAACCTTTGAGTCTTCGGAGGAAAGTTCTGAAAATGAATCGATTGAGAAAACTGGACCACTAGTGAAAGTTAACAACGGTGAGCATGCATGATAACATTTGGTCAAACTAGAATGGAAGTTTGATTTGAAACACCTCCACAGTATGGGACCAAACTACAAAAACGGTAGTTCTCTTCATTTTACCCTCGTTTCACATTCGTACAATCGTGCAATGTTCCGACCACAATCATAGTTTTTTTCAGATATAACCTCGGACAAGAATCGAACTCTTGAGTCTTCGGAAGAAAGTTCTGAAAATGAATCGATTGAGAAAACTGGACCACCAAAGAAAGTTAACAACGGTGAGCATGCATTATAACATTCTATCAAACTAGACTGAAAGTTTGATTTGAAATACCTACACACTACGGTACCAAACTACTAAAACGATAGTAATAGTTCACCTTTTCTCGTTTTCCATCGTATCCACATATCTGGACCACCTTTTTGTTTTGTCCTCTCCAGATGTAGCCTCGGACAAGAATCGAACCTTTGAGTCTTCGGAGGAAAGTTCTGAGAATGAATCGATCGAGAAAACTGGACCACCAAAGAAAGTTAACAACGGTTAGCATGCATTATAACATTTGATCAAACTAGAATGAAAGTTTGATTTGAAATACCTACACACTACGGTACCAAACTACTGAAACGATAGAAATAGTTCACCTTTTCTCGTTTTCCACCCGTATCCACATGTCTGGACCACCTTTATGTTTTTTCCTCTCCAGATGTAGGCTCGGACATGAATCGAACTCTTGAGTCTTTGGAGGAAAGTTCTGAGAATGAATCGACTGAGAAAACTGGACCACCAAAGAAAGTTAACAACGGTGAGCATGTGTGATAACATTTGAGCAAGCTAGAATGGAATTTTGATTTGAAACACCTTCACAGTACGGTACCAAACTAAAACGGTAATTTTCTTCACTTTACCCTCGTTTCACATTCGTACAATCGTTCAATGTTCCGAACACAATCATAGTTTTTTAGATATTACCTCGGGCATGAATCGAACTATTGAGTCTTCAATGGAAAGTTCTGAGAATGAATCGACTGAGAAAACTGAACCACCAAAGAAAGTTAACAACGGTGAGCATGTTGCATGTGTGATAACATTTGAGCAAGCTAGAATGGAAGTTTGATCTGAACCACAGTACGGTACCAAACTAAAACGGTAATTCTCCTAACTTTACCCTCGTTTCACAGTCGTATTCACATGCTTCCACCAAAATCATAGTTTTTTCCAGATATGACCTCGAACATGAATCGAAACCTCGGGTCATCGGAGGACAGTTTTGAAGATGAATCGGATGAGGAAACTGTGAAAGTGGCACCACTCATTCCAATTTACTCGGCGGACTCAATAGAAAGTAAAGAAAGTGAGCATGAAAGACAAAATTTCGCCAAACTATTGCTGTAGTTTGGTCTAGTGAACTGTGAATAAAAACTACGAAAGCATGAGTTCTCTTCACTTTAATCTCGTTTCACAGTCGTATTCACATGTTTCCACCACAATCATAGTTTTCATTTCCGATTCCGCCTCGGACCGGAATCGAACCCTCGCGTCTTTGATAGAAAGTTCTGAAGCCGAGTCGCTTGAGAAAAGTGTCAAAGTGGCACCACAAACAATTGTTCCAATTTACTCAAACTCAATGGAAAGTAACGAAGGTGAGCCGAATTGAGAAGACATGTCTGAACTACAGTTGTAGTTTGACGTTGATTGACCTGCTCAAACGTGGCTTGATCAAGCTGGAAAGTTATTCACAAGTAACGAAGGGGAGCATGCTTGATAAGATTTGGGCATAATCAAACTACAAATACAGTAGTTTTGTTTACTTTTTCCTCGTTTTCCATCTGTATACTGTATTCATACTTACATGTTTACACCACATTCATGTTTTTCTCAAATTAAGCCTCGTACGAAAATCGAACGCTCGCTTCATTGGAGGATAGTTCTGAGGATGAATCGAATGAGAAAAGAGTCAAAGTGGCACCACTTGTTCCAATTTACTCGGCGGACTCAACAGAAAGTAACGAAGGTAGGCATGATTGATGAAATTCGGACAAACTACAGCTGAAGTTTGGTCTTGTGAGCCCTAGAAAAAAGTAAAAAATCACAGTAGAGTGGGTGCCAAATTTATAAATTTCTGTCCCTCGCCGGAGTCGAACCTGCGAGCAAAATATTCGTAGCACGGCGCTAACCATTGCGCTATTAGTGCCCATAACCGGCAATCATTGGAATCGAAAACATGTGTGCGTACACAGCGGAAAGTGAGATATACAGTACCCTCCCGCCTTTCCGTTGGCGACGACTATAGTTTTCCTCACTTTGCCCTTGTTTTACATTTGCGTTCACATATTTGGACCACCCGCATGTTTTTTTTCAGATTTGGTCTCGAGAGAGAATCGAACCCTTTGGTTTTCGGGGGAAAATTCTGAAGACAACTCGGATGAGAAATCTGTAAAAGTAGCACCACTTGTTCCAATTTACTTGGCGGAGTCAACAGAAAGTAGCGAAGGTGGGCACAATTAAAGAGGCATTTTCAAACTAGAACTAGACGTATGAACCTGAAATATTGAAATATGAATAAAAAAACAATAATTTTTACTTAATTTCATTATAGATTCTACCTCGGACAGTAATCGTACCCTCAAGTCGTCGGAGGAAAGTTATGATGATGAATCGGTTGAGAACTTGCTAGAAGTGGCACGCGACGGTGAGCAAAACATCTAACATTCGCACGGATTAGATGTCTAACACAACTAGAACATCTAGTATTCAATATAGCCATAACATGTTAATAGATGGGTAGTTGTGTAACACACACAGGGTTACGGAGCTACAAACTCAGCCAACTACTATGTGGATAACTTGCATGAAGGCGAAGTAAGAGCAAAAACAACGATAAGCGTGATAGAAGAAGTTCAATGGTTACAATAACACTTGCATTCCCTTCCATTTCCGTTCAGATGATTTATCTGAAGCTACGAGGCACAGAATCCGGCAGATAACGGGAAGCAAACGGCATCTTGGTGCGCCCGATTCTTCTGAAAGTGAAGAACTGGAAGATACCTTGACACCGGTGGTACGTTCATTTGATTGTGTTCCACTGAATTCGTAGTTTGATCACGGTGTAAGGTGGTTGGATTGGCATTTTTTACACATACGCTGTTTTCATTTCCTAAAAACTAGTATACATTTACACGATTCTCTAATTCTCACTGAACTTCAGATTAACTGATTCAAAATTAGACATCAGTGTCTCTCAACAGAAACGGCTGTTTGAATAAAATGACTGACTGATGAGTTCAGTGATTAATCCATAAACAATACAATGCGATAGTCCAATACGGAATCAGAATCAGCACGATTCGCCGAAACATACTAGTTCTTGAGGTCGTTCTCCTTTCCAGAAACAGTTTCAGCCAATGCCTCAACCCGGTGACTTGGAACAAAACTCTAAGCGAGAAAAAATGCCAGAACAGGTATAAGTTTCGTCAAATCGATGTGAACAGCGTATGGTCAATTCGAGAGTGGAGGGGGGGGGGGGTGCGATTTGGGCGGGGCTTGGGCGGGACTTGACGAGCGCACACTATTTATTGTTGTTGGCAAGTAATCCACGACCGCTCGTTCTGCATCACTCAACTAATTCAGCCCGTTTCTGTCCCTATGGAGACTCTAGATGTGTGCGGTTCTGCTATTTCAGTTGGAGGGAGATAAAATTTCACGTTTTGAAATACTCAATACAGGACTGATATGATTATTACTACCAGTGATACGATATCAGCTAACCAAAAGAGCACAATTTAGTGAATAATATACGCGAAATGTTCACCGAGCACGTGTATATGAAGTTCTCGTTATACAAATGTATTTATAATCAAGTTCAATTTTTTTGATCCGTAAAATCTTCTACAGAAAGATGTGCAAACAATGCCTCGTCCCGCAGAGTTGGCAGCAAAATCAAATTCGATGGAAAGTCAGGAGTCGATTGAAGAAGATTCAGACGAAAACTGAAAATTTGTTTTAGCGAATGTACAAAATTTTGGGTAGCTGAAACAAGACAAAACCGATGTAATGTAAATCTAATGTAACAATAAGCACTAGGTCTTCATCAGTGTTGTGTTCTCTATCTGTACGTTAATCTGTAGTTTGGTCTGTAATAAAGCTTCCCCAATTTTTGAATGCCAAAAACAAACTTCAAACACAGCAGAAAGATCGGTGCCACCGCATTTTTATAAACAAAGCGATTACCCATTGTTTTTGTGTTTTATGCTCTCTTTATGGTTTGTGAATGTAATATTTGATAAGTATGAGTTTCTTCGTTTATTTCACGCAAATATAAATCTGGAACAAGGCTGTACATTTTGTTGTGTCGTTTTTTCTCATGGAACTTCTTGACCACTAGAGTTCAAATTGACGTGATCGTGCTTCCCTGTAATTGAATTTACAGAAATAGGCTGAATAGAATAAAGTTAACTAGAATACATTCAATACAAAATGAATGAGTAAACTGAGAGTAATGTAAATTACTTATGAAGTTAATTTTTGGTCAAGTTTGAAGTTACACCGTACCGTTGTAATTTGAAGACCAAAATCTAGTCTCACTTATCTGTTTGCAACCTTCTACAGTATATGTTAAAACTTGGGGGCAGTTTCTGGTATATTGAAGGTTTGGAAAGAATTGGAAAAAAGGAATTTTGGAATATTTCGGTAATTTACCCTGAAATTTTGACTCCCTTTCTCTCTCTCGTTTTTTCTCTCTCTCACTCTTTCTATCCCTCTATCTCAATCGAACATTATCGTGACGGGTCGAACTCGAAACTCGAAAACTCGATTTTCGTCCAAACTCAAAAACTCAAATTGAACTCGATTGACAACACTAAAAATTAATATGAATATAAACATACCTTTCCGCATAGACATACAGCAAGTACAACTATGACAACCAGCGAAATCAGGAAAAGTGCGAAAAACGTCCAGGCCACCGGGAAAATCCATTGGTTTGTCGCAGAACTATTTGGAATTGTAGACGAAACTACTAGGCTTGTCTTATCTTCCTCAAGCGCACTCTCTTTTGACTTTTTTACTTCTTCAGGATCGGGGAACAAACTGTAAGAACGATATTTTTTTCTGCAGTTCGAACAAACGGTTATGAAAGCCATTCTGAGCTGTACTTTGATCTTGGCGCAGTTTTTCCAACACGACTATGGAAAATGACTAAACCATCGCTGTGGTTTGATCGTGATCCGCCCGCTAAGTCACGACATTCGGGAGAAGGCCTGTCTGCACGGAGACAACCACATTTAATTGGCAAACCGTGCAGACAGTTACATCGAGCCTGAACAGCGTGCAGACAGTTACACATAGAACCGCCGCATAAATAGTATGCTTCGATAATAAAAAGTGATCGCGCACCAACTTCTTTTCAGAAGGTAACACTCGAACACATTTGTTCAGCATCTGATATGAACTATTCATTGTGAAACCATAAATATAAGAACAAATAACTACTTCTGAGTTTACGCTGAACTATCGGTGGTCGTTTTTACAGCTGGAAAATCTCAGATTTACACTTTCCCCTACTTTCTTCGAGCGAAGTGTTATAACTACAGTTCATTTCACAGGTTAAAATCACATTTCTGGAACAAAAAGTCTCTAGAATTGCCATTGCGCCTAGAACCTGGTTGAGCTTAATCAGAGTTCGCTCAATGGTCACCATATTTAGTTGCGATACAAGCAACAACAAAAATATAGTTACTGAATGGTACGCTGGATACTTCACTCTTCACTTTCAATAACTTGAATCATTGAGGGTCTCAAAAAAAACAATCCCACTCTACAAAACCCTCTTTAGTTCCAATCTTCTGTAGAAAGCTCTTAGAAAATGTTCGTGAAATAATGGAACGGAAAAGATTTATCTATATAGTGTACATGATACTATATGGTTTTCGAATGTTGTTTTCTTGTTTTCAATGTTTTCGCAAGTGTAGTAATAATAGTGAATAATCAGGTAACAATATTTTACTAAACGTGAACTCCGACATGTTTCAAACCTTCTCAGAGGTTTCAAAGTTGTACGGTGCATTATTATGCATTATGGAACAGATTGTAGAAACAACGTTTTTCATATAGGAACATAGGTTGAAATTTGAATGCGCCTTTCTCCATTGCAACTATAACAATCGAACCGGTATAAATTTTGAGATTACTTTCCGCTTTGAACTAAGTATTTTAAATTGTCATTCCCCTGTAAACAAAATACTCGACAATACTCGAAACTATCCGCCTAGGAACGACAGATGAAAATTATTAAATTGAATCGCGTCCATCTACTGCTTGGTGTACATGTAACTATAATATGTTACATTCGTATAACTGTGTGCACGCTCCGTGCAGACAGTTACACTTCGTGTTCAGGCTGGTGTAACTGTCTGCACGGCGACTACCACAAACTGTAACTGTCTGCACGGAGCAATTAGTGAGACGACCATTTGGGGCCGTGCAGACAGTTACACACCCACGACATTCGACCGCAAAACGGCGGATATCAAAGTACGAACACCGCAGGTCAGAAGAACATATACCTTACAGGCCTCATCTGGGAAAAAAACCGAACAAAGTTCAGTGGTTAAGACCTAAATCCTAAATGTACATCCGCTTCTATGTGGGTCAAACCCATACTGACATTTCTTTTGTTGTTAGCCATTTCGCGCTAAAAACGTCCAATTCTGATCGGAAATAGGGTGAAACAAAATTTTTGTGCACATGAACTTACTCTTTGTTCTTCGTCTTGAACTCGTTCCATTTGTCCATTTTGCCCTGCACAACGTCGTATATTTCAACTTCTGGAAACATTCAACGAAGTATTGTATTAATTTGCACTTTGTTCTGTAATCTTCGTTGACCTTCTAAAAAATCACCAGGAAACGATCTATTTTCAAACTCACTCAATTCTTGTACTTTTTAATTAATAAGCTCTTCAAACATAGCAATTTTTTGTTCCTGTAACCTATAGGGCGTGACCATATCTTAGTTCTTACAGCCTTAGTTCTTAGTTGTTTTCGAAATGCGTCATACTTCACGAACTTCGATCGGAAGGGTTGAAACTACAAGCACAGTCGGATAGGAGAATATATATAGTTTCAACCATTCCCACTGAGACCTCATCAACGTGCCAACAAGATTTACAGGAGGTGTTTCACCATGCTCGAGCCTTTTCCGAAACACCAAAATATTGACTGATCGGCAGCCAACCTCTGTGGGTATAAATTCTAATCATAGAACCTGTTATTTCAACGCCTTTTATGCATTCAAAGTTTCGATGGCACGCTGCCAAAGTCTCAGTGGGAATGGCGAGAACATGTGCCGTGTAGACTTCTTTCGAAAAGATCGAACCCTATAGTTCTCTGGAATTGAACCTACCCAATGGACTCTGGCTGACACTGAGGAATAAACACTTGACAACCTTCAAACGGTCTCCCATATCACTGAAAATAGTTTTGTATTCCCACATAACTTCATCTTCCCAAAAATACGTTGTCTTCAATTTGCGAAAGGTTACTGAGTTACTATACACAGCTGTTTTCTGTAGACAGATAATCTTTGAAATAGTGCCTGTTTTCGAAATAGAATGGCTTTTGATTGGAAAGCTGTTTCCGACGGTCATATTACACAAAAAAGTTTCCGTTCAACTTTAGTTGGAAACACTCTGAAGAAACTCACTTATGTACTTCTATATTTTTGTCATCCCCCGCAAACACCGTTTTGTTCTTGGTTTTTCCAACAAATTCATGAAATAGGGCGCTCTGAGAGGAGTAATCTAAAAGTTCTCCAAAAAAAACCCACTGTACCTGTGTCCATTTAGAAAAACAATTAAGCAAATTTCTCTAGAATTTTACTTATGAGCTCAGCATGGTTGAATCCATCGTAAAATGAAATAGGAGGTTCGCTATTTAAGATAGTCTATACTCGAAGTGAATTGGATAGTCACGTAAAGTTAGCACTCTAATGACAAGTCGTTCACTTTGTCATTGCACGTTTGTGGATTGTGCTGTGTTTAACATGTTTTACGTGCGTGTAGAATTGACTCTATTTACTCAGAACAAGCGTCGTTGCAAAACAGTTAAAATCTGTTTATACAGCGTCGCTGTCATATATATTGATTCTCCCTCTCGTCGTCTGACGTCTCTTCGGGGCAATCTAGATTCTCTAGATTCTGTCTCTAGATTCGTGGCAATACAGTTTCAAGCAAACGCGAATTTGTAATTAACAGAGCGCGTTCCGAGATGGTCTGAGTTCCGAGTAGTTGCGAGCTGGACTCCGCTTACTGTATGAAAATGAGGGCGGAGCTTATGACTTGGCAACTATTCGAATATTTTGGGCAATGATTCTGTGCTTTCAAAATAACAGCAGCTTGGGGTATCGAACATACGAAAATTGACAGCCACCTGGCCGAAACCGAGAAAAACCAACATTCAGCATGTTGTCGATATCATTACAGCCACTCCAAGTACAAAGACAAACAGTTTTGTTCTTTCCCACTGAGCACACGGTATCTTTCTAAACGCAGACGAATCTGAATAGCAAGAACAAGAACAAGATGCCCTATGTATGTTAGTTTTTCGTTGTATTCTGATTACGATTGAGAAACTCCGTCCAGCCGGAAAGAAATGGGATCAAACTTCACAGAAATACACGGCGAGAGAGGAGAGACCCACGAAAAATGAGACCTGCTTAGCCTAGAAGCAAATTAGTGATTCCGGTTCGAAGTCGTTAAGTGACACAGTAGAACACAGCAAAAAGTCAGTTACACCGTATCGTTTTTATTGCAACACTGACCGTCGTTGGTGTTGGCGGGTATTCCACATAAGTTATGTTCATGTTCTTGCAGGTCAATGTGTCGTCATATGTTATTGAGTAGCCGCACATACTATCTTTCCCAACTTCCTGAAAATGAAAATCGTCAATATTTTTTTATCAACTGAAAAACTTCACGTATTTTTCTACTTGCTTTTAGTTTGTCACGAAAATATGATTCTCTCACCGCAGTAATGCAAATGTGTACGTATATACCGGAAATGATAACTTTTCACTGCCAAAAAGGTAGGGAAGGAGGAAGTATAGCTTCACCGTTTTCTGGAATACATGTGTATATCAATTATTGAGAGGATTTTCAATGCGGCTACTGGGAGGATTTCGAAAATTAATCAATGCTCGTTCACATGCATTCTTAGACGATTCCCAGTCAATTAGCCAGCATTTTTGTATCAACCTCGACGAGAGAGTGAGTAGGTCAAAGAGACGCATACTGTTTAGCCTGCCTCCCGCCTCATTTGCCTGCGTTCTATCTTGCGTTTGTACTCTGCCAATAGCAGGAAATTAGCGTCAACCGTTGTGAGTGTTCAATCGACTGACACCGTTATTTTATGTCTTCGTTGAGGAAATAGAGGCTATACCTTCAGCTTTCCCCGTCCCGGTCCCGATTTGACCTTCATCTCTGACGGGGATTTTCCATTCATGAAAACTTCGTCCTTTCTACATTTTTTCGCAGAAAGTGTCACCACCAGTAGATAGAGTGAGAATACTGTAAAATACATTCAAACAAACAGAAAGAGGTTATTGAAATTATGTTAAATAGACAAAGTTGTTATGTAAACGAATGAATGAACTAGGAATATTATACACTACTCATGAAAAACATAGTATTGATTATCTTCGAAGTAAAGTGTATTAATCGACATTGTGAACTAGAAAAGAAGAAAATACATAGATGTAAATTATAAAAAAATACATATTGTAAGAATACAAACATCACAAAAACGGATGTCAGGTGAAAAATAACATACACACGGCAAACAGCTCCATAGCCACCTTTTGGTGCAGACCAACAAACTGTGCGGTGGACTCTACTTGAAATGAAGACGAGGAGCGCACAAAGTACCCATTTCATTCACGTTTCCGCCGAAAAAGTTCTTTTCTTTTCACGAAATTTCCCACTTTCTTGAAAACTTTTCCCGTTTTCATAAATTTCGGCGCGTTTTTCCTCGGACCTGTTATTTATCCATCATGGTAGAAACTGCAGAATTTTCCTGTTTCTCAGTCCTAGGTTTCAAGGTGTCTCAAACTTTCCTTATTTGCCGTGGAAAAAGTTGTGATGGATCGCTAAAAGTTTCTCTTTTTGTTGAGAATATGAAAATGGATGAAAATGAAAATGCGATTTTTTGCCAGTCATATGCTTCAATTCGGTCATGTTTTCGACCTCACATCATATTTTGCCTATTTGGAAACATGATTCCTCTACTTTTTTGCACGGATTTGGGGTATTAACCCTTCTCACGTATAAAACACGCGGATATCAACTATTGTTTCGTCAAACTAACATGAGTTTTCTACAACTAACCATACTTGTCTTGCTTCTATCACAGGTGAACTTTCAATTGAATCTTCCATTTCCTCTACCTTTTCGCGGTTTCGCTCAAAGTCTATTTCTTGCCATATTTCGTTTCCGTCTCAGACACTGCCTTGCCAAATAGCAAGCCACTTTTGTTGCGACCTGGACGCGAGAGTGTGCAGGTCAGAGAGACGCCGATGTCTTAGATTGCCTGCCGCCTCATTGACCTGCGTGCTCTCTCGCTATTGTAAATTGCTAATCGCAGAAAATTGACGCCAATCGTCTGAGGTTCGCACTAAGACTTGCTGGCATTATGCCGAAAATCTCGGACGACTATTCCTTAATGTGAACACAGTTGCTGCGAGAAATTATACTACTTACTGAAGGTATTGAAAAACGGAAGAACCGCTGACAGAAACTTCTAATGATTGGAAAAACTGCCAGATTCTCGGTGGTATTGGCGAAAACTATGAACCACTTTTGAATTTTTACTACCATAAACTCCATTCAGGATTAGAATATTCAAACTAGCATTATACTGTTGTCAATTGTCCAGGCAAGTCAATCATGTTGAATACAGCAAAAACGTGGAATGACAAAGTGCACGATTCCTCATTAGAATGCAAACCTCACGTGACTATTCAATCTTCCTCTAGTATAGAAAACTTCGACTCATCTGATTTGTTCACGTAAATTTCATTAAGTTACAGACCAAATGAGCCCCAATCGAATCGCCAGAATCTCGAGAAGAAGTCGTTTTGAACTCCGTCTCAGGCAGTAATCGAACTTTTGGGTCATCGGAGGACAGTTCTGAGGACTTAACCAGTACTTCTTTCTTACCGAATTCACAAGACTCTCAACCACATTAAACACATTAAAGGGGCCTGAAATTGTCAAATAAAAGACAAAACTGAGAGAAATAAATATATGTCTTTCCCTTCCTAAAATGTACAATTCGGAACTATTTACCAATTTTTACTCATGGTCAGAGACGTAGAGGATGATTTGGAATGAATGAAAATTGAGTAAGTGTGGTTCTCTGTAACTCCCGTGCCTTGTGTAATATCGGCATTCAATTCAGTCCCCTCCCCTTCATCATTATTTTTTCAGCCGTTGCCCCGAACGGGAATCGAACCCTCGGGTCGTCGGAGGACAGTTCTGAAAATGAATCGGATGAGAAATCTGTGAAAGTGGCACCACTTGTTCCAAGTTACTCGGCGGACTCAATAGAAAGTAACGAAGGTGAGCATATTTAGCCAGATTTGACTGAACTTGAGTTCTTCTATCTTGACCTCTTTTTTCATTCGTGTTCACATGTTTGGACCACATTTATGTTTTTTTTCTCCAGATATAACGTCGGACGGGAATCCAACCTTCGAGTCATCGGAGGAAAGTTTGGAGGATAAGTCGCTTGAGAAAACTGAAAAACCAGTGAAAGTTAACAACGGTGAGCATGCATTATAACATTCGATCAAACTAGAATGGACATTAGATTTGAAACACCTCCACAGTACGGGACCAAACTACAAAAACGGTAGTTCTTTTCACTTTACCCTCGTTTCACATTCGTATTCGAATGTTTCGACCACAATCATAGTTTTTTTCAGATACAACCTCGAACGGGAATCGAACCCTCGGGTCTTCGGAGGAAAGATCTGAGATTGAAACTGATAAGAAAACTGTGAAAGTGCACTTGTTCCAATTTACTCGGCGAAGTCAACAGAAAGTAGCGACGGAGAGCATGATTGATGAGATTTGACCTAACTCGAATAGTAGTTTGCTCCTGAGACTCGCACAGTAATTTTGCCAATTGAATGTACTTAATGTACTGAATGTTGAATGTACAAACACTGTGGTTTTGTCTATTGGACCGCATATTTTATCGATGTTTGTATGTTTCACGTATGAACGTGGAACATGTAGATAGGGAGAAACTGACAAACTACTTATATATTTTTTAGTCCAGATTCTGCCTCTGACAGGAATCGAACCCTCGAGTCGTCGGAGGATAGTTCTACAGATGAATCGGTGGAGAAAACGGTGGCACCAAAAACGGTGGCACATGTAAAGGTGGCACCACTTGTTCCAATTTACTCGCTGGACTCAACTGTAAGTAACGAAGGTGATTGATAAATTTTGACCGAACTAGAATAATAGAATCGTCTTGCGTACCTATATAGCAACGTTTACAGCCTGAGTTGGAAAACCTGAAAAAAAAACAGTAGTTCTCTTCACTTTTTCGTCGTTTCTCATCCCTGTTCATTGGACCACATTTAGGTTTTTTCTTCTTCAGATTTTGACTTAAACAGGAGTCCAACTCTCAAATCTTCGAAGGATAGTTCTGGAGATGTATCGGATGAGAAAACTATATAAGTAGCACCACTTGTTCCAATTCACTCGGTAGACTCAACAAAAAGTAGCGAAGGTGAGCATGATTGATAATGTTTTACCGAACTGAACTTGTAGTTTGGTCTGGTGAACCCTTCATAGCAACGCTTAACTGAGTTTAAAAACCTGAAAAAAACCGTAGTTTTATTCACGAATCCCCTGTTTTCCGTCTGTATTCACATGTTACGACCACATTTATGTTTTTTTGTTCAGATTCTACCGCGGACGGCAATCGAAATCTCGGGTTTTCGGAGAATAGTTCTGAAGATGAAACGGATGAGAAGGCTGTGAAAGTGGCACAACTTGTTTCAATTTACTCAGCGGATTCAACAGAAAATGACGGAGGTAGGTACACTTAAAAGGGTTCTTAAAACTGAAACTAGACGTATGAATTTGAAATATTGTAATATAAAAAAACAAAACAATACTCTAGTTTTATTACAGATTGTGCCGCGGACCGGAATCGAACCCTCGGGTCTTTGGAGGATAGTGATCCAGATGAATCAAATGAGAGAACTGTGAAAGTGGCACCACTCATTTCAATTCACTCGAACTCAATGGAAAGCAACGAAAGTGAGCATAACATCTAATAATTGAACAAACTAGCTGTGTAGTTGTGTATAACACAAAAAGATTTTTTTCATTGAAATGTACACATTTCACCTTTTTTTTCTCTTCCAGATGATTCATCTGAAGGTGTTTGGCCCAGACCCCAGGAGAGAATGGGAGGCAAACGGTATCTCGGGGCGCACGATTCTTCTGAAAGTGAAGAACTGGAAGATACCTTGACACCGGTGGTACGTTCAATTGATTGTGTTCCACTGAATTCGTAGTTTGATCACGGTGTAAGGTGGTTGGATTGGCGTTTTTTACCAATACGCTGCTTTCATTTCCTAGAAACTAGTATATATTTACACAATTCTCTAATTCTCACTGAACTTCAGATTAACTGATTCAAAATTAGACATCAGTGTCTCTCAACAGAAACGGCTGGTTGAATAAAATAACTGACTGATGAGTTCAGTGATTAATCCATGAACAATACAATGCTATAGTCTAATACGAAATCAGAACTAGCACGAGGGGGGCGGGGCTTGGGCGGGACTTGGGCGGGGCTTGGGCGGGACTTGACGAGCGCACACTATTTATTGTTGTTGGCAAGTAATCCACGACCGCTCGTTCTGCATCACTCAACTAATTCAGCCCGTTTCTGTCCCTATGGAGACTCTAGATGTGTGCGGTTCTGCTATTTCAGTTGGAGGGAGACAGAATTTCATGTTTTGAAATACTCAATACTGGACTGATATGATTATTACTACCAGTGATACGATATCAGCTAACCAAAAGAGCACAATTTAGTGAATAATATACGCGAAATGTTCACCGAGAAATGTATATGAAGTTCTCGTTATACAAATGTATTTATAATCAAGTTCATTTTTTTTGATCCGTAAAATCTTCTACAGAAAGATGTGCAAACAATGCCTCGTCCCGCAGAGTTGGCAGCAAAATCAAATTCGATGGAAAGTCAGGAGTCGATTGAAGAAGATTCAGACGAAAACTGAAAATTTGTTTTAGCGAATGTACAGAATTTTGAGTAGCTGATGAAACAAGACAAAACCGATGTAATGTAAATCTAATGTAACAATAAGCACTAGGTCTTCATTAGTGTTGTGTTCTCTATCTGTACGTTAATCTGTAGTTTGGTCTGTAATAAAGCTTCCCCAATTCTTGAATGCCAAAAACAAACTTCAAACACAGCAGAAAGATCGTTGCCACCGCATTTATAAACAAAGCGATTACCCACTGTTTTTGTGTTTTGTGTTTTCTTGTACTCTTTATGGTTTGTGAATGGAATATTTGATAAGTATGAGTTTCTTCGTTTATTTCATGCAAATATAAATCTGGAATAAGGCTGTACATATTGTTGTGTCGTTTTTTCTCATGGAACTTCTGGACCACTAGAGTTCAAATTGACGTGATCGTGCTTCCCTGTAATTGAATTCACAGAAATAGGCTAAATAAAATAAAGTTAACTAGAATACACTCAATACAAAATAAATGAATAAACTGAGAGTAATGAAAATTACACATAAAGTTAATTTTGGGTAAAGTTTAAAGTTACACCTAGTTCCTCTCTCACCCGTTTGCACCCTTTTTCAGTATAGCTTATGTTGAAACTTTTAGGCAACTTTTGGTATATTGAAGTTTCCGAATAGCCTTTAGACTTTGATAGTTTACACTGGATCGTACAGTCTATGTGTTCTAAAGAAAAGTCTTGTTTTTCCCCAATACTCTGAGATGTTATAAAGAGGATTTATATGTAGCAATCCATGAAAGTCCAAACTTTCTCCTTATTTTTATTAATCAAATATAATTACAGCAAAACTGGTTCAGTTTTGGCTAAACCAGAGAGTTGCGGTCCCCGGTCGCCGCGCGGTCTAATTCACTTGGAATCATCGCCCGAACTCATCACCACCAGATTATCAAATCAGAATTATCCTGACTGAAGACAAACTTGAAAAACGCCGCCCGGGCGCACTTTCCGCTGCGCCGTATCTACTACGGGTTTCGTAATTGTGGTGGACATTGGGAGAGAGGGAGAAAGGGAAAGAGAGAGAGAGAATTAGACATACAGAAAAAAGAGGGAGAGAATATATATATATAGAGAAAAAGAAAACGGGAGAAACAGAGAGAGAGAAAAACAAAGAGAGAAGAGAGATGAAAGGATATTAAAAGCAGAGAGGTCAAGATTGAAGCGTTGGAGTAAGTAAACAAGGTTGAAACTTACCTAACGGCCGATAGTTTCCTCGGGCGGTACATGACTGAAAGTATCTTTTTATTAAGCTGAATAAACATTTCAAATACAGTGTTGTGAAGCATTTACTATTATAAAATACAAGTACAGTGTTGTGAAGCATTTACTATTATAACAGTCTTTTTCATTCCTACTGAGGCTCCCACAGTAAGATTACAAACCTTTAAAAAGTTTTTTAACATATACTATCATCAAAGATATAAACTGTTTCCATGCCCGATTTTTTTATAATATTTAAAATAGTTACAAAATGCAATGGTATACGGTAAAAGTCTCAGGTGGAATGGTGTTGACCATAGGAACATAAACCTCATTATTCAAGACGGTAAACTTAAAAGCACACCTCATCACAAGATCCGCCAGTCTTCATCTCTGAAACAATAGATTATTATCGGTAGAGAGAACACAGATAAAAGTTTCAGATTATTCAGCTTCTGATGACTAGTGTTCTCATTCGCCCTGAGGCTTATTGCCATGGCGCAAAGTTTTTAGGTTGACCTTTTCTCAGAGCAAACATTAGCTATTCCAACTTCCCAACGTTTTTTTCACGTGTTCTAATGAAGGTGAAGAACATCTAACATAATTTGACAGAAACACTCCAATCTGAAGGAAAGTAGCCTGGAAGTTTATTGGCACACTGCCAAGCTCTCAGTGGGATTGATCGATTGGCGCCAATTTTCTGCGATTGGCAAGCTACAAATGCGAGATTGTATGGACTTCGATGAAACGTAGACAGGCTAAGACAGTCAGCGTCTCTCCGACCTGCACACTCTCTCGTCGTGGCAGCTACAAAAATGTCTAAATTCGAAATGTTTACAAACCGACCTGAAGTAGGGGATGGCAGGGGACTTTTGTCTTCGATTGGGGACTGTACTGATTTATTCTCATCGTCTGCGACCATCTTTTTGTTCTTTGACCTTTTATTCATATTTCCATCTTTCTGACAAATAGTATACGTTCTTTGCATTGTATTCTGACTTTTCCTCTCTCTCTATCTCTCTTTATCTCTCAATTTTTTTGACATGGGTCGAAGTCGAGACTCGATTTTTGCCCGAGCCCAAAAACTCAATCCTAACATGAGCACATGAATAGAATGAAAATAAAACAAACCTTCTTGCACAGGCATACAGCGAGCACAACTATGACAACCAGCGAAATCAGGAAAAGGGCGAAAAATGTCCAGGCCACCGTAAAAATCCACTGGTTCGACGATTCAGAAGAACTTGAAATTGTGGACGAAACTACAAGACTTGTCGGATCTTTCGGTTTCTCAAGCGCATTCTCTTTTGACTTATTCACTTCTCCAGGATCGGGGAACAAACTGTAAGAAACAGAACGATGGACGACCATTTTTACGATAGGCCAGCCGCAAAAACGAGATAGTGTGGAGGTCAATGAGGCCGCGAACATCTGCGTCTTTTCTATGCGACTTGCGATGGCTGGGTATTGTCTAGGTATTTTTCGGCAAGAAAGTTGGCACAGATTGTAGGAAAAGCCGTTCTGAGGTGTAGTTTGATCTTGGCACAGTTTTCCTATCACGACTAAAATATGATGGGGGTTTGAACTACGAATACTGGTTCAGAACTGAATGTACGCTAGTTGCTCAGAAAGAAGTGGGGGGACATAGCCGGGAAAAGAGTGGGCGTGGCTGAAAATTGTTCCACCATAGCCTTTTCACAAAGTATCTTGAAATGGATCTACATCGTTTCTTACACGTTAAAAGATCAGTTATCATGCAACCGTTCGTTCACCCTAAACAGTGAAAATGTTCATTCCATTGAGTAATAACACATTAATGTAAAATGTAAACCGCGCTATGTAACAGAGGCAATGTCACAGTGTTATGTGGGCCAACCTCATACTGACATTTGTTTCATTGTTTACCTACTGGTCACGCGGAAAACGTCCAATTCTGATCCGAATTGAGGTGAAACCAAAAATTTTGTGCATATGAACTGACTTCGTGTTTTTTGCTTCGAACTCGTTCCACTTTTCCATTTTGCCCTGCACAACGTCGTAAATTTCCACTTCTGGAAAGGGGTAATGAATTACTCCGCATCTTGTTCTGTAATCTGTCTTGAACCATTACGAAAAATAAGCAGGATAGTTGTGGTTTAATCTAAAAACGCATCATAATTCACGATTCTCGATCGAAATACCACGGGTTCAAATTAAAAACATAGTCTGATAACAACATATACCGTCAAGACTGGTGTTGAAAAGAGCAAACCCTATAGTTCTCTGGAATTGAACCCACCCAAATGGTTCTGGCTGACACTGAGAAATAAACACTTGACAATCTTCAAACGATCTCCCATATCACTGAAAATAGTCTTGTATATTCACATTAACTTTGTGAAAAATGAATTGTCGTCAAATTGCGGAAGGTTACTAAGTTACTGTACACAGTTGTTCTCTGGTGACAGTTTTCCTGCGGAACAGCGCCTGTTTCCCGAGTTCAATGGCTTTTGATCGGGAAGCTGTTTCCGAAAAGTCTTATTACACAAAAAAATATTCCTTTCAACTATGGTTGGAAGAAATCAGTTATACTGAAGTAACTCACCTACGTGTTTCTATATTTTTGTCATTTCCTGCAAACACCGTTTTGTTCTCGGTTTTGTGAACAAATTCGTGAAATAAGGCGCTCTAAAAATCAAAATAGTGATCGAAAATTTTTTTTCTCAGAAAAAAACCCCCGATGAAACGGGTTAGTCAATATAGCTATATTCTTTTAGAGTCTTACTTGTGAGCTCAGCATGGTTGAATACGTCGTAAAATCAAATAGAAGGTTCGCATATTCCAAACCCACGGTGCATGTAACACTATATTGTTGTATTTGTATGTTGATCTCCTTGTTTTCCCGCCAGTTTTCGTTAATGACGATGTTTATCGAGATCGAACTACAACAAAAGTTTGGTCAACCGCTTTATGGAGATTGATCGTGATACGTTTTGGTTAAATTTCTTGAAAGAAACATATATTGAGTTCAAACTACAATTCAGTTATGGTCCTTATCTGAAAAAAATGTAAACGAAACAGATGAAAAAAAACATTTGGAGAGGAAACTAACATTCAGCATGTTGTCGATATCATTACAGCCACTCCAAGTACAAAGACAAACAGTTTTGTTCTTTCCCACTGAGCACACGGTATCTTTCTAAACGCAGACGAATCTGAATAGCAAGAACAAGAACAAGATGCCCTATGTATGTTAGTTTTTCGTTGTATTTTGATTACGATAGGAAAACTCCGTCCAACCGGAAAGGAATGGGATCAAACTACACAGAAATACACGGCGAGAGACTTACGGAGAATGAGACCTGCCTAGCCTAGAAACTAATTAGTGGTTCCGGTTCGAAGTCGTTAAGTGACACAGTAGAACACAGCAAAAAGTCAGTTACACCGTATCGTTTTTATTGCAACACTGACCGTCGTTGGTGTTGGCGGGTATTCCACATAAGTTATGTTCATGTTCTTGCAGGTCAATGTGTCGTCATATGTTATTGAGTAGCCGCACATACTATCTTTCCCAACTTCCTGAAAATGAAAATCGTCAATATTTTTTTATCAACTGAAAAAACTTCACGTATTTTTCTACTTGCTTTTAGTTTGTCACGAAAATATGATTCTCTCACCGCAGTACTGCAAATGTGTACGTATATACCGGAAATGATAACTTTTCACTGCCAAAAAGGTAGGGAAGGAGGAAGTATAGCTTCACTGTTTTCTGGAATACATGTGTACATCAATTATTGGGAGGATTTTCAATGCGGCTACTGGGAGGATTTCGAAAATTAATCAATGCTCGTTCACATGCATTCTTAGACGATTCCCAGCCAATTAGCCAGCATTTTTGTATCAACCTCGACGAGAGAGTGAGCAGGTCAAAGAGACGCATACTGTTTAGCCTGCCTCCCGCCTCATTTGCCTGCGTTCTATCTTGCTTTTGTACTCTGCCAATAGCAGGAAATTGGCGTCAATGGTTGTGAGTGTTCAATCGACTGACTAAGTTAATTCATGTCTTCGTTGAGGAAATAGAGAGTCTACCTTCAGCTTTCCCCGTCCCGGTCCCGATTTGACCTTCATCTCTGATGGGGATTTTCCATTCATGAAAACTTCGTCCTTTCTACACTTTTTCGCAGAAAGTGTGACCACTAATAGATAGAATAAACACACTGCTGTAAAACACATCAGAACAAACAGAAAGAGGCTATTGAAAATATGTTCAATAGAATATTGTTGATACGTAAATAAATGAATGGACTAGGAATGATATATACTACTTATGAAAAACTTAATATTGATTATCTTCAGAGTAAAGTGTATTAATCTACATTGTAAACTAGAGAAAAAGAAAAAAATGTAATGCCGTATCATGGTAAAATTATGAAAATTACAATTTGTAAGAAAACAAACAACTATAGTTGATCTGATACCCACTAAGACCCATTGGCATTGTGCCAAGATTTTCGGATGACTATTATGTCTCAGAGCAGGCATTAGTATTCTAAAGAAATTTTACATATAAATGTTTTTATGGAACTGAACAACCTCTAACAGAGATTTGCACTTTTTTTGAGAAGCACCAATGGGGTAAAAACAGCCTGGAATATTCATTGGCACGATGCCGAGTCTCAGTAGGAATGACCGAAACTATATGACGAGAATGGATTTCAGATGGGAAATAACATACCCACGGCAAACAGCTTCATAGCAACCTCGCGGTGCAGCTTGGCAAAGTCAACTGAAAGTAGTGTGTTTCAACAGTTTGTTTTTCGAACCAACATGTGAAATCAAATTGACAAGAAGTTATCTTGTTCATGTTGGAAAACCGAAGATTCCAGTTACCTTCACTGTTGTGTTACATGTACAAGGTTACAGATCCCAATTGACGTGTTGAACGTTTGGATTCACTTGTTCGCTGACTTGTTTAGGTTTAAGGTTCAATTTTAAATACAATTACACATATAGTTTCCTTAATCCTTATTTGATTTCCTTATTCTTCTTATTTCCTCATTTGAGGCGTTATATTATGTTTGAGTCTTACAAATTGCACCAAGCGACTTGCAGACTAGTTCTTGATCACAACATTTCGAAGTGATATAGTTTTCTCCAATACTTCGGAACGTATTTGTGAGATTCTGATAGAAATAGATAAAAGGAGGGTGTTCCGTTCCAACAACGAATCACTTCTTCTTTCAACTCATATGTGTTCAACATTGCGGAAAATCCATCTTTTCTTTCTTTTCCTTTGTACCAATTTGTGCGTGTAACAGGTATTTCTTCATCATTGTTACATTTTTTCACAACAGAAGTATTTGTTGTCATTACTATTTTTTGGATGCTATTATGGAAATATGTGGTCAGTGAGAGGTGCCACTCAAAATCGTTTCGACCCTGATTCAAAACGATTTTGCTGTTGTTCTCAGTAGGTTGGATCATCATCATTTGAACCCCTCTGAGAACTGGGAAACCAGGACGAGAAGACTTACCACCGTCTTCTGACAAACGATGAGTGAAAATGGCATTGCTTTCACTTCACTGCACATTCAAGCTCGAGAGCTGTTATACGTGTTTCCACCTTACCAAAAAATCGTCTTGAATTAGGGTCAAAACGATTTTGAGTGGCAGCTTTCACCGAGCACATATTTTCATACTATTGTTTTATCGGTTATGAATTGTCAGCAATGTGAAAGAGACTGCTCATTATTTTATTTCGATCTTCTGCGAACATCAGTTCATAGGCGTTACTGGATGAGGATCGTAGTTGGGATAGGCGGTGGGACGGAGGTACAACCAGGCATCTCCCAATGGGGAACCGGACCAGAACAGATAAGTGGCCCCGTTCGATCCCACCGGCATGTTGTCACACGAGTAGCGCGCCTGCAAACAAACAGTTGTTGTTTCTCTGAAGGTGTGCTTTCAACTTTAGAACGAGTGATCATGTGGTTACTAGTGTGTCATTTCAATCAACAAATACACGCAGTGTAGAAAAACGGCCAAAAAATGGCATGCAGATCAATGAGGCGGCAGAAATCTTCTTTTTTGTGACCTGGACACTCTCGCATTGGGGCTGCTACGAAAGTGGATGGCCAACTGGCTGGAAATTGTCGGAGTATAGGTTGCGTTTAGGCCAGCACGGCTGACTAATATCGATGAATGAAACAAATGCCGGCTTCCCGGTGAGCCGAAGACGGCTTGTCCGCGATATTGCGCTTACTGGCAAATTGCATCACGATACCAGAGTGGCATGAATTAAGGTATACCACTACTATACTTTAATGTAACGGGAATCGGGGTAACTGACAATGGTGGGTGCAAAATTTATACATTTTTTATACAACTAGCAAGATATTTGTAGCAGGGCGCTAACCACTTCACTATTCGAGTACACAACCGGAAATCTTCGGAATCGAAGACATGTGTGCGTATACAGCGGAAAGTGAGTAACAGTGCCCTTCCGCTTTTCCGTTGGCGACGACTACAAAACCAACCCCATTCAGATTAGCGGCTCCACATCTGTCGTTGGGGTCAAACCACCAACCGGTTCTTTGAAAGGTCTCGGAGCAGAAGCTTTCTGTAATGATGATCATTCTCATAATTATACAGTGTTCACCATGATTATGATTATTGTTATACGGTGAACATTCATAGCGTATACACCAACATTCGGGTTTTGATGCGACCGGTAGCTGAGAAACGACCTCGCAAAATGAACAATTAAAATAACGATGAACAACATGCGCGCGCACCGCGCAATGAAAATATCTCAACGACAATTAATTTAGTCGTATTATACTCATATAAATAGAAATTTTCTTCATTTTAACATCCAAGACAATTTGGAAAGGAAAAAATTCATCCCGTTCAAAGTACTACATAGGTCGAAATCGTTGACAGGCCAACGAAAAGGGAGATTTGCAGTATGGTAATCTCAAACCAACCGGGTTTCGGTGTGTCGTATGCGATGAATTGGGGTCCCGGTTTGGTTAAGTCCCATCTTGCCCATCCGTCGTAGTACTCGTGCTCAGATCCCTTACACACCTAGAACCTTTTGTTTTCGAAGAGGGAAAGGAGGTGTTAAACGGAAATCTTAATGAGGCTCCCGGCTTGTAAACACTGGGCGTCGGAGTGGGTGACAATTAAGCTCAAACGCTTTAAACTACAACCTATTACTTGAGTTGAAACATCAATAGAGGGTTCAAAGTGTCACAAGGATGAGTTTATATAAATAAACTATGTTTGTTGAAGTTCGGAGAGAAACACTTGCAGTTTTCAATAGGAGACATCCGCTCAATGTGTTCCTGCCTAATCGTCACCCACTTCGTTTCGATAATATCCGTGAATCAACTTAGTGACGTGCGTGTCGAAATAGGACGAGCCATGCTCAATATGCATCTCCGAGATAGCCTTTTGATTACCATCATCCGTGAAATTACTCGATTAAAGAATGTAGTCCAAGAAACTGCTGGCCATACCTAATATGGCTCACAGACGGGATCATAGACTCCTGCATACTCGAAAAACTTTTCCTTTACCGACATTGAGGGGTAGGACTCCTCAGTACTGCCTCTCCATTCCGCAACAGTTCTGTTATAGATGCAAATTGCTCGGACAAAAATCATCACAGAGATTATGTCTTACTCAGGAATAGTAACCTGAAATGTCTCACCTCTGGAATAGTAACCGAATAGTTGTTTTCGGATCCGGCTACAGAGAAATGCTTGTACTTGCACCAGGTGGTCTTCGCTTTGTGCCCTTCATGCGCGCAACGATGAAGGTTCAACAATAAACTGGAAGCAAAATAGAATGTTATCCTAGCTTCGCAAAAAGCATCATTTCGAAGTTACGTCGTCGAAAATCGATCTGTCACTCTTACATTGAACATCTAGCATTAACATTAGAAAACAACATCCAACTGCAATCCAATACGTACGCAATTCAGTACGTACTACCATCATGAATAATTTCATGTAGATGAAACACATGCATAACACAACTTTGTCGACTGCTAGCAGTGTAAGTCCACGTAGAATAAGAACAACTGTGTATTCAGGTACAGAAAAAGCCACGAACAGTCATTTTGTTAATTGTAACTTTTCCGGCAACCAAGAGAATCTTGTCATATCAGCGAAAAAAACACAAACAAAATCAGAACGTGTTTGCAATGTATTTAAACTCAACCAGTGTTTTCTTGGCCACTTTTCGAAATATGAATTAAGATACGAACGTTCCAGAAAAGCATTCCCCAGCTCAAACTATCTTTTTTATTACCTGGTGTTCATTTCCTGTGTCATACCATTGATAATTTGCAGCCCCAGCCAAATATTTTGGTCTCTAGGAAAACCAAATCCGATCTGAAAGTTGTGGCTCAAGTGTAGAAGGAAAGCTTGAGCACGTTTCGGCAAAATAGCAAAAAAAACACACATCCATTCTCGTTTTACCTGCTATGTTGTGGTTTGCTAGTAATATGTTTACAACTCAGAGATCTGTATTGGCTACGTCTCCACGTTTCACGTACCAATACACATGCCAATGAAGGCACATTTTACTACGGGATTTTTTGTGCTGTCCTAGCGACTCGAAAAACACCGGCGGTTTACACATGCAACCAAAATGCAACCAAATCGCATGTGTACAAAACTAGTGGTTGCTTTCAAATGCAACCGGGTTGTCAACGGAAAGGCGTGAGGGTACCGTATATGTCACTTTCCGCTGTGTACGCACACATGTCCTTTGAATTCAAAGCTTACCGATGTGCACTAAAAGGGCAGTGGTTAGCGCCCTGCTACAAATACTTTACTCGCAGGTTCGATTCCGGCGAGAAAAATAAATTTGCAAATTTGGCCCGCACTATATTTCATACATATAAGAGGTGTCCATTTAAATAGTTTTTCAAAATTCAAATATTATGCCAATCTGGTCATTTTTTCGTGGAGCATGTTTCCATCAAATTTCCCACAATTCTGACCACATCTTCGGTTTCTAGTCAGAAAACTTACTGACAACTGTCAGAAGTGAAAACGGGCTTTTTGACGCCGGTCAATTAATATTCTGGTTTTTTGGCATTCGTCAATGAATTGCCTCGTTTATTCTGTGTAATTCTGACCACTGTCAGAATGTTTGCGGGATCGAACCTGCGGGCGCCAGGGCAAAAGGCAGACACACTGCCACTGCGCTACCGGGCCAGTAGTTAGGGCATCGACTGTCGCGGATATAACATGCGTCAGCCAAATCGTACTGATCGCTCATATAACGAGACAGATTTGAATAATGAAAACTAATTGGATCGATGAATTAAATAAGTAACCGGGTTTATTTGGTACCCTTACCAGTTTTTAGTAAACTAATCTTTAGGTTACCTCAGTAGGTAACCGCGTGGTAACCTGAAATGAGAAATAGGTTACCTGTTAATTTTTCATTGTGGTTTTACCGTTTATTTGTACAGTAACCAAAATAATCTTTCGGGTTACCAACCGGTTACCTATGTGGTAACCTGAAATATTACCAAAAACCGGTAAAGTTATCAAGAAACCCGGTTACTTATGAAATTGACCAATAAAAACGAAATGAACTTTTTTAAATTAATTTTCTCGACATATTAAAAAGAAGTCCGCGGGGGTCTGGGGGCACCCCCAGCTAACGTGGCCCGCGGCTTAGCGCGCTCCCGGCATGTCTTACAGAAACTCGCGCATCCACTCAGTAGCCGCTGTAGCGTAGTGGTTGGCGCCTGCGCTTTTGAACTGACGGGGTCAGGTTCGATTCCCGGCTGAGACAGGTGGTTTGCAAATACAGTTTTGACAGTGATCAGTTTCAGTATGCAAGTAACTGACGATTGTCAAAAGTAATGTGTAAAATAATTAGTATAAAAAACGAGTGTAAAGAAAGTAAAGATTAGTTTTGGATAAATATGTACAAGAAATATAAAAGAAGTCCAATAAAAATATTTTGAGGAAAACTCTAATCTCGCTCGGTTTAGAATTTCAAAAAAAGGATACCGAGTTTTTGGTTGTCGGAAGAAAACTTCTGACTGCGACTCACAATAATCGTGCGCAGCGCGGAGCGCTGCGCAGATTAGTTTTTGTTCAAAGGTCTGCAGACAATACAAAACAGATTATTACAATTTTCTTCAAAGTACGTCGACCATTTTCTTAGATTTTTGCATGAATCACTGAAGGGCAACACGTCTACAAGATACTAAGTTCACGTTCCAAGTAGAATTTATTAAGAGGAGTTAGAGGGCCCAACGTCTCGCAAAAATGGCTTCCGTGCGGGGCGGCGGCGGCGGCGGCGGCTGCGGCGCCGGCGACAAAAGTGTCCGCCTCCTCAAATCTCGGCATAGTTTCGCACAAAATTAACTTATTCAAAAAATACTTACATTTTTGAAAAGCTCTAAAAAAGTTGAGGTATACGTATTTTTCAGGTATGTCTGAAATTTGAATATTACGTGTGAGAGAGCCAAAAATGGTCTCGCAAAAAATCATGGATAGACCGGTTTCGTGAAAATAAAAATGAAAGAACAGTTTAACGTGTAGTAGGAAGACGTTTTCCAATGACGAACTCATGACAGGCGGGTACAGCTTGGTTTTCACTCCTATTCACATGTCTCATTGGCGGATTGGATAAACGCTCTATTCACGCACGGCGAACGAAGGTTCGATTCCTGCCTGGAGTCTAGAGTGGAGAATTTGCTATCACTTGAACGAGGTTACAACTACACCAAACGTTCTGCACTACGGCACGGTTTAAAACTCCAATAGAAAAACATAACTTTCCTTGTTTAGCTTATTGTTCAAAAATATTATTTTTTTATCAAAAATGACCGTTACTTCGTAACCATAGAAAAAGAGTTCAATTAGTATAAAAAACGAGTGTAAAGAAAGTAAAGATTAGTTTTGGATAAATATGTACAAGAAATATAAAAGAAGTCCAATAAAAATATTTTGAGGAAAATGCTAATCTCGCTTCTCTTGAAAACAACGGAGTATAAGCTAGATTATTGTGAGTCGCAGTCAGAAGTTTTCTTCCGACAACCAAAAACTCGGTATCCTTTTTTTGAAATTCTAAACCGAGCGAGATTAGAGTTTTCCTCAAAATATTTTTATTGGACTTCTTTTATATTTCTTGTACATATTTATCCAAAACTAATCTTTACTTTCTTTACACTCGTTTTTTATACTAATCTAGCTCATACTCCGTTGTTTTCAAGAGAAGCGAGATTAGCATTTTCCTCAAAATATTTTTATTGGACTTCTTTTATATTTCTTGTACATATTTATCCAAAACTAATCTTTACTTTCTTTACACTCGTTTTTTATACTAATTGAACTCTTTTTCTATGGTTACGAAGTAACGGTCATTTTTGATAAAAAATAATATTTTGAACAATAAGCTAAACAAGGAAAGTTACGTTTTTCTATTGGAGTTTTAAACCGTGCCGTAGTGCAGAACGTTTGGTGTAGTTGTAACCTCGTTCAAGTGATAGCAAATTCTCCACTCTAGACTCCAGGCAGGAATCGAACCTTCGTTCGCCGTGCGTGAATAGAGCGTTTATCCAATCCGCCAATGAGACATGTGAATAGGAGTGAAAACCAAGCTGTACCCGCCTGTCATGAGTTCGTCATTAGAAAACGTCTTCCTACTACACGTTAAACTGTTCTTTCATTTTTATTTTTACGAAACCGGTCTATCCATGATTTTTTGCGAGACCATTTTTGGCTCTCTCACACGTAATATTCAAATTTCAGACATACCTGAAAAATACGTATACCTCAACTTTTTTAGAGCTTTTCAAAAATGTAAGTATTTTTTGAATAAGTTAATTTTGTGCGAAACTATGCCGAGATTTGAGGAGGCGGACACTTTTGTCGCCGGCGCCGCAGCCGCCGCCGCCGCCGCCCCGCACAGAAGCCATTTTTGCGAGACGTTGGGCCCTCTAACTCCTCTGAATAAATTCTACTTGGAACGTGAACTCAGTATCTTGTAGACGTGTTGCCCTTCAGTGATTCATGCAAAAATCTAAGAAAATGGTCGACGTACTTTGAAGAAAATTGTAATAATCTGTTTTGTATTGTCTGCAGACCTTTGAACAAAAACTAATCTGCGCAGCGCTCCGCGCTGCGCACGATGACCGTTGTCAGACTTCAAGAAAATAATTGACCCCCGTCATTTATTTGGACAATAAAGTCTGCGAAACGGAACCAGAAAGTGACCATATTCCAGGTTTCTCGGCAATAAATGAAAAATTGACCAGATTTGCATTATATTTGAATTTTGAAAAACTATTTAAATGGATGTCTCTTATATGCAACCGGCTTGCATTTTTGCACGTGTAATTGGCCGAAAATACCTCATATTGTTTCAACGTTTTGTTGACCATTCCACTGCCAAAATCGTGTGACATTAGTGTCCAGCCACCCTTTTCGCCGTCCTGCTCTGAAATGTTTGTTTCATTTCAATTATATTTATTCACTATGTTCATTTATATATTTATTTTTTTCTCAATGAAAATTCTGTTTTTTTTTCCATAATTTGAAGAATTCCGAATACATAATTTATATTTGATTTCTTCTTGACCTAGGCTAAGATGTGCGTTGCCCCCTCACAATTAGTTTACTCACAAAGTTGTTGAGGATGGTAGTATTCAAAAATCGTGCAGAATGAAGAAAACATTGCTTTACCGAAACGTAGACATAATGGTGTTACCCTCGAAAATAGCTCTATTTTTCAGGAAAAAAGATTGCGTTTTTGTCACATGTTTCAACTCAGTCATGACTCAACAAACTAATCTGTAAGCAAGAAAGATGCTTGCCTGACTCCATATCGCAGTAAACTTCAATGTCCGAAAAGGCCGGTCGAGATCCCATCGCGTATGGCGGGTTGATGCTGGAAAAATGTTATTTCTATCACTTTTTTCAAAAACTTATTTCATTCGCCCGATCAAAAATAGACTATTATACGTTTTCCTCGCCAATTTCCAGTGAAACTCACGTGTGTACTCCGCTGATATTGATGCCCCAGTATTTGTATAGGTCAGCGCAATGTCGTCTTGGACGATAGTACTGACAACCGGAACTGTTGAAAAACTTTTCACATTGGCAGTAATACGAACCTGTACAAAAAACAAATTTTACTGTAGAAATACCGATCTGATATATGGTTTACCGTCGACTGAAAATACTGCAAAACAATGGTCATTTGGTTTACAGAGTGATCTAAATAGAAATAGCCCAACCCGTGTAGAAACACGTATACTACACCAGAAACAGGCTCGGAACATCTTTTTGCCATATTTGAGTGATTTTATACACCTGTTTACCAGTGTGTGTTGTGAACATGTGATTTCATTCTTGTTACAGTCATATCGCGTTTTATCATTCATACCCCATTGATTATAACGCAGTGAACATGTTACTAATGTAACATGTGATATAATTTGTTTACTTAATCTCTCTGTGCTTCGTGTTGAGTTGATGATTTTTGTTTTCATATTTTTAACTGGTTTGAAATTCGAATCTGCCGACGTACCAACGGTATTCGTGCATGTTCCTTGGTTTTTGTCGACACTGCACAACTTGGGGTCCAGACATTCGTTCACATCCGTACAGTTGTACCTGAGTAAAAAAACAAGTTTGGTTGGAGGACAAATTTCCTGGTTGTTAACGAACATCTGAACTATTTATCGCATTCTCATTGCTAATTTAACGGTTCAAATGACCAGATTCACGTATTCAATCTCAATATAATCCGGTAGACGTAGTTTCAAGTATAATAGCCTATCGCGGCAGAAGATGAAATGACTAAAAACGGACATGATGTAGGTCCCAGAAAAAACAAGTTGTTATCTGAAAGTGGGAAATTCTTGATAGCCGCCATAGAACATAAAGAGTTACTTGTGTCGGCTTACGAAAAGCATTTGTCTAGGTAAGCACTCGTTATCGATTCTGCTGAAGTTCGAAATTGCAGCGCATCTAATTGGATGTGTTATAAAAAGTTTTTGAATACAAAGAAGAAGTATTTGAACTTTCACAACATCCAGATCAAAACAGAGCTCAAACTTATCTCTACGTTTACACATGAAAAACTTACCCGTCCCCAGAGAAACCAGGATAACACAGACATGTCTCGTCATTGTAGGCGTCTCTACCACAGTAAGCATACGGTGAGCAACTGTTGGGCTGAACAGCAAAATGTAAATTAATATGACAATCAATTGCTGAATCAGTTTCTATTGATAATGCACACGCCTGACTGCCTATCAAACTATATATGCAGGTCTTCTTTCTTCCAAACGTTTCGCTACGCTCGAGCACAAAAAACCTTTCCACAACAACACCTTTCACAGTTGTACAGCTATTGTTACAATAATTTCAACACTGTGTAACAAATGTAATTAGAGGAGACCGGAGAGCAACATGGTTTCTCGTGAAGCTGCTGTATCCTACTTTTGATTGAACGCGTTGCGTGTCGCGCGGCATTGTCATGTGAATGTCACGTGTACTGATCAAACTAATAAACAAAGTTAAAAACAGCTCGACAACTTAACCTCTGCTCAACTTGTGTTCCGATATCCTTCAAGTGAAAACGTCTGGTAGAAAAAAACCGACCTCGCTGTGAAATGTACCATTTATGTACATCGTCTTCAGCTTGCAGTCATCGGTCAGAAAAGGTTTATGAGCTGGAACATTTCAATTCCAACGAAAAACTGAGAATCACAACCTTTCAGTTCTGAGCCGAACATAAGCTCATGTTCAGCATGGAACAAAGTCAAGGCTATGGTTTTCGATATACGACTTTTGATTTGCTGCTCTGAGCTGACATTTGATGGGTTAATTTGAGCACTCGTAGGGTGAATTGTTCCCCGGTGGCACCAGGAAAAGGGTATATTACGAACATGTGGCAAGCATTTTCGTGCCAAGAATAAAACAACTGAGCGGAAAACTAATTTTGTCGTAAAGAACGGGTCCCCGGAACGCATGGTCGTTGGCTACCCAGTTAGCTTATGTGGCCAGCCAAACGAGAAATCACAAAAGATCTCATAGAACCTCAAATTTCACTAGATTCCTCAATCAGCAAAGATGAAACTGATGAACCCACCGTTTCCGGGTTCGCCAGAAAAATTGTCAAAACCAGTTGCATTCGGTTCAGCGAAAGCGCAGGACACCATAATGGAAATGATGAACGGTCGAAGCATTCTAAAAAAAGAGATGAGAATTCCATAACAACTTCTACTGAGAATCTCATTATGATGTTGAACGATCTTGTGTTGGTCGAACCGACAATTTCAAACGGAGAGAACAAAGACCGATGAAGAAGAGAACGAAAGGGAGAAATGAATTCAATAAAATTACGATAAAGCACAACGAATAATATTGTTCATGCGTTGTTGGTCTAGTACAGCTTGTCTACTGACCAATTTCTAAAGAAAGAGATCATTAAAAGTATTTTCTGTATAAACGGCTGTAAAGAAAACAGTGTTCGATGTACGTTGTTTTGTCGCCTGGGTCTCGTTTTAATACCATTCGGGGGACTCATTAGACGGTTTGGTGCTCTCTTGCAAGACATAACATTGATATCATTATTATTAAAATCAGTGTGATCATAGTTTTGATCAACCTGAAGTAATCGGGTTTAGAATGTAATATGCGACAAACTAGGGTCCCGGTTGGGTAAGATCCCATTTTGCCCATTCATCGGAGTCTTGTAGATATCCCTCCCATTTTTCACATACCTGAAGTTGAACAAATAACTCAGGCACATCAAAACTATGATTGTAGCTCATTTTCCAAACTCCGTAGTTGTTACAACTAATTAACCTAGCGAAATATAAGTCACAGTCACAACTATGTAATCATCGTAGTAGTATTTGATTTATTTTTGTTTACATTTATCAATACTACATAAACAATTGTAATATTTCTTTAGAACCGGCTGGTGGTTCGACACCATCAACAACTCAATGTTCTTAGGTTGAATTCACACCATGATATTTGTCTGCAAAAAGGAGTCAGTTTGATCGATCATGATTTTATGTATGCTGACGCACTGTTCAGGTATCCATTGTTGGCTTTCTGAAACGAATATTGGGTTTTCACTGTCACCAACATCAGCTAAGTACAATTATTCCAATTACAGGTATCTTTTTTCAGCGTCACCCTCACCCTTTTCAATTTTATTGACAAGTATAGTATTCGAATGACTATTCCATTTACTTGACTCACTGCCAATGATTGAACCTCGGTCCAACCGCTTGGCCTAACAACGATTCTCATAAAATTAAACCCGTGAAGTGGCTTGATCGAAAGATTAAAATGCAATAAATCAATAAATCTGGTTTCGTCCACCTGTAGAGTCAGTATAGCATAGGGTTGTTAATCGAACTCGAAATTTCGAGTTTTCGAGTTTTGAAAAATTTCGAGTTTTCGAGTTTTGGGAAATTTCGAGTTTTCGAGTTTTCGAGTTTTCGAGTTTTCGAGTTTTGGGAAATTTCGAGTTTTCGAGTTTCGAGTTCGACTCGACTCGAAAATTTTCGAGTTTTTTCGAGTCGAGTCGAGTTTCGAGTTCGACTTTAACAACCCTAGTATAGCATCACAAGTGTGTTAATAAACTTTTAGGAAAGAGGGCAGTAGAGTATAATAACTAACAAAAGTATTTAACATGTATTCGATCTCCAGTACATTCCTTATTCAGTGACACGGAAGCAATCAACAAATCGGCCATCACTAATTCAATAAATGGTGCAGTCTTCCACAACTATGATCATCCAATAAGTGTCACACCTACGAATTCATCCCAGTAGAGGAAAATAAACATTTTGACTACAAAATACAATGATAACGGGATGAAAGAGTCAACAGTCAGCATTGGAGAAGAAAAGAGACATTTTATGAAGAACCTCAGACGTTCACCGTCACGCACTGCGTCGCTCAAAACTCTGAGAAACCTTTGGTGCCACGGAGATTTCGTATAACGGTTCAAATTCTGCATTATTGCGCGATTCTTTGCACCGTAGCAAAACCTCCTGAAAAGATCAGCTCCAAGCAGAACTATCTGATACCGTAGCAAAGTCGTGAAAGTAGTGAGCTCACCCTGATTGAGGACCCAATCATCGTATGGTCACATAGTTGCTAATTTACCGTGTTTAAGCATAGTGTGGGTGACCCAAGTCTGGTTCAGGTAGTTTCCAGATAGTTCAGCTTGGAGCTGATCTTTTCAGGAGACTTCGCTACGGTGCCTGGACACTACCTGACCCAGGTTTGGGTCTCCCGTACTAAGCGTAAACACGGAATGTTGGCAATTACGTGGCCAGACTGTGATTAGGTAGGTCCTCAATCAGATTGAGCCCATCAATTTCAGGATTTGGCACGGTGCCTTGTCTCATAGCGTGATAGTATAACTCATAATAATGATAGGCGCTATGATATGTATGACTCTCGACACATCATTTGACTTCATAATAACTGTAATTTCAAGTAAATCACTACTTTTTCTCCATTTTTATTTATCACGTTTTGTCAGCTCCTGGAGTTGCTAAAAAATGTTTTTTTCGTGTCCTACCTTGAACAAAAATCTACAAGAACGAAGTTTTCAAAGATTATTGCTAATTAGATGAATATAAGGAATAGTTGTTGCAAACGACTTGAATACTTATCAAAAACTGATCATACTAATAAGCAAAACGGAATTACTTGGCACATGTTGGTTGATGCGCATTGAGTGTACGCCAAGGAATGATTTAAAATCTAACTAAACCAATTACAATTAAGTTTTTTGGGATAACCGGTTGAGCGTTAATCTCGGCACAAAAGACATTTTCACTCATTTTCTATTTGTTTCAATTGAACAAATTAAGCTCCACATATATAACACTGGAAACACACAACAAATCTCTTGTACACGATTTGTGCGGGTCCACATTGTAAATCGGGATAAATGATTATGTACCTGTTTTTTAGTTACATTGCAAACAAATCAATTTATTCAAAAGTTCTTTTGTTCTGGCGTGGTACTATATTCATTCATTTGCAAACTTGATTTAAGTTGACTCCATTCCACTTAGCACGATTTGTTTATTCAATAACTTTCTCAAAGTCGAATCATCTGTCTTTTGCCGTCAAAGATAACCCCGGGTAGTGCTGAGGTGATACAGAAAAAACTTAACGATCGGTAACGATGCGACCTAGCCTCAAATACAACGCAGAAAACATCATTTTTAATATTTATTTTGTTTCATCATCGTATTGGAAACTGTATACTTGTTTCTTTATGACAAACACTGTATAGAAAGGCAGTGAATACTGATTTCATACACGAAATCCGATGAAATCAACATTCCTGCTCGGTCAGCTTAGTTCATATTCGACAGATACTGCAAAAAGAAGCATTGAATACTAATTTTTTGCAAAGGTTCATGAAATCCAACATTCCTGCTCGTTTTTCTTAGTTAATATTGTACTGCACGGCAGTACAAATAGAGCTTCGGAGACGACAGAATCCTTCCAAACACGAAGAGACGAGCTCTTCTTCCGCTCATGTTCAGCATGGAACAAAGTCAAGGCTATGGTTTTCGATATACGACTTTTGATTTGCTGCTCTGAGCTGACATTTGATAGGTTAATTTGAGCTTTCGTAGGGTGAATTGTTCCCCGGTGGCACCAGGAAAAGGGTATATTACGAACATGTGGCAGGCATTTTTGTGCCAAGAATAAAACAACTGAGCGGAAAACTAATTTTTTCGTAAAGAACGGGTCACCGTAACGCATGGTCGTTAGTTACCCAGTGAGCGTATGTGGCCAGCCAAACGAGGAATCACAAAAGATCTCATAGAACCTCAAATTTCACTAGATTCCTCAATCAGCAAAGATGGAACCGATGAACCCACCGTTTCCGGGTTTGCTAGAAAAGTTGTCAAAACCAGTTGCATTCGGTTCAGCAAAAGCGCAGGACACCATGATGGAAATGATGAACGGTCGAAGCACTCTATAAAAAGAAATAATAATTCCATAACAACTTCTACTGAGAATCTCATTATGATGTTGAACGATCTTGTGTTGGTCGAACCGACAATTTCAAACGGAGAGAACAAAGACCGATGAAGAAGAGAACGAAAGGGAGAAATGAATTCAATAAAATTACGATAAAGCACAACGAATAATATTGTTCATGCGTTGTTGGTCTAGTACAGCTTGTCTACTGACCAATTTCTAAAGAAAGAGATCATTAAAAGTTTTTTTCTGTATAAACGGCTGTAAAGAAAACAGTGTTCGATGTACGTTGTTTTGTCGCCTGGGTCTCGTTTTAATACCATTCGGGGGACTCATTAGACGGTTTGGTGCTCTCTTGCAAGACATAACATTGATATCATTATTATTAAAAAATGGACCAATATAGTGCGAACAGCACAAAGCGCAAAACATGTGTGTTCTCTACACAAAATTCCTATCGGAAAAAACATTGAATAGGCCAAGAGTTCTCAATTAATGAAAAAATTGGTTATGTATTTGAATTTGAAACGATAACACATCATTTTAATTTTATTGTTGCGACGCTCGAGACTTGAGACGAGTGAAAAGTTTGAACAACGAGTGAATGGTTTAATGAGTGAAAAGCTGAAACAACTACGGTATTTGGAAATTAGCAATACAGTGTGATCATAGTTTTGATCAACCTGAAGTAATCGGGTTTAGAATGTAATATGCGACAAACTAGGGTCCCGGTTGGGTAAGATCCCATTTTGCCCATTCATCGGAGTCTTGTAGATATCCCTCCCATTTTTCACATACCTGAAGTTGAACAAATAACTCAGGCACATCAAAACTATGATTGTAGCTCATTCTCGAGAATCTCAATATAAGACGGTTCCTAAACTAAACTTTTTGAAAAATAGCCTCATTTTTCCGAAATCCTGTCATTGGGAATCCAGGTATTGTTGGTTTTCTTGTTAGACCGAACACGAGGTGATATGATGTTCTTTATTTAGTGCTGACGTTTCGGCGGGTTCGCCGTCTTCAGAGCCTGAAAAAGGCATCAGTCAACTATTTACAACAAAATCGATACAGTCGTCGCGCCGGAATTCAACTCAAAAGTATTCCAAATAAATGCAGAAACATCGCTTCTGCACGGAAACTGCTGGAAGCTTGTTGGATACGTGCCAAGTCTCCAACCATGAACAGGAAAGACGAGTGCATCTCAATTACCACGCATCTCGTGCCTTTTCTTGGCAAATGCAGTTTCTGAGTGTGCTTCATTTACTTCCGGTCAACAATCTCACTCGGTTGTCTCACTATTTCTCCAACCACTTCGGTGGATAAGGTGTGTCAAAGTTTTGTTAGATTTGAGTTAGTCATGCTCTCTATGCACTATTTGGAATACTTTTGAGTTGAATTCCGGCGCGACTGTATCGATTTTGTTGTAAATAGTTGACTGATGCCTTTTTCAGGCTCTGAAGACGGCGAACCCGCCGAAACGTCAGCACTAAATAAAGAACATCATATCACCTCGTGTTCGGTCTAACAAGAAAACCAACAATACATTACACAAATGCCGAGGTTCAAAGACGATAGGACATGGGGAATCCAGGTATAATAAGTTTGGATGAACGATCAGATTGGCAGCTAGAGAGCAATTGTGTCAACGTGTTTTTGCCATTTGATAAAACCTCTGTAGACTTATTAACATGTGCCAATAAGGTTCATTGCAAATGACAAGTGTCATTGAGAATGAGTGCTGGTGACAAATGATAAAACAATTACGTCAGCTGGCATATGCCAAAAAAGTTGATAAGTCGAATTTTCAATAAAAAAACCGAATATAAAACACACAGTCAAAATGATGTCAGACATTAGATTATATAGTTATTAGCACTAAAAAATATATAGTTGTTAGCACTCAAGAAGTAGTACGAAAAAATTAGCCTATTCCTCTACCGAGGGCGAGACAATCTAATAGTAAAAAAGACATGAAATGTTCTATACCCGGGGTATTGCACTTATTACCACCATAACAACAATGAGTATACGTGAAATACGTTAGAGATGTAAGTTCAATAGGAAAACGCAAAAATAGGAAAATTAGTAAATAAGTTACAGGAATCTCGGTTCGTGAGTATGAAAAACATGTTAGTACCCGGATAATCATAAGTATAGTTCCACGATTAGCCGAAAACGTGAAAATCTAGAATAAAATGTGATTATGCGAAGCAAAGTGTTAAAACGAACATAGAAAGCAAGAGGGTACACGACCAAACTAATCCTTTGAATTGACAAAAATCTGGGTAAATTTGTTATAAGAAACAAAAAAACATCTCACTCCTTATACGATCTTCCTATTCAACAGTAAATTGAGAATAAAAAGCTGCCACTGAGATCCACTCTTTCTTGTCGTAGCATTTGGCACCTAGACGATCCTGAGAACAGAAGGACGGACGACGCTCGAATCTGAAAAAAAACACAATTAACAAAGTGCAAAAACAGATTACTGTTGGACAGTATAATGCCACATACGCAGATACGAGACTCTATAGAAGTTTGAAGACAAAACATACTGTAGGCAAAAACAGCGTGATAAGTAGACAAAGAAGAAGTCTAAAAAACAAGTTGTGATATCTATAACAGGTAATAGCGGCTAACAGTAAAGGGTTAAGAAAACGTGGGTTTATCGCATGACGTTTTTCCGAGTGGGATGAAAAAACAAAATGAAAATACATAAACATGAAGAACTATAGGGATAACTCACTTTTATTGAAGAAAAGGACTCCTTCACGAAAAAAACTAATCGCACACACGCCGCAGTACCCTGAAAATACTGACATAAAAACAACAGCAGAACTGAAACAAATAAAAGAAATCTAAATAACAAAAAATACACAAAAAACACAAAAGTTTACAAAATGGAACGGTTGAATTATGAAGCTACGCTGGCTACTGTTGACGAGCGACGCGGCGCGGTCGCGCTGCGGTTGACGTTTTCGAACTTCGGACCGCCGCCAGCTCCTATAAAAAATAATTTTCATCATTAGTTTTTGTGCTATTTTGCATATTTTTGTTTCATAAGTTCATGTAAGTCACGTTTAACCCCACTGGTGTCGTTTTATGCAAGTGTATGTTGTCCTTCTTTGTTTTTCATGGAATGTTTCTGTATTATTCTAATTTGTGTAATTGCCTTGTTATATTTCAGGTTCTGTCCAGAGATTACTCTTGTTAGTCGTCCGTTAGGATCTACACGACCATACAAAAAGATGTGAGTTAGAACAGCTGTTTTTTTTTGTTCAAGGAAGCTTGGTAATTTTGGTATCCACACATGACCTTTTATTTACGTTGTGATGAGCGATTTACTCCATACATGACCTCTTATCAACGGTGTGAAAAGCGATTTACTTAAAACTGTGCAATGTTTTCCCTGGTTCATCTTTGTGGTTGCTTAGAATTGTGTGCACTCCCTTTTAAACGATTTACGATTACTGACTTTCTTGGCGAATTTCATTCCAAACCAGCTATTTTCCAACCAGAGTCCAACCGATTCTTCCTGAACCAGATGATTCGCTCCAGTATGCAACCCAATTAAAATGAATAGTGTTAACTGAATCAAATGAAGCGAATCGTGCAAAATTCAGTAAGATAACTTACCAATTGCCATTTATGCAACTATCTTTGCTAATTTATTGAGCCCATAAGTGAATATCAACGTTTCTATTTTGCTTGTGATTATGTAACTGTTCACTGTTCAGATGTGTCCGTAGCTCTATCGCCCACCTGGAAGGCGTCGTTGTGAATGGGATTGTGAGCACGTCTCTACTCGATGATGGTAGCTCTCAACATGTAATATGTACCCATGCCTTCAGCAATGTGCTGACTTCTCTTCTATTCAATAATATTATATACAAAGTTGCACAGGATTTCCACTATCTTCACGTTGTTTGTATATCCACTGTTGTACATGACATTATTTATATTAGCTCGCTATTTGTCACTGCTCCTACTCAAGAAATCATAGCATCTCATGAAACTTAATCATTCATTATGATAAATCTAGTTAAAAACTAATTCCATTGTATTGCTAGGTTGGTAAGGAAGGAAAATACCCCATGCTCTTATTCAGTTTTATACGAGTGTGGTAATTTGTCATTTTTATTACGAGTTTAATTTTGTGCCCATTGTTGACAAGTGTCAATCTAGTTTGCGTGATAATATCAGTTGTCAATCTCGATGAGAGATCCTATCACATGCCAATATCAATGAACTATGTTATCATTTGCCAATGAAGTTTGACTCACAATAGCACTTGTCAAAGCAATTATTAACGAAAAACAAATTAACGAATAAAATACGAAACACTTGTCAAAAACAACGTTTACAAAAGTGGGGAGATTCAGCGGTGGTTTTGGCAAGGAAAACAATATATTGCCAAGGCATTCCTAATGACAAGATTTCGGGAAAATGTTGCTGTTTTTCAAAAAATTTAGTTGGAACCGTCTTATATGATGTTGAACGATCTTGTGTTGGTCGAACCAACAATTTCAAACGGAAAGAACAAAGACCGATGAAGAAGAGAACGAAAGAGAGAAATGAATTTATTAAAATTACGATAAAGCACAACGAATAATATCGTTCATGCGTTGTTGGTCTAGTACAGTTTGTCTATTGGCCAATTTTCAAAGAAAGAGATCATTAATAGTTTTTTTTCTGTATGAACGACTGTAAGCAAACAGTGTTCGATGTACGTTAATTTGTCGCCTGGGTCTCGTGTTAATACTATTCGGGGGACTCATTAGACGGTTTGGTGCTCTCTTGCAAGACATAACATTGATATCATTATTATTAAAAAATGGACCAATATAGTGCGAACAGCACAAAGCGCAAAACAAAGTGTGTTCTCTACACAAAATTCCTATCGGAAAAAACATTGAATAGGCCAAGAGTTCTCAATTAATGAAAAAATTGGTTATGTATTTGAAATTGAAACGATAACACATCATTTTAATTTTATTGTTGCGACGCTCGAGACTTGAGACGAGTGAAAAGTTTGAACAACGAGTGAATGGTTTAATGAGTGAAAAGCTGAAACAACTACGGTATTTGGAAATTAGCAATACAGTGTGATCATAGTTTTGATCAACCTGAAGTAATCGGGTTTAGAGTGTAATATGCGACAAACTAGGGTCCTGGTTAGGTAAGATCCCATTTTGCCCATTCATCGGAGTCCTGTAGATATCCCTCCCATTTTTCACATACCTGAAGTTGAACAAATAACTCAGTCACATCAAAACTATGATTGTACCTCATTTTCCAAACTCCGTAGTTGTTACAACTAACTAACCTTGCGATATATAAGTCTCAGTCACAACTATGTAATCATCGTAGTAGTATTTGATTTATTCTCGTTTACATTTATCAATACTACATAAACAATTGTAGGATTTCTTCAGAACCGGCTGGCGGTTCGACACCACCAACAACTCAATGTTCTTAGGTTGATTTCACACCATGATATTTGTCGGCAAAAAGGAGTCAGTTTGATCGATCATGACTTTGTATATGCTAACGCAATGTTCAGGTATCCATTGTTCGCTTTCTGGAACGAATATTGGGGTTTCACTGTCAACAACATCAGCTTAGTACAATTATTCCAATTACAGGAATTTTTTTTCAGCGTCACCCTCACCCTTGTCAATTTTATTGGCAAGTATAGTATTCGAATGACTATTCCATTTACTTGCTTGGATTATCTAGGATTAGAATCGTAAATTGAGTGGTTAGGGATGTGCTTTCTTCGAAATTTTATTCACGGGTAATCACGTGATTAAACTCAACCTCACGTCAATTCTGACATTCTTCCTTTGCGCTCTGAACCTTGGCTTTTTCTCGGTCCAATCGCACATGAAGCAAGAAGTTGAGAGAACACCATGTGCTACATTAGTTCATGTTTGTGTCGAGTATATGAATGTGTCGAATAGATATTGAAATATTGAAATCACGTGATTGCCCACAAATAAGGCAATATGTGGGCCGTCGTCAATGCGAATCACATGTCTCGCCGTGTGGGCACATGAAACTACACTTTACTTCTGGAATAGTAACCGGGTAACTGTTATTTGTTTTTTCGCATTGTTCATTGAGTGGACCGAATGTACTGGCCCGGTTTCTCATTGGGAGATGCCAATGGCCGTTTTTTGTGAGCTCAAATGGCGTTGAGCAAAACCTGAATAGAATTTTACAGGTTACCCAGACATTTGTTCTGCTAAATGATTGGGGTTATGTGTGAAACTAGAAAACTTGCAGTATTAGCACAAAAAATATAACAAATTATTCTCAATCTTGATCAGATTTCGATAGCTGAAGTTTTGCTTAAATAGCTTGCTCGGCTGTTCGAGCTTACAACCCACGGCCAATGATTGAACCTTGGTTAAACCGCTTGGCCTAACAACGATTCCCATCAAGTAATACCCGTGAAGTGGCTTGATCGAAAGATTAAAATGCAATAAATCAATAAATCTGGTATCGTCCACCTGTAGAGTCAGTATAGCATAGGGTTGTTAATCGAGTTCGAAATTCCGAGTTTTCGAGTTTTGGGAAATTTCGAGTTTTCGAGTTTTGGGAAATTTCGAGTTTTCGAGTTTCGAGTTCGACTCGACTCGAAAATTTTCGAGTTTTTTCGAGTCGAGTCGAGTTTTGAGTACATTTTGGACCCAAAAGATACATTTTTCGAGTCCGAAATTTTGCTTTTCGAGTTTTCGCGTTCAAAATTTCGAGTTTTCGAGTTTTCGATTTTTGGAAAATTTCGAGTTTTCGAGTTTTCGAGTTGTCCGAGTTTTGGAAAATTTTGAGTTTTCGAGTTTTGAGTTCGACTAAACTCGAAAATTTTCGAGTTTTCTCGAGTCGAGTCGAGTTTCGAGTTCGACTTTAACAACCCTAGTATAGCATCACAAGTGTGTTAATATACTTTTAGGAAAGAGGGCAGTAGAGTATAATAACTAACAAAAGTATTTAACACATATTCGATCTCCAGTACAATCCTTATTCAGTGACACGGAAGCAATCAACAAATCGGCCATCACTAAATCAATGAACGTGGCAGTCTTCCACAACTATGGCCATCCAATAAGTGTCACACCTACGAATTCATCCCAGTAGAAGAAAATAAACATTTTGACTACAAAATACAATGATAACAGGATGAAAGAGTCAACAGTCAGCATTGGAGAAGAAAAGAGACATTTTATGAAGAACCTCAGACGTTCACCGTCACGCACTGCGTCGCTGAAAACTCTGAGAAACCTTCTGTGCCACAGAGATTTCGTATAACGGTTCAAATTCTGCATTATTGCGCGATTCTTTGCACCGTAGCAAAACCTCCTGAAAAGATCAGCTCCAAGCGGAACTATCTGGTACCGTAGCAAAGTCGTGAAAGTAGTAAGCTCACCCTGATTGAGGACCTAATCATCGTATGGTCACATAGTTGCCAACTTCCCGTGTTCAAGCATAGTGTGGGTGACCCAAGTCTGGTTCAGGTAGTTTCCAGATAGTTCAGCTTGGAGCTGATCTTTTCAGGAGACTTCGCTACGGTGCCTGGACACTACCTGACCCAGGTTTGGGTCTCCCGTACTAAGCGTAAACACGGAATGTTGGCAATTACGTGGCCAGACTGTGATTAGGTAGGTCCTCAATCAGATTGAGCCCATCAATTTCAGGATTTGGCACGGTGCCTTGTCTCATAGCGTGATAGTATAACTCATAATAATGATAAGCGCTATGATATGTATGACTCTCGACACATCATTTGACTTCGTAATAACTGTAATTTCAAGTAAATCACTACTTTTTCTCCATTTTTATTTATCACGTTTTGTCAGCTCCTGGAGTTGCTAAAAAATGTTTTTTTCGTGTCCTACCTTGAACAAAAATCTACAAGAACGAAGTTTTCAAAGATTATTCCTAATTAGATAAATATAAGGAATAGTTGTTGCAAACGACTTGAATAATTATCAAAAACTGATCATACTAATAAGCAAAACGGAATTACTTGGCACATGTCGGTTGATGCGCATTGAGTGTACGCCAAAGAATGATTTAAAATCTAACTAAACCAATTACAATTAAGTTTTTTGGGATAACCGGTTGAGCGTTAATCTCGGCAAAAAAGACATTTTCACTCATTTTCTATTTGTTTCCATTGAACAAATTAAGCTCCACATATATAACACTGGAAACACACAACAAATCTCTTGTACTCGATTTGTGCGGTTCCACATTGTGAATCGGGATAAATGATTATGTACCTGTTTTTTAGTTCCATTGCAAACAAAGCAATTTATTCAAAAGTTCTTTTGTTCTGGCGTGGTACTACATTCATTCACTTGTAAACTTGATTTAAGTTGACTCCATTCCACTTAGCACGATTTGTTTATTCAATAACTTTCTCAAAGTCGAATCATCTGTCCTTTGCCGTCAGAGATAACCCCGGGTAGTGCTGAGGTGATACAGAAAAAACTTAACGATCGGTAACGATGCGACCTAGCCTCAAATACAACGCAGAAAACATCATTTTTAATATTTATTTTGTTTCATCATCGTATTGGAAACTGTATACTTGTTTCTTTATGACAAACACTGGATAGAAAGGCAGTGAATACTGATTTCATACACGAACTCCGATGAAATCAACATTCCTGCTCATTCAGCTTAGTTCATATTCGACAGATACTGCGAAAAGAAGCATTGAATACTAATTTTTTGCAAAGGTTCATGAAATCCAACATTCCTGCTCGTTTTTCTTAGTTAATATTGTACTGCACGGCAGTACAAATAGAGCTTCGGAGACGACAGAATCCTTTCAAACACGAAAAGACGAGCTCTTCTTCCGCTCATGTTCAGCATGGAACAACGTCAACGCTATGGTTTTCGATATACGACTTTTGATTTGCTGCTCTGAGCTGACATTGGATAGGTTAATTTGAGCACTCTTAGGGTGAATTGTTCCCCGTTGGCACCAGGAAAAGGGTATATTTTGAACATGTGGCAGGCATTTTTGTGCCAAGAATAAAACAACTGAGCGGAAAACTAATTTTGTCGTAAAGAACGGGTCCCCGGAACGCATGGTCGTTGGCTACCCAGTTAGGTTATGTGGCCAGCCAAACGAGGAATCACAAAAGATCTCATAGAACCTCAAATTTAACTAGATTCCTCAATCAGCAAAGATGAAACTGATGAACCCACCGTTTCCGGGTTCGCTAGAAAAATTGTCAAAACCAGTTGCATTCGGTTCAGCAAAAGCGCAGGACACCATAATGAAATTGATGAACGGTCGAAGCATTCTATAAAAAGAGATGATAATTCCATAACAACTTCTACTGAGAGTCTCACTATGACGTTGAACGATCTTGAGTTGGTCGAACCGACAATTTCAAACGGAGAGAACAAAGACCGATGAAGAAGAGAACGAAAGGGAGACATGAATTTATTTAAATTACGATAAAGCACAACGAATAATATCGTTCATGCGTTGGTCTAGTACAGCTTGTCTATTGACCAATTTCCAAAGAAAGAGATCATTAAAAGTTTTTTTTGTATGAACGGCTGTAAAGAAAACAGTGCTCGATGTACGTTGTTGTCGCCTGGGTCTCGTTTTAATACCATTCGGGGGACTTATTAGACGGTTTGGTGCTCTCTTGCAAGACATAACATTGATATCATTATTATTAAAAAATTATTTATTATTTATTTATTTATCTACATTCAAAGAATGTGGCACTCGCTCATCAGAGAGAGAGAAGAAGAATAGAGAAAAAATTGCCATGAAATTTAAATTGTTCACAGTTCACTATAAATATAAACAGTATAGAAACACTGGGCGCCAACCTTCGCGGAAATTTCCCGGTTTCATCCCAATTCTAGCCGGGCGCATTTCGCGAAATGCGCTCGGCTGGAATTGGGAAAATTTCCAGCAAAAGTCGGGAAATTTCCGGGAGAAAACCGAGAGAAAGCAAAGAAAAACACCAGAAATTTCCCGCAAAATTTTACCTTGATTTCTTTACCATTCTAGATTATAGGATTTTGTTCTTGGTAAAAGTATTTCCTCAACATATTATCAAAAAATATTTTCTTAAAAAATATTTTTCAAAATATTAATAAATAATAAAGAGATTAGAAGTGCATATTTCATTAAAGTAAAAACTTCATGAAATGAACTTCTTTGTATCTCTCCTGTCCATCTTCAGACTTCGATGTTGAGCTGATAATTTTCAAAATATCAAATCAGGGCACCCCTGGCAGCGCCGTATCTAGTACGGGTTACGCGATTGCCGCGGCGAAAAGCTTGTTCAGGCTTAGCAGCTTTATAGCGCCTAATTGTCTGGGAAATTTCTCGGTTTTGTCCTCACACTGACCCGGAAAAAAATTTCCGAAGATTTTCTCAGATTTTTCTCAGAATTTTTCTCGTTTTCTCCCCGACACTTATTTCCGGGATTTTCCCGAGTAATTGCCCGGAAATTTCGCGGTTATAACCCGACTTTTTCTCCAATTTAGCGCAGAAAATGCATGGCAATTTTTTTCCCAGATTTCGCTGGGAGTGCAAACTACCTATGAAATGAACCAATATAGTGCGAACAGCACAAAGCGCAAAACATTTGTGTTCTCTACACAGAATTCCTATCGGAAAAAAACATTGAATAGGCCAAGAGTTCTCAATTAATGAAAAAATTAGTTATGTATTTGAATTTGAAACGATAACACGTTATTTTAATTTTATTGTTGCGACGCTCGAGACTTGAGACGAGTGAAAAGTTTGAACAACGAGTGAATGGTTTAATGAGTGAATAGCTGAAACAACTACGGTATTTGGAAATTAGCAATACAGTGTGATCATAGTTTTGATCAACCTGAAGTAATCGGGTTTAGAGTGTAATATGCGACAAACTAGGGTCCTGGTTAGGTAAGATCCCATTTTGCCCATTCATCGGAGTCCTGTAGATATCCCTCCCATTTTTCACATACCCGAAGTTGAACAAATAACTCAGTCACATCAAAACTATGATTGTACCTCATTTTCCAAACTCCGTAGTTGTTACAACTAACTAACCTTGCGATATATAAGTCTCAGTCACAACTATGTAATCATCGTAGTAGTATTTGATTTATTCTCGTTTACATTTATCAATACTACATAAACAATTGTAAGATTTCTTCGGAACCGGCTGGCGGTTCGACACCACCAACAACTCAATGTTCTTAGGTTGATTTCACACCATAATATTTGTCGGCAAAAAGGAGTCAGTTTGATCGATCATGACTTTGTGTATGCTAACGCACTGTTCAGGTATCCATTGTTCGCTTTCTAAAGCGAATATTGGGTTTTCACTGTCACCAACATCAGCTTAGTACAATTATTCCAATTACAGGAATCTTTTTTCAGCGTCACCCTCACCCTTTTCAATTTTATTGGCAAGTATAGTATTCGAATGACTATTCCATTTACTTGCTTGGATTATATATGATTCGAATCGTAAATTGAGTGGTTAGGGATGTGCTTTCTTCGAAATCTTATTCACGGTTCATCAAGTGATTAACTCAACCTCACGTCAATTCTGACATTTTTCCTTTGCGCTCTGAACCTTGGCTTTTTCTCGGTCAAATCGCACATGAAGCAAGAAGTTGAGAGAAATCTGTAAGTCACAGCTGCAAAAGAGAGAACAACTGTTGAATAATATGACAAACGTTATAGCACCTAGAATTGAAGTGATGACAAAAAATGCCAACCATTGTGCACAAAACCAGGAACTCTATAATTGAGTACGTTGAGTTAACATCTGTGATTTGTAGATTCTAGTTTGCAGGTTTGAAAAAATATTTGACGACTTTTGTACGTTTGTAATGAAAAGTTATACTTGAGTATATAAGTATTTTTCGGTTTTTGTAGCAGTAGCTGCTCCATTTGAGGATAGTTGTCTAATGGCGCACAGCAGAAGACAAATCTCACATTCGTTGGGCCCCCACTTTTTCATGAATTTTTCTTTTTTTGTATACATGCCGTAGGTATGTAGAGAGGTTGTTTGATCTGTACGGTGCAGACAAAATTGTTTTCCTGATGAACCACTTGTCAAGTATCACCATCATTCGAAAAAAATATGACGTCAACATTGCAGTTCTAAAAACTTACTCCATCTGCCCTTCAGAATCCCAGACTACGTCATGTTTGAATGAAGTTTCATCGTGAATTGACCATTTTTAAGAAACTTTCAGCATTCCAAAACATATTTCACGTCAATTTTTTTTAAAGTTGACGTCATCTGGCCTTCTGAATTCCAGAATATGTCATATTTAGATAAAGTTTTATCGTTAATATACCATTTTTAAGATATTTTCAGCATTTGAAAAAAATATGTGACGTTAACTTTGCACTTTTCAAAAATGACGTCATCTGGTCTCCAGAATTCCAGAATACGTTACTCTTAGATTGAGTCTCACCGTTAATTGACCCTTTTTAAGATATTACCATCATTTGAAAATATATGTGACGTCAACTTTGCACTTTTCAAAAATGACGTCATCCGAGCTCCAGAATCCTCGATGACGTAGAAGATTCACATCTAAATCGATGTCAGTTCATGTCGTGGTATCATACTTTAAATTTTACTTGAATTGGTTAGGACTGAGCTGAGTTATAACGCAATTTGATTTACCCCGACAGAGAGCGCGAGAGAGTGCACGAAATGAAGAGACGCAGAGACATTTTCAAAGACCTATAACTTAATGAAAAATAATTTTTTTCGAAAAAAAAGTTTGCGCCCCCAAAGTTTGAGTGGGGTATCTATCGTGTCCCAAATTTTCAGTCAAATCGGTTCACACATAAAGATATCCCAGGAGTGCGCACCAACACACACAGACACACACACACACACGACGGAAGTTGGCGGTCTGCATGAAGCGCATAACGTCATAACTCGGCTCAAACTCAATCAATTTCGTTCAAATTTCGAACATAGCTTGTAAATGTGCCATAGAAAATCAGCAAATCATAAAAAGTTTTGATTTGCACAATTGGACCTTTTTGAGAGTGAACTAAAAAAATGAAAGCGCGCATTAGCCGGACCAAAGACAAATCTCGCACAGCGCTTCGCGCTGCGCGCGATTTCACAGATTACTCAGACATTTGTTCTGCTGGATGATCGGGGTTATGTGTGAAACTAGAAAACTTGCAGTATTAGCACAAAAAATATAACAAATTTGTATAAAAAAACGATGTAAAGTGAGAGACGATTAGCTTTTGAGATTGAACTGCATGGAATATAGAAAAGGAGGACAATAATTCAAGAGGGAAATAAAAAATCTAATCCCGCAATTTTCATGGGTCAAAAACATTTTGTTTTTCAGTGAAAAAAAAAACTTGCAGCAAACAATTAGATGAAACGTCCTAATATGATTATCACCATTGATTCAAAAATAATAAAAGAACAGAGTACACTATAAGTTTCTTGAATATTCATGTAAAGTTAGCATTCTAATAGCCTAAGTGTGCACTTTGTCGTTTCACGTTTCCGAGTTCTGCTGTGTTTAACATGTTTCACGTGACTGTGCGATAGACTGACAGTATAGCTGATTTTTGTTTCAGATACGCTTTTAGTGTGAGCGGACTTTTCTAAAAGATTTAGCATTTATTTTTTGAATCAGTCTGTCAGGATGATCATGAAAATTGCGAGATTAGATTTTTTATTTCCCTCTTGAATTATTGTCCTCCTTTTCTATATTCCATGCAGTTCAATCTCAAAAGCTAATCGTCTCTCACTTTACATCGTTTTTTTTATACAAATTGTCCTCATTTTCTATATTTCCGAAGGAAATAATGAATCAATAGATAGGAAATAATGAGCATCTAATCAATTATTATTAAACTTTTTTCAACGTAACAATGAATACTAAGTTGATTTGCAGAACATAAACTGCGTTAGAACTCTGGTTAGTAAGCCTTCACTCAGAAACCGTGATCAATCCTTGATTTCGGGCAGCGCACGTGTGGCGCCGTCCATTTTTTCTTCCTTCGTGACGATTTGGCTCAGTCGGCAGAGCAGCGCACTACAGTTCAGTAGGACGAGGGTTCGAATCCTTTCACGGACAGCATTTTTGTTTTTGTTCGATTAACCTTTTTATGTAGTCAGGATCTCTACGGATTAACCTAATTGCTTATTCAATATACTTTAATCTACTCAAACTACCAAAAAACAAAACAACAGCTCACTTCGCACACTCCGCACATCTAGAAGTGGTTGTGAAAGCAGCTAAATGCAATGTTTCCAAGGCGATAAAATGGCTCATTTTTAACCGATTGCTCCAAGATTTCAGATTTACACATAACTCTGCTGTTTCTAACTATATTCCAAATTTCAGACGAATCGGTTGGATTCGTCGGTTTTGCGGCCGCCGCGCCACGCCGCGCCGCGCCACGCCACGCGGCCGCCGTCGGAAGACATTTTTGCGAGACGATATTCAGCATAACTGTAGATCACTGGTCGCACATTAAATATCGAATAGCTCAATGATAAAGCCTTTCCTCCTCTATCTCTTTCCATCAAAATCTCAAAAATCCGTTCAGGAGTTTTTGAGAAAATGGCATAAAACCACTTTTGAAAGTCCGCAATGTTGTGATCAAAAACTAATCTGCGCAGCGCTTCGCGCTGCGCGCGATTATTCTCAATCTTGATCAGATTTCGATAGCTGAAGTTTTGCTTAAATAGCTTGCTCGGCTGTTCGAGCTTACAACCCACGGCCAATGATTGAACCTAGGTTAAACCGCTTGGCCTAACAACGATTCCCATCAAGTAACACCCGTGAAGTGGCTTGATCGAAAGATTAAAATGCAATAAATCAATAAATCTGGTTTCGGCCACCTGTAGAGTCAGTATAGCATCACAAGTGTGTTAATATACTTTTAGGAAAGAGGGCAGTAGAGTATACTAACTAACAAACGTATTTAACACATATTCGATCTTCAGTACAATCCTTATTCAGTGACACCGAAGCAATCAACAGATCGGCCATTACTAAAATCAATAAACATGGCAGTTTTCCACAACTATGGCCATCCAATAAGTGTCACACCTACGAATTCATCCCAGTAGAAGAAAATAAACATTTCGAATACAAATTACAATGATAACGGGATGAAAGAGTCAACAGTCAGCATTGGAGAAGAAAAGAGACATTTTATGAAGAACCTCAGACGTTCACCGTCACGCACTGCGTCGCTGAAAACTCTGAGAAACCTTCTGTGCCACGGAGATTTCGTATGACGGTATCAAATTCTGCATTATTGCGCGATTCTTTGCACCGTAGCAAAACCTCCTGAAAAGATCAGCTCCAAGCGGAACTATCTGGTACCGTAGCAAAGTCGTGAATGTAGTGAGCTCACCCTGATTGAGGACCCAATCATCGTATGGTCACATAGTTGCCAATTTACCGTGTTTAAGCATAGTGTGGGTGACCCAAGTCTGGTTCAGGTAGTTTCCAGATAGTTCAGCTTGGAGCTGATCTTTTCACGATTTGGCACGGTGCCTTGTCTCATAGCGTGATAGTATAACTCATATTAATGATAAGCGCTATGATATATGTATGACTCTCGACACATCATTTGACTTCATAATAACTGTAATTTCAAGTAAATCACTACTTTTTCTCCATTTTTATTTATCACGTTTTGTCAGCTCCTGGAGTTGCTAAAAAATGTTTTTTTCGTGTCCTACCTTGAACAAAATCTACAAGAACGAAGTTTTCAAAGATTATTGCTAATTAGATAAATATAAGGAATAGTTGTTGCAAACGACTTGAATACTTATCAAAAACTGATCATACTAATAAGCAAAACGGAATTACTTGGCACATGTTGGTTGATGCGCATTGAGTGTACGCCAAAGAATGATTTAAAATCTAACTAAACCAATTACAATTAAGTTTTTTGGGATAACCGGTTGAGCGTTAATCTCGGCAAAAAAGACATTTTCACTCATTTTCTATTTGTTTCAATTGAACAAATTAAGCTCCACATATATAACACTGGAAACACACAACAAATCTCTTGTACACGATTTGTGCGGTTCCACATTGTAAATCGGGATAAATGATTATGTACCTGTTTTTTAGTTACATTGCAAACAAATCAATTTATTCAAAAGTTCTTTTGTTCTGGCGTGGTACTATATTCATTCACTTGTAAACTTGATTTAAGTTGACTCCATTCCACTTAGCACGATTTGTTTATTCAATAACTTTCTCAAAGTCGAATCATCTGTCCTTTGCCGTCAAAGATAACCCCGGGTAGTGCTGAGGTGATACAGAAAAAACTTAACGATCGGTAACGATGCGACCTAGCCTCAAATACAACGCAGAAAACATCATTTTTAATATTTATTTTGTTTCATCATCGTATTGGAAACTGTATACTTTTTCTTTATGACAAACACTGGATAGAAAGGCAGTGAATACTGATTTCATACACGAAATCCGTTGGAATCAACATTCCTGCTTGTTTTTCTTAGTTAATATTCGACAGATACTGCGAAGAGAAGCATTGAATACTAATTGTTCGCAGAGGTTCATGAAATCCAACATTCCTGCCGGTTTTCTTAGTTAATATTCTGCACGGCAGTACAAAAGGAGCTTCGGAGACGACAGAATCATTCCAAACCAGAAGAAACGAGCTCTTCTCCACCTTCTCCCTTATCTTTCTTTCAATCAATCCCATCTCTCTTTCTCATTCATTTTTTTTCACTCCTTCTCCGTTTTTTCTCTTTCTTGCTCGCTATCTCATCTTTTCCATTTTCCCTTTTCTCTTTTTCTTTTTGTTGTCTCTCTTGCTCTCTTACTCTACCCATCGACTTTCTTTTCCTCCTTCACACTGTCTTTGTTTTCCCACCTCTTTCTCTTGCTTGCCCTCTCTCTACCAACCTCTTGATTTTATCTTGCTAACTTCTGTCTCTCTTTCTCTTAGCTTGCTGACTTTTTTCTCTATCTCTCTCTTTTCACTTTCTCTGTTTCTTTCTCCATCCATATCTTTCCTTCTCCTTACAGGGGTATAAAAACCAAAAAAAAAGAGTGTATCACATTTGCACTAAGTCTCTGGTGATGTGTGATAGAAATTTGCAGTGATTGTGTAGACGCGCTCTCCGTGTATAAACTTCTTTCTAGTAGAAACTTCTCTGTTTGAAATGACTGAAAGTTTTGAATGACTCTCTCATTTGTTGTTTAAATGTTTTCTGTTCTAGATTTGGAGTCCTAGCTCGCGATGATACAATGGTTACTGTTCATGAGCCTCTTTTGGGCTTCACTAGCCTCAAGGTCAGTTGATGAACTATAAGGGGTGAACAGAACTTCATTGTAGTTTGATCGTGGAACACGCTGAATTTTTCAACCAAAAGGCGGCGGTTTCATAACCCAAACACAGCGAGTTAGGGCAACAACACAACATATCAACTTTCTCCGGAGAAGTTAGACTAGTATAGAAGCTCTCACATGCGATTCAATACTGAAGCACATCCCATAGTTCAATATAACTGATTCGAGCGTCGATAGGATGTAAGCCAATAATTGACACATACAGAGAACTTTGTGAAATTCAGTTCAAATGATGGATAACACGCGAACTACAATAGTAAACTGTTCCCGAACGTCATATATTCATAAAAAGGTAAATTTTGGTAAGTCATCAGACTCCACATCAAACTCTGTGGTTGCCATCGACATGTGTAGTTTTTGAAACATTTTAAGTTGCGAGGACCTGTCGTGCGAGCCTCCAGAAAAACTTCTGCAAGTCATCCGAGACCTTCAACAGAAACTCAAGAAGTACCATCATGCGGATGGAGGAATTTACGTCGATCCAAATATGGTATATAGATACTTTCATTACCACTGAGAGTCTGGGAGCGTTTATGGCGTTCATTCATGAGCATGAATCTTAATGAAATGCAAACGTTCAAACGTTCGTAATAAAACTTGCATGAGGCGAACGCGCGTAAATTATGATATTTAATATTTTCCCCTCAAAAAATCTAATTAAACGCTTGATGAAATGAATCAGATAAAAGAAGAGAAGTACTAAATCCACCTCTTCCGAGAATAACTCGAATGAAGTCTTGTTTGCCAATTTGAAAAGTTTATTTTATTCTCCAAGCTTCAGTTGAACTCCTGGAACTACTATTTCCGCGTTTTTTCTCACCATTTTTCAGTGTTTCTCTGTGCAAATACATTTGTGCATAGCCCAGACATTTTCTTAATTACAACGAAAAATTCGTCATTGCTGACAGATTCATGAATTGCTCAAAACGATACTCAGAACAAGTGTCGTTGCAAAACAGTAAATCACTGTTTATACAGAAAGGCTGTCATAGATATCGATTTTCTGACGTCTCTTCGGGGCACACTATATCTCTAGATTTTTGCAATACAGTTTTGACCAAACACGAATTTGTAATTAACACGCTATATTCTGAGTAGCTGTATATTTTCAGGGTGTATCTCACGCTCGCCTCCCTCGCAGCGTTCTCATGGTCAGTTTTCAATTATTTTTTATCAAGTTTTATTGGTAACCAAATAACAGGTGAACCCACCCTGATTCCGCTTCTGGACTGCAGAGTTCAAATCTCTTCAAAACTTTTATTTTACAGCAAGACGCTTCTGCATCGAATAACACTCGCCACCCGAACTGCCCGCCCTGTCCACCCTCCGCCTGCGATTCGAATCCTTGTCTCAATGGCGGTACCTGCTTGGTGGACGTATCTCCTAAGTCGAACAATTACAAGTACGTGATGAAAACATTTGTGATTGGCCAATTCGGTCAGTTGGTTACTCGATTGTGGTCCTATTTCAACGACACATGATATTTATGACGTTCACAAATGGGATTTTAAATGAACGGCGCTTTCCAGAACAGGTTTAGTTTGATTTTTTTCTTTTTTCTCAAGTTTTCCACCAGATTGTCACCATTTTCATGTGAAGGGCAAAGGAAAAAACCACATTCGTAGAAGAACCACTTGAAACTTTAGTCCAGTTCCCAATAGTTCAACAAAGTGAGATTGAACACGTGACAATTAGCACGAAATGATAAAATTACAGTGAAGAAGAGAAAAACAGACACTTTTACCATAGCCTGCAACTATTTGAAGTTAACTTGGAGTGTGATAATCACAGTGTGAAAGCTCATTCATTCAATGTGCACAGAGAAGGGCCGAGGTTCAGACCGCGAAAATAAAATTTTAAAGTCAAGTTGGAATTATGGCAGTTCGGTCGCCGCCATCCACAACGAGTTAGAAAAAGCGGCTCCCTTCAAATTTCTAGCAAAATGTGGATAGTTGCGTGCATCGCGCCTGTTTTGTCCGCCTTTTGCTGAGTTGCGCCGCGTTTCGCTTAACGAGTCCTGTGATGAATACGTACAAGGGAAAATATCTACACGTGATATATCAAAGTTCCATCCTGAAGTTATCTCAAAGTCATCGGGGATAAGATCGGGATCTCATCCCTGATGACTTTGGAATTTATCCGGGGATAAATTTGGGGATCTAGACAAAAAATATAACTTGTTTACGTCTAGTCAGCCACTGTACTGACAGAATGAACCAAGATAAAAGTTCCAGTACATTGCGAAGTCAGACTTAAGTAATTAAATCAAAACTACCTGTACACCGGCGGGCCGGTCACTCAGACATCCGAACATAATTCTGGTTTCAAACTTTGTACCAATAGTAAAAAGTACTTATGTCAGAAAAAGAACCAAAAAATACAATTTGTTTTTATTTTCTAGTAGGCACTAGTGATACTATTTAGACAGATGTTATTTGAAAAAACATATGAGAGAGTGCTTACAAACCGACTTTACATTGGAGACCTTAAGATCGAATTGGAAGCTATAATATCAGATCTGAAAAAATGTTGCAGGGAAGTATTGTCCTTTTGCAAGTATCTGTATTTGATTCTGTTTAGCTGAGACTTCATTTGCAACTCCTGCATTTGTTAAAGGCAAACTCGAAATCGAAAGTTTTTTCCAAACTTGAAAACTGAAATTTGGAGCTCAGGAAACTGGCCAGGCTCAATACTCTGAGATCGTGAATCAACTGTGAAGTATTTGTTCTTGTTTTAGGGATAAATCATAATTTTAGGGATAGTTTGTATCACGGATCCATCCCGAATACATCAAATGACGTCAATCTCCTATGTAGGTCTGGGATATAACAGACAATCGTGAAACGAGCGAAGGTAAAGAGAAATTCGAAAATCTGAATGCCAAAGTCGGATGTTTCAGGTGTGATTGTCCGCCGAACTTTGCCGGTAAAAAGTGTGAGAAGGAGATCAAATGTGATGGAAAGAAAACGTGTGGTGACAATGCCGAGTGCTTCGTCTCCAACCGTCAAACGAACTGTGTCTGCAAACGCGGATACACAAGTGAGTTTCATGGGTGACATTGACAGAAACAATACACGTAATGAGAATAGTAACAATAATACTTTTAGAGAGATAATACTAATCATATAATGAATTGTCGGATCGGGGGATCGTATCTTCACACTACGATCTATCAGCTGGTAGTGCCCAATATGTGTAACCTATACAACACACGTCTTGGAAACGGCTCGAGCAGGCAGGATCTGACGTTAGCATGGGCGCCCGGCTGGGAAAACAGAAAAGAGCGTTCGCGACATATTTGCCTACCGGGCATAAATTGAGTTTTTTTAAGCAACACGCCTGGTCGCAACATTATGAATAAAAAGATGTAGTAGTTTTGACTTTTGTTTTTCATAGAGTTTGCACACTAACACTTGTTGTACTACCTTTTGAGTGGAATAAATTTGACCGATTGAGCTTATTTAGAATTGCCCTCGAACAATTCGTTGGCAACTTACGAACACCTACAATTTGAATGTGTATTGTTCCAGAAGGTAAAGTTAAAATGTTACGACCTCAAATGTTTATTACCTTTCTGCCATTCATATTGTTGACCCCATAGTGGAATTTATAGAAGGCGATGGCCGAGGTTGTCTCGAAAAGGTTAAAAAATCTTGTCTCTGGGGAGATCCCCATTACACCACTTTCGACCAACTCAAATACGATTATCAAGGTGGGTCACTTTAACTTCGCAGTTTCAGAATGACAGTTAAAGAGTTTGACAGCCTTTGTATTTTGGTCTGATTTGAAGTCATCCATAGTTCACGAGTTTTGGCAGTGAATAAACTGTATCAAACTATAAACACAGAACGATATTGCAATGAGCACTGTATAGGCTTGTTTCGAAAAGAGCACACTCTTTATGTTCTGTTTTGTAAACCCAACTTATTAGATTATTATTAGATAAATTATTAGATTTAGTAGGAGTTGCAGTGAAGTTAACTATTTTCTCGAAAGAGTAGAAGCCATCATCAAACATTTTGAATCCAACAAGTTTCCTACACATGTCATCTATAATAGATGTATAAGAGTATTGCAAAGTAACACCCATATACTCAATAAATACCCTAAAAAACAAATATTTACTTTTATAAATCATAAAAAGTCCATTATTATGAATCACAAATAATTATTTCATGACATAATTACGAACTAATATATTCTATTCCACATTCTTGACATTTCTTGGAACTATTGGTGACTACGATATCCTTCTAATAGATCAAACTACGTACACTTTGCGCGGGAAAAGGTGACAGCGGCACTATATAAGGCAGACAAAACAGAACACATTCGCACTTCTCTTTTTCTTTTTAAATATTAGCACATTAGGATTGCTAGGAGTAGGATTTAAGAATAAGAGTTGAAGTAGTTAATTTAAAATAGAAATAGTTTTATTGTGACATGTAGAAATTAGTTGATCTAGTATTTAAGTAATGTTTTACTAATTGAATTTATTTGTACTGGGTCAGTGGCTTATCTTCTGATGAGGCCTCGACCACTGCCCCTAAGACGTCGTAAAGGTGGTGAGGCCGAAACTATGTATTTTATTCTAAACTTAGTTAATATTAATTTCATAGATAGTATTTATTACTTTTAATTCATTTAATCATTTGTTTAATAACTTCATCCTAATTAACTTGATTTGGTTTAACCTAATTTTGCTTAATTAATTACCGTCATTTTTTGGTCTTTCCTAAATAAAAGTACCAATAAAGGAGTGCGTTTATTTACTTGCCAATTCGTGACTTTCTCTACCCTAACTGTGTTTTTGTCACAGATTTCACTTTGATTCGGCCATTCCACCTAAAGATCGCGTTTTTATTTCAATTACCAACCTCGAAGTTGTGCAGAATAATACCAGAAAATTATGTGTTAAGTGAAAATTTTGTGCAAGAAGATATTGAGATCTTTCCTCTTTTGGTGTCTAAATACTTTTTCTCACTTTGCACTCACAGTTCGAGAAGTATTCTCATATATTGTGTCATTTCAATGGTGTTTCAGGTACTTGTCCATACGTACTTTCGCAGCCATGCGGAAAATTGACCAATGGATTCTCCAACTATACAGTAGTTGCCAAGAACGAATTTGTCCCCCATACCCATACCGCGTGAGTTATGCACTGGTTTGCTCTCAATTTCGTTATCCAAAGCAAACCTATATGGTGTATGCTTTCTTTTCACGTTTTACTTTCTAGTATCAATATCACGTTGCCGGCCCGTCATGTTGCGTGAATTATGACATGTATCGAAATCACTCTCTTACACTAGTCTGTTTTGTGAAAGAGAGAAAGAGAGAAAGAGAGAAAGAGAGAAAGAGAGAAAGAGAGAGAGAGAGAGAGGTTTTAATCGATGCACAGGAACAGTGTCAGACAGTGTGCGTCTAAACGAACAAGTTTCAGGAAACCTGTCTTGTATGGCACTTCATTTGATATGATGTCAGACTCCTATTGGGATTGACGTTGTCTCTATAAACCTATTCTTCAGTGTTTCGAGAGTGAACGAGGTGGAAGTGACCATGCATGATCAACAAGTTCACTTAGACCTTACCACACGTAAGGTGTACTTCAACGGCAACGTGGTTAGCCCACCCTATTATTGGCCTTCCAAGAAAGAACAGAAGGTGGGATATGAAGGATTGACTCTCAAAGAATTACTATCTCCAAAACGAATCGACATGCAAATGGGCAGTGTTAAGGATCACCGTGCGAATGACTTGAATGGGGGTCGGTTGGTTCAGGCTCGGTCGGCACGACCAACTGGCGGTCGGTGATAAGAGTGTGGGTCCGCACGTGTCCAACTGGCGGTCCGTAAGAAAAACCTCTGTTGAATGATTACCTATACTGGTTCATCACCGACCGCCAGCTACACACAGCCGACCCACACCATTATCACCGATCGCCACCGACCGCCACAGACTTGCGCCAACTAAGCCTGAATTATAATGCTCGTTAATTCTCGTTCAACTACGCCAGCATGCCGAACATAAGTAGCGCGTGATAATTGAGACTAAATGAATTGTGCTGTTATCTTAATGAATGCATTAGTCCGGAATAACAGATGTTAATATGACTTTGGTTGGTCTCAGCCAGCCTTTTCATATCAACTTTTTTTCCTGTCCTTTTCGTACGCAACAGTTCAAAACTACAGGTTGATACTGATTGAACTGAGCGCCTCACGTTATTCAGTACCTCTGAAACTGTTGTGCGTCAGTAGTTTGCGATTAGCAAGTTACAATCTAGAGAGCGTGCAGTGAGACCGCATACAATCTGAAACAGAGTCACTCTAACCTGCCCACTCACTCGTCGAGGCCGCCACAAAGAGTGGATTGCCTATTGGAAATAAAACTCCTGTTCTATTCTCACGTCAAGAAAATTATATCGTCATGATAGTGGTTGTGGCAGCTATATCACAGTGTGTACTGATTGAACGATTGATTGTACTGCCCCGTCTCATTTCATTTATAGTCCTAGAGGGAGAGTTTGGGTGCAGCATGTTTTCGTTAGAGGGTGAGACTGTTCGAAAGTTCTCTCCTACTACTGTCTAGGTGATCATAAATGTCATTTTTGTCGTATTAGGTAAAATTGAACGACATTCGTGTCTATAATGTGTTAGAGACGTTGCTGTCCGCTGTATCTCTGATCTACGAAATGTTGAGGAATAAGTGGACAACGTTGCTTACCTACCGAAGATCGACATGAAAGCGCATTGTTGGATGCATGATCGAAGTACTTTAAATGATCGATTAAATGATCGAAGTATCTGAATGATCTCTTAAAAACAAATGTTCATATTTGGCCATCAGTTATATCCTACAAACTTCCTGGTACAATAATCGTTTCAATTGTGCAGTACTGCAACAACGCGTAATATACAATCAGCGCATAAGGCAGGGTCCATACTTTTTACGCGCGCGTATTACGCCCGCGTAATACGCCAACAAGCATGTAAAAACGTCCTGATTTAAGTACGCGGGGCGTAATACGCGTTGCATTACGCCGAGTTCAACCAACCCGTTAATAAACGTACTTATTCCGATTTGAGTCAGAAATGAACAACGTTCGATTACTAATTGATTTCCATTGCTTCAGCTTATTAAAAATGCTAAAATTACCAAGTTTTTCAAAATTTCAATTTTTTTTCGAAAACACCGAAAATTGACCTCAACTAGTTGAAAACTTATCAAAAGATTGAATGAACACATTATTGTGAGTATCGAAAAGTAAAATTCACGAAAGCAATATAAAATAATGTATATTCTCATGAAAAACGTCAGCGTTTTTCGAAAAACGTTATAAGCTTCAAACGTAAAACGCGTCTCAAATCAAGTACGCGGCGTACTTGATTTTCGCGTATTACGCCGAAAAAAGTATGGACGATATTTTTGAAGTACGCTACGCCAAAATTTCGCGTAATACGCCGACGTAAATCGATAATCATGATCACGAAGTACGCGGGCGTAATACGCCGACGTAAAAAGTATGGACCCTGCCTAACAGAATAAACAATACTCTACATGTTTTTCTTTCTCCTAAATCTACAATCATAGTTTGTAGTGCCCCATATACCAATGTGGAAAGACAGTTGTTCAATCGCTAATAAACATTCTATTCTATTCTATTCTATTCTATGTGAGCAATTTTTCAGATCACCGTAACGTACGTTGCCGAAACGTTCTTCGTGAAGAATGATGAGCTCGTCGAGGTCAAACTCACCAACAATGGACAACTTTGCGTACAGGTGAGAATAGCTTCTGCGATAGAGGGATGTGACACCCTATTAACTCCCAAGTGGCTTTTACAATAGGAAAATTCTCTCATCTTAGTTTTTTTTAGTCCATCGTTACTTACAGTGAAAGTAAGGATGAACCTGATTGGAGCAGTAGGTGATTTGATAGAATTGAATGTATGTGTTTATGTACGAAAAAGGTACAAACTTGGGAAAGATTTGAAGCGTTAGGCTTGCAACAACGCAACCGATCGGGTATATTTCGCAGTCTCGATGAGAACAGATATATGCAATTTGAGCGTGAAAGCAGGGCAATTGGAACACAGAATCAGCTTGAAAGTGTCACACATACGGTACAGGGTTTATTTGTGATGAGCGAACGGTGTGTCTTGAACGGTCTATTTGATCCAGTTCCACAACTTAGCCGGTATTTGGGTAAACTGAACTTTTCGAGTTATTTAAGTGGATAACATGGACGTAAGGAACTGGATTACAATAACAGTTAGAACTACAGGTTTTAGGTAGAATCAAAAAATACCGATTATTGTTTAAAGGTTGCCTTCCGATCACCTACCCAGGTAAACGATAAAAAATTTACAAAATTGCTCAGGTTGTCAAAAATGTCGTTTATAAACAGCATTCGACTGAAACTAAGCACGTTGGACGAGTACTTCCAGTTTTGTCTTGTTTCAGGTCCCTGATACACCGGAGTTCCGCGGCAAGGAGACTCTCTGCGGTTTAGCCGGAAATATCGACGATAGTTACAAAGACGACATAGTTGCCAGGTACATCTAGGGTGATAATTTCTGACAGTGAGATTTCTCTCATTCACGTATGTTCCCTAGTTTTCTCTGTGCGACTTCCGAGAAAAGTTTTGAAATGGAGCGGAGGATTGTCATGTGAGAAACGAATCAATACCGAGTTCACACTTCAAGCAACCGTACCTCTTTAATGTGCAATGCATGTAGTTTTAAAAGAGAAAAAAACCTCTACCGCACAAAGCGCGAACTGTTTTGTTTCAGTTTTTCTTAGGTTGGCTACTGCGTATTCGTTTTCTGATTTAATTTTGTTTTTTTCCTCTTAAACATGAATATCCAGAACCGCATGACTACAAAGCAAACATGAAGTTAACAAGATTTGGGCTACTCTGATGAGGCAATCCTAAATGCTCCACTGTTGTTCTCAAAACATTCACAATTATTTCTCTGCAGTTTCAATTGTGGGAATTCCGCCAATATAAAATAGAGTACTGCCACTTTATATACTGATTTAGCAGTGTTGTGAACACCAACAAAAGAGACACGTGAATAAATTTCCATGATCCCTAGAGGTTGAAGCGAGAGAACCCTGCCCGCAGATGAGGAAGACTGTTTTCTAACCAAAGAGACAACAAGTGAAATGCGGAAATACTTCTCTTGAAGAAGGACGATTCTGTGGACCAATTCCGTGTCAACGGTTCTTTAAACTGGAATTGAAAAATGTATTGCAGTTCAAAGGACTGAAGCGTTGGGACTGGGCCACATAATCGTCCTTCTTTAAGGTAATCATCAGCTAACCCAGACTGTACCACGCTGCGCAGCTCTGTGGACACAGGTTACCCGAATGCACGAACTGTTGTTGTCTTCATTGTGCATAAATTAAACACGAACGATATTTCAGAGACGGTTCGGTCTACACCGTGACCAAGTCCAAGATTACAGACACGAAGAACCCTGAGGTGGCAAAGGCGCTCGACACATGGATCACGAAAGATTTTAGGCAGTTGCGAAACGACGAACAACCATGTATTCCGGGCAAAACAACCATAACATTTCCAGATAAATGCGTACGTTTATTCATTTTTCCAATGATGGTATTTATTTATACGTATATTGATACAACCAGACTGATAATCATTATGATTTTGGTTTTATTGTTAGGTTAAAACAATTAAACTAAAACTTGATAGATGTGAAACAAAGTGCCTCTGAAATTTTTTTAAAAAAATCGGACAAAACAGTCTTTAACAGACATCTCAGGAAATTATTCATAATAAGAATGAACACAATCACAATTGTCATATTGTATACTGTAAATGTAAATAGTCTACTCGAAATTTACCACGTAACATTTTCACATTCAAAATAGGAGCAGGCATTCCAACTAGGTGAAGAAAGAGAGAAAAGTATTGGTGAGTTTTTTGAAGTTTACATAAATTTCAAATTAAGTTTCAAACAATTTGAAATTTATGAAAATGTTGAAAATGTTGTTAATCAATTTCAATGAACCGTGAAGAAACGTGCGAATGTGAATTGATCAGAAAAGATATCAAGCAAAAAAGACTCGTATATGAAAGGCATCTTTAAATGAACGGAGAAACGCGAAAAGCAAAGCTACTATAAAATAGCTGCTCGAGAGATAATATATTTACTTCCGTCAAACTATTAAACGTAATTCGCATACGGTTCACATGTTTAAGTTGGTTTTTAGTCTGTTTTGGAGTGTGCAACGTTATATTTAGGTACCCTGGGCAACTGAACTAGCTTTTTCACTCTGCTCTCCTTCAAAGAAAGACTACTGAGAAAAATTCTCCAAAACTTAGATTATTCAGGATACAAGCAAACATTCGCTGTGTCAGCCAATTTTTCTGGCATCCAAAGGTAAAGGACCGTTTGGACCCTGTGAAAAAATGGGAAGAAGTGTTTTATCGGTGCGTTTAATTGAAAGCTGTACGATAAGTCGCTCACGGGTTAAAATGTGATATGTTGTTTTCTGTTTCAGAACGTGGTTTTTGTTTTTCAGTTCGGAACGTGTTCATTCATGTTCATACGGTTGAAGTCACACTTACATGTAGAAGAGAAAAAAAAACTGAGATATCGGGTTGACGCCGAGGTGTAGCCTACAATTCTGAGATAGTGTGACTCATATCTCTACTAATTCACAACGTATCGGACATACAGTGTTTTATGAACGCAACAATTCAAGCGCAGAACTCAGTTTTGTTCAACTCAGAAATTTAGCCAAATTAAAGGAACCGTTTCTCTATAATTTGGATCGATCAAAAAACATGAAGTCTCAAGATACTGCTTTGATAGTGTACTGATGGTCCCTTACTATTACACAAAAAAAAGAAAAATGGAAATCAGTCGAGAACCAAGCCTTTTATGAGCCAAACAATCTTATGGGTTACTGTATCGCAAAACTTTTGGTCAAAATATGAATTCGGTTTTAATACACACAACGTCAATCTTAATTAAGCCAAAAAGAGGCATAGATAACTAGAACACTTTTAAATATGTCAGTTGTTACGTGATTGAATTTATGATACGTTTCACGGACGTTTTGCGGACAATTAGTGCGCGTCTCCATGAAAATAGGTACGTGCTGTGGCTTCCGCGTCGTGGCCGTACTCAAATTTGCTCAAAAACGACCCAAGTTGCGGAATTTTCACTAATTCTGACTGTTTTGTCCATTTTTCGTCCCCATGTGTCCACTGATAACACAAATTACCAAATTAAAGAGGTACGGTCCCTTTAATCATAGTGCGATACATAATCGTAGATCCAAGTTCTTGATTTTGTGAAACTTCTTCATCCATTCTTCTCTTTTTTTCACATTATCAAGTTACAACATAATAGTTTTTGATGTCAACTAGTGACTTTCACACCTGACTTTCGTTCGATGGTTGTTGTATCACTGATATATATTTAGTAATTTCCAGTAAATAGGCACAAGTTGGAGAATCATCGAAGGTCGTCAAATATGCCCTTCAACTTCAATGTTTGGTTATCACATGCTGAGCATGGAACCTGCAAGAAATTAGTATTTTTTGAACACATTCTAAAATCAGAGATGGTACTGTTTTGTTCAGGCCCGATTCGCATCATGTAGATTTGACATGTGCAACGGAGACAACAAATGCAAAATACTGTCTGATTTCGTGAAAGAATGCATGTCAATCGTGCCAAGTGGGTCACAATTTTTTTTACAAAAGACGACTATAAGTCAGTGATTTCCAGACATTCAATGTCTAAAGAGTACGTGACGGATCAAGTGCAGCATCAATATGACTTCATTCCAGCACTAGCCTAAGATCCACTTTTGATTCTATCTGTCTCGTGTGGTTCACTAATTCGTTTTTTTTTCACTTTTTCTTACATAAAAAGTTCCTGCCGTTTGCAAGCGTCACATAAAGAGTTTCTGCCGTTCGCAGAATGAACCACGAACAGATCTCGTTCATTCTCTTTATGAGTTTTTGTGTTTTAGACACTGATCTCGGAGCGTGGCGTGAGCATCCGCTGGTCAAATGTGAACTCACCTGTCCTCTTAACTCTCACTATTCCTCGTGCAAATCATCGTGCCCTGCCACCTGTGCGGAGTCGATCGCTCCCGATTCCTGCGATCAACGCAAGTTGTATAATTTTTGAACCTAGATATTTTCAAGCGGTGTTGTGGGTCTATCTCAATTATTTCTCCAATTTACAAACTTCGATAATAATGCAACGGAATCATTCAACGAACGCAATGAGAGCGGGCAACATATATCATTTAATCACGAACAATCTTGAAAAATGATGAAGCATTTCGCCAATTGGTCATTGTCTCAACCAAATGAACCCCACAAAATAACTACCTCGCGTTATGGCGCAAGCAGTTTGATACAACAATTTTGCCTACAGTCAGCAACACGAACGTTACGTGACGCACATAGTCGAGAACACTTCAATTTCGAAGAAATTTCGTTTTTTTTTCAGCCTGTTCTGACGGTTGTACTTGCGACGACGGCTATGTGGTTGATAACACCGTCACCAGTAAGCTGACTTGTATTCCAATCGAAGATTGTGGTTGTACTGATGAAAATGGAAACTCGTTCCCGGGTTAGTTGAATCATCAATAGATGCGTATGTTTGAGTTGTGAACAGGTTAAATGCGTGCGCACAAAGCATCGAAAAGTGGAGTGATTGGCAAAACGACCGATTTCGGACCGTTCAAGTCATTGTGTCGCCACAATGACTCAGTTGAAACCAGCTCCTCTAAACAACTCGCAGTTTGGTTTGTCAGAGTCGAATAAATTCAATGAATTAATAAACCAAAAAAACCTCAATAGAATAAACAGTGAGGTCTCTGGTTTGTGTTTCATGTTGAATATGACATTCAGTCGTTTTTGTCGTGAATAAGATCACGAGTTGATCTGATTAATACGATTATTTCAAGCCAAGCGAGCCGTCCTGAGCTATGCCTGTCAAGTGAAAAGCCAGTGTATGAATGGTAGTTTTACCAGCGAGGTGAGCTTCACGAATATATTGTTTTCTGATACTTAAAGTGTACCGGCAAGCAAACTGAGATGCCAGAGAGCTAATGTGGGTCAATTTCAACGAGGGCGTCGTGCGCGTCGTGTATATTGCAACACTTGCTTGTGAATTCCGCGTGAAATAATCTAAGCCTGTATGTACGTTAGGTACGTTCGTCTGACTGCAAAACAATTAGAGCACTGAAATAGTGTTCGCATTATAAACAAATGCAACTTGAACCTAATACTCTTATTCTCTCGGTCTGCAGCATGAATATAGTCTTCGCCAACGGAAAGGCGGAAGAGTACTGTCTATCTCACTATAATTAGAGTGAGCAACGATGTGTAAAAAACCGAGTAGATAAGGTGATGAATCACATGTTCGTTCAATAGTGAATTGAAAAATGCAAAAATAGTTGTTATAAAATATTTAAAATAGAGTCTCAAGCAAAGTGTGTCTCGACTAGTGCCGAAAGTTCTGTTCCTTGCCCAAAGTTTATGATGACATTGAATAAGTTTATGGTTTCTCAATCATGATGAATGTGTCAATCATTTAAAAAACAGAGCAAATAAAACGATAGTAAAGAAGATACAGTTCAATTTTACTCGGAGATTATGGCAAGTATGCGGAATTTCTGGGTGAATTTATCACTAAATCCAATTGCAACAAGTCAACCAGCCATTGGTAATTGCGCAGGGCAATCGTTGCGGGGCCACTATATCGAATGGCGCCAACGTAGTTAATTCGACCGGAGACGGGACGATGTGAACACAATGAATCATTCTATCATTCTATAATCATTTTAGTTCACAATAATCATTTCCCTCGTAGAAGTAAACTGCGTTTTTTTTCTGATCAACTTCCCAAGTGTATTTGTGTAGCGTTATTACTTCAAACCTCATTCTCTATGGATTGCTGTGACAAGATGTAAGCAAGAGAAAAAAAGGAAAGAGATGAGATAAACAAGTAGAAGAGCAATGAGAATGATGGAGGCCAGAACAAAAAGAAGGAGAGAGAGCAAAATATAGAACGAAACCCGAAAGTTATCTCCATCCTAATACTAGACATGAGCGATGCCGCTTCCATGTGAAATTACATCTTAACGTTAAGCATAACAAGTGCTCGACCGATGGCTTCTGTGGTACGGACGCCTCCAATGACATGGCCTGTCTGTGTAATCCTGGTTTCGCTGGAGACGGGTAAGAATTTGGAAGTTCTTCCGTGAAAATGTTTAAGTTGGTTTCTAAATTACGTCGACTGTTCGAAGCACATGTTAACACTGAGACAATAAAATCCAATAGTGTGGTTTTGTATGGGCGTTCAATACTCGATCTCTTCAAGTAAGCTCATACTGTGCTACGTTGTTTTTTGCCCAGAATAGAATGATTATTTCCTGTGATTTCGTTTTGCGATTTGAGGTACACTTGTACGAAGATCGACCAATGCCAGGATCCCAGGTCGTGCAATGCCGACAAAAAACAAGGAACATGCAGAAAAACAGCTGGTACGTCCAGAAGTTGTATCAAACTTCACGAAATACAGATTTTCTATTTATCAACAAACATATATCGAGCTCCAACTACACCTTAGCTGTGTTCATATTGAAATAATCTCATTACCATCAAAGCTATTTGTGCAGATAAGCAACATAGGATTTTCATAAATTAATCTTCCAGAATACACTCTCCATGGATGAAATAGTCCAAAATAATCAGCCCAACCAGTTATTCAAACATTCTACTGTTCACACTACATTTGCCACAAGTTACCATTCTCAAAAAATGCCACCACACACGATTGGTAGTTTTTATTTGTGAGAAAAGAGTTCAGTCAGGGACTAGCAGCTTTTGAGATCGAATTGGATACATTGATAGTGTGATGCTTTCAAGGGTTGGGAGCTTATGAACTTTTATGACTCAGTTTGTTGAGACGATGGCCTAAAATGCAGGATTGGATGTTTATTAAACTTCTTCTCTATAGTACATGGAGAAACCGAAATCAATCGACGGTCACGGTCGTCTATAGTTTGCACATGTGGTACCCATTTGTTAGATTGGTGAGCGCAGCACACTACAATCTAGGGATGTATGGTTGAAATCCCTTCACACGTGTTCTCCATATTCGGTCGATCAACGTTTTTTGGAGCCAGTATTTCCACAGATACATTTCTAAGATCTACATACTTTCTCTACAAAAAGCAAAACAACAGCACACTGCGCACACTTCTAAGTACGTCAAATAGTTGTCAGAGCAGCCAAGAACAATTTTACCAGAGCCATATAATGGCTCATCGCAAAACAATCGTTTCATGGAATGTTACTAACTGCATTTATGAATTTATAGAGATCGAATAAATTTGTCGGTTTGCGTCCGCCGCGCGGCCACTGTCAGAAGCAATTTTCATCGATATAGCGTTTCCTCCTTTATGTTTTTCTGTCAAAGTTTCTAAGATCGGTTCAGGAATTTCAGATGAAATGGCAAAAACCAGTCCTCAATGTTGTGATCAAAGGCTAATCTGCGCAGGGCTGGGCGAGATATTCCGTTATTCGTTTGCATGAACAGCTACAAAACTAATCTAATAGTTACATCCATTCTATCATTTCGTTCTCCTGTGTTTTTTTCATTATTTTCGCTTCCTCTGCGTTCATTCGTTGGAAATAGCGAATGTGCAGACCAAACTAAACTCAGATTTCGTCACCTACTGTTGAATGCTGTTCATGTACAGGCTCATATCATTGCGACTGTAACAAGTTCTACGACGGTTCTGACTGTCAGTACTACCACCCAAGAAGACATTGCGCTGATCTCTACAAATACTGGGGCATAAAGACCAGCGGAGTGTATACGTATGTTCTATAACAACTTTCAATTATTCGCATTGTATATTTTACAGATATAGTTTATTATATATATGTTGATCCACTGATTTGTAATAAGGGACAGTTAAATTTTTGACGTCCCGTCGATGGATCAGTTAGGTGAACTGAAAAGACAGAAAAATAGTGAATATCAGGAGAGAAAAACGAAAAACCAAACAAAGTTGGAGAAAAAAGCGGGAAACTGAGTAAGCAATGAAAACCGCAGAGGTATGAGCAAGAAAATAGCGAGAAACATTCATTTCGTTTCCAGTATCAACCCACCATACGAGATGGGATCCCGACCAGCCTTGTCGAACGTCACAGTATACTGCGATATGGACTCGGGTGAGTTATCCTCTTTCTCAGGCAATTGTAACAGAATGGCCAGATATTTAGTACATCGGTTCATTCTCGAGCAAATATTGCGCAGGTAAAAAGAACGTAAACTGTGTAGGACTGGCTGTTCGGCGCGGGAAAAGCTCTCACAACATATTTCTTCCTGGACTAAGATGACACCTCTAGAGACGAGATACAGAGAGAGAGAGAGAGAGAGGGAGAGAGAGAGAGAGAGAGAGAGAGAGAGAGAGAAAGAGAGAGAGAGAGAGAGAGAGAGAGAGAGAGAGAGAGAGAGAGAGAGAGAGAGAGAGAGAGAGAGAGAGAGAGAGAGAGAGAGAGAGAGAGAGAGAGAGAGAGAGAGAGAGAGAGAGAGCCAATCTTTATTTTCTCTTTTTTTTCTGTCTCTCGTGCTCGCTCTCTGACTCTTCCCTTGTTTTTTTTCTGCAAATCTGTGAATAAGGAGTTTTGAACAGATTAAACGTTTATTCAAGTTCTTGATTTGCAGATCAGGACGGCGTGAAGGGTGGATGGACACTAATGACACACGACTCTGGCAGTGGAATGGTTAACAAAACATTCAACGAATACGAGGTAAAATCAAAAACCACCTGCATACATAAAAAGTAATGTAGCTATGTTATGTCAGGAGGTTTAATAAAGGTAGTCATCATTTGGAACGAAGCATGAAGCATTTGAATGATATGCGGTGTTTTGGTACGCGATAGTCGAGCACGTCAAAACCTTCTTTCCGTTGGTGCCGGCTCTGCCTGACGGAATAGTTGTGACGACTTAGTTCAGTCCGAGTTTGTGAGCAATGTGCTAGTTACTATAACAACAGAGTCAGTATCATATAGCATCAGCTCTAGGCATACCGACGAAAGTACATAGTTGTGTTAATAGTTTGATGCCAACGTGTTTTGCTGAAAGTCACTGACTTTGCAAATCCAATAAGGTGCACACAAAGTCACCCCGGTTCTCAGGGTTTTCACACAATTTTCAGCTCGGTTTCGGTACACCGGCAACAAAAAATGTATGGCTCGGGCTGCAGATCGTTAGTGGCATGACGCAGGAAGTGAAGACCAGGTCAGCACAGAACTTGAATAGGATTGAAAACTGCATTTGTCTGAATTCTTCTTCAGTTTGTTAGACTCTGGGAACATATCCGTAACCTGATAAACTAAACATTTCATCTCTGACGTCAAACTCAAACTGTAAAATCTTATGTGGAAATGACATTCACAACAACTGAATTCTATTTTTGGGTAACAGACACGTTTGTGAGAATCAAAGATCCATTCAATAACTTCACAATTCACCTATAAAATGTCTTGAACTCAAACTGTAGTGCACAGTAAGTAAAACGACAAACATTACAACAACAAATTAAGTCTGCTGTTGAACCTACACCGTTGTGCTCATAACGACTTGGCGGCCAAAACCACCTGGTGCAAGTACAGACTTTTTTCTGTGGCTGGATCAGCAAACAACTACGCGGTTACTATTCCGGAGGTGAGAAGGCGTTTTTTTTCCGGTTCAGGATTTTCTGAATCTGGGTTGAAGTCTCATCGTACACAGCGAAAATCGCTAATGACTGGCTGTTAGATTTGCCGACAACTGGAATCATAAAATCAACAGACTCGGTTGATTAGATTACTAATGCAGAGGTTTTTTTCGGTGTTTACACTATTTCAGCTCACTGAAACTACGCAGTGTTTCAGAATTCTTCACACAATTTGGAAATTATTCTTGGTACAAGAGTTTTTGAGTATCTTCCCCCAATGAAGTAGTTTTTCCAGGTTTGTAAGGGATCGGAGCACGAATATTACGACGGATGGGCGAGATGGGACCTGTCAAAACCGGGACCCCAATTCACCGCATATGACACAGACAAAAGTGGTTGGTTCGAAACGATCAAGGAAAAAGGAGAAATCAGAACTGAAAAAAATCTTCGCCAAGCTTATCTGTTTTCTGCTCTGCACAGACTGGCTTAGCTTGTGAACCTTCATCATGGATATTGGACAGTTCTCTTCTCTAGAACAACTTAATTATCCACATAAAAAATTCTCTAGAAGTTGGAATTGGTTGATTATGAAACCCTGGCTACGCAAAATTATTGTAGCGCAGATTTTCCGAGACCGTTCTTGGGTTCTCGGTTCGTGAGAGCACAGAAAACGCTTCTGCACGAAAAAATGATGGTGAGTACACTCACTGTTTAATCATGATTATCACCTGAATTACAGCCTGTTCCTGTTCCGACACCTTCCGCAGAACTGGCTGGTGGTTCGACACTTCCTACAGATGTGGATCCGCTGACCTGAATGGGGTTGGTTGAAACTTGTCTGAGTGAATCAGAACTTCAGTATATGACTGGAGAACAGACTCATATATTGTTGAAACCATGTGTGGTCTGAATCCAGCAGGCGTAGCGTGGTTGCCGACATAAGATTTTGATCACAGTTTGGGTGAAACTCGGATCCAATTATTTCGAGAGACCATGTAATCCGAGAATCCGAAGGACCATGCAACAGTGCAAAATTGAGATAAAATACACGAAAAAAATTGATAAAAGTTTGCGCTATATATTGATGATAAACTGTGTAAATGAGCAATGGAGGATGAAAGAAGAAAAGAGTGTATCCTATTTTCTGAACTACACGCTATCTCCTAGTCAGATAATTGTCATGTATCTACGAAGGCCGTCAATAATTTTACCAATTTTGTTGGTTTCTACATCTTCCAAGTTTTGGTTCTGCTCTGGTTCGGCACAGATTCAAAGCGAAATAACCACATGTTTTTATAAAGAGTAAAGGTTTGGTATTTTGCAGGTGCGTTATTCGTGTGACAAAATTCCAGTAGGATCGGACGGGGCCACTTATCTTTTCTGGTCGGGTTCCCCATTGAGAGATGCCTGGCTCTCCCTCCGCCCGACCGCCTTTCCCAACTACGATCCCCATCCAGTTACACCCATGAACTGAGACAAGCAGTAGATCACAATGAAGCATTGGCATATCATGACCTATCTTGTCGATGAGAAAGTTGCGATTATAACAAGCGTTCATATTTTTTCGCAGATGCGATTTCGAGTGACAATTCTGGCCATCTCCCAGTAAGATCAGACCCAGTCACCTATGTGCAGGGGAAGGGTTGACCATGACGTGTGATAGAACCTTCCTTCTGCAGTCCCGATAACAATCACAACCGTAACACCCATGAATTGACGCGATCAGTAGATGAGTAATCACAAGGAGTAGCCGAGTAAGCTAGTGTTTAACTATGAGTTTGCTGCGTCAATAACCTCATCATGAATATACAAGTCACTTCTAGTCGGAAAAACGAAACGTGTGAGAAATTACTTATGATTGGCCTGCGTTCATGATTAAGGGATAACACTTCGACGCGTATTTCACACAATTCCGCCTATTCCCATCATTATTTCTATTCATTGACATCGAAACGATCAATATATCGAGCATCACTAAATAGACATGGTAGTATCCAATAAGTATGTTCATAGAGTGAGTGTGATATAATGGATTGATTAGGTGAACCACATCTCAAAAACAACAAAACAAACTGGTTAAAACCGGCTACAGCGAGCGATTCCAAAAGGAGAGCCTTGCATGAAAAAGTTTTGAACAATAACCTGCAAGAACAAATTTTCTGATAAGGAAAACACAAACGATAACTTAAAAACGATTCTAGATAACACGGTACACTGAAACCCATTTTAGACGCAAGATTCTCGTCACATGAATCTCTAACTGAACAATATGGACAATAACTGTCGTGAACGATTTGAGTCACAACCGAAAACTGATCATCCCAGTAAGCGTAAGGAGTATCAACTGACGCAAGTGGGTTATAGCATGAAATCAGTGTACGGCAAACAATGATTTCAAATTTAATTCAACCAATTACAATTCATTTTTGGGAAACTTTTTTCTGCAGTAAAGTCGTTTTTTTACTTTCAACCTTTGCCAGATAATTAAGTTGAATATTGTTCAGAACTTACTTATGAACTAGTAGTCGTAACAATTGTTTTTGTACCTGTTGAATATCTTCATTTCGATCGAATGAATTTAATTGGAATGCAATCGAATGCATTTACTTAAAACATTTATATCGTGGAACTTTCTATTGTGGCGCCATCATTCTGGATTTGTCGGCCGTTCGTTGTTATAGATAACCTCGGGTGTCTTAACTTATCTCAGGTCAATATAAGACGCTGCAATATATATGACCCCACTAAATCCGACAAATACACACATTTTTCGAAAATGTTGTGCAAAATACACATCGGTTGTCACGAAAGTGGTTTCTCTTTTGACCTTGTGTATCCAAAAACATTGCACACGAAAAATCAACTGGAAGAACAGGATGTACGCGAAATATTGATGTATACACCTATAAAACTCGGTGACACAAAATTGATAGAACCGAAAAAGTGGATTAATATATTACTCAAAATCCTTAGAGAAAAAAATGTGTAAAACCCCAGAAATGCATAAATTCATTAGAATTTTGGTGTGTCCATGTGAACCTTTTCTGTTTTTAGCTGTTTTTTTTGTGCTTTAGGCGTTAAATTAGGGATTATGCACAATATTCGTAGTAAAGAATTTGTGCATGTACACATTTCCGTAGTACTACATTTGTGTACTTTATGTGTACACATTTCAGGATCTACCGATTTTGTGCACACCACTATTTGCACATTTTTGATTCTAACGAATTTGTGTATATGATCTTGATTCATGTTTGCATATACTTGGCGGTGTGGTTTTACACATGGTTGATGCAATATTCGTTTTTCAGCGATTCACAGTACAATATCTCATGCATCGCAATAAAATACACAACGATGAGCGAAAAAGTGATTTTCAAGTTTTTCTTGTGGGGACATATAAATTGCAGCGTCTTATATGCTTGTGCGCAGTCCATGTTTCTCATCACCCCACCACTAAACAATTCACAATTGTTTCTATTACCCGAAGGTGAGATACGTTTCTAACATTTATGTTAACAATAATAATAATAAAAGTTCATTTGCATAGATACCAACAGAAGTTATGCAAGTTGAAAATTAAAAAATTGATCATTCGAAATCTATGACAAATACGTACCCCAAAGGGTTGCGGTTTAAATTCGCAATCAACTTACAAGGGAGCGTTGAATAAAAATAAACATTTGGAGAGAATCGTGAAATTGAGAAAACAATGTATGTAGATGAGACACAAATACAAACATGGACATTTGAACAGTCATACTACTCAATGCAGAAAACAAGGAACATCGTTGAACATACTATAATCAAGGTTTCGCAGTTTACAAGGTAACTTGGTAACTGATATAGTGATAGAAAATTACATTCACTACTATTGAAAATATTCCAATACTTTTCTACCCGTGAGAAATACCAGTTATCATCACGATAAAGCCTAGATTGACGAATCAATCTATTTCTATGTCTAACATTCGAACTCAGAACAAAAGGACACCTGACCAGTTTTATGTTCATAACACCTTTTTTGTTTATTTAACTTTATGCTGTACCACAAGAACACTACAACCAGAATAGTAATGATAGGCGCAACCATATTCATAATATTATGATTCCACTATGGGTGATATTCATAATATTCGTTGAAACTTATCATTGATTGCGATTTAACGTATTCAAAAAGTAAAACCCCAATCGAAAAACGCCAAGCCCAAAAAAAGTGAAAGCAAATTATTCACAATTAGACTTTGTACAGAAGATGATCAAGTGAAAGAGAAAACTACTATAAGTGAAATAAAGAAGAAGTAGGCAAAAGCATTCACGGAAACCATCCTGCCTAGCCTCGAGTGAGATGCAGAAAACATCATTTTCTGTTTTTTGTTTCATTTCAGTATTTTATACTGTGTACTTGTTTTTCTAGCCAGATGAAAATCACAAACCTTAAATAGCTCAATTTCGGGCATTCGCGCTGCTGAAAGCCTAAGTTGGTTGACCTTGTGACCCTTGAAAAAAGACTTAACATCTAGAAAAACCTAAAATAGATGTCGACACACCTGAAAAGAGTGTCGACAAGCCCAGTTTGGTTACTTTTCAGCAATTTAATTTTGCTATAAGTCCCTGGATTTAGCCTATTTGGCTTGTGATGTTCATCCTTGTATGACAAACACTGGATAGATAGGCGGTGAATACTGATTTCATGCACGAAGAACATTCCTGCTTGTTTTTCTCAGTTAATATTCCCCAGATACTGCGAAAAGAGGCATCGAATACTAATGTTTAGCACAACGTTCATCAAATCCAACATTCCTGTTCGTTTCTCTTAGTTAATATTCTGTACGGCAGTACAAAAGGAGCTTCGGAGACGACAGGATCATTTCAAACACGAAGAGACGAGGTCTTTCTTTATTATCTTTCATTCTTTGCCTTCCTTTTTCTACCCATTTCTCTCTCTTTCTTTCTCTCTTCCTCTCTCTCTCTCTCTCTCTCTCTCTCTCTCTCTCTCTCTCTCTCTCTCTCTCTCTCTCTCTCTCTCACTCTCTCTCTCTCTCTCTCTCTCTCTGTTCTCCTCTCACTTTTCTCACTCCTTCTCTTTTTTTCTATTCCCATCCTCTTCTCTTTTGTTATTCTGTCTTTATCTTTTATCATATCCCTTTTTTCCTCTCGTTATGCTTTCTCGTTACGAAAATGTGAGAACAAAATCGTCATTTTTTTCATTTTACAGCAAGTTTGTGTTTTCATTTATGAAACTCTCACTAGTTCTGTCTTATGCGTTAATTATAATTGTGTTATTTCAACCATCAGAACATTCTAACTGATTCAGTTGTTTCGCTCGCGTGCCTGTGGAAGTCTTCCGTTGTACAGTTGAGATCCAAGCTCGCGATGATACAATGGTTACTGCTCATGGGCCTTGTTTCGGCCTCATTAGCCTCAAGGTTGGTTGAGAGAGTATAAGAAGTGACCAGGATGCCATTGTAGTTTGACCGTGGAACACATCATATTTAGACACCGGGATTAGACAAGAAATTCCCTTACAGCCTTTACTCGAAAAATGCCTAAACTGGCGTAGGAAGTTTCCGAAAGGAAGTTTCCTCCAACCAAATCGACCAAACGCTTTGGTTTATTTTTTTAACCAGGTGTATTGGTATCCTGACCGTTATTTAGCATCCCGTTCTTTAGATTACCTCAATAGGTTACCGGTTGATAACCCAAAATAAAAACCAATACGTGTTGTTCTTACACAAAATGTGGTTCTCACCGTTGATTCGTATGGTAGCCGGAACTCAGTTTTCAGTTACCTCTAAGATAACCTAATAAACTTTTCAGAATCGGTTAGTCAAAATCGGTTGCGTTACCAAAAAAAGGTAAACATACAGTGAACCCATAATAGTTCAGTTCGGAATATGAACGACACGCAAAAAAAATCTCAACATGTTTGGTTATTATTAATTCTCAGTTGCGAGGACCTTTCGTGCGAGCCGCCGGAGAAACTACTACAAGTCATTCGTAACCTTCAACAGAAACTGAATAAGTTGCATACGTCGCACGGAGTAATTTACGTCGATCCAAATATGGTATAGTTTCATTTATTCCCACTGCAACCTTGGCGTTTTTCAAACTTGCAAAAAGCATCCACTTCGCTGAACAATTTTGGAACACTCCTTGTGAGAAACAATCCGAATCGAGTGCGAAACTTTCAACTTGGCGATAACATTCACTCACTTCAAACACTCGGAAAGTTTGTTTTTTTTTCACTGTAAAACAGAATTTCAGTGGAAATAAGAGATACTATACAACATTTTGCCCTGAAAACAGCTCCTAAAAACCATAACGAACGCGGGATGAAATAAAATCAGATGAAAGGCGAAAATTTCACAATCATCATATTCGTGAGACAAGTCGAACAAAAGTTTCTCAATCGTCATATATCATATTCGTAAAACGAATCGAATGATACACAATTTCTTGAAATGAGTTATTATTATTTTCATTGAAATGTTGTGTTTTCTGCGTTTGTATTCGTGTACACCCTAGACATTTATGAAAATCTTCATTGCTTTCACAATGATAACTGCCTCGGATCAATAGCTGTTGTATTCCAGGGTGTGTCCCGCGCTCGTCGCCCTCGCAGTGCTCTCGTGGTTAGCTTTTACGTTATTAGTCTATTTGGGTTTTACTCGTTAATATCCAAGTGATGGGATGGTTCACTCTATCTGTTTTTGTTTTCAGCCTGCAGAGTTCACACTGTTCTGAATTTCATTTTTACAGGAAGACGTTTTTGCAACCAATAACATCCACAAACCAAAGTGCCCCCCTTGCCCTTCATCCGCCTGCAATTCAAATCCTTGTCTGGCGGTACCTGCCTGGTGGGCGTATCTCCCGAATCTGAAAATTACAAGTGAGTCATGAATATGTTTGTGTTCGACCAAGTTGATCACTCGTATTTTATTTGTGTTTTATTTTCACTGTCACATAGTATTTTTTATTATCCATATATGGACAGTCCGTAGAGGGGTAGAGATAGGCAAGGGTCCGTTTCATGCCCGGCTCATGCGATATGTAAAATAGAATACCGCGGCGCGCAAAGATGAAACCAAGGCGTGTGCAGCGACAGCCGGACACTAACGACTTTTCTACTCGGCCGCCTGGTTCAGACAGTCTTTTGAACTCTTTTTTTCTCGCATAGTTCTGCAGACATTTCAGAACGTACTTTATTTCATTTTTATTGCTCTCAGTTTTTGGCAGTTTGTGTCATTTTGCTCGTGGGAGTTAGAGAAGATATATTACAATAGCCACAAAGTGAAACGTCTGGCCAACATGATGAAAAGGACGTTGCAGATTTCCCGTAGCCTGAGTAAAAACCAATTAGAGTAGAACTCAACATGTGACAAGTACAATGGAGAAGAGAAAATCAGTTTAGCAAACATACGACATCGTTAATGAATTGTCATAAGTCCATGTGGAATCGTGAAGATCGTTTCCTACTGAACATCGACCACATTACTCATTCAAAATTCTCAGTGACTGTTTATGGCACTAATGTGAACTTCAATTGTGTAGAAAACACTTGTTGATAGAACGTCAAAATCAAATCCGACAATGTTAATTTTTCCGAAAACAGTCACGTGTTCAAGTACACTCGCGGTAATCGAGATATTTGAGCTCAACATAGATGTAGAATACTGTACATGAGATATTATTTTTTCTGGCTGCCAAAACTAGGATCATTCAGGTGTGACTGTCCGCCAAACTTTACCGGTGACAAATGTGAGAACGAACTCACATGTTCTACCAATACGTGTAAAACGAACGAAGAATGTTACGTCTCTGATCATCAAATAAACTGTGTCTGCAAACGCGGATACACGTCAAGTGAGTTAAATGACTATTTAAAGGTGGTGAAACCAAAAAATATATGAGCTGTGTTCGGTTCCAATCTCTATTACAGCAAAACAACTACGGATTGTGTGTGTGCAAAAAGCAGAATATGCATCATAAAAAGGCAACAGTTGTGTACTACGAGACAATCGGCGACCGAAACCAGGTTTTCGTTCACTCGAGTTGTGCACTTTAACATGTATTCAGTACAGTGATCCTTTGAATGCCATGGTGCAGACTGATTTTGGTTGTTCTAATTTGCTCTCTAATCATTTTTGAACCTGCCTGACCGATAATTAAGATTCATATTAGACAGCAGTTGTTGGTAAGTTTGAATGTCTAACCAGTGGGAAAATGCGGACGATGCAATCATCTACTCTTTGTCACGTTTTCGTCAGAAGTTTCACTGAACTTTTGTAGAAGGCCCTCGCCAGGGCTGTCTCGCCAAGCTTCGGAAATCTTGCGCTGCTGGAGATCCCCATTACACCACTTTCGATAACCTTCAATTCAATTATCAAGGTGGGTTCATATCAGGTCCCATTGTCGAGAATCAGTTATACCGTGTGACAAATTTATTTCATTTTAATCGCGCGCACAAATCTATGACCGGAAAGAAATTGTATACAAAAACAAACAGAGCGCGACACTGCGGTTGTTTTGAAGAGAACTAACCATCTATGTTCAGTTTGGTAAGCATACTTTGTTATCATTCACTGGTAGTTTCGGAAAAATGTGGTCAACCACTAAAGAAATTAGTAGGAAAAACGAGTGTGAAACAGAGACCGGTTAGTTTTTTCTCACTCACGCGTATGGCAAATAGAATAAGAGTTAAAAAATGAAAATTACATTAAAACTAAATCTCGAATGGATATGAAAATCCGATATAGCTAACACGAAAAGCCTTCTCTGAGGTTTGATGTTGTGCAGTGTGCACCTTGTGCAAGTTTGCTCCTCAAGTTTCACAGTTCTACGGTGTTAATGTTGATGATTCTGTTACGTGAGAATTATTTCCGTATGGAAGGGGTTGTAGACACTCCTGTTGTTCCCACAAAAAATATAGTTGGATCTTGATTGCTTTCAGTTACAGTTTGTTCGTCAACTCACCCGAAATACTCGAAAGAATGTTAGATTAGATTTCCATTTGAGATTTGAATATTTAACTATCTACAATTGTAAGTGAGTGGAAAAAAACTGATCGGTCTATGTGTCACAATCGTTTTATACTATTTGATCTCGTTTTCTATGTTTCTGAAAAAAAATTTCACTTTCCAATGTTAAGCGCACTTCCCAAAAAATCATCCTGCTTGCAAATGGGGAATCGCACCTTTTAATCCACTTATATATAAAGATCCCCTCAAAGATCCTTTGCGATAAAGAACCCTTAAAAATTAAAACAGTCAAACTATTCTCAATTATTAGAAAGTGAATGGGGTTTTCATGAACATTGCGGAAATTCCCGAGAAAAAAGTTAGAAACTGATCCACCAACAAGCATTGTCATCGTAAACAATTACCAGGCACAATGACGCCCAAATCGAACCGGCTTTCTTGCTGCACACTAGGGTTGTTAATCAATTCCAAAAATCAAGTCAATTCCAATTCCAATTCTTTTTCGTTTCTCAAAAACCACTCAATTCCAATCCCAATTCTTTTTCAATTCTCGAAAACCACTCAATTCCAATTCCAATTCTTTTGCAATTCGCAAAACCACTCAATTCCAATTCCAATTCTTTTAGATTTTCAAAAACTGCTCAATTCCAATTCCAATTCCGATCAATTCCTCGAAATCTCAGATTCTCAATTCCAATTCCATTGGAATTGATTGGAATTGATTGGAATTGACTGTGTTTCCAACTTCATGTCAGTTTTTTTCTTCAAAGAACGAAGATAAACAATGTTCACTTTGGTTCCATTGAACGAAATACATAAGGAACAATGGTAATTTGATAATGAACAAGGAAAAACAGCATGGAATTTTAAATCGATTCTGAATTAATTCTGAGCGAAAATCAAGTCAATTCCAATTCCAATTCCAGTTGTTCTGATATACGAAAGAATTGGAATTGCAATTCCAGAAATTTTTCCACATACAAAAGAATTGGAATTGCAATTCCAACCATTTTCGACATACAAAAGAATTGGAATTGCAATTCCAATTCTTTTCGACAGACAAAAAGAATTGGAATTGCAATTCTTTTTGGATGATTATCTCAATTCTATCAATTCCAATTCCAATTCCAATTCCAATTCTAACAACCCTACTGCACACGTTTACGGATATGAACATAAACAAGGTCATTTTGGAAGAACAAGATTTATCACCACTTTGCCCAAACACAATGCATTTATTCGAAATTTGAAAACCGTATAGAACTTTTCCTTCTCTACCTGATTTACCGTTGTTTCTTTGAACTGAAAAACCTAATTCGCATACGGTCCACATGTTTAAGTCTGTTTTGGCGTGCTCAACGTCACATTTAAGTACCCTGACGGACCTGCATCAACTTTTTTTTTAACTCTCCTTCCATGAACTCCTGGAAAAAATATCTCAGAAATCGCGATTTTTCGGACGGAGAGCGAACGTGCGCAGTGTGACCCGATTTTGAAGGCTATGACTGGTGAGGGACCGTTTGCCCCATGTGCAGAGATGGAAAAAAATACTATCGAGGTGCGTTTAACTTCAAGTTGTAAGATATAAAATTCTACCACTAACAAATATTAATAACGCTTTATTTTGTGTACTAGAACATGGTGTTATTTTTCAATCTAAATAATCAAACGTCTCATACGGTCAAATTTACACGTCTGTCCAGGACAAAAACAATGCCACAATTCCTATATGTAACTATCGGTGAACATATTTTCATCGGAAACCTAAGATGACAAACGACATGAACTTTGCAGATAACCATTGTACAAATAATTTTTCATGAACGCAACGGTTCGAGCGCAGAATTGAGCAAAAATTGGCAGGCTTGGTACAAGCGTACAAATATGGTGGTGTTGATTTCGTGAGACTTCTTTATCCATTCCTCTCTATATTTCTTATTATCGATTCACACAATGGTTTTCGATGACAAACAGTGACTCTGCCATCTGACGTTGGGTTTGATGGCCTCTGTACCGCCGTTTCATATCTCGATAATTTATAGTAAACAGACATACGTCAGAAAATCATCGAATGTCTCACGTCAAACATGCCCTTCTACTTTGATGTTGAATCATCACATACTCTATGCTCTGCACTAAGCCTCTTATATTATGACTTATATTATAACTTCACTGTTTTGTTCAGAGCCTGTACGAAGCATGTAGATTTGACATGTGTCACGGGTCCAAAAAATTCTGACCGATTTCGCTAGAGAGTGCATGTCCACATTGCCGAGTTGGTTGCTAATTTTATAGTGAGACATGAATTAGCTGAAATCAAGCATGGTTTTCTCGGAAATATGGCGATAAAGGCCGATAATTGGTGTAACAGTGGAAAAAGTTTTAGTGAGTCACAGAAGTGTGGAAAAAGCAAAAAAATACTCAAAATAAGTCATTTAAATATGCATGAGGTCCTCTTGTAATTGCAGTTAAGATTGGCTCTGATTCCGCCGTCAATAAAATTAACTGTCTGCTACGCAAAGTAAACTACAACTATATCTCGATCAATATCTCCAATAAATGTGTTTAGACACGGACTTCGGGTCGTGGCGTGAGCTACCGTCAATCAAATGTGAACAAACCTGTCCTTTCAACTCTCACTACTCCTCGTGCAAATCATCGTGTCCTGCCACCTGTGCAGAGTCGACTGCTCCTGATTTCTGCGATCAACGCAAGTTGTATTGTGTTCAAGTTCTGGATATTTTGTAACCTTTGTGTTCATCTCAATTCTTTCCATAGTTTACGAACTTCATTTATAAAGCAACAAAATCGAACTATACACAACGAGAATAGGCAACATACGCACTTCATAACAATCACCTCGCCTCATGGCGCGGTAATTTTGGAGGCAATCAACAAGTGTGTCTACAGTGAGTAACACAAACGCTGCGTGAACCACCGAATTGAAAATTCAATTAATGATGCATTTTGGTTTTTATCACGGTTGTGAGAAACTTAACATTTCAGCCTGTTCCGAGGGTTGTACTTGCGACGACGGCTATGTGGTTGATAACACTGTCACCAGTAAGCTGACCTGTATTCCGATTCAGGATTGTGGTTGCACTGATGAAAATGGAAACTCGTTCCCGGGTTAGTTGAATTATCAGCGTATTTTGAGTGGTGAACATATTAAATGTGCACTATTCATCGAAGAGTAGAGTAGAGCAGAACGACAGAGGTCGGACTGTTCGATTCGAATCATTTAGACATAACGGAGGGAAAATTGTAACTTTTAAGTGACTCGCAGTTTGGTTCGCCGGAAATTTTTTGTTCAATGAGTAATGAAGTATTTTTTTGCCGTGGAACACTCTTGTGATCAGCTTTTCGAGTTCAACATCACGAGTTAATTTCACTAGTACGATTATTTTAAGCCAACCGAGCCGTCCTGAGCTATGAGTGCCAAATCAGAAGCCAGTGCGAGAATGGTAGTGTTACCAGCGGGGTGAGCTCACGAAAAAAAAGTTTTCTGATATTTAAAGTAGTCTGAAATGTCAGAAATTTGTTGTATGTCATTTTTATCAAACTCGTTGCGCTTCTAGCAGCATCGGCTCAGGATCCAGTGGAATGAACTATGATAGTATGCAGGTTTACTCGTTTGCCGAACTTTTAAACGACGACAGCTACCCAAAAACATGTGGTTTTTTAAACCAGTAGTCTGCATTCAAACGAATGAAATATTCAACCCATCAGTATAGGAACGAGTGTGGAATAAAAATCAGTAAAAAGAGCTTGATCCGTTTCTTTCCTCACAGAGCTGTATGAGTGATAGGGAAAATCAACAAGTTTGAACTCAGTTAAAGGGACCGTTCCTCTTTAATTTGGGGGTTTGAGCTGATTCGTCGATAATGTTAACATTAAAAAACCACAATTAATAATCTAGGTCTCAACGTCCTGTTTAGTTCCGTGTTCTCGAAAATGCGGCGCGACCACGCGCACGTACATACACCGCCGAGTTCACCTACGTACACAATTTTCAAAATGTCTATAAAAATACAGAACCATATTCAAAACATAGCCAAAATTACCACAATCAAAGCTGTGACAGAGGATTTGTAAATATCATGAAAACAACCAAGCAGAGAGAGAGATCAAGGATTGCTGCATTACAGTAACCCAAATTCTGTTGGCTTCAAAGTTGCTCCAAAATAATGTGAATAATGTGAAAATAAAAGACATTAGTAAGAAAATAAAAATACTCCAATCAACCAGCTTCAGAGGCTTGATCAGCGTTTTGAGCTGCGCACTATACTCATTTGAACCAAGACCAAACACCTGATCGTATAATCTGGGAAACCGCCGTAGAAGAGCGAAGGCCCAAACATACTCTGGGTGACTGAGAGCATCTGCGGCTGCGTGCGTCTGCGGCTGACTACTGGTTTAGACGCTTTTCCTCGCAGACGCCTGCAGAACAACTTTAAATGAAATATGTGAAGACGTTTGCGTCTGGTTGCGTCTGGCTCCGGCGCAGATGTGTTGTGATTGTGAGAGCTCAGACGTATACGTATACTAGCTCAGTAGTATTATAGTTTGAAATAATACGAAACGTGTTCGGGCCATCAATGCGATGGAAATATCGAAGTTCAGATTTTATGTTCACTTCTGAGGCAATATAAATACTTGAGTGTAAAGTATAGCTCGAATCTTGAATGGAGACAAGTTATACCCTGTTGAAGTTACACAAATATCTGATGATACTTCTAATGTGTGTGATACACCATCCATAATCGACCCTCCATCGTTCCATGATGCTCTTGATGATGTTTCTTTGAAATGTGTAAATGACAATGTTGACATGTTGTATAATATGCACCTGAGTGGAGTTTCCATGCGTGAACGTTACAGCTGTTTCTATGGTTGCTATCAATTGACCCCTCATCTGGCCCCAATTGTATCTGACGTGTACTTTGATCGCTATGGTTTCCGGTTCAACATCAATCAATCATGGGTACCCTTTCCATCTAGGTCTTCTCACTGAGTCTCAGTAGTATCAACAAATTAGCGACTTGCGTATGTACTAGTTTTTCTTTTTCTTTATTTTCACAAATATCAGTTCATATGGTTTAAACTCGTAATTCTTTGTTTGTCCATCACTATACTGATAAAGTTTATTATTATTTATACTGTGGTCACACGTACTGTACACAAAACACGGAACCACAGTAACAAGAGGGTCGTATAACTTTGCCGACAGTTATACAGTGCCATCTTTCATCTTAGTAAACTGAGCTACAACTCTGTAGTTTTCTGTCGACTGTGTGTTAACCAATTTGCGAAAATAAGAAGACTGTATTTTCTATACGGCAAACAATAATTCATCCGAAAAAAACAGAGGAGAGAGAAAAAGAGAGAGGAAAGAGATAGAGAGGAAGATGTATAGAAAAGAACATGGGAGTTTCTGAGTGCCGAGAATCAGAAAAATTAATGATACATATTTAGATATTTGTTCTTTACGTGGTCTCGGTACTAGGCAGTGGTCATCGTACATGTCACAGATCTTTGTAGTAGCAGCTTCTTCTGAGTCAATCTTGGTAATTTGCCTTCACAGGAGTCATCATGGTGGTTCATCAAATGCTCTAATGACATTGATCCAGTGATTCTCAAGAGACGTCTTGATGGAGGGCAGAGAGAAGTGCTTGTTGTTTGTTGTCAATGTGGTTGACTTTACATGAAATAACTGTTTGGTCTTCAGCCAAACAAATGCTCGACCGATGGCTTCTGTGGTACGGACGCCTCCGGTGACATGACCTGTCTGTGTAATACAGGTTTTGTTGGAGACGGGTGAGTGTTCACGTATTCACATCAGCGATGTCGTTCAAGTTAACTTTAGACCCCGGAACACGCCGCCTGCTAAGCAGTTTGACCGAATAGCCATAGAATAGAATAGAACAGATTCATTCGCGATCCAACACGTAACTTCCATATGTTATGTGGCACTCCAAACGCACATAGTATTACATGCAAGTGAACAGCGCTGGACAATGATGATTGTACCAAATAATTTGTGAGACAGTAGTTACTTCAAAAGAAATAGTGGAAAAATGCAATACATAACGCATTGCTTCACCGAAAACAAACTACACAAATCGTATAAATTGTTGAGTGTGCACTTTGCCTCGCGTAAATACGAGCCTTGCCTGTGAGTCAGTTCTGCAAATTCAGGTACAACTGTAAAGATATCAACGAATGTCGGGACCCCAAGTCGTGCAGCGTCGACAAAAAACAAGGAACGTGCACAAATACCGTTGGTAAGAAATTTCTTTTTCAAATTTTACTATCATCAAAAAACATTAGAACGAAAACACAATTTTATTATACGTTTCCGGAAGTCATCACACTCCGGATCGAGCAAAAAAATTCCAATCACTACACATCCAAAGAATAAATTACTGTGTTGCATGTAGGCATATTGAACAAATCGCCACTCAAATGTTCATTTTATCATTCATGTTTGTTCAGTCACTTTGCTTTGTTACGAGGCGATGATCATCAAACATGACACAAATCTTCGTAGTAGCAGCTTCTTCTGAGTTGATCTTGGCTCATTCTTCTAAAAATACCTCTTTTCAATCTTGTCGTCTTCCTGCCGACGGCTGGACTGAACGAATAGACTTGGCTATGGGATCGTGGAAGAGGGGAACAGACGGCCTCTGTCTACCAACCAACCAAGACTAGGCCAGATAGAGAGCTGAATGAGTACTTGAATGAAAAGACGTAGTGTAGAGAACTTGGAAGCAAGGAAACCGACGGCCACAGTCTACCAAAAGGCTAGAGCTGATAGAATACTGATGACAGACCGATGTACCTACTGTTAAATGATATTCATGTACAGGTTCATACCATTGCGACTGCAACGAGTTTTACGACGGTTCTGACTGTCAGTACTACCACCCAAGAAGACATTGTGCTGATCTGTACAAGTACTGGAACATAAAGACCAGCGGAGTATACACGTGAGTTTTATATAAAAAGGGTCAAGGGAAAAGATTTTGAACCGGTCGAATGTTGAATATATGTCAAAAAAGTCTGACTTTTCGATTTGACACATTCCAGGTTTTTTTCTCGTTTCCAAGTTTTGGATTATTTAAAATTGACGCATGAACTACATAAAAGTATTCCAGAACTGGGCAAAATCACTAAATTGATCACAGTAAACACTTGTATTACTTTTGACTTCGGACGGACTACATTTTTTGGAGCTGATCCTCTCTTATTCAACTAATATGATTTAACGAAACAATCGGGTTTTGAGAATAAGAAAGAGAATTAGACAGAAGGACGAATAGAAAAACGAAAATACCAGAGAAAAATTGAGAGTCATGAATGAGAAAACAGGAAAAAAAAGACAGAAAGAAAAGCAGAGAGAGAGAGAGAGAGAGAGAGAACGTGAATTTTCTTTGCAGTATCAACCCGCCATACGCAATGGGAACTCGACCGGCGCTCTCGGATATTAAAGTTAACTGCGAAATGGAGTCAGGCAAGTAGAATATTTGCTTAAAACAAATATTTTTTGGGAAAGTAAAACAAATCTCTCTATCTGTTTCACAAAGAAGGGGGCACATTTTAGCTCTTTGGGAATTTTCATAGATATTCTGATTCTCACGTCTTAATAACGTAATACTTGTTATGCAACCATGATCACCCAGTAATATGTTGAGGAACTTTTTGTATCCTTACGATAAATTCGATAAATTCGATAAATTCTCCGGAATACGAAATATGAACAGCGGACGAGACCACTGCTATACCTGACAGATGGATGACTAGGATTGAGTAGAAGAAGACCACATTCAAGTCAGCTACGATATACAATGGGAACAATATATAATAAACCGATGAAGCGCGCTATGCAAGTCAGCAGACATACGTTGAAAGGTATTGATAGAAAATCTATTTTTTACAGAACTTCATTCATTTTACCAACAAACGCAGTCGTTGGGGACAGGCAACGCGAAAATGATTGATAAATTCAGTGAATTTGTATATCAGGACGGCGAGATGGGTGGCTGGACACTTATGTCACACGATTCCGGCAGTGGGATGGCGAACAAAACGTTTAGCGAATACGAGGTATAGTCAAAGTCAATCGAAAGATACGAAAGCGCTAGTATTCGTTGTTGATATGTGTAGAACAACCCAGCACGCTGAAGACGGGCCAGAGATGACATTTGGATACGAATGAATCATTTTGTTAATATTTTGATAACACATAAATGTGTCTTTGTTGTTACAAAGATCATTCTACAAACCTAGTTATTTCATGTATTTCAGGTCGGATTCGGTTCTCCAGAAGACCAGAATGTTTGGATCGGGTTGCAAATTATCAATGGTATGACGCAGGAAGTGAACACGAGGTAAAAACTGAAAAGATAATCAATCGGAAGTTGTATACCAATATTAATGCTTCATGTTGGGAAAATGGGTAGCCCCAACAGATTGAAATTAGAAAATAGGAGAAGGATGACAACAATGAGTCGTTGCTACATCTTAAAAGTCAATGAAGAAACTTGTTGGGTGGTGAAAGGCGCATGCAGAAAAGATATTCGAAATTCTGAATGGAAATTTCAAATTTCTGTGTGCCACAATCCCATTAGTTTTCAGTCTCTCGTTGAACATTCACCGTTGTCCGTTGCCAAAGTACCCCTCTGGGAAGAACACTTGGTGCAAGTACAGACATTTTATAGTTAGAGGACCCTCAAGCAATTACCAGGTTACTATTCCAGAGGTAAGTGTACTTCTGTCTGCCCACACGGCGAGACGAGACATTTAATACGCTGACAAAACCTTGTCTGGCATAATTGTATCAAACTTTGGTTGGTGGTGGTGTGGAACTAGGAGTTTGATTCAAAAAGCCGAAAATACATAACTAGACAACGCATCTGCATACACCGAGATGTGCTTTATCGAATCGACTCCTTTTTTTGTACAGACGAATACTATGGTGTGCAGTCATCCTTTTGAACCACAATTTCAGGCAGGTAAGGAATTGGATTTTCCATTGTTAAAGGGCGATGGATGGGCAACATGGGATCTTACCAAACAGGGACCAACATTTGTTGCATACGACACTCCGAAATCTGGCTAGTTTGGGCTGATTAAAACTATCTTGTTATTTTTAAGCGTCACAAATATGTATTCATTGTAGTGATACTTGGTTATTCTCGTTTTCTCGAACTAACTCTCATTTACGTTTGTCGATGTTACTTAATAAATGGTGAGTATTACAGTCTGCTCTGAGGAGTCTCTCAACACCGGCTGGTGGTTCGACACTACCAACAACTCATGTGGAAAGGCTAATCTGAATGGGGTTCGTTCTGAAACACAATTCTATTTATTCTGATTGTCGTCACACCTGTTATGCCCAACACTATATGTCGAGATTCATTAACGACAAGACACGAAAGTTATTTGTATCCACACATAAACTGGAATGTTCTACTTACAAAACACGTAATTAGTTCTACGTATGCCATGGAACCTAGCAGGACCCAATTTATCGTTTAACAGAAATTCAACATCTTTCAGGTGCGCCCTTCGTGTGAAAATGTACACTGGAAAGACTTGAAGCACCCACAAGGCAAACTGACTTGGCATGGTATCCTATTAGCTGACGCTTGGATGTACCTACGTCCAACTGCCTATCCCAATTACGATCCCCATCCAGTAACACCCATCCACTGACTTGTGATGCAGATCGTGATAAATCATTAAACATGGTACACTATATTGACACGGAATGAGAAAACAATATGGTTCAACTCAGGCACTGCAGTGGACGGTCCGTGCACCAAAATAGCAAACTTCCGTCCACGTTTTGGTCTACGGACCGTCCACTCCAGCGCCTAAGAATCCACACTGGGGGTCTGGGTTCTATCAGAATGCTGAATTGAAACGGGAATTCGGACCGCCAAGGTTTTCTGTGAGTAGTTTGAACCAAACTGCAAATCAAACACTCTGACTGAACAAAAACAAATCATACTTGGTAGAAGAAAAGACGAGAGAGAAACAAGAAAAAAACAGAACAGTAGGACAGGCAGTAGGAGCAAGACAGAAGAAAAGAGAGTAGGAGAGAGTTTATATATTTTCGTACCGAATGGTATTGTTATTGTCCAAGAGAATTATATCGTCATGTTGTCCACGTTGTTGTAAGAAAAATTTCGGAATAACATGAATTCTTCCATCAAGATAGTAGGGTGCATATTCAAAGTACAGTTGTTTAGTCTATGCTACCAATTGTTCAGTCGGGCCACTCACAGCTGGCAATTGCTGGTCCATATTCCCAATAAGAATGCATCTCCACAAACCATTATTCTCTTCCGTACCTTCAAGAAGCTTATCGCATGTCCCGGGATCAATGTCATTATTGATAATCCACCATCATATCTGATATGAAGGAGGGCCAAGATTAACTCTGAGCAAGCTACTACTACAAAGATATGTTGCATGTATGATGATCACCATTTCGTCAGAGCGACGTGAATGAACAAATAAAGGGATTGTGTTCATCCAGCCAACTTTCGGCGATTATCATAGATGAAAATTCGCGGGCCGAAAAGGTGCCTTTTCGGCCCGACATTTCCCCCCAAAATGACTCGACTAGGGCCGAATCGGGTAATTTCGTGAAACATTCCATTTTATCAGCTCTTTCGATAATACTTTCACGAGAAGTGAGAACACATACAGTAATGCAATTAATTTTCATCGAAAATTATACATAAGTAATACACAAAGTATCGTTAATCTGGGCGAGCCTAAACTGATGGGTGGCATCATGGGTGGTCCAAAATACTCAACATATCTGATGGAACAAAAAACTAGAACCGATGAGGACAAATCGCCAATAGTTGCAACCCGCAAACTCTAACAATCTCCAGAACCGGAAAATTAAAACTTCAAATGTATCCGATAATAACCGAGTTTATACCTCGACACATGTGACTCCTAGGTAATTAGGCCAGAGATATGGTAAAATACAACTTGGAGAAAATGAATAAAACAATTCTCTGCCATATTTCACCAAAAAGTGCAATAATGGAACCTAATATAGAATAACCGCGTATCCTGTTCTGAATAGTCGATACTCAACTCTGCTTATTGAAAAAAGCCAATACAGTCCGCTCTGCTCCAAAGCAAGTCAATGAGGTGTATGTTGCCCTTCAAAGAATCCGTTCCGCTATAATCTGAGTTTCACGAAAAATTTAAAAAGCTCAAAAAACATTTTTAATGTCTTTCCATAGACCATGGAAAAACTTTCTGACTGAAAACTTGTAAAATTTCCATAACATCAAGCACTTAAAAAGTGAACATGAACATTTTCACTGTGACGCAACTTGACTTCTCTATGTTAAGAATAACTACCACGCTTTATATTATGGAGAGTCACCGCTCTCTATTTTAAGAGAAACTTTCGCGCTCTATGTTAAGGATAACTACCGTGCTCTATGTTAAGAAGAATTCCCACGCTCTATGCTAAGGATGAATATCGCGCGCTGAGTTAAGCAGAACTATCGTGCTCTATGTTAAGGAAAACTTCCGCGCTCTATGTTGAGGATAATTGTCGCGCGCTATGTTAAGGAGAGCTACCGTGCTCTAAGTTAAAGAGAACTACCGCGCTCTATGTTAAGGAGTACTATCGCGCTTCAGGTTAAGGATAACTGCCGCGCTCTATGTTGAGAAGAACTACCGCACTCTACGTTTAGAAAAACTCTCGCGCTCTATGTTGAAATAAACTTTCGCACTCGGGGACTTTTCGAAGACGAAAAAAGGAAGAAACTTCAAGACTTAACCACCGACCTAGAATCATCAAGGTCATCAATAATCTGAGTTTCACGAAAAATTTAAAAAGCTCAAAAAACATTTTTAATGTCTTTCCATAGACCATGGAAAAACTTTCTGACTGAAAACTTGTAAAATTTCCATAACATCAAGCACTTAAAAAGTGGACATGAACATTTTCACTGTGACGCAACTTGACTTCTCTATGTTAAGAATAACTACCACGCTTTATATTATGGAGAGTCACCGCTCTCTATTTTAAGAGGAACCTTCGCGCTCTATGTTAAGGATAACTACCGTGCTCTATGTTAAGAAGAACTCCCACGCTCTATGCTAAGGATGAATATCGCGCGCTGAGTTAAGCAGAACTATCGTGCTCTATGTTAAGGAAAACTTTCGCGCTCTATGTTGAGGATATTTATCGCGCGCTATGTTAAGGAGAGCTACCGTGCTCTATGTTAAATAGAACTTCCGCGCTCTATGTTAAGAAGTACTATCGCGCTTCAGGTTAAGGATAACTGCCGCGCTCTATGTTGAGAAGAACTACCGCACTCTACGTTTAGGAAAACTCTCGCGCTCTATGTTGAAATAAACTTTCGCACTCGGGGACTTTTCGAAGACGAAAAAAGGAAGAAACTTCAAGACTTAACCACCGACCTAGAATCATCAAGGGAGGGACCCGGGCGTAGCCCGGGGTACCTTCCTTGTCTCAATATAATCCGGTAGACGTAGTTTCAAGTATAATAGCCTATCGCGGCAGAAGATGAAATGACTAAAAACGGACATGATGTAGGTTCTAAAAAAAGCAAGTTGTTATCTGCCAGTAGGAAATTCTTGATAGCCGCCATAGAACTTAAAGAGTTACTTGTGTCGGCGTACGAAAAGCATTTGTCTAGGTAAGCACTCGTTATCGATTCTGCTGAAGTTCGAAGTCGCAGCGCATCAAATTGGATGTGTCATAAAAAGTTTACGAATACAAAGAAGAAGTATTTGAACACTAACAACATCCAAATTAAAACAAAGCTCACACTTATCTCTACGTTTCCACGTGAGTTACTTACCCGTCCCCAGAGAAACCAGGATAACACAGACATGTCTCGTCATTGTAGGCGTCTCTACCACAGTAAGCAACCGGTGAGCAACTGTTGGGCTGAACAGCAAAATGTAAATTAATATGACAATCAATTGCTGAATCAGTTTATATTAATAATGCACACGCCTGACTGCCTATCAAACTATATATGCAGGTCTTCTTTCTTCCAAACGTTTCGCTACGCTCGAGCACAAAAAACCTCTTCACAACAACACCTTTCACAGTTGTACAGCTATTGTTACAATAATTTCAACACTGTGTAACAAATGTAATTAGAGGAGACCGGAGAGCAACATGGTTTCTCGTGAAGCTGATGTATCCTACTTTTGATTGGACGCGTTGCGTGTCGCGCGGCATTGTCATGTGAATGTCACATGTACTGATCAAACTAATAAACAAAGTTGAAAACAGCCCAACAACTTAACCTCTGCTCAAGTTGTGTTCCGATATCCTTCAAGTGAAAACGTCTGGTAGAAAAAAAACCGACCTAGCTGTGAAATGTACCATTCATGTACACCGTCTTCAGCTTGCAGTCATCGGTCAAAAAAGGTTTATGAGCTGGAACATTTCAATTCCAACGAAAAACTGAAAATCACAACCTTCCAGTTCTGAGCCGAACATAAGCTCATGTTCAGCATGGAACAAAGTCAAGGCTATGGTTTTCGATATACGACTTTTGATTTGCTGCTCTGAGCTGACATTTGATAGGTTAATTTGAGCGTGTCGTAGGGTGAATTGTTCTCCGGTGGCACCAGGAAAAGGGTAAATTACGAACATGTGGCAGGCATTTTCGTGCCAAGAATAAAACAACTGAGCGGAAAACTACTTTTTTCGTAAAGAACGCATGGTCGTGGCTACCCAGTTAGCTTATAAGGCCAGCCAAACGAGGAATCACAAAAGATCTCCTAGAACCTCGAATTTCACTAGATTACTCAATCAGCAAAGATGAAACTGATATACCCACCGTTTCCGGGTTTGCCAGAAAAATTGTCAAAACCAGTTGCATTCGGTTCAGCGAAAGCGCAGGACACCATAATGGAAATGATGAACGGTCGAAGCATTCTATGAAGAGATGATAATTCCATAACAACTTCTACTGAGAATCTCACTATGATGTTGAACGATCTTGTGTTGGTCGAACCAACAATTTCAAACGGAGAGAACAAAGGCCGATGAAGAAGAGGACGAAAGGGAGAAATGAATTTATTAAAATTACGATAAAGCACAACGAATAATATCGTTCATGCGTTGTTGGTCTAATACAGCTTGTCTATTGACCAATTCTTAAAGAAAGAGATCATCAAAAAAAAATTCTGTATGAACGGCTGTAAAGAAAACAGTGTTCGATGTACGTTGTTTTGTCGCCTGGGTCTCGTTTTAATACCATTCGGGGGCCTCATTAGACGGTTTGGTGCTCTCTTGCACGACATAACATTGATATCATTATTATTGAAAAATGGACCAATATAGTGCGAACAGCACAAAGCGCAAAACATGTGTGTTCTCTACACAAAATTCCTATCGGAAAAAACATTGATTTTCAAGATTTCAAGATTTATTCATTCACTTCATATTGTTACAATATGGTGTTCCTTTATGGCCATCCAAGTATCTCGGTCTCTGCACATTCTCAATATCTCTTCGCCTCGGACATTTTGCGGACGGACACGACCTCTTCTCATTGCACGGTTGAAACTTTGTACGGCCAGCTTCAATTCATCTCTCCATCGAACCACGGGACGCCCACTGCTTCGGATTCTATCAAATGGGCGCCATTCTGTCACAATCAACGACCATCGATCTCGATTCATCTGGGAGATTCTGGAACAAAAAGAGAATTTGAGTTTTGTGGCCTCAAGGACTACATCCTTTAACACCCAGTGATTCCACGCAAGGTGCCACAAGGAAGGCGATCTTGCAATTTTACGTTTAACATGGCACGTTCCATCTTGCGCTGCACGACACGGAGACGATCTTTGTTCCCATTCGATAATGCCCAGGACTCGGCACCATACAGGAGACGCGACATGATAACAGCATGAAGGATTTTCCTTTTCATACTTATCGGGAAACTGGGAGTCTTCAAAATTGTTCGATATTCGTTGAATCCAAAACAAGCGGACGATATTCTTCGGCTTATCTCAGGATCCCAGTTACCGGATATATTCACGGTAACTCCAAGATATTTCACACTTTGCTTCGGAGGAAGAGCGACATCGGCAAATTGTAGAGGGGATACATCATTCTGGTTCGTCATGTATTCTGACTTGGCCATGTTGATTTCGAGACCGACTCTTCCGCAAGCAGCCATGAACTCCTTGATCATTCTCTTCAGCGTGTCTTTATCCGGAGCAAAAAGCAGGCAATCGTCGGCAAATAGCAAATGGCTTAAAGACTTTCCGTTGACACGAATTCCGAGCTCAGACCAATTCAGTTCTTTCAAAGCAACATCGAGCACTGTGGTGAACAGGCGTGGTGAGATGACATCTCCTTGGCGGACGCCTCTTCGGATTTCGATCGATACATCTTGTCCATTAACATCGATGGAGCATTTTGAAGCAAGATAGACGCTTCGAAGGACGTCAACGAGTGGCTGTTGTATTCCAAGTGTAGTCAGGGTGTTCCATATTCCTTAATGATGGACACGGTCAAATGCTTTGGACAAATCAACAAAGCATAGAAAGAGTGGCATTCTGTATTCACGGGCCCTCTTGATGACTTGACGCAAAATGTGGATGTTGTCCGATGTACCATACTTTCTCCGGAAACCGCACTGCTCTTCAGACATTTGTTCATCGAGGAGTGGTTCAATTCGGTTGAGAACACATCTTGACAGAAGCTTGTAAGAAGTGTTCAGAAGCGTGATTGGTCGATAGTTGGCGATTTCGGACACTTCTCCCTTTTTGAACAAGAAACGAGTTTTGGACATCATCAGGCTAGCCGGTATGTCGTCTCCAGCAAGTATTTGGTTGAACATTCTTGTAATATCAATGAGCACGACTGAGCCAGACCACTTTATTGCCTCAGCGGAAATCCCACCCAAACCAGGAGATTTTCCGGAACGAAGGGAATCGATTGCGCTGCGGATCTCTTTCTCCAAAAATGGCGGTGTGCTGTCCTCCATCCAACTCGGAACTGGATTCATTTGCGAGTCATCTTCGTAGAGCTTATTGTAGAAACGCTTGGCTATAGATGAAAGCTGATCCGGATGATACTGCACGACAACGTTTTCGTCCTTCAGTCCGATTATTTTGTTCCGGCGGTTGGATCCTTCCTGCATGACCTTTCGAAGACCACCACCGCGAGATAGGGCATTGCGGAGAGCGGAATCACGTCTTCGACGAACGTCTTCTTTTCTGCTGAATCTTGCGAGTTTGCTGATCTGAGTGAACTCCAGACGTCCCCGGATAGTTCGGCAGTTTTGGAGAGCGTCTTCTTTTCAAAAGATCAATGGTGGCATCTGACATGAAGGGATTCAACGGTCGTTCACACTTTGCCACTTCATATGCGGTCCGAATCCGGAAGATGAGATCATTGTACACTTCTTCTACAGAACCATCTTCATCCACGGGGTCTCCAGATGTGAGAATGCCATGATCGAACATAGCCCGGTTGACATATTTCTCGGTCTTCTTCTTGTCTATTAGTCTGTGTTTTCGTTGTAAACCGATCACGATTCTCAAAAGACGGTGGTCGCTGTCGAAATCGAAACTTCCCAGAACGCAGACGTCAGAGACTGACAAATTAGCATGCGAAAACACGTAGTCGATTCGGCTCAAAGTTGTTCCATTGGGCGAGCGCCAAGTCCACGTACGTTTTTCTTTTTTCTTGAAGAATGAGTTGAACGAGCGGTAGGGTTTGCTTTGTAACCAATCGAGAAGTATTCGGCCTCTATCATTTCGACTATCGAACGCAAATATTCCTAGCGCACTTTCTTGATTTTGACGGGATCCGAGACGAGCATTAAAATCTTCAGCAATTTTAGGTACACGATCCTTACAATTTGCGGTTATGTTGTTTAATTCTGACAGGAAGTAGTTGTAGTCAGCATCAGGATACGCAGAAGTCGGGGCGTTATTTGATATTAATCGAAATTTTCGTTTTCTCATGGTTACATCGAGGTATGAAAGGCGGGACGATATTGAACAAAAGCATTCGACATTTCGGGAATTTTCGCTAGAGACCAGAAAACCGGTTCCATGTGTACTGTTAAGAGAGAAATGATAAAGAACATCACCATTTGGCAGAGTCTCCCCCACAGTTCCAAGTCGTTTGGTTTCTTGCAACGCCACGAAGTTCCAATTGATCTTCTCGAGTTGTTGTTGTAAGAGTTGCATTGTGGACGTCTTTCCAAGGCCACGGCAGTTGAGAGTGCACAGGTGGAAGGCACGAGGTAGGGAGTTGGGACCCATGGCTTCCCCAGTTCCAGCTTGTGTCTTGAGTTTGCAGTCAACGATTGGCCGAAAACAAATCGCAGGCAGAGCGAAATGAAATGCAACCGCACGTGACAAGAGATGGAAGCAAACTCCATTGAATAGGCCAAAAGTTCTCAATTAATGAAAAAATTGGTTATGTATTTGAATTTGAAACGATAACACATTATTTTAATTTTATTGTTGCGACGCTCGAGACTTGAGACGAGTGAAAAGTTTGAACAACGAGTGAATAGTTTAATGAGTGAAAAGCTGAAACAACTACGGTATTTGGAAATTAGCAATACAGTGTGATCATAGTTTTGATCAACCTGAAGTAATCGGGTTTAGAGTGTAATATGCGACAAACTAGAATCCTCGTTGGGTAAGATTCCATTTTGCCCATTCATCGGAGTCCTGTAGATATCCCTCCCATTTTTCACATACCTGAAGTTGAACAAATAACTCAGGCACATCAAAACTATGATTGTAGCTCATTTTCCAAACTCCGTAGTTGTTACAACTAACTAACCTTGCGATATATAAGTCTCAGTCACAACTATGTAATCATCGTAGTAGTATTTGATTTATTCTCGTTTACATTTATCAATACTACATAAACAATTGTAAGATTTCTTCGGAACCGGCTGGCGGTTCGACACCACCAACAACTCAATGTTCTTAGGTTGATTTCATACCATGATATTTGTCTGCAAAAAGGAGTCAGTTTGATCGATCATGACTTTATGTATGCTGACGCACTGTTCAGGTATCCATTGTTGGTTTTCTGAAACGAATATTTGGTTTTCACTGTCAACAACATCAGCTTAGTACAATTATTCCAACTACAGGAATCTTTTTTCAGCGTCACCCTCAACCTTGTCACTTTTATGTGCAGGTATAGTATTCGAATGACTATTCCATTTACTTGTTCGGATTATATATGATTCGAATCGTAAATTGAGTGGTTAGGGATGTGCTTTCTTCGAAATCTTATTCACGGTTCATCAAGTGATTAACTCAACCTCACGTCAATTCTGACATTTTTCCTTTGCGCTCTGAACCTTGGCTTTTTCTCGGTCAAATCGGACATGAAGCAAAAAGTTGAGAGAACACCATGTGCTACATTAGTTCATGTTTGTGTCGAGTATATGAATATGTGGAATAGATATTGAAATAGTGAAATCACGTGATTGCCCACAAATAAGGCAATATGTGGGCCGTCGTCAATGCGAATCACACGTCTCGCCGTGTGGGCACATGAAACTACAATTTACTTCTAGAATAGTAACCGGGTAACTTTTATTTGTTTTTTCGCATTGTTTATTGAGTGGGCAGAATGTACTGGCCCGGTTTCTCATTGGGAGATGCCAATGGCCGATTTTTGTGAGCTCGAATGGCGTTGAGCAAAACCTGAATAGAGTTTTACAGATTACTCAGACATTTGTTCTGCTAAATGATTGGGGTTATGTGTGGAACTATAAAACTTGCAGTATTAGCACAAAAACTATAACAAATTATTCTCAACCTTGATCAGATTTCGATAGCTGAAGTTTTGCTTTAATAGCTTACTCGGCTGTTTGAGCTTACAACTCACGGCCAATGATTGAACCTCGGTCCAACCGCTTGGCCTAACAACGATTCTCATAAAATTAAACCCGTGAAGTGGCTTTATCGAAAGATTAAAATGCAATAAATCAATAAATCTGGTTTCGTCCACCTGTAGAGTCAGTATAGCATCACAAGTGGGTTAATATACTTTTAGGAAAGAGAGCAGTAGAGTATACTAACTAACAAAAGTATTTAACACATATTCGATCTTCAGTACAATCCTTATTCAGTGACACGGAAGCAATCAACAAATCGGCCATCACTAATTCAATAAACGGTCACAGTAGGTGCGTCAACATGTCCATTCCTCATAATCTCTCCAGTCCTTCACTAATTTTGGTGCCACACAAATTCAAAATATTGCGATCCGACACACAAAAATAAATTACTGGAGAAACAAGAAAATTGAGCGTTGTCTCGTACTCGTTTTCCCTTTCTTGCAAATTAATCACGAAATAACCACACAAAAACTGCTGCACTCTCCCTCCTTCTGATATGATGCAAGACAAAAAACACAACTCAAATCACCATTCAGCTCTTTTTCCTCAACACAGAAAATTATAAACTGCATTCATCATCTCGCTACTCGACAGAAAATATCACTTCCAAAATAGTCATCTTTCTTGCCATCCATTTTCGAATTGCGTCGAACAAAAAAAATTCCATTCCCTCCAATTTGCTCAAATTCATCGAATATTCACTACGAACCAGCTCTGGAACATTCCAATCATGAGTTTCACTTCCTTCGCAACCGATCACAACATAAGAAGAATACGAATTCACCAAACATAAACAAAAACGAAAATGTGGCGTCAAAATCGAAATTTTTCGCGCCTCACTTTAGCAATGGGTCAGATTATTTGCATTCGGTCACAGCTTGCTCAAATCATCAAAAATTCTTCCAAATCGAGACAATTCGAGTTCACATTGCAGAACTAAATGATTCACACAAACTACAGGCATTTCACTCAATTCGCACATTATCCATTTGCCGATGCACCATTTCGCGCCGGCATCGTGTGTTCGCATGCTCAAATAATAGCCAAAAGTTAAAGTTAGCCAAAAGAAGACAAGTCAGCTCTTGCTAGGCAAGAAACCGACTGTCCAGTGCATCTACGGTGGTTCAGTGGTATTTTACACACGATACAGGGCGATATTCTATTCCTCAAAGAGAAATATCACGTACAAGTTTCAACCTTGCTTTCACAGCACATTTTCACTCTTGCCTTTGTGTGAATCATATAGAACAGAACATATAATTACATAGGATTCATATACTATATTGTCTATAAACATTAAAATAATTAATATGTTAAATACAACAATCTTCTCATCACTTGGTTACAATTACGAGCATCACAGAATATTGCCAGTCAGTTACATCATCTTAGTAGCTCAGGGGAGAGCGCTTCACTATTGCAGTTTCACATGTTATAATTGCTCACAATCACATTTGCATCATTCCTTCACATTTCACTTGCTACATACTCACATGACAGAAAGGTACCAACCTAAAGATTTTAGGCCAATTGCATAGATGTAAAAAGAAAGATACGCAGCCAAAACTCGTTGATACGCAGCCAAATTGGTCGTGCGTCAAGAGAAGGCGCACTCACTTTGCGCCAGCGCGCGTTGCTGACACAATCACAAAATACTCGCTATCGCGTACGCGACACTCCCCCAAAACACAAGTAAAACAGCTAACAAAGTGAAGCTACAGTCAAAAACAACGACAGACCTATCAATGAATATACAGCTAACTAACTAAGTTATTAAAAACTATACTTGATCATGACGTGTAGACGAAAACCGCCTGCGAGGCGGAATGAAGACGTCGAGCAGCCTCCCCCACGGCGAAGAACGAAGCTGGACGATGACCCGGAGCCGCTCCACAGTAATTGTCCCATTTCTTTTCACATCGCTCTGAATGATGTGATTGCATAAAACATCATTCAATCACTTTGTTGCTCTCAACAATTGCTCACTTTCCCATTCCACTCAAGTTCACAATATACTATAATTTGCTTTCGCTCACACCACACAACATTGTCACAAAAATAACTTGCACTTGCTCACTCACTCTACAATAAACAGAAAGGAATACAGCCAGCCATGTTTCAAGCTATTGTGTTTTACGTACATCCACATTCCCATTTCGCAAAGCATTATTCGCGGCATGATTATTCAAGTTCTGAACATTCTGATGTGGACAGAAAGTATTCATAGCATTTGCATTGTTCACTCTCGCGTCACCATTTTGCGGCTGTTGATGCCAATGTCCATTCACGAAAGGTTGATCACCTTGTGCAAACTGATTCATTGCAAGAAAAGCTCCGCTATTTGGATGAGCTGAAGGGTTGCACTGAGGGACACTCACAAAACTTTGCTTCACATAGTTGCCGTTATAGTCTGAATCATTCCCACTGAGACCTCGGCAATGTGCCAACAAAATTTCCAGGCTGCTTTTCATTATGTTAAAATTATCCAAAACAGTAGAAGTTTTTCTTAACGGTAGCTGACCTATGCTGCAGTACGTGGGTGAAAATTCTTCTCCTAGAACATTTATTTCTATGAAATATATTCATCCGAAAAATCAATGGCACGCTGCCAAAGTCTCAGTGGGATCGGGGACAACTATACCACTACCTAACTCACACAAAGCACGATTATGCAACTGGTAACATTTCGAGCAATTACTCCAACTGCAATATTTCGCCTGATGACCAGTTTTCAAACACTTGAAACACAAATTCAAGCTTTTCGCGAGCACTTTTCTCTCTTGCACATCTCTCACAGTCCAACATTTTTCCTCACTATGCCCACTACGATTGCAAAAGACACAAACATGAGATGAAGATCTTGCTGAGTTGTTACTCACACCTACATTTGCCAGCAAGGTGGTAGTATCAAATTGGTCACTAATGCAATCTCTCACAGCTTGCTCTTCCTTGATAATCTCATCCAAGTTATTCAACAAATCCCTAACTTTCCAAGTACTACCATCCTGATATTCGCGCCTAGCTAACTCTCTGATAATAGAAGGTTGAAACTTCTGTTTTATCATATTCATTGTAGCAGTAGAATCCTCACAGTTTTCATATTGCATCAATTGCGTCATAATACTTCGAACTTGAATGAAGACAGAAACTAAAGAGGTCACTTCCGTGGTTGCAGTCGCTATTCTCTGCAATCTTCGTACCAGCTTGACTTTCACTTCGCTAGGATTGTGATAATTTTTAACCAACAAGTCACATGCAACCTTGTAATTAGTTGCTGTCGGTTCAAAAGGATCCAAAAGTAGCGCTGCGTCACCTTTCACCAGAGATTTCAGATGCAACATTCTATCAATATCATTCAAGTCCGGGTTATCATGAATCGCTGCACGAAACATTGCCCAGAATGAAGTGAATTCATCAGAATTTCCGAGGAAAGATCGCAATTCAATAGGAGGAATTCTCACACTAATACCAGTCAAAGGTCTTCTACTTGTAAGAGACGAGTTATTCTGACTTGCATTCACACTTACTCTCGCAGCAGTATTGCTCACTACACTACTAGCATTTCGAATCAATGTTGCTCGCTCCATTTCCGAAACTACAAACTCAAGTTCTATCTTTCGCACTTTCAAGACACACAAAGATTCAGAATCATTCTGAATAGTCACCGCGGTAGTAACTACAAATATATATCAACTCTGAGAAACTTAGGTGGTGGTAGTAACTACAAACATAAATCAACTCTGAGAAACTTAGGTGGTGGTAGTAACTACAAACATATATCAGCACTAAGAAAGTTAGGGGAAGGTAGTGTTATCTTAATCAGTTCCCAGTGAAGACATCCCTTTTTTAATCAACAAATATATGCTGTCTCGAAATACAGCCCAGCGGTTGTGGTATTGATACGGTAGTTAAGTCAGAGCATTTGTCAGAACAGTCGCTTTAGTATAGAATGTATACAATATTATTATATCTTTGTTCACCTATGTTCTCTACACCATTCTCTTTTTTGGCAACCTTTCGCGTTTCGAACTTTCGTTCCGTTATTACACACTGTGTAATAAATATTTGATTTGATTTGAAGCTAATGAGAAGTTCAAGGATGAGATAACAACTGATGATAACTTGACATGTCATGCTGCAAGGAAGATTCGGTTGTACTTGAGAGATACTGGAGTCAGATTGAATCATGCATTGCTAACTTGGAGACACGTTGTGCTAGTGCGAAAGCGTATGCGCAGCGACTTGGTGATGATAATGCAAGGACTACTGTGAGATAGCGGCGCATGGTGTAGAGTTGGATCATGCGGTGACTATTCAGAATGCTTGTGAATCTTTGTGTGTCTTGAAAGTGCGAAAGATAGAACTTGAGTTTGTAGTTTCGGAAATGGAGCGAGCAACATTGATTCAAAATGCTAGTACTGTAGTGAGCAATACTGCTGCGAGAGTAAGTGTGAATGCAAGTCAGAATAACTCGTCTCTTACAAGTAGAAGACCTTCGACTGGTATTAGTGTGAGAATTCCTCCTATTGAATTGCGATCTTTCCTCGGAAATTCTGATGAATTCACTTCATTCTGGGCAATGTTTCGTGCAGCGATTCATGATAACCCGGACTTGAATGATATTGATAGAATGTTGCATCTGAAATCTCTGCACACGACTCAAAGCGCAGCCTGCCGGCAGTTAAGGAGCTCGGCAGCCTGCCGGCAGACTGCTGGCGGGCTGCCGGCAGGCTGGCGGCGTTGAAACGGCTATTAGGAAGACAGGCACGCTGCCAGCTGGGAAACGGCAGCCATTCAGCAGTTGGGCAGATTGCTGGCAGCCCGCTCGCGGTTTGTCGGCAGCTAATCGGCAATTAGGAAAATAGACCGCTTGGCAGACTGACATGCGGTGAAGCGGCGGGTTGTTGTAGCCAAGCAGAGCAAGCTAACCTAATCCGAATTTCGGTAACCTATTTTGGGTTTGTCCGATTAGTCACCACACGTTTACCGGATGAACGATATTCCGCTAAACTAAAAATCAGGTTAACAGCAATGCAACCGGAGGATTCGAGTGCGAACCAGTTAACGAAAGTAACCACTTGGTTAGTGTAAGTGTTCGATTCGCCCGTTCGGTAACATGTTCGCTAATCGATCTCGAATCTAGGAATAAGCCAAAAGGTAACCAATTAACCAAAGTAACCAACTTGGTTATCTCGTTAACGTTAGATCAAATTCCTCATCAGCTTTATTTTACTCAATTGGTGAACAATACACAGGAGCACAGGTAACCTAACCGGTTGTCGTAAACTTTTTTAGGTTACTTCACAGGTAACCGGTAAGTAACCTAAAACTAAATTTGGGTTACCGTACAAACTAACGATGATAATCATTGCGTTACAAAAACAGGTAATCGGTTTTCTTTCATTTTAGGTTACCAACCGATTGCCTGTGAGGTAACCTGAAAAATGGTTATCAAAAACCGGTTACGTTACCGAAAAACCCAGTCAGTTAGAGAATTGGCCCCCTTCGCAGTCAATAAAAGGTTTAAAATCATCCAACTAAGAGATTCGTGTTCGAATAGTTCAGTGAACTCGAAATTCATGTGTATTAAAACAATTGATGATTATGATAGTGAATGAGGTACGCTTTTAGCCATCTATTTGGTGAAATTACGATAAATAATGGCGCGAATATGTAGTTACGATGTGATACTGAGAAAGGATGAAGAACTTCTTTGTCAAACCAAAGATGATTCACAGATTATTCACATGAACACGCCAATTCCATCAGGAGTTCGATTCTGCGAAAAGTCTTCTCACTGCCGGGATTTAAATCCAACGACCAATGCGATCATCACGTCCGCGGTTTACAACTTGAACATAATAAACTATGCGTCGTAGTTTTCATTTGCCAATATTTTCATCGTTTTCATTATAAATTTTTGTTGTATTTTTTCAATCTAACTGAAATGTATTTGTTATTGTAGTTTAGTGTGTCGCTTATTCTGTATTTGGAAAGAGTTTGCACTTGTGGTCGTTTTCTTTGCTTGCTTTTGGATGTATTTTGCGATTTTTACGTAGTTTGGAAATTTACTTCTTGAAAACCGCACATAATGATGTAGGTTGAGTTATTTTGAAATCAATATTTCTTGTAGTCTCTCCTCATGTGCAGATCAGAAATCATTGAAAAAACCCGTCCCGTCAGAAAACACGTAATACAATTGGGTGTTGGGCCCATTGGAAAACAACCGGAGACGGTAGAGTATCAAGGTTTATTCAACTCAAGACAAATGAAAGAGTCTAAGGAAATGGAGGCGGCATCCCGCTTTGGTCGTACGGACCTCTCCGCCTTTCGGTTTGCTGTTGCGGGGCGCTACCTGTAATCATAACATTAGTCAGCGTTGCGACGTCCTTACGTGGAGCGATATTACAGGGGAATCACGTAGGTTCCTTTGGTCATCAAAGGAATCTTATTTTGGAAAGTTTAAAAACCTATGTTACTATTGGAATACCCTGGGAAATGGAATGGTACCATACTTGTTGATAGATTTACGTAATCACGGAAAGGGGGTGGTGGATCGAACTAGAAGTTTCTAGAAAAGTCGCTGCTACCAATTGGGTGTTGGGCCCATTGGAAAACAACTGGAGACGGTAGAGTATCAAGGTTTATTCAACTCAAGACAAATGAAAGAGTCTAAGGAAATGGAGGCGGCACCCCGCTTTGGTCGTACGGACCTCTCCGCCTTTCGGTTTGCCGTTGCGGGGCGCTACCTGTAATCATAACATTAGTCAGCGTTGCGACGTCCTAACGTGGAGCGATATTACAGGGGAATCACGTAGGTTCCTTTGGTCATCAAAGGAATCTTATTTTGGAAAGTTTAAAAACCTATGTTACTATTGGAATACCCTGGGTAATGGAATGGTACCATACTTGTTGATAGATTTACGTAATCACGTACAATACGATTGAACGACACACTGAATATTGTTTGTCTTTGACTTTGATTGTTTTATAAATAGAACACGTATTTATTAGTCTATTCCACATTATTTCAGTCTCCAGAGGTGTGGTAAGTCTTGACAAATTTCAGGGACTAATACTTGCTGCTTGAATTCAGCAGAGGACCAGAAATAGATTACTCGCTGCTGCCAGGGACGCCTTACAGTTCACATGTTATATCCGGAGTTTTTGTAAAACAGGTGAGTACTACAAAGTCGTCTTTTAAAAGCAGGTATTAAATAAGTTTATCAGAAAGGCTCGGTCGCAGTGGCCGAGGCACTTGGGGTAAGAACCCAATACTTTGAACAACGAACCACTTTTTTAGATAACATCTTACAAATTCGCTCATTTTTTATGCAAAATCATGTTTTTTTTCACGTATTAGGATGAAAAACGGGTGAATTTTTGTAGATTAGTCACACCTTACTGGTGTATGTTTGCTTCTTTTAGCAAAAGTGTATATAAATTCAGTTTGAATGGCCTCATGCCTGTCCTTCTTAGATTTCGACAGTTTGAGGAAGGAGGGGAATTAAATCAGCAGAACCACTAAATAAACAAAAAAGGATTAAGCAAAACAAAAATAAATCAAAAATTCATTGATAAAACACTAATATAACCAACAAACATCAGTAAAGTCCTACTGAGCGACAAAAAGTAATCCGTTTTCAGATGTAAAAACGTGACAGGTCATGATTTCTCATCAAAAGTAGAACGATTTATTTCTTTTCGGCGAAAAAGGTGTCCGTTTTTTCGAATTATCCTGACTTCGGATAACTTTACTGGTGTGTAAATAATTAATGATATATCTATAAGTGTTAGAATGTTGAATAAATATAGATTCACATAGTTTCGCCTTCTGAATCATGTCCTTTTAAATGGTTACGCACATTTGTTTGAGTCGGACTGGCATTTAACTATTTTCTATTTCACCTATGCCACGGTATACGCATTAATTATTATTGCAGGCAACCCACGGCCACATACGTCGGTTTTGTGTGTCTCCTGCTCTACGGTTAGCGGGTTAGCCACAAGGTAGGTGATATTAATTTTCAAATAATATTCTCAAGTGTTCAGACTTGAAATGAAATGAGAAGGGAATGAACTATTAGGCGGTTCTTAATGTGGGTAACCGCACGATTTTGATTCCGATTTTTCGAAATTTTACAAATGAGGACCCATTTGTGATGAAAACAAAGTAGCATCATCCTGCAGTAATTGAACAGTATATCGAATCTAGCATATCATACAAGATAATGTTTCGTGCATTTCTGTGATCTATTTAATCCAAAGTCACAAGTAAAATGAGCAAATTCATGATTTTATGTGTCGTTAATTGACTCGCGTGGCCCCCTACTAAATTTGTCCGAATAGTCAAACAAAATCAGAAAACGGGCTCCTTTGTCTATTGTCTTCGAAAACGAGGAAATTTATATATTTTTGATGCGAATCCATTTATTCGCTCGTGTTTTAATCTAAAAACGGAATCCTTCTTTTCGAATAGTTGAACCTCACTGGTTTATGCACAATACACGTGTCTATTTAGATTATTGTTTTAAATTTGTATATTGATTATTGTTTTTACAGAAATGGGCGCCCTCAATTGGTCAAGTTTTGGAGCGTCCTTTCCTGTTCCCTCTTGTTCCCTCTTCTCTCGAGTGCAGGGAGTTAATAACTTGATGAAGGTTAGTTGGTCTTGTCTCTTGTTTGTTAAAATTATGGGCCAACCATCGAGTGATGTGTATGAGTAATGAGTCATTGAGATATGTGAAATTTTCCATAAGTGTTACAATAAACCGTGCGAAACCCCGTTAGTTGACAGTGGCAGAGGGAGAGGGCCAGAGAGTATCCTTAATTTTTCCACCAAGTAAATCTTACCATTTCAGCAATTTTTTTTGGGAGGGAGGCCGGGGAATTAGTTCTTATTAGGTTACGAACTTCATTCAAATTGGGTGTTTTTAACAGTACACTAGTAAAGTTATTCGGATAGCCACAGAATCATACCCTAAATGCCTCAGAGTTGTGACTTTTTCAAACAGGGGGTCATGCCCTCCCCCTCAGCCATTATAAGGGGGTTTTGCCCTTAATTTAGAAAATCGCTAAATCAGACAATTTTTGAGGGGGGGGGGTTGCCCAAATCTTCGGACCAAAAACAGGGTTTTTTTCTCAAAACGCTGAGCATTTAGGGTATGCACAAAATTCAACGAATCAGTTATCTATACGCCAAACTCGGGGGGAAATTTCAATTCTTCACCGAAAATCATGATATTTTGCGTATTTCAATGACATTATTTTTTTTCAATTATTATTATTATGACATGTATAATCTGAAGTTCAAACCCAGTCATGAAACATATCGTCAATTAAGTAGCACGATATCTCGGTATCCTTGATCTTTTGTACGTTATCAAGGCTAATTACTTAGCATTTTCAGGCATGCTAGCCGCCGAATGCGCTTCTCGGACACCACCTAACAAGATTCTATGAGAAAAGCGGTGGCGTTCTCAGAAAAACTACCCAACTCTACGATCAACAATATACGAAATACGTAAATAGTGAAAAAAACATCTGGGAAACAGAGTTTTCAGGTAAAATCTAAGAATCAGTTTGCTCAGAACTAGGAAATTCGCAGTATCTTTTTTCGAAAAACAGGATCCTAGTTCCTTGCTCACATACGCAGTATCTTTTTTCGAAAAACAGGATCCTAGTTCCTTTCTCACATACGCAGTATCTTTTTTCGAAAAACAGGATCCTAGTTCCTTTCTCAGATACAACCACTTTCAACTCACACCTATATCTCTTTCAATTAGATTAGGAGACCGGCTGATTATCACCACTTATATGCGGGGTTTAAGTTATACTAATTATGTTCTATGCGTGTGTCTTGTGTCACAGTGGGAGTTGGACAGCTTTCACCACTCTGTTTTATTTCATTTCATTCATACAATCATTTCAGGGCGTACGCCAACGACATCACCTACAACCCGAACGGGACTTCCGTACCGCGCCCTCGTCAGTCTGATGTCTGGCTCGCAGTCAAAAAATTATCAAGTTCAAAAATAATTGATTCATGTCCGGTAGGCCCACAGTCTAGCCTTTGAAGCTGCTTACATATCCGCATAGCTTCACGTTTTCTCGGTATCCATTCAGCTATCTCGTTTTCTCACTCACGCTTATTCATTTTCCATTCATTACATCGTTTGTTTATTGTACATTCCCGATAGAGACCATATTTCGTTTGTTTGTTGTCGTTGTTTTGAAATATTGAAATAAAACCATCATTCATGAAAGTGTAGCTTGAATTCAATAAATTTCTTCCCAATATGCGCAGGCTGCCGGCGGTAAGCGGCAGTCTGCTGGCAGCCTGCCAACTGACCGCCGCCTACCGGCAACCTGCTGGCTGGCTGCCGGCGGTGAGCGGCAGCCTGCCGGCACGCCGCGGTTCCCCGCGGTTTTGCCGCCGGCACCCTGCCGCTTAACTGCCGGCAGCCTGCGCTTTGAGTCGTGTGTGGTGAAAGGTGACGCAGCGCTACTTTTGGATCCTTTTGAACCGACAGCAACTAATTACAAGGTTGCATGTGACTTGTTGGTTAAAAATTATCACAATCCTAGCGAAGTGAAAGTCAAGCTGGTACGAAGATTGCAGAGAATAGCGACTGCAACCACGGAAGTGACCTCTTTAGTTTCTGTCTTCATTCAAGTTCGAAGTATTATGACGCAATTGATGCAATATGAAAACTGTGAGGATTCTACTGCTACAATGAATATGATAAAACAGAAGTTTCAACCTTCTATTATCAGAGAGTTAGCTAGGCGCGAATATCAGGATGGTAATACTTGGAAAGTTAGGGATTTGTTGAATAACTTGGATGAGATTATCAAGGAAGAGCAAGCTGTGAGAGATTGCATTAGTGACCAATTTGATACTACCACCTTGCTGGCAAATGTAGGTGTGAGTAACAACTCAGCAAGATCTTCATCTCATGTTTGTGTCTTTTGCAATCGTAGTGGGCATAGTGAGGAAAAATGTTGGACTGTGAGAGATGTGCAAGAGAGAAAAGTGCTCGCGAAAAGCTTGAATTTGTGTTTCAAGTGTTTGAAAACTGGTCATCAGGCGAAATATTGCGTTGGAGTAATTGCTCGAAATGTGACCAGTTGCATAATCGTGCTTTGTGTGAGTTAGGTAGTGGTATAGTTGTCCCCGATCCCACTGAGACTTTGGCAGCGTGCCATTGATTTTTCGGATGAATATATTTCATAGAAATAAATGTTCTAGGAGAAGAATTTTCACCCACGTACTGCAGCATAGGTCAGCTACCGTTAAGAACAACTTCTACTGTTTTGGATAATTTTAACATAATGAAAAGCAGCCTGGAAATTTTGTTGGCACATTGCCGAGGTCTCAGTGGGAATGATTCAGACTATAATGGCAACTATGTGAAGCAAAGTTTTGTGAGTGTCCCTCAGTGCAACCATTCAGCTCATCCAAATAGCGGAGCTTTTCTTGCAATGAATCAGTTTGCACAAGGTTATCAACCTTTCGTTAATGGACATTGGCATCAACAGCCGCAAAATGGTGACGCGAGAGTGAACAATGCAAATGCTATGAATACTTTCTGTCCACATAAGAATGTTCAGAACTTGAATAATCATGCCGCGAATAATGCTTTGCGAAATGGGAATGTGGATGTACGTAAAACACAATAGCTTGAAACATGGCTGGCTGTATTCCTTTCTGTTTATTGTAGAGTGAGTGAGCAAGTGCAAGTTATTTTTGTGACAATGTTGTGTGGTGTGAGCGAAAGCAAATTATAGTATATTGTGAACTTGAGTGGAATGGGAATGTGAGCAATTGTTGAGAGCAACAAAGTGATTGAATGATGTTTTATGCAATCACATCATTCAGAGCGATGTGAAGTGAAATGGGACAATTACTGTGGAGCGGCTCCGGGTCATCGTCCAGCTTTGTTCTTCGCCGTGGGGGAGGCTGCTCGACGTCTTCATTTCGCCTCGCAAGCGGTTTTTGTCTACACGTCATGATCAAGTATAGTTTTTAATAACTTAGTTAGTTAGCTGTATATTCATTGATAGGTCTGTCGTTGTTTTTGACTGTAGCTTCACTTTGTTAGCTGTTTTACTTGTGTTTTGGGGGAGTGTCGCGTACGCGATAGCGAGTATTTTGTGATTGTGTCAGCAACGCGCGCTGGCGCAAAGTGAGTGCGCCTTCTCTTGACGCACGACCAATTTGGCTGCGTATCAACGAGTTTTGGCTGCGTATCTTTCTTTTTACATCTATGCAATTGGCCTAAAATCTTTAGGTTGGTACCTTTCTGTCATGTGAGTATGTAGCAAGTGAAATGTGAAGGAATGATGCAAATGTGATTGTGAGCAATTATAACATGTGAAACTGCAATAGTGAAGCGCTCTCCCCTGAGCTACTAAGATGATGTAACTGACTGGCAATATTCTGTGATGCTCGTAATTGTAACCAAGTGATGAGAAGATTGTTGTATTTAACATATTAATTATTTTAATGTTTATAGACAATATAGTATATGAATCCTATGTAATTATATGTTCTGTTCTATATGATTCACACAAAGGCAAGAGTGAAAATGTGCTGTGAAAGCAAGGTTGAAACTTGTACGTGATATTTCTCTTTGAGGAATAGAATATCGCCCTGTATCGTGTGTAAAATACCACTGAACCACCGTAGATGCACTGGACAGTCGGTTTCTTGCCTAGCAAGAGCTGACTTGTCTTCTTTTGGCTAACTTTAACTTTTGGCTATTATTTGAGCATGCGAACACACGATGCCGGCGCGAAATGGTGCATCGGCAAATGGATAATGTGCGAATTGAGTGAAATGCCTGTAGTTTGTGTGAATCATTTAGTTCTGCAATGTGAACTCGAATTGTCTCGATTTGGAAGAATTTTTGATGATTTGAGCAAGCTGTGACCGAATGCAAATAATCTGACCCATTGCTAAAGTGAGGCGCGAAAAATTTCGATTTTGACGCCACATTTTCGTTTTTGTTTATGTTTGGTGAATTCGTATTCTTCTTATGTTGTGATCGGTTGCGAAGGAAGTGAAACTCATGATTGGAATGTTCCAGAGCTGGTTCGTAGTGAATATTCGATGAATTTGAGCAAATTGGAGGGAATGGAATTTTTTTTGTTCGACGCAATTTGAAAATGGATGGCAAGAAAGGTGACTATTTTGGAAGTGATATTTTCTGTCGAGTAGCGAGATGATGAATGCAGTTTATAATTCATGAAAAAGTGGGGGCCCAACGACTGTGAGATTTGTCTTCTGCTGTGCGCCCCTTAGACAACTACTCTCAAATGGAGCAGCTACTGCTACAAAAACCGAAAAATACTCATGTCTAACTGTTAATTACAAACATACAAAAGTCGTAAAATATTTTCTCAAACCTGTAAACTAGAATCTACAAGTCACAGCTGCGAAATAGAGAACAACTGTTGAATAATATGCCGAACGTTATAGCACCTAGAATTGAAGTAATGATCAAAAACACCAACCATTGTGCACAAAACCAGGAACTCTATAATTAACTACATTGAGTTAACATCTGTGATTTGTAGATTCTAGTTTACAGGTTTGAGAAAATATTTTACGACTTTTGTATGTTTGTAATTAACAGTTATACATGAGTATTTTTCGGTTTTTGTAGCAGTAGCTGCTCCATTTGAGAGTAGTTGTCTAAGGGGCGCACAGCAGAAGACAAATCTCACAGTCGTTGGGCCCCCACTTTTTCATGAATTTTTCTCTTTTTGTATACATGCCGTAGGTATGTGGTTTGATCTGTACGGTGCAGATAAAATTGTTTTCTTAATGAACCACTTGCCACGTATTACTATCATTCTATCATTTGAGAAAAATATGACGTCAACATTTCAGTTCTGAGAACTTACTTTCTGCCCTCTGCCATTCAGAATCCCAGAATACGTCATGTTTGAATGAAGTATGAGGTTTCATCGTAAATTAACCATTTCTAGGAAACTTTCAGCATTCGAAAACATATTTCACGTCAATTTTTTGAAAGTTGACGTCATCTGGCCTTCTGATTTCCAGAATAAGTCATATTTAGATAAAGTTTTGTCGTTAATATACCATTTTTAAGATATTTTCAGCATTTGAAAATATATGTGACGTCAACTTTTTACTTTTCAAAATCGACTCCATCTGGTCTCCAGAATCCCAGAATACATCACTCTCAGATTGAGTTTCACCGTTAATTGACCCTTTCTAAGATATTACCATCGTTTAAAAATATATGTGACGTCAACTTTGCACTTTTCAAAATCGACGTCATCTGGTCTCCAGAATCCCAGAATAAATCACTCTCAGATTGAGTTTCACCGTTAATTGACCCTTTCTAAGATATTACCATCGTTTAAAAATATATGTGACGTCAACTTTGCACTTTTCAAAAATGACGTCATCTGGTCTCCAGAATCTCAGAATACGTCACTTTCAGATTGAGTTTCTCCGTTAATTGACCCTTTCTAAGATATTACCATCATTTGAAAATATATGTGACGTCAACTTTGCACTTTTCAAAAATGACGTCATCCGGTCTCCAGAATCCTGAAGGACGCCAGGAAAAGAATACTTCATACTCAAATAAAAGTCACGATGGCATCATATTTCAATTTTCGAGCAAATCGGTAATTGTTACTATAAGTTACAATACAGTTTGAGTTGTCGACCGGACAGAGAGAGTGAGAGAGCGTGCTAAATGGAGAGACGCAGACACCTTTCCGAAAAATGTCTATAACTGTGATTAAAACAATTTCTTCGTAATTTTTTTTGCTCCGCGAGTGTTTGAGTAGGTATCACATGTCTTCCACAATTTTCAACGAAATCGGTTTAGTACAAACACTTAAACTGGGTTTACTTTTCTTGTCACAACCCACCCACCCACACACCCACCCACCCACACACGACGGAAGTTGGCGCTCTTGATGAAGCGCATGAGGTCATAACTAGGCTCAAACTTAACCGATTTCGCTGAAATTTGAAACACGGTTAGGGAATTAGCTTTAGAAAACATGTACATCAATAAAAACTTTGTTTTGCAATTTTCAGCCTTTTTGAGGAGAAACTAAAAAAACGGAAGCGCGCATTAGCCGGACCAAAGACAAATCTCGCACAGCGCTTCGCGCTGCGCGCGATTTTCTGTGTTGAGGAAAAAGAGCTGAATGGTGATTTGAGTTGTGTTTTTTGTCTTGCATCATATCAGAAGGAGGGAGAGTGCAGCAGTTTTTGTGTGGTTATTTCGTGATTAATTTGCAAGAAAGGGAAAATGAGTACGAGACAACGCTCAATTTTCTTGTTTCTCCAGTAATTTATTTTTGTGTGTCGGATCGCAATATTTTGAATTTGTGTGGCACCAAAATTAGTGAAGGACTGGAGAGATTATGAGGAATGGACATGTTGACGCACCTACTGTGACCGTTTATTGAATTAGTGATGGCCGATTTGTTGATTGCTCCCGTGTCACTGAATAAGGATTGTACTGAAGATCGAATATGTGTTAAATACAGCTGCCACACTCTCTTCAGTCCAAGTCTCATCGCAATATCACACAAACAGTAATTCCCCAATTAAGTTGCCCTTCAATGAACAATCAACTTGAAAACTACACATCGCGCTCACATCACAGCTCAAGAGAAAAACTACACAAAGTTCATCGCCGAATAATATCACACATAGCCAGAATAAAGAAACAAATCCCATCTGAAAATTGCATGCTCGCTTCACGTAGGTTGCGCAATTTGCTAATTTCACTCACTTGCACTCCTTTGTTCACTTGCTCACGGAAAGAAACTAAAGAAATAAAACAAAAGGAAAATATAAAAGTTGACTGCAACAGTGCTTCGCACCAGCTGCCACTAGTAATAAATTTCCTCTTACTTTTGACTCCAGTAGTATCCCGACCATTTGTGGTCATTTCAACGACTTCTCTTGGACTTGAAGACGGAATAATTGACATCGATGCATCTTCTTAGCTCAAATAGCAACGAGCAACGATCATCCGAACGACACAGAATCACGAAACCTGAAACAAAGATTAAATCCATTCCATTGCTGTCACTTCACTCTCAAATCCATCACAGTAGGTGCGTCAACATGTCCATTCCTCATAATCTCTCCAGTCCTTCACTAATTTTGGTGCCACACAAATTCAAAATATTGCGATCCGACACACAAAAATAAATTACTGGAGAAACAAGAAAATTGAGCGTTGTCTCGCACTCGTTTTCCTTTTCTTGCAAATTAATCACGAAATAACCACACAAAAACTGCTGCACTCTCCCTCCTTCTGATATGATGCAAGACAAAAAACACAACTCAAATCACCACTCAGCTCTTTTTCCTCAACACAGAAATTTATAAACTGCATTCATCATCTCGCTACTCGACAGAAAATATCACTTCCAAAATATTCACCTTTCTTGCCATCCATTTTCGAATTGCGTCGAACAAAAAAATTCCATTCCCTCCAATTTGCTCAAATTCATCGAATATTCACTACGAACCAGCTCTGGAACATTCCAATCATGAGTGACACTTCCTTCGCAACCGATCAGAACATAAGAAGAATACGAATTCACCAAACATCGCGAAACAAACAACAAAAACGAAAATGTGGCGTCAAAATCGAAAAAAAATCACTTTAGCAATGGGTCAGATTATTTGCATTCGGTCACAGCTTGCTCAAATCATCAAAAATTCTTCCAAATCGAGACAATTTGAGTTCACATTGCAGAACTAAATGATTCACACAAACTACAGGCATTTCACTCAATTCTCACATTATCCATTTGCCGATGCACCATTTCGCGCCGGCATCGTGTGTTCGCATGCTCAAATAATAGCCAAAAGTTAAAGTTAGCCAAAAGAAGACAAGTCAGCTCTTGCTAGGCAAGAAACCGACTGTCCAGTGCATCTACGGTGGTTCAGTGGTATTTTACACACGATACAGGGCGATATTCTATTCCTCATAGAGAAATATTACGTACAAGTTTCAACCTTGCTTTCACAGCACATTTTCACTCTTGCCTTTGTGTGAATCATATAGAACAGAACATATAATTACATAGGATTCATATACTATATTGTCTATGAACATTACAATAATTAATATGTTAAATACAACAATCTTTTCATCCCTTGGTTACAATTACGAGCATCACAGAATATTGCCAGTCAGTTACATCATCTTAGTAGCTCAGGGGAGAGCGCTTCACTATTGCAGTTTCACATGTTATAATTGCTCACAACCACATTTGCATCATTCCTTCACATTTCACTTGCTACATACTCACATGACAGAAAGGTACCAACCTAAAGATTTTAGGCCAATTGCATAGATGTAAAAAGAAAGATACGCAGCCAAAACTCGTTGATACGCAGCCAAATTGGTCGTGCGTCAAGAGAAGGCGCACTCACTTTGCGCCAGCGCGCGTTGCTGACACAATCACAAAATACTCGCTATCGCGTACGCGACAATAATAACTGTAATTTCAAGTAAATCACTACTTTTTCTCCATTTTTATCTATCACGTTTTGTCAGCTCCTGGAGTAGCTAAAAAATGTTTTTTTCGTGTCCTACCTTGAACAAAAATCTACAAGAACGAAGTTTTCGAAGATTATTCCTAATTAGATAAATATAAGGAATAGTTGTTGCAAACGAATTATCAAAAACTGATCATACTAATAAGCAAAACGGAATTACTTGGCACATGTTGGTTGATGCGCATTGAGTGTACGCCAAGGAATGATTTAAAATCTAACTAAACCAATTACAATTAAGTTTTTTGGGATAACCGGTTGAGCGTTAATCACGGCAAAAAAGACATTTTCACTCATTTTCTATTTGTTTCAATTGAACAAATTAAGCTCCACATATATAACACTGGAAACACACAGCAAATCTCTTGTACACGATTTGTGCGGTTTCACATTGTAAATCGGGATAAATGATTATGTACCTGTTTTTTTAGTTCCATTGCAAACAAAGCAATTTATTCAAAAGTTCTTTTATTTTGGCGTGGTACTACATTCATTCACTTGTAAACTTCATTTAAGTTGACTCCATTCCACTTAGCACGATTTGTTTATTCAAAAACTTTCTCGAAGTAGAATCATCTGTCCTTTGTCGTCAAAGATAACCCCGGGTAGTGCTGAGGTGATACAGAAAAAACTTAACGATCGGTAACGATGCGACCTAGCCTCAAATACAACGCAGAAAACATCATTTTTAATATTTATTTTGTTTCATCATCGTATTGGAAACTGTATACTTGTTTCTTTATGACAAACACTGGATAGAAAGGCAGTGAATACTGATTTCATACACGAAATCCGATGGAATCAACATTCCTGCTTGTTTTTCTTAGTTAATATTCGACAGATACTGCGAAGAGAAGCATTGAATACTAATTGTTCGCAGAGGTTCATGAAATCCAACATTCCTGCCGGTTTTTCTTAGTTAATATTCTGCACGGCAGTACAAAAGGAGCTTCGGAGACGACAGAATCATTCCAAACCAGAAGAAACGAGCTCTTCTCCACCTTCTCCCTTATCTTTCTTTCAATCAATCCCCTCTCTCTTTCTCATTCATTTTTTCTCACTCCTTTTCCGTTTTTTCTCTTTCTTGCTCGCTATCTCATCTTTTCCATTTTCCCTTTTCTCTTTTTCTTTTTGTTGTCTCTCTTGCTCTCTTACTCTACCCATCGACTTTCTTTTCCTCCTTCACACTGTCTTTGTTTTCCCACCTCTTTCTCTTGCTTGCCCTCTCTCTACCAACCTCTTGATTTTATCTTGCTAACTTCTGTCTCTCTTTCTCTCAGCTTGCTGACTTTTTTCTCTATCTCTCTCTTTTCACTTTCTCTGTTTCTTTCTCCATCCATATCTTTCCTTCTCCTTACAGGGGTATAAAAACCAAAAAAAAAAGAGTGTATCACATTTGCACTAAGTCTCTGGTGATGTGTGATAGAAATTTGCAGTGATTGTGTAGACGCGCTCTCCGTGTATAAACTTCTTTCTAGTAGAAACTTCTCTGTTTGAAATGACCGAAAGTTTTGAATGACTCTCTCATTTGTTGTTTAAATGTTTTCTGTTCTAGATTTGGAGTCCTAGCTCGCGATGATACAATGGTTACTGTTCATGAGCCTCTTTTCGGCTTCACTAGCCTCAAGGTCAGTTGATGAACTATAAGGGGTGAACAGAACTTCATTGTAGTTTGATCGTGGAACACGCTGAATTTTTCAACCAAAAGGCGGCGGTTTCATAACCCAAACACAGCGGGTTAGGGCAACAACACAACATATCAACTTTCTTCGGAGAAGTTAGACTAGTATAGAAGCTCTCATATGCGATTCAATACTGAAGCACATCCCATAGTTCAATATAACTGATTCGAGCGTCGATAGGATGTGAGCCAATAATTGACACATACAGAGAACTTTGTGAAATTCAGTTCAAATGATGGATAACACGCGAACTACAATAGTAAACTGTTCCCGAACGTCATATATTCATAAAAAGGTAAATTTTGGTAAGTCATCAGACTCCACATCAAACTCTGTGGTTGCCATCGACATGTGTAGTTTTTGAAACATTTCAAGTTGCGAGGACCTGTCGTGCGAGCCTCCAGAAAAACTTCTGCAAGTCATCCGAGACCTTCAACAGAAACTCAAGAAGTACCATCATGCGGATGGAGGAATTTACGTCGATCCAAATATGGTATATAGATACTTTCATTACCACGGAGAGTCTGGGAGCGTTTATGGCGTTCATTCATGAGCATGAATCTTAATGAAATGCAAACGTTCAAACGTTCGTAATAAAACTTGCATGAGGCGAACGCGCGTAAATTATGATATTTAATATTTTCCCCTACGATCAAAAAATCTAATTAAACGCTTGATGAAATGAATCAGATAAAAGAAGAGAAGTACTAAATCCACCTCTTCCGAGAAAGACTCGAATGAAGTCTTGTTTGCCAATTTGAAAAGTTTATTCATGAAAAAGTGGGGGCCCAAAGACTGTGAGATTTGTCTTCTGCTGTGCGCCCCTTAGACAACTACTCTCAAATGGAGCAGCTACTGCTACAAAAACCGAAAAATACTAGTATACTCAAGTATAACTGTTTACAAACATACAAAAGTCGTAAAATATTTTTTCAAACCTGTTAACTAGAATCTACAAGTCACAGCTGCGAAAAGAGAACAACTGTTGAATAATATGCCAAGTGTTATAGCACCTAGAATGGAAGTAATGACAAAAAATGCCAACCATTGTGCACAAAACCAGGAACTCTATAATTGACTACGTTGAGTTAACATCTGTGATTTGTAGATTCTAGTTTACAGGTTTGAGAAAATATTTTACGACTTTTGTATGTTTGTAAACAGTTATACTTGAGTATACTAGTATTTTTCGGTTTTTGTAGCAGTAGCTGCTCCATTTGAGAGTAGTTGTCTAAGGGGCGCACAGCAGAAGACAAATCTCACAGTCTTTGGGCCCCCACTTTTTCATGAATTTTTCTCTTTTTGTAAACATGCCGTAGGTATGTGATTCGATCTGTACGGTGCAGATGAAATTGTTTTCTTAATGAACCTTTTGTCAAGTATTACCACCATTCGAAAAAAATATGACGTCAACATTGCAGTTCTAAAAACTTACTTTATCTGCCCTTCAGAATCCCAGAATACGTCATGCTTGAATGAAGTTTCATCGTGAATTGACCAATTTTAAAGAACTTTCAGTAGTCGAAAACATATTTCACGTCAATTATTTTCAAAAGTTGACGTCATCTGGCCTTCTGAATTCCAGAATAAGTCATATTTAGATAAAGTTTCATCGTTAATATACCATTTTTAAGATATTTTCAGCATTTGAAAATATATGTGACGTCAACTTTGCACTTTTCAAAAATGACGTCATCTGGTCTCCAGAATCTCAGAATACGTCACTCTTAGATTGAGTTTCACCGTTAATTGACCCTTTCTAAGATATTACCATAATTTGAAAATATATGTTACGTTAACTTTGCACTTTTCAAAAATGACGTCATTTGGCTTTCAGAATCCCAGAATACGTCATGTTTAGATGAAGTTTCACCGTTAATACCCCATTTGCCAACTATTATCATCATTTGAAAACATATTTGACGTCAACTTTGCACTTTTCAAAGATGACGTCATCGGGTCTCCAGAATCCTGAATGACGTCAGCGATAGAATACTTTTTACTTAAATTAAAGTCACGATGGTATCATATTTAAATTTTCATCGAAATCGGTCAGTGTTACCCTAAGTTACAAGACAGTTTGCATGACCGAGCTGACAGAGAAAGCGAGAGAGCGTGCTAAATGGAGAGACGCAGAGACTTTAATTCGAAAGGCTGTAATTTGGTGAGAAATGATTTTTTTCAAAAAAAAAATTTGCGCAGCTGGGGATTGAGTAGGAACACTATCATGACCTCCAAACTCAGCAAAATCGGTTCAGTTACGGTCGAGATAGTATTGTGTAAACGCCCGGAAGAACGGAAGGAAACACGACGGAAGTTGGCGCTCTGGATGAAGCGAAAACGTCATAACTTGGCTCGAACTCAACCGATTTCGTTCAAATTTATAACACAACTTGCAAATATGCTTCAGAACACGTCCGATTCATTAAAAGTTTCGTTTTGCGAATTTCAGCCTTTTTATGGGAAAACTAAAAAAACGGAGGCGCGCATTAGCCGGACCAAAGACAAATCTCGCACAGCGCTTCGCGCTGCGCGCGATTTTATTCTCCAAGCTTCAGTTGAATTCCTGGAACTACTATTTCCGCGTTTTTTCTCACCATTTTTCAGTGTTTCTCTGTGCAAATACATTTGTGCATAGCCCAGACATTTTCTTAATTACAACGAAAAATTCGTCATTGCTGACAGATTCATGAATTGCTCAAAACGATACTCAGAACAAGTGTCGTTGCAAAACAGTAAATCACTGTTTATGCAGAAAGGCTGTCATAGATATTGGCTGTCATGGATTTTACGTCTCGTCGTCTGACGTCTCTTTGGTGCACACTATCTCTAGATATGTTGCAATACAGTTTCGACCAATGTAATTAACAGGCTATATTCTGAGTAGCTGTATATTTTCAGGGTGTATCTCACGCTCGCCTCCCTCGCAGCGTTCTCATGGTCAGTTTTCAGTTTTTTTTTCTCAAATTTCATTGGTAACCAAATAACAGGTGAACCCACCCTGATTCCGCTTCTGGACTGCAGAGTTCAAATCGCTTCAAAACGTTTATTTTACAGCAAGACGCTTCTGCAGCGAATAACACTCGCCACCCGAACTGCCCGCCCTGTCCACCCTCCGCCTGCGATTCGAATCCTTGTCTCAATGGCGGTACCTGCTTGGTGGACGTATCTCCTAAGTCGAACAATTACAAGTACGTGATGAAAACATTTGTGATTGGCCAATTCGGTCAGTTGGTTACTCGATTGTGGTCCTATTTCAACGACACATGATATTTATGACGTTCACAAATGGGATTTTAAATGAACGGCGCTTTCCAGAACAGGTTTAGTTTGATTTTTTTCTTTTTTTTCTCAAGTTTTCCACCAGATTGTCACCATTTTCATGTGAAGGGCAAAGGAAAAAACCACATTCGTAGAAGAACCACTTGAAACTTTAGTCCAGTTCCCAATAGTTCAACAAAGTGAGATTGAACACGTGACAATTAGCACGAAATGATAAAATTACAGTGAAGAAGAGAAAAACAGACACTTTTACCATAGCCTGCAACTATTTGAAGTTAACTTGGAGTGTGATAATCACAGTGTGAAAGCTCATTCATTCAATAAGCACAAAGAAGGGCCGAGGTTCAGACCGCGAAAATAAAATTTTAAAGTCAAGTTGGAATTATGGCAGTTCGGTCGCCGCCATCCACAACGAGCTAGAAAAAGCGGCTCCCTTCAAATTGCTAGCAAAATGTGGATAGTTGCGTGCATTGCGCCTGTTTTGTCCGCCTTTCGCTGAGTTGCGCCGCGTTTTGCTTACCGAGTCCTGTGATGAGTACGTACAAAAGGAAACATCTACACCTGATATATCAGGGATCCATCCCGAAGTTATCTCAAAGTCATCGGGGATAAGATCGGGATCTCATCCCTGATGACTTTGAAACTTATCCGGAAGAAATTTGAGGATCTATCTGGGATAAGTAACCACAAAACTTAAAATTTTACGAGAAAAAACCATTTAATAAAAATATTACGTTTACGTCTAGTCAGCCACGTACTGACAGAATGAACCAAGATAAAATTTCCTCTACACTGCGAAATCAAACTTAAGTAATTTAACCAAAACTACCTGAATACCGGCGGGCCCGTATCCCAGACATCCGTACATAATTCTGGTTTCAAACTTTGTACCAATAGTAAAAATTACTCATGTCAAAAATAACCAAAAAATACAAATTGTTTTTATTTTCCAGTAGGCACTAGTGATACTATTCGGACAGATGTTATTTGGAAAACATATGAGAGAGTGCTTACAAACCGACTTTACATTGGGGACCTTAAGGTCAAATAGGAAGCTATAATATCAGATCTGAAAAAATGTTGCAGGGAAGTCTGTATTTGATTCTGTTTAGCCGATACTTCATTTGCAACTCCTGCATTTGTTGAAGGCAAACTCGAAATCGAAAACAAAACTTAAATTTGGAGCTCAGGAAACTGGCCAGGCTCAATACTCTGAGATCGTGAATCAACTGTGAAGTATTTGTTCTTGTTTTAGGGATAAATCATAATTTTAGGGATAGTTTGTATCACGGATCCATCCCGAATACATCAAATGACGTGAATCTTCTATGTAGGTCTGGGATGAAACAGATAATCGTGAAACGAGCGAAGGTATAGAGAAATTCGAAAATCTGACTGCCAAAGTCGGATGTTTTAGATGTGATTGTCCGCCGAACTTTGCTGGTGAAAAGTGTGAGAAGGAGATCAAATGTGATGGAAAGAAAACGTGTGGTGACAATGCCGAGTGCTTCGTCTCCAACCGTCAAACGAACTGTGTCTGCAAACGCGGATACACAAGTGAGTTTCATGGGTGACATTGACAGAAACAATACACGTAATGAGAATAGTAACAATAATACTTTTAGAGAGATAATACTAATCATAATATGAATTATCGGATCGGGGGATCGTATCTTCACACTACCATCTATCAGCTGGTAGTGGCCGATGTGTGTAACCTATACAACACACGTCTTGGAAACGGCCCGAGCAGGCAGGATCTGACGTTTTCACGGGCGCCCGGCTAGGAAAAAAACTTCGCAACATATTTGCCTACCGGGCACAAATTGAGTCATTTTTAAGCAACACGCCTGGTCGCAACATTATGAATAAAAATAAAAGGTAATTTTAACCTTCGTTTTTCATAGAGTTTGCACACTAACACTTGTATCTTGTACTACCTTCTGAATGGAATTATTTTGACCGATTGAGCCTTTCTACAATTGCCCTCGAACCATTCGTCGGCAACTTACAAATATCTACAATTTGAATGTGTATTGTTCCAGTAGGTAAAGGTAAAGTTTTACGACCCCAAATATTCATTACGTTTTCTGCCAATTATATTATTGACATCAGAGTGGAATTTATAGAAGGCGCTCGCCGAGGTTGTCTCAAAAAGGTTCAAAAATCTTGTCTCTCGGGAGATCCCCATTACACCACTTTCGACCAACTCAAATACAATTATCAAGGTGGGTCACTTTAACTTCGCAGTTTCAGAATGACAGTTAAAGAGTTTGACAGCTTTTGTATTTTGGTCTGATTTGAACTCATCTGTAGTTCACGAGTTTTGGCAGTAAATAAACTGTATCAAACTATAAACACAGAACGATATTGCAATGAGCACTGTATAGGCTTGTTTCGGAAAGAGCACACTCTTTATGTTCTGTTCTGTAAACCCAACTTACTGTCATTCTCTGGTCTTTTCTAAATAAAAGTACTAATAAAGGAGTGCGTTTATTAACTTGCCAATTCGTGACTGTCACTACCGTAACTGTGTTTTTGTCACAGATTTCACTTTGATTCGGCCATTCCACTTAAAGAATGCATTTTTATTTCACTTACCAACTTCGGAGTTGTGCAGAATAATACTAGAAAATTGTGTGATAAGTGAAAATGTGTGCAAGAAAAAATTGAGATCTCTCCTTGTTTGGTGTCTAAATACTTTTTTCTTACTTTGCACCCACAGTTCGAGCAATATTTTTATGTATTGTCTCATTCCAGTTGTGCTTTAGGTACTTGTCCATACGTATTTTCGCAGCCATGCGGAAAACTGACCAATGGATTCTCCAACTATACAGTAGTTGCCAAGAACAAACTTCTCAACCCCCGTTCCACGTGAGTTATGCTATGGTTTTCTCTCAATTTTTTTCTCGAATGCAAACATAAATATGGTGTGTGTTTTCTTTTTTCGCTGTGCCACGTTACCACGTTATCATGACCACGTTGCCGGCTTGTCGGAACGCGTGAATTATGGCATGTACTAAAATCAAACTCTCGCAGTTATCTGTTCTGTGTAAATTAAATATACCAGATTTCTGAGGTTAGTTAATACAGAGAGGGAGAAAAAAAAACAAGAGAGAAAGAGAGAGAGAGAGAAAGAGAAAGAAAATTTAATCAATGCAACGGAGCAGTGTCAGACAGTATGCGTCTAAACGAACAAGCTTCAGGAAACCTGTCTTGTATAGCACTTCATTTGATATGATATCAGACTCCTATTGAGCTTGACGTTGTCTCTATAAACCTATTCTTCAGTGTTTCGAAAGTGAACGAGGTGGAAGTGACCATGCATGATCAACGGGTTCACTTAGACCTTACCACACGTAAGGTGTACTTCAACGGCAACGTGGTTAGCCCACCCTATTATTGGCCCTCCAGGAAAGAACAGAAGGTGGGAGAATTGACTCTCGAAGAATTACTCTCTCCAAAACGAATCGACATGCAAATGGGCAGTGTTAAGGATCACCGTGCAAATGACTTGAATGGGGGTCGGTTGGTTCAGGCTCGGTCGGCACATGACCAACTGGCGGTCGGTGATAAGAGTGTGGGTCGGCATGTGTCCAACTGGCGGTCGGTAAGAAAAACCACAGTCAAACGATTACCTATCCTGGTTCATTACCGACCGCCAGCTATACACAGCCAACCCACACCATTTTCACCGATAGCCACCGACCGCCACAGACATGCGCCAACCAATCCTGAACTATAATGCTCGTTCAACTACGCCGACATGCCAAACATAAGTAGCGCGTGATAATTGAGACTAAATGAAATTTGCCGTATTCTAAATGAATCAAAATGAATGCATGCAGATGTTAATATGAGTTTGGTCGGTCTCAGCCAGCCCTTTCATATCAACTTTCTTATTCTGTCGTTTTCGTACGCAATAGTTCAAAACTACATGTTGATACTGATTGAACTGAATGCCTCACGTTTTTCAGTACCTCTGAAACTTTTTTCGCGTCAGTAGTGTGCGATCAGCAAGTTACAATCTAGAGAACGTGGAAGTCAGTGAGACCTCATACAATCTGAAACAGTTTACGTCACTCTAACCTTCACACTCACTCGTCGAGACCGCCACAAAGAGTGGTTCGCCTATTAGCAAGGAACTATGTGAGCGATTTTTCAGGTCACCGTAACTTACGCTGCCGGAAGGTTCGTCGTGAAGAATGATGAGCTCGTCGAGGTCATACTCACCAAGAAAAGAAAACTTTGCGTACAGGTGAGAATATCTTCCGAATTGGAGGATGTGGCACTCTGTTATCTCTTCAACTGTTCTCACAGTCGGAAAAATCTCTCATCGTTATTCTCTTCAGTGAGGATTAACCTCAATAAAGCAGTAGCGGATTTAATTGGTTCGAATGTTTGTGTTTATATACGAGAAAAGAACAGCCGTGGACAGCTGTGAAAGGTACAAACTCGAGAAAGACTCGGAGCATTAGGAAGTTTGCAACAAAGGAACTGATCGAATATACCCTGCAGTCTCGATGAAAACAGAGATATACAATTTGAGCGTAAAACAGTGCAATTGAAACACAGAAACAGCTTGAAAGGGTCACATATACGGTACAGGGTTTGTTTGTGATGAGCGAACGATGTGTCTTGAACGATCTATTTGATCCAGTTCCACAACTTAACCGGTATTTCGGTAAACTGGACTTTTGAGCTATTCAAGTTGATAACATGTACGTAAGAAACTGGATTTTGATAACAGTTGCAAATACAGGTTTCAGATGAAATCGAAGAATACCGATACCTGTTTAAAGATTGACAGATTGACGTATTTAAAGATTGACCGATCACCTACCCAGGTAAACGTCGGAAAACTGACAAAATTGCTCAGGTTGGCGAAAAATGCCGGTCACATACAGCATTCAACTGTAACTCCCAGTGTTGTCTTGTTCCAGGTCCCTGATACACCGGAGTTCCGCGGCAAGGGGACTCTCTGCGGTTTAGCCGGCAATATCGACGGAAGTTACGATGACGATATAGTTGCCAGGTACATCTAGGGTGATAATTTTCGACAGTGGAATTTCTCTCATTCACGTATGCTACCTAGTTTTCTCTGGGCGACTTCCGAGAAAAAGTTTTTGAAATAGAGCGGAGGATTGTCATGTGTAAGAAACTAATCAACACCAAATGCGCTTCGAACAACTGTACCTCTTTATTGTGCAATGTATGTAGTTGTCAAGTAGAATAAAACCTGAACCGCACAAAGCGCGAACTGCTGTGTTCCAGTTTTTTTAGGTTGGCTACTGCGTATTCGCTCTCTGATTTGATTTTGTTTTCTCAACCTTCCAAACATGAGAGTCCAGAACCGCATCACTACAAAGCAAAGATGAAGTTAACGAATTGGGGCTACTCTGATGAGGCAATCCTGAATGCTTCACTGTTGTTCTCATAACATTCACAATTATTCCTCTGCAGTTTCAATTGTGGGAATTTCGCCTATATCAACATAGAATACTGCCACTTCATTTACTAATTTACCAGGGTTGTGAACACCAACAAAACAAACACTTGAATGAATTTCCATGATCCCTAGAGGGTGAAGCAAGAAAACCCTGCCCGCAGATGGAGAGAACTTTTCTAACCAAAGGGACAGCAAGTGAAATGTGGATACATTTTTCTTAAAGCAGGACGATTTTGTGGACCAATTCCGTGTCAACGGTCCTCCGAACTGGAATTGAAAAATGTATTGCAGTTTGAAGGACTGTAGCGTTGGGACTTGACCACATAAGCGTCCTTCTTTAACGTGATCATCCGCTAACCCAGATTGTACCACGCCGCGAAGCACCCCGGGACACAGGTTGCACGAATGCACGAAATGTTGTTGTCTTCAATGTGCATAGATAAAACACAAACGATAGTTCAGAAACGGTTCGATCTACTCCGTGACCAAGTTAATTGGTGTCCGCCCAAAGGTGTTGATAAAGGCCCTCGACACATGGATCACGGAGGACTTCAGGCAGTTGCGCAACGACGAAAGACAATGTCTTACGGCCGATGAAATCACAGACTTACCAAATAACTGCGTACGTTATTTTGTTTTTATAATGATGGTATGTAGTTATAAGTATATTGATACAACCAAACTGATAATCATTATAATGTTGGTTTTATTGTTAGGTTGAAACAATCGAACTAACACTTAATAGCTCTGAAAAAAAGTGGCTCTGAAAAAAAATTAGAAAAAACTCGGACAAAACAGTCTTTAACAGACATATCAGGAAATTATTCATAATAAGAATGAACACAATCACAATTGTCATATTGTATATTGTAAATGTAAATAAGTTACTCGAAATTTACCACGTAACATTTTCACATTCAAAATAGGAGCAGGCATTCCAACTAGGTGGAGAAAGAGAGAAAAGTATTGGTAAGTTTTTTGAAGTTTACATAAATTTCAAATTAAGTAATTAAGTTTCAAACAATTTGAAATTTATGAAAATGTTGAAAATGTTGTTAATCAATTCAATGAACCGTGAAGAAACGTGCGAATGTGAATTGATCAGAAATTGAAAGATATCAAGCAAAAAAGACTAAAAAAGAAAAAAAGACGAATGAACGGAGAAAGCAAAAAAGAAAAAAAGACGAATGAACGGAGAAACGCGAAAAGCAAAGTTACTATAAAATAGCTGCTCGAGAGATAATATATTTCCTTCCGTCAAACTCAAACTATTAAACGTAATTCGCCTACGGTTCACATGTTTAAGTTGGTTTTTAGTCTGTTTTGGAGTGTGCAACGTTATATTTAGGTACCCTGGGCACCTGAACTAGCTTTTTCACTCTGCTCTCCTTCAAAGAAAGACTACTGAGAAAAATTCTCCGAAACTTAGATTATTCAGGATACAAGCAAACACTCGCTGTGTCAGCCAATTTCTCTGGCATCCAAAGGTGAAGGACCGTTTGGACCCTGTGAAAAAATGGGAAGAAGTGTTGTATTGGTGCGTTTAATTGAAAGCTGTACGATAAGTTGGTCGCTCACGGGTTAAAATTTATTATGTTGTTTTCTGTTTCAGAACATGGTTTTTGGTTTTCAATTCGGAACGTGTTCATTCATGTTCATACGGTTGAAGTCACACTTATATGTAGAAGAGAAAAAAAACTGAGATATCGTGTTGACGCCGAGCTGTAGCCTACAATTCTGAGATAATGTGACTCATATACAAATTTTCAACGTATCGGACATACATTGTTTTATGAACGCAACAATTCAAGCGCAGAACTCAGTTTTGTTCAACTCAGAAATTTAGCCAAATTAATCATAGTGCGATACACAATCGTAGATCCAAGTTCTTGATTTTGTGAAACGTTTTCATCCATTTTGCTCTATTTTTCACATTATCAAATTACAACATAATAGTTTTCGATGTAGCTAGTGACTTTCACATCTGACTTCATGTTCGATGGTTGTTTTATAACTGTTATATATTCAGTGATTTCAAGTAAGCAGGCACAAGTTAGAGAATCATCAAAGGTTTCGCGTCAATTATGCCATTTAACTTCGATGTTTGGTTATCACATGCTGAGCAAGTGAGCATGGAACCTTTTATGCTCAGCATGAAACCTGCAAGAAATTATTTTTTTTTTGCAATGCTAAACATATTCTAAAGTCAAAGATGGTACTGTTTTGTTCAGGACCGATTAGAATCATGTAGATTTGACATGTGTCACAAAGACATCAAATGCGAAGTTTTATCCGATTTCGTGGAAGACTGCATGTCAATCGTGCCAAGTGGGTCACAATTTTTTTTACAAGGTTTTACAAGACAAGACAAGCGAAGAAAAGACACAAGTTATAGATTTCCAGACATTCAATGTCTAAAGAGTACGTGACGGTTTAAGTGCAGCATCAATATGACTTCATTCCAGCACTAGCCTATGAACCTCGTTTAGTTATATCTGTCTCGTGTGATTCACTAATCCGTTTTTTTTTTCACTTTTTTTTTTACATAAAAAGTTTCTGCCGTTTGCAGAATGAACCACAACTAGGTCTCATTTATTCTCTTTGAGAGTTATTGTGTTTTAGACACTGATCTCGGAGCGTGGCGTGAGCAGGTCAAATGTGAACTCACCTGTCCTCTTAACTCTCACTATTCCTCGTGCAAATCATCGTGCCCTGCCACCTGTGCGGAGTCGATCGCTCCCGATTTCTGCGATCAACGCAAGTTGTATAATTTTTGAACCTAGATATTTTCAAGCGGTGTTGTGGGTCTATCTCAACTATTTTTCCAACTTACAAGCTTCGATAATAATGCAACGGAATCATTTAACGAACGCAATGAGAGCGGGCAACATATATCATTAAATCACAACAATCTCAAAAAAAAGGAGCATTTCGCTAACAGCTCATTTCAACCAAGTGAACACCACGAAATATTCACCTCGCGTTATGGCGCAAGCAGTTTACAACAACAATTTTGCCTACAGTCAGCAACACGAAAGCTACGCAAAGCACGAAGTCAAAAGCACTTCATTTTTAAAGAAATGTTCGTTTTTTCAGCGTGTTCTGAGGGTTGTACTTGCGACGACGGCTATGTGGTTGATAACACCGTCACCAGTAAGCTGACTTGTATTCCAATCGAAGATTGTGGTTGTACTGATGAAAATGGAAACTCGTTCCCGGGTTAGTTGAATCATCAATAGATGCGTATGTTTGAGCGGTGAACAGGTTAAATGCGTGCGCACAAAGCATCGAAAAGTGGAGTGATTGGCAAAACGACCGATTTCGGACCGTTCAAGTCATTGTGTCGCCACAATGACTCAGTTGAAACCAGCTCCTCTAAACAACTCGCAGTTTGGTTTGTCATAGTCAAAAAATTCAATGAATTAATGAACGACAAAACCTCGATAGAATAAACAGTGAGTTCTCTGGTTTGTGTTTCATGTAGAATATGACATTCAGTCGTTTTTGTCGTGAACAGCCAAGCGAGCCGTCCTGAGCTATGACTGTCAAGTGAAAAGCCAGTGTATGAATGGTAGTGTAACCAGCGAGGTGAGCTTCACGAATATATTGTTTTCTGATACTTAAAGTGTACCGGCAAGCAAACTGAGATGCCAGAGAGCTGATATGGGTCAATTTAAACAAGCGCGTCGTACGCGTCGTGTATATTGCAACATTTGCTTGGGAATTCCGCGTGAAATAATCTAAGTCTGTATGTACGTTAGGTACGTTTGTCTGACTTCAAAACAATTAGAGCACTGAAGTAGTGTTCGCATTATAAACAAATGCAACTTTAACCTATTACTCTTATTCTCTCGGTCTGCAGCATGAATATAGTCTTCGCCAACGGAAAGGCGGAAGAGTACTGTCTATCTCACTATAAATTGGGTAAGCACCGATGTATAACAAATAGAATAGATGAGGTGATGAATCACATGTTCGTTCAAAAGTGAATTGAAAAACGCAAAAATAGTTGTTATAATATATTTAAAATAGAGTCTCAAGCAAAATGGGTCTTGACTAGTGCCGAAAGTTCTGTTCCTTACCCAAAGTTTATGATGACATTGAATAAGTTTATGGTTTTGCAATCATGATGAATGTGTCAATCATGTAAAAAACAGAGCAAATAAAACGATTGTAAAGAAGATACAGTTCAATTTTACTCGGAGATTATGACAAATATGCGGAATTTCTGGGTAAAATTATCACTAAATCCAATTGCAACAAGTCAACCAGCCATTGGTAATTGCGCAAGGCAATCGTTGCGGGGCCACTATATCGAATGGCGCCAACGTAGTTAATTCGACCGGAGACGGGACGATGCGAACACAATGAATCATTCTATCATTCTATAATCATTTTAGTTCACAATAATCATTTCCCTCGTAGAAGTAAACTGCGTTTTTTTCTGATCAAATTCCCAAGTGTATTTGTGTAGCGTTATTACTTTAAACCTCATTCTCTATGGATTACTGTGACAAGATGTAAGCAAGAGAAAAAGGAAAGAGATGAGATAAACATGTAGAAGAGCAATGAGAATGATGGAGGCCAGAACAAAAAGAAGGAGAGAGAGCAAAATATAGAACAAAACCTGAAAGTTATCTCCATCCTAGAACTAGACATGAGCGATGCCGCTTCCATGTGAAATTACATCTTAACGTTAAGCCGAACAAGTGCTCGACCGATGGCTTCTGTGGTACGGACGCCTCCAGTGACATGGCCTGTCTGTGTCTTCCTGGTTTCGCTGGAGACGGGTAAGAATTTGGAAGTTCTTCCGTGAAGATGTTTATGTTGGTTTCTAAATTACGTCGACTGTTCGAAGCACATGTTAACACTGAGACAATAAAATCCAATAGTGTGGTTTTGTATGAGCGTTCAATACTCAATCTCTTCAAGTAAGCTCATACTGTGCTACGTTGTTTTTTTCCCAGAATAGAATGATTATTTCCTGTGATTTCGTTTTGCGATTTGAGGTACACTTGTACGGAGATCGACCAATGCCAGGATCCCAGGCGCTGTAGCAATCCCTCCAAAACTGGTAAGATCTCATGAGTGAACCTCGTGAGGTCTACTCACGAGGTTCATGAGGAACTGACGAGCTCCTCGTCAGCTCACCAGTTTTTCGATCAATACTTACTTTTTCACACTGAATTTAAAAGTGAGAGCAAACTGTATTCACCAAATGTTGTCTATCGAACAAAACTAAATATATAAAGCCAAGATTTTCGAACATCTTACACATACTAGCACCAACACACGTTTATGAAAAATCTCTGTGAGAGAAATTAAGATGCTACAATTTAAGAGGAAAACCCGATTTGACGCATTTATTCACACTTTTCATGAAGGCAACGTATTTAGTACTCATGAATAATAATTCAAATTTTCAATTTGAGAAACTCATATGAAACATTCATATTGACACATTTCTGTATGAATGATTTGTATAGAAATTTTCCATTTTGAATAATTTCCATTGAATAATCAGTAACGAGAATGAGTTTTTGCAACTATAGTTGAACTTTGAACTATAAACCATTTCTATACGAATTATTCATATATTGGCGAAGTATGTGAAAAAATATTCAACTGGATGATTCGAACCGGCGACCTCAGTCCAGGTAGTCCGACTCACTAGCCATCGCGCTGATCTGACACGTTTTCAAAAGAGATGGAAGGCGTGATATACCGGTTCATGCGGCATTTACATTTTTGAGAAATGTCAACAAGTCTCAAAGCGAAAGAAACAAAGTATATTAGTAGTGTTAGCTATGCTTTAGGAATACATTCACTACCATAAGAAACATGGAACCGAAATTCTCACAACTGACAAGTGAAAATGAAGAAATTGAAATGAACACTCTTTTATTCATTGAATAAATACCCATTTTATACTAACACCAAACAACTATCAAAATATTTCGAGCTTCCTTCTTCATACTCTCACAATCTTCAAAACTGTGATTGTTCCAACCATATTATCTTGCAGTCCCGAGCTGAAAATATAGCTTTTGAGATATATCTAGCAGAATTTATATGAAAAACAAAAAGAAATTGAAAAGAATTAACTTTCAAGATTGAACTGAATGGAATATAGAAAAGGATGTCAATAAGTCAACGGGAATGGAGAATGCACAATCCAATCTCGCACTTTTCAAATGTCTAGAACAATTTAGTTTTTCTTGATGAAACACGATTAGCGAGAAAAACGAAACCTATTTGAAATCTATTTATACATAATTACATTCGAAATGCAGAAACATAATTGGCCGAAACATACTATTTGAGAAAAAGTATGTTAAAAGAAACAAAAAAGTAGTTTAGTAGTGCGGATTAATGAACACAACAATGAGAAACTTCAACATGAAAAGAAAAAACGAAGCTGGTTCACCTCACCAGCACCTCACCAACAAAACGTGCTCTTCGTTGATTTGATCGTGTGGCGCTTTTCGCCCCTCTGTCCTCTCAAAATGGCACACTGTCTCGCTGCTGCGCACCTCGCCAGCTTACTGGTCAGCAAAACTGCGCGTAAAAACTTGGTGAGCTACTTCCCAAGTAGCTCACCAGTTTTCAAATTTACAATGGTTAAGCATAGTAACCTCATAAGGTAAGCTCGTGAGGTAGCTGGTGAGTTAGCTCATGAGGTGACCTCACGAGGTATGAGGGGATTGCTACAGCGCCAGGTCGTGCAATGCCGACAAAAAACAAGGAACATGCAGAAAAACAGCCGGTACGTGCAGAAGTTGTATCAAAACTTCACGAAATACAGATTTTCTATTTATCAACAAACATATATCGAGCTTCAACTACACCTCAGCTGTGTTCATATTAGAATAATCTCATTACTATCAAAACTGTTTGTGCAGATAAGCAACATGGGATTTTCGGAAAATAATCTTCTAGAATACACTTTCCATGGATAAAATAATCCGAAATAATCTACCCAATCAGTTATTCAAACATTCTACTCTTCACACTACATTTGCCACAAGTTACCATTATCAAACAACAATCATGTGATCATACAGATGAAAGCGACCACACACGATTGGTAGTTGTTATTTGTGACTAGCTTTGCTTCTTACAACACAAGCTGTCTTCCTTTCGACAATTTGAGTCAACTGAAATATGCTTCACAGGGAAGGTACCCCGGGCTACGCCCGGGTCCCTCCCTTGATGAGTCTAGGCCGGTGGTTGCGTCGAGAAGTTTTTTTTTTCATATTCTTCGTCTTTGAAAAGTCCTCGAGCGCGAAAGTTGTCCTGAACATAGAGCGCGAGAGTTCTCCTTAACATAGAGCGCGGGGGGGAGTTTTCCTTAACATAGCGCGAAAGTTCTCCTTAACTTAGAGCGCGAAAGTTCTCCTCAACATAGAGCGCAAAGGTTCTCCTAAACATAGAGCGCGGAAGTTTTTCTTAACATAGAGCGCGGGAGTTCTCCTTAACTTAGAGCGCGAAAGTTCTCCTCAACATAGAGCGCAAAGGTTCATTTCTTCTCTGTTTCTCGACCAAAAGGACAATTTGCCTCATACACACAAACACACCAAGCAACGGTTTTATATTAGTAGATTGTCGCCTGCGCACGTCTCTTTGGTTGCTGGGCGGGATAAGTTACGTGTTATTTAATTGGTTGCAGTTGATTAGGCGAACCGCGGGATATGCTGCCTACTTAATTTCCACATGCTTGATGAATCAAGTATTGTTTTGTGAATTTTCATAAGTGGCAGTGAAATAGTATCCGGTTTTCATCCAACCTGCAAACCTTCAACTTTGTACCTACTGTTACCTCTCAAAGAAGAGGATTCCGATTCAGTAATGAACCACTTTGTTTGTAAACTTGCTCCAAGTTTTGAGTTTTAGCGAGCGGATCACATTAGATTTGTATTTTTTGGGAACAAGAGCCCGTTAACTGTTATCTGAAGAGCAAATCTATTACAAATGAATCTCCGCTGAGGGCTACATGCAGTCAAATGCCCTAAAAATTTTGTCTTAACAAGGTCGGCATGAATTACACAGTTTGACATTTCAATCTGGTCATTTCACAGTTATCGCTACCCTCATCTTGATAAAATGGCACTCCTCATTTTGAATAGCTGTAGTTGATCACGTTTGGCCAACTTCAATCGACTTCCTTCTCCAGTATCAACAATTATTCTTTATTTGAACTACTGACAGTAGGCACTGTTCAACTGTTGTCAATGTCCGCTCTTTCTTTATTCTGCGAACTCTGAGATTCGAAGATGCCGGTTGTTACGCAATAATTATTATTTTTTCTATCATGTTCAATTCTCTGAGTGATCTCCAAGAATATGATATCTAGTGACTAGACGGTCGCGCGGCTCCCGCCGCGCGCCCCGCTAGCTGGGGCTGGACCCCCAGACTTCCCTCTTAATTCCTTCTCGATCTGTTGTTGTTATCTCATAGTTTTCAGAGCTTCTGACATCTGATACGAAATTTTTGATTTTTGATCTTCGATCCCTGGTTTTTTGGTAGATGAGCAGTGATGCTCTTCTCATCATATCCTGGAAGTTTCATATCTTTACGATCATTTAGAGAGCCGTAGTGAACCCCAGAAAGTTAGCTGCAATATAGCTTTGATGGAGGTCTAGGTGCGTCGTACATAGTACGGTTTTCATTCAAACCCTGATAACTTGCAAATGGATGGATATTTTAATTATGACTGCTGCTTGTCTTAAAAAGATCGGCATGAATTTTGTTCTGGTCATTTTTGAATTTTTGACCTCCCTTAGGCAAGGTCAAAGGTCAAAAACCGATGGATATTATTTTTGACCAACTATTAACAAAAGTGTTGTCCCTAGTTGGCGAACCCATACCATGACTGCACGGACCACTGATACATTAGTTCTGGTTTTATGCTGGAAAAACAGCCAAAAAACGTCAAAATCGACGAAAAAAATTGAACTAACTTAGGCTCGCAAGCTTTTGACTATGCTGTGACCACAGCTCACTAAGTGAATGTTTTCCCTAATTGACGTTTTTCTCTGTAAGTTGCAACCGGCCGAAGTTTCCAGTAGGTTTACATGTTGGGCAGCATCCACATGCAAAGTTTGAAGGGAATCATCGACAACAAAAAGTGCGGCACTCTCAATTCTAAATTGTTTTCAAACCATTGCCACCAATCGATAGATGGTGCTGAAAGGTTCTGGTCAAAATATGTTGTCCACACTTGTTGTTCATTTATGTTATCAAAATCTCATTGAGTTTCATTCAGCCAATCGCTTGCAATGAAATCGATGACGTCATCGTTTTTCATATTTTCGTTCACCAAAAATCAATAGATCAATATTTTTTCTGCCCTTTCACGTTTTGTACGTGGACATGTTGGGTAGCATCTATGATGTGAATTTGAGGGGAATAAAAGGCAAAAAAAGTGCGTTACGCCTATACGATTATATATGACTAGGTGACTAGCCGGTCGCGCGGCTCCCGCCGCGCGCCCCATCATATCCTGGAAGTTTCATATCTTCACGATCATTTAGAGAGCCGTAGTGAACCTCAGAAAGTTAGTTGCAATATAGCTTAAATGGAGGTCTAGGTGCGCCGTACATAGTACGGGTTTCCATTGAAACCCTGATAACTCGCGAATGGATTGATATTTTTCGAAAAAAAATTCACGATAAATCATGACCACTGCTTGTCTTGAAAAGGTCGGGAGAAAAAAAATTATATCCTGTTTGAATTTTTGACCTCCCTTAGGCAAGGTCAAAGGTCAAAAACGGATGGATATTATTTTTGACCAACTATTAACAAAAGTGTTGTCTCTAGTCGGCAAACCCATACTATGACAGCACGGACCACTGTTACATCAGTTCTGGTTTTACGCTGGAAAAACAGCCAAAAACGTCAAAATTTACGAAAAAAATTTAACCAGCTTAGGCTCGCAACGTTTGCACCAAGTTTTAAGCATTGCTCACCAAGTGGATGTTTTTACTTATTGACGATTTTTTCTGAAAGTTGCAACCGGCCGACTTCCTTGTTTTGACTTCTAAATTTTTTTGAAACCGTCGTCACCAATCGATAAATGGTAGTATCAAATTTTCATCAGCACGTACTTTTGTATCGTTGTTGTTCATTTATGTTATCAAGTTTTAGGCGAATTCCATTCAGCCACTCGCTCAGAACGCAATCGATGACGTCATCGTTTTTTCACATTATCGTTCGCCAAAAATCAATAAATCAACTTTTCCACTATCTGTCAGTTTCCATCAGGTTTTTATGTTAGGCAGCATCCACATGCAAAGTTTGAAGGAAATCATCGACAAAAAAAGTGCGTTATTATCAATTCTATTTTTTTTTCAAACCACTGCCATTAATCGATAAATGGTACTGAGAGGTTCTGGTCGGAATATGTTGTCCACTCGTAATGTTCATTTATGTTATAAAAAATTCATCAAGTTTCATTCAGCCATTCGCTCACAATGAAATCGATGACGTCATCGTTTTTTCATATATTTGTTCACCAAAAATCAATGGATCAATATTTTTTCTGCCCTCCCACTTTTTATACATAGTCATGTTGGGTAGCATCTATAATGTGAATTTGAGGGAAATCAAAGGCAAAAAAAGTGCGGTACACATATACGATTATATATAGTTCAAAGGCAAAAAAAGTGCGGTACACAAATACGATTATATATAGTAAGGTGACTAGCCGGCGAGGACATCACCGAGATAGCATGTCTGGTGTTCACTCCGGGCACATTTCCTCCACTCCCCATCGAACCTGCCGGTAGGTGGAAGGGTTGATGCGGTTCGACTCGCTACTTTACTTCTCTCATATTAGTTCTCAATTGCGATGTTGCGGATTTTCAAAAGTGGCTTTATCTTTTATGTGCAATTTTCTAAAAAAAACTCCTGAACGGATTTTTGAGATTCGGAAAAGAGAGCTAGAAGAGTGAGAACTGTATCGTTGTGCAAATTGACATATAGTGTGTTGTCAATGATTCATGATTATATTAAAATGTCTTCCGACAGCGGCCGCCCAGCGGCCTCAAAAAATTTGGAATAAAGTTACTAACCGCAGACTTATTCGTTAGCCCGGACGTTTGGAGTTTGAACCAATCGGTCCACTACCACTTTAAGCCATTTCATGCCTTGGACACCTTTCTTCTAGCCGCTTTATAGGGGGGGGGGGGGGTTGGGATGAATGCCCATTTTTCTGACGGTGTGGCACAAAAGTCCAAGAAATCAATATCCATTCACTTTCAATCATCCTCTGCGTCTCTGACAGTAGTAGAATTTCGAAAACACAGGTGTGGGTTGGACATTCTACTGAGAAAATGACATCCATCGAGTTGTCTCAGTTTGATCTTTTATCTTAAAGCTCGTTGCAGTTCCTCTTCTACTTTTCGTTGTTCATTGTGCGCAGTGTGCTGTGGTTCCATTTTATGAGAGCTTGAACAGATTATGTGGATCTTGAATGAGCATTCGCGTTAAAGGAGGTCAATAATTTGGTTCAATCGCAACGCTTCAGCCCTTTAAACTGAAAAACCTTTTTCATATGCAGTTTAAAGGACCGTTGACACGAAAGTGATCCACATGATCGTCCTACTTTAATCTGTGAAGACTCTGACTTTATGTAAGTGTTAATCCACCGAGAATGAATGAATTTCGATGAATCGTGCAGTATTGAGGAGGACCATTCTTTCAGCGCCGCTCCCCTGTGACATGGCTGGTCCGCACGTTGTGATAGAACCTGGTTTGGGAACCGATTTCGCATCGATAGCTCATAACGTTGAGGTAGACCCCCCAACGATGACATTCACATGCACCGCACCCGCTGCCAACAGCTTCACAATAATTTCGGTGGGTCAAAACAATCAGACACGAATACAACGTCTTCTAGATCTCAACATTCGTGTCTCGATTTGTACACTATTACCAACAAACGTCAATGTTTCGATAAGTCAAACCGTCCTCCATGACATTCAATAGATTCAGGCTAGAATATCACATGCCCTTTTCACATTGATCCCATATACGACAGACTTTCTCTATGTATGAAGTTATTTTAAGCTAAATCCATTCAGTCCTGCCTGATGAAGTGATTGAAAAATCGAATTTAGATTGAATGGTGTATGAATATAATTGGGAAAGAAGAATTTGAATTGAATTGATTTTCGGGATTGGTTAGCCATTCTATCTTTCCCGTTTTAGTTCAACAGACAGAAGACGCGTCTAGTACAAAACTATGACACTGTGTCGACTACCTTGACGTGTGCGGCCAACGGACAATGGCAAGTAGCGGGCGAGCACATCACCGAGATAGGATGCAACGTAGTGCCGCTCAATACCACGGTCGTCATCGAGAATAACGGTGGGTGGAAGCGTGGTTGAGGGTTCACCAGCCAATGTACTTGGCTCGAGAACACCTCTAAGAGTCAAAATTTCCAAAAACACTTTATAAATAGAGATAAATAGAGAAATAGAAAAAGACTTTATGAAAATGTTACAGAACAAGACTTCTTGAGAGTGTTAATCCACATGATCGTCCTACTTTAATCTGTGAAGACTCTGACTTTATGTAAGTGTTAATCCACCGAGAATGAATGAATTTCGATGAATCGTGCAGTATTGAGGAGGACCATTCTTTCAGCGCCGCTCCCCTGTGACATGGCTGGTCCGCACGTTGTGATAGAACCTGGTTTGGGAACCGATTTCGCATCGATAGCTCATAACGTTGAGGTAGACCCCCCAACGATGACATTCACATGTACCGCACCCGCTGCCAACAGCTTCACAATAATTTCGGTGGGTCAAAACAATCAGACACGAATACAACGTCTTCTAGATCTCAACATTCGTGTCTCGATTTGTACACTATTACCAATAAACTTCAATGTTTCGATAGGTCAAACCGTCCTCCATGACATTCAATAGATTCAGGCTAAAATATCACATGCTCTTTTTACATTGATCCCATATACGACAGACTTTCTCTATGTATGAAGTTATTTTAAGCTAAATCCATTCAGTCCTGCCTGATGAAGTGATTGAAAAATCGAATTTAGATTGAATGGTGTATGAATATAATTGAGAAAGAAGAATTTGAATTGAATTGATTTTCGGGATTGGTTAGCCATTCTATCTTTCCCGTTTTAGTTCAACAGACAGAAGACGCGTCTAGTGCAAAACTATGACACGGTGTCGACTACCTTGACGTGTGCGGCCAACGGACAATGGCGAGTAGCGGGCGAGCACATCACCGAGATAGGATGCAACGTAGTGCCGCTCAATACCACGGTCGTCATCGAGAATAACGGTGGGTGGAAGCGTGGTTGAGGGTTCACCAGCCAATGGACTTGGCTCGAGAACACCTCTAAGAGTCAAAATTTCCAAAAACACGTTATAAATAGAGATAAATAGAGAAATAGAAAAAGACTTCATGAAAATGTTAATCCACATGTCCTACCTTAATCTGTGAAGATTCTAAGGTCATGAAAGTGTTAATCCACCGAAAAATGAATCGTTCCCCGAACGAACGGGGATCGAACCCCAAAAATTCCCCGAACGAATGGGGAGCGAACCCCGAAAATTCCCCGAAAAAATGGTTCAAAAGGGAGGCGTGAACTCTGAAAATTCCCCGAAAACTCATGACGAAAGCCCCGAAAACGTTGAACAAAAATGTTTGGTACTAAGAAAAATGTTTCCAGGACACCCGGCTACAGCTGTCACCGAAGAATAATCACCATTCAATCGCTGATATTTTTTTCTGTGATGAATATGTCGGTATGAAAACGAAAATTGGCAAGGGAAATTTCATTTCACGCCATAAACAAAACAATATTCACAGATTTGGGTAAAGTACAAGTAACAAATAAACAACCGAGTAGCAAGTAACAAGTAATGTGAGTTCAATAATTAATACAGATCAAACATCGGTCTCCAAGTGATCGGATAGGACGGAAGGATACTCGATCCCGTGAGCTTTTCTCAGAGCACACGCTGACATCTCGGCTGGACTGAACTGTCTAGAGCCAATTCTCACCCACATTTCTGGGTGATTGTCACTGTAACGGCCGCGGCATCCTTTGCTGTAAAAATTTTTTACGCGGGTGGTAAAATAGGTGAAATACGTCAATTGATAATGGCTCACCACATCTTTTGGGGCATGATAATGCATACCCTAACCGTTCTCAACCATAACTCAATCCGATCCAGTACTAAATTAGCGTACTATCTTTCTCGGTTCTAATGATGGGGTTGTAAACCCTTATTAACACGTCCGTTATGCACGCGTATGATATGGAAACAAAACTCACAACGTCTGATACAGGTAATCCTGATAGGAACATGTGATGATCGATCGTAGCTCATGATTGGCAGGATCAGTTGGTGATACTCCGAAGGCATAACACGCCAACTCTAGAAACAAAGGGAATTAGCCACATTTGCGAATAGCCATAGCCAAAAAGTTTGAGAAAAGTTGGATTACAAGACAGTAATGTATGATCTACACACTGACAAAAACCTTTCATTATATAATATTTTTACATCGTGGGTATAGGCATAATTCCAATAAAGATCTCGAATTGAATAATCGACTCACTGCGGAGCGCGCTCTGAACGTTCATGGGAACATTGATGGTAGTCTTGCTGCCCTTTCCGGGTCCTTTAATCCAGGTGTAGCACTGCCGTTGGTAATGAGAGATGAGCTGCAAATAGGAAATGTTCAGCCAAGAGGACAAACGTTCATGTGTAGCAAAATTACCCACAACCATACGCCAGTAAGGTCTGTCTAAGCGACATGAAGTAGTCCGTTTTCAAGCAAAAGTACGTTAAACATTCAGGATTTTTCATCAAAAGTAGACCGACTTTCATTCTTTCGACTAAAAAGTAGCACGTTTCTCGAAGTTTTCTGACTATTCGGACAACCTTGCTGGTGTATGCCCACAACTGACACAGGTGCCGGTTCTCTGCCTACCAACAATCTTACTTTCTCACAAAAGAATCTTACTTTCTCACAAAAAATCTTACTTTCTTACAAAAATCTTACTTTTTCCAAAAAATTCATGCGTTCGCGTCCAGTCAGGTGGGACATGTCTCCCAGGAAATATTATTGAACTTCTCTAGGCTTCGAATGTATGGAAAAAGTGTGAACTGATTGAAAATGTCATAGAACACGAGTATAGAAAAATTATATAGGATTGAAATCGCGAATATGAACAGCTACACAATGCCACAGTCAACTAGGTTGCCAAAGTTCGACCACACGCAGATAGAACATGCGAAAGAAGAGCACATACCTCGTAAACTATAGACTTGGCAAAATCATAGAGTTTGGCGGCCTCCAGCATGTCAAGTGCGAACCCTAACATGTCGACTATGCTGAGTGCCTCTTTTTCTTCTTCACACATGGACTCCAAATGGAAGACATCAAATCTGCCGCTCTAAGACATGATCGAGTGGTCGGCGCTGATGGCTGGTTAGGCCGCAAAGAAAATTGAAATTGAGAGTTGCACAGCTAAAAATAGTGAGTAGAGGATACAATCAATTGTTACTGTCAGAAACCCGTGTGCCTCTATTGATTTGATACAATTGTCAAACACTTTTATGATAATCGACTCGAAGTGGTGAGTGAGCTGGTACGTTAAAGGCATGAGCAATTGTCTCATTCTTCGTGATTATCTCATCAAGAAGCAACGCTGTACAAGGAGTTCTTACCAGCGCATCATTTACACAATCCTTGGCCGGTCTTCCCGTCATATTCGTTTCCAGCCGAGCAACTTTGCTGTTCTGTTCATTCAGTTCGGCTTTTGTCTGAAAGTATTAAAATAAAATGTGTACCAATATAGATTCATGAGGGGGATATGTAGTAGACTGAACGTTGAAATGGAAATTCACATTTCCTACAACAGCCACAATTTTTTTGTACTGAAGGCGTACACCAGTGAAGTTGTCCGAACAGTCAGGAATATGTAGTAGATTGAACGCATCAACTTGTTTACATACGAAAACGGACTGTTTTTGTACCTCAGTCGGATCGTACTAGTGTTTGATTGAAGAGTGGTGGAATGACAGAGAAATACACCTTCCAAAAGCAAATGCACACGAGCTCCGAAACGAGATTTTTATAATTCCTTTCTATCGGGTACCAGGACTACTACAGTTCTAACAGTTTCTATTTCTGTTTACTGCACGATCAAGAGTGGACATGGGAAGCATAGTGAAACTGAAAAAAACTCACTACGAGGAATGCAGCGTAGAGATGTCGGTTAACTTCATTCTCTTTCAGAAGATGAGAATAATCGTGATGATTGTTTTGCAATAGAATCCCCCTCAATGGACATATCATCTACGGTTGATATTGATATTATGTACTTGTAAGATTGATTCACAATAAACTGACTGAACGGATGAAATAGGCCGTACACAAATTTATTTATTTTTTTATAATCGATCTCGCTTTGGCCTGAATGTACCAATTGTGAAAACGACCCAAAACACAATATCAATATCAGCTTTATCATTACTGTTCGCTATTTAGAGCAATGTAAACGCTTTTCAGGTGAGAAAAACTATAGTCCACCTTTCCAAACCAAGATAATGAGCTTACTACTGCTGAGAAACTTCAATCTTTGCGCTATTTAATTAGAAAAAGTTTTATATTAGTCCGATAGTCAGACTGTATTGATTTGTGGAGCCGACATGTGGAAAGGTGAATGAAGAAATCTCAAACGTTACATCTATCATTGAAGGCGTGTCGTCTGCACTGATGCTCGAGGCAATTTCTTCAATTGCGGACTTTCGCTTTCTGGCGTTAGCGGCTGGAAACAAAGATTATTGCACTCATGTTGAAACAGCTGAAATGAGATTGAACGAAGTTAATTGAATAAATGAACTAATAAGGTTCACAGAAACTGCAAGTGAAAAGCATGTGTGCTTAAACCAATGTAGTTAACAATGTAGTTATAATGTTTCTCTCGCAACACTAATTGAGTCAACTGCAACAAATGATGGGAGTGTGCTAACCTGTGGCGGCTGTTGTCGTTGAAGGAAACGCTGTTACTGGTGCGACAGAAGAGGGAAGAGCTGCAGGTGTAGTTTGAGTCTGGAGAGCAGCAGGTGCAGGTTGATTCGGTGGAGAGGCAGCTGGCAGTGAAGTTGAAAGATCAGCCATTGCAGGGGAAGTAACGGGAGTGACTGAAGAACCATCTGGTACTGTTGGAGGCGGCATAGCACCTGTTGGAGTGCGCGAAAGATGTAATTGCGAAGTTGAAGGCTGATCCGTGTGAGTTGTTGGCGATGAAGTGGTGATGGGTACCGATACTCCTGCTGACGAGCCTGCCAGGGTGTCAGATCCACCAACCTAGAACCACAAAAGAATTGGAACGAATCTGATGATTATAAAATTGCGCATCATTGAAAAATGACGGTTATGTGGTGTACTCGCAACGCTTCAGTCCCTTGGACTGCAATACATTTTTCAATTGTAGTTTCAAGGACCGTTGACATGGGATTGGCCCACATAAGCGTCCTTCTTTGAAAAGATTACATATAAAATATATACGGCATGCACATCTGCTAGAGAAACATATCACACTAATTTTTTGCGGTTCGCAGAATGTAATATCAGGGTTACGTATTGAAAAATCATCACAACAGAAACTGATCACATAGAACGAGCAGACATCAGTGAATGTGAATATGGTCTTTAACTTGAACCGTATCTCACTGTGATAGATGCACAATCATAATGTTTCCGATATTAGCGCAACAACCATCAAATCGCATAATAATGTCACCTGGGACTGGATCGTGACTATGCTTTCGCAAGAGCCAGTTGAACGTTGACTCCCGTCGCTATTCGACACCGCTTCGGCTGATCTGTCATTTGCAAGCTCCTTCAATTTCAATCTCAGCTCAATGCCATCCTATAACAAAAAATAAAGCCACACGACTACGAATTTACAAGCGAACTTTCTTCCCTCTACACGCAAATAGGGTCAATCACGTACACAGTCCAGTTTTTAAGTGGTGGTTCAGTAAAATAGGCCCACAGATGTTTGCGGAATAAAAACTATCTGTCGACGCAAATACAGCTTAATAGGTTGCAATCTATCGAAGTCACATAGGAAATTTTAAAGAATATTTTTTATTGGATCTGTTTTTGTTAAAAACCCTGGATGCTTTTAGATCATTTTTGAAGTGAACTGCCGTACCACCGAAAAAGGGAGTGACTGATCCAAAACAATGCCAAAAACACACCGAGGGTCTCATATACTCATCGTTACTCTCTTCCCAGCCTTGTTGATCTTGTAGTTGACAGCGGTTGGGGCCACAAACTTCACTTTTGACATGACCCGCTCTGGAAGGTTCAGCGGTATCGAGAATCAGTTCCAAGCGCACCAAACGTAATTACTCACGATCTAAACTAATTAAAGTGTAATCACAATATAACTTAGATAAGTCGATAATTTATTTCAAAAGTCAATAAATGAATTGTGATCCTAAAATTTTACTGTTTTAAAGGTCTGTTAATTTGAAAGTTACCGTTTTGGAATTCGCGCAAGGACCAAATGCTGAAAACCCATTTCGCAAAATTTAATAAATTAGAAAACGAAACCGCACCGCCGTTCTAGTTTTTTATTACGTGTTATTTGATGATTAACATAATCGCCGTATTATTTGCGACAATGTATAAATTCAGTCTTCGCGAATCAAGTATGTTTCATAGACGGGGCGTTTACATCGTGCCATTGCTTCTATATTTCTTCAGACGCTAATATTTTCAGTTTCAATCATGAAAAGACCTCGTTTACATTTGTCCGATTTTCGCAGATTGGCCCAGAACCACACAGGTACAATTGACGATCAGGCTGGACAAGGTATTTTTTTATTTTTCGATTTTCCTACCTTTGTTTTTTTGCCAAAATATTGAAATTATTCCAAATCGCGACCGCCTCTTCCAATCATTTTCTCACTTTCTCTCCTGGAAAACTGGGTTCATTATTTCATATGATCCACCGAATTCTCTATCGACACATGGAGTTTGTCAGCCGCGCAGAGATCCTGGAGTATCAACTGACGCAAGTGGGTTAGCACGAAATCAGTGTACGGCAAACAATGATTTCAAATTTAATTCAACCAATTACAATTCATTTTTGGGAAACTTTTTTTCTGCAGGAAAGTAGTTTTTTTCACTTTCAACCTTTGCCAGATAATTAAGTTGATCTTTACATAAATATTGTTCAGAACTTACTTTTGAACTAGTAGTCGTAACAATTGTTTTTGTACCTGTTCAATATCTACTTTTCGATCGAATGAATTTAATTGGAATGCAATCGAATGCATTTACTTGAAACATTTATATCGTGGAACTTCCTATTGTGGCGCCATCATTCTGGATTTGTCGGCCGTTCGTTGTTATAGATAACCTCAGGGTGTCTTAACTTATCTCAGGTCAATATGCTTGTGCGCAGTCCATGTTTTTCATCACCCCACCACTAAACAATTCACAATTGTTTCTGTTACCCGAAGGTGATATACATTTCTAACATTTATGTTGACAATAATAATAATAATAAAAGTTCATTTGCATAGATACCAACAGAAGTTATGCAAGTTGAAAATTAAAAAATTGATCATTCGAAATCTATGACAAATACGTACCCCAAAGGGTTGCGGTTTAAATTCGCGATCAACTTACAAGGGAGCGTTGAATAAAAATAAACATTTGGAGAGAATCGTGAAATTGAGAAAACAATGTATGTAGATTAGACACAAATACAACATGGACATTTGAACAGTTATACTACTCAATGCAGAGAACGAGGAACATCGTTGAACATAATATAATCAAGGTTTCGCAATTTACAACGTGACTGAGTAACTGATATAGTGATAGAAAATTACATTCACTACTATTGAAAATATTCCAATACTTTTATACCCGTGAGAAATACCAATTATCATCACGATAAAGCCTAGATTGACGAATCAATTTTATTCTATGTCTAACATTCGAACTCAGAACAAAAGGACACCTGACCAGTTTTATGTTCATAACACCTTTTTGTTCATTTACCTTGCTGTACCACAAGAATATTACAACCAGAATAGTAATGTTAGGCGCAACCTGATTCATAATATTATTTCATGATTTCACTATGGGTGAGATTCATAATATTCGTTAAAACTTATCATTGATTGCGAATCAACGTATTCAAAAAGTAAAACCGAAAAACGCCAAGCCCAAAAAAGTGAAAGCAAATTATTCACAACTAGACTTTGTACAGAAGATGATCGAGTGAAAGAGAAAACTACTATAAGTGAAATAAAGAAGAAGTAGGAAAAAGCATTCACGGAAAACGATCCTGCCTAGACTCGAGTGAGATGCAGAAAACATCATTTTCTGTTTTTTGTTTCATTTCAGTATTTTATACTGTGTACTTGTTTTTCTAGTCAGATGAAAATCACAAACCTTAAATAGCTCAATTTCGGGCATTCGCGCTGCTGAAAACCTAAGTTGACCTTGTGATCCTTGAAAAAAGACTTAGAAACATCTAGAAAAACCAAAAATAGATGTCGACACACCTGAAAAGAGTGTCGACAGGCCCAGTTTGGTTACTTTTCAGCAATTTAATTTTGCTATAAGTCCCTGGATTTAGCCTATTTGGCTTGTGATGTTCATCCTTGTATGACAAACACTGAATAGATAGGCGGTGAATACTGATTTCATGCACGAAGAACATTCCTGCTTGTTTTTCTCAGTTAATATTCCCCAGATACTGCGAAAAGAGGCATCGAATACTAATGTTTAGCACAACGTTCATCAAATCCAACATTCCTGTCGTTTCTCTTAGTTAATATTCTGTACGGCAGTACAAAAGGAGCTTCGGAGACGACAGGATCATTTCAAACACGAAGAGACGAGGTCTTTCTTTATTATCTTTCATTCTTTGCCTTCCTTTTTCTACCCATTTCTCTCTCTTTCTTTCTCTCTTCCTCTCTCTCTCTCTCTCTCTCTCTCTCTCTCTCTCTCTCTCTCTCTCTCTCTCTCTCTCTCTCTCTCTCTCTCTCTCTCTCTCTCTCTCTCTCTCTGTTCTCCTCTCACTTTTCTCACTCCTTCTCTTTTTTTCTATTCCCATCCTCTTCTCTTTTGTTATTCTGTCTTTATCTTTTATCATATCCCTTTTTTCCTCTCGTTATGCTTTCTCGTTACGAAAATGTGAGAACGAAATCGTCATTTTTTTCATTTTACAGCAAGTTTGTGTTTTCATTTATGAAACTCTCACTAGTTCTGTCTTATGCGTTAATTATAATTGTGTTATTTCAACCATCAGAACATTCTAACTGATTCAGTTGTTTCGCTCGCGTGCCAGTGGAAGTCTTCCGTTGTACAGTTGAGATCCAAGCTCGCGATGATACAATGGTTACTGCTCATGGGCCTTGTTTCGGCCTCATTAGCCTCAAGGTTGGTTGAGAGAGTATAAGAAGTGACCAGGATGCCATTGAAGTTTGACCGTGAAACACATCATATTTAGACACCGGGATTAGACAAGAAATTCCCTTACAGCCTTTACTCGAAAAATGCCTAAACTGGCGTAGGAAGTTTCCGAAAGGAAGTTTCCTCCAACCAAATCGACCAAACGCTTTGGTTTATTTTTTTAACCAGGTTTATTGGTATCCTGACCGTTATTTAGCATCCCGTTCTTTAGATTACCTCAATAGGTTACCGGTTGATAACCCAAAATAAAAACCAATACGTGTTGTTCTTACACAAAATGTGGTTTTCACCGTTGATTCGTATGGTAGCCGGAACTCAGTTTTTAGTTACCTCTAAGATAACCTAATAAACTTTTCAGAATCGGTTAGTCAAAATCGGTTGCGTTACCAAAAAAAAGGTAAACATACAGTGAACCCATAATAGTTCAGTTCGGAATATGAACGACACGCAAAAAAAAATCTCAACATGTTTGGTTATTATTAATTCTCAGTTGCGAGGACCTTTCGTGCGAGCCGCCGGAGAAACTACTACAAGTTATTCGTAACCTTCAACAGAAACTGAATAAATTGCATACGTCGCACGGAGTAATTCACGTCGATCCAAATATGGTATAGTTTCATTTATTCCCACTGCAACCTTGGCGTTTTTCAAACTTGCAAAAAGCATCCACTTCGCTGAACAATTTTGGAACACTCTTGTGAGAAACAATCCGAATCGAGTGCGAAACTTTCAACTTGGCGATAACATTCACTCACTTCAAACACTCGGAAAGTTTGGTTTTTTTTTCTTTGTAAAACAGAATTTCAGTGGAAATAAGAGATACTATACAACATTTTGCCCTGAAAACAGCTCCTAAAAACCATAACGAACGCGGGATGAAATAAAATCAGATGAAAGGCCAAAATTTCACAATCATCATATTCGTGAGACAAGTCGAACAAAAGTTTCTCAATCGTCATATATCATATTCGTAAAACGAATCGAATGATACACAATTTCTTGAAATGAGTTATTATTATTTTCATTGAAATGTTGTGTTTTCTGCGTTTGTATTCGTGTACACCCTAGAAATTTATGAAAATCTTCATTGCTTCAACAATGATAACTGCCTCGGATCATAGCTGTTGTATTCCAGGGTGTGTCCCGCGCTCGTCTCCCTCGCAGTGCTCTCGTGGTTAGCTTTTACGTTATTAGTCTATTTGGGTTTTACTCGTTAATATCCAAACGATGGGATGGTTCACTCTATCTGTTTTTGTTTTCAGCCTGCAGAGTTCACACTGTTCTGAATTTCATTTTTACAGGAAGACGTTTTTGCAACCAATAACATCCACAAACCAAAGTGCCCCCCTTGCCCTTCATCCGCCTGCGATTCGAATCCTTGTCTCAATGGCGGTACCTGCCTGGTGGGCGTATCTCCCGAATCTGAAAATTACAAGTGAGTCATGAATATGTTTGTGTTCGACCAAGTTGATCACTTGTATTTTATTTGTGTTTCATTTTCACTGTCACATAGTATTTTTTATTATCCATATATGGACAGTCCGTAGAGGGGTAGAGATTGGCAAGGGTCCGTTTCATGCCCGGCTCATGCGATATGTAAAATAGAATACCGCGGCGCGCAAAGATGAAACCAAGGCGTATGCAGCGACAGCCGGACACTAACGACTTTTCTACTCGGCAGCCTGGTTCAGACAGTCTTTTGAACTCTTTTTTCTCGCATAGTTCTGCAGACATTTCAGAACGTACTTTATTTCATTTTTATTGCTCTCAGTTTTTGGCAGTTTGTGTCATTTTGCTCGTGGGAGTTAGAGAAGATATATTACAATAGCCACAAAGTGAAACGTCTGGCCAACATGATGAAAAGGACGTTGCAGATTTCCCGTAGCCTGAGTAAAAACAAATTAGAGTAGAACTCAACACGTGACAAGTACAATGGAGAAGAGAAAATCAGTTTAGCAAACATACGACATCGTTAATGAATTGTCATAAGTCCATGTGGAATCGTGAAGATCGTTTCCTACTGAACATCGACCACATTACTCATTCAAAATTCTCAGTGACTGTTTATGGCACTAATGTGAACTTCAATTGTGTAGAAAACACTTGTTGATAGAACGTCAAAATCAAATCCGACAATGTTAATTTTTCCGAAAACAGTCACGTGTTCAAGTACACTCGCGGTAATCGAGATATTTGAGCTCAACATAGATGTAGAATACTGTACATGAGATATTATTTTTTCTGGCTGCCAAAACTAGGATCATTCAGGTGTGACTGTCCGCCAAACTTTACCGGTGACAAATGTGAGAACGAACTCACATGTTCTACCAATACGTGTAAAACGAACGAAGAATGTTACGTCTCTGATCATCAAATAAACTGTGTCTGCAAACGCGGATACACGTCAAGTAAGTTAAATGACTAGTTAAAGGTGGTGAAACCAAAAAATATATGAGCTGTGTTCGGTTCCAATCTCTATTACAGCAAAACAACTACGGATTGTGTGTGTGCAAAAAGCAGAATATGCATCATAAAAAGGCATCAGTTGTGTACTACGAGACAATCGGCGACCGAAACCAGGTTTTCGTTCACTCGAGTTGTGCACTTTAACATGTATTCAGTACAGTGATCCTTTGAATGCCATGGTGCAGACTGATTTTGGTTGTTCTAATTTGCTCTCTAATCATTTTTGAACCTGCCTGACCGATAATTAAGATTCATATTAGACAGCAGTTGTTGGTAAGTTTGAATGTCTAACCAGTGGGAAAATGCGGACGATGCAATCATCTACTCTTTGTCACGTTTTCGTCAGAAGTTTCACTGAACTTTTGTAGAAGGCCCTCGCCAGGGCTGTCTCGCCAAGCTTCGGAAATCTTGCGCTGCTGGAGATCCCCATTACACCACTTTCGATAACCTTCAATTCAATTATCAAGGTGGGTTCATATCAGGTCCCATTGTCGAGAATCAGTTATACCGTGTGACAAATTTATTTCATTTTAATCGCGCGCACAAATCTATGACCGGAAAGAAATTGTATACAAAAACACACAGAGCGCGACACTGCGGTTGTTTTGAAGAGAACTAACCCTCTATGTTCAGTTTGGTAAGCATACTTTGTTATCATTCACTGGTAGTTTCGGAAAAATGTGGTCAACCACTAAAGAAATTAGTAGGAAAAACGAGTGTGAAACAGAGACCGGTTAGTTTTTTCTCACTCACGCGTATGACAAATAGAATAAGAGTTAAAAAATGAAAATTACAATAAAACTAAATCTCGAATGGATATGAAAATCCGATATAGCTAACACGAAAAGCCTTCTCTGAGGTTTGATGTTGTGCAGTGTGCACCTTGTGCAAGTTTGCTCCTCAAGTTTCACAGTTCTACGGTGTTAATGTTGATGATTCTGTTACGTGAGAATTATTTCCGTATGGAAGGGGTTGTAGACACTCCTGTTGTTCCCACAAAAAATATAGTTGGATCTTGATTGCTTTCAGTTACAGTTTGTTCGTCAACTCACCCGAAATACTTGAAAGAATGTTAGATTAGATTTTGATCTCAATTTGAGATTTGAATATTTAACTATCTACAATTGTAAGTGAGTGGAAAAAAACTGATCTGTCTATGTGTCACAATCGTTTTTTATACTATTTGATCTCGTTTTCCATGTTTCTGAAAAAAATTTCACTTTCCAATGTTAAGCTCACTTCCCAAAAAATCATCCTGCTTGCAAATGGGGAATCGCACCTTTCAATCCACTTATATATAAAGATCCCCTCAAAGATCCCTTGCGATGAAGAACCCTCAAAAATTAAAACAGTCAAACTATTCCTGATTACTAGAAAATGAAAAGGGTTTTCAAGAACATTGCGGAAATTCCCGAGAACAAGTTAGAAACTGATCCACCAACAAGAATTTTCATCGTAAACAATCACCGGGCACAATGACGCCCAAATCGAACCGGCTTTCTTGCTGCACACGTTTACGGATATGAACATAAACAAGGCCATTTTGGCGAAACAAGATTTATCACAAATTTGCCCAAACACAATGAATTTATTCGAAATTTGAAAACCGTATAGAACTTTTCCTTCTCTACCTCTCTCTGTTTCAAAAAACAGTGAAAACAACGGAGAAAACTCTAATCTACCATCGTTCAACGCCCGCGATAACTGTGATCCAAAACTTATCGCGCTGCGCACGATTCGTTTATTTACTTTCCAATTCGAGATCGTGACTTGCGTAACTGGGATTTGGTCGCATATCCGTCAATTCGGCTATTCCACAAAAATCGTTTTATTATAATTTAAATACCCAGTTCGGAGGAGTCTTGTGGAATTATTCTGGAAAAATTTGTGAGAGAGGATATTAAGACCTTTGTTTTTTTTGTATCTAATTACTGTCTCTTTTCACTTCGAACCCACAGTTCAAGACATATTTTAATGTATGGTCCTATTTCAATTGTGCCTTAGGTACTTGTCCATACGTATTTTCGCAGCCATGTGGAAACTTGACCAACGGGTTCTCCAACTACACAGTAGTTGTCAAGAACAAGATTCAAGATGGTACTGCTCCGTGAGTTATGATTTGGTTCGCTTCCAATGTAGGTTCGCTTCTACAGTTTTCATCCGGCTTTGCTGTGTTAGTGGTTTGATCACGTCGCTTTAAATGAAAGAATCATGACATTTATCGTGATGAACAAACAATGAGTCACCTTTGGTTTTTTTGACTCAGATACATTGTCACCAAACCACTGCAGTCAGAAGATAAGCAAACGGAACATGAAATTGATGAAACGTTGAGACACTGTGCGGCACACAAACGGTTCTTGAGGAGCTCTTTTCTGCTCTAAGTGTTAGTCCGGGACTGCATCGGTATGATGCGAAACTCTCATTTGGCTTGACGATAACTAAAATGAAACCTATTTTTCAGTGTTTCTTATGTGAACGAAATAGAAGTAACCATGTACGATCAACAGGTTCACATAGACCTAACCACACGTAAAGTGTATTTCAACGGCAACGTGATTAGCGTACCCTACTACTGGCCCTCCAAGAAACAACAGAAGGTGGGATTTGGGAAGTTGACTTTCAAAAAATTGTTTTTGGAAAGTATTTAACATGGTATTAGGTCCCTTGGAGAATCGCTGCAGCGCTCAAAATAGGGTACCCTGGCGTACATTAACATAACGTAGCGCGCTGAATTAGAATGAATGCACCGTGTGCTCTACAGATGCATTTGTTTGAATTCAATGATGTATATGATTTTGGTTGGTCTCATTGGAGATTTACATTGACTTTCCTTTCTGTCCCCGTTCAAATGCATCAGTTAAGAATCTCAATTTTTTTACATTGCAACTAAACAATCAAAAAAGTTCAAAGGTCAATGAGACCGCACACAGTTTCAGGTAGTCTGCGTCACTCTGACTTACTCAGTGGCCTGTCGACGCCGCTACAGGAAGTGGTCCGCTCATTCGCTAAGATTTATGTAAGCAGAAATGTTTCAGATTACCGTAGAGTTCGCCGGTAGCAAATTCTTTGTGAGGAATGATGAGCTCATCATCGTCAGTCTCAACACCGGTGCAAATCTTTGCATAGAGGTGGGAATTAATTTTCTGTTGAAGAAAGCGATCTCTATATAATATATTTTTGTTGAAGGAAGTGATCTATATATATGTATATATATATATATATATATATATATATATATATATATATATATATATATATATATATATATATATTTCGCAGTTCTCAATGCAAGCAGAAATTCCCGACTTGAGACCGAAAACGAGCGTAATTTAACAACAAGAACATCTTGATAGGGTAACACTTACTTTTTTGGAATAAGCGAACGGTTTTACTTGAAACGGTCGATTTGAACCAATTTCACCAATCAGCGGGTTTTCAGGTTAATTGACTTTTTCAAGCTACTTGTATCGATAATCGGGAAGTAACCGGAAATTGAACTGCGGTTACCATTAGAACTAACACCAAGGTCGAGGTCGGAACGAAGAATTTTTTTTTGTTTTCTTTTGTTTCCTAGGGTCACCTTCCGGTCATCTACCCAGGTGACGGGAATTTTTTTTTTGCCAAAATTACCGAAAAACTTGAAACGGTCGACACAAACGTCAGTTTTTATCTGGTTTCAGGTCCCTGATACACCGGAGTTCCGCGGCAAGACTCTTTGCGGCCTAGCGGGAAACATAGACGGAAATTTCAAAGACGACATAGTTATGAGGTACATATATAGTGAACATTTTTCATATTGAAATTACTTTTTCCTCAATTTCAATTCACTTTCAAAGAATTTTTTTTAGAAAAAATCGTAAAGCGTAAAGACCGAATTATCCAATACCAGGTTCACGTTTAGAGCAATAGTACCTGTTCAATGTGCAATGCATGTTATTTTTGAAAAAAAATCTGTATCGCGCGGTGCGCTGTGCGAGAGTTACTTTTGTGTCAGCTATTGCGGACTCAATTGCTGTTTTAATTTTGTTTCTTTTTTCACCTACCGAATATGAACATCCAAAACGGCATGATCACGGAGCAAACATGAAGTGATGCATTCTCAAACTCTCCTTGTTGTTTTCATAATATTTACATAAACACTCATTCACAAGTGTTGTATGAACATCAACAAAACGAACGCGTGAGAGATATTTCATAACCCCTGAGGGGGAAGCGAGAAAATCCTACCCACAAATGAAGAGGAACTGTTGTGTAACCAGAGAGACACTACGTGAAATTCCGAGGTATTGCTCGTGATCATCAGCTCACCCAGATTGATACCGCGCCGCGCACCGTGCGCACCGGTTACTTAAATCAGCGAATTCCGCTTTTTTCAAGGCGCATCAATGAAACACTAACGATACTTCAGAGACGGTTCGATCTACCCTGTGACCAAATCCTTTGTCAAGAAGAACTTTGCGTTGGCGAGGGCCCTCGACACATGGATCACGAAAGATTTTAGGAGGTTGCGGAACGACGAAGAGCCATGTATGAATGGCGAAATTCTCACGAACCGTTCATATGTTTGCGTAAGTTTTTTTGTAACCAAAATGGTTTATTGGCGATTTTACTCGCGATTTTTTGCACGAAAAGGAAGAGAAAACTAGCACTTTAGAAACTAGCATTTCAACTGTTGGTTAATTACTCTGAAACAAAGTGAGTAGCAAAAACGCCAGGAGTTTCGAATCCTGAAATGGTCCTACCTTTTCTAGTACTCGGGAATGAAGGTCAGAAAGTAAAAAAAACCGCCAAAGGAGTAGCGTATTTATCTGTACAGAACTGATAGGACTGCAATGATTGATATCAAACGTCAAACGTACATGATGTGATAACTACTATGTTATTTTGGTTTGCAGAATTGCGGTGAACTTTTCTTGTTTATCGTAACCGCATTGCTCAACCGTCAATCTGGGTAACTGGTTGAAGTTTGAAACTTATGCAACCACTTTATGTTCCGGCCTTTTTCGCATATTACGATGTGAAAACGATTTACAATGTGGTCACTGCAGAATCGTTAATTTGTTAATGGGGAGCCAATCAATAAGCACAGTGAGCTGCCCAGGGCTCTGCAGTTTAAAGAGGAACTTCTAAGTTTTGAAAACTTTCCTTAGGCTTCATTTCAATGGACCATGAACAATAATTCGTATCCAAATTCCGCGAAAATTTTATAATATAGCACTGTGATACTCGGTTACATCAATTGATGATTGATTTGACTTCCAAGTCAGTATTTGGTTCGGGGTAGATGTATTACTTATGTGCACCATCCGTGCGTACTTTCTCTGTCTTCGTCTTCGTTCTTATCATTGATATCTTTCTCCTGAAGGAACAACTCGAGATAGAGGTGTGAAGTGTTCATATTTGTTATTTGTGTTTCATTGGCCATTGGGTCATCATCGTTATTCGAGAGTCAAAGTTAGAGATTGACGCTTTCTATAACTAGATGTGGCTAACGAAATACTCGTCTTCTTCTGGAATGATCGTGATGGCACAGGGTGGAATGGTGTAGTGATTCAGGCGCCACCCACCACTCGAAGGGTCACACGTCCGATCCTCTACTACGAAATCAATGCATGCATGATGCATCCCTTCGTGGGCAATAAACTACTAGTAGATTATTTACGAAAATTGAAGCCTCCTCTAATGCTTCCTGGCCGGATGGGGATGGTAGGCTAAACGCAGTCTGCCTTACAGAGTTTCCCTCTGAGACTGTCCTCTGCAAAGTTCCGCATGGAACTTTGAAGAACAGGGGTAAATCAACTTTAACTTTAATTAGGATTCATTTGACTAGTTTGAGAACATATCACATCTTAGTTGCACTTTATTCTCAGGAGTTTGACCGAAAAGCAACGGAGTGATACTGGAACCATTTTGGAGCGAGGCAGGCTACGTCGGGTTTTGCCTGCTCTCGACAAAATAGAACGTATTCAAAATAGAACTCAAAACACATGGTACCAATTGATGGGGGAAGGGTTTCCAATATGATATAACTGCAATAGAAAAACTGATTTACCGTTGTTTCTTTAACTGAAAAACCTAATTCGCATACGGTCCACATGTTCAAGTCTGTTTTGGCGTGCTCAACGTCACATTTAAGTACCCTGAGGGACTTGCATCAACTTTTTTTAACTCTCCTTCAATGAACTCCTGGAAAAAATATCTTAGAAATCGTGATTTTTCAGAAGGAGAGCGAACGTGCGCAGTGTGACCCGATTTTGAAGGCTATGACTGGTGAGGGACCGTTTGCCCCATGTGCAGAGATGGAAAAAAATACTATCGAGGTGCGTTTAACTTCAAGTTGTAAGATATAAAATTCTACCACTAACAAATATTAATAACGCATTATTTTGTGTACTAGAACATGGTGTTATTTTTCAATCCGAATAATCAAACGTCTCATACGGTCAAATTTACACGTCTGTCCAGGACAAAAATAATGCCACAATTCCTATATGTAACTATCGGTGAACATATTTTCATCGGAAACCTAAGATGACAAACGACATGAACCTTGCAGATAACCACTGCACAAATAATTTTTCATGAACGCAACGGTTCGAGCGCAGAATTGAGCCAAAATTGGCAGGCTTGGTACAAGCGTACAAATATGGTGGTGTTGATTTTGTGAGACTTCTTTATCCATTCCTCTCTATATTTCTCATTATCAATTCACACAATGGTTTTCGATGACAAACAGTGACTCTGCCATCTGACGTTGGGTTTGATGGCCTCTGTACCGCTGTTTCAAATCTCGATAATTTATAGTAAACAGACATACGTCAGAGAATCATCGAATGTCTCACGTCAAACATGCCCTTCTACTTTGATGTTGGATCATCACATATTCTATGCTCTGCACGAAGCCTCTTTTATTATAACTTATATTATAACTTCACTGTTTTGTTCAGAGCCTGTACGAAGCATGTAGATTTGACATGTGTCACGGGTCCAAGAAATGCGACATTCTGACAGATTTCGCTAGAGAGTGCATGTCCACATTGCCAAGTTGGTTGCTAATTTTATAGTAAAACATGAATTAGCTGAAATCGAGCATGTTTTTCTCGGAAATATGGCGATAAAGGCCGATAATTGGTGTAACAGTGGAAAAAGTTTTAGTGAGTCACAGAAGTGAAACAAAGCAAAAAATACTCAAAATAAGTAATTTAAATATGAATGAGGTCCTCTTGTAATTGCAGTTAAGATTGGCTCTGATTCCGCCGTCAATAAAATTAACTGTCTGCTACGCAAAGTAAACTACAACTATATCTCGATCAATATCTCCAATAAATGTGTTTAGACACGGACTTCGGGTCGTGGCGTAAGCTACCGTCAATCAAATGTGAACAAACCTGTCCTTTCAACTCTCACTACTCCTCGTGCAAATCATCGTGTCCTGCCACCTGTGCAGAGTCGACTGCTCCTGATTTCTGCGATCGACGCAAGTTGTATTGTGTTTGAGTTCTGGATATTTTGTAACCTTTGTTTTCATCTTTTTCCATAGTTTATGAACTTTAATTATAAAGCAACAAAATCGAACTATACACACAACGAGAATAGGCAACATACGCACTTTATAACATTCACCTCGCCTTATGGCGCGGTAATTTTGGAGGCAACCAACAAGTGTGTCTACAGTGAGTACCACAAACGCTGCGTGAACCACCGAGTTGAAAATTCAATTAATTATGCATTTTGGTTTTTATCACGGCTGTGAGAAACTTAACATTTCAGCCTGTTCCGAGGGTTGTACTTGCGACGACGGCTATGTGGTTGATAACACTGTCACCAGTAAGCTGACCTGTATTCCGATTCAGGATTGTGGTTGCACTGATGAAAATGGAAACTCGTTCCCGGGTTAGTTGAATTATCAGCGTATTTTGAGTGGTGAACATATTAAATGTGCACTATTCATCGAAGAGTAGAGTAGAGCAAAACGACAGAGTTCGGACTGTTCGATTTCAGTCATTTAGACATAACGGAGGGAAAATTGTAACTTTTAAGTGACTCGCAGTCTGGTTTGCCGGAATTTTTTTGTTCAATGAGTAATGAAGTATTTTTTTGCCGTGGAACACTCTTGTGATCAGCTTTTCGAGTTCAACATCACGAGTTAATTTCACTAGTACGATTCTTTTAAGCCAACCGAGCCGTCCTGAGCTATGAGTGCCAAATCAGAAGCCAGTGCGAGAATGGTAGTGTTACCAGCGGGGTGAGCTTACGAAAAAAAAGTTTCCAGTGGAATGAACTATGATAGTATGCAGGTTTACTCGTTTGCCGAACTTTTAAACGACGAGAGCTACCCAGAAACATGTGGTTTTTTAAACCAGTGGTCTGCATTCAAACGAATTAATTATTCAACCCATCAGTATAGGAACGAGTGTGGAATAAAAATCAGTAAAAAGAGCTTGATCCGTTTCTTTCCTCACAGAGCTGTATGAGTGATAGGGAAAATCAACAAGTTTGAACTCAGTTGAACATGAGTTGAACAGTTTGGCGCTCAAAACAAATTGCACATCAATTGTCAACATTAAATGCATACGAACAATGTCATCTCGGCAAAAAAAAAGTTTCACCACTTTGTTAAAACAGAACGGACCTATTGAAAATTGAGACATTAGTAAGAAAATAAAAACACTCCAATCAACCAGTTTCAGAGGCTTGATCAGCGTTTTGAGCTGCGCACTATACTCATTTGAACCAAGACCAAACACCTGATCGTATAATCTGGGAAACCGCCGTAGAGCGAAGGCCCAAACATACTCTGGGTGACTGAGAGCATCTGCGGCTGCGTGCGTCTGCGGCTGACTACTGGTTCAGACGCTTTTCCTCGCAGACGCCTGCAGAACAACTTTCAATGAAATATGTGAGGACGTTTGCGTCTGGTTGCGTCTGGCTGCGGCGCGGATGTGTTGTGGTTGTGACAGCTCAGACGTATACTTAATAGTATTATAGTTTGAAATATTACGAAACGTTCAAATCATGAAGAATATGGGCAAAAATTAATGCAAACTTTGAAGATGACGAAGATCATGTGGCAGCTATCCGCAAATTCGATTAATAATCAGAAGGCGCCACTATACGTACATGCTACCTGTAAATGCCCGCAGCCGCTCTAAGTATGTTCGGGCCATCAATGCGATGGAAATATCAAAGTTCAGATTTTATGTTCACTTCTGAGGCAATATGAATACTTGAGTGTAAAGTATAGCTCGAATCTTGCATGTAGACGAGTTATACTGTGGTCACACGTACTGTGCACGACAAACGGAACCACAGTAACAAGAGGGTCGTATAACTTTGCCGACAGTTATACAGTGCAATCTTTCATCTTAGTAAACTGAGCTACAATTCTATAGTTTTCTGTCGACTCTGTGTTAACCAATTTGTGAAATTAAGAAGACTGTATTTTCTATACGGCAAACAATGATTCATCTGAAAAAAACAGAGGAGAGAGAAAAAGATAGAGGAAAGAGATAGAGAGGAAGATGTATAGAAAAGAACATGGGAGTTTCTGAGTGCCGGGAACCAGAAAAATTGATGATACATATTTAGATATTCATTTTTTACGTGGTCTCGATACTAGGCGGTGGTCATCGTACATGTCACAGATCTTTGTAGTAGCAGCTTCTTCTGAGTCAATCTTGGTCAATTGCCTTCACAGGAGTCATCATGGTGGATCATCAAATGCTCTAATGACATTGATCCAGTGATTCTCAAGAGACGTCTTGATGGAGGGCAGAGAGAGCTGCTTGTTGTTTGTTGTCAATGTTGTTGCCTTTACATGAAATAACTGTTTGGTCTTCAGCCAAACAAATGCTCGACCGATGGCTTCTGTGGTACGGACGCCTCCGGTGACATGGCCTGTCTGTGTAATACAGGTTTTGTTGGAGACGGGTGAGTGTTCACGTATTCACATCAGCGATGTCGTTCAAGTTAACTTTAGACCTCTTAACACGCCGCCTGCTAAGCAGTTTGACCAAATAGCCATAGAATAGAATAGAACAGATTCATTCGCGATCCAACACGTAACTTCCATATGGTATGTGGCACTCCAAATGGGTAAATGGAGGGAAAAAATTAGAAGAAAAAGGGTATGGTTACCTTGTTAAGCGCACATAGTATTACATGCAATTGAACAGCGCTGGACAATGATGATTGTACCAAATAGTTTGTGGGACAGTAGTTACTTCGAAAGAAATAGTGGAAAAATGCAACACATAACGCATTGCTTTACCGAAAACAAACTACACAAATCGTATAAATTGTTGAGTGTGCGTTGTGCCTCACGTAAATACGAGCCTTGCCTTTGAGTCAGTTCTGCAAATTCAGGTACGACTGTAAAGATATCAACGAATGTCGGGACCCCAAGTCGTGCAGCGTCGAAAAAAAACAAGGAACGTGCACAAATACCGTTGGTAAGAAATTGCTTTTTCAAATTTTACTATCATCAAAAAACATTAGAACGAAAACACAATTTTATTATACGTTTCCGGAAGTCATCACACTTCGGATAGAGCAAAAAAAATTCCAATCACTACACATCCAAAGAATAAGTTACTGTGTTGCATGTAGACATATTGACCAAATCGCCACTCAAATGTTCATTTTATCATTCATGTTTGTTTATTCACTTTGCTCTGTTACGAGGCGGTGATCATCATACACGACACAAATATTCGTAGTAGCAGTTTCTTCTGAGTTAATCTTGGTCCCTGCTTCCTAGAAGAGCTCTTTACATCGTCATCCTGGTGACGAGTGAACCAAACGAATAGACGTGGTTATGGGATCGTGAAAAGGGGGAAACAGACATCCTTTGTCTACCAACCAACCAAGACTGGGCCAGATAGAGAACTGAATGAGTACTTGAACAAAAAGACGTAGTTTGGAGAACTTGGAAGCAAGGAAACAGAAGCCACAGTCTACCAAAAGGCTAGAGCTGATAGAATACTAGTGACAGACCGATGTACCTACTGTTAAATGAAATTTATGTACAGGTTCATACCATTGCGACTGCAACGAGTTTTACGACGGTTCTGACTGTCAGTACTACCACCCAAGAAGACATTGTGCTGATCTGTACAAGTACTGGAACATAAAGACCAGCGGAGTCTATACGTGAGTTTTATAAAAAAAGGTCAAGGGGAATGATTTTAGTCCGGTCGAATGTTGAATATATGTCAAAAAAGTCTGACTTTTCGATTTGACACATTCCAGATTTTTTTCTCGTTTCCAAGTTTTGGAATATTTAAAATTGACGCATGAACTACATAAAAACATTCCAGAACTAGGCAAAATTACTAGATTGATCAGAGTAAACACTTGTATTACTTTTGACTTCGGACGGACTACATTTTTTTGGAACTGATCCTCCCTTATTCAACTAATATGATTTAACGAGACAATCGGGTTTTGAGAATAAGAAAGAGAAGTAAGGGCGAATAGAAAAACGAAAATACCAGAGAAAAATTGAGAGTCATGAATGAGAAAACAAGAAAAAAGGACAGGAAGAAAAGCAGAGAGAGAGAGAGAGAGAGAGAGAGAGAGAGAGAGAACGTAAATTTTCTTCGCAGTATCAACCCGCCATACGCAATGGGAACTCGACCGGCGCTCTCGGATATTAAAGTTTACTGCGAAATGGAGTCAGGCAAGTAGAATCTTTGCTTAAAACGAATGGTTTTTTGGGAAAGTAAAACAAATCTTTCTATCTGTTTTTCGAAGCAGCGGGCACATTTTTGCTTTTCGGGAATTTTGATAGATATTCTGATTCTCACGTCTTGAAAACGTAATACTTGTTATGCAACCATGATTACCCAGTAATATGTTGAGGAACTTTTCGTATCCTTAATACGATAAATTCTCCGGAATACGAAATTTGAACAGCGGACGAGACCACTGCTATACCTGACAGATGGATGACTAGGATTGGGTAGAAGAAGACCACATTTAAGTCAGCTACGATATACAGTGAGAACAATAGATAAAACCGATGACGCGCGCTATGCAAGTCAGCAGTTATACGTTGAAAGGTATTGATAGAAAACTTACTTTTTAACAGAACTTCATTCGTTTTACCAATAAACGCAGTCTTTGGGGACAGGCAACGCAAAAATGATTGGTAAATTCAGTGAATTTGCAGATCAGGACGGCGAGAAGGGTGGCTGGACCCTTATGTCACACGATTCCGGTAGGGGAATGGCGGATAAAACGTTCAACGAATACGAGGTATAGTCAAAGTCACTCAAAAGATACAAGAGTACTGGGGTATCCGTTTGTGATATGTGGAAAATCAGCGTTGTAAATCGAGTCTAAAGTGGCGAGTAATAGAGTTTTCGAGTTTCGAGAATTTCCGAGTTTTCGAGTTTGTCGAAAAATCGAGTTTTCGAGTTTCATCGAGACGAGTCGAGTTTCGAGTTCGACTTCATCAATACTATAAAACATACTAGCACGCTATAGCCAAGCCGAGATGACATGGACGATACGACTGACCTACTGTGTTTGTAATTTCATCTCTCATAGTTGTGTACATGTTCCAACATCCTTCAATCTCAGTTAACTTCATCCTTTTCAGGTCGGATTTGGTTCTCCAAAAGACCAGAATGTTTGGCTAGGGTTACAAATTATTAGTGGAATGACGCAGGAAGTTAGCACCAGGTAACAACCATATAGCATTCAAAGAAGTAAATTAATTGGACGTTGTGTACCAACGTTGTCGCTTCGTGTGTTATGAGTGGCCTCAACAGATTGAAACTAGAAAATTGCGTGACACGCACTGTAAATAGGAACAGAAGACCGAAAAAATATATATTCATTCGAGAAATGAAGTCATGAACAAAGTAACAAAATGTGAGCCGCCGTTCCTGACTCAGTCGCATGGGGAATCCTCGTCTCCTCTCTTACAGCTGGAGGCGAACCCTGTAACAGATCTATTAGTCATCATCGATTTACTATAAATAATCCTTATTGGGAATTAGCAGAAGGTTTGGCGAACTAGTTAGAGATCTGTACTTAGAAAGAAGGGTAAATGGAAAGGTTACTTGTAATGGCCGGGTCACGTAATGAGAGTACTATGAATATAACAGTGCCATACTGTTGGCACTTGCAATAGGAAAGGCATGACAACAATGAATCGTTGCTACATCTTGAAATCAATGACAAAACTTGTTGGTTGGTGAAAGGTGTATGCAGTCAGGATACTGAAAATTGTGAATGGAACTTTTGAATTTATATGTGTCACAATCATATTCATTCTTTTAGTCTCTTGGTGAACCTTCTACGTTGTCCGGTGTTGGCGATTTTTAGTGGGAAGAAGACCTGGTGCAAGTACAGACATTTTTCGGTAGCAGGATCCTCAAACAATTACCCGGTTACTATTCCAGAGGTAATGTGTGAATCAATCTGCCCTCACGGCGAGATGTGACATTTGATACGCTGAGGAAATCACACAATGCCTATCATGTGAAAGTTCAAGTGATCAACCGAAATGAAGTTTCAAAGCATGCACATCCCTGATCACTCAATATACGATTCAAATCCTATGTAATTAAAACGAAAAGAGAATGAAATAGGCATTCGTATAGTATGCATGCCCATGAAACCGACTTCTTTCTTGCTTAGACCAATACTTTGATGTAAAGTCAACCTTACTGTGACCCCTCTCGCTTCTATTGAAAAGCAACTTCAGGTGTGTAAGGGATCGGATACCGAGCAATGGGCAAAATGGGATCTTACTAAACCAGGACCCACATTTGTCGCATACGACACTCCGAAATCTGGTTGGTTCAGGTTTTTCAAAACTTATCGTATTGTATAGCATTTTTCACACTCCGTGTTTCAACTATTCCACTCGTCATTCTTAACCTGTAGTCACAACCATGTTATATCCGCAGTAGTACTTGATTTTTCATCATCTTCTCGAACTTCGTTTATAGGGGTAGACCATTTCAAATGAGAGAAATACACAGCGCGTAGATTTTGGACAGAAAATTGTTTTAATGGGAATCGAACCCGTGGCCAGTTGGACGGTAATACCGCAGCACTGCCACTGCGCTAATTGGGCCAACCTCTGCAATGTCCGGGAAGTAAAGATAATGGAACCACTCTTGATATTGGAGTTAAGCAGGCATTCCTAGTCAGTAAATGAACGGTAAATTTACAACGTTTAACGATAGTAAATTTAAAAAAAAATTAGGATAGTTCAAACATTTGTCTAAAGATCTTTGACTTCTAGAAATCGCATTATGTCACAAACTGCCTCACATTTCTATATTTCTAGCTCAATTTTCCTGCAGTGGTTTCGAAATGAAAGTTTACGAATAATATAACTCCTTTAAAAATAATAAACCAACACTATATAACAAAATTGAAATCGAAAACACAATGCGTTGGCAGAATTTCCGAGAATCGGTATTGATTGATGCCATTTGCGCGCCTCTGCTAACACCCGGTGAACTCATAACACCATCTTTTTACCCGATTATCCGTGGTCCACGACTACAATTCAAGTTTGTCGATATCACTTGATGAATGGTGAATATTACAGTCTGCTCCAAGGAAAATCTCAACACCGGCTGGTGGTTCGACACTACCAAAAACTCATGTGGAAGGGCTAATCTTAATGGGGTTTGTTCTAGAACACCATCTTATTTATTCTAGCAGCACTGAAAACAGAAAGCTATGTTCTGTTTTCACACCTGTTGTGCTCCACACTATACTCACATATTCATTAACGACAAGACATGGCATTTACGGTAAGCATCGTCGAAATAGTCACACACGGAAGTAATAGTTCTGCTTATAACACAACTCAATGGTTCTACATGTAACATAGAAGCTAGCAATACCAAGTCTTTTGTTCAAAGTAAAAACTAACACCTTTCAGGTGCGCCCTTCGTGTGACCTTTTGGATGAATACAAGGCAAAAGCCATACAAGGCAAAGTTTACTGGGACAATCGCCTATTGGCTGACGCCTGGATGTACCTACGTCCCACTACCTTTCCCAATTACGATACCCATCCAGTAACACCCATTAACTGACTTGTTATGCAGATCGGAATAAATCATCAAACATGCAATCACAAAATAAGAAAGGAGGATGGTCCAATCCACACTGGAGGGCTGGGTTTTTATAGAGATGCTGAAATCAAACGAGCATTCGAACCGCCCGCGGCGTTCTTCGTGTTTTGAACAGTTTGAACCGAACTGCAAATCAAACACTCTGACTGACAAAAAACAGATCATGTTTGGTAGAAGAAAAGACGAGAGAGAAATGTGAAAAACAGAGCAGTAGGAAAATAGAGAGCAAAACAAAAGGCAAGAGAGCAAGAGAGAGTAAAGGGATGTTGGAATAGCATGAATTCTTTCATCAAGTAGGTAGGCTACCTTCCTATAGAACAGTTGTTTAGCCTAGTCTAATAATTGATTTGTCCGACCACTTGCCGCTGGGAATCGCTGTTCCGTATTTCTAACAGGATTGCATGCATTCCTTCAAAAAGCTTATCGCATGTCACTGGATCAATGTCATTATTGATATACCACCATGATATCTTTCATGAAGAAAGGCCAAGATCAACTCTGAGCAAGCTACTACTACAAAGATCTGTGGCATGTAGGATGACCACTACCTCGTCAGAGCGACGTGAATGAATAAATAAGTAGCTGTGTTTATCCAGCCAACTTTCGGCTATTATCGACAAATGAAGTTTATGTACTGGAACTTTCCCGCGAGAAAGAATTGTTCTGGTCAATTTTGCTGTATAGACATTATTGTGCTCACAGCGAGGTAGTTGACATCTAAAATATAAGTTGTGGATTGATTAGGAAACTCCGAAATTTTAGGGAAGTGGCGTTGTTCTAGTCAATTTTCTCTCAGGCTGGTTCTGTCTCTGTTGAAGATTGAGCAGTCATCGGCGAACAAGCTATGGGTTGGTTGCTGACCAATGGTTGCGTTTCTGTTGCTGACCAGTCCATATTATTTAAAATCGCCGTGTGTGACTACACGTATCTTCGTCGCATGCTTCTCTTGGAATTCATTTTGATTGAATGCGATGCTTCGGAAAGAAGACGCATACGTTTGGTGACACTCTGAAAGGAGAGGCACAGATATTTGAAAGGAAAAACTCGGGGCAAAAGGTTGTATCTTTTTCAGTTTTCACTAGTGTTTTATCCTAACCTTTTTCTCAATTTCACAAAGTTTAGATACATCACATGAAGTATGAAGCCATGGTAGCTCAATCCAACTTGTTTAAACAAATGATGAAAAAACCGCACGTCACAATCAGATTTCAATGGGATACCGCTTTACTTCGAATAAGTGCCCCGTCTTTTCAAACTAGGATGTTGTCAAACGAGTAGTTCATTATTTATGTTTTTAATATATGCATTTATTGTGCCGTTTATCTACTGATCGAGCCAGTTCATGGGTGTGACTGGATGAGGATCGTAGTTGGGATAGGCGGTGGGACGGAGGTACAACCAGGCATCTCCCAATGGAGAGCCGGACCAGAAGAGATAAGTGGCCCCGTCCGATCCTACTGGGATATTGTTGCACGAGTAGCGCACCTGGAATCACAATTAAATTCAAATGATTGACCACGCACCACAATTTTTTATTTAATAAAGAATTTGATTATGTGGTCTAATCCCAACGCTCCAGTCCTTTAAATTGCAATACATTTTTTATCTGCAGTTTGAAGGACCGTTTACACGGGATTGGTCCACATAATCGTTTTCCTTCAACTATCGACCAAAACATTGAACAAACGTTGTGGGTAGGACTCGAACTGTCCGATTTTTAGTGTGGGCTCGATATCGTAACATGAGAGCTCAACACTTTCAAACTCAACAAATGAACTCTCGGAAAACTAGAAAACAATAATTTTCAGATTGATCAGCAACCATTACATTACAGTACACTTACATACCATGCGCAACCGCAGTGTTCAGAAACGACACGCATTAAGACACGCCGCCAACAAATAATAATATGACTAACTGCCACCAACCCCGTTCAAGTCAGCCGCTCCACATCTGTAGGTAGTGTCGAACCACCAACCAGTTCTGCGGAAAGTCTCGGAGCATGAGCAGGCTATAAATATAATCAATACTTGGAGAGACATAAATACGAATAACCGTATTTGCTTTTCGGACCCAAACGTAGAGCTCAGAGCTGATAATCAATTTGTGAGAAAACATAGAAGGTTTTGCTTTAAACTTGAACGTGACCATCAGCGCGCCCGCTTGATGGATCTATTTATTAAAATTGACATGCCAACAAGAGGAACACTCAACAGAAACTACAAAGAGATTTAACGGCAAAACGATGCAATCTAATTTAACCAAAAACTTTAAATTTATATACTTTCTTAGTTACTTAGTTGTCTTCACCTTTTAACTATTAGTATATTCTCATTATAACATGTTTTTGAAACTCTTAGTTATTTAACTTAAACTCTACAAATTCAACAACTTTCACATATTGTTTTTCTAATGTAACTCTATTTTTGACTGTTCAAAGGGTATAGCCAGAACTGACCGGGTATCGGCGTGTCGAATGCGATGAACTCGGGTCCCGGTTTGGTCAGATCCCATCGTGCCCATCCGTCGTAGTACTCGTGCTCTGATCCCAAACAAACCTGGAACATTTTCTTCCAAATCGGAGGATAGGGGGGGGGTTCAAAGTAAAAACCTGGCAGCATCTGCTCAAACTGCACCAATTTGTATGAATGTTAGAACAATGACTATGCCGTTACATGTTCTGCTCGCTGAAATTTCGTCTGTACAATATTGTCCCATACGTTTCCCGAATGCATTTTTGTTTCACTGAGACTGATATATTTAGCACAAATATTACGCAAACATTGTTAACATTCCAACGTAAGATATTCACTAGCTGCTGTTGCTCCGATTGTGAGTAACCGATAATTTTATCTTTGGATTCTTAACCGATCATTTCTCACCTCAGGAATAGTAACCGAATAGTTGTTCGCAGAACCGGCGACGGAGAAAAGTCTGTACTTGCACCAAGTGGTCTTCGCAGCCAGGTTGTTGTGCGGACAACGGTATAGGTTCAACAGGAGACTGAAAACTCAGAGAAGTTAGTGCCACTTCTTTGCGATTGACTACTTACAAAAGCAAGAATACATGCAGATCAATCGAACCGCTGACAGAACGAGACACTCTGCGTCTCTCTGATCTGTGTACATTGTTAGTCGATAATTTCATGATCCTTTTATGGGCACAGTTAGAGTTCAAGAGTTTTTATGTTCAATTTTCCAAAATGATCGCATACTTCAAATGTTCTATTATTGTTCTCGCCATCACTGCAGTAACTTCTGGTCGAGCTATTATAGCGCAGTGTGTCAGCAAAAAGTGTATGGTTTGATCTGGGTCTGCACTTTCTCGTTTTGAAACTGGAGAAAACCAACTAGGAAACAAAATAGAAACAGAAATCAAATATGAACTCGGACTTTTCTTGGTTACGGAAATATGCATTCTGTACTTGCCTGGTGTTCACTTCCTGCGTCATGCCATTGATAATTTGGAGTCCGAGCCAAACATCCTTGGTTGCCGGCGTACCGAAACCGAACTGAAGTGATTGTATAAAGAAGAAAAATTGTTAGTTAAAGTTTAGTATCGAAACAATAAATTATTCTGGCTGATGGAAGTTGGAATGAATTATGTCATACTTTATTGCTACATTACTGTTTGACTAGTTTATGTTACTAATATAAGTATCAGGATGCCCACAATTGAAAGGAGTTCACCATCACCTGTCATTGACTACAGTAAAAACCTAGTACACACTGACACAGTTATAATCTGGATGTACAGAACGTTTCGTGTTTCCAAGTGACCTTGACTATAAATTCGCCATTTTCCCGATGAAGACAGCAAAGGGCTCTATTGATTGAGCAATGCAGAGACTTAGTGAGTAACTATGCGCAATAGTGTGTACATCAGAAATATCCAGAGTACCTGGCCGCTCGCCAAACCCCCCCCCCCCCCCCCCCCTACCAAATTGAGCGCTGTCACAAACCGTTTTACAAAACCAATATACTAGAAGTAAACTGAATAGTCACGTAAAGTTGGCATTCTAATAAGAATTGTGCACTCTGTCATTGCACGTTTTTGAGTTCTGCTGTGTTCAACATGTTTCACGTAACGATGCAATCGATTAACAGTATACCTCGTACTCATTGAACGTTTTGTTGACCATTCCACTGCCGGAATCGTGTGTCATCAGTGTCCAGCCACCAAGTTGACCATCCTGGTCTAAAAATGAAAAGTTAAATGAGAAAGTTTAAAAAAGTGTCTTTGTTGGACAAAAAATGAATAAAAGACACAAATATAGCGAACACCTCGACGAGACGTATTTGGTTCATACCCAGTGACCTTATTTTCTGAACCACGTTTGAGATTGTATTGATTCCCATACTACAACATTTAAACCGCGAGTATTTTTCGGAGATTCTCATAAGAAAATCATATAAAGTTCTCATGAGGTAAGATGAATAGCTACGCCGCTCTGACCTGTAGGGTACTCTGCCCGGTAACCCATACACCCAGTCTGCGTCTCTTTGAACTGCACTGTCTTTGCTCGAGGAATAGCCGTGAAGCTACAGAATGACAAAATTATCTGAGGAAAACTCACCTGAGTCCATATCGCAGTATACTGTAACATTCGAGAACGCTGGTCTGGCTCCCATCGCGTATGGTGGGTTGATGCTAGAAATAAACTGGGTGTCTTTCTCTCCCTTTTATACTTTCTGTTTTCTGTCACTCTTTTGATTTCTTCTCTCTCTCTCTTTTCTCTCTCTCTGTCCACTCTCTTTCTTTCTCTTTCTCTATCTCCTTTATTCTCTCTTTCTCTCTCTACAAACATTATTCAGCATGGCAATCGTATCGACTGTAGATGCACTTACTTCTTTCCAGTACTCTCTCTTACTTAAAATAAAACTGAAAGTGGACCATAGTCTTCATTTCACTCACGTGTACACTCCAGAAGTCTTGAATCCCCAGTATTTGTACAGATCAGCGCAATGTCTTCTCGGGTGGTAGTACTGACAGTCAGAACCGTCGAAGAACTTGTTGCAGTCGCAGTGGTATGAACCTACAAATAAAAACTGTGAGGGAAGAAAAGTCTTGTTGAAAAAACCAAACGTACGCTGTTAGAGCAGACGAACACTATAATTATGCATCCATCTGAGAATATTTTTCAACATTTTATATGTTATAACCTCTATAAAAGAGCCGTGCTAGTTAATTTTTTTTGAATAATTTTCAAAACTAGACGTACCAACGGTATTTGTGCAAGTTCCTTGGTTTTTGTCGACACTGCACGATTTGGGGTCGAGACATTCGTTTACATCCGTACAGTTGTATCTGAAAAACAGATGTATTGACTGCAAAATAGCACAAATCACAATTTACTTGTCTCTACATCTGTCTCATTTTTTTATATATACATCTCATTTTTTCTATATCTAAAAGTTATCTCGTTATCTCAGAACGCAACGAGATTCTCGAGCTTTTGAGGTTCAAGAACACTTTGGTGCATGTGAAGAATATAATAGAATATTCATTGAGTCAAAGATTCATGAGGCATCTTTAAATTCGGAGAGACGGCGTTCATCGCATATACTACTAGTCAATTACACAGTCACGCGAAACATGTTTAACATTGCATAACTCAGAAATGACAAAGTGCACGTTGCCTCATTAAAATGCTAACTTTACGTGATTACTCAATTTACTGCTAGTATAAGTTGGAGTGCGCATAACTTTGCATCTCATCAAATGAGCAGACGCATAACAGAGGAAACTATCCTCTTTCCTATTTCCTAACTCCAATAACTTCAGATTAGAGTTCCACAAATACCAATGTGGAACATAACGTGTTGAATAGCAAATAAAATATTTCATTTCACTCATTCAACGCAAAATAACTTAAAGGTGGTCTGACAGGAACCTAATCTCGTGCTTTGCGCTCCACGGTTAATTTCGTCGCTCCGACGCGAATGCGGTACAAAAACTAATTTATTCATATTTTGTAGATCGCTTAATCACAGTTCATTAGCGGAGATTCGAAAACTGGGTTTTTGGGGCGTATTCGCGTTGAAGCGAATGAATTAACCGTGGAGCGCAAGGCACGAGATTCAGTTCCTGTCAGTCCATCTTTAACATTTCATGTCCCATATCTTCTCACGAGAACTACTCACCCGTCTCCAGAAAATCCTGGACTGCACAGACATGCCATGTCGTCCGAAGCGTCTTTACCGCAGAAGCCATTGGGAGAGCAGTTGTTCAGCTGAACCATACAATTTCCAAATTGTCTTTCTCATTGTTTTTAAATAGTTCTGCTGTAGATTCATGTAGTACATTAGCATGTATGTTAGACTTCTATACTACTTATGTGTGAGTATATAGAAATGTGTGTATTTTTATATCATGCATGTATCACGACTCGTGACGATAGCATCACTACTATTGATTAAAAACTACACTTTGTGAACTAACTAACTTTGCTGTAGAATGTTCCGTTTCTGCACTCGTTCTTTATCTTGCAGTTGTCGCTGAGGAACGGCTGGTTAGCTATAATACATCATAAAGCAGCTCGAAATGAATAAATCTGTTTCTATATAGGGCTGTAAGATGCTATAAACTTCGTTTTTCAGGTGCCACAAGCAGGCTGAAACAACAGTAAAAAACTAGAAGTAGTGCTTTCGAAGTGTTTTGAAAACTCGGTCATAGTAGTTAAACATGTAACGTATAAATTATGTCGTTTTGACGATATGTTATTGGAAATTGCTATTTGAAAACTGGTAACTGACCTGGATAGGAGTTTCCATTATCATCTGAACAACCACAATCTTGAATTCGAATACAGGTCACCTGGCTGGTGATGGTGTTGTCAATCACGTAGCCATCGTCGCAAGTACAGCCTTCGCTGCAGGCTGAAATTACAAATTTATAAAACGGAAAGAACACTTCTTAAAATATTTGATGAAACCACTGGTATATTATTGCAGACTAAAATGTTTATTCATTCAGATTTTGTATACTGAAGTATCTTACCACCGCGATCTGACGCAGCGGCTCTAGATTTAGGCACTATTTCGTCCCAACGGTTAAGTGAAAAACCAAACTCTCTAGTAACACCTTCAGTTTTCGAAGTTTTTTTTTCGACATGATTCTAGTTCCGACGTATACATTTCTTATTTCAAATAATACAATCTTACAACTTACGTTGATCACAAAAGTCGGGTGCACTTGACTCTGCACAAGTGGCCGGACAGGACGACTTGCAAGGGGAGTAGTGGGAATGGGGCAGACAGGTTATGGGACAGTTGATAGCTGGTTGGTCCCTCCATGCGGTGAGAACAGTGTCTAGAATGTAGTTTGCTTGTTGTAGCTCGATTTCGATGCCTGCCATAATTTATGAATTTCGACCGAAAATGATCGCGAACGAACTACAAATTGGATCAATTTAGAACAGATTCCGGTGATCAGAAATGATCAGTGTTGCTTAATATTCTAGAACTTATGTGTTATAGTTTGTTTCATTCCCACTGAGACTCATTGGCAAAGTGCCAAGATTTTCGGAAGACCATTTCGTAAAGCAAACATAAGTATTCTAAGGAAATGTTTTGTTTACGTGTTCTTGTGAAACTGGAAAATGGGTAACAGAGATTTGCAGTTTTTTGAAAAACTCCGAAGTGGTGCAGAATAGCCTGCAATTTTGATTAGCATGCTGCCAAGTTTCAGTGGGAAGGAGAGGAATTTCGTGAGACTGACTTGGTAGGGTAGACATGCACTGTCTGGCAAAACTCGTGAACACGTCGCACTTCTTGTAGCCGTTGCACACGTCGAACACACAGTTTCCGTACAGGTTCTGAAGATAAGCACACCATCTAGAAGTAAATGGAATAGTCACTCAAAGTGAGCATGCTAACGAGGCACCGTGCACCTTTTCAATGCTCGTTTCTGAGTTCTGCTGTGTTCAACGTGTTTCACCTGATTTTGCTAATGACTAACATGACATAGTTCAAATATCATGCTTGTTCTAGTTCTGTTCCAGTTTGCAGACTTTATACAGCATTCTTCAAGCTTTAACAAGCACAGTTTCTTTTGTTCGACGCAAAGTTTTCGAAAATTCCCGAGTAGGACTCACAATTTCTGTAAATTACATCATTCCCCAATCCGAACGAACCTGAATGGTGTCGTTTCCCATGTTTTGACACCTAGCGAACGGTCCCTCGCCCGTTGCAGCTTTTTTGATGGGATCACACTGATTCACGGCATCTTGACTGTCCTATAAAGGTTTTTTTTTCATCAGTATGTTCATGTACAATCCTAAAAAAAATAATAGGTCACATTTCATTGATTGATTGATTCTATTTTCTCCGGATAACTATTTCGAGTCAACCTGTGGAATTATAGATACGTAGGTCGTACTTATCAATCATGTTCCAGCATGTAATCCGGATCATCGATATTCGCGTACTTTTAAAAATACACATCTCCATTGAATAACGTCTGGTAAATTTCGTCGTTGTGTACACGTCAACAATAGAATGACGTACACAATTGCTGAGAATCTGTCCACTGGATATGCTTCTTCTTATGCACAAAATATTTACTTCTCACCCGATTTCATTGATCGCTGTTCTATATCGATAAAGCTTCGCCGCTAGCTTTGCATATAGTCACTCAGTGAGTAAAGTAAGTACGTAGTGGTTAACGAGATAATCATAAACTTCTCATGTTGCAGATGTTATAAGCTTCTCATGAGGTAAATTATTTGTTACACCACTCTATATATCGTTTTGAACAAAGTCACGTACGCAATTGGTGGTGTTGGCGAGAATCTCTCCCGTGATACACTTGTCCTGTCCCACGCGCAACTGCATGAAATCGTCTGTGATCCAGGTGTCGAGAGCCTTGAAATTGAGTGTTTCTATTGTATCATGTATTTTAAGGTTTTTATTGCTTCATGCGATTCAAAAGTACACAACAAAATAGATGAAGGCTTAATGAAATAGTTTTCACGCTGTTATACGTGGCGTTCCATCGAAATTGGAGAGTGTAGAGCGAATGTCAAGATCTACTCACAGGAAGTTTTACTCACAATATCTGTAGATTGCGAATATGAATGCAAAAAATTGTAAAATTTATCAGAAAAAAGGTTCTATCTGTCACCTTGGCGAAGTCGATGTGCTCGGCTGTGTTTCCATGCGGCATGTGGCTACTGGTCACAGGGTAGACCGAACCGTTCCTGAAAAAAAAGTTTCTGCTGTGTTTCGGGCTAACCACTCTTCATTCTGTACTGGTTTGAACCGTTTGGCTCACGACTGTAACCGATTCCTTCTGTGCCGTTACCGAGAAATCGATTTTCCGGTTGATCGGAACTCGTTGACTTTGTTTAAAGGAGTAGGGTAAATTATTTGTTAGACGTGACTACTCATCGCAATACGGACCAAAATATTCCTGGAGCAAGAAGCCAATAATGTGTTGTGTTTAGGCGGCCATTGCAAAATAATATTGTGTTGAAGAGTACCAATCCTACCTGGTAACCACGTCGTCTTCGTAGATTCCGTCAATATTTCCGGCCAGACCGCAGAGAGTCGTGTTTCCGCGGAATTCCGGCACATCAGGAACCTGAAATGAGAGAGAAAAGTGAAGTGACGTGTTTCACTTTTCCGAAAACTCCACTTATACGTGTTGGGTTTTGAACCAACAAAATGTTCAGGTAATATGTACCCACCGGATTGTCAAGACAGTCAATACATTCGAACTGTGTTTCAATCCAAAGGCAGTCATCGTGACAAATTGAAATAGTCGACTCGTCAATGCCAAGCCCTGTATACCCTAATCGTTCCCGACTGGTCGAAAGTTACAAGAATGGCGCAAAGTGCATTTATACCATTTTTTGTTTATACTTTTTCTACTCTCTATTCTAAAAGGTGTCAGAATTAATGGTAACACTGCATTGAATAAGATTCGACGAATTTTTCGCATCTCGTTCTTTCTTTCGCTCTTCCTACCTGAATACAAAGATGTCCATTGTTCCTGGTATAAGTGACCAGCACGAGTTGGTCGTTTTTCACGTAAAACTTTCCACCAGAAAAGGATACGGTAACCTGAACAAGTTTTTAGAAGAATGAAAAGTATTCGGAAAGCGCGCTGAACTACAATTGACACAAATCCAAAAATGATCAATGTACCACAGTTGTGAGAACCGAGTTCAATAAACAACCTTGGCAACACTCTTGAGCGGTCTTGGAAGCCCACTTATGTTGACCCTGGACCTCGTGAATTGGTATCCACGTAAAGGCAGTCATATTTCGGATTTACAGTTAGGCCATTATCACTTTTTCTCTTAAAACGTCGATTGAGCGATGCGGGATTACAATCGTTGACCAGCGATGAGCCTTTCCCGACGGTTTCATAAATAATAGATAGATTCTCAGCTCCATTAAACGGCCATTAGTAGAGAAATTTGATCTTTACCCTGGTGTCTTCGATACCCGATCGTTAATGGGTGTCTATTCTCACTAACATTATTAATACTTATTATTATTCTGAATTCTAAATATTATGATATACTAAATATTACCTTCTGAGCTCCCTTGGACGGCCAATAGTAGGGCGCATTGACTCGGAATCCGTTGAAGTACACCCTACTCGTGTCACCGTCAATGTGAACCTGTTGACCGTACATGGTCACTTCTACCTCGTCCACGAACGAGACACTGAAAAAGCCTTGTTCAAATCGATGACCAAGGGGCTCATTTTCTAAAGGTCCCATTTCAAAGTCCCAATGTCCCGATGTCCCATTTCAATGTCTCAATGTCCCGATGTGTCATTTCAATATCCCAATGTCCCGATGTCTCATTTCTAAGCCTCAATGTCTCGTTTCCATGCGTGGCTTCGATTGTTCAAGAGCAAGTTGAAGACTGTAAATCAGGCGGAGAGTGCGTGACATTAGTATGAGAAAGAGTGTAGATGTGAGAGAGCGCCAGACACATGGTGTTAGAGACGTGAACGACAAATGGTGACAAACGCGCAGAGCGCAGACACTGAAGCATGTCTTTGTTCAACGAGAAAATTCTGTAATAAGACATTGAAATCGGCCATTGGGACTATGGAACGAGACATTGAAACATTTCGACATTGGCATGGGACGTAGGGACATTGGAATGGGACATTGGGACTTTGAGACTTTGAGATAATCAGCCCCCAAATAATAATTGTACTCTAGGATCGCACGCTACCAGCCTCTAGGATTTTACAATACCACTATCAAGTCATCTTCTCTCAGACATAAATCGGATTATTGTAACAATTTCAGTGTAGTAATATTGTTGTTATGCCAAAACTCACTGTTTGCCATCTATTAGCTTGTTCTTGGCAACTACTTTGTAGTTGGCGTACCCGTCAGTAAGATTGCCACAAGGCTCCGAGAACACGTACGGACATGTACCTAAAACGTGGACAAGTCAGAACAGGCTAAAACTGGTTTCATTCAAGTCAAAAGTCCGGAGTTATGAGTATAAGTTATTTTGCGTGTTTTGTTGTTCAACTCAAATACTTCGGTCAGCTTTTAGCAGAATACATATGCATGAGAATGAACGACGAGTGTTAAATTCAAAATTTTAGAACATAGAGATTGCTAGCAAATAACTTCCAACTTTCCCTGATAATCAAATCTGAGTGAATCGAAGGTGTTGAAATGTGGGTCTCCCTGCCCGCAGGATTGTTGAATCTTGGCTTGACAGCCCTTGCGAGGGTCTCCTTGAAAATACAACAACTGTGCAATTATCAAAATTCGAATGTTATCGGTGTAAATGAAAGAGAGTAGTTTGAAACGTACAAACATTAACATTTTTTCACACAGTGGCCAAACTTGAGAAATGTAAAAACGAATGGATTGCATTAATGTCGACTTATGAGTTGATAATCTGAACTTTTGGCCAATAAAAACCCATTATAAAAAGTATATACTTATGTATATCTATCTTGCTTTCTTTTATCAAAAAGGGTTATTTTAAAATTTTCAATCAGACAGTTTTTTCATGGTCTATGAAAGAGCATTGTCAAACTTTTCCGAACTTTTTGAATTTTCGTGAAACTTAGATTATAGCGGAACGTTTTCTTCAAGGGTCGCAGAAAAAGTTGAAACAGTCCGGAAACAAACTCGAAGAGTATCCTAGTTTGCAGACACAATTCGTTTGATGGTTCGACACGAAACAGTCAGCATTTTCCCCACACGACTTCGAGGTGCATGTGATGTTTTTCTCGCAGTTGACTCCGGCAAAATTGTCCGGACACACGCACCTTAGACATTTAATATTTACAAGCTGGAAAGTGTTCAATCACTGGTTCTACGACGGGGTTGCCAACCACTCTTTAGATTCTTGTTAAAAGTGGAACACAAAACCTCTATGACATCCGGTATTTAATTTATCGAATCAATGATATTATTATCGTCTCCAACGCTGAGGCGGGAGGGTACTGTATATTTCCATATTGCTGTGTATGCACACTTGTTTTCGATTCGAGTCACTGGTATAGGAAACACAATTGGAAATAAAAGACCGGGAACTCTATTTCAGACCCCCCCCCCCCCTTCTGAGAGAAAACACAAACATCGTCTTGAATGGGGATAAAACCAATTTCTGATTTTATCTTCTACTTAGCTGATTAAGTATAACACTGAGCACTCACATGTACTTGGTCCACTTCGTGGATGCATCAACCTTGCAGGTACCTCCGTTAAGACAGGGATGCGACTCACAGATGGTACACGGGGCGCAGGTCGGGTTGGCGGTTGTACCGGCTGTGGTACCGGCAGCAGCGTCTTCCTGCGAGCATGAAGTGAATATTTTAGAACTTATTAACAATGGTACATTATAATCAGATTCAGTTCCGAAGGTCTCGGAAACATTTTCAACACTCGGTATGTTTTTCTCTGGTTCCATATCAAAACTCAACGGAAAATGACTGAAACCGTTTAATACATGTTTTTCTTTTCATAATCTCACCTCACCTAATTCTGAATTATGTTTGAGTCTGTGTTCTAATTTTAAAAAAAATTGTTTTATATTCGTTTGGCTGCACAATCTTGTGCAGAATGAACGCAAGCAATCAAAACGATATCAATGAAACAATAGGCTCACAAATGGCAGTCAATTTCAAAAAGGTCCTTTTTTGAGCCCGAATCGTCAAAAACACCGACTCACCAGAAAGATATTGGCACTAGCACGAGACACATCCTGCAAAATAATGTACATCAGTTGCTCTAGAATACAGGCGATCAAGAGTTATTTGCCTTGTTCAGCTGTGTTCGAAGTCAGAGTTCTTCTTTTTCTATACTATTTCACTTTTATTCTATTTTATTTGTATCAAAAACTAACGATTATTGTGTTTTATTATTAAGTATTTCTATTTCACACAGCATCTAAGAAAAAGTTCATTCAATACTATTCTCAAGTTTGAACCGATTTATGCCCAGTTCTCACAACTATTCAACTTTGCAAGAAACTGTGTTTTGTGCCCGGTGTACGTAGTTTAGTTTTTGGAAACTTTTTGATAAGCAAGCTGATAACATTTTATTGACAGTTCGCCAGAAATGCCAATGCAGGCCAAGACATTGGCATTTCTTCTTCATGATAAGAAGATTTAGAACCAAGATTTAGAACCGAGAACAACAACAAAAAACAGCCTGGAAACTTCTAGATTCCGATGTAAACAAGAGAGTGAAATTTCAACAAACGGTCAATTCTGTGTATGAATTAAGTGATTCGCTCACACCTGAATATTGAACCTATGAGGCAGATTTAATAGGAAGAAATCGAAAAGTAAGAATGCATGTTGTTCTAATCTGAAGGAAAAATACTATAAATCAATACATTTCTTGTTTGCAAATCAAACTACATCAACTGATTGTTTTTATACTGAATGCATTACAAATTAATTTAAATAATTTTTGTATCCAGATCAAACTACAACAATCCTACCATCTGCGGTTCTACGTACATGTCCTCGGCGTTGAAATCCACGTAGAGTCATACAGTAATAGTCTCAGTGGGAATTTAAAAGACTATACATCAACAGATTCCTTGTTTGCAAATCAAATTAGATCATCTGTTTTTATGCAGATCAAACTACATTACTCGTTTTTTGTAACCAGATCAAACTACAAAATACAAAAATCTCACCATCTGTGGCTCTACGTACATTCCCCCGTGCGACATGTGGTACTCATTGCGTTCCTGTTGCATGTCGCGAATGACTTCCAAAAGTTTCTCCGGCGACTCGCAGGATAGGTCCTCGCATCTGAAGATAATTTACAGTATTTAAGTTTTGTATTCGGTTATTAAGGTACGGTTTGGTTAGACAAGTTCTGGCATCTGAATAATATTAACATATAATAATATTTACAATAACTAAGTTTTGTGTCTAATATTTGAGATAATGATTTTTAGACTGGTTCTTGCGTCTGTAGAATATTTACAGTATTCGAGTGTTGTATTTGATTATGAAGGTTTTTTGTAAGAGGGTTCTTTGCTTTACAGTTGGATGTGTAATACTTAGGTTGCATAAAAATCTCCCACTGCTCCAATTCGAATGAAAGATAAGTCATTTCACTTCCTCAAGAATGGATTTCATAAAAGTTGCATGGATCAGACTAACGTTGAACTGCGAATTTTAAGGGTGGTAACGATTGTAGAAGGTTACCATTGGAAATTTTAAAAACTTTGCACTCTTCTTAAATTAACGTACTTATGAAGGAGAATATGTTTTTTGTGTCTCATGATAGGATTCGATTCAACTCAATCGATTCAACTAAATATGACCTAATATCTTTCTCTTTCATAGACTTTAAATCTCATGATAAGTACATAAGTACTTAAGTACTAGACAAAAAGGTCGGTGCTCTTAAGAACACAAAGAATAAGAAGAGTACAATACACTATAGTAGAAGTCGGGTCCAAATGCAAAAACTTTTAGTCACCTGAAACTCTGCTAAAAGTTGCTGAGATAATGCACAGTTGCTAACCTCTTCCCATTTTTGAGTGTTATAAAAAAAACTGCATTACCTATCGAAAGGAACTTACGAAAAAGCTTTTAATGATTTTACAGTTTTGAATACTGCATATCAGAAACCTTATCCTTATAATATGTTTTATACAGTCACAAGAGCGAAGAAAAGAAAAGAAAAGCACATTTTCTACGATGCTGGTAACAATTAATGAAATTGGTGGTCAGGACAGGACACTGGCTTTGATTTTCGAATGTTAAGGGCTCAAACAACAGATTGAGTTCAAACTAGAGATTTAAGACAAGCTCAATCCGAAACGAAATTCTGAATGTTAAATTGCTGACGTTCACTCGAGAACGGAAAGAAAAACCAGAAATCACAATATTTGTCAGTTTTTCTCACGAATTTGCAAGAGACTTTGCGGTTACATCCTTTGTTTTTCAGAACATGACTTGTATAAATATCTCTCCTGATAGTGATCTAACAAACAAAAACAAAAACCACATCGAAGCCTGAAGATCAAGAAACTTTCAACACCCTTTTTTAGTTTGGATTACATCATTCCGCGATTGTATGTTAATTTGTTGAAACTCTACCTTGGTCTTTTCTAGCTTAGAGAAAGACGGTTATGTGATCCAATCGCAACGGTTCAGTACTTTAAACTGCAATACAGTTTTCAACTGCAGTTTAAAGGACCGTTGACACGAGATTGGTCCACATAATCGTCTTACTTTAACAAAAAAAAACACAAAATCACAAAATGAAACTAACCTGGACGCCTGCGAGACCGAGAAGAGGCCCAGAAGCAGTAAAAATCGTAGCATCACGAGCTGACTTCTAATCTATTTTCGGGGACCTTTTATACAATGAAACGAAAGATAAGGAAAAAAGATGAGATGGATAGGTAGTTTGGACACCGTGTTATCGTTTTATTGGCAAAATTTCCAAGTGTTGAAAAAGGAGATAAAACATTTATTTCGGAGGATGAGCCAGTTATAGTTTCAATCGACTCACACCCCGAGTTTCTATCTTGACTCGAAATGTCTACACAATTATCGGAAACTTTGAACAAATATTTATCGAAAACGTAGGTTTGGAACTCACCGTTTTATCTTGCCGTCGGCAGAATAGAACGAGGGTTGTTGGAAAATGGATTAGTTTTATTACAGTAAGGTATGAGACCAGTAATAATGACCGCCTACAAAAACGAAAGAGCACGCTGGTCGGTGAGTCTGCGTCAGTCTGCGTCTATTTGACCTGCCACTCTCTCGTCATGACTGAAACTGGCTTGCATTTCGGCAAGGAGTTGTCTATAGTGAGTACAAAATGTATAAATTTCTGTCCCTCGCCGGAATCGAACCAGGCAGCAGAATACGTAGCAGAGCGCTGACCACTGCGCTATTACAACACATATCGGGCTGGCATTGCGATCGAAGACATGTGTGCGTACACAGTGGAAAGTGAAATATACAGTACCTTCTCGCTTTTCCGTTGGCGATGACTATAAACATCCAACTCACCCTCAAATCTTTCCGTTGGTGTTGTACAACGGTAACAATCATAAACAGCATTATACTCACTGTATGCTGAGATTTATGCTGTGCTTTTGCGAAAATGTTCGGACGAAGGTGGGAGAAACAGAAAACAATCTGCTTCCTTCAGTCTTCATTTCTTCTAAGTTGCATGGAGTGCTTTTAGTTTTATCGAAACAATAGTTACTCCATAGGTTACCACTTAGTTTTAGCGTGAAAATTTTATTCGCATAATAGTTTTGGTTAGAATTTGTTTGTTTCCGAATCAATTAGTGGTAGAATATTAACAGTCGTGTGGTTTTCAGGTTGAAAAACCCATGTTCGCTTCACAATCTTCACATTCACTAGACGCCCACACGTTTTGTTGAAGTTCTTATCTTTACGATACGGGTTTCTACGCATCTTAATGACGACGTGGTTTATGTGTTTCTGATAAAACGATTAAAACCTACGAGTAAAAAAGGGTATGTTCTTCTTTACAAACAAGTTTATATGATCTATGTTGTCTCGATCGCCTATACCCTCAAATTCAAGATTTGTATTAGTTTCATATAGTTGCAATAGTACATACAGCAGAGCACGTTATCTATCCTGCCAAAACTGCAACTTTCTGAGATTTTTCTCAAGAATGTTTGAACAGAATTTTTTTCTCATAACAATAGTCATTATTCTACTTTCTTTCGATTTTACATTTTACTGTACCTTTTTGCGTTCAATCACTTAATAAGAAGAATTCAGTTATTACGGTTCATCCAGTCAAATCAAGCTTGTATGGTGTATAGGTTGTCCTCTCACGCAGTGTTTGTAGTTTGATCCAGTTTACTCTGTCCTCTGTACTCTGTTCCTTACTTTCTGGCTGTACGGAAATTAAACTATAGCCAAGGTTCGTCACTCCCTATAACTAAAAATTACTTTAGATAACGAAGTTTCTGACTGTGTGACTATTCAGATTGCGATAACTTCCAATCGATTGTTCAAAAACTACGACAGTTTTATGATTAGTTTTAATCAGATCATGTGCAAACAACAGGGTGCGGCTCCTACTAGATAAGTGAATACAAAGAAGAACTCTGTAAAAACGTTCATGTTTGCTGGTGGAAGTTGGGAACAGTCACGTAATTACGTTAAAACATCAGCGAATTTGGATTTTATTTTGACATTTACACGTGTTTCACGCGTAACACTCCTTAGTAGTTTATCTAGAAGCAGTTAGAAATAGTCAAAAACAACACAGTCACTTAGCTGTACACGTTGTTTTTCGTAAGTTATCACATTTTTTTGCTATATTCATATGTTCGTGAACAAACATAAACATGAATTTTCAAAAATATTTTATTTGGCAGTAGTAGTGTCATATTTGGTACCGTACTCAATAAGTTTGAATACAATCAGGTAGAGCACGGAAAATTATCACGGAACAATGGAAAGGTCGGAAATGTAGAACTAGTTTTGGAAAAAGTTGGGCTTATTGCCCGAAATTAGAATGTAGTACCATTATCAAGCCTTTTTCGATAATTAATAGTGTATTTTCTATAGTTTCCCATTGGTTTGACATTTCCGATATTCACAGCTTCAAAAATATATGATTTTGTCCAAGTTATGATTTACTATTCTTTTAGTATTATGACGTGACATCTACAAATACATGGAAATATTACACATATGAAAGCATTCGTTTGAGTTCATCGCATAAATTTGGATAAAAACTTCTTCAAAGAAGACCGGAGGAATGTTTCATGTTCAAAAAGAGAAAATGTTAAGTTTCAAAACCAATTCATCTGCGTGTTTTATCTATTCACGTGACGAAACATTTTTGAGTGGAATTTTTCTCCGGTACTTCAAATTGAAAATATTAAACTTTCTGAAAACAGAAACAAATACCCGCAATACAGTCCTCAAAAACAATTGTCCAAAATCAAATGAATTGTCGCATTATTTCCATTGGCAACGGGAAGATGATGGTAGAGTTTTTCTCGGCTCTGCAATTTGTCTTTTATTGATTGGAGAAATGTGTAATCTATACATCTTCTGTTTCGATTAGTTAACTATTCAACTTTATGATCGACTGATGAGATGCTCAATGCTCTGAAATGATCCGTGAAAACTGTAGGGTTTTCTTTCTTCGAAGCAAGCTCAACTGGCGGTGTAGCCTCGCCCAAAAATCTCATGAGAAACCTCATGAGCTAGTCGTAGGAGCTTTTCATAAAATTCTATTGATTGCTAGGCTAAAATTCGGGAAGTTCACGGGTAGCCAAGAGGTATCTCAGAAAAAATTGCTATACCGCTTGGTATAAATTTGTCCTTTACAACTGTGTTCCTATCTTGATCCCGTTGCTTCATGTTCGGAATATATGAACTTTAGCACTCATCTATATCAAACTATAACGAAATTACACATAAAAATGATATAATTGGAAAACACTCACGCGATACTATTCAATGTCTGCAGGTACCGCAACTGAAGTGCCGCTGGAGATGAGGCTATGACGTCAGCCGCCTCTCGCAACGACCGCGACGCCTTTTGCTCTCCGTCGGCGGCGATGACCTGGAAATGATAGAATATTTGAGAAAAAGATCAAGTTTGTATTTCTCAGTTGACTTAGACCCGTGAACTTTGTCAGTTTCCCATGATGTTAACCCTTTATTTTACTCTTTTGGAAAAAAAATAATATTTTCGCGATTTAGCACATGACTTTTCACATAGATGGATGTTGCACTTTAATCATCTCAGATCTCTCAGTTGCACCGAGATACAATCATTTGGAATAGAATTCCATAAACCTATTAGTATGAGTCCGACTGACCTTAGCCCTAGCCTCCCTGGTCGCCTCTGCTTCTGCGGCCATGGCTCGTTGCAATTGAACGGGAAGCCGAACGTCTTTGCTGCAATGTTTTGTGAATATTTTTTTCCAATGAAACTATGGAAACGTTTATTTGGACAGAACTATAATACTGCACTGCAACTATCTTGTTTTCAAGGTTTTTTGAAATCTACAAGATGATTTTCTGTGTGCAAGCGAGTTTCCCAACAATTTTCGTCGACACTGCAGAGATGGATAAGTTTGAAAACGGAAGTTTGTTGACTTTGTATATTTCTCACCTGGTTTGGGTGGTTTCTACAATTGACTTGTAATTATGGAATTTGAACTCACATCTCAACTCGTTCAACTTTGATTCCCCAGCTCTCGGTGGCTTCATCTAACAGAGTCTATAAAAAGTACTCTTTCGGTAACTAGCAGTGAGGGATGAAATACAGAACAAGTTAGGCAAATCGATCTTCTGGATTCGTTTTTTCTCAGCTACATACGGAAAAAAACTGGTCGCCCAGTCAAAGAAATACTGGTAGTCGAAGCTAGACAAAACTGCTAAAATACCGGAAATTTCTTGGTTAATTTTTGGTGTTTTTAAAACTTTGAAAGTCTTTACCTGCATGGAAATGGCAATCGCATCTCTGTCGGACAGAATTTCGGACAAACTTCTCGTTCCCAGCATATTCCTCAGAGTGGTCTGAGCCAGTAACCTGAAAAAGTCTCGAGTTATTAGAGAAAGATCAGTTTTTTTGTATGCGAAACTCTTTCACACTTTTTTTGTCACACATCTGTAAAGTTTGTAGTGGCAGCGGCATCGTGCTATAACCTGTTGCCATTTGTTCGCAAAACCAAACTCAAAGAAAATAGTCAGATAAGAAGAGGATAGAAACTACATAGGAATGGTATAAACTAATGAGGGTTTTTCATTCGACGTGTATCAAGTATACACTGAAAATAAGCTTTGGTCGTCTCTTTCGAAGGAAGAATGGTCATGACTGTACCTGGTCGAGTGGTGCGCGTTCTCCACGTTGGCCACACTGACAGTAGCATTGCACACCCGATAGTAGACGACGGCGTCCACTGACGTGGTCACCGAATCTTTCGTTAGAATCTGAAGAATTGAAATACAAAGTACATGGTATTCCATCAAATCTCCTCCGTAAAAAATTGGCCAACTATGAGCTGAATTTGTCTGTCAGCTTCTGTTTTGTCGGAATTTGAAAAAACTACGAACTTCAATTCGCAACCGTTTCTTATTGTCTCAGCTTGTTTTTAGTCTCAACATGTCATGGAAAAAAAGTTAATTTACAGTCAAAAACTTATCTACAGGATTTTTGCAATTTGGGATCCACTAGTATAAAAGGCTAGTTTGGTGTGTGTGTGTGTGTGTGGGTTTGTAACAATTTCAGTCGAAAAACCACTGGGGAAGAGTGAGGCAAATGGCGTGGAAAAACGTGAGCTAGCTGGATTTGATTTCTATTTTGAAGTGACTACGAATCGGCTGCAGCTGCAAATTGAAATGGGGAATAGATTTACTCATTTTATGTTGAACAAGGCGTTGAAGTCACGTAAAATACACGCAGCCCTAACATAGAGAAAGAGAAAGAGAGAGAGAGGTAGAGAGAGAGAAAGAGAGAATCCTAACGAGAACTGTCGCGCTCTATGTTAAGGAGAAGTTTCGCGCTATTTGTTAAGGAGAAGTCCCGCGCTCTATGTATAAAAAGAAGTTCCGCGCTCTATGTTAGGAAGAAGTCTCGCGCTCTATGTTAGGAAGAAGTTCCGCTCTCTATGTTAGGGAGAACTTTCGCGCTCTATGTTAGGGAGAGATCTCGCGCTCTATGTTAGATAGAAGTCTCGCGCTCTATGTTAAGACATCCTGCGCTCTATGTTGAGGAAAAGTTCCGCGCTCTATGTTAGGAAGAAGTTCCGCGCTCTATGTTAGGAAGAAGTTCCGCGCTCTATGTTAGGGAGAGATCTCGCGCTCTATGTTAGATAGAAGTCTCGCGCTCTATGTTAAGACATCCCGCGCTCTATGTTGAGGAGAAGTTCCGCGCTCTATGTTAGGAAGAAGTTCCGCGCTCTATGTTAGGAAGAAGTTCCGCGCTCTATGTTAGGGAGAGATCTCGCGCTCTATGTTAGATAGAAGTCTCGCGCTCTATGTTAAGACATCCCGCGCTCTATGTTGAGGAGAAGTTCCGCGCTCTATGTTAGGAAGAAGTTCCGCGCTCTATGTTAGGAAGAAGTTCCGCGCTCTATGTTAAGACATCCCGCGCTCTATGTTGAGGAGAAGTTCCGCGCTCTATGTTAGGAAGAAGTTCCGCGCTCTATGTTAGGAAGAAGTTCCGCGCTCTATGTTAGGGAGAAGTTCCGTGCTCTATGTTAAGACATCCTGCGCTCTATGTTGAGGAAAAGTTCCGCGCTCTATGTTAAGACATCCCGCGCTCTATGTTGAGGAGAAGTTCCGCGCTCTATGTTAGGAAGAAGTTCCGCGCTCTATGTTAGGAAGAAGTTCCGCGCTCTATGTTAGGGAGAAGTTCCGTGCTCTATGTTAAGACATCCTGCGCTCTATGTTGAGGAAAAGTTCCGCGCTCTATGTTAGGAAGAAGTTCCGCGCTCTATGTTAGGGAGAAGTTCCGCGCTCTATGTTAGGGAGAGATCTCGCGCTTTATGTTAGATAGAAGTCTCGCGCTCTATGTTAAGACATCCCGCGCTCTATGTTGAGGAGAAGTTCCGCGCTCTATGTTAGGAAGAAGTTCCGCGCTCTATGTTAGGAAGAAGTTCCGCGCTCTATGTTAGGGAGAAGTTCCGCGCTCTATGTTAGATAGAAGTCTCGCGCTCTATGTTAAGACATCCCGCGCTCTATGTTGAGGAGAAGTTCCGCGCTCTATGTTAGATAGAAGTCTCGCGCTCTATGTTAAGACATCCCGCGCTCTATGTTGAGGAGAAGTTCCGCGCTCTATGTTAGGGAGAAGTTCCGCGCTCTATATAAGGGAGAGTGCTCGCGCTCTAAGTTAGATAGAGGACTCGCGCTCTGTTAGGAAGAGTGCTCGCGCTCTTTGTTGGAGAGAGGAGTCGCGCTCTATGTTAGAGAGAAGACTCGCACTCTATGTTGAAGTTAGGTTTTGCTATTGAGGACATTTCTCGTGCTCTATGTTAAAGAGAGCTTCGGCGGTCCATGTTCAAAAAAATAGGGCCAGGAAGCTCTCGCCAGCCCGGAATAAAAACAAGGGAGGCGGAGGCGGCTTTAGCCGCCGGCGACCTACCTTGTCCTCTATTATAAAGCGCTTATTTGGTGTGTGTGTGTGTGTGTGTGTGTCAGTCTGTCTGATTTTGAGGTGAGGCAAGCACTTTTGGTCGAAAATGGAGCGAAAGTTGTACTTTGTAGTTGGTTGGGGAAAAAGTGCGTGAGCGGTACGTGTTTTCTCGGCTTTCATTTCTATTCTCGATTGATGCATCGGCGGTAGTGCTCTGGATTTTCGGCTATAGGTATGTTGAATAGTTGTATTTATTGCTATATGGAGGCTGAAATATAGAAAAAAAGGTGATAGTTCATGATCTATTCATTTTCTCATTAATGCTTATATGAGAAAGGGATAGATAGAGAGAGAGAGATAGAGAGAGAGCGAGAGAGAGAGAGAGAAAAGGAGGTTCTACTATCTATGTAAGCCCTACTGTTTTCCTTTTCACTGTCTATGTGAACCCCACTGTTTTCTTTTCCATTGTCTATGTGAGCCCCACTGTTCCCATTTTCAATAGCGTGAGACAGAGAGAGAGAAAGTAAGAAAGAAAAAGAAAGAGAGGAGGAGCGAGAGAGAAAAGAATGTTATACTGTCTATGTAAGCCCTACTGCCTTCCTTTCACTTTCTATGTGAGCCCCACACCCACTGCTCCTATTGTCGATGTCCATGTGAGCGCAACTGTTTCATTTTTTCTGTGTATGTGAACCCCCACTGTTCCCATTTTTGCAATAGCAAGTGCATCTCAACTTGATAGACGAGTTTCACGCGACCACTGTTAACAGGAATGGCCTAACAGGTAAGAAAATGATTATAAAAGCGCGACGGGGATGGGAGATAGCCATTCGAACGCTCTGTTCGCCCCGAGCATGCCCGCCCTGGAGTGGAGCCGAGGATGTTAAGGGAGGTCTCGCGCACTATGTTAGGGAGAGGTCTTGCGCCCTGTGTTAGGGAAAGCTTCCGCGTTCTATGTTAGACAGAGAGTTCCCGAGCCCTATGTTAAGGAAGGTCTCGCGCCCTATGTTAGGAAAAGGGCTCACGCCCTATGTTAGGGAGAGCTTTCGCGCCCGGCGCCCTATGTTAGAGAGAGGTCTTGCGCCCTGTGTTAGAAAAAGCTTCCGCGCTCTATGTTAGACAGAGAGAGTTCCCGCGCCCTATGTTAAGGAAAGTCTCGCGCCCTATGTTAGGGAAAGGTCTCACGCCCTATGTTAGGGAGAGCTTTCGCGCCCGGCGCCCTATGTTAGAGAGAGCTTCCGCGCTCTATGTTAGGGAGAGCTTCCGCGCTATATATTAGAGAGAGAATTCCCGAGCCCTATGTTGAGGGAGGTCTTGCGCCCTATGTTACGGAAAGGTCTCGCGCCCTATGTTAGAGAGAGCTTCCGCGCTCTATATTAGAGAGAGCTTCCGCGCACCATGTTAGAGAGAGAGTTCCCGCGGCCTATGTTAAGGGAGGTCTCGCGCTAGGGAGAGGGCTCGCGCCCTATGTTTGAAAGAGCTTCCGCGCCCTATGCTAGAGAGAGCTTTCGCGCTCTATGCTAGGGAGAGCTTCCGCGCACCATGTTAGAGAGAGAGAGAGTTTCCGCGCCCTATGTTAGAGAGAGAGTTCCCGCGCCCTATGTTAAGGAAGGTTTCGCGCCCTATGTTAGGGAGAGGTCTCGCGCCCTATGTTTGACAGATATTCCGCGCCCTATGTTAAGGAGAGAGCCCGCGCCTTATGTTGGAAAGATATCTTGCGCTCTATGTTAGGGAGAGCTACGGCGGCGAATTTAGTAAACGTGAAACTAAAACACTCTGGAAGCTCTCGCCAGCCTGGAATAAAAACAAGGGAGGAGGAGGCGGCTTCAGCCGCCGGCGCCCTCCCTTGTCCATATATATATTTCGCTACTTTGGTCTGTCTGTTTGTTTGAAACTTTTTTGCTGCACTTTTGGTCGAAAAATGGTGAGGAAACTGAGGCAAGCTGGGTGAGGCAAATGGCGTGGGCAGCGTGTAATTTCATTTTTCCCAACCGGCTGTTGCTGGGATTTGGCAATAGAAAGTGCATCTCAACAGGATATACGAGTTATACGCGATCACGGAGATGTTGGGGAGAGCTCCCGCGCCCTATTAAAGAAAGATTTCGCGCTCTATGTTAGGGGAAACTCCCGCGCCCTGTGTTAGGGAAGAATTCCGCGCTCTATGTTGAGGGAAACTCCCGCGCTCTATGTAAAGAAGGAATTCCGCGCTTCATGCTAAGGGAAACTCCCGCGCCCTATGTTCGGAAGGAATTTCGCGCTCTATGTTGAGGGAAACTCGCGCGCTCTATGTACGGAAGGAATTTCGCGCTCTATGTTAAGGAAAACTCCCGCACCCTATGTTAAGAAGGATTTCCGCGCTCTATGTTAAGGGAAACTCCCGCGCCCTAGGAAGGAATTCCGCGCTCTGTGTTAAGGGAACTCCCGCGCCCTATGTTAAGAAGGATTTCCGCGCTCCATGTTAAGGGCTACTCCCGCGTCCTATGTTAGGGAGGAGTTCCAAGCTCAATGTTGAGAACTTCCGCGATCTATGTTCGGAAAAAAGAGAGCCAGGAAGCTCCCGCCAACCTAGGCTCAAACAAGGGAGGAGGAGGCGGCTTTAGCCGCCGGCGCCCTCCCTTGTTTGGTACATAATTGGAATGGTCATTCGGTCAAACTGCCCATTGGTTGGATGTTTACCTCTTGTGGCGGTACGTTGAAAGACACTGTTCGCAGATCGACTTTCGTATACGATTCTATGCACGGTAAGACGAAGAAGATACCTGAACATGAACGTAACGGGAAACGCTAAAGACACAACCATTTTTCAAAGACATTCCTCTGGGTCTTTTTCATACTCTATTTCGTCGAGGCCGTCACGAAATGATTGAAGTTGTTGAAGCAATATGTGAATTTGGAAAGGTCAGAAACCCACCTGGTCCTCTGGCGCCGCCTCCAATCAGTCGACCTAGTCTAAATATCACAGCTCGTTCGTATTCTTGTACAACCTGAAAAAAAGCATATTCAGAACATTTTAATCTCTCGATGAAAGGACATCGTGAGTGTTCATACTGACTCTGATGATGAATGGTAGAATATCAAGCGTCTTTCGAGGAGAACTGTTGTGTGGGGGGGGGGGGAGATACCAAAAACAATAACCTCACAACAACATATGTGCATTACAAGAGCCATAAAAATTTGTTTGAATTAATCTCATTTGTTTTTCCCTCCAAATCTACGTGAAAAGGTACACTTGACACAACGTGATACGTAACCAACCCATCAAATTTCAAGAACGTGAAATTGAACGTTTTTCAAAAAACACGTGCCCGTAAGAGAAGTCCACTCTTGTCGATATGCTTCTACGTTTCACTTGACCGGGCAATTGGTTTCTGTTATGTTAAACCGGGTGTACACTCGTGAAAGAAACTCACTTTAATACAAAACATGATGGAAACTGGAAATGACAACAATACGAGTATCCACGACATGAACATGAAGATCCAGCCACAGAACCCGAGACCTCCATCGTAGGTGTCGGCTGGAAATCAATATTGTCTACTTGTAGACGGTACAGTCATTTGTTCTTGTTAAATTTCAGAAAAAAAACTTTATAATTGTTGTGAATGTCCAACTGTAATGGAACTATGTTGCTGAAGGAGTAACGAACTCTTGATTCAGTCTATCTTACTATTATTGGTTAGTTACGTAAGAAAAAGTGTACCACTCAGTGTTGGGTTTTAAATAGACTGATTCCCACGCTTGTCTGAATGGGAATCTTCATTCTGGGTAGAATCAGTCTCCTCTCGGACTCGAAACATTGAACGTGAATAGTAAGTAGTTGAGTTGAAACTCGAATGATTTAAACATTTCAATAAGTTTATAAATTGTAGCTTTTTTCATTACCAGACCAAACATCCCTGTCACTTTAAACCAAACTCAGAATAATTTTCAACCATGCTGCATGTTGTGATGGCACGCAAGGGGAAGCAGTAAAAAGTCTGAGATCCGGTACTTGTTCAAAGAGCTAGACTAATCACCGTTTAAATGACCATTAAATGAAACATGATTGATTTTTGTCAATTACGGGAAAGTAGTCAAAAAATGACGCAATTGGTCAATCTCCCGTCCCCAGTTTATAAATTTACAAGTTTGTACTATTCTCCAACGAAAAGCAAGTGTATGCGACATGATTGAAACTCGCTTAATGGTCATGGAAACCAAGACAAACCACTTTTTGGATCCATGTTAACACAAACAGGTTTGGTTCTCACAAATCTAACCACTTTCGCACCTAATATCCTACTTTCACCCTTTCACTTTCTGTTTTTAGCTATTCTCAAACGATATTCCAACGTATGTACGGCAATGTACTCTCGGCCAATTTTTTTCTGAAAAAAATCTCAGTTTTTTGAACTATTTTTACACTTGCCCACTATACCACTCTAAACACGAATATGATTGACATTTGTTCAAGTTCATAGTAACCAAAAACATAACGTTTACATGAAGTCTATTTTTTCCCATTTACATCTCCTTTCCCACATTCACACGTTTCCACGTTTTCACTACTCCACTCTAAACGTTTGTACGCGACTTGATTGCCACTCGTTCTAGTTCAATAAAAGCCAAAACCAATCGTCTCTTACCGCTTTTTAAACTTTTTGACATAAAATCTCACTTTCCCACTTTTACACTATATTATTCTGAACGTATGTACGCGACATGATTGACAATCGTTTAATTCAAAGAAGCCAAAAAGTATATTTCGCATTGAAGTCTTATCTTGCACACTTTTCGACATTCACACTTTCCCACATTTCTACTTTTCACAAACGACAACCAAACGTATGTACGCGACGTGATTGACACTCGTCTAAGTACTGGCGCACTCGACCGTGGTTAAGAGGCTGAATAGGATCCCCCCTGCACAAGGAAGAAACCAAGAAAGAGATTATCGAAATGAAGGAGCTAAAATCCCTTAGATGATGGATGGCCATATGTCAACTAAGCGCAAAATTTATACCCTTCATCCAAACATGACCTCTCCGATGAGTCAAGTCACGTGTGAAATCGCAGATAAAAATTACTAGATCCCTAATTACAACACTCCCCACATGAAGGTTAACAGTTTACCTACTTGTGAGTACGTATTCTAGAGTATCCCGGCACCTTCATATTCCTGCGTCTCATCAAACATACGCTATTTCTCTGCTCTTACATCCCGCCGGGATATAAGAGACGAGAAATAGTGAGGCAGAGCAAGAGACGCAGGATGATATATAGGTGGTGGGATCGTCTAGCATACGTACTCCAATGAACATCCGTCATCAACTTTCACTTAGGTCTAACTGAGCTTCAAGAATGAAGTGTATGAGCCAATGCGCATTTATACAAATATACACAGAACAGAAGTACGTTTCGTTTCATACTTATTGAATGTACACAATTTGCAAAAAACATTTACGTTCAGAATGAAATAGAATAGAAGTCTTTTAGCATTTGAACACGTGACTCTCCACATAAAATGTGGCACTTCAAAGAGGTGAATGGAGAGAAAAGTTGAGAAGAAGAAAAAGAGAAAAACTAGGTTTTAAGAAGACTCACGATGCATGCTCTTTGGATAGTAGCTGAGTTTCAGCTGTGCCAGAGACTGTCTCCTCGCTTCGCGCTCTTCCTTGGCGAAGATCAACGGGTTCAGGGTGAACCTGAAATATGGGTAACGATCTTTGTAGTTTGGTCTCCATAGTTTTTGTTCTTGATCTCGAAACAATATAAAAAGGCGAATATCAGGGGTTCAGAGTGAACCTGGAATATATGTATTGCCATGAAGTCAGGTCTATTTTGTACTTTGTAGGCTGAATAATGTTTTTGTGTTAGTAGGTCGAACATTTAACATATAACAGGGTGAACCTAGACCAGAATAAACACCCTCTCTTTCAAAATATTATTTCTACTTTGCTATTTCTACGTGATACTGTTATGAGCTACAATAATTTTATAATTTCACAGCAGCGTCTCGAGCTTTCCGCCTGCAGAAAGAATTATTTTTACAACTAGGTTTCTGACCTATTGTTAACGGCATAATTACACCTAGAAATCTTATTGAGTTTTTTTTTTGTTGGTTTTTTTTTCCGGTTTCTCTAACCATACCTCAGTTTCGGTTTCTATGAACAGAAACAATTGTGTCCGGAAATATTGTCTCAAACCCATAAACCCTGGCCTGAGAGCATATCTAATCCAGGCGCTTAGCGGAGGTCTTTTCGGCTAGTTATACTGGTGCGAATTCCGGCTAGGACACTGATCCCCCATACATCAAGAAGCACCACTTACAAGACAATCTCATGAGAAATGGACATAATCTCATTCGAAACGGACATTATACTAAACGTAAATTAAATGGTCACGTGCAGTTAGCATTTTATTGAGGAAACATGCACTTTATCATTGCCCGATTTTGAGTTCTGCTGTGTTCAACATGTTTCAAGAGACTATACAATTGACTATCAGTACTTCTCATGAGAAACATATACATCACAAACAATCAGGTCTCGTTTCAGATCTGAATTTTGACAGCTCATTCAAGAGTCACAGTCAGAAGAAAGACAAATTTCTGCTTCACGGCTCAAAAACTGCGGAGAACGATGTTAAACTTTATGATGAAATGGAGAAAATGGAGAAAAATGAGTAAAAAGTTATCATGGATGTTATTACGGAAAACGAGAAAACTTACCTAAGAAATATTTTCGGGGAACTTACTTCATAATAATAATAATAATAATAACCCATCCTGCTCCCTGTACGGGATATCACGTTAGATGCTTTCATATGGGAAATTGATAAACTAGTTAGTAAATAATAATTATTATTATCATTTTTATTATTAATGTTAATTATAATGATATATAAACGACTACCTCCGGCCCACGCTGCCCCTACGAGGGACCTAACTCTGGATGCTTTCATATAGAACATTGATAAATTAGTTCGTAGATGATAATAATTATTATAATAATAATAATAACTAATTAGATAATAATTATTCCGTAGATGATAATAATTATCATTATCATCATTGATGCTAACAATAATACTGAATATAATGTTAATGTTATACCTCCTGCCCATCCTGCCCCGACAGGGGACCTCGATCTGGATATTTCCCTCGTCGTCGCTGTCCATTAGACGTTCGTTTTCGTGCTCTGACGATTCTACCGAACCCGCGGATTCTGGAAAGAATAGTTACATGTATGAGCACGTGAATGATCACGTGAAAACTCACGTAGGGCTCAAAAAAAACTTAACTCATGTGAGTACGTTGGTGCTCTCGCGACGCTGAACAAGGGTAGCAAAACGTTATGCTCCGAAACTGTTGTACGTATTCAGGATATTTCTGCTACCAGATATTGTTTTGCATCCTATGTCGTCCTCTCTTTTTCTCTCGCCAAGTATCTGTTTCTATCTCTTTCACCTCTTTCTCTCTTCTCTCTCTAGCCATATATCATCTGGTAAGCTGTACCTTCGCGTTAGTTTTAATATAATTATCATTTTCTATTTCATCTTAAATCACTCACTATTATTTCCTTCTACGTAACAGTTCAATAACGTAACAAGCACGATCATACAACTACCGTAATCGTTCTTGTTCGCAAATATAATAGGAATGGTATAATAATAATAGTTTGATGTACTACACTATTACAGACGTAAATTTCGATCTTAGCTACACGTAAACAGGTTAGGGTCGTTCCAAAATGAAACGTCATTAGTGAAAAGTGGGGGAACCAACAAATGTGTGAGTTGTGTTTGGTTCGACCTCGATATCAGCAAAAAATGAACGAAACGAATTGATGTGATACTGTAGCAGAAGTATTCGGCAAAAATAGAACAATACAAATGTTGCACAATGGTTCACGAAGCCCGCATGATATTTCAGAAATTGCCGAAGGGTATTTCATGTGTGCTTTGACGACATGCGTGCGTTGTGAACCATTGTACAACATTTGTATTGTTCTATTTTTGCAGAATACTTCTGCTACAGTATCACATCAATTCGTTTCGTTCATTTTTTGCTGATATCGAGGTCGAACCAAACACAACTCACACATTTGTTGGTTCCCCCACTTTTCACTAATTGTCCTTTTTTTGCTAGTTGTACTCCTACAACTTCATATGTTGCCTATTCACAGAGTGAATCTTGTGAACTCATTATATTATTATGGAAATCTCAGTTTTGTGTGTGCACAAAGCCGAATGCAGACCATAAAATTACTGATGTTGTAATATAACGCAGGTTACTGGCTCTGTCACTATCAACAACTGAACAAAAACGCTAAACGTTCCGATTGACATGTACACCGCTTTTAGCGGCGATAAGCGATGGGGATTTGCGCCATTGACAAATCTACAATTAGAGACACCAACTCACCTACAATATAGCCATTATTTCCAATACCACATCAGAAACCTTCGTTGAAATTTTTTTTCATTCCTGCGTCAATTGACACACGCGTCTGGCGCCAGAACGAAACGAAATTTTCTAGGTTTTTGAGCTACCAGTACACACTACATGTGTCAATTACTGATTGGAGCAATATTCAAACTATTCAATTGTCAGTTTCGTGTGTTTTTGTTTTGGCGCCATTTGGCGTCTGTTCCGAGCCAGACGATAAAGTTCGATTTTGAATTTGTGGATCTTTATTTCACATTGGAATATTCAATATCTGTTAACTTGAAACTGTTTGATTGACGATAACTGATATTTTTCCAACTTTGGCGCCAATTGGCGCCAGCGCACAATGCCAACAGAACTTTTTTTGATTTTCAGATTGAGCATCTTACTTGCCATGTGATAGTTATTTAGTGTACCGAATTTCAGACGATTCCATTGACGCTGTCGTGAGTTTGGGTTTTGGCGCCATCTGGCGCCTGGTTCGAGCGCCAGAAGAAAAATTTCAGTTTTGGAAAAAGACTTTCACACTTTCCACCAAAGTATTCAATTTCTATTAGTGTTCAACATTTTAGCTGATGATAAATAGTGTTTTGCCGTTTTTGGCGCCTATTGGCGCCAGCGCCGGGCGCCAATGATGATGTATTCATCTCATATTTGGCGCGACGGGCTAACTTTTGCATTATAACTCATTTTTCAAATTTCAGCTAAATCGGTTCGGTAGTTTTTCCAATAGTGGTTTTTGGCGCCTATTGGCGCCCGCGCCTGGCGCCAATGAGGAGCTATACATCTCATATTTGGCGCGACGTGCTAAATTTCGCATTAGAACTCATGTTTCAAATTTCAGCTAAATCGGTTCGATAGTTTTTCCAATAGTCGTTTTTGGCGCCTATTGGCGCCCGCGCTTGGCGCCAGAGATTACATATACATTTCATACTTGGCGCGACGAGCTAACTTTTGCCATAGAATAGATGTTCCAAATTTCAGCCAAATTGGTTCAGTAGTTTTTCCACTACGATGCGGACAGAATTCTGTGAGGGACGAGGGAGGAGGGACGAGGGAGGAGGGACGAGGGAGGAGGGACGAATTACGGCGGAACTTTTCAACAACGACACGAAACCACAACTCAGGCGAAAATATTCCGATTTGGCTGAAATTTTCACACAATGTTCAATTCGTGATTGTCTAACGTTCTCTCCCTTTAGTTTTCAAAAAAAGAATATGTTTGAAGATTTTTGGTAATTAAAAGGAAAAAACGAGTCCGCAATGGCCAAACCAAAGACAACTCACGCAGAGCGCTTCGCGCTCCGCGCGATATACAAGAACGATTGATTAGTAATTTACGATATTTTCTACTTTCGTAACACTTTCACCTGACTTATTCAAAAGGTGAAGGAGAATGGAAGAATGAACCAGTTTCTCTCCCACGTTATTGTAGTTCTTCTTACTACCAAAATTCGAGCAGTTCATGTTATGATGAAGTTAAATGATGAAATTGCTTATTTTTCTGTGTTGCTAGGGCTGATGTAAATGGAAAATTTTGTTCTGTCCAAAAAACATGACGTTCTTTTGGTTTCTTAGCACCGAAAATAACAAAAAATATATAATGATGTAAATTAATGAAATTCAAGTTGTGTTTCACATAGTGGTCATCTTTTTTTAAGAAAAGTGAAGCTCGTCGAAATTTGTACGACCAATCAATGCGATGTTAGGATGAAGTTTTAATAGTGGAGTTTCCGTGTAGACGAAAAACTTGGTTCCAGAAAAAAAACATAAATTTCTGTGCCGTTCTCAACAGCGGAAATGGACAACAAAAAGTATCTAATGATGTTAATTAATGAAATTCGTCGCCGCCTGGCTGTGCATAATGGGTTGTTTGTGAACACACTATCTCCCCCTCTCGTTCGCATAAGAATTAGGAAAATGGAAGAATAGAGAATATTAATAACTTCTTTATGCACAAAAATAATCTATATTGTAAAAATAGTAGGTATACAATCTAAAAAGCGAAAATAGTGAGCAGTAAAATGAACACTGTGAAACTCTCAAGCTTTCTTCGTTAGTAGAACATTGAGAGGAGGAAAGAATATTACTAACTTCTTTAGGCACAAAAATGATATCACGTTTCTAGCTAGACGTTTAACGTAAAAAATGTGGATTTAAAAAACAGTAAGGCAGTCAAGGAACACCATTTCACAATGATTGGATGTGAAATGATGAATGTATTAACTTGATTACTAACTAATAAACACTACAGGTAAATTGTAAACTTAGTTGAAACGTATGGCGCGGTTTTTATTTTTCTATTTTTTTCGGGGCAGTAAGGAAAGTTCATACTGAAGAGCTTCTCGAGAGAAAACGACATTTAAAAATTTCAATTCACACGAACAAACCTACTTTGCATACGGTTCACATGTTTTATCCAGTTTTAGAGGCGCGCAACTTAATGTTTAGGTACCCCGGAGTACCTAAACTGCTTTCCAGTCTGCCCTCCTCCAACATGTGTGTGAACTTAAAAAATACTAACTTTCAATTTCTTATTTGATTGTGGTTTTGTGAGAGTGGTAATCTATCCACCAGGTAAAACTGAGAGAAAACTTCTAATCTCAATCAAAATCTTAGTCGAGTTTGAGTAAAAGTCAATAAATGGTGTGCGGAAGCAAAGGTTGCTTTAAATAAAAGAAGAGATGTCACCCGCGTTGCGCATGCAATATTAGGCAAAAACCGAGCATTGATAGAAAAAAGAAAAAAAAGAGTTTTTTGATTTTGAAAACTGAAAATAATTAAGCACACTGGTTTCGTATTTTTGGAATATTTGGGTTAGTCTACATCTCAATTTTTGTTTTCCGGTGCTTTTGTGCTAATGTATTTTAGATGAAGAAAAACCAATCACTTTCCAAAACAGAGAAATCCCTCTATAATAGAATCGATGTATTGTGGATGTGACGAAAGTTGTTCCACTCACAAGAAGTTTTACAAATTGGCAAAAATAGTGATAAAAAAACATGATTCTGTATTCTGTGAACTTCATGAAAAAAAGAAGATGTTTGTGAAAATGTCCGAAATCATGTCCGAGATGCATTGGGCGGGCGGGGCTTATGAACATTTGATCCGGGAAGGAGAGAGAAGAACATATTGAGGATAGGTTAAGAGAAAGGGGAGAGAAAAGGGAACGAGATGAAAAGAGAAGAAATAGAGAGAGAGAGAGGGGGGAGATGGAAAGAGAAGAAAGCAAGAGAGAGAGAGAGAGAGAGAGAGAGAGAGAGAGAGAGAGAGAGAGAGAGAGAGAGAGAGAGAGAGAGAGAGAGATTGGGAGAGGAAAAGCATATTTAGTAGGTGAAAATAAGAAAAAGAGAAGAAATTCAGTTCAAAACTACTTAAATTATGGTAGTTTATCCGGGCAGGGGGAGATAATTGAGACGAGGTTAGGGGAGAAGGAGAAGAGAAAAGGAGAGAAGAGAAAGAGAACAAAAGATAGAGAGAATATGAGATATGGAAAAAATGAAAAGAAAAAAGAAAGATAGTGAAAAATGAACTAGCTACAAGACTACTGAGTACGGTTCAGATTCCAACTGAATTGGTTTGAATAAAGATTCAGGCGAGATATCTAATAGAGGAAGCTATTGAGTAAGAAAAAGTACTTTTCTAAAAACCGGCGAAACCTTTCGAGCTTGGTAGAATATTGAACAGTTTTTTTTTTCAATTTTGGAAGAATGAAAGAACTCTTGACACTTCAGCCTCGAATGATTGTGACTTTTACATTGAGAAACATACGTGAACTTTTCCAAGAAACGACCACTCTCTTTCAAGTCCAGCAATACTTTCGGTCATTCCTGAGATTTGGATGCGTGCCAATGACTATTTCAGACAGTTTTCCACTACTTTGCAGTTTTTCAAAAAACTGCAAATCGCTGTTAACAGCTGATCACTCCCATAAGAAGAAGTAAATGGAAAATGTCTTCAGAACACTTTTTTCAAAAGAACAACCGAACGAACAATAATACTGGAGAAAAGTAACATTCGAAGAATCTAGGTGCCCACGGAACCTACGAACTGACAACTAAGCATCGCTAAAAAATATTGTTTGAGTACTATAGCTTCATATAGATTAAGCGCGAAATATACCTCTCGACTCCCAACGCAAGTAAAACAGCGTAACGCAATGCAAGTAAAACAAAAAACATTTAACAGGGATGGGTGCAGAAATTATCTGGTTTTCCGAAAAGAAAAACTAAATGAATTCAGAAGAAAAAAAATCTACCAGTGTTCTAAATGCTTCTCACACTGACCAACCTCCTTTCATGAGCCGTAGTTTTGAATTCGGTCCATAGTAACGCGATTTTCACTAAGTGATTCAGAGTGAACGAACGACTTAATACGAATTTATAGTTCCTCAACTCAAGATTAACGTTTATAAAGTAACTGTATTATGGTCAAAAGCATGAACATTACATAAAAGTGCAAGTTATTCTCCTTTGAAAAAAAAACTGGGAAACTGCATTCGTTTCAGGTTACTTTTATTTTGAAATAAAAGGTCACATCTCATAAGGCATCAATCATTATGAGCGCGTAACAGGGTCACAATACCCTTTTCATCCTCTAAATTTTTCTTCTCTCATCTCTCCAATCGGAGTGCGACATCCAACAATGTGGAAAGTCACGTGTTGAATCGCGAATGAATCTATTCTATTCTAGTCTATTTCCCGCACTTTTTATTTCAAATGTCCTAATATAACAAAGGGTGGTCGGATTAAACTTTCGTATACTCTGGCAGTTCGTCTGATCTAAACTACGCAAAAACGTCTAGATTGTTTATGTTACACGCGGGCCGAAGTATGTAGTTTCACATAATATTCTGAGGCAATTTATGAAAACGTATAGCTAAAGCGAAAAGTGAAAAACGTGCACTTTGGAATCTGTTGTTTTCAACTACGCAAAAACGTCTCTATTGTTTATGTTACACGCGGGCCAAATTGTGTAGTTTCACATCTCATTCCAAGTCGATTTATGACAACGTATCGCTACGAGGGAAAAAGTTCAAAAGTTCAAAAAGAGTAGTTCTTTTGTCGCTCAACTGGAGACATGAGCATTGTAAAAAAACCTAGGGTCAGTCCTAGTTTCACTTGTTGTAAACAGCATATGAAAAGTGAAAAACGTGCACTTTGGGATCTGTTGTTTTATACTACGCAAAAACGTTTCGATTTAAAAAAAACGTGTCGCTATGAGGAAAAACGTGTAAGAAAGTGAATATAGATGATTCATGGTTTGGTATCTTAATCAAATCACAACAATTCAGCCCTACTTTCACTAGTAGTAAATAGGTTCACGTGAATAGTGGTACTTGTGTTCAACATCTCACAAAAACACTTCTCTTTTGTTTATGTTACACGCGGGCCGAATTGTGTAGTTTCACATAATATTCTGAGGCAATTCAAAGTTATTGGAAAGTGTTACAGCAACTGCTCAAAAAGGTCGACGCAGGGTAGCACATTTTGACGAGGGAAAATGGAAAACAGATTTCGGGGACAGACACGTAATGTGTTATTAGGGAAGAGGGTTGAGGAGAAGCTTAGATCAAGAATGAATAACAGTAAGAATAGAGAGACAGATAGGGATACGAAGAGAAGGAAAGGGAGAGTGACAGAGAAAAAGAGAGAGTGAGAGATTGAGAGATAGAGAGACAGATAAAGAGAGTAACCGAGATAGAGAGAGAGCGGGAGAGAGAAAAATTTGAAGAGGGGGAGAGAGTGAGACAGAAAGAGAGAAAGATGATAGAGATATAGAGTAGTGATAGAGATCGAGATAGGGAAATGGAGAGAGTGGGAGAGCGATCTTCGAATATCATGTAAAACTAAATGACATTCCAATTCAATATGCTCACTCCGCTCGCTACGAAAAAACGCATTAGGTTCCACCGCCTAACTATTCACGTGTTTATTTGGGATATTCTAGTTTTTCCTGAAGATAATACGTTTGAAGAATACTTTTTATAGAAATACTGTGATTTAAACTAGGAGTAAATTGAAAAGTCACGTAAATTCAACATTATAATGAGGTATTGTGCACTTTGTCATTGCACCTTCCTGAGTTCTGCTGTGTTTATCATGTACTAAGTGGCTGTGCAATTGACTATCAGTATAAGGAGTGACGCGAAGTGTAATTTGATCCTTAACCACCACAGTATCTTCAAATACTGTCAAACACTAACAACGATCAAACTACAAACACAGCAGAACGTCAAGAAAAGAAACGTAGCACTGAATCTGAATGATAGATCGATTTGTAGAAACATCAGCAAAGTACAATTTAGGAGATCAAATTACAAACATAGAATAGAATAGAATGTTCATTCGCTATTGAACACGTGTCTTTCCACATTGGTATATGTGGCACTTCAATTACGAAAAAATGGAGACTAGAAAGATAAAAATAAGGTTAAGAGTATAGTTTACTCTGTTACGCGCTCATTTTATAATATGCACTTTTGCAGTATTGCACAATTAAAACGATAATTGTACCGAGAAGTTTGTAGAATAGTAAAATAGTGATGTAACTCCATAGCAAACTCCAAAAACATTGCATCTTATGTCAGTATTTCCCACAGCTACTATAACTTGACCACTTTGAGTGGACTAGTATCATTTGAGTGCGGAAGCTACTCTAGCTCAATTCCAATAAGTGGTGCGAGCAGGAAAAAATAGAGCGTGAAAATATTCTCTATATAAAAAGTTGCCGGAAATCGTACAAATCTTCTTGACAGATGTCAACTAGGTTGGACAGTTTTTCTAAAATAAGGTACCACGGTCTCACGTTTTTTCACGTAACATCACAAAAACGTATGGAAAATATCACCGTTAAGTTGACTTCAACCGTGAGTGCATTGCGGAAAAATGGGCATAAATCACAAGTTAATGAAGGTTAATGAAAAAATGGTGTGCCTGACATGAGAAAACATGTGTACATTTCATCAATACGCGATATAAAATTCAATTTTCACGTGCTCGAATAATTTTTAACGTGATTTGACCAACCGTTCATGTCAAATGTTTGACGACGCAGGCTAATATGGAAGGTAGAAACTCATAAAACGAGGTTTCCCATTAACTCTTGAGATTGCGCCAGCCAAATTCAATAAGGAATAAATGGGTAGAATGAAATTGAAAACAAATTATGCGACGAGTTAAATGTTATCAAAGTAACAAATAACAGGAGTGAGCATTCCTTTTGCACGAAAAACTCAAAAAACAAAAACAAAACCTTACTCTGTTAAAGTGCAATGTTCATCGATATGTTATGTTTTATAAAATAATCCAATCATGTGACCTTTACTAATTTTTCACCTTTTAAGTTATCTTGAAAATGGTAAATTTTTCAACTTACGTGACTTTGATTTTAACGTGTCATATGAATTGTTAAAACAAAATGGTTATCAGCTCACGTTTCACGTTTCACGTTGAAAGAATACAACACACTATATTTTTGTTAAATCACTTCAGTTTTCTAGTTTTTCCTTCAAATTGTAAATTTCTCAACTCACTTCCATAGGTTGGGTCGTTCACATCCAGAAACGCCATCTAAAGTAATTTGGGCATCTTTCTCTCGAGCGAACAATAATTAATAATAAATTAGGGCCATAGAAAAAGAGCAGAAAATGAGGGAAGATAAATGACAGTGTTTACCAAACAAAGAAGGAAGATAAGAAGAATCAACAAAACTAGTTGACTAAGAGAGATTATTAAGAACATGCGTATATATTATAAAAAGATACATTGTTACAAAACTCTTGGGCGTGATAAGTCCCGAAGAATTGGAATTGGAAAATAATTTTATCATTCTACGACAAATGTTGACTAAAGTAAAAGTGAGACATAGAGTACTGCGGAGTTTCCTGTGAAAGGGAAGCTTTGACAGCGAAACACTTTTTCACTAGTTTTCGGTTGCAAGCAATATACATTCTGAGACGTTTTAATACGAACTTTAGCAACAAAAAAGCTACCACCGTAAACGTGTTGGAAATCAATCAAGTGACCCATTTGAACAACATATATTTGTGTCAGTAGGACTTTTAGAATACTTACTTACTTACTAACCTACTAATATTACTTACTTCCTTAATAATTCGCTAAATTAAAAATAGTTTGCTTCAAGTTTGCTATATTGCGATCACATCTGTGGCAAAATAGACACTGAGCTTATGCATTTCTAAGCGGATTGCTTTTTTCTGAGCATCTCAAGACGCATTATTTCAATCATGGATTTTCCTAGTTTGTGAGTACAATGTTTGACAATTCATTCATTGGTTGTAAACAAAATAACAAGAATCCTGAAATGTGCATGTTACAATTTCACGTGGAAAAATTCTGATGAGTTTGATGCGTAGCTCAAGAAATTTAATTGTTTTCGTGTTTGGAGGCGGTTGTGATCACCGTAGAATCTCCCATTTTCATTCCAAACTTTGTTTACCAATATTCTTCAATCAAGTAAGTGTCTCAGTACTATCATAAAATAACTTGAAACGACTGTTTTGGAGAGCTACAGAAATTAGGAAAATTGGAGTGGTGCAAGATTGTAAACTTGGGTTGTATCGCGAAATTGGTCTAATTTGATGGTGTTTTCTGCACCCAGGACAATAAGGAGTTCGAATCAAACTCGTGGTAGGAGAAAGAGAAAAGAAGAGAGAGGAAGAAAGACCGAGAGAGGGAGAGGGAGAAAAAGAGATAGAGAAAAAGAGAAAGAGAAAGACAGAAATAAAGAGAAACAAACACAGGAACAAAGAATGAAAATAAGAGGGACAGAAAAAAATAGTATTCAGTTGACAATGCACTAGTCTCAATGTTGCATTGGGGAAAAACTAGGAAAGAGAGAGGGAAAGAAAAAGAGGGGAATTGATATGGACAGGGAAAAAAGAGAAAGAGAGAAATGACAAAGGGACAGAGAGAAAAAGAGAGGAAGAGAAGTAAACAGAGAAAAGAGAGGGAGAAGAATGAATAAAAGAGAACTCATTCTACAATGAACCAGTCTCAATATTGCACTGGGTGCCGAATCTAGGAATTAGGTTCGGAAGTTAGAATGGATTGCAAAGACTTCTCGCGCATCTAACTCGATTAAATTCGATCCCCGTTGTGGCTAAATAGAGACACGCGATATAGTTACCAACAGAATGTTTACAAACAATGTTTGGTAACTGAAAAACTAAGTTGTAATTTTAGACAACTTAACAAAGATATCGAAAAGTTCACAAAAATGGTGAGATGCTTGTGCATCTAACTCGATCAAATTTGCTCCCCGATGTGGCTGAATAGGCGCACGCGATATATTCACCCTTCTTTAGAAACGTAAATAATAGAAAAGCGCGACTTTGAGAGATCTCGAAAAGTTCACAAAAATGGTTAGATTCTCGCGCGTCTACTCCATTGAATTCGATCGCTGCTGTGGCTGAATAGACGCACGCGATATAGATACCAACCAAATGTTCACAAACCATGTTTGGTAACTATAAAACTAAGTTTTCATTTTAGAAAAGTTGACAATCAGACGAGAGTGACTTCAAGAGATCTCGAAAAGTTCACAAAAATGTGAGATTCTGTGGCTGAATAGAGCGATATTATTATTCTCAAGAAAATGTTTACAAACTGTGTTTCGTAGAAACCTAGTTTCTAAGTCAAAAAACCGTGAACTTCGTTATTGTACGTTTCTGAGCTCTGCTGTGTTCAACATGTTTTACGTGCCTATGCAATTGACTAACATTATAACTCGATTAAATTCGATCTCCGCTCCGTACAGAACGTGCAAGCGGAAAGTTCACTAATATATGTTTACAAACAAAGTTGAGTAAATAAAAATAGGTGTAATTTCACATGTCCTAGGAATGAGCGCCTTCAGGAGATCTCGAGAAGTTGACAAAATGATGGGATTCTTGTGCATCTAACTCGATTAAATTCGATCTTCGCTTCGTGAAGAGCGTGCTAGCAGGATGTTTACAATAAAATGTTCAGTGTTCACAAACAAAGGTTAGTAAATGAATTGACAAGTCTTCTCGTTTTAGAAACGTAGTTAGGCTAAAATGAGCGCCTTCGAGAAAACTTGAACCGGTCATGAAACGACCCACAAAATACGTTTTCCTCAGAGGTAGAAAAAGTGCAAGTATAGTTCACTTCATTTCTACCTAGACTCCTACAGTACACATTTGAACATAGCAATGACTGTTCTGAGATGCAGACTCGAACTCAGTCGAGCAGTACAAAGCAGTACGAACAGTATAGCTCATTATTGTAATATTAAATCCTAATCGAAGACGACAAAACCAATTTTCCAACACCATTTAACGTAATTTCAAGCATTAAAATTTAGTTTTCCTACTGTAGAAATGTCAACATGAATGAAACATACTGTCCTTTTTCATACAACTCAAACAATCCAGGGTCTCATACGTATAATTCTTTAAAAAAAATGTTCACATAATTTTTACCAACTGAAAAGAGCTGAACCTCACCTTTTTTGAGCATAAAACTAAAACTATAAAAGTAACAACCTTATTAGCTTCGATTGAAATGATACATATATTAGTTCAACCTGTATTAATATATCTCATTTATCGGAAATCAAGTAGAAGAACTAGAGATCGTTTCTGACGTAACTCCAGCGTTTTACATGAAAACGAAAAACATACCCAATTTTGGAAAATGTTAGATCAGTATAAATAATTCTAACGAAGTTATTACGGGGGAAAGTTCAAGCCATACTAAATTCGGAAAAGTGAAAAGAACTGAATACTTGCTTTATCAGTGTAACTACTACACGTAAAAACACGTGAAAACGAAAGACGTACCCAATCGACCCGAAAAAGATATTCTGCCGGGAGAGACGCGGCGCGTGGTCAGCATTTCTTCGTCCATGCTACGCATTCTCCATTTGTTGGTCGCGCGCATGATGGTGGATCAAAAGTTCCAGACAGGTCACCGATGCGAACTCAATAACGCAGTCGATGTTTCTTCTGTCGGAGGTTTTGATATCTCTCGAAAAGATGTCAAACAGTAGGCGGAGACTGAACTTGGTTGCTGGGACAGCAACACGTTGACGCAGGTTCAGTGGAGAAATTGTCGAATGCGCACGGTTGCAAAGCAGGTTGCCGAGGGCGCACAGATAGTGTTCCCAAATATTTTTCTCTGGGAGATGCACAAGTACCGGATAAGTTGCCGAACGGGCGCGGGTTTTGTAAATTGTGTGCCGATTGCCGCAGGTTTTTAGTGGCGTCTGCTGATGGTCGCCCGATTTTCGTCTCAAAACGGTAGATGAAGGGGGTGTGGCCTGCCAGTGTCATAGTTGCAAAATCTCGATCCAATTAGTATGATTGGCAATTAAAACCGTTTTCACATTTACAGAGTAACGATAAGGCTAAAACCTGGTCCCTAGAGATTTCGCACCTACAAGGTGGCATGTACTTTGATGTACTTTACAACTTTATTCAATTCAGAAAAATGAACCTGAACTTATGTGAGAATGAACAAGAGAACATGTTTTTTTCACTTTTCACGTTGAAGTTGTTCAGAATAACAAAGTTCGATATTTACGGTTTTACATCTCAAAAGTGATACTACGTAAAAGGATATAACACCCATATTTTGAATGAACTAACTATATACCTTATACGATTACGTCCAGATAAAAAGATTAAAGTGGAACTTTTTGAGGTGGCAATTACGGCAATAACGCAATTCTTCAAGTTCGCTTCAAGGATGACCATATCCGTGAAGAAACTCCAGAAGAGAAGTTAGATACAATATGATACCTTTTTCACTGGTAGACAACAATATTATCGTACGGAATGTTGAGACCCACCTCAACTATCAACCTTATATAGGATTTGTCCTACAAATCAAAATTCTGATGTTATGTACTCAATGTGAATCTTACAATACTTAGACTTTAAGCCAAATGGTCCTAAAAATACTTTAAACGGACATTACAAAAATCAATACATATTCATTGCACGGCAACCTCACATTAGTGGAGGCGTTTCCATGAAATATGCGCGCAATAAACGGCCCACCGATCGAGATTTATATGAAACATGAAGCATTTCAGAGGATTAAAGGCGGACTTCAGAGGCTCGCGGAAGCTTTTGGCGAAAACGACAAAAAGTCATGGGAAAGGTTCGCTGATTTGCATTTACGTTTGGAAAACACGCGGTTATGGAGGCCTTTCGGTGGTCAGTTTCGTATTGTAAACGTGTGATGGAATTGATAGTCGAATTGAACTATAAAATTACACATTAAAGTGAACCCTGCGAATCGAATAGATACTTGCGTTGCGATGCATTGGTGATTTTTTTGAACCGTGGAAATCAAATATGTTATGAAATATAGGTATTTTTGATACAAATAATGTTTTTGTGCTGACATAAAGTGTTTCAGAGACAATATAGGGATCTAATAGGAAATACAATGATCTAGAATGATAATTTTTCACCCGTTCTCTCAAGTGGTATCTGATATCCTAACGCATGAAAGTGACCGATTGAATAGTTGAAAATCGAAAATTGAAATCACCTGAGTTAAGAAAATTCCTAACAGACTTATTTCATACAGATCAGCGACGAGAACACAATTTCGAAAACATTCGCGACTGAAGAACAGCATTCCGAAAGAATTACTAACGGAGCATTGAAATTTCACCGTGGTTTCAAAAAGTTACTACATCTTACATTTGGTTATACTAAACAGGCCAGCAAACTGGCTGGAATCGGCGGAATGTTTGATGTCGTCGTGTTTTTTTCTGCCGGTGAAAACCGCGGTTTCAATTTGGAACCAATCCCTCAGGTCGAGGTTCCATGATTTATTCGGGGCAGAAAATCGGAAAAGTACATTTCCAATCTTGGACGGAAAATTTTGGGAAAGAAACTACATGAGTTTACGTTAGACGGACATAGTTTCGGTTTTTTTGGGATAACACAAATAAAGAGAAATTTCATGCGATTAGTTTCTGAGAAATTCAAAAAACGCCAATAACAATGGAAATATAAGTTTTTGTGTGCGGCGAGAGACGGACTTTTTTCTTCACGTCAAGGTCTCATGATTTACTCGGGGCAGAAATTTGGTAAAGTACATTTTGGATTTAGGATGAAACATCAAAAATACGAATCTCTAGAAATACAATAGTTTCTCATGAATCAGTCACGAGATAAGTTTTTGACAACTTTGAATAACCCTACAAAAAATGTTTTTGTGAGATGAGAGATAAATAAAGCATATTCTTTTCTTTTCCCAGATGGCTCGTGACTTCAAGTTTAGAAATAAAATAAAATTTACCTCTGTTCTTCTTTGTCATCTTTGATGTCGGTAGTTTATCGAAAAATCGGAGAAAACGACAAAAATAGCAGTTCATAATAATTTGGAGATAAGAATATATATTTTGAAACACAAGGAAGAACTTTTCTCAGGTGTGCAGGCTGTGTAATTCGATATGTCTTGCAGGTGTGGAGAAGAATGTTAGAAAAGAAAAGTGAGGAAAAAGTAAAGAAAAATGTAATTAAGTAACTAAGAGGGACGATAAAACGCTCAAAGAGTGTTCATTTGAACTACTTCGTGGTTACAAATTTAGTCAGAACAGTTCAAAATAAACTTTCTCGGATAGGAATAACATGTGCTCAGAAAATCTTCATTCTCTCTCTCCTTCACTCTTCCTTTCACTACCATCCTCTCTTTCTCTCTCCATCCTACTATTTCTCTCACTCTTCCTCTCTTCATCTCTTACCCCCTCTTTCTCTCTCTTTTCACGTATTTCGTAGCATTTTGCAGTTACTATCGGAATTTATAAACAACCTTTAGTTACGAGATGTTCATCAGATTTCGTTGAAATGTCTTTCTTCCCTCTCCCTCTTTCTCTCTTCCGGTATTTTTCAAAAATCTATGGAATCTATTGACTAACCTGTAGTTACAAGATGTTTTTGGCAGCCGGATCAAAGATACGCGTGAATAGACAAATCTACTCAAACTAACGAGAAAAAGAGGGAGCTGCAGGGCGTTGGAGCAGAAAATTACACGAACGCCTCAATTATGGGCAGAGGAGAGGTATGCACAGTATAGTTTGATCTACCCATATGCCTTATGATCAGAATGATCAAGTTGCAACAGAGCTGGCGCTGGCCAAATGTAGTTTGATCAATGCGGAAGTTTGCTGATGTTCAGCTAGATCAAACTTTGAGCAGAAAATTACACGAATGTCTTAAGAGAGGTACGCACAGTATAGTTTGATCTACCCATGTGGCTTATGATCAGAATTATCAAACTACAACAGAGCTGGCGCTGACCAACTGTATTTTGATCAATGCTGAAGTTTGCTGAAGTTCAGCTTGATCAAACTTTGAGCAGAAAAAAAACAGAGAGAAAGAGAACCAGAGATAAGATAAAAAAGGAGTATATATATATAGAGAGAGAGAGAGAGAGAGAGATAGAGAGAGTGCTGACTTACTTAGCTCTTCTAGTTACTTTTAGCATATTCGCAATATGGAACACAGACCTGTCATATTAGGACATTTGGGTGACAGCTGATTGGTACTTTCTGGGTAAAAGGACAAAGTTGTTGGAAGAGGTGGTAGTTGGTAGGCAGAGAGACTGGGAGGGAGATAGAGAGATAGAGATAGAAAGGGGACGAGAGGGAAGAGAGAAGAAGACAAGATGAATAGAGAGAGAGAGACTGAGAGAGAGAGAAAGAGAAAGAAAGAGAGGAGGGAGAGCGAGAGAGATAAATAAATATGAAGAAAAGGCAGGAGGGGAGAGATGGAGAGAGAGAAAGGAAAGAGAGAAGACAACAGACAATTGAAACGTACAACACGCTATCACTACAATGACACCCTCTTGGGAAGTTATCTCAGTACCTGATCTCGATACAACCCTGACCAACAAAATAAATCAGCACAGAACATTTCAGCATGATATAGTTTCACATATTTCTAGTACGCGTTTTTCAGCTTAACAATGGTGATTCGGCTGAATGCTTTTCAGAGAAAACGAAAACATAGGTTTTCTGGCATGTTCGATTACATTAAAGAGAGAAAATGAGAGGTGGACAAATTCATATGAGCTCGATTGAATATATAGCAAGTAAATCATTGACTATGCTAATATAACACACTTTAAATCTAATACTGTGATTCAGTTACTTTGTACTTTTATGCTGTAACAGGCGGCGTAGCAAACCGTCCAACCTCATGAGAGGTCCATATGAGTTTCTCATGAGTTACCTCATGAGCTACCTGTGAACTCTTGTTGTAGCATAGCAATGAACAGAATCTCATGAGAAACTCGTGCTAATAGCTCTTGAGTTGATCTCATGAAGGATTGCTACGCCGCCAGGTTTGAACAACCGCTTGAAGTTTCGCTGCCAACACTGCGTTGGTAATGAAGGGAACTATATAATTGCTACTAGTCCCGGAACAACCAACTTTTCGGTTAATTTATACAACTAATTTATCATTCTTTGGATATTATAGGCATTTTTGACATTAAATTGACATGCCTCACTGCGGTGTCTCGCAAAACTAGCTGTACGAATATTTAATTGAGAGTACGAAAAATAGATGTTACTAGTCTGAAAATTCACATGGATGGAAATTTTCATTAATTATTTAGGTAAACACAGAATTTGTTGTAAAGCATAGTCAGTGAAACGTGAAAATCCGTGAGAGGTAATTTTAGCAACACGTATTTGTTCAGTTGCTTGCGTCACAGTGAAAAAATCTATGTTTTCGTTTTTGATGCTTGATATTATGAAAATTCTGCTGAGTTTCAATCGCGATGTTTTTCATAGTCTATGGAAAGACAATAAGAAACTATTGAGCTTTTTAAGTTTTTCATAAAACTCAGATTATAGCGGAACGCTTACTTTAACACGTTTTGTGAGAATTCACACTTACGAGCAGTACAGTATGTATCAACAACCTGTTATACTACATAGTTATAAATGTTTCGAAACGTTCTGAATTTTTCATAGTTACTTGTTTTTTTCTTGTTTCAGTTCCAAATATGAATGTTACCATTATTATATATTTCTATAAATGTTCCGGGACGCTAGCTGTATACACCCTAGGGACCATATAAATCAGACGTTCGGACCCTCTAAGTAGATTTAGGGGCTTATAACACCCTATTAAACCTCATAATGTAGCAATCCTTATTTCGCAAATAGTCCGCCCTTGGGGAATAAATCAGCCATAAACTAATTGTCACATATATTGGGTGCCACAAAGATGTTCAGTTAGTATATAGTACAGTTAATAAATGTTGGGGGGTTTACATATTACATTCAAAAAGATATATAAAAACTGCAAAGATGATGAAAACATAGTTAACGGTCAAGTATATGTTTTGTGGCTTTTTTCGGAGTTATAGATAGATTTTAAAAATCATAACATAGGAACTTTTGAGTCATTGAACATGAAAAAGTTACAAGTGAAATGTCAAATGAAGTAAATAAAAAACTTGCAGAACCAAAGCGATATGATAACTACGGGTTTTATGTGCCCGGGTTTTTTGGCAACCTAACCGGTTTTTGGTAACCCTTTTTTCCGGGTACCTCACAGGTAACCGGTAGGTAACCTTAAACTAAATTTCGGTTACCGTTCAAACTAAAGGTAAAAACCACATTTCTTGTTAAAGAAACAAGTAGCCGGTTTTTCATTTTAGGTTACCGACCGGTTACCTACTGAGGTAAACTGAAAAACCGCTACCAAAACCGGTTAGGCTACCAAAAAACCCAGAAACTTACTATTAGGATTCACCGATTACCCACATTATGGTGCTGTCTCGAATATAGTTTGGTGAACCGATCTGTCAATAAGTCTCAGAAATATATCACCTTTCAGTCATCATAATTGACACCTAGTGTTGTTGTTGATTGGTTTTTGCGATTACTTTTTGTACAAAAGCAGCTGTTTTCCACACCTCAGAAGTTTTTTTATGTTCTCATAGTTATAGTTGAAAAACTAGAGAATTTAGAAATCAACTTTTGTCAGCGTTGTATTTTTCGTCAACAAACATGAAAAATTTGTCATTTTAAAGTGCAAGAACACTGAGCTGAGCCTTTTCGTGTTGAACCAATACCTGGGGTAATATTCTAGAACAATGAGTTTCTCAAAACCATTATTAATTTTTCTCATAAAATTTAACTCATTTTCTCGTGAACCAGAACTCCTACTATCAAACCACTTCCTAGCACTCTATTCCAGATCAATACAAAATGAGATAAAACGAACAGTTATATTTTATATCTCCATTAACCATTGAAATGTCTATTTTTAGACAAAAGAACTGTTTTCATTAAAACTCACGTTTTCCCGTGAACCGGAACGTGACCTCCTTGGGGTCACTCGGACTGCACGCCGCGATGACATTCATCCTCTATAAGTTTCGAGAATTTTAAAAGTAGAAAAACATATAAACAAACAAACAAAAAAACGAATGAACCAACGAATAGAAGAACTTATATGAAGGATTGAAATGTGAAACACAGCCAAATGTGAAATGATAAAGATCACATCATTGTTAACAAGAAGGAAATGGGTTATTCACGTAGAGAATCAAACAAACACTTGCAATCGTGTACTTTGAAATCACATATTCATGATTGGTGATGTGTTTCACGCGTTCAGGTGACGATATAACTTTTAACCTGTCGACACATGGGATCAAAGAGAAAAAATGGGATCAAACTACAAATACAGCGGACTGAAGTAACATACACCGTACTTGCTCGCTATGGACGCTATGGAAAGATAAACTCCTATAATGTTTAATAATAATAGGTCTATTTCACACAAAAACATACACATGTTATCAAACAAACATCCACGGGAATAACCTTAGAACCCCAAAGGGATTGTGTTATAACCTCCCGTACTACTAGTAAAGACTTATTCATTGCGAGCGTCTGCTCCATTTTTCATGGTCCGTTTTTCAGGAAAAGTCAACGGCACGTCTCCGGGGAGCGGGAGTGAGTAATAGAGAGCAGCAAGTGGTCAAGCAAACAATAGAATAGAATGTTTGTGACTATCCAATAGCTGCTGAATAAAAGTATAAAGTTGTTGGTCAAGGTCGAAAGCACACGGGCGTAGATACGTAAACGTAGCGTGTTCACGTTTCCCGTGAACTTTCCACTTGTTTTTCTAGTTGTAAGATATTTCGACGATTCGTTTAAAGCATTGAGGAAAAAAAATTGGTGCACGTAAGCGGGGAACTATCCTTTTGTCACGTTCTACGTTAACGTTTTCTCACTTCTAGTAGTAGTTGACAAGTGTAAGGTGTTCAGACGATTTTTTCAAGGAAAAATGTTGTTAGGCGTAGTCGCAAGCGTAGAAGTCACGTGAACTACGTTACTATTACTCTACTTCTAGTAATAGTTGACTAATAGAAAGAATATAATTCAGTCGCGTTCACACGTGTAAAACACGTGAAAACTAGTATTTTTACGTGAAAACTCCGTATTTCCTAGCTAGTTGACATGTGTAAAATGTTCGGACGATTTCAATATTCATCAGTCAGAACCTTAAAAGCATAGTGACGTAAACGTAAAGTTTTCACGTAAAACTAGTGAAAAACGTGAGAACTCGATTTTTTACTACTAGTAGTTGACAAGTGTAAGATGTTTGGACGATTCGACTGGCGTAGTTCGGTTTGTGATAGAAAAAATAGAACATATTCACGTTCTCACGTGTAAAACACGTGAAAACTAGTATTTTTTACGTGGGTCTTCGTGTTTCCTAGTAGTAGTTGACAAGTGTAAGAAGTTTGGACGATTCGACTGGCGTAGTTCGGTTCGTGATAGAAAGAATAAAACATAGCCACGTTCTCACGTGTAAAACACGTGAAAACTAGTATTTTTTACGTGAAACTTCCGTGTTTCCTAGTAGGAGTTGACAAGTGTAAGATGTTTGGACGATTCGACTAGCGTAGTTCGGTTCGTGATAGAAAGAATAAAACATAGCCACGTTCTCACGTGTAAAACACGTGAAAACTAGTATTTTTTACGTGAAACTTCCGTGTTTCCTAGTAGGAGTTGACAAGTGTAAGAAGTTTGGACGATTCGACTGGCGTAGTTCGGTTCGTGATAGAAAGAATAAAACATAGCCACGTTCTCACGTGTAAAACACGTGAAAACTAGTATTTTTTACGTGAAACTTCCGTGTTTCCTAGTAGGAGTTGACAAGTGTAAGATGTTTGGACGATTCGACTAGCGTAGTTCGGTTCGTGATAGAAAGAATAAAACATAGCCACGTTCTCACGTGTAAAACACGTGAAAACTAGTATTTTTTACGTGAAACTTCCGTGTTTCCTAGTAGGAGTTGACAAGTGTAAGATGTTTGGACGATTCGACTAGCGTAGTTCGGTTCGTGATAGAAAGAATAAAACATAGCCACGTTCTCACGTGTAAAACACGTGAAAACTAGTATTTTTTACGTGAAACTTCCGTGTTTCCTAGTAGGAGTTGACAAGTGTAAGATGTTTGGACGATTCGACTAGCGTAGTTCGGTTCGTGATAGAAAGAATAAAACATAGCCACGTTCTCACGTGTAAAACACGTGAAAACTAGTATTTTTTACGTGAAACTTCCGTGTTTCCTAGTAGGAGTTGACAAGTGTAAGATGTTTGGACGATTCGACTGGCGTAGTTCGGTTCGTGATAGAAAGAATAAAACATAGCCACGTTCTCACGTGTAAAACACGTGAAAACTAGTCTTTTTTACGTGAAACTTCCGTGTTTCCTAGTAGTAGTTGACAAGTGTAAGATGTTTGGACGATTCGACTAGCGTAGTTCGGTTCGTGATAGAAAGAATAAAACATAGCCACGTTCTCACGTGTAAAACACGTTAAAACTAGTCTTTTTTACGTGAAACTTCCGTGTTTCCTAGTAGTAGTTGACAAGTGTAAGATGTTTGGACGATTCGACTAGCGTAGTTCGGTTCGTGATAGAAAGAATAAAACATAGCCACGTTCTCACGTGTAAAACACGTGAAAACTAGTATTTTTTACGTGAAACTTCCGTGTTTCCTAGTAGGAGTTGACAAGTGTAAGATGTTTGGACGATTCGACTAGCGTAGTTCGGTTCGTGATAGAAAGAATAAAACATAGCCACGTTCTCACGTGTAAAACACGTGAAAACTAGTATTTTTTACGTGAAACTTCCGTGTTTCCTAGTAGGAGTTGACAAGTGTAAGATGTTTGGACGATTCGACTAGCGTAGTTCGGTTCGTGATAGAAAGAATAAAACATAGCCACGTTCTCACGTGTAAAACACGTGAAAACTAGTATTTTTTACGTGAAACTTCCGTGTTTCCTAGTAGGAGTTGACAAGTGTAAGAAGTTTGGACGATTCGACTGGCGTAGTTCGGTTCGTGATAGAAAGAATAAAACATAGCCACGTTCTCACGTGTAAAACACGTGAAAACTAGTATTTTTTACGTGAAACTTCCGTGTTTCCTAGTAGGAGTTGACAAGTGTAAGATGTTTGGACGATTCGACTAGCGTAGTTCGGTTCGTGATAGAAAGAATAAAACATAGCCACGTTCTCACGTGTAAAACACGTGAAAACTAGTATTTTTTACGTGAAACTTCCGTGTTTCCTAGTAGGAGTTGACAAGTGTAAGATGTTTGGACGATTCGACTAGCGTAGTTCGGTTCGTGATAGAAAGAATGAAACATAGCCACGTTCTCACGTGTAAAACACGTGAAAACTAGTATTTTTTACGTGAAACTTCCGTGTTTCCTAGTAGGAGTTGACAAGTGTAAGATGTTTGGACGATTCGACTAGCGTAGTTCGGTTCGTGATAGAAAGAATAAAACATAGCCACGTTCTCACGTGTAAAACACGTGAAAACTAGTATTTTTTACGTGAAACTTCCGTGTTTCCTAGTAGGAGTTGACAAGTGTAAGATGTTTGGACGATTCGACTGGCGTAGTTCGGTTCGTGATAGAAAGAATAAAACATAGCCACGTTCTCACGTGTAAAACACGTGAAAACTAGTCTTTTTTACGTGAAACTTCCGTGTTTCCTAGTAGTAGTTGACAAGTGTAAGATGTTTGGACGATTCGACTAGCGTAGTTCGGTTCGTGATAGAAAGAATAAAACATAGCCACGTTCTCACGTGTAAAACACGTTAAAACTAGTATTTTTACGTGAAACCTTCGTATTTCCCAGTAGTAGTTGACAAGTGTAAGATGTTTGGACGATTCGACTAGCGTAGGTCGTTTTCATTAACTGCCCCCGGGGTCTCCGGGCAAGTTGTCTAATGATGAAAACAGGAGGAAAGACGAGCAGCTAGTGAAAATAGAGAAGAGAGGTGTTCATCAAAAAGATATCAACAAATTATATATAACACGTTTCGTTAGAAAATCTGAATGAACTAAGTATAGCTGGTTTAGTGAAATTCTCATATACAAACCAGATATAGCATATTCGTTAAAAACTAAACATGCATAAAAGTTGACGTTTACTAACGCCTTACGTTTCTCACAGTGAGCATGCAAAACTAGTCAGAGGATATTTATTGTAAAACAGAAGCAATAGAAGAGAAGTTCATCAAACAGATGTAAATTAACTGAATACGATCAGCTTCGTCAAAATGACGTCAGCAAACTACATATAACCTATTCTGTTAACAGAAGGTGTATTACCTAAATATAACAAGTTAATTCCGTTAAGAAGTGTATTTGAGAAGTGTATTTGAAGAGTTTCGTGAAAATGCTGAAAACAAACATCGTATAGAAATTAATTTCAGTAATCCGCTCAAGAAATGCATTATCATAAAGTGCAAACTTACGTTCTCACTTAAAAGTAAATGACAAAATTCACTATGTACGGAGCTAGTGTTTGCTAAACACGGCGCAATTACATAAATTAATCATGTCAAAGTCAAGAACATGCCGAATGGCTTTTCTCAACCTTGTTATTCAGAATTTAAAAAAACTGACAAACACTATCTATGTGAATGATTCACTTAAACGTGTAAACGATATAATAAACAAAATGTGTTGATTTCCAGACTTTTTCCGGGAACATTCTATGTACAAAGTATTTTAGAAATTGAGAAATCAACAAATCAAAAGTAAAAAAAGCTTGAGCGAATGTGCACATGTACGCGAAAAAGTTCGTTAAACGAGAGAGGCCAGACGCAGAATGAGATGCGGCTGCCGGGATTTTATAGCATACGAAGTACTAGTAGTATTACACGTTTTAGTCACACCTGAATGACCGTTTTAAATTTGAACGTTCATTTATAGGAAATTGTAATGAGGTGACGATGAATAAGTGTAATGTCGTATGATTTTGAGCGGTCAATAAATCATTTCTGACACCTTTCAATCTCGAATCATATTCGCAAATCAGTATGAAATCAGGCGGCGAATTGATATATAATTACTTTTTTTCACTAGTTTGAATTCAAATTGAAAAATACCGTTTTCCAAAAAGACTACTTCAAGATCAAGTTACTCAAATAGTCAGGTTGAGCGTGTGTCATAAAGGGTGAAAATATCGTTAACAAACAACTTCACGTTTTACACTTCCCATCTCAAATCAAGTGACTATAAGGTTTTTCTGCACTTTTCTGAGTTTACAGCAGAACTCGGAACCGTAAAATGACAAAGTGCACGATACCTTATTAGAATGCTAACTTCACGTGACTATTCAATTTACTTCTAGTATATTCCATCAACTTCTGACCCATTTTGTATTTCTGGTTTAAATGTTTTGAGAGTGAAAAAAAAGATCTTTGTTCTCGAATACTGAGGAAGAGGCAGAAAAGACACGATTGAGTAAACAGAAGCATGCAAATTAACCGAATCACCGCTCTCTTCTGGTTTGTTGCTCACGAATTCAAGGAAAATTGAGGAAGTCAACAAACATCGTTGTAGTTTAATGAAAATTGGAAAATTCTTAAACTACAATTTATAACACGGAAACTAGAGAATCGCCTACGTATTATGGTTTGTTGCTCTCCCGAACTCAAGGAAATAGCAAACGTGAACAAACTGAACCGACTGGAATGGACTGAATACATATTTGTAGGTTGATGTCATTTTGCAAGTTCCACATTCAGAGTGGAATTTCTCACTAATTCTAGAAAAGGGAATAAGTGGACAAACATCTTTGTTGTTCGATCTCAATTGAGTTTTGTATTCCGATTGGATTGGACAAACATGTCAGCAGGTTGAGGTCAAATTTTAGTGTCATTCTTCGAGCGGAGTTTCTCACGAATTCAAGAAAAGATGAAAAAGGAAAACATATTGGTAGTTTGATGTCGTTTATACAACGATTCGTTATCTGACTGCTGTATAGTGAAATCAAACTACAATTTACGACATCTAAACGAAAGAATCCCCGCTATCTTCTGGTTTGTTGCTCACGAATTCGAGGAAACAGCAAAAGTGAACAAACATCTTTGGAGTTTGATCTCAATTCCGAGTGGATTGGACGAACAGGTTTGTAGTTTGAGGTCAATTTGCAAGTTTCATTTTTCAACTGAAGAGAAAAAAGGAGAAACTATATTAAGGAGAACGGTGTTCGAATTGAAATACGTGAGACTCATAAATTCGTACGAAAACGCCAAACACTTCCAGATGTGGCAAAAAAAGGCAGTTTTTGTAGATTTTTTTTTCGGCTATTAAGCCAATGTGACCGTCCTTCGAAACACTGAATTTCATTCTAGAAAGGACCCTACCAGAGCACGTGTCTCGTTTCCAGCGACTAGAAATGAGTGAAAACATACTCAAAAAAATGCTGAAAGTTGCAAAAAAAAGTTTTATATCGAGATTGACCATTTCAAAGTCGCCGAACACCCAAACTCTCTCACGATCGGGATATGAATTATTTAAGGACCACACATGCAACTTTTTAGGAAAAGTCAGGAAATTATGGGATAACATGTATTATTGAACCTAATAATACCTTCCCGAACGTCAAAAAAACAGAGCAGTGTGAGTTTCCAATTAACTGCGTGTGCAAAACGAAAAAAGTATTGAAGATAGAAAAAAGGAACGTACAATAATTCAAATAAGAGGTACGAAATTCAAGAAAAGAGAACTTTTATTCAGAAAAAAAGGCAGTGTGAAAATATTTTTTTATAAAAATGGTTTATCAGAAAAGAAATGTGTGAAAAATAGGAAATTTTCTATTTAGAGAGTAGAGATTAGTTCGTTCTAGAAATATGTCTATATTTCTGCGAGCAACGAGAATCTCATCAATTGAAAGTTAGTCAAGCTTGAATTCGGAGTCACTTAAAAATTTTTTTAAAAGTTCTTGAAGAAGGAAGTCTTTTCGAAGAACGTTCGAGAGAAAAATATGTTTATTCTGCGAAACAAATTTTATTTTCACGAAATCAGTTCTCAATAGAAAGTCTGCCAAACTTGGATAGGAGAAATCCGGAGCCACTCAAAGAAATCGAGGAGAGAAAATCGTGAAGAATTAAGTATTATCAGAACCATAATGAGAGAGATAACACATTTGGATCTAACAAAAAATGTCTCCATTCCTGCGAAAAGGCGATTTTCATCAATTGCAAGTTTGCCCAGCTTGTATTGGAGAGATTCAGAGGCATTCGAAATTCAAAAAAAAAAGTGGTAAGTCGTGAAGAAAGAGTACTATTGAATTAAAATTTGCATTGCTAGAATTTCACGTTCGAGAAAACTGTCTATTTTTCTGCAAAAACGTGAATCATTTGGAATTTAGCCAAGTTAGCCAAGTTCGAGAGAAATTCAGAGCCACTTCATTGAGAGAGAACCACTTCATTTGAGAAAGGAACAAGGAGAAAATATATTATTCAACAAAAAATTATAACAATTTCAATTAAAAGTTAGCCAAGCTCGACCTTAAGAAACTCAGAGTTACTCAAAATTTAGGAAATATGAGAATATTATTGAATAACACCTCAAATTGAGAGAAGACAACATTGGGTTTCAGAGAAACATGACGACAATTTCAATCGTGAGTTGAATTGAAGAAATTGTGATCCACGTTATTATGAAACCTATAATAACATCATCATTTCGGGATCACAATATATAGCAACTTCAATTGAAAGTTAGCCAGGCTTGAATTGCAAGCTTGAATTGGAGAAATTCGGAGCCACTCAATGATGTATGGTTGTTTACCGCCAGAGAACTTGGTTTCCCCTTCATTTATCTTCGTTCCGAGATACTTCATTCATTAGTTTTCTCGAACATTAAACTTTGATGTTGGAAATAAACTGGAACCGACAGAAATGATAAAATCAACACCCATGAATAAATGTATTTTATTCAGTGGTATCCAATATTTTGAGAATGGAACCTCCGAACGCAAAGTTGCATCAGTATTTTCATGGAAGAAATGTCAAAAACAGATTTTTCTGAGAGAACGTGAAAAGCAAAAGAAAGATATGGTTTCAGCGCCAGCTAATTTGGTTTTCCCTTCATCTATCTTCATTCCGAGATACTTCATTCATTAGTCCTCAATATTTTGAGCGTTAGATATTTAGGAGAAAAATGAGCTCTACAAAATATGTGAATAGAATATGATGTTTGGATAAAACTGATTTTTGAATAATTCCGATATTCATTTAGCGAAAATGAACCTCACGAAAACTCTAGATTGATATAACTTAATCAGAATCAAATAAACACTGTGCTAAGACATTTCTAAATAAGTTTTGGGAACAACGCGGGGAACATAACTCATAGTTAACTACTGAACTACGAATGGGGAAACTTTGAAGATGTTATAGAAGAACATTAATTCAATCACTGAGCGGAAAAAGCTAGTGCTTCGAAGTTTGAAGAAATTCTTCATTTTACAACTTTTCAGTTACTATTTCTTATGTTAGTAACATACGTTGATACGCGGGCAATAAAAACACATTACTTAGGTGAAATTACCAATCGCAATAGCTCGTTAGAACTAATGCAATTTATAAGATCTGGAAATGTAACAAATTCGTGCAAAATCTCTTAATTTTCTATTCCAGCAAAGTGTAAATCTAATCATGAGAAGTTTGATTTTCTTTTTCAAACCGTCAAATTGTTCGAGAACATAATATAACACGAATTTATTATAATACTCAGAGTCACGTGTCAGTTTTATAGGTTCACAGAAAAAGAGCGAAAAAACAACAAGATCAATTTACAAACACAATATGTTAGAATTTAATACACTTTATGTGCTTGCTTTCCGAAGAGCAAGCCCTATATTGACTTATGTTGCTTTTTCCGCTGTGTTTGTAGTTTGATCCCTTTGCTTTTCGGTTGAAGATTCGACGATTATGGCATGTATTGGAATCAACCCACAGAAAGATTTGGGCATTCCTAATAAAGGCTTATTTTGGAGAGCGCGAACCCTATATTGGGGGTATGTTTCATGTGAGCCGCAGTAAATGGGTGAAATTGGGCGTGAAGCCGATACGTTCTAAACAATAGCAACATCTCACTTGATGTGTGAATGACAAATGCTTCTAGTGCTCTTCAATTCGAAGATCATAAGCGTTTGATTACTCTGATACTGACTATTAACAAGAGAAATATATGAAAATTCAAGAATTGAATGAATTTAGTTAGAAACTGGTGTGAAATTAGGCGTGAAGCCGATACGTTCTTAACAATAGCGACATCTCACTTGATGTGCGAATGAAGAATGCTTCTAGTGCTCTTCAATTTGAAGATCATAAGCGTTTCAATACTCAAGTACTGACTATTAACAAGAGAGATGTATGGAAAACTAAAAATTAAATGAATTTAGTTAGAAACTGGTGTGAAATTGGGCGTGAAGCCGATACGTTCTTAACAATAGCAACATCTCACTTGATGTGCGACTGGCAAGTGCTTTTAGTGCTTTTCATGTAGAAATGACCAATGCTGTTATTATTTGTCAATTGGAACATCAAAGACTTATCGATGAGTCAATACTGAACTTAAACTAATGCAATATGTGGAAATTGTGAGTGATTTAAAACAAATTACAAGTTGAAATGAACGAAAAAGAAACGGTGAATTTGAATTTGTTAGAATAACATGTACATCAGCTGGTATTCTAATTTTGAGAAAAGCATGAAGCTCAAAACCAAATTCGTGAATGAAATAAGCAAAAATGATGATAATAACATCCTCATATTAATTTCAACAAGCTTTCTTGTCTGGCTTGATTCCAGAGCCCTAGTTTGCAGCGTCATAAGTATGGTCACAAAAACCGGTGACTTCATAACGTGAGTTACGATTCATTCACGTTTTACCTCTACATTTACTTCTATTCTAGTTGACATTTCGTCTCAAGTATTATCTTATAAATGTGTTAAAAGTGCTCTAGTTCTACTTTGTTCTAACTTTACATCTGCTTTAGTGGACATCTTGTCTAAGTACCGTTGAGGGTTCATATGCGTGTGAGCAAAATTAGCAGACTACAAACAAAGCTGGACAGGACAACTAAACCTATTTTTCTAGTTCTCAGAGTTGACTTCTACTTTGATTGACATTTCGTCTCAAGTTGAAGCTTTAAAACCGTTCACTTAATCACCCACATTAAGAATAGAAAAAAACATAATATAAGGTAACTTCAGTATAAACTTCTTTTCTACAAGTAATTTTTTTTTCACTTGTAATTTTAGAGCGTGAACGTTCGTTCACGTGTTTCGCCTTTCTACATTGAACTTTCTATCAATTGTGGAGTTTTTTTTTTATATCAATTTTCGATTTTTGTTGACATCTCGTCTCAAGTATAGTTGAGGATTTAGATTCGGGGCCAAAACAGGCGCTAAATCACGGCTAGCAATGATTTGCATAGCAATGGGCAGCCAACTGATGTTGTGTTCCACTACGGAAGGGTGTTCCGCGATTTCGAGATGAACAAAAATATTCAATAAACTTAACTTCACCACACCTAGTACTATCGATCCCCCCCCCCCCTAAAACCAATTGGTAGATCATATCGCAAACATAATTTTAAATTTCAAACATAATTTCAGATTTTGAACAGCAATGAGATTGCAGCCAATGTTGTGTTCCACTACGGGAGTGTTTCGGGATTTCGGGGACAACTTTTAAAAGTCCGTGTTAACGGTACCGAAACGGTAATGAACATGATGGTGTAAACCTACTGTTCAATGTTTAGTTTCAATATAAACTGTGGAGGTTCACGTAGAAATGGGAAAGTCTAGAAATATACGGACAGAAAGAGAGAAACAAAGAAATGGAATGAAAAGAGAACGAGAGAACAGAGAAAAAATAGAGAGAGAGAGAAAGAGAAGAGAGAGAGAGAGAGAGAGAGAGAGCGAGCGAGAGAGAGAGCGAGAGAGTGGGCAAATCTTTCCGCGCGAGCCCATAGTAATTTTACTCGATCGACGCACAGTGAATGCTATAATATTTATTAAGTCAGCGTAGGTCATATGTATGATTTATGAGTCGAGCAAGGGGATAATCAAAACCCAGTTGGGATAAAAGGAACTTCTGAGATTTTGAGCAAAGCAGTTTGGGCCAAGATAGAATGGGAAGGAGAAAAATGGGGAGAGCGGGATGAAGAGGAGAGAAAGAGAAAAGCAAAAAGTAACAGAGAGAGAGAGAAAGAGAGAAAATAAAAACTCAGAGAGAGAGAGAGAGAAAGAGAAAGATAGTAAAGGGGAAAAGGAAAGTAAAGAGAAGACACGGCAACGGAGGTAAGGAAGGAGAAAGACGGATAGAGAGTGAGAGAGAAGGAGAAAAAGAGAGAAGAAGAGTGTGAGAGAGATAGAGAGAGGAAGTGAGAGAGAAGAAGAGAGAGCAAAAAGAGAGAGAAAGAGCGCGAGGGACTCCTTTACATGAAATTCCGTTAGAGAACAGGTGCTCCGCTCATTTTGTGTTCGTACGGAACATAAAATTCAAATGAAATGTTGGTTTATAGGCGCTTTTTCTCGTTTCAGGCCCTGAGGAAGACTGCAATTTCCCCTGGCTACTTAAACTGATCAAATGAAGAGAGTTCGGAGAAGGGAGATAGACAGAGAGAGAGAGACAGAGAGAGACATATAGGGAGAGAGAGGGGGGGGGGAGAGCGACATTGGAGGGAAACTGATTAAATGAAGAGAGTTTGAGGGGGGGCAGAGAAAGAGGGAGGGAGAGAGAGAGAAGGGAGAGAGAGAGGGTTGGGGGCGAGAGAGAGAGAGGGAGGTATGAAGATAGAAAGAAAGAAAGAGAGCAGGAAGAAAGATAGATGAAGAGAGGAAGGGGGAGACAGAAAAAAGGACAAGAAAGAGAGGGAAGAGAGAGAAAGAGGAACAAAAGAGTTCCGGGGGAGGGGAAAGAGAGGAAGACGCAGAGAGAAAGAGAAAGATGAGAATAATTCAAAAGTTGTAATCGTTGCATTGAACGGCATCGTTTTGGTCCTTGCACACATAAGTTTTTGTCTGAATAAGTCTTTATGAAAGTAAAAATTGTGATCATCAATTGGTTTAACTGATAAAAAAATGAAAGTAAGATTATTGGAGACCCACAATCGTCTCCAGTCGGCCCTTCCACTCGATTGTGTCAGACCAGACTACAAAGTACATTGTGGAATCATGAAGAAACCACATATTGTCTGTCTCACAGTTTTTGGATTACGACCGATATATGGCAGAATCAAACTACAAACACAACAGCAAAGAGCATACACCGTGTAAGTTTGAACGCCCTCGAAAAACCGTTGCAACTTAAAATACCGGACTCGCCAATTTCGCAACCGGGGTCAGCCAGATGTCGCCTGTGCTGTTTGAAATTCATAAGGAGATGCAGACTAATTCGAAAAAAAAAAAGAAAAGAAAAGAAAAATTTAAGCCTGCATCTTCGATCTCAAGCTGCCAGCGCGTTCACAGTACGACATGTTTCCGGAGAGCTTACAGACCCTTGAATTGTGTTTTTCAGCGTTGTTACTAAATTTATCCGGCAAAGTTTCATGGAATTCAGTTTGTCCGTAGGAAAGTTCATTGGTATAGTTTACTCCATCGCTTACTGAGAGGTTACAAATGAGTGTAAAGAAGTGTAGAAAAGTATTGAGACTGGTTTTTTGGGATGTAGAAAAGTATTGAGACCGGTTTTTCGGAGTGTAGAGAAGTATTGAGACGGGTTCCAGAAGTTTCAAGTAGTAGAAACAAAGTAGGAATCTTCCGTACTCTACGTATCGAAAATGAGGTCCGGGGTCCCCTATTAAATCCTCATTTGATGGGACGAAATTCGTATTCGAATTGAGTTAGCCGCGCGTAAACAGCGGTCAACGAAAAGTGTATACGTGGAATAGTTGTTGGAAGCATTTTATTGGCTCAAAGGCAGAGAAATGTGTATTGTACGTAAACAAAACGTGTACTACACGTGAATGAAACGTGTAATTGTAAAATTAGACACGTATAAATAGTGGTCAACGCAATGTGTACACGGAAAATTAAAAAAAGTCGGTATACTGTTAGTCAATTGCAGAGTCATTCGAAATATTAAAACAAGGCAGAACTCACAAATGTGCATTGACAAAGTGCACGATGTCTCATTGGAATGCTAACTTTACGGGACTATGAAATTCACTTCTATTATAATATTTTATCGCCCTAAAAGAAGGGAAGAGTGTAGAAACGTGTCTTTTAAGTGAGAAAAATTTGTACTTTATATAGAACAACCGTGTACTTATATGTTTTCTTTACCAAAATTGGGACCCCTATTAAACCCTCATTTGATGGGACGAAATTCGTATTCGAATTGAGTTAGCCGCGCGTAAACAGCGGTCAACGCAATGTGTATACGTAGAATAGTTGCTGGAAGTATTTTGTTGGCTCAAAGGCAGAGAAACGTGTACTTAACGCGGGAGAAACATGTAGTTTACGTGAATAAGACGTGCACTTTGCAACTTAGGTGAGCGTAAACAGCGGTCAACGCAATGTGGAATATTCGTGGAATGTTGGCAGATTTGGTTGTGTTTCATTGCCTCAAAAGTGGGCAAAAAGTGCTAAGAACGTATACTTAAGGGTAGTTAAGTGTGTCACCTACTTAATAAACGTGTACTTCAAAATTGTCTAAAAATTGTGTTCAAGCGATCGCACCAGGGCTGGATCGTTGTTCATTTCCTTTGAATATAGTCGTCGCCAACGGAGTGGCGGGAGGATACTGTATGTCTCACTTTCCGTTGTGTATAAACACACGTCTCCGATTCCAAGGCATAACGATTGACGACCCTCGTAGCGCAGTGGTGACCGCCTGGCTACAAATAATTTGCTCGCAGGTTCGATTCCGGCTAGAGCTAGAATTTCATTCAGCACCCCCTATAGTTTGGTGTGGTTGTCCTGCCATAATTGTTTTTCTCTCGCCCATCAAACTGTTGTGAAAATAGGCGAACATTGATCAAATGAACTTGTAGTTTGTAGTCAGCATATTTATTTCCCCGATTTTTTGGTATTCAAAGCAGCGAAGCGAGCAACAACATTGACAAAACACACAAATATAATAATCACATCGAACGATAATAGTGTACACGACTCCCGGGTGGGCGGAGTTTACTTTTGATCTACTCGGCCTCGAATCCCTCGCCTGCCTCCTCGTCGGCCTGCGCCTCCTGAAATTCAAATTCAAATTTATCCAATGAAAGTAAAATTCAAAAGAAGGTAATTAGATTTAACATTGGAATGAGTGAACTGGTTGGGTTTTGAAAAATGTAGGTTCGAAAAATATGCTTATTTAGTTGAAAAATCTTGATTCTTCCAAGCTAATGAAATTCCTGTGTATTTCAGGACTTATCTAGGATGTCTTGTGTATTTAGAGATCAAACTACAACTGTGCTTTCTCCTTCTACCGTACCTTTCTATCTTTATTGTTCCCTTTCTCCTATTTCTCTCTCTCTTTCTCTCTCTCTCTCTTTCTCTCTCTCTCTCTCTCTCTACCTGATACTGCTGATACTCAGAAACGAGGTCGTTCATATTCGATTCGGCCTCCGTGAATTCCATCTCATCCATGCCCTCTCCGGTGTACCAATGCAGGAATGCCTTGCGGCGGAACATGGCTGCAAATGTAAATATTTTCACGTGAAAACGTAAAATGTTCACCTGATAACATGTCATTTCACGTGATAACCTGCCATTTTTACAACGCCTACTGTTTCGTGAAACGTGAACTTTCATGCTGAAACTATGTATATCAGTATATCAGTATATCAGGAAGGCCTTGCGGCGAAACATGGCTGAAAACATGTCGTTTCACGCAAACGTGAACTTCACACGTAAAAACGTGTAATTTCACGTGTGAAGGTGAAATGATCACGTGTAAAAACGTGTAATTTCACGTGTGAAGGTGAAATGATCACGTGCAACGTGAGAAAAACGGAACGATTGCACGTTTAACGTGTAATCTGAACCTAATTTCAATCCTTGAAAAAACATACCAGTGAACTGCTCCGAAATGCGTTTGAACAGCTCCTGAATGGCGGTCGAGTTGCCGATGAAAGTGGCCGACATTTTCAGGCCACGCGGAGGAATGTCACAGACGGCTGTCTGGAATGTGGGTTACGGTAACGAGGATTTTTGGATGTGTACATGGCTGAGTCAATATCGAGATAGCTTTTGTGGAAGGAAGAGATCATTTTGTAGTGAATCTTAAATATATACATTAGGTTGCAGCATTACGTTCGCCTCATTCGAAAGTAGCTCACACAAATCTTGCAATCTTTGCAATTTAACTTTTTGTGCGAATTATCGAAACTGAAGCGAGTTTCCTTATCGTCAACATGTTATTTTAGAGAAATGTGAACGCTACCTTGACGTTGTTGGGAATCCAGTCGACGAAGTAGGAGGAGTTCTTGTTCTGGATGTTCAGCATCTGCTCATCTACTTCCTAGAAAATAATTCAAACGTGAGTGGACGAAAATGTTCAAAAAAGTATTAAGTAATATATCATGATTACATATAGATATTCTATCCATAAGTTACTCCTACCTATATTTTTATAACTTGTGTAGTTGTTGAACTAATGTTCAAAGGTGTGAAGTTCAATCTACAGGCTCCTTCCAAAGTAAGATTGTAAGGTGAATGTTTTCCTACCCCGCTGTGTTTTCAGTTTGATCCCGCTGTTTATTCGAGTCAAGTGGCCGATAAAAGATCAAACAACCATAATTGTCCACTTCTCAACGCAGATGTGATTAAGACTTTATCTTCAAGCCCCTTCTGCCTCTGAATATAGCGGCAGCCGTCAGGTATCTTCCATGTGTTGATTAAAATGCTGTTATCAGAGAGTCTGAAGGTGTACTGTAGGTATTCATGTAGAAATGAATCGGACTATACCTTCATGCTCATTCTTCCTCTGAATATTGCCGCCGCCGTGAGATATCTTCCGTGGCGCGGATCGCAGGCGGCCATCATGTTCTTGGCGTCGAAGCACTGCTGCGTCAGCTCGGGCACCGAGACGGCACGGTACTGAAAGCAGGTGACACGACTTAGGAGAACGAATTATTTAATTATATATGGAGACCGAGTTTTCTTGACGATACGGGGCAAGTATAACAAACACTGAAAGAGATCGGGGAGGTGCAGAAGCAACAAACAGACTTTTACGTTAAAAAAGGCTCTGTTGCCACCTGGACACAATTTCCCAACGTTTTTCCAAAGTGAAACTACTGTTCCACGTGAACTTATATGTTTTGTGACAACTCTGAACGATTTCGATAACAACTGCTCACGATGTATTGCTACCGCGTCCGAACCTGCTGTTTGCAGCTGATGACTGATTTGCGATTGGCGGCGCGACACTTCATCTCTTTCATTATCACTTTACAATGATGTTAACTTTCGAGTTGGGTGTTAAATTGTGTTCACTTTCAATTTCTGAAAATGTACACCAACCTGCTGATTGCTGCGCGAGGTGAGCGGCGCGAAGCCGGGCATGAAGAAGTGGAGACGCGGGAAGGGCACCATGTTCACGGCCAACTTGCGCAGGTCGGCATTCAGCTGGAAATACGAAATCTAGGGAGTGATCGAACTGTTGTTGTAGTTTGATCACAATAAACGTCTGGATGACAAATGAACACAGTGCTATAGCACAACATACACCGAAAAATCTGTTTGTTTTTGCAGAAAAAAACGAATTGTGAAATTGTACAAGATTAAAGGGGAGCTGCATTGAATTGCAGAGCTGAAGTGTTTTGAAAACAGAGCTTTAGATTGGACTGTCACATATGAAAAGCACATATATCGAATTGTCTCAATTTGATCTTTTATTTGCGAATTCATTGCTGCCCCCTTTAACCGTCGTTCCGACCAAAAAAGGAGTGTGTCTGTTCTGCATGGTACTCAAAATAGATAATCTATATTTTGACGACATTTCACTTAAATTAATGTCTCCAAAATTCTAAACTACCCTAAAATCCTATCTGGGCTTTTAGCGAAAAAGGTTAGTTTTGACTGACCTGTCCGGGGAAGCGTAGACAGGTGGTCACGCCGCTCATGGTAGCACTGACGAGATGATTGAGGTCGCCATATGTGGGGGTGGTCAGCTTGAGGGTTCGGAAACAGATGTCGTAGAGGGCCTAAAATTATACATAATAATACATGACTACCTATGATCAGTATCACTGCTATATCAAAAAAGTGAAAAGTTGAGTTGTAGTTTGAGATTGATACCACACATATAAGCGTATGTACACATTACCTCATCTTCACGTTAATTCTAACATTGTTTCTTTGCGCTCTGAACCTTGGCTCGCCCTCGTTCAAAAAGGACATGGAACAAGAAGTTGAGAGAACACCATGTGATACATTAGTTCATGTTTGTACTATGTGATGTGTTGAGTACATGAATGTGTTGAATAAATATTGAAATATTGAAACACATGCATAGAGTATGAATACTTCCGTCACGTTTATTTCGATCTTGTGTGTGTTGTGTTGATCGTTTTCTATATGTTTCAGGCAATATTCGAATGTTTTCATGGATTTCAACATTAAACTAAAACCCAAGTATGACTTTCCTCTAAATTTTACAGATACATATTTGGTGTGTACCTCACCTCGTTGTCAATGCAGAAGGTTGAATCGGTGTTCTCGACGAGTTGATGAACAGACAGCGTCGCGTTGTACGGCTCGACCACCTGTAAAACAACTGGCATAAAGGGTGAAGTTGTGATTGTTCGGTTTGGGTTTTTATGTTCCCAGTGTACAATGAACGAACGGTGTAGAATCTTGTCTACTTTCACGGAAATAAGAGTAGAGGTAAAAAAGAAAGGGAATGTGGGAAGATAGTTATTTCACCCATATATAACACCAAATTTCATTTAGTTTGCGGAAGTTATTCGAATTGGAGCAGTATGATGATGCTACTTACCGTATCCGAAACTTTGGGACTGGGTACCACGGAAAAGGTGTTCATTATACGATCCGGGTACTCCTCGCGAATCTTCGAAATCAGAAGGGTTCCCATACCCGAACCGGTACCGCCACCCAGCGAGTGCGTCAGTTGGAAACCCTGTTGGGTAGAAACAGTTAAAATGTTTTTTGACCGTAGTTTTCAATCAGAAATTACAATTGCATCTTCAACTGAGGTTTTTCTCTCTTCTGCTCAGTCTAAGACAATGACAACTCTTCATAGAGTGGTGCTGAATTCGTGCGGCAGCGTTGCACTACTCAAAACATTTCCCCAGGTTTCGCAGTTGCAGATCAAACTACAAACGGTGTGTTACTAATTTCGTCTTAGGTATGATCTACATGTGAAGAGTCGCAGGTCTCCGCGTCCTTCGGAACATCATGTGTTTTCACTTCAATATGAAGCGACAACTGTCGACAACTGTTCAGACAGATCCGAGGGTAGTTAGAAGGGAACATAAGAGGGCGTGGCTCATGGTTTCGAGCCTAGCTCGACGAATCAAAGCCGCGCACCACTTTTAGTTTTTGAATACAGCAAAACTGCAACTCAGGGTTGATAAAATATAATCTTGAGTTAAAAAATGGGAATTCGTGAGAAAATGAAATATAAATACATACAATCTCTTATCTTTTACTCGAAAATGCAGAAGTTTCAATTTTAGAATATGGGAATTAGGGTGGGGGGAGGGGGGGGGGGGTACTTAGTCCGGAGTTTGTTACCGCAAAACTTGGCACCAGATTTTCCACGGCCAAGTCCCCTGAAATTTTTAATAGTGTGATGTATTAGAGATCGAAACTGCGAAACGTTTGGATACGATATAGCTGCGGAGAAACCTCCGTTTTGTTCCTGACTACAATTGTTTGAAGATTGATCAGGCGACATTACTCAAGAACTTTTAAGTGATTGTAGATCACACTACAGCTGTTAGATCAAACTACAAGTTATGAATATCCTCCATACCTGAAGAGAGTCGCAGCTCTCCGCCTCTTTTCGTACTACATCCAGGACACTGTCCACCAGCTCGGCTCCCTCGGTGTAGTGACCCTTGGCCCAGTTGTTACCGGCACCGGACTGACCTGCAACAAAAACGTTACTTTATATTTACCAGAAAATGAATTTACTGTAAACGTGTGAGGTGTGAGTGTTTCCCTTCAGACACCTATCAAGTATTTGATTACATCTTAACTTATTGTTTTACGTCATAGTTGTCTCGAACAATCATAATGTGAACAACTAGAACAAAGAGAAGCACATGGCGTCGAAAAGCATCGTCCAACGAACGGTAGACGTTCAACATAATCGGGCCGTGAGCAGCTGGAAGCCTCACTGCTCGATCTCACATATTTGCTAAACCAGTTGATAGTTTTGACTAGTACTATATTCAAGTGTAACAAAAAGCAACAACTTTGCAAAGAATCATTTTTCCCAATCATGTTCTGATTTCTTACCGAACACAAAGTTGTCCGGGCGAAACAGCTGTCCGAATGGGCCGGCGCGGACTGAGTCCATGGTACCCGGTTCCAGGTCAACTAGCACCGCTCTGAAATGACAGGTTGTACTGTTAGTCAATTGCACAGTCACGTGAAACTTGTTAAACACATCAGAACTCAGAAACGTGCAATGACAAAGTGCACGATCCCTCATTAGAATGATCACTTCACATGACTATTCAGTTGACTTCTAGAATAACTCCAATTACAAGAAAAAACGTCATAATGGATATAATATTTTTCATATTTTTTATATCTATTCTTTCACGTCGCTTCGTTACGAGGCGGTGATCAGCATACATGTCACAGATCTTAGTAGTAGCAGTTTCTTCTGAGTTGATCTTGGTCCCTCCTTCATTGAAGACATCATGGTGGATTATCGAATGCTTTAATGGCATTGATCCAGTGACATGCGAGAAACTTCTTGAAGGGAGGGAGAAGAACTGCTTGCGAACATACAGTACCATATAACCTTTCTGTTAGTTAGAACTCTACTAACTCTCATTAGGCGCGTCATTTGATAACTTCGCAGTAGTCTCACTGACCGAGTTGTGGAATTTATATGAAACACATCAGATTACAGTAACTGATGTGGTTCTCTCAACGTACTAAACATTTCTATGTTGAGGTACTATCGTTTTATATCAGCTACTCATCCACCTTTCATCTCACTTCGACCATTCGAATGTTTCTCGGAGTCTATTTATATATGCATGACCTTGCCGCTTCTGTCATTACATGTTTCTTCATGAATATTAAATGCGTGGCTGGGAGGACAAAAACGCGCTCGTAAGAAGAAACTCGTGAGAATGGCATATTTCACAGAAGTCAGTTTTTAATAAATTACAGATTAAGTCACGTGTTAAATTTGATCTTTTCTGTTACGAAAGACGTCTTTCTCACGGAAAGCCTGCAGTATTTTACCATAGATGGTCATTGGATGAACCATTACATAAAATGTTGAAAGAAAACGTGATGATCTACTAAATATCATCATCCACTACTGCACTATTATACTCGAAGAGCGGAACACTTCAGGGCCGTACACCAAAACCCCACAGTAATCCTATGGGATGCCCAAAGACTACACACTTTTCTATGTGAAGCTACAGTACAAAAACCACAGTGGCGCCAGCTCTGTTTTTCCTGAATACATCAACTACTCCTATCAAATAACGATACATAATTACAGTAACGCAACATCAACCATATCGTTTTTTTGTCATTCCCACTGAGACTTTGGCAGCGTGCAGAATGCTTCGAATACTCGTGTAGAAGTACAGAAAACTACAGTAACCCCTGATCTACCGTACCTGGGTACATATTTCTGGCCCGCCACCTCGTTGTAGTAGACACTGATTCGTTCCAACTGAAGATGTGAGTCGCTCACGTTACGAAAACTACAGTAACCCGAAATCTACCGGACCTAGGTAAATCCTCTACCTGTATGAAACAGGGTACAAAAACTAGAGTCACCCGTGATCTACCTTACCTTGGCACATCTTCTACCTTTATAAAACAGGGTGCAACAACTACAGTAACCCTCCATCTACCGTATCTAGATACATTTTTCACTTGTATAAAACTGGGTGGAAAAACTTCAGTAACCCAACACTACCGTACCTGGATACATATTTTTGATCTACCATACCTGGGCACATATTTCTGGTCGGCCGCCTCGTTGTAGTAGACACTGATTCGTTCCAGTTGGAGGTCCGAGTCTCCAACATATTGACCGGTTGGATCGATACCATGCTCGTCCGAGATCACTTCCCAGAACTGGAAAATCGATAAACTTCAAAAACAAGAACAGAGTTTTCGGAACAGTTCAGAATATTCTACAACTCTGGAGAGTTTTCCATAAATTACTGGAAAATCTAACAGAAAATGGCTTTGATAATTTCCGTGCGGTGTTCATGTAGCTGTTCTATGAATTTAGTATTTGCAGCATTCCATAATATTTTTTCAAACTTTGACTGTTTAAAAATGTCAACGGATGTAATCGAACTTGCGGTTGAACCCAGTGTAACGACGAAATATTTGAAGGTGCACGGCAACGGACGTGTAAATTAACGCACTTACGTGAAATCTCACGTGAAACGGACGTGTACTTTCACGAACTTACGTGTAATCGCACGTGAACGAACGTACCTTAGAGCCGATTTGGTTACCGCACTGACCGGCCTGTATGTGGACTATCTCACGCATGACGACGACTTCCACTCGACTGAGTCCTCGATCCACCCGAAGCCCTCTCTTTCTCTCGCCACCCTCTCAGCCAACCCTCTCTCTCGCCCCTCCATGCATTTCCAATTGAATCGAGTCCTTATGTTTCGTTGTCTCTGCAATTACCCAGTTTCTCTGCTCCCTCTCCCCTCAGCACACTGTCTCGCTCGTTAATACTGAAACTATGTTCTGCAATCTGCTACCTCCTCATTCAGCACACTGTCTCATCCATTTGGCTATGAATGTCTAATTGAATCGTCAAATATCTGCACCCTCTTAATTTGCACACTATCTCCACTTTTCTCTGACCGATTGCCATTCATATTGTAGTTACATCTGCTTTTGGCGCCGCCAGAGGAAGACACTTCGAAAAATTGGAGCCCGGCACCAAGTACAGCCACCGAAATGAGATGGAGTACTGTATCAATCAATTTAGAGGTGTCTTTGAAGAGCGAACAAATTTGATTGTAACTGATCCGATGCAACTATTATAGAGACTGATCAAATCTTCATTGCAGTTTGATCTCGATATACGCCATAATTTACCAATTTCGCCTAAATAGAAAAGGGATCAAACTACAAACCAAGAAAAGTACAACAAAATCACCATATCTGCATTTTTTTTGCGCGAACGATGAACTCAATGATTGAACTTGAAATGCTGAAATTTTTGTCTGAAAAACGGTTGGATCGCGAAGTTACAAAACCAGCTGCCAGTAATCTGGCAGCTACCAAATCAATTTTATCAGAGCGACTGTCCTCAATTATCCCAGAATGGGCCACAAAACGTGAAAGTGCATAGGTAGACTGCATTACCATACAAAGAGATATTACAGCATAACGATTCGGACTAGTCAGACATTTAGAAAGCAACAGTCAATTCAGAGCAAAACTCCCTTCACGGTAAAACAACAGCTTTAATTCATAGAGGTAAACCATTACATTAAACGTCGAGTATCTCAAAATATTATATGTACAAAAACCAAATTATTCTTCACAAGAATTGATATCAACTATTATATCACATTGCGTTCTATAATGAAAATCATTAAAACAATTGAAAGGGAAGTACAACATGTTTAGAAATACATTATTATGGTTCGGAAAAACTAGTGGTGTACGGAATGGACTTGAATTACAAGAGTAACAACAAAAGTACGAGAGTTAAGAGACGCAGACATTTAATACAACCCAAAAACAACGAGTGAGAGTGACAATCATAATGGCATTCGTAACAACTACAAACTACGTTTCAAGCATAATTGAATCCAAAGCCACAGGAGAAATAGCATCTATTCCATTACAATAAGAAGAAAGAACCAACTACCAACTATATTTCCATCCAGAGGTCACTTTTCTATTTCAGCCATCTGTACAGCTGAATAATTCAACTGCGGACTCAAACAGAAAGGAAAAAGAACGCCATGAATTGAGAAATAGTTCGAAAAATAAAATTATGTGGCACATTCTCAAAACTTCATAAAAACAATGAAAACTATGTGGCACATTTTCAGAATTTTTCTTGAAAAACGTACTTTTCCCAAGTCATCAATATTAGAGACAGCTGGTGCCATATAAAAACTGACTTTTCTGGTTTCGCCATTTTCTCGGTCCAATTATAAATCAAATACACGTTTTTATACAGATAGAGAATTCTTCATCTCCGGACAAAAAAAATGTCAGCTTATTTTTGGCAGGTGCCATTATTTCAATCAATAATGACCTCCTCCAGCTCTCATTCCCCTCTTCTCCATATTTCGTCGCTCGTGCTCATCGTGACGCGCGCGATGCTTCTCCAGCCGGTGCTGTAATGAATGAGAAAACATTTTCAATCAGATGACATTTTGTAGGATTCGCTAACCTGTAAACATTACAATTTTTCACCTCGACGGTTATTTCCAGGTTCTGAAGACGGCGAGGACCCAACAAAACGTCGCCACATCACAAAAAATCATACTTCTTTTTCTATGTGAATTAAAATGTTAAATGTATACGTATTTGATGAAGAAAAGAGAACATACAATATGTTCTCTTTTCTTCATCAAATACGTATACATTTTACATTGTACCCTACCTCATGTAGTGTCGAGTCGATATCATCGTCCCAAGCCACCTCTGCGTTATCTTCCAATTCGCCCAACTCGGCTGTGACCTGAAAAAAGTGATCAACTAAATGTACGCTAAAAGTCATGTGAAACAGTAAACGTTTATTTTATCATGGGACGTTTTGTTGAAGTGTTGCACGCCTCCTATGGAAACTGGTATGGGACAGAAAATCTGAGCAACCAGAACAAGTTTCTGCATGTAGTACATGAAGAACGTAGTACTTCTATTAGGTTTTCCGTATCACAAATCCAACGTTTCGACAGCAAACGGCGCCAGATTACCAAACAGCTTTCCGACCGTTATAGGCAAAAAATGACATATTTTCGGCGTATAAGAGTTTCACAGAGCCTAGGGTCCAAATTTTTGACCGGAAGGATTTCACATTCTCCATTAAAAATCAGAAACTGAAGATCACCGCCTTTGAACACAAAACAACGTTCTCTTCTGGTGAAAATTTCTGATAATTGCACTGATTCTTGTCGCACTTTAATGACCATCATCGCGCAATAAAAAGTAAGCGGCGACAGTCTCGAACATTCTGGTGTTTGGTAACCCTTGTTTCAGGTTTACTTTTAATAAAGGGCACCAAAAATAGCCCATTAGATAAATAACTCGCTTCGAAAGTGCCAGAGTATGAAAGAACGTAAACTCTCATAGATCTGATGGAGGATCACACTAAGACAATGGTTTTCTCCCGAAAGCCATATCATTTCCTGAAAGTTTCAACCTCTGTTGTGTGATTTTTCATAACTTTTGCTCAGCAAACCGCCAACACATACCTTAAACAAAACTTCACCGCTAAACTACTTCTAGTAGTATAGGTTCGTTTCAATGAATAATATAAGACGAAGTGTAGCGTTCTTTTTCTGTTCTAGTGCAAAGTGTGAATTTGAAAATACAAAGTGTCTTTTCCGTATTGGAAAATTACACTTCGGTCTAGAACAAGTGAATGAAGGTCACTTTTACCATTGTTTCGAATGGTCAGATCTTATATGTCCCATCTAGCGCACTACCCGTAAACTACCGCCCTAGTCCACTATCAACTATCAACGTATCGAAATACTATCGTCACGCAAAAAACTGCTTAACGTCACAAAGGATGAGAATCATATAGCCAAACCAGGCAACGTATCTCACGCTAACTACGACATGAACACTAGCACGAAGAAGAAAATAAAGAAAATAGATACATGAATCCGAATCAAGATACATATGGCCGAGACAATTCAACTAGATGGGTTTATACCTAGTTCCCAATTCATACCCAGTCAAGCATGAATTCAAGTTAGGTGAAAAGTATCGCCTCCAGAGCCATGCTGTTAACCAAATCAACGATTGTGTGCCGATTGAGTGTGAATGAGAACCAAACAGGGGTGTGTCTTTCCATGCTAGACAGAAATGTAATCCACAACTGATAAAAGTTTCGACTATTAGGCCGGAGTCAGACAATTGTAGTACACCAAAAACTTTTCTTACAACAATAAACAATGCTGCGTTATTGAAACGCTGGTAGCAATTATTCACCATTCTTTTTATGTACTCGGAACCGGGCAGCCAGTTTAGTGTAAACGATTTAATGACAACCACATAACGTTTAATGCGGAACCAAACGTTTTTGACAGCTGAGGAAAAAGACAATGACTACTTTTGTGGAACGGTCACCGAAGCATCAAAAATCATTGATGATGCCTCATTTTTCCACAAAAGGATTTTCCCGGAAAAGTGTAGTTTATATGGTTCCAATGTGTTGAATAACCCTACAGCCTTACAGCCTACATACCTGATTATTAAAACTTACAGAACATAAAGAAACGTGTATCGGTTATCATGCAAAAGTCTTGACTGAAACATTATTGTAAAACTCGAACTAAGTATGAACAAAGATACCACAGTCAAACTGAAAAACGTGCAACCTCTCGTTTTCTTTTTCTTCGTCAAGTCGTTCCGGCTAATTGATGCCATTGAATGCGAAAATGACCAACGTGATGTGATGTGTTTATAGCTTGAAGGTGAAACCGGTCGATCTGCTTTAAGCATAAAAACTAGGTATTCAAGGTTAACACCGCCATTATAACCGCGATAACATCCTGCCAGACACATTTGCACCTTTCACTTAAACGGGAGAAAGCCGCGCCGCGCGCGCTCTCTCTTTTTACCAGGCATTGACCGTTCAGGCGATACAAAGGTGGTATACGGCAATGTTTATTCCACAGTAACAACTCCTTGTTCCCATTGTAGAGAAATAAGTTGAGAACTTGTAGCTCATATCGCATAAACAACGATCCCGCACCCACCACTAAATGGAGCCTACGCTCACAACCTACCTTTGGAAGTTGATGACATTCGCACACAGATGGATGATATAGTTACGTGTTATATGTGAAACACATAAACTTTTCTTCTTTGCGTGCGTGAAACAAATGAAACTTTGTGAAGATGAAACGATAGAGTGCATCATTTTTACACTTCAATAAGTTTCAACTAACTTAACCTCTACATCTATAAATCAAGTAGATTTAGCAACCATCATCCGTTCAATATCATCATCTCAACCGTGCAGAGCCGAACAATGCCAAACCCTTTAGACCAAAAAAACTTGATCTGCCCCGATATCGCTTCTTGAAATATCCTTGACAGCCTAGTTGAGAGGATGGCTTTAGCGAAGACACCTTCTCAGACAATAGAGAGAACGTTACTCTCCATGGCGCCATATTAGCAAAACATCCGCATCTTTACTTCTATAGTCTGTCTGTTTTACACATACTTCATCGCTTTCATTCATTCATTGAGCGTATTATTTCGTTTTATGAGGTTCCAAACCACCGGAGCATAAATATACCCAAAATAATGCCCAAACATTCTACGAAGAACACAACCTATTTTTCACCACCAATATCAATAACCGGATCTTTCCCCTATTATCATTGGTTTTTACCCTAATGGGTTGAATCGAATCTATTGACCCCCGCTAACGACTCGCAAGAAAAACAGTGCGAAGATCCTGCTAATTCTACTTTTTGCCCAAACCACATTGGGCGGAACAATAAGTTTAAATTCTCGCCCGTTTTCCTTTCAACAATCACAAGCGATCATTCTCCGTTCTCTACACCGTTCACAACTCGAATGAAATATCTTTCTGCTCCGATTATCACTTTCGTGTATTGCATGGTATAAATTGATAACTTTCTGGTATTCATAGATTACTCTTGCATCTGTTCATCGATGAATATTGTACTCTGACTTCTGTTATCCCTCTCATAATAGTTTCCACTCATGCGTTTCACTTTCAGAAAAAATGTTGCGATTATTCACTGCCATCTTGCTACCAGTCCTTGCCTACTCCTCTGTACAGTGTTATGTCGGACAGAAATTATTCAGTTACGAGTCAAATAACGTGAGTTACATCCAACATCAAACTATTCGAAAACGCAGAAAAAAACATTACCGATCCATTGCCCCATTCCTTGGAGAAACACAAAAAGCTAATGCATTATCAGTGTTCACTCTCAGCTGCACTACAGTAATGACACTCGTGAACAGAAACTAATCTAAAACTTATAATTTATAGTATTGCAACAGATACACGCATGCCGATAATGAGATTTCGGAAGAAATCCTCCTAAACCCGCTTCGTGAAATAACAACGGAGTGCTCCAATTAATCTCAGAAACCGATTTCGTGATTCATATAACGACGATTTCAGGCCATCTGTGCCCATTTCGTCAACTACCACTGCGCCGCCCAATGCGAGTGGAAGAAGAGCTGTCGCCAGCACACTTCGTTCGACGCTTTCACGGGTCGCCGGACTTTCGTCTCCGGTCTTCTCCTGAACTCCAAGTCCCTCATGGTTCTTTGTTGTGCGTCAATGGCTACGCGAGTGGAAAGTGGTGGGTATCGTTTTCTCTGTTAATTTCGTCTGAGGGCACTTTTTAAGAAAAGTGCCTTTTCACCAGCCAATAATTTAACGAGATATGTCCCTGTATTCTATGATGTGCAATGGTAGCACTTTGTTAATTGTTAGACATCAAAGAGCTAAGGAAAATTTCTTTGAAACGAGTTCAATCACAGTTGTAGTCGACCAAAGCAGTTGGCAGCCGACAGTGGAAAGTTCATCTTGCTAACAGTTGGTAGTGACATTTGCTGAGTGAGAATAGCTGAAAAGAACGAGAAGAGTGCCAGTTCTACAAGGAGAATTCCATGGGGATAAGATCAATGTCTTGCTTCCAGACAGCACTGGACGCGACAAGTGTATCTGGAGAGACGAGCTTTCCATTTCCGTAGTTGGGCCCTCAATCAGGACAAATCCAGTACTGGCTCCCAACCACTACATTCGGTAAGACTCGCAGAAAAACATGTCCCCAACTTGGAACTGCGTTCATAGTAGAAAGAAGGAGAGTGTGACAACAGTTGTCGACGGGATTCAAGTCAGTGTGTCAATCGAGTTCAGATAGATACACAAGTTTGAATAGAATAGAATAGATTTATTCGTGATTTGACAGATCTTCTAAGAAATAAAGCAGGTTAGAGCAAGATGCACAGGACAGCTCTCCATTTGACGCAAACAACGTGCTCCACGTCTGAGAAAATCAATCATTTCGACATTACAGAGACATTCGCATGGAGCGAGACGGAACTTCGCGCGTGGATGTTGCTCTGGAAGTCTGTCAGTACAAGACCGAACTCGAGCACTGCAATGTGAACGTAAGTTCAAAACATGTTGGTACTCAGCATTGGAAAGTACTTGGGTTAGCCGCATGTGGTTCTCTACGTACATGCAGAACAAACAACATGGGGAAGAATCAAATAAATCGGGGAGTCGGAATTGCTGATGTGTTACCAACACCAATTTTTAAACTTTAATTTGACATAGGAGAGGGTGAACTATTTCATACACAACGAGTGTTCGTCTATACAGCGTTGAGATACAAGATTCCGTTTCAGAACATGACATCAAGCATCCTGCGTCGCTACAACTACCTTCTGAGCCGTCTCGAGAGAGCAAAGGACGCCTCCACCCCCAAGCCGAGTGCCGTCCAAAAAACGGCAGTCGGCGACAAGAACCCCAAGACAAACAGCGGTGCCGTTTGTGAGATGGCTCCCACCAGTGAGTTGACAAAATGCCAAGAGAAGTATATACTAGTACAAGCAAAGAAACCTGATTTCCGACCAGAAATGCCTCTATTTACTAGAAAAATCAATGAGGTTGGCTAGACCGTTACGAAAGTGTTCTTTAACTAACTTGTGCCATTGCCTTCCAAACAAGTAATTACAGCCAATTTGAAAAAAAAACAAGTCTGACAACAGCTTCTTTGATGTGCAATGACAGAAAACATCAAAATAACATCCATGTTTTCAGCTGACTGCGGTCGCGACATTCACGCGCAGATCAGCGGATGCTGCAAGGATCGTCAGACCTGTGACCGAAGCTGTCTCAAATCCGTCGAACAGACATTGGTGAGCGCAGTAACTTTTTCAGTCATCACAAATCAGTAACAGAACGACTTCCTGTTCCGTATAGAAACAGTGTCTGCGGAAGTGCGACCCAAAAAAGACAAAGAGATCCATCCGAATATATTTGTCTCGTGACTTCTCGCGCGGGCTGTCTTCTACGAAGTGTAGTCGGGAGCGAACAATGCTCACAGCATGTACATATCACTTTGAAAACAATATACGGAACTAATAGGACAACTAAAATCTACAATCAATAAATCGATTCCAGAACATGCTGGTGGCCAACAAGAAGGGCTGCACGCCGGAGGAGGTACGACAAACGCTCGACTGTCTGGGACAGAAGGTCAACAATCTCGCCCAGTAGAGAGGAAGATTATTGATTGATTGGACGTCATGGATACAGTTGTAAATATATTATTGAAATCATCATATATTGTTATTAAATCATTGATACTCCTCTTCTGTTTAGAGATATTTTGAAACATCCTCCAGATTCAAACAAGGCAGAGAGAAGCATATACGTGAGATAGTGTGGTTTTCTTTTGTCTTTCTTTCTTTCTCTCTCTCTCTCTCTCCTTCCTCATCTCTATATTTCTAGTGTGAATGTGTAATAGTTCGTGAAATGGGTTACTTTTGCAACAATAGTCGTTGTTGTTTTTTGGTTATCATGTTATCAAACCGTTGTCGATACCACCGACAGAAAACCAAAAGGTTACCAATAACTAGGTTACTCGTAGAATTAAGAACTCAACAAGTAACCTACGTTTTTAGTAAAAATAACGATCCAAAGCTAGTTTCCTTGGAAAAACATACCGGTGCTTCGATGACATCTCCTTGAAACTGGAACAGATTCCGTTTCTCCTCGGAGGACTGGCGTTGAGCGCGTGTTTTCAACAGGACCTGTACAGAAAATGTTCAGTCGAATGTATTAGGGTTGTCGAAGTGAAATTACTCGAGAAAACTTGTTCTTAATCTCGAAATTTTGAAATCGACCAGCATTCACAGTATGACATAGACATTGCAGGTAACAAGAAAATAAAGTTTCAAGTTTGAAATGAGAATGCACAGCACAACTGTACATCAACACTACTGTACTCTCTGAACCTAGTACACGTAAATTCATACCTTCCCATTCCCAACTATAATGAATAGTTTAAAGTTGGGTTATATCACACTTTTACATAACAGACAAAATTGCTCACTAGTAAAGAGCGTGGATCTCAAGCCAAAGAAAACAGAGTTTTGAATTTAAAAAAAAGTACAATCATACCTTTTTCGTCTTTTTGATCTCCGGTTGCATATCGTTGAAGAAATCCGGCTCCTTTTCTCCTTCGTCATGCGGAGCTGTGGTCTGAAATAACAATACTCTTGAAGATACATATTTTCCCAGATCAGCAAACACAATCAGCCTCTCCCCAACTCACCTTTTCCTACACCAAGTAAGATACTAAGTGCCATTATATCATCTCCGTGACCAACGTATGAGTATGTATGCAATGAATATGCAATGTTACAACCGTGCAATAAGAAAAGGTGGTGTCCGTCCGCCCAATGTCCGAGGCGAAGAGATATTCAGAATGTGCAGAGATAAAACTCTGTGGAAAGCGATAAAGGAACACCGTATTGCAACAATAAACGTGAATTAACAAATCTTGAATCTTATATCATTACCACCTCCCCCGATTTTTGAATCAGAAAAATGGTGCACCTCTCTCTCATCAATGTTAGTGGAGTGATTGCTAAAACCGATATTCAACGTATCGCCAATTTCGCGTTGAAATCGTGTGAGACAAAGTTTACGGTGTCAGTTTCCCTACCGAGCTGTGTTTTTAGCTTGATCTCGTTGATTTTCAGTCCTAATTAGTAAAATTTTTATAGTTATAGAGCTCTAACTACAAACTACAACCTAGCTATGGTCATGAACTACAACCCACGTTCTTCCTCCACACCTCTAACCGTCTACTTCCCTCTCTCTCTCTCTCTCCTCTCCCTTTCTATCCTTCTGTCTGAACTCCTTCTTTCTCTCTCCCTTTATCCTTCTTCTTCCCCTCACTCTTTCTCCCACCTCGTTCTCTAGTCTCTCCCTATTTCTCTTTCTCTATCCTCTCTCCCCTTCTCTCTCTCTCCCCCTCTCTGTCTCACCTTCTTCCTCCACTCCTCTATCTTGTCCTCCACCACTGCCTTCTCTCCAACTCGTTCTCTCTCTCCTCTCCCTTTCTATCCTCTCTACATTTCTCTCTATTTCTCTCTCTCTCTCTTTCTCTCTCTCACCTTCTTCCTCCACTCCTCTATCTTGTCCTCTACCACCGCCTTCTCTCCCCACTGGTTGTCCCAACCGGCTGTCTGCTCCGAGGCCACGCCCATCGGACTCGGATACGGGTCATCGGGGGCTTGGTTCCGGACCACTTTCACTGAAAGAGTAGCAAATATAGTTCATTTCACCGATATTAGCATCGAAAAATGTCAAAATCGGAATTCTCTTATTGAGCGAAGCCAAATGTGGGGACGCGATAGAACTTTGTTTTGAAAATGCTACCAGTTGCTGGAAGAAAACTGAGATTGCTATCCAGGAACGCTGTGTTGGTAATATCCTCATTGAAAAGGGCTGGAAAGTCTATACTCCGAAAGACTTCCAAAACCAAACATCAACTGTATACGGCAACTCTCCAATGATCTGTCGTTTCTTGAACACTTCAACACGTAAAGAAAACGTCAAAAAAACTTTCCGAAACATTTTCAAAGTGAAGAAACATAGAAAAACGTCACCTGTATCCTGTATACGGTAACTCTCCGATGTTCTGTTGTTTCTTGAACATGCAAGCAATAAACATACAAAAAGCTCACCTGTATACGGTAACTCCCCAATATTCTGTCGTTTCTTAAAAAGGCAGAGAACACGCGAGAATGCGGCTGCTATCGCGTGGAAGAAACGTCCGATACGCAGACAGAGCAGCTGGACGAAACCCATGCGGCTGGAAATAACGAAGGTGGAGAAATTGAAACAAAAATAAACACAATATTGATGAAAAAACACAACATGCATTGAAATGACAACCAGTTAACCGCACCCCGGTTACACTTTTTTGCAAAGCCCCAGTTAACCTGGCTCGAACTGATTTACACCAACAGAAATTTAAAATTACAAGAATGCATTGTTTCCTGTAATATTAGTTAGGAACTTCCAATATTCAAAGGCTCGACGTCGACGGGCAGAAAACGTAGATTGACTTGAAACATAGAGAAGGGAGAAGACTGAAAGATAACCAGTCGGAGGATTGGCAAGTTGTAATGCTTATTGCCAGTAAAATGAGCGCATGCCGTTCGAATGATGACACTTTTTGATTGAAAACAAAACAACAAGCTAGCTAAGCGGAGATAAAGAAAAGATCAAAGAATATTTGTCAACAACTACTTCGAGACGAATCTACAGAAGAATTTAGAGTCAGCCCAATATTTATCTCAGCAGTCTGGCTCTAATTACATAAACTGAAAACTTGGAGATTGGAAAACTTTTTTAAGAAAAAAACTAATGAAAAAGTCTACTGGTTTCAGATGGATTCAAATGAACTTGTAAAGAATTAAAAACTTTTTTCTATATCCAAGTGGTTCAAAAGCAGGTGCAAGTGAGAAAAACGGCATAAAAGATAAAATATTCAAGCTGGTTAGTAACCACACTCAAAAACACACAGGGTTGATGAAATTTAGTGAAAGCCATTTATTAATATCTCATAATAGATATCTGGTTACTTTGAATAACATATTTATATAGTATACACATGTTACAACTGACTAGTATGACAAGTAGTGGACTAAAGCGGTAATACAACTAGTAACTAGTACGCGCTGTCACTAAGAGATTCAGCGGCGAATCATTGTTGATTGAAATCAATAAAAACACATACAAACAAAATCAATCGAACATCAATTTGGCAAACCTTAGTATAAGTTTCACTTTTATACCGGAGAAAATACCCGTTAAACTAGCATATAAGGTAGAATATCTTGTATGTTCAAAGCAATAATCTAAATCTCCAATTCCAAAACCCTAAATTGACACAAAGTTAAAAGTTTCTACGAGTCGATAAAACATTAACACTTTAAAAGTATACTGTATTTCTACAATTAGATTAAAAGCTGATAATGACACCGTGAATGAAGAAAAAACTGACTTACACCAACTCAATTCCGATCTTATAAGCTTTCTCTATCACACTACAAACTACAAATTCTTTGAAGAAGACCAGAGGAGAGTTTACGAAGTGTCGTTTTTAACTTGCACCACTTAATTCCAAAACTCTCCCCTTATACTCTATCTTCCCTAATACAACGTAGACCACAATCGACTACAAACTAAACATTCGTTAAGGAAGATCAGAAGAGTCGATATCTCTAAACTGGAACCAGTTATGAATATCGCTATTCCAAAACTCCTCCAATCTTCTTTAATACAACATAGACCACAACCGACTACAAACTACAATACACCAACACCATACATCAAACTACAATTCTAGACCGCAGTTCCTTCCGATCGTTTTATCAGGCCATTTTCGAGGAGAAACTTGAACGTGTCCTTGAACCCCTGCTCGTGGTAGTACTGTAGCACCTGGCGATTCGGCGGAAATAGAGCCTGTGCGCCGCGTCGAATGTTTTGCAGATTCACCTGAAAACGATAGAGATAAGACACTTTGGAAACAAAAAGTCTAAGCGCGAGCTGTTTTTTTCTTCTCTGATAAACTGTTTGGCTGGACCAATTTGGCGGAAAATTAGAAAGTTCGCGTGTAGAAAAACTTACTGGTGTGGGTGTGTGAGACTCAATATATTATTCGTGGCACACCGCACATACCAGTAAGAAGTAACTATCTCATTATTCTACAAAAAAAAGTTTATATTTGAAGGCGTGAAATGTGAGATTTTCCCCCGTGACCATACATATTTTCAAATGCGTTCACCGAATATCTTAATAAGGTCAAGAGTTTTCAGAGCCCATGCTTCCTAGAGATTTCAGAAAGCTGTTAAAACTAATATATCGCCGTATGTGTATACTATAAAAGTAAGAAATCGCCGAAAATATTTCAATACATTCATCTGTTGGTTACAAATCGTCATCTGCCAATCGAACAGCATCACCTCATCTGACGGGGAAATCTCAGCACTTCCACTGAAAATAAATCATATGCCGACTCCGACTGTCAAACAACCGCAACAAATTTTGGTTGGAATCATGCACTCTCAGAGAAAATCAAAACCATCAAACTACTCATTGACAGTGGTGGGTCATGGAGAATCACAACACTACCCTTGAATAATGTGACATTCTGTTCCACGACGTACAAATAGGCTAGCCTCCTTATTAGTTTAGCAGAGAGGGAACCTTTTCGAGCTTACGATATCATTGAAATAATATACCTGAACGGAGAAATGGTAATCGTCCTGACGTCTGCAAAATCGGGCAACATGTTCGAATATCCACCGTCTATGTAGGACTGAAAAAAAAATCAAATTTCGAACATTGATCCTGACATCTCAGCCCAAACATAAGTTGAATTCTGAGGTTCTTAAATAGAAGTACCTCGAACCTATCCCAGTAAATTTGTCCGCAAAGCCGGGAAAAAATGCCGAAAAGCGGGCTACGATTTCTCCGAAAGCGAGAGAATTTGTCTATTTTTAATTGTTATGCAAATCATCGATTTTCATGTGTTTGAAAGTTTGTTTCTGAAACGGGACAGGTTTTTGTCGAACAGTCGGACGTTACTGGAACTGGTGTATGAAAGCCATCCAGTGCCGACCTAAAGCCGAAGCTAGTTGAACTCACACCAGTCGAGTATCGAACTTCAATTGATCTCTCACTCTAGATCGAAAAACAAATTGAAGATCAATAGATCAGAACCAAATTGTAAAAAACAACTCACCACCCCATCAATAACCGGCGGTTGTGCTTGCAGGCCCATTGAATACATTGGAATGTAACAACTAGCCAGTAGACATTGAATCAGGTAGGCTCGAGAAGGAAAGTTGGAAATTAGATGGTTCTCACGATTCTGAATGGGAATGATTGTTCATTGTGAAGGCAAAAGTACAACAAAAGGTTTTTTTTTTCGATGAAACAGGTCAGGTCGGGCCCAAAATCAGAAAGTATTAGTAAAAAGTGGGGGAACCAACAAATGTGTGAGTTGTGTTTGGTTCGACCTCGATATCAGCAAAAAGTGAACGATACGAATTGATGTGATACTGTAGCAGAAGTATTCTGCAAAAATAGAACAATACAAATGTTGCACAATGGTTCACGAACCCCGCATGATATTTCAGAAATTGCCGAAGGGTATTTCATGAGTACTTTGACGACATGCGTGCGTTGTGAACCATTGTGCAACATTTGTATTGTTCTATTTTTGCAGAATACTTCTGCTACAGTATCACATCAATTCGTATCGTTCACTTTTTGCTGATATCGAGGTCGAACCAAACACAACTCACACATTTGTTGGTTCCCCCACTTTTTACTAATTGTCCTTTTTTTGCTAGTTGTACTCCTACAACTTCATATGTTGCCTATTCACAGAGTGGATCTTGTGAACTCATTATATTATTATGGAAATCTCAGTTTTGTGTGTGCACGAAGCCGAATGCAGACCATAAAATTGCTGGTGTTGTAATATAACGCAGGTTACTGGCTCTATGACTATCAACAACTGAACAAAAACGCTAAACGTTCCGATTGACATGTACACCGCTTTTAGCGGCGATAAGCGATGGGGATTGGCGCCATTGACAAATCTACAATTAGAGACACCAACTCACTTACAATATAGCCATTATTTCCAACACCACATCAAACACCTTCGTTGAAATTTTTTTTCATTCCTGCGTCAATTGACACACGAGTCTGGCGCCAGAACGAAACGAAATTTTCTAGGTTTTTCAGCTACCAATACACACTACATGTGTCAATTACTGAATGGAGCAATATTCAAACTATTCGATTGTCAGTTTCGTGTGTTTTTGTTTTGGCGCCATTTGGCGTCTGTTCCGAGCCAGACGATAAAGTTCGATTTTGAATTTGTGGATCTTTATTTCACATTGGAATATTCAATATCTGTTAACTCGAAGTAGTTTGATTGACAATAACTGATATTTTTCCAACTTTGGCGCCAATTGGCGCCAGCGCACAGTGCCAACAGAACTTTTTTGATTTTCAGATTGAGCATACTTGCCATGTGATAGTTATTTAGTGTACCGAATTTCAGACGATTCCATTGACGCTGTCGTGAGTTTGGGTTTTGGCGATATCTGGCGCCTGGTTCGAGCGCCAGAAGAACAATTTCAGTTTTGGAAAATGACTTTCACACTTTTCACCAAATTATTCAATTTCTATTAGTGTTCAACATTTTAGTTGACGATAAATAGTGTTTTGCCGTTTTTGGCGCCTATTGGCGCCAGCGCCGGGCGCCAATGATGATGTATTCATCTCATATTTGGCGCGACGGGCTAACTTTTGCATTATAACTCATGTTTCAAATTTCAGCTAAATCGGTTTGGTAGTTTTTCCAATAGTGGTTTTTGGCGCCTATTGGCGCCCGCGCCCGGCGCCAATGAGGAGCTATGCATCTCATATTTGGCGCGATGGGCTAAGTTTCTCATTAGAACTCATGTTTCAAATTTCAGCTAAATCGGTTAAATAGTTTTTCCAATAGTCGTTTTTGGCGCCTATTGGCGCCCGCGCCCGGCGCCAATGAGGAGCTATGCATCTCATATTTGGCGCGATGGGCTAAGTTTTGCATTAGAACTCATGTTTCAAATTTCAGCTAAATCGGTTAAATAGTTTTTCCAATAGTCGTTTTTGGCGCCTATTGGCGCCCGCGCCCGGCGCCAATAAGGAGCTATACATCTCATATTTGGCGCGATGGGCTAAGTTTTGCATTAGAACTCATGTTTCAAATTTCAGCTAAATCGGTTGAATAGTTTTTCCAATAGTCGTTTTTGGCGCCTATTGGCGCCCGCGCCCGGCGCCAGAGATTACATATACATTTCATACTTGGCGCGACGAGCTAACTTTTGCCATAGAATAGATGTTTCAAATTTCAGCCAAATTGGTTCAGTAGTTTTTCCACTACGATGCGGACAGAATTCCGTGAGGGACGAGGGACGAGGGAGGAGGGAGGAGGGAGGAGGGACGAGGGACGAATTACGGCGGAACTTTTCAACAACGACACGAAACCATAACTCAGGCGAAAATAATCCGATTTGGCTGAAATTTTCACACAATGTTCAATTTGTGATTCTCTAACGTTCTCTTCTTTTAGTTTTCAAAAAAAGAATATGTTTGAAGATTTTTGTCAATTAAAAGGAAAAAACGAGTCCGCAATGGCCAAACCAAAGACAACTCACGCAGAGCGCTTCGCGCTCCGCGCGATTGCACCATTAGAGGACGTGATCCAACATCTAACTTCATTAAGCTAAATATAATAAATACCTCAAATTTCAATATTTTTCGGTGAAAATAGCGAAACGTGTCCAGGTTTCGCGAAACAAAAGCTTCTCTTGAATATTGCTGATTACTCAGCCCAGTTTGTGAGAGAATGCGGAATAACCACGTACCTTGTGGTTGGTGAGCGAGACGTAGAGTTTCTCTTGAGCAGCCTTTATATCCTCGGGTAGATGAGAATCTACTATCTGAAATGAATGAAAGAAATCCACATTTGAGTTATTTAAATCGTGAGCAGATTGTGTATTCTCTACTTACTCCACACTCCAGTCAAGCTGTCCGAAAAGCCGAGGAAATTTACAAAAACAGTCTCTCTTTCCGCCGAAATAGCAAGAATTGGCCTAATGTTTCATGGAATTATTGCACTTGAGGGGGGGGGGGGGGATACTAGGAAAATTTCAGCTGTTCAGACCTGAAAATCCAAAATACTACGTACCGTGTACCACGTTGCTGGAAACCGCAGTTGCGTTGAATTGAGCTACCGTGTGCAAAACGTGAATATGAGAAAAATGAAACACAACACGGCTCAATTTACGCAACACGCCCAAAAACCAAAAGTTTCAGGACAGGGTTCAAACTTCAAAACAAAACCCAAAATTACAATACAAAACCAAACCACTCACTTTGATCAGTCTTTCATTGAGCAGAAATCCCGGGGTGAGAGCACCGAACTTCAGCGAATTCAACTCATCAGCCATGTCGTAGAGAACGTTGAGACCATGAGGGAGCCTAGAGAGATAAATTATGAATGATGATATTTTTATCAACTTGCATTACTAGTTAGTTTGAGACATTGATATAGTCCGTTTCACCGATCGATGTCCTTATACAGTAATCCGTCAGCTATTCAGAAGGGTTTTTGTAATGAGTGGTTCATTATTTTGCTTTCAAACTTCCAGAGTTTGTAGTAGTAAACGTACAGAAAATACTACCAGAACTTGAAGAGAATCCAGCAACGCCAATATATCAAACTTTAACCTAGAAATTTGATCAGATTACTGTAGAGGTTTATAAGTGGGTGGAACAAACTATAGAAGACTAAAGCGATGATCAATGTTTTGTTCATTAAGATTGCCTTTTTACTTGTTCAGAAATTCATCACTCGTGACAAAAACGCTTTAAAAAGCCAGAATTAGGAAACATTTTACGCTCTGGTTGGTTACATATGAAAAAACCTGAATTTTGACGCAGCTGGATCAAAATATGGTCAATTTTGCCTATTCAGACCTGGTTAAACGTGCACGTCATTCTGTTTTACAACTCGCAGCGTATACACATGAATAAGTATTATAAAATAAAGAAAATGTAAACATACTTTTCGGGTGCGAGAAGAAACAGCGATCCCACTAGACTTCCGGCAGAAACTCCAGCAACTCGCTCAACTCGCGACACCACATGCTGAAAACGAACATTATATTAATTTTCCATAAATGTTTACACGTTTGTTCATATGTTCATATTTACAAACCTTTATATGGATAGACAGATGTTTGTATGAGATAAACTAGGAATATTCTCAGAGCAAGCAAAATTATTTCTATGCCCTAGTATTTTGAAATCGTTCAAACTTGGTTCGATTAATAATAACGTGTTCATATTCTGACTCAAGTTCAAGTCATTGTATTTCGACTTGAATGATGACTTCACAATCTAGAACGGAATGTGATTTTTCTGATACACAACAATGAGCGATTGATCATCAGAACCTAATTTATTTTCGATTGAAACATGTCAACTTCAAACTCATGATTCTGGCTCGAAAATAGCCCAATTAGTCCAAGTTTGCTTATTTTCGCGACTGTTTAAGCAATTTTACCAAACAATTGATATATAATAAAAAAACAAGTTTAATTGTTTCACTAACCTGTCCATTCTTGAGAAAACATTCCATGGCGCCAAAATGATACGATCCTAGGAAGCCACATCCACTCAGGGAGAGACAGAATCGAGTGATCTCTGAAAAAAACACAGGTGATGAAAACAAAACATTTCATCATACATAATAAAACCTATAGGCTATACAAACTCCACTGACCAAAAACTCAAAAGAAAACTCAAGAAGTAATCGGTTTTTGGTTGAAAGACCGCAAACTTCTTGATCTCTCATGTAATAGGTCATTTTCCCCATATTGCCGAACCGAAAAGAGCCCGTTTCATAGATTGTTGTGCTATGTAGACAAATTTATTGAAATATGCACTTATGTAACATAATTTTTGACAAGTGGTTACGTTTCTTTGAGAGAAAATAACCTATATTCGACATTTGCTAAATCAGTAGACATAATAGATGAAATACCCCTTCAAAACGACACTGAGCAGTGACTCATTTGATCACTATTCTTCAAAGTGAGAGCTGTTTCAATTGGGTGTACCGTTGTATGGACGATAACCCCTTGGTTGTCTCTTCTAGGTCACCCGTCCATACAGCTGTACCCTCCGTCCATACAGGCCTACTATAATTTAGCTAACTGGGTCACGCGTCCATACCACCATACCCTTCGTCCATACCACCTTACTTTGCTTAAACTAACTGGGTTACGCGTCGAATACGTTCAAAGTTCAATTTCATACTGTAAGTATGCACGCATATGTGACCAAACTACAGACCATCTCCAGACTGCTATAAACAAGATGTATGAATGGTCACAATACTGGCAGTTACCATTAGCAGTAAAAAAAACGAAAATTATGCATATTGGTAAAAACAATCCGAAAAGAAACTACGTTATTTCTCGCTCTGATGTTGAGAAAGTCAGTACTATGCGTGATTTAGGATTTATTATTAAGGAATCACTGAACTTTGGTGATCATTGTAAGAGAACAAGCAGATTTGCAGAGAAAAGAACTTACAATTCATTTAAATCGTTGAAAGTTAATAAACAAGATGTCCTTGTGAAACTATATGAGACTTATGTTCGCCCTATTGATGAAAGTGGATGTACTGTCATTAATTCAGATAAAAGTGCTGTAAAAGCACTTGAATCTGTGCAAAACGACTTCACTAGGAAGTTGTTAATGAGGAAAGGAGGCTACATTTATTGTAAAGTACCTTCATCTGAAGTGCGAAATAGAATACTTGGTCTGACATCTCTCCTCAGTCGTAGAGATAGATTATAAGTAGTAAAGGCTATACCTTAAAGGGGGCTGGGAGAAAAACAATTTCCGTGTACCTCAGCAAAAAAATGAATTAAAGTTACCCCTGTTCTTCAAAGTTCCACACCGAACTTGCATGGGACAGTTTCAGAGGGAAACTCTTCAAGGCAGACTAAATTCAGCCTACCGTTCCCATCCAGCCAAGGAGCACCAAGGGAGGCTTCTGCTTTTGTAGATACAATTTATCTACCAATTTATCGTGGGGTGGGAATAGAACGTGTCATCCTTTGACTAGTGGGTGGCACCTTAGCCACTACACTGTTTCTATTTCTTTCCGTTCTGTCATCTACCTCTCACTAACTACTCACTGCGATAGGTTGAAAGATAATTGTAATGCAGTGGTTGGGTGCCCCAAGGAGGACATGAACAGAATACAGAAAAAATTAGATTAATTTATAAATGAAAGAAACAAAACTTATAAAAAAATATTAACCATTGTTGTGGAAAGGAATGTAACTGCTGGTAGTTTATAATTTTTGCAAAATGAGGCGGTATGGACGCTCTCTACAGACTCCATTTTGGTGACCTCATTTCGTTTTTCCAAGTGAGGTGGTATGGACGACTCATGAGAGACAACCAATTTCATGACCTTTTCATTTTCCCACGACCCCTTGAGACGACCATCCCGAAAATCGTCCATACAGGCGATCTCCCGTTTCAATTCGAGCACGACAAACGAAGGAATCCCAAGCATTTTAAGGTCACGCACCTTTGTACTTTGTATTATTCCCAAATTTTATCTGAGGTGGATTTACTTACCTTTGAGCGGGGTTTTACAGATTGCCGGCCGCACGAGCATATTCTCCGCTTTGGTCTGAGACGGCGACTTCTCGGCGGGCAGCAAATTGGTTTTGAGAAATGAAGTGACCTGGAATCATACAGCAGTGAGGTCCGACTACTTGACACGTAAAATTGTGAATTTTGAACGCAGTTTTTTGAACTTTTCTGGCTATTTGGATTGGACAACTATACTGACATCATTCGAACGCAACATTTAGGCTTGTATGGCCTTCTCCTCGGCTCCTCGCATACAGCGGGATGCAAGGGTGTATTGTACAATTGCCCACCCCCCCCCTGAGCCAAAATAGGTTGAACCCCCCTCCCCCCGTCATTGGGGGGTGATTGTACAACGTCCTTCGTTACTGCAGGTTTGGATTGAGTGGAGAGGCGATTGTTGAACAGGCCCGGGGTTGTACTATTGCCCCCCTTCCCCATATCGTATTGTGGGGGGGGGGGGGGGGGGTTTCGTCGGACAACTTTACTGGGGCATCGGACAACTTTACTGGGGTATGTGAACTTCACCACCCAAAGGCAAAGCGTGGCCTGCCAATGTGTTGATACACAAAACACTGTCAAGACTCAACAATGTCTTTCTTTCAAAACTTTTTGATTTGATTAGAAAGTTTTGAAAGGAAGACATTGTTAAGTCTTGACAGTGTTTTGTGTATCAACTTGGCACATTGGCAGGTGACTATTGAGCGAATTCAATATACACATAGTCGATACAACAGTAAAGTTGTCCAGATAATCAGAAATAATCAAAACACGGGCTCTCTTTTCGCCAATATCGGGATGATTTGTCCATTTATGATGCGAAATCCCAAAAACATGGTTAACATAATCGAGAACCGGGGTCCCTTTTCGAAAAAAGTCACATATTTCCGGTGTGTGATTATGTGAAAACAAACGAACTACAGAGAAATAAGAAAAAGGTTGCTATAAACTAACCGCAACCAGAGATATGGTACTGGGCCTGGAAGTCAGAGTGGCAGGCGGTTCACCGTTGGGCGAAGGACTAGAGAAACTGTAAGGAAACCAGTGTAACCAGTTGGAGGGATATAATCAATTATCAATCTGAATTGTAGTTTGATCTCCACTGACATCACAGTTTCTGAACAACCTGAACAACATACAACGATACAACTACAGTCATGGCGAGGCTTCTCGGCCGGAAAGAGATTCTCGAATCTCGAAATCGACCAAACAGATACAGTTCTCCGAGTGGAGCAGGTTCAGTACGTAAATTGATGGTCTTTGGTCTTTCACTTTCAAGATGCGTAAAAAGCGCAAAGTGGTGTTCACTCTAGTCTAGTAAGGAGATCGAAAAACGGTTATTTCGCTTGTTCAACTAACAACTAACGATCGTGGCGCCCAATTTTCTTCAAATTTTCATGTTAGGTGCCTACTTGATATCTTGATAAGATTTTTAAAGTCGGACAAGAAGTTTCCTTAAAGTGAAAAACCCAAAATTAAATGTCTTAAAACTGTCAATTTCCGGTTCAAGTATGAATAAAATATAACACTAACTTTGAAAAAACAACCGACCTTTGTCTCCGTTCTGTTAAGGTAGTGGGCGACTTTTGTGTATCTGCTAGTCGGTCGTCTTGAACTGGTGATTTTGTTTGTCGGGCTGTGACAGCATCAGTTTCAACTCCAGGTTCTCGGCCCTCCTCCTCCTCTTTTGGTGTTGTTTCCTGACCCTGTAAAAGGTGTTGATCTCATAATATATAGTACTGAATTGATGATAATCAGTGGTCGTACTAACAAAGTTATAAGTTAGTGTTATGGTGAAAGTGAGAACATAACAGAACTGTGGAAGCTCCCGCGAGTTTCGTGAATATGAATACTAATAGGGGAGATGGATAACTTTCAAGTGCAAGTGCGAACCTGCCAACAACGAGTTTCACAGTTAATTTTGAGCCAAACAGTTGAGAAGAACTGCTACAATGATATCAGTGAGCGTTTTTACCAGTTATTTCACTCTACAAGACAGTCTACGGGCGACATTTTTTTGGCTCGACAAATTGCAGACCTGTACTAAATTTCTAGACTAACAAAAGAGTATAAACTCAAACTGGCTAACAAAATGTTCCAGAAGAACGATGTTCAACTCGACAAGTCGAAGAGAGCTGTAAAATAGTGATAGAAGAGAGGTGTTCTAACTAAAAATTGAAAATCAGAGACTAGAAACTATGTACCCAACCAAACCATAAACACATACTTCTACACTGAATCTGAGCAAATGGAATAAGCTTACTTCCACACTTGGCCACAGCATTTTGGGCAATTTTTGAAGCAAAACAAGGTGATCAAGTATGAAAATAAGCAGTAACATCCGAATTTGGGATAGTAAAGTGGTCCCCCCCCCCCCAGACCAAGACTGCATCCATGCATGTTATGCATCGCCGCTCGTTCAAACTCTAGTATGAAACCGGTAGCATAGGCAGAGCGGCGATACGAGAACAACAGTGTTTTATCTAAACATTTGTTTAAGAAAGAATCTTGAACTGGAAATTCCAAAACTGCTTACGAATAACAACTTAGGCACTGGAGTGGACGGTCCGTGGACCAAAAAGTGGACGGTCCGTGGGCCAGGAGTGCACCGTCCCTGGACCTCGATATAATACGGTCCACGGACCGTCCACTTTTGATGTTTTAGTCCACGAACCGTCCCAACTTCGAACATTTCTTCATTCAAAAATCGATATATAATTAATTCATAATATTCAAAAATCAAAATGGCTAATTTTTTATACAAACAAAAACTAGAACACTTTTCCAATGTATATTTATTGCAAATATCACAATACTTCAATCATTGGTCTTTTATTTTGTTAAAATGGTCTTCTCCGCTCTCCGCGCTTTGATTTTGTTCGGTCCAGGTTGTTTCTCAGTTTGCTACGAAATCTTCTGAAATGGAATCAATAATAAAAGATATACTATATAGGTGGACTCAATGCATACATATTTTTCCTTTATCTCCTTCTCTTCTACCTTTCTTACAAGCTTAAAACTCTCGCTCTCTTCTAGCTCTCCTAATTACTCTCTCTCTCTCTCTCTCTCTCTCTCTCTCTCTCTCTCTCTCTCTCTCTCTCTCTCTCTCCGATCTATCCTCGTTTCTGTCACTCTCTTCTATTCATCCTTTTCACTATCCTTCTATTTTTTCCACTACTCCTTTTCACTATCACTCTCTCTTCTATATATCCTTATTACTCTCCCTGAGGCAAATGCATTGTAGTCGAGAAATAGGGAAGACGTGATGCACTTCTTAGTTTTTTAGATTAAAAGTGAAAATGCGTGCGCTTCGCTTTTTATTTTAGAGTTTTCTGGAACCGGCTGCTGCTAGAAATCGGTTGAATAAAACAGTGACTTTCACGTTAAACGTCATGTGAGAGAAGCCATAGATTTCTCCTCTTTCTCTCTCTCTCTATCTCTTTTTTCTTTCTTTCTCTCTTCCTCTCGCGTCTCTCCAGTTGTTATTTCTCTCTATTTCTTTCCCTCTCTTCCTCTCCCAATATATTCATCTCCCTGTCCCTCTCTCCATCTCTTTCTCACACTATCACTCAAATCCAATTTTTATGTCTAAATTTTTTTTCTCTCTCTATCTGTACATGTATTTTTCTAACAATGAAATTAGAAAAATAGAGAAAACATTAAGAAGCGAAGGACGTGGGATTGGGGGTTAGGTAAGAGAGTAGGAGAAGGAAGGGTAGAGCAAGCGAGAAGAGGAGAGGTTGTGTATGCAAAAACAGTGGGAGAAGGTGAGAGAGGAGGGAGGGAGAATGGTAGAGTAAGAAAATATTTAGCTGTCGATATTATCTCTAACTAAGTACAGCGCTCTCATTCCCACTCTCTCCCTAACTCTTTCTGACTCACACATACAACTCAATAAGTAAATTTTCTGGAAAGCCACTTATTTGACTGGGAAGAAAGAGAAAGAGTAAACGGTAAGAGAGAAAGAGAGTGAGTGAGTGAGTGAGTGAGTGAGTGAGTGAGTGAGTGAGTGAGTGAGTGAGTGAGTGAGTGAGTGAGTGATAGGGAGAGAGAGGGGGGGGGAGTGAGGGAGGGAGAGAGAGGGAATGAGTGAGAGAAAGAGGGAGAGAGAGAGGGAGTGAGAGAGGGAGGGAGAGAGAGGGAGGGGGAGGGAGGGAGAGCGAGAGAGTGAGAGAGATGGAGAGAAAGAGAGAAATGGGAAAATAAAGGAGCTAGAGTGGAGAAAATGAAAGAATTAGAGAGAGGGAGGGAGGGAGGGAGAGAGGCAGGGAGTGAGAGAGGGAGAGAGAGAGGGAGTGAGAGAGGGAGTGAGAGAGGGAGTGAGAGAGAGAGGGAGGGAGAGAGGGAATGAGTGACAGAAAGAGGGAGAGAGAGAGGAAGAGGGAGAGTGAGAGAGAGAGGGAGGGAGAGAGGAAGGGAGGGAGAGAGGAAGGGAGGGAGGGAGGGAGAGTGAGAGAGAGAGAGAGAGAGAGGGAGGGAGAGAGAGAGAGAGAGAGAGAGAGAAAGAGAGTACGTAGGAGAGGCAAGTCAAGTGACATGAAATCATGCGAGGGAAAACTACAAAGATATAAATATTGAAGATAGTTAAGAGAGAATCGGAAACAATAACAAAGGTATGAGTAGATGAGATAAGAACAAGTCTTCCTAGTGCTTATTCACTCATGCTATCTCTCTCTTTCTCACTTCACATCCCTCTCTTTCACTCTTCACATCCCTCTCTCTGTATTTATCTCCACTCCTCCCCCCTTCTCTCTCTCCGTATGCCACCTCGTATAAATGCTGCAAAACATAATCATTAATATCATAATAGCAACCAACCTCTACCGCCAACTGATCTTCATTTGATCCAAATCTTCCAGGTTTCAATCGGGATAGGTTGCCTCTGCAAAAATAGACATTTCTATGAATGGTAATACATTGGAACGTTGACCTTACCATCCTAGAGGAAGACTTAATATTCAAACACAAAAATACGTTAGTTGAGTATTTTGACAAAACATATTTAGAATCGGAGAAGGAACGCTTTCAAAAGACATGTAAGACCTGGTCATTTGAAAAGTAAATAAGTGAGCGAGTTGATATTCTACCTTCAAATAAAACTGTAATTGCTGTTTTTTGCCGCTTTTTCAAGGCAAATTTGTGGGAATATCAAACGCTCGACGCTGCCAGCAATAAGTATACTCCAGTAACCTTAGACCAGCAACAAACTACAGAAGTAACAGAAAAAAAAAACATGTGCAGTTATAACATTACCTTAGCATTGAAGGTGAGAATCCTCCGTACATGTACATGCTGAACGGCTTTCCGCGTATCTTCCCTGCAAGCAATACTAAAAGTAACGTTTTCTAGAAACTGTGCAACGAAAGTAATCTACTCCTATAGTTGCGTTGCTTGGTGTGTCTGTCAGCTGTCAAGAAACAACTGTCGCTTTCTACGTTAAGGAACACTCTCGCGCTCTATGTTAGGGAGAACTCTCGGCTCTGTGCTAAAGAAAAGTCTCGCGCTCGGTTAAGAAAAAGTTTTGCGTTCCATGTTGGGAATCTCTTGTCTCGCGCTTCATGTTAGGGATAAGTTTGGCACTCGCCGCGAAGCTTAATAAATGTGGAAACAACAAAGAGAGGGGGAAGGAGAAGAGAGAGAGAGAGCTGCAAGCTGTGGACAGCCTAGACTCATCAAGGGAGGGGAAGCCGGCACCTTCCTTGTCTACTCCTATAGTTGCGTTACTTGGTGTGTCTGTGCGAAGGATTCGAAAAACTCTCGCGCCCTACTCCTGCTCCCTAAGTTAAGAAGACATCTTGCGTCCAATGTTGAAGAGAACTCTCGCGCTCTACGTTACGTAAAGATCCGGCTCATTATATTAAGGAGAAATCTCGCGCTCTATGTTAAGGAGAAATCTCGCGCTCTATGTTAAGGAGAAATCTCGCGCTCTCTGCGAAGTAGAACTTTCGCCGTCTATATTAGTTGAGAACTGTCGTGCTCTATGTTAGGGAGTAGGGTGCCTATGAACGATTCTCGGGCTCAGCACGCAGTCTGTACTAAAAAGCTCGCTCCCTATTTTAAGCGAAAATATTCGCGAATAGAATGAAGATAAAACTAAATAGGCCAGGACAATCCCGCCAGCCTGGGCTCACACAAGGGAGGGACCCGGGCGTAGCTCGGGGTACCTTTCTTGTGAACATGTAATGTATTTAGTGGCTTTTTCAAAGTTCAGGGTTCACTATTGTGAACAATTTGTAATTCTGAACGGTTCTTTTACTCACGTGCACGTGGAGGAACGTACAACGGAAATCGCCTTTTCTCGTAGGTGTAAACTGTTTTTTTGAACCACTAGATGTAAACTGTTTTTTTGAACCAAACAACTCAAAACTCTTGCATGCGAAGGGGAAATAACCGTATATCAACACTGTATATAAACGTTCTTAATGACCGAATGATTCAAACTACAAAAGAAACGGACCAGGTACTCACTTGTGTTTCTTGTGCAGTTCCTTGATCTTGCCCACGAGTGAGGCGGTCATCGTTCGGCCTACGCCATCAGCCAGCAAAACGAGCAGGGCGCGGTTTCGGCAAGGTGACCGGGAGGCTGTAAGGTGGGAAAAATAGTTGGAGTAAGACAATTATTCAGACCATTAACCGGATTACCTGTTTAACCCTTCTGTTAACCACTTGGTAATCCCCAAGTTCCCCCAAAATACATTGTAAAAAGGGTTACGAAGGGGTTAACAAAAGGGTTAACCAGGTAATCCGGTTAGGGTTACCTGATTGGGTCAACAAAATACCGGGTTCCTTGAGGAATTGGCCTCAGAATGAGGAAGGATCAAATTTCGTTATTATTACCAGAAAATAGACAAAGATTTCCATGAATGGGTTGAAAAGAGAATGAATTAGACCAAACCAGCATTCAGTCGTACCCAATTATTATTTAATTTCTACAAAAAAATCAAATAAATACCTTCGCGCGGGTTTCGTGGCTGCGAACCTCGGCAGAACGTGAACGATGTCCCTCCTTCAAACAATTGTAGAAACATAGCTCGCGAACAATCTGTAGAAAAACTATAATCTTCGCAAGTATGCTTCACATGGAAACAGCGAAAAGTGTGCACTTGCTGAATACTCAGTTGAAATGGAAGAGAAGTAAAAATGTATTACGGAAAAAGTTCGACTTAATTTTGAGACTTACAGATTGTTGAATGTATTTGAACTGTTTTTCGTATAGGGAGACCTAAATGACATGACGTTAAAATCTTAAGTTTAGAACTGAACTACGCCACAGCTCTATATTTCCTTTCATATTTATAACTTCTATCTCTCTCTCTCTCTCTCTCTCTCTCTCTCTCTCTCTCTCTCTCTCTCTCTCTCTCTCCCCCCATATCTCAAATGCTATCTCGTTATGATGGTGTGAAACATAAGCATTCATACCCTAAATGCTCAGCGTTTTGAGAAAACCCCCCCCCCCCCCTGTTTTTGGTCCGAAGATTTGGGCAAACCGGCAAACCCCCCCCCCCCCCTCAAAAATTGTCTGATTTAGCGATTTTCTAAATTAAGGGCAAAACCCCTTTATAATGGCTGAGGGGGAGGGCAAAACCCCACTGTTTGAAAAAGTCACAACTCTGAGGCATTTAGGGTATGTAAGCATTACTCTCAGTATCGCAACCAACCTGCCAGCCTTCAATTCCACCTCCAAATTGTTCTTTTTGTGACCGATCTTGATCATCTACCAGGTTCCAATCGGAATCGGCTGGCTCTGCTGTCCTGCAAGAAATAGTATATTTGACCTTCGACCTAACCATCCTGTGAGACCCAATTGTACAAAGTGCTAGGTATACGAAAAACTGCCAGTGCAGTGATAATACTCTTTTCACTTCAATTGTTGCGCACCGGCATAAAACTACAGACGTAACGGAAGAAAAACATGTGTAGTTGCACACACGTCCTACATAAACATATATTTTACCTAGTGAGGAGTAGCGAACGTGTATTAACTAACGACTATAGGAGAATTACGAAAAATACAGCAAGCCCATACGAGATATGAGGTACTCGTTTTCGAACCGAACTATTCAAAACATTAACATGAGAAGGGGGAATTCTCGACTTACCACCGTATTTCCATGAATTATATTGATGTATTTCACGTAATGAATCAAACAACAGGACAAACAAGTCAGTTACCCACCTCGGTTCTTTGTACAGTTCGCTGATCTTTGCCATGAGTTGTTCGGTATCTACGAGCCAATGTCTCAGATGTCGTCTTATTCGACCGACGTGGAATGTTTCCGGATCCGGCCCATACAACCAGCACATCGAAAGGCTGCAACACGTCGAATAAGTGAACTAAAAATATGATTTTCACCTTACACAACGGTTACAGCCGAATAGACCTTTGAACCCTCCTAAAATATCAGCAACCTATGCTATTTTCCGAATTATGTCGACTATTTCGACAATTTGACTGAAGTATGAACTATCTGTTAATATAAATTTCATTTTACCACAGTAACTAACAAGGAAATTGATCATCGTGTAACATTTTACAAAAAGAGGCAGAGAGAAACAAAAATTACCTTCGTGCGATCCATGTGGCTGCGAACATTCGGCGGAACCATGGCTTCTTTCTCCCAACTGTAGGCAACCTTGAGGGATAAAATGTTATTCTTCGCTTCACATTGATGCCATACAGTAAAACACGAAAAAAGTTTGAACTTGCTGGCTTACAGCATACTTTAGTTATAACAATTAATTAAAGGGGATTAAACTGCATTAACATTATTCGAGGTCGGAATTATGACTTAAATTTTGGATATTTTTGAATATATTTAACTGTTCTCAAATATAAGTGTAGTTTGTTTCGCAAATGCTGTACTGAGAAATGAGAGAGCAATATGAAGATTAGAATGCACATATAGTTCAGCGAAAGAACACTAATTTGATCTCGGGGCCCTTTCTAGAACAGCCCAAAAACTGTAACAGAGGGGTAAAGGAATGAAAAAGAATGTAACTGATATGATTGGAGTGGATTTAGATGAAAAATGACTCAACTAAGAGTGAGGTAAAACAAAAGATGAAAAGATTTTCGCAAAAAAAAGATTTCATGTCAGCGAAATTTAACTGTTTTTGTTTTCTTTACAACTCGTTTTCAAATAAAACAATAAAATGAGCCAATGAAAAAAGCAAACCGTCACTTGGAGTGATTGGCAAAGTATGATCAAACTGTTCAATCGATAAGCCGGCCCATGGTGATGCGCGGCGGCGCGCTTTGATGTATCGCGTAAACAAAGTGTGGACGGTCCGTGGACCAAAAAGTGGACGGTCCCTGGACGAATTTTGACTATTTTCGTCCACGGACCGTCCACCCCAGTGCCTGAGAAACTGAACTGACCATAAAAACGAAAGAAAGAAGGGATAGTCTATATACCACAGGGAATCCGAGCTTTGGATTGGAGATCTGAAAGAAAGAAATTTATCTGAATCGATTGCGCAGAAAATAGCCTTCACCACAAAAACCAACAAAGAGATCATAATAACAAAGAATGTGTATATTTATAAAATATAAAAAAGAAGCTCAAAAATGAAAATGTGTTTCAGTTGTACGCATTATTACGTTTTCCCTTGGCGCCCCGTTTCGGTCTACCGTAATCTGCCAGCCGGGTGGAAATATAAATAAATTTTTGCTAATTTCAAAACTGTCCGTGATGCTAAAGCTTATCCCCAATAATAGTTAACTATGCTGTCAATATGCACAAAAAATCAACAAACAAATGCTCTCAGTGAAATCAACAGCGAAATCAGTAAATTCTGTGTACTTCTGCAGTTGAAAATTATGAAAATCTAGAAAAACGAAACCTCTCATAATTGAGAAATTTCTGAACTTCATAAAACAGGAAACACAATGAATCCAGCTTAGAAACCAACCAAACCTTCGGAAACAGGTTGGAATAATATATTCCGAAAGTGCCATTGACTAAAAGTGCACGTTCTTGATAGTAACAGGAAAACCAACCAGTTAGCCAAAATTTTATCCGAAGCCTCCATTCCAAGTCTACTCCCAGTGCCGGTGGTTGGAAAGCTGGTCAGGTACTATTTTTCGCTTTTGGTGACCTACTCAGATTCATCTGTAGTTTGAGAATCTTTTCCATCTAGTCGTATAGAATATTTGTGGAACATTCAGAAAGTGAACAGCGTGATCTTCATTCAACTAAGTTCCTTCGGATTCCTTCTGAGCGAGCGTATTGTTCAGCTGTGTGCTTCGGTTTTGAGCTCCCTTTGAGTTTGCAACGGACTGAAAGTTTTCAAATCATACTGTAGGTGTCTAAGTTTGAAATTAAAAATACTATATTCGGCTAGAATAAGACACCGGTCATTCTGAGGAAATTTCATTGAATAACATTATTGATTTTTCAGATGAAGTTTCTCGTACTCCTTCTTCTACCCTGTTTTTCCACTCAGCTCTCACGGGACCGTTATGTTTTGTCAAATAAACAAAACAGCCTGCTCCAGGAGACCTGCGGACGTAAGTGTCGTTCATAGTCGACATCAATCTTACGCCTACAGTACTATCCTACTTCTAATAGCCTACATTACGCTTATAGTACAGTATCAATCCTACAGTAATCATACGAACTGTCCATGACTTTTTCAGCCCACTCTTTGACGTTGTCGGAAATATTTCCAGAAACTTTTTTATAATAGGGAATCGGAATCCGATGCGAAATCCCTAACATTTTCGAACTGGAGGGTTTGGGTTCAAACTGTAGTGAAAGTCTCCGTAGGTATCAGAAGTCTATATTACACAAATACAGTATTAGACAAAAAAAACATTGGCATCTGTAGCGTAGTTGTACAGTTAGTTCAGCTCAAAGTTGGGCTTTCGACACTTTGCTACGGTGATAGGCATTTCAAATCTAGGTTGAGTTCGACTTGTTTTCAAAAACTGTTTCCAATGTACCGTAGTTATTATAGATTTTTTTCGGGTGGTCTGTCAGTTTTTTTCCAAAACTATACCGGAAACTTATTCAGGAAAAAACTGACAGGATTCACGTGTTTTTTCCTGACTAGGCATAGTTTTCAAGTAGAAAACCTGTTAAATTCGGTTGACGTGAAACTGCTCATTTGTTAAAGGAACTGAAAAGTTCGAAACTGAGAAATTTGATATGGAATTTTTATTTTGGGAATACACATGAAGCTTCTTCAAGAGTTTTTTTACAGGTCGACGCATGCACAGCCATGGCTCAGGTTGGTTTCGTGCTTCATTTTGCCGGTTCTACCCAACAAAAAACATTGTTGGGGTATACAAAACGAATGTTGTTCTGACGTGTACAAAAGGAATATTGTTCACTGACATATTAATAGTAATATCTTAATAGAATAATAATGGTTTATTTGTTCGTACGAGAACAAAATTCAAGCAGAAATGAACTAATTGCATTAACTCAAGAAACGGAAGGAATAGAATAGAATCCAATTAACTATTACAAAACTGTGACATAAAGTTAGTGGGACATGTATAACCTAGAGTGTCTAAAAGATTCATGATTTGTATTTTCCGTTACAGATGGCCCAGTCGTTTCCATAACCTATGCTCCGAAATGGTATCCCGAAATGCCGGAATCTGAAGTTGGTGAGTTGAGATCAAGCCATTTTTTTATTGAATCTCTACTACAAATAAGACAAATCTTTCAACAAATCATAAAATCAGTAATCGAAATTGGAACTACTAATCTGGATTAAGGAACATTTTTATTATCAAAAGAGGCAAGCGCCAGCTGAACGCCTGCAGAACCCTGCTCGAAAATGAGCATGCAGCAAATACATAACAACTTGGGTCTTAGGAGCACTGTTCAATTCCTCCGTCAATAATTTATGTTTTGTTGTTTTTTTTTCTTGCAAATCTATGTAAAACACTAATTTTTTGTTCAGAAAGTGTCCAGGAGGTTGTCTGCAGTGGCGTCATAATTTCTTCTCGTCACATCCTGACTGCTGCCAGCTGTTTGGGGGAAATCACATCCAATTGCAAGATGTATGATTTTAAGTTACTGAAGAACTCATAATATTGGTTTTCAAAGTTATTTTTGTTGTAAAAAATCAAGTGTATATTCAGAAAAGGCCCCACAAGGCTAGGTTATTAATTTCAGCCACGATATTAGGTGGCGGAGACATAGTATTCCTTCCCCACCAAGACAGTAAAGGACTGAGTCGATTGCTTTATTGTGGTGGTAGCGTGTATTTTTGTTTGGCATGAATGTCGATTTAAGTTCATGAAAAGTTAGTGTATCCGTTTCCCTTTTTTTTGAGTTTTAGTTATCATAACATTACACTTTCCCCATACTAATATAGCAACGTAACTTCTTCTTTTTCTATTTCAACCTATAAATCTTCAACATTCTTCAAACTCATATTAGCTCTTAATTCATTTTTATGATCTAAACTTAATAACTGAACTTTTAACGTTAACTTTTATTTGATTTCCAGAATCAAAGATGTTGAGCGAAAGAACATGCCCCGTTACCGTGTCTACGCCGGATCGAAGTGTGGAGATCCCAAAACCTGCAACAAACGTGCAGCGAAAAAGAGACAAATGAGAAAAGTTTCCAGGGTACGAATTTCAGAACTCAGAAAAACAAACTTTCTGACATTCTCTTTGATTTGTCCAAAAAGTGAATGTATGAGTTTCGGTTCGGGGAACATTGACTTTTTACCCCCCACCTTTCTGAATTTGTATTGCGTTTGGGGAATTGTAGTTTGACCCCCCCCCACCGGGGGGTTATAATTCAATTTATCACCTGCAATACAAAAGTTTGAGGGTGGGGGGTAAAAAGTAAACTTTTCCGGTATTGAGATTCAGCCCCCCACTCGTTGAAGTTTGACCCCCCACCATTGAAGTTCTCCCCCCGCCGACCCAAGTAGGGGTAAATAGTAAATGTCGAAGTTGAATTTTGACCCCCCCCCCCTGTCCTAGATTTTCAGGTTTTAGCTTGGGTGGGGGGTTGAAGTGCTACGGGGGGGGGGACTCAACTAAAGTGGGGGGCGATACTTCAATTTTCCCTGAATCGTTATATACTTGAAGAGTCATGTAAAGTTAGCATTCTAATGAGGCATCGTACACTTTGTCACTGTACGTTTCTGAGTGCAATTGACTAACAGTATAGTACGCTCTGTCTGTGTATATAGAGTTCGCTCTTTGCAAAGCATGCCGGTAGGTTGCCTTATGCCGATGCGTGTCTAGTTCGATCTCTTTGAATTTCTGTTGAACGTTTTGAATTATGGCGGATCTACAGATCAAGCTACGAATTACTCCTGATTGTTCAGGCCTACATTCCCTCGTTCCACATGCCCACCAACTGCCGAGGTCCAATGGGAGATGTCGCGGTTTTCGAGTTGGAGCACGATTTGGATTTGACCCAACACGTCTGGTCCGCCTGTCTACCCAGTGGGTTGTTTTATCGAGCATTAGGCTATTTGCACGCATATAAGGCTTGTTCATAATATATTACTGAAAATGCGGTCTTCGTTCTACGTATAAAATATAACGCTTTATATTGTCAAACTTCACCTTAAACAGAAGAAGAATGCAACTTTCACAGTTTTCAATGTTCAGGTCTTACTCTATGAAAAGTGTTCCGTAACACGTTGACAACCGGTTTAGATTTCAACCGGGCAATATGAGGCCGTATGTAAGAGTATCCGAGCGTGCAGACAACATCCTCGTTCGGTATTCATTGTCAATACCATACAAAAGGCTTGATTTTTCCCTAAGTAGATAACAGCGGAAATCGAATCGGCACGCTGCCAAGGACTCATTCGCAAGGTACCAAACATCTACACTGAACCGAACTTTCAAATTCTACTAACACTTTTCCAATTAATGTTGTAATAAGTATAATTTTCAGCACCTCCGATTGTTTACGCTTTGGACAACCCAGCAGCCAATGGAAAATCGAATATAATGTATTCCGGATTCTCTGCCGATACCGTGAGAGTTGAGTGGGGAGTATGAACGAAATCATACTAGAAGTCAATTGAATGGTTCACTGAAGTTAGCATTCCAATGAGGCATCATGCATTTTTTCATTGCACGTCTGAGTTCTGCTGTGTCTAACAAATGGCACGTGACTGTGCGATTGACTAAAAGGTATAGACGGACGCGATAAAGTTCTGAGGTTCGATTAGTCCAACGATCGGCACCATAAACTGATTCAATCTACTTATCCCAAAAGTTCATATTTCCACTTAAAAGTAAGACGTTGAAGGATTGAAACTTTCTAGGTGAACTCAGTATCATGTAGAGAATGACCAAGTGTTTGAGCAGCACATACTTCGTACTTGTTGGTTCGAAAAAGTGAACCCATACATTGTTCCGCATAACTCGTTTGTGTGTAGTATTGCTTGTCAACATGATAATAAGATGCTGTGCTACTATCTTGTTTTACGATTCTAATTCTTTCTCTGTTCGTATTCATCTAGTTCATCTCATTTCGTAATTGAAGCCCCTTGCAGACCACTTCACCCACAATAGCAGAACTGTTAGCGTTCTGAAGATATTGCAGCCTATTTGATGCAACTCTACTAAATAGAGTGACTGAGTATGTGGTTGTAGTTTGATCTCGATACGTCATAATTGAGTAATTAGACCGAAAAGTAATTAGATCAAACTAACTATGAACAATAAACTATAAACTAACTACAAACCATACCATTGTCATTATAGACCGCTTCACCCACAAGAACAAGACTGTTAGCGTGCTGAAGAGAAAGGTGGCCGCGTTGGCTGAATGTAAACAAGGAGAGCATTTAGATCGAGTCTGCGCTGACAGCGAATATCCCGTCATGTGTAAAAAGGTATTAATTTTCATTCATTACAACAGAATTGACTTAAATTGAAATCAATTGGGGTGAAAAATGAGAATCTACAGCTTTACGGGCTACAACGCAATTGAACCAATTCTGCGCCGAACGCGAGTATCCCGTCATTAAGGGAATGACCAAATCACAATTGTAGTTTGTTCTCGATACACAAGTTCACGAAGTTTGAAAGAAAATAAACGAGATCAAACTACAAACACTGCGGGATCAGGGAACTTACTCAGTGGCTAGCTTTCGGGAAAAGCGAACCGCGACAGCGAGTATCCCGTCATGTGTAAAGAGGTTTGCTTTACTACATTTATACTACATTCCCTCTAGTTCTACAGTACTTCAGTGGACTCCCGCTCCCTTCAGGGAGCGATGCCCCCATCTCGATTTCTTTGTAGTTTGATCCCGTTTCAAGTGCGTACAAAAGTAGAATTCGTACTGTGAGAATGAGCAGATAACATGCAATGAATACCACGCCAATGTAGTTGCTTAAACGTTGAGGAACTGTTGAAATAACGTTCGAGTTCTTCAGGGAGGGTGAACGTTTTGTCATTCAATTGCCTGTCTTTTATAGTGAATGCCAATTTTATGAATTTCTCGCCGGAATCGAACTGCGAGCGAAATATTCCTAGCAGGGCGCTATTAAATGAGATATCCATCAAGCTCTGGAATCCAAGACATGCATGCGTACACAGCGAAAAGTGAGATACACAGTACCCTCCCGTCTTTCCGTCGGCGACTACTATACACTGAAAGTTTCGTGGATATTGAACCATTTTATTTATTTTTCATTTAATCTTTTTTCAGAACAATCTCGGTGGCGGTCTATTTTCCGCTCACAAGTCTGACAAATCCGATGAACATCGCAACTACGCCATCGGAGTTGCAATTAAAGCGCATAGGTGCGGCGAAGAGGCACCCCGAGCCATGCATTGGGAAAAACGTGAGTGATGTTATCGCCATTTTCCCCATAAAGCCACAACGGTTTGACAACTCCTATATAATCGAGTTGTAGTTTGTAGTACATCGAGTTGTAGTTTGTAGTTTGGTCTCGATTTACCATACACACTTCATATCATACGTATTTTACCCCGTAAGCGAGATCAAACGACAAACCCACCAGAAAAGTGCAGCGACGATGCACCCAGAGCCATGCATTGAGAGAAACGTGGGTGATCTAGAGTTCAGCATATTAAACTCTGTAGTTTGGTCTCGAATTAGAATAGAAAAGAACTTATTTGCGACTAAACATGTGACTTTCCACATAGTATGTGGCACTACACATAAATGAATGAAGGGAAAAGTTGAGAAGAAAGAGAACACCTCACACATGCTATTTCTATGTGCTCACCCTTTGCGGTGATACACTTTTTGGAAAATAGTGCGCGCAACGAGAGACGCGGGATGAGATATATGTGCCGGGATACAATAAACGCTTGTTATAGAAATAATGAACAACACCGCCATGTACACCCGTGTCTTCGAGCACACTGAGTGGATTTGTTTGGCTACGGGAATCTGTTCTGATCTGGCTGATATCAAAAAGTACGTTCAATATTCGTGATAGTGATCAATTGCACGTCTCGTGAAATATGTTAAGCACAGCAGAACTCCAAAACGGGCAATGACAACGATTCTTTATTGGAATACTAACTTTAGGTGACTATTCAATTGCCTTCTAGTATACCATCTGCCTTTGTCACGTAGCTATGTAATTGGTTGAAGAAGGCGAATAAGAGATTGCAATTTTTTTTTATTTTTCTTGACCACCCGACTCTTCCCGAACCAGGATCGAACCGATTCTTTCCGAATAATGTGGTTCGTTCCAGGATCCAACCAGATTTGAGCTCAAAATGGTTGAACCGAACCAATTAAAACTTTCTATGTTTCCAGAGTGCAACTCATCAACGATCTACCCCCTACATCTCGTCCCCGTGAGGTTATTGAACTGGGTCCCTTGGACTATGAACGAAGTTTTGCTGCTTAGATAGACGTATAAAGCTATTCATTCCAGCCGAATAAAGTCACAGTTATGAATTCAATTGAAAAATACACAAAATTTACTATTAACACTCTTAAGGTTAAGAAAAGTTACAAAACTTCAAACGAAAACTATCGTGTAGTATGCAATTTAGCTGAAGTGCAGAACAACTGCATAAAAGTGAAGAAAAAGTTAAATAATCAAAGATGAAATGAAATGACAAAAAATATTTATCATCATATCATCATGAGAGCTAAACTGCGTTTCAATCAAGGATGTATAACTGCTCGGGCTCCTGAAACAAAACAAAATAAACGTTTTGTTTCAATTTGGGAGAACTGTTTTTGTGAAAGTTCGTGTGTCCAGCTGCAACATTGTGTATTGAATGAAGAAGTCTACGAGAGATATGAAAATTCTTCTTTTATCGCAAACTTCAAAACTTCAATCAAACATCCATAAGTTCAAAAAACTCACGTAATCAATACTGAGAGCCTCGAGAACTGTCAGCATTTGTTGCATTGTACAACGCTGTCCCGGTTCGCCTATCCAGGCACTGAAAAATATTGTATGTCACTTATTTGTCAATCACATGTATTTATTTGTTTCAGTGTTAGTGTGATTTTAATATAGAGCTTTCAAGACAACTCGATGACAATATAGCCAGTTTCAAGCGTTCATGAACCTTACATCATGAATTCGACTATTACAGAATGTTTGAACTCGGAAATACTAATTTTCTCATAACACGCTCGCTAACACGATTGAAAAACTCATCAAACTCTCGACAATTCCTATATGAAATGAGCTTGTAGCATCTCCAAAACATTTTTTTTCTGCGATCCAAGATTTTTATGATAATCATTCACAAATTGTGATTGGTTGTCGTATGTCTGTGTGAATTGAGAAACGAATTTGACTTCGCCAACCTCTCAATAAGTTCTCGAACGGGTGCGTCCACCAGAGGAGACGTTATTTCGGGACGAACATTATTCATGATATTGCTCTGCCAGAGCAGAGAGTTGGTATGCGTGGCGGCATATCTGAAAAAAAATATGTTAGAAATGTGTCTGATATCTAGTGAGATCATAAGATCATACAAGTTAGTCCTTTTATTTCTACTATAAATCCTACGGTAGGGACGCAAGCGTTTAGTTCCTTTAAATTATGTGATTGCTATCAAAAACTCAAGACTAGCCAACACATCTCTGGTTGAACCGTACTATTTCATGTTCTCTGAAATTAAAAACGGAGTTGTTTACCAAGTTTCGCTAAAAATCGAGGTTGTGAATCAAGGTTCAAACTTTTCACCGAGAACTTGTCGCGCAATTGTGCGCCAATCTTTAATTTCACAACTTTATATCAACTAGTGACCAATCTGGTAAAACCTTGGTAAACAACTCTGTTTTTAACTTCATAGTTGTGTCTCTAGGAAAACAATATTGAGAAACGGTGGTTCCACGACGGAAACCATACTTCCTGTGATAGGCCTCCCATATTGTTATGGCGAAACTGAAGACGTCGCACTTGTGGTCGTAATTGGTGCCGCCCATTACTTCGGGCGCCATGTAGAGCACACTTCCGATACTGAAACGGAATCATTGAACCTATTATTACATTTGGTCGCAATATTTTGAATGTGATCTCTGGCAGAGTGTTAACGAAAACAGACCATACTCTCATAGACATCTGCGCCTGTTAAAAGCGCCTACAAAAGCGAAGGAACATGGAAGTCAATGAGACCGCAGACTGGTTTGGATAGTCTACGTCTCTCTGATCTGCGCAGTCTCTCGGCGTGCTCGTCCTAAGAATGGCTTGATAGTTGGCAGAAATTGTCTGAACGGCAGAAGTTGCTAAAAATACTAAATCTGCTCAATGGTAAGTTCAAGATTCACACAATACTATCAACGTACTTCTGCGTCATCGTGGGCGCCTGATTCCTCGCCAGACCAAAATCGCAAATCTTGAGCTTCGTGCAGTGATTGGAGAGCACCAGACTGAAAATGGTTGGATAGAAATATAATTTGAAGTTATTTTGAACTTCCTCAAAAACATTCCACGCAAAACTCAAAATCGTTTTGCAACAGTTCTCGAACTCAACTGTTTCCGTCACTTGAAGTGGTTGAATAGAGTAAGAATAACAAGTTATCTGGTAGATCAAATTTGGTTCATTCTGTTTCTCGACATTTGTTTTAATTTCATGACAAAATTTTGTTAACTCTTTCACAGGATCTATAGGAGGCGCCTCAGTTAGCAATGTGTCATCTCGTTGGTTTTTGAATGAACTTACCCATCAGAATCGATAAAACAGTGTTCACTAGGTTCACCTAAAATTGCCACCGCGTTAGGATCGTAGACTGTACCATGTATACCAGCCGTATGCATGAAAAATCCGGGTTGGGATGTTATCCCGACCTTAACGGGCTGGGAAATAGCCGAATGAGATCTGGATAGCATGTCAACCCGGCCCGGGATGTTTCATGCATACGGCCTAAGAACTCACTTAGCTGGTTTGACATCTCTATGGATGACATTGTGTGAATGGCAGAATGCCAACGCCCTCGCGGCCTGAACCGCCCAGTTGATCACGTGTCTGCCTTCGTAGACTTTTGTAGGGTCACGGGTTACTGGAAGTATTGCAAAGGTGAACGGTAATTGCCGCTCTCTGAAAGGACATAGATAGAAATGGGATAATGTTTACAATCTATTTCCAACCGAATTTTGAGTTTAACCGCACTTTGCGAATGAAGTAGGTATAAATGAGATCAGTTCTTCCTTCCGGTCCATTTTGGATTTTCAAACTTACCATCGTAGACACTTCTATCGCACATGTACTCCATGACATAGCCGATAAGGTTCGTGTTATCCGGAGTTTCGAACAGAAATCCATGAAAGGCGAGGATGTTGGGATGGTGAGATAACTGAAACTTATTGGTAAAAACACGATAACCTTAACAATAATGGTTATGATAGTGATATTTATTCTGGAACTATTCAGTCATGTATTACTTTATTGAAAAAAAAAAACTATATATTCAAACAACCAAAACATAGTACACCTCTATTTCCCGTATATTGACCACGTGGGCTTGTTTGGTCCTTCAAACTAAGTCTGTTAGTCGAGTCTAGAGTCTACGAAAAATCTAGTTCGAGTTGGTTGCGTTTCGGAAACTGGAAATCATCTGAATTTCGAATCAAAGAGTTTTTGGGAGGGTATAATAATCACCATCTAACCGAATGCTGATGCTTGTTCTCCAATGGAAAACGTTTCTTTTTAGGTGGTTGTGATCTCAGTCTACAAACACAGCGGTTTGAAGCGATTTTTGTAGTATCGTGTTTGTAGTTTGCTCTAGTTGATTTTCACACCAAATTTGTGAACTATGTTCGAGATCAAACTACAACGAGGACTTGGGCACTAGCTATGGAATTATAAATTTTTGTCCTTCGCCGGAATCGAACCTGCGAGCAAAAGATTTGTAGTTGGGCGCTAATCACCGCGCTACAAAATACATAATCGCCAGACGTAGAAATCAGAGACATGTGTGCTTGAACAGAAAAAAATGAGATATACAGCATCTTCCCGCTTTTTCGTTAGCAACGACTATCTTGCTCCCCATCTTTTTTTTGAGCCACTCACCTTCAAATCTGCCGTCAGCTCCCGGGTTTCGACCTCAGCGCGAGTGTTCACTCTTCTCGCGAATCGCTTCACCGCTACAGTTCTAAAAAAAAGAAAGTTTTCTTGTATTGTTCACAACTTCAAATTTTATTGTTGTTGTTTATCTAGTCTTTGGTTTCGTCTTGCGAAATAGTGTTTTCGTGCCTTCCAGTGCTTTCAACAGATTGATAACTTATCTTTGAGATGCAATAGCGCCATTATTTTACGATTAGTCCATTCAATTCTTTGATGTTTAACAGAAATACTGATAAAAACCATGAATGAAAAATTGTGAGAAAGTAGAGGAAGGCAAGTGTTGTTGAAGAAAAACATACACACACAAACACAATCAATGGCGTCACGCTTGCTTCATGTATCTCTCTTTCTCCTTCTCTTCTTTCACTCCTCTCTCTCTCTCTCTACCCCTTTCTCTTTCTCTCTCTCTCTCTCTTTTTAATTTTCTCTCTTTCTCTTTTCCTTGGCACTTTTTTCTCTCCCTCCCTCTCCCGCTCTCTTTTTTTCCTCTTTCTGTTTTTCTCGCCTCTCTCTCCGTCTTCCTCTCTCTCTCTCCCTCCCTCTCCCTCCCTCAAACGTACCCAAAACCTGGCGCCCGTCTAACTTTGTGGACGAATCCGAACACCCCCTGCGCAATCGGTTGCCGAATGTCACCCAGCTCATTCAGGTAGAAATTCTGCAGCGCAAGTCCTTCGTTTTCTGTTCCTATAACGAGTATACGTTTTATCACTTAGATTATTATTATTATTATAATATTATACTTCAATCTCTGAAGTTTTTTGTGTGAACTTTTTATGGCGCGAATTGCGAGATCTTTCCATTAGAAGATAAATTGATCTTTTTCGTGGGCAGAATAGTAGCCTAAATACTTCTAACGGAGTGTTTATATTGCAGCTCATTGGAAAAAGTTAAGATATTGTCCACGGAGTGATCTCATAATACTTGAAAAAGTATTCGAAGCGCGCCAGAGAATTTTTAACATATTCAAGTGTTCTTCAAGGAACGATCGAGCTCGGAGAAAGTTTTCTGGATTTCATAAGAAGTAAACTATAATTGTGCTAGCAGATTGACTATTTTGAAAAACCAACCGTTAGCCATCCTTGTGTTGTGAATACAGAGACAGTGAAAAACGAGAGATAGCTGTGGTTTATATGCAGCTTCAAAACTACTGATAACGCTCTTCAATTTCTCACTGATAAACCCAACCGACGGTTGCGAAATATTTTCTCTATTGTGAAACAGATTAGCAGATTTTTACTTGGCGTACGAAACCTATGCGATACGCAGAAGTATTCGACAAATAACTCTAGTCAACGTGCTGTTTTTGTAGTTTGATTGCGGAGTTTTGGAGGAATTTTGCGCGTTGAAGCGTTCGAAGATCAAACTACAACAGGGGTTCGGTCATTGCCTGGGGTGGCGCGTACAAATAAGTTGTTACATTGGGTTAAATCCGCTCTTAATGTAAATATTTGTTTCAAAAAAAACAACAACAACTGAAAACTTGACGTCTTCCACTCAGAAACTAGTTCACATCACTCGCAACTAGTTGTGCTATTTTAATTTGGACGTATCAAGTCTTATCTGGCTTTAGTGCTTTTATTTATAAAGTAATTCAACTTGAGAACGGCACATTTTGCGTTTTTTCGGACTACGTACGGGATTAACTTTGATCTCGCTTCGTTCCGAAGAGGCCGGGGTAATCATAGGGTGTTATAGTTGTAGAGCAAGAATAGAATAGGATAGAATAGATTTATTCGTGATTCAACACGTGACATTCCACATTGTTGGATGTGGCACTCCGATTGGAGAAATAAAAGAAGAACAATTTGGATGATGAAAAGGGTAACGTGACCCTGTTACGCGCATAATGATTGCTGCCTTTTGAGATTGAACGGTGATTGTACCTGTTTTTGTAGGAGAATAATAGTATTTAGGAATCATTTTCGATGTTATACTGTATATCTCCCTTTATGATGTGTAAGAACAGAAATACGCTTTGTCGAGAACGCTGCTGTTCGCTTAGTTGGTATAGTGCGGCGTCCACGCCTTCCATACTTATGAGAGTGGTTCGAGTCTCAGATGAGGCGACTTTTTCATAAATTTGGCACGCACTATATCACCTAGGATCCTAGCGGCCTATATCAACTGAAAATCGTAACACTTAAACACTAGTCTTTTAGTTTTTGTCTGTGAGCGTTCACAACAGCTTTCACAGGAATTAATTGCGGCTTCGATTTCACTTCGTCATAAATCGGAGACTTTCCAGGGTTGTTTGAAGCATAGGCATTTTCTGCATAAGTTGTCATACAATAATTGTGAAACTTTAGTACAAAATAAATGAACTTTATTGCGAATAATTTAATCATCAGAACATTCGAATAGCAGAAAAAGTCACAGATGTATCGATTCGGAGCAGTCTTTTTTCTGTATTGGTGAGCTGCTAAAGTTCTAGCTGGTCCGGCTCCTGAAACAATGAGAATGACCCATTTCTCAAAATGTTTTCACACTTCAAATAAATCAATACCTAAGTTAACTCACATGTTTTGCCCGGGTTTAAAAAATCGAAATAACCCTCGGGTGACTTTGAGCAATTTACAAATATCACCCAATGATAGTTATTCTTTCTTTGTTGACTCTTTAAAAGGGAGCCTCAACAGTGTATGTTGTCATATCACGGCGTTCTCGCCTACAGTAATTTTTTCGATTAAACTTGTATTGAGCTCCGCCCACAAAGTTTACGTGGCGGGACACTGTATCCCACTGAAACTTGGCACGGTCAGAACATTATTTCGCTGCGTATCGCGCTTACATTCACGCAAATCATTTGCGGAGCGTCTAAGATCGAGGACGCGAGTTCCTTATTTGTTAAAGCTGTTGTTGAGAACGCCGTGCCATCCCGCTGTGTTTGTATATTGGTTTGGTGGCTTTTCGGTAAAAAAATCATAAATAATGGGGTGTGTCGACATCAAACTACAACGAAAACTAATGCACTCTCTACTATTTGCATTGTGAACTCACGTAACCATTACTAGCCGCCTCGAGTAGTGTCAGCATTTTCTGCATGGTGCAAGGCTCCTCGGGTTCACCTTTCCAGCCGCTGCAAGTTATTGTAAATTTAGTTTTGTCCAACCAAACTGAGAGACAATGGAGGCGAGGGCGCTGACAGTCTAAGAGAGCCTGCTTCTCTCTGATCTGCACGCTCAGTCGTAGAGTATAGTGCGTGCCAAACTAATAAAATATCCGCCTCATGTGAGACTCGAACCGAGAACCCAAAGTTGGGGAGGCGCGGACGCTAACCACTAAATCATCTGGGCGTATAGCAGCGTAGTTGACGAATTGTATATATGTGTTCTCGCACATCACAACATGAGATGTACAGTATACCTCCGCCTTTCTTTGAGCGACAACTAAATAGGACATGTTGTTACAAAACGAGTAAAAAAAGATGTTCGGGTGTTCACTGTGAACTTCAGATGTTTTAAATAGACAGGTGTGGATATTCAGTTATATTAGAGGTTACAGAATTATAGGTATAGACTCTTTCATCCCTACTGAGACTGCTACAGTATACAAAAGTTTCAATCCGATTAAACTACTTAAATGTTATCAGAAGTCTAAGGTCTACGCTTCTGACAAATGATCATGTTACCATGTTGCAGAGAATGTACCAAAATGTTCCGACAGAGATTAATTTAGCGTCAAGAAACAGTTATTGAAAAAATTGAATATGTACTGTAGGAGTCTCAGTATGAATGGTGTCGACTAAACCCGATCGACTGGAAATTGTTGATTGATTTAGCCTTTGGCTGTGAATTCTATATCTAACCTGGTTTTTGGGTAACCTTACCTTTTTTGGTAACTTCTTATTCAGGTTAGGTAACTACATTTTGCGTTAATAAAAAACCGGTTTTTCTGACCTGTCTGTTTTTTCTTGTGACCTGTTTTTCTAACGCAAAATGTGATTATTTTTGTTGGTGTGAACGGTAACCGGATTTTAGTTTTAGGTTACTTCCAGCTTACCTACTTGGTAACCGAAAAAATACCAAAAAAGGGTTAGGTTACCTGAAAACCCGGTTAGTTGTAGAATTCGCCGCCTCAGGTCTTACCTCTCGATAAGCTCACGGATTAGTGCGTCAGCCAGATTGGAAGTTATGTCCGGACGCACTCCTTCTCGCACTTCTTTCTCCCAACGAAATGAGTTGTCATGATCAGCCGCATGTCTGAAACGGTACCATAATAGAATAGAGATTTAAAGATGGACGATTATGGACCACTCCCAACGTTTTGGTCCTTTAAACTGCGACACATTTTTCAATTTCAGTTCAAAGAACCGATGACACGGGATTGGTCCACCTAATCGTCCTACTTTAACGGCAAAACGATACACTCAAGTTTAACCAGAAAAAGTCTGGAAAAAACTTTAAAACATTTTTTTTCTGTTCTGATTCATTGTTAATTTTTATTATCTCCTCACTGAACATTGGCGCGAGTATACATACCTTTTGTGGCAGATCTCCCAAATGGTCATGGCAAAACTATAAACGTCACACTTGTGGTCGTACTTCGTTCCGACCATAACTTCGGGAGCCATGTAGAGTTTACTTCCAATTCTGCAAAAACATTGATATACGTTTTACAAAATTATTATTTTTCTTCTTGCATAGTAATATGAGTGAGCCCGAAGGGGTTTCATGTATTTACAAACAAGGTATCCGTTTTTCTTGGAACACTCGTGAATGAATATCTTATTATACTTCTACTCCGACACACTTCTGCATCATAAACTAAAGAATTTAAAGTTAGCTCCGTGTGAGATTTGAACACACAACCAAAAACACGACTTCACATATTGAGCAATTCCGTTCTGCAGTTCGATGGTTGCTGTCCATACTCATCACGATTCGTCTCGTTTTCTCGTTTTCGTTTTAAGAATTTTTTTGACCTTTTCAAATTTTTCGTGAAACTCAAATTGAATCGGAACGGTTTCTATATATGCGCTCTGATCGAACGAAAATCGAGCCAAACTAGATATATGAAGAAATAAATCAATAAATCAGTATCGAACCTACTTTTGAGTCATCGATTCACCATGATTTCTCGCAAATCCAAAATCGCAAACCTTCAGTGTTGTGAAGTGGTGTGAGAGCACAAGACTGAAAAAAGTAGAATTTTTTTTCTCCCAATGTTAGTCAACTTGTTTGATGGTTATCAAACGACATGATTGAGAAAAGATGACTAAAAGTAGATGCAAAATAACCACGACTGTAGTCTGTAGTGTTCGCTCTGCCCAAATAAGGCCAACACGCTGTATGTAGCCTTGTCCGACTGTGAAAATCTTGTATTAGGATGTGTGTAAACTTCAGACTACAACCAAAATTTAGCCAATCCCGCTTTTCTATTCGTGCTTGTCAAAATTTTCCAAAACTCACTTGGCCGTTTTCACACCATCTCATTACACCGCTTGCCATTCATGCATTCATTATTCACGTTCTACTTTCAGTTCTCTCAATATGTACTTTTTACTATTCTATCACTTCTGAAGAACATTGCCAAAAATTTTAAACTAGCTTGGCCGGTTTGACATCCCTATGAATGACGTTGTGTGAATGACAAAACGCCAGTCCCCTCGCTGCTTGAACACACCAGTTGATCACGTGTTTGACTTCGTAGTTCATAGACTTGTCACCGGTCACTGAATCGTGATTGTTAGAGGAGTTGGAATCGAATGGTCGGCAATTTTCTTCCCGAGCCGCTTCTTCTCAAACCAAACCGAACCAAACCGATTGTTCCCGAACCAGTTGGTTCGGTAAGGAACCGAATCGTTTGCGTACTTAAACCGACATGAAAGTGAACCAAACCCTAATAAGCGTTACGCAGTCGACCATATTCAGCATTATTTACATGAATTGGTTCGGTTCCAACTTTGTTGGTCTAAAGTTCTGGAACGAACCAACTGATTCGGAAAGAGTCGGTTCGGGAAGGAATTCACCCGAATGTTCGAGTGCTTAGCGTCCGGCTGTCGCTTCACAGACCCGGTTTCGATTCCCGCTCGCCGCGGTATCTATCTGGCAGAGAATGCATCAGCTGGTAACAAAGCTCTCCCATATGTATGAGTTATTCACAGTAAAGTTACAAACACACGATTGAAATAGGCCGGACTTGGGCAGCAATCTTGAATTAGGCTGTTCTGGTTATTGAAGGATGAGATAGTAACCGTGTATATTATGCTAGAACGTACTTGATATTCACTTGTCAATCCCGCACCAAATGCAAAGTGTTATGTCAAAAATTGAACTGATAACGTTTATGATTATTGAAAAACTCACCATCATGAAGACTTCCATTGGACATATACTCCATGACAAATCCAATAGGGGCCTCCTAAGTATCTTGACTTTCGAAAAGAAATCCATGGAAAGCCAAGATATGAGGATGATGTGATAGCTAAAACGATAAAAATAAATACGTTGTTCAATAACATTTTTTCCATCAACGTTCATTTGTCTCTGACTGACAAAATTACCGCTGGTCTCGAATTATGTGTACTTTGTGGTCTGGTCAACGCTCACTCAATTGTTAACAAGGCGGCGTATAGTTCGTTTCATTCCCACTGAGACCCATTGGCATTGTGCCAAGATTTTCGGATGACTACTCAGAACGATTGGCGCCAATTTTCTTCGATTGGCCAGCTACAAAAGCGAGAGAGTGTACAGGTCAATGAGGCCGCAGACATCTGAGTTTCTCTGACCTGCACACTCTCTCGCTCAGTCAATAAATAAGTGGCTGGCCAATTGGCTGGGAATTGTCTGAGTATTTCTCAGAGCAGACATAGGTATTCTCAGAAATTTTTGTATTTACGAGTTCTTAAGGAATTTTAATGGAAAAACCCTAAAGTGGTGAAAAATAACCTGGAAAATTCATTGGCACGTTGCCAAGTCTCAGTAGGAATGACCGGAACTATAGCAAACCATTCAACCTCATGATAAACTCATACGAGTTTCTCATGAGAATCTCATGAACACCTCATAAGCTTTTCGTTAACTTCCAATGTTGAAGCAGGGTAATCAATAGAATCTCATGAAAAGTTCGTGAGATAATCTTCATGACGTATCTGATGAGGCAAGAAACATAACATACTATTATAACTATAATTCAAAAAGGGACAAAGGACACATAAATCTTAAAAAATCAGTGAAAAAGCGAAAAAATCAATAATGGAATTAGTTAAAGCATATTGCGACAAGAATGTAACAGTCAACGTGAAATAATTTAGGCAAAGCCTCACGTCTGTTGCCTAATTCTGAACAAACGAAAACACGTCATATAAAACCCATGCTCTATACCAGAAGTAAATTAAATAGTCACGTGAAATTAGCATTCTAATGAGGAATCGTGCACTTTGTCATTGCACGTTTCTGAGTTCTACTTGTTTTACATGTTTTGCGTGACTGTACGATTGACTAACTGTTTAGTTCGTTTCCATTTTTTTTCAAATTACGGGCGTTCAACAAAATGCGTGCATTTGCAACCGAAATATGCTTGCCTCTCTGTTAAAGAAGGACGATTATGTGGTCCATTCGCAACGCTTCAGTCCTTTAATCCGCAATACATTTCTCAATTGCAGTTTAAAGGACCGTTGACACGGGATTGGTCCACATAATCGTCCTTCTTGAAGCTCAAACGACTCCGCTACTTTAGTTTGGAATGAATCTCACCGAGAAAATAATAATTTATACCTTTAAAGCCGCGGTCAGCTCTCGTACTTCTGACACAGCTCGAGTCTCCACCTTTCTTGAAAACAGTTTCACCGCCACAGTTCTAGAAAATTTCTTCCGGGGTTGTTCTACATCATGACTGGTTCGACAGCTATTTTCGGGTACAGTTATAACCACCACCCTTTTCTTCCTTCTCCTTTTGCGTGTATTCTCTCTTTTCTTTCTCTTACTTTTTCATGTAACTAACTTGAAGATATTTTGTTCATTCCGTAACTTCACTCGGGACTACCAGAACGTTTCCTGTCTCCCTCCCTTCCTCGCTCCCTCTTCCTCCATCTTTCTCTCTCTTCCATTCATCACTTCCCTCTCACTCTTTACCCCTCTCTCTCTCTCTCTCAATCTTTCCTTCTCTCATGCTTCCTCTCGATATCTCTCCCTGTCTCATTCTCTTTCTATCATTCTCCCTCTCTCGTGCTCTCTCTCGTTTTCTCTCCCTGTCTCATTATCTTTCTATCTTTCTTTCTCTCATGCTCCTTCTCCGCCTCCCTCTCTCTCATTCTCTCTCTAATTTCCTCTCTCCCACGCTCCTTCTACACCTTCTTCTCTCTCATGCTCTCTCTATTTCTCTCTCTCTCTCTCTCTCTCTCTCTCTCTCTCTCTCTCTCTCTCTCTCTCTCTCTCTCTCTCTCTCTCTCTCTCTCTCTCTCTCTTATGCCCCCCCCCCCCCTCTTTCAATCTTTCCTTCTCTCATGCTCCCTCTCGATTTTTCTCCCTGTCTCATTCTCTCTCTATCATTCTCCCTCTCTCGTGCTCTCTCTCGTTTTCTCTCCCTGTCTCATTATCTTTCTATCTTTCTCTCTCCCATGCTCCTTCTCCACATCCCTCTCTCTCATGCCCTCTCTGTTTCTCTCTTTCCCCTAAAACCCCCCCTCCCTCTGTCTTATCATCTTTCCATCTTCCTCCCACAAACGTACCCGAAACCAGGTGCCCGTCGAACTTTGTGCACGTTTCCAAAGACTCCGTGCCCGATAGGCTCGCCCAATTTCAGGTAATTTCGATAAAATTCTTGCAGCGCTATCCATTCTTCTTCTCCTGGAATTTTGAAGATATAGAATAGAACAGAATGGAATAGATTTATTCGCAATTTAACACGTGACTTTCACATAGTATGTGGCATCCCAAATGGGTAAATGGAGAGAAAAGTTGAGAAGAAAAAGGGTATGGTTACCCCGTTACGCGCACATAATATTATATGCAATTTAGCAGTGCTGGACGACGATGATTGAACCAAATTGTTTGTGGGACAATAGTTATCTTGAAAGATGGTCTCCGTCGCTTCAATGTGGACTCTTGTCGTTACAGTCGTGACACGTGACAGGTCTTTATTGGATTAATTTGATGTTAACAAGCTTTCTATGTTGTGAATCAATCGGTTTAATTTATATATCAGGTTTTCTTAAACGTCAGCGGAGTTCGTATGCATTAATGATCCGGTATCCTGATGCTCTGGTTGTTAAAAATTAAAAAGAGGTCGAAATTTCGAGTATTCAGTATTGGGAAATTTCAAGTTATAGATTTTTCAAAAAAGTATTCGAGTTTTGAGTTTGACTTTAATAACCACACACTACGTAGGATAGCAAATGTTTCATAGTTTTAGATGGCTCAGGTTGGGATATAATAGTGTTGTAAATGTCCACGCATTGTTATTCGACTTAGAACACTTTTTTCTTTCGTGAGAGATGACTTAATTACGTTTTATACAAAGCAAGAAACTAACCGTTGGCCATCTTTGGATTGTGAATGCAGCGACAGTGAAAAAAACTACAGATAACACTGGTTCACGCAGCTATACTACTGATAAGGCCCTTTCACAATTTAACCATTTCTCATATTAGTGATAAATATATTGAACAAACAATTGTGAAACATTTTCTGCATCCAGTCTGCACAAAAGTTCGTAAAAAATCGTAGCTAGGGATACGCAAGAAATGGAAAGTTCGTTCGTAGTGAATTTAGTTTACAAGTAAGTTTCTCAGAACCTGCTAGATAGATCGATTGACTTTTTGTAATTTTTGGCATGTTTGACCACATGTGAGGTTCTCTCATTACTCAGACAGAACCTGGGGCAGTTAGAGGGGGACATAAAGGGGCGTGGCTTATAAGGTCAGGCGTGGCCCGAAGAATCAATGCCATGCGCCAGTTTTTGAGTCTTCAATGCGGCAAAAGTACGGTTTTGAGTGGATGAAATTGAATTTTGAGTGAAAAAAAGAAAATTAGAGAGAAAATTAGATCTAAATGTATATATTTCCTCTTCTTTTGTTAAAAGATGAAGAAGTTTCGTTTTTAGAATCTGGGACTTAGGGGGGTACTTAGTCCGGAGTTCGTTACCGCAAGACTTGGTACCAGATTTTCCACGGCTAAGTCATTCGAGATTTGTCATAGTAGGAGCACTCACGATGTCGTGAGGCTATATCAAAGGATGTTCCAGCACAGTTGCTTTCTCATTTTGCAATGTCGCAGTTGTGTCTGAGTACGATTCCCCGGAATAACCTTTGGAAAACCGCTGTCGATGTTGGAGTCCCATATTGACCCACTCATTGTTCGCTTTTAGAATGGGTCTTCAGGTATTTTTACTGATTTCGCAGAGTATGTCATCATAGGCTTTGTCATTAAGTTTCATCATCAGCAACAGTTCTCACAATTTTATTTATTTATTTATTTATTCTACACAAAATGTGCAACGGGACAAATTGGAAAAGAGAGATCGATCGATGACTATAGAAAAAGAAGAAATGCTCAAGGCTCCCACGCTGTGGTAGGGTGCATTCAGTGGACGAGGCTGAGGGCGGGATTGAACGGAGGAGTTGCGGACTTGGTGCGGAGGTACCCCTGGTAGCAATATGGCTGCTACCAGCTACACCCACAACCGTTGCGGAGCGGAGCGGAGAAGATCGGAAATTCAATGCACCCCCTTCCCATTGAAAATGCGAATTTTCAATGGGAAGGGGGTGCATTGAATTTCCAAGTAAAAGATCGAACTGAGACAATTCGATATATATACTTTTCGTACTGGAATGTCCAATTCAAAGTTCTATTCTCAAAATTTCACCAACTTTTTCCTTACTGTCAGAGACACAGAGGATGATTTAGAGTGAATTAATATTGGTTGCGTGCATTTCTCTGACTCTCGTGCCTTTTGGGCTAACGACGTTAGCTAAGCTCGGCATTCGATGCAGCCCCCCTTTAATTTCTAAACATTTATGCTATGTGCAATCTGTCGAATCAGACAATCAACAAACGTTACTAGATGAGAGGTGTATTCGCTTCACCGATAGTGAGAGTCCTATCAACAATCATGAAAAAAATCCATTAGCTGATGAAATGGACAATGACTCAACGTATTATAAAAGATACAATTTATATTCATAGATCATTACTTAATCGATTATTATGATGTATACAATAATTAAATGAGATTGTAGCGTGAAATTTATAACATACAAACAACGTGACATTTGCACGTTTATGTTTTCTGAGGCATCAAACGCTTCACATTGTTGGTTAATTAAATTCTCGATTGAAACAGGGTTAATTCAACCTTTTTTAAAGATTAAAGACAGACAAGACAGGTAGAGATCAAAAACCAAACTAGAGTAACAATGCAATTTTTGACCAGACTGAGTTGGCAAAAATTTGCAACAAAATGTTATGGTTAGTTAAAATAAAATTAAACATTCGATTCTGGAAAAAAATTGAGTGATTTTGCATCTTCAGGTTCATTTAAGTCAATTTATGTTGGACCACGTGTCACCACATCAAATTACACTATATAAATAATCAACCAATCATTTTTCAAAAGAAAAACAAACAGAGATCACGAACGGAGAGTTGAATTAAGTAAATTATCCAAATAGTAACATTAGATGATGAGATTATAAATTATCTGGCTCGGGCGGGATTTGAACCACCGTACACGTTCGGCCGACGGTGATGCGATCCACTATACTAATTCGGGCTGTAGAACTAATAATTTGTACACAGAATAATAAAGATCTATAATAGGAAGTTAACTAAGACTGACAGTTGTGTGGTTCTCAATTCCAGAGAAAGTCGATACGGTGCATGTTGCTCCACCCCGCTGAGTTTGTAGTTTGATCCCACACATTTTACGTTCGAAAACCATAAACTATTGGGTGTATGGGTAAAACCAAAAAGATTCGGTCTCACCTATCGAACTGGTGATTGTACAAAACACAAAAAAGATCCACACTAGAACGTACCACTAACACCAACAAAAGAATAAAAAAGTTCAACAGCTAAATTGGCAATATTTCTAGAAGTTTCTTGTTCTCTCCGTGATCAGAGCAGCTCGAAGACAGGTTCTGTGATTGATGTGTACGTGAAATAGTCACGTCCGATGGGGTAGATGGTTTGGACCGCCCGTTACAGCTCTGATTCCGGAACAGGGAGGTCGCGGCGGGACCCATTTCCACGATCAGATTCTTCGATGCGGCAAACGACTGGTAGCTGCCGTGGCGGCGGAATGTCTGCAAATGAGATGCGTTCTACTCTTTTTAAATACATCAAAGAATTCTAGCTTTACAAAGCAGGCCTTCACAATCTCTTCTGTTTTCTGTGTTTGTAGTTTGATCATGTTGCTTCTCACTGCTGATCATGAAAATCGAACTACAAGTCAGGTATTGTCACCCACTATAGCTTTTCTGAAATGACGAGACCTTGTGGGTTGATGAGAGAAGTACTGTCATAAAAGTTTTAACAGAAAAATAGAACAACTCATGAGTGACAATGTATCACGCCTGTATGATTTCTAGAGTTTTGATGAAAACACAACATGAGAACAATTTGTCTGCTGTACAATAAGACTAGCTTGTGTTTCTATTTCAGGTAGCAATGCCTACAAAAGTTCATGAGATCACCCAATGAGTTATTGGTACGAGGTTCTGATGATATCCGATTGATTGCTACGCCACAACATTAGAAGTTCACGAGTAGCTAATAGGGTATCTCATGCGAAAATCATATGAGTTTCTCATGAGGTTGGAAGGATTTCAACGTCGCCTGTTACTGGGACAACTTTAAAATCAGTTATTTGGTGTGATCAAAATCATGTTTGTTTTTTTAGAAAACTTGAGCTTTTACAATAAGCTCACCTTCTCTTTGTTTTCGTCTCCACTCGATATCTTCGGACTGACAATGGGACTGGACCCTTTGTTATTTGATCGCATATCCTCACTTCGGTGGTTGGTGTAACCTGAAGAAAAATTATAAAAATAGGATTTTCAGATCAAACTTTTAATTACAATTACACAACTTTCTGTCGTTTGATTCTGCGAAAGAACCTCGTTCACTGTAATTGGGCAGACGTCTTGAACGGTGCACTGACTGAGGTCTCGGAATGATCACTAACAAGTCTCATGTGAAGTTGCACGCTGTATTAATGAGCAACAACAAAGTAATCCATGAGTTACACACTAACAGGCTGGCATGATTGGAACCAGTGTTGCGTGTTTGTTATCTACCAGAATTGAATTGAAAACCAGGTAAAACTCTCATAAACATGATAAAGTTATAAAGAAATGTGAACATTCTCTAAGATTTCTTACACACTTTGCGTTGCTATAGGATTTGTCAAACGGTTGTGGACACCGTAACATCGATTTTGTAAGGGGCGGGGTTTGGCGAGTTGCCAGCCAGTCTGCGTTCCATTGATCTCAACCGCTGGCAGATAATCAACGACCGCTCGCCCCGCATCGCTCAATTAATTGAACCCTCTGCTGTCTTTATGGGAAAAATGGCGACTATATGAGTGTCATAGTCATTGGATGACTCACCTGTAAACTCGCGTTTACGACAGAATGCCTTCACAACGTGAGATCTGTTGAAGAGGATGTAGATCCAGGGATTCACGCACGAGTTCAGGTTACCCAACGTCATCACGTACAAATAGACCGAGGGACCTAAAACATGGTCATTCCTAATCTTCTTCTACTGGTAGAGGAATGTAGTCCCATACGTTAGCATTTTTGGTTCTCTAATAAGCTCTGTGATTGTTGTGCTTTTGAGTTCGGGGTCATTTGGGGAATCGGAAGATATTTTGGCAAACAAGCCGTGGAGTCCAGACTAAAAGTCGAAAAGAGTTACGCCAAAAATTACCCATTTTGTAACAGAAACGTCATTTTTAATGTTAAAATGAGTGTGCTTCATTTTGCGACTGGCACTGAAATTAGAACTTCCACAATTTTGCAGAGAGAACCCTCCCACGCTGACATTATTTCGAATTGAATGAATACACTCCGTAATAACTCTGAATGACATTCAATCTAACTAGTTTGCTATTAAAAATGTCATAAGCTCTGCAAATGCGCTTTTCGGAGGAGATCGAAAACAAACTTTGGTTCTTGGAAAACTCTTTAAAAAGGGAATATCCTACTCAATGTCACTTGCTGCGTTCAAAGTGGCGTGAGTCACCGAAGTCCTTGTTATTCTCACATAAACTTTGATGTTTGATTTCAAAGTAGTACGACACGTGAAACGTTGCTGAGTTGTTTTTTCACGTTTTACGTGATTATTCTATTCTATTTTTCAAATTTGATAAAACCACGCAAATTTTCTTATTCACGAGAACTTACTGAGCATGAATGGCCAGACTGCCAGAAGTACGTTGACTACACAAAATGGCATCCACAGAAAGAAGTTGCAAACGATGATCGTCATGGTCAGGCGGACTGAAAAAAATAACAAGCCAGACTTTGATATGTAAGAATAGAACGACGGAAAAGTGCAACTTCAATTAAAGTTGAAATAGAGCCACAGAAAGCAACTATTTTGACCACCCATAGTCTCATGCTCGGAGCTCGGAGTGTTAATTGGTTTAACTACATGATCTAAACTTGTAGAAACACGGGTAGAAATCTTCAGCGTTCTTATAGAAAACGTTCAAATCGGTTCCAAATTTTCGTGAAAGTTACAAAAGTAAATGAATCGACCGAGAACCAACCAGTGTGTACTCGCTTCCGATCGAATTCCGAAGTTTGACGACGGAAACCGAACGATTTCTTCCGCAACGAATCAATGTAGTTTTGTGTGATTTTCCTGCAAACAAACATTAAATTACTGCAACGGAGAGGAAGTTTTGAAACTAAAAATAAAAAATTCTCCTTGGTTAGCTGGGCATCAATCTCAAGGTACTGTTGCTATTCTATTTCGCGTCTGGAAATTTACAATTTTGAGGATAGATACGAAACACGTTACGATTTGATGTGATCTGATAACTGCTATCTTAACTCTTGATTGACAAAGAAAAGTTTGTTTGAGAAACCATAAGAAATGTAGTCCGACTAAAATTTCATTTTTAGACGTTGAAGTTCTCAAACTCACCCCTTCAATGTGTCGGTCTTCTCCGTGGCAACTTTGGGTGCATGTGCACCCGAGATCCAAACGGCCTTGCACACTCGGTAGTAGAAGAAACCTGAAAGATGAAGAGAACATGAAAGATCACACTGTGAAATAAACTCGATTAGAACAACAAATAACTCGTACGTTCTTCAAAGCAAACGTATTCATTACATGACACTATAGCGTGCGTACGCCAGGACACAAATGAAATGGGTGAGTTTTTTATTATTGAAACTCATGTAAATAGAAAGTTCGATAGCAAGTCATATTGAACACTGTATTCACTACTGTTTTCCATAAGCTGCACTGGAAGAACTCGATGATGATGTCGTGCGCGGCGTACGTTTACACATACAGTACCCCGACGGGATTTCTTTCAACAATGACTGTAACACACATGCGAAAAAACATGGTGACAACAATGCGATAGCATTAATAGCATTTATTAAACTAATTCGGCCTAGAAGTTTTGTATTCATACTTTGAACTCTATCGAGAAATGGAAATAATTTTACCTGCCAAGATACACGGCAGCAACCATGCGATAGCGTTGAAAACGAGTACGTATATGTACTTGATAAGGGCGTTCTGTTGATGACCGTAGATGGTACCACACTCGTGTCCCACAACGTTGCGACGCGGTCTGAGAACAAAACAGTACTATAAAAATCAGAAAAAGTCACGTATAGTCGTCGCCAACGGAAATGCGGGAGGGTACTGTATATCTCAATTTCCGCTGTGTACGGACAGATGTATCCGATTCCAAAGTGTGTCTATGCTCTCTTGGCGCAGTGTTTAGCGCCCAGCTACTACTTTTTTGCTCACAGGTTCGATCCCGGCGATAGACGAAAATTAATAGATTTGGCCCCCTATATAGCTTGGAGAAACATCACAATTCATTAAAAATATAGGGTGCTGATATTATTTCACCCAATACATTTGATCAGAAATTTTACATCGTATTTGGAGAACAGCACACATCTATAGCCTTTCTGAGCCCTAATGCCAAGAGCTTCCGTTGATGTATGGAGCAATGTTGGCAAAATCTGTCTGGACTTTTCAGTACAGACAGGTGAGAGCATCATAGTTGAAAAACATGGTAATCTCAACAAATACAGTAAACACTTCTACTAATTTCTACGATACCAATAATTCTATACCTTTTAGTCCAGACAAATATCTGCGGGATGGAGAAGAGGAATGATAGGGTCCAGGCGACGGCTGCAAGACAGTTCGGACGACGATAGCGGGAGGCACGGAAATTGGCTAGGGGACGGCATATAGCCTTGAAAAGTCGATATAACTATTCAAATTCACAGCCAAAGTCACACATCGACGTTACGAAATTACGGTGAAGATTTCGTTCCCGTACCCAGCCAATACTTTTGTAACGTTTAACATGCGTGGTAGCAAACTCTGACAGGTTGAAGACCTCTGTTAGGTACGCAGCCTATTTTGTTTTGTCTAACGTATGGCTTGCTATGGTTTGGATGTGTATCATAAGTTTGGGAAGTTAATCAAGTATGATTCCGTGCGAGTCAAAGAAGCAGAAAAGGCGGAAATGTATGCGCAGATCAGAATTCATTACGCAAACAAGTCGTGTGATAATAAAGAGGGCTGAGAGTAGAAACAGAACAGAAAAGTTGAACTTTGTACGGTTTCTCACGTCTTACCGCTCAAAAGGTAGTTTTCTCGAAAGTGGGTTCGTAGATCACAGTTCGTAGATCAAGGATACGCAGATGTACCTGATATCGATCGGCGCTGATTGCCACCAGCAGAAAAGGACTGGCGTAGTGTGGCAACATCTGTGCGTAACGCATCAGTTTGCACATCCAGTCGGTTCCGTAAAATTCCGGATAAGTGAACTGAAAAGTGAATAAATTTAGACAAGAACGTTCCGGGCCGTTGTGCACTTTAGTGGTTCAAGAGTGAAAGAAACATCAGATTCACAATCTGAAACACTGAAGTATTAAAACATCGGTAACAGTTATTTATTGCTAGCGAAAACGGCCTAAAATTCCTTTCAAACCTTTTCTCCGCAAAAAGTGGAAGGTTAGATCAGTTCTCATATATCTTCTGCAAGTGAGTTCATTGTAGTTCTCGTATGCAATGATGAATGATGAAACTACAAGTAGGAACTGGTTACCCTTCTACGTGCCATTGTGAGAATTCCGGTCCCCAGGAATCTAATTACAATGTGTGATCAATCCACATCTAAAATCGGATTGTTGATCGACAAACCATTGTAAGAATCTCTGTCCCCAGAGAAAGCAGAGCGAAGAGTAGGTCGGCAGCACAGGTGTGCAGAAGAAGAAGCTGAAAACCGGGTTATTGTTTCGAACGATAACTTGTTGGTTCTTCTTTCTTATTTGTAGTTCGTGTCAAGAACAGCATGGTTGCGTATGGTTATTCAGTTCAGGCTTGCGAAAAGAACAATATCGAATCTCAATATCATTTTTCTCCAATTTCCGTCTGTGACTTCTGCACGTTTTCGAATGCAAAATAATGTAATCGATTCATCATTAACTATGATTTCTTCGAGGTCTGAACTGAACTTTTGGCCTAATCTGATGAAAAACATCAACCAAAATCACTTGTTGATCGACAAGTTTTCTGTAATTTATTATATCATCATGCTATTACGGAAACCATCACAGACCACATGCGTGAAATTACAGTAATCTCTGTCGTCTAATAATCAAATAGAACGGTCTTTTATCAACTACGTTCAAACTCGTGAAAAGCTTGCATAATCTGGCTCCCATCACACACAAACCAAGGCGAAACTGTTTGGCAGGCAAATCTGCTAACCACTGCACTACCTAGACTTATAAATATGAAAAACATTGGTAATTATTTGATTCAAAGTTCAGGAAAAACAAATTACCTGGACAGGAGAAATTCTTCTCCTCGACACGTGATTTCCACGTACAATGACGAAAAGTAGGAAAAGGTTTCCGAGTACGGATAGCGTAAAAACCACCGATTGATGCACAACCACGAACAGAATATGAGGTTGCATTCTGGAAGTATCGATTTCATTTACTGATTTATCGAGGTCCTCATACAGTTGCAGGAAATTTTCGAAGAGAACGGTAGTAAAAATGATGAGAACGTATGAAAAATATGAAGAACACGCTTGTATGGAGGACAATGTTTTGCACATAGTTTATATACAAATTTTCCCACTGAGCCAAAATACGTAAACACAAGAGTCTAATATATCTCTATTTTTCGAATTTGGACAACATTTCCGAATTTTAAAATTTCTGCCAACACGGAATTTTTTGAGATTGTGAGACTATTAGAATGACTATTATGTCAAAACTGGAAAACTCATCAGTGAGCACGAGAACAAAACAAGACATTCATAATGGATGTTCAATGACAAACCTTTGGTAGATAATTACTTCATTACCAGCGCAAAACTAGATCGACAAACCAGGAAGTACGTTATTATTCCTTAGCAGAACGGAAGTGCACGAGTTATCCCGGAACATCCGAGAGAAAGTAATTACTAATTATCTTATGAGATGATCGCTTGAGGTGCCTCGTGAGTAGGTTTTATGGGGTACTTTGGGAATCTAATGTTCACCAATATGGTTAAAGAAAAAATAGGTCCTGTGAGATCCCGGTTTCCGTGAGATTGCAATGCCGCCAGACTCTAAGTCATCTGAAATTTTACAGGATTATCAGAAAACACTCCTCAAACATCAGTGAAAAACTCAAGATCTATACTCGCATTTTGTAAGCTCACGTAGCCATGTAAGTTACATGAGCGAAATTTCTATAGAATAGAATTGAATAGATTCATTCGCGATTCAACACGTGATATTCCACATTTTTTAGTGTGGCACTCCGATTGGAGAAATAAAAGGGAAAAAATTTAGATGATGAAAAGGATATTGTGACCCTGTTCTATGAGAGAATTATTTTCTCTGGTTCCCCTGGTTCAATAGATTTCTCGCCCGCTTGTGAAACACAAAATAACCATTGAAAGTCAAATAACTTACATGGCTTGAGCTTGAAAACTGCGCCCATTGGTCATAAGACTTGTTCTTATACAAAGCAGGCTCATACGATATAGGTCGCGCTATAACGCGGTGTGTATAGTTTGATCACGTAATTTTTTGTGACCTACGACATGATTTTAGATCAAATTTTGTGACATACGACATATTTTTAGATCAAACTTAAAGTTCAATTGGTCGCTTTCTTAACATGGTACGATGCTAATGAGTGTTTGCGAAAAAAAATTGACCTCAAAAATTCTACTACGTTGACTTTTTCGAAGAACTTCATAATGCGCCCGACCATATCTGGACGAACTGTGATAAATAAAATTAGGTTAAAATAATATCAGATGAGATGGGTTCTAGAATCTTGAACTTTACGGGGTTCAAACCTATTGAGTTAATTTGCTACAGATAAAACGACGGAATGTTTTCCAAGAAGATGTGTTTTTTAGATAAAGTCTTGTTTACATATCTGAAGTTAAAAACCTAGTTTTTTTATCAAGGTTCGACGAAACCCAAGTTGTTAGTCAAGTATTAGACTTCTTACCAAGAACTTGGTGCACAATTGTGCACCAATCTTTGATTTCACGACTTGATATCAACTAGTGACCAATGTGGAAGGGCGAACATTGGTAAACAACTCGGTTAGTAACTTCAGAGATTTTCGTAAGCAGACAAGATTGCGGACATTGAGTTTAACCCTACTCACTGGGAGCAAAACATTGTTGTAGTTTGACTTCAGAAAATTCAACCGATCCGCAGCGAAATCAAACTACAAACACGGCGGGATAGGACGGAATGAATATTGGTAAGAGCGAACACTATAAGGTTCTTGATCAATTGTTCCCGGTTCGTTTTAGATCTATTAAATAACAATAGGAAGCTCTCGGCTTATTATGAACCTGACATTTGGCCAACAAAACTGTCATTTTTCATGAATGGAATGCATTTCTGAGTGGCTGAGCCAGCATAAAAAGACAGATTGTCATGACGTCGAAGTTCCGTCATGTCATCAAACAGAAGTCAAAAGTAAGGCCAATTATTTCTGTAGTTGATGAATGGGTCACTTGAAACTGAACATACTAAACGCGAGAAGGAGTTTTGCATTTCCTGTTAAAAAGTATCCAGATAATAATATGTGGAACATGACCACATTTTTCTAATTGTCGTCTCGCCATGTCCTTGGACAGACGTCAAAAGGAGATGTCAATCTATTTGTTCAGGTAGATGATGAATGAGTCATGTGAGAGAGAGAAACGTACACAAGCTCGCTGAATTCCAATCCGAGATGTACCAAGTGAAAATATTCAGAATTTGAAAACCCACACCATAAGCAGCACAGATGTTGAGTGCCCATTTTCTGATTTTCATCGGGTTTTCACGTGGTTAGATTGTTTATGGACATACAGCTTTGCACTTTCAACACTCGTTTGCAGGAATTTGGGATGTTGCAAGCAACTGAACTAGCGCTTTGGTTACAGTGAATATACGTAGGCCAGGAATTGCCGTACGTGATCTTACTGCATTCAAACAAGGCTTGTTTTCAGCAACTCGCATTTGGTTCCTACATAATTGGCACAGTTTATGTGCCAATTCTGAGAAAACAAGGCAAAATGGGAAACTGATCGTTTTCCCTAAATGTTGTTGTGTTTTATGCTTATTGTTGTTATGATGAATGAGATTAGCTTCATTTGGAATGAAGCGAAAAACACGCAAAACAATCTAATCGGTGCCCACATCTGGATCCTCCATATGAAAAAGAGACTGGAAAAAGTAGAAATGTGGTAAATGTGGAGTGACATGAAACCCGACAACCTAACTCGACCAACAGTATTAGGAAAGTGAAACTGACGAAATGTCTCGCTCCAGAGGGTTCGATCTACTTCTAAAACTAAAAGATTTCATTTCCAAAGTACAAACAACCTGGATTTTTGTAAAACTAGCGTGTTCTAAACCTTTCTAACGGAGTGATTCACCCTAATGTACGAGTAGCTCACTAGGTGTTCATGAGGTTCTCATGAGAAATCTCATGAGCGCATCTCATGAGATCAGACGACATTACTATCGCCCCAAAATAACTCGTGTAATTGAAATAGCGAGGGGGGGGGGGATACAGGTGATGTAATTTTCTGCTATGATGTAGCCGGAAACCGAGGTAACAAAGTTTGCACAGGTGGTAAATTTGTCATTTCCGTTGATCTATCTCAAAGTGGAAAATTTATCGAAACAGTGAGCAGCAAGGTTGTACTCCATTTTAATGACTTTTTACTTTTGGACCATATTTGGAGTATAACAGAGAGAGACACAGAGAGAGAGAGAGGGGGGGGGGAGAGACAGATAAAGAGTGGTCGCGTCTCTACGTGCACTTGTACAGTGCTGCAATTATGGTGACGGTGAGTATATCTGATGAAGTTAGTAGCGACGTGACTTGGCAATTTAGGAGAATACCATCGCAGAGTTGTAGTTTGAACTCGATACATGCTGCTATACTGTTTGGATTTTGACCAGAAGGCAACGGAATCAAACTACAAAAACACAACGGGATGAAGCATACACCATAGGAGCTGCTTTGGGGAGAGCGAATCCTAAATACCCTCAAGGTTACGTGACGTTTGCAAAACTAGTATAAAGCTCACACCTACTTCGTTACACTTTTGACACCTGTCAGTCAACATCAACTGACACGTTGGAAAAGTTGAAGAATAGGTGTGACCTACTTTCATTTGTAGCTTGATCTTCTATACAAAATATTTTAACTAGTTCGAGCGAACTGACTGGAGTAGATTAGTTATAGAGATTTGCAACCTCACTACGTTGAAGAGACCATTTTTTAGCAAAGTTTTGACGAATAGGTGTGACCTACTTTCATTTGTAGTATATATTTTCTACAATAAGATTCTACGAACAACCCAATTAGAGTAACTCAGCCACATAACGATGCAAGCAAGGTTTTGTTATACAGCTCTACAGCCAAACTATTCTGAGGTCGCGAAGATTGTGGTCTTCAGATGGTTAACGTACTTAACCAATTATTGAAATGTGTTTATAGCTATTTTGCTAACTTCATTGCTTCACAATTTCAATATAAGATAAATATAAAATGAAGTTATTCAAAGTTGACATAGATACACAAGAACAAATGAAATTGAATATAATATGAACATCAAAGCGAATACGTCTCAATCTACTCCAATGTACCAGACATAAAACCAATTAGTTCATTGCGAACTAGCCCGCAGTACACGGAATAGAATACTAATTTCATGTTGCATAAAATTCGAAGAACTCCAGGAGAGATAAACGACAGAAAATACGACGTAGTTCCAATGAGGAACAAGGAACAGAATCTTTGAGTTGGTAGGAAACTCAAAAAAGATAACCGAAAAGTTCAAAATATCTGAAAAATGTGTAAATGAAAGAAGTTACCCTACCGGCTCTCCATTGTGAACTTTTTTCTGCTGTGTATGAAGTCATAACGTCGTCGGCGCATCTTTTCTCAGTTCATCATTTTTTTGTCGAGAGAACGTATGTTTTCCATAGAAACATTCAGTCGGAATTTTATTGGCGCGTTGCCATGTTTGAGTGGAATATAATATAACGGAATATAATATAAAGCATCATCAGGAGAGTAGATGGACACGGAACTACAGGAAAACGTATAGATTGGTTGTAGTTTGCACCATAATTTACAAATTTTGACCGAAAAGAACGGGATCAAACTACAATTACAGTGTTATAGTCATACACCGTACCGGGTTGTTGTGTAATGAATGGTTCATATAACCTTTTCTTGCCAGGCGGCGTAGCAATCCCTCAAAAATCTCGTGAGATACCTCATGAAGTATTCGTGTGAGCCTCTCATGAGATTCTAATGATTGCTTTGCTACAACATTGAGAGTTCACGTGTAGCTCATGAGGTATCTCATGAGAAACTCATATGAACTTCTCATGAGATTGGAAGGTTTGCTACGCCGCCAGAAATGGGAGAACTAGAGAAAAACTTCTGTTTTTATATGCGGAAGTATTTACACGATATTTATGTGTTTTTCAACACCTTAAAAAGTTATGGAGTAAACATGTCAAGTTCATACACGCAAGCTGATCAAAAATGGATCACTGATGCAAGTAGACCGGGAATAGTCACGTCTGCTCCCACACTAGAAGTAAATTGCATAGTCACGTAATGTTAGTAATCTAATTAGGCATTGTGCACTTTGTCATTACACGTTTCTGAGTTCTGCTGTGTTGAACATTTTTCACGTGACTATGTGAGTGATTAACAGTGTAAATGCTTGTTCCTATTTAGAACATTCACGGAATATCGAAATCCTATGTATTTTTGCAGTGTAATGTAATGTTCGATTTTATGTAAGACATAAATACAGAATGTTAATCGAAAAAAAACGTGTTATTTTGTACTACGGAGAAATGAGTTTCGTACTCAGAATTTAAAAATAAACTATACAAAGTTTTTCTTAAACAAACTTAGCTTCTGGTATGTCACAAGCACACTCTATTCATGTAGTATCTGTTCGGTTTCATGTATCAAGACATAAAACAGTAGAAAAGAAACTTGACCCCCACCCACCCTAGCTTGGTTAGACAAACGGAAGTAATACGTAAACAACCAAAGATGGTGCCAAAGACGAAAGATTAACACGCAGAGAAAAAAATAGTTTGAGTAGTCACGTGACGTTAGAATTATAAATAATCATCGTGCACTTGGTCATTGCACGTTTCGGAGTTCTGCTGTGTCTAACATGTTTCACGTGACGGTGCAATTGACTAACAGTATAAACCGTATCAATCTCCGACTTTCGAAGTCTGCAACTGTTTTCGTCTCTCATATAACACACTCTCTAGGGACCGGCTGACCGAGTCATAAAGCTATCTAAATTGGAGGCGTAGGAGGGATATGCAAACAGTTTGAAGCTGCGTTCACACTTGGAACGCCCAGCTTGGAATTCATGGGCAAAAAAATCAAAGGTTCACCACTCGTATTGCTAAATGTTTGTTTTTGAGGTGTTGAAGTTTAACCGTCTCAGTTGAAATTCTCACACCCCCCCCCCCCCCCAAAATTAAAGATTATAGCCCAAATCTAGTGGTGATCAAACTCACATTTTAACACCGGAACTCAGTGCGAAACATGGAAAATGTTCGTGACTCCCACACAGCTGAGAGCTTCAAGCATCAACTTAGATCACGCTGAATAATGCAAGGTTAGAGTGCAAGTTCTACGTACTACGCATACAGTACATAAACGTGTACAGATGAGACACCTGGAGTGAAACCTGTCTATAAATTATAGTGAAAGTCATTTGTTGAATGATATATTATCACGTACTTTTTCTGATCATGCGTGATATACTTCTTCAAACAGTGAAACTCAACGTACAACGGTATAACTCAACAAAAGTTCCTGAGTTTTCAACAAGATAATTTACGTGTACCACTCACGAGGTTGAAAAATTAGTGACATCACTAATGTGGTGTTTGTTCGCTATTTGCAAAATGCATATCTGGGTGGTAAATGTTTCATGTATAAATAACGAGACGCCAGCTGGTGCAACCTACCAGCTTTGAACAAAAATCTCTCCCACCTATTCCAGTAAAGGCGGGAAAAAAGTCTGACGTTTGATGTTTGAAACTCAGCTGGTTATTTAGATTTACTAAAGCTTGTCAATTTCGTTATCCAAAATGACAATACGACATAGTAATCTTATCAAAACATGCGAGATATCACATATCTCACGGGGAACATCTTCCAGAAATGTGATATAGTTCGTTTAACGGTTTCTTAGTAATTGTTTGATTGAACCCACTATTTACGAGTTTTCACGAGGTTCACTAATGTACAACCTCACCAGATAATGACAAGAGATTTCGGGAGATTACCAGCGCGCAATGGGCCAGAGCAACGAATTTACAGAAAACATATTGATGCAATTCTAAAGTATTAATAAAAGTTTACTTCGCATAGATTACATAACAAAACGTAGTAAAAACTATTGAGTTGTTTTGACAAAATTATACGGCAGAACGTATCCTGAAGGATTGTCTGTTAAATGTACGACATACCTACAAGGGAGCGTTGATACTTCTTTGAAATAAGGAATCCCTACCAACCGTTATAGTTTTTCCTTCCTATCGAGACCTACAGTGTGATTGCCAAATTGTTAGTTCGTTTTAGTTACGTAAGAACGAATGAAAAATTAGGTTCACTTCATAAAACAGTTACTGAAAAACGTAGAGCTACGGTAGGAGTTATAGTTGAAACGATGTCGACCATATCTGAATTCTCCGTCTGTTTTGCACATCTAACGAGGTGCATATTAGGAAAAACTCTTGAGACTTGGCACATATACTTCGCTAAACCACTAGAATCAAGGAAGTATTCAAAAAACTCAAAATGTCTAAACATAATCTGAGTGAAATATCAGAGATTTCGAATAATCATAATACCTGTCAGCACACCTCGAACCTACACATGTTTTGTATATGGTTAAAGAACGTTTGACTGAAAAGAATGAAACCAAACAGAATTTAGGAGCGAACACAAACTGAAGCTCAAAATGATATTTGCTGACTTCGTTCAAGTTTTCGAGAACACTGAAGCATCAAATGAAAATAGTATGAAAGACTGACGCAAGGTGCGGTGCATACAACGTTGTAATCCCTGAACATTTACAGTGTGCTTCTTGTTGTAGACATTTCTAGCACGAACAGTTTACCTATTATGTTTAAAATGAGTATAAAAATTGAACCACAGAAGAGTTCTGGACAAAACATGTTTTCGAGTTTTTTTCTTCTGATAACCGATAGCCGCATATGGCGCACATCTGCAACTCTTCTATCATTCAAAGTCGAAAAACGCGGAAGAGTGATGTCTAGAATCATGTACATTAATATTGATACTCATTATGATTTGATGGGTCCGCGAGTTCAATTCATTCACCCATCCATATGAAAAGTTATACAGATGATTTTAAACTAGATTTAAATGAATGAAAACTCAAAAAGAGACACATTGAAAGTTCTATTTAAGCTTGACGCGTTTCTGCAAGTTTCAAATAAAAATTCATGTGCATCTAGATTTCCAAGTATACTTTTCCTAGTTTTTGCATGAAACTTTTGTTGTTCAGTCAAGTATGAAGCTCTGTTGGTTTGTGGTTTCTGAGCGGTTATTTAAGCAATAGAAGATTCAGTTATTTATAGTGTCATAACGAAACCATGGAAAAGTTTAAACTTTTTCATGTCGTGGTTTGGGTTTTTTCCCAGATTTTAGTACGGAGAACAACTTGAAACATTATGTTTCTCTACGTTACATTTCTTCAATACAACAATATAAGACTTTTGTATTTTGAAGGAATAAACTTTCCTGATAATTATGTTTAGTCTGACAATATTTGAGAAATAATGGTGCGAAATTGAAACACAATGCTCGGGAGCCCTATATTTCTCATGGTGTCGCTTTTTGAAGTTCTGAACCAGGCTGGATTCTATTTACATTCACTCAAATACGGGTGAGAACTAGGAAATGCAAAATCTAATTCAGGAAACTCAGACAGAAAATTTCATACTGGGTTTAGTTGTAACAAAGTAAAAACGCTTGTTTGTCAATTAAAACTGAAAACAATGGAAAACATTTTATCCCATCAGTATATTATAATGAATTTGCTAACCAAAAGACTGAGTTTCTTAAAATGGTACTCAGAATTTGCTTCCGTTTCAATTGAAAGTTTGAAATTCTAATGAGTTTCTGATATCATACAGCTTTAGGGCATAAAAACCAATCATAGTTTCTCTTTCTAGTATATTTTCGACAAATAGCGCCCCAGGGGTTCAGTTGATTTAATAACAAACAAATTCCAAGTAATGAGTTTTTATTGAGACTCTTGAGTTTTTGAGTCCAAACTCCGATATTTTTCGAGCAGAGTTGGATTCAAAAAACCTATTTTTCGCTGGAAAAAATGATCGAAAATTTCTTGGACATGTTTCCGAGGTCCAATACTAGGGACTATAAGCACTATGTTTTTGATGTGCACTTAAACACGTATCTACCGCAGTACGTTTGAAATGTGACATATGGGTAGGGGTTAATGTACTATTATACTGTTAATCAATTGCAGAGTCACTTGAAACATGTTAAACAGTGCCGAACTCAGAAACTTAAGTCAATAGAATTCTTACTTTACCTGTTCTAATATGAGCGGCAAGCAGATTATCAAAATCGTCACTGAAACTAAGCAGCATCAAGTAACAACGTGATCAGATTGGATCAACATGTACCGTACTTTCCCGTTTTTTTTTGATAGACCTGTTACTTTGTTGGTAACTGGCGGGTCATGAAACACTTCGGAACCTCCGAGAAGAAAACTGAGAACAAAGTCGAAAACGTCATTTAGCAAAAAAGTGCAGAAGCTTTCAGTCAAATTAGGAGAGAAACTGAGAAAATGAACGGCACATCTACTCGAAAACAACAGCTTCCGTCACATTTTGGCCCCCAATTGAATTTCACGTCAACGGGGTTAACCGCTTTCTACATAAATTAATTGGCGCCAATGAAAACAATCAAATTACAAAGCGAAAGCAATCCTGAACAGAGATTGAGGTTTATGTCACGCGGGTTTTGAAATAGTATACGTTCGTCTGTGGGGAACGTTTTCAAATACGTCTACGTTTCTGAAACGTTCTGAGTTCGTGTGCTAGAAGATACCGGCACCTTCATCCCAACCTGCGTCTCCTCAAACATACGCTATTTCTCTGCTATTACATCCCGCCGAGATACGAGTGGCGCGAAATAGTGAGGCAGAGCGTGGTACGCAGAATGGAAAGAGGGGTCGGGACTTTCTAGCATACGAAATCTGGGTTCAAACTAACTACGAACATTTTGATGTGAAATTTGATGCCGGTGCGTTTCAGACGGTGATGGGTTCGTTTGAAAAGTCGATGCGCGAGTCAAGTTGCTTGAAATGACGATAAGATATTGAATAATGTAACAAAAACACTAAAAATGTGGCGTACTGTCTACCCGTAAGATATATAGAGATACATCGTGCGCTAATGAGGTATCTCCTGAGAGAATTTTATGAGCCCGGGTGCTGCAGGTTGCCGATCAAACTACAATCCAGATAAGTAATAAAGGAGAAACCCTGGCGAGACTACTCAGGGAAGACAACAATTAATTATAGGACAGAAAGCAGTTATAGTCGTCGCCAACGAAAAGGCGAGAGGGTACTGTATATCTCACTTTCCGCTGTGTACGCACACATCTCCTCGATTTCAAAGCTTGCCTATCATGTGCTCTAATAGCGCAGTGGTTAGCGCTTTGCTACGAAACTTTTGCTCTCAAGTTCGATTCCGGTGAGAGACATAAATTCATGAATTTGGCACTCACTATATTAAAAATTCAACTTTGCTCGGATTGTAGTTTGATTACTGCCGATTAGGGTTGTTAATCAATTCCAAAAATCAAGTCAATTCCAATTCCAATTCTTTTTTGTTTCTCAAAAACCACTCAATTCCAATCCCAATTCTTTTTCAATTCTCGAAAACCACTCAATTCCAATTCCAATTCTTTTGCAATTCGCAAAACCACTCAATTCCAATTCCAATTCTTTTAGATTTTCAAAACTGCTCAATTCCAATTCCAATTCCGATCAATTCCTCGAAATCTCAGATTCTCAATTCCAATTCCATTGGAATTGATTGGAATTGATTAGAATTGACTGTGTTTCCAACTTCATGTCAGTTTTTTCTTCAAAAAACGAAGATAAACAATGTTCACTTTGGTTCCATTGAACGAGAGACATAAGGAACAATGGTAATTTGATAATGAACAAGGAAAAACAGCATGGAATTGTAAATCGATTCTGAATCAATTCTGAGCGAAAATCTAGTCAATTCCAATTCCAATTCCAGTTGTTCTGATATACGAAAGAATTGGAATTGCAATTCCAGACACTTTTTGACATACAAAAGAATTGGAATTGCAATTCCAACCATTTTCGACATACAAAAGAATTGGAATTGCAATTCCATTTCTTTTCGACAGACAAAAAGAATTGGAATTGCAATTCTTTTGGGTGATTATCTCAATTCTAAAAATTCCAATTCCAATTCCAATTCCAATTCTAACAACCCTACTGCCGATCAAACTACAGTCCAGATCAGAAAAAAAAACAATGGCCAGACTACTCCAAATGAACCAAGACGAACAACTAATTACGGCTCGGAACTACGGATTATATGGTCCTAGACCGGGAATAATTAAGAGGTTATACGGAAAGGATCCTCTGTTCTACTATTACTAGAATTCTCCGAACACATCAAACATCGCGTCTCAAATAGTCAAAAGAAGGATTAGAGCTTTGTTCCGGAGTTCAAACGTCTAGAAACTGGTAAGAAGAAGTTATTTATAGTCGTCGCCAGCAGAAATGCTGAAGGGTACCGTATATCTCAGTTTCTGCTGTGTCGCACATATGTCTTCGCTTCCAAAACTTGCGAGTTGTACTCTAACAGCGCAGTGTACAGCGCACTGCTACGAATATTTTGCTCGCAGGTTCGATTCCGGCGAGAGAGAGAAATTTATAAGTTTGACACCCACTATATTGTTCCTGAGAGGAAGTGTTAAGAAACTAGACTCATTGTTATGAGGTTCAAACCAACCTTTCGATAATCACGAGATCAATAATCATGTTTCAGTCATACGCTCAATTTAATTACACTAAATATGAACTGCTCAAACAAACAGATGAAGTGGTTTACGTTTATGATTGAAAAAATTTGGGAAGTTCCGTGAGCACGTGGTACATGTGATATTTTACGAAATACCAATACTATTTAGCCAAAGTGTAACATTCCGATTCAGTAGTATCAGTCCTTCTCAGAATGCATGACAGAAAAGTGTGATTAAATTTTGCTCTTGGTTTAATTTTCTACCAAGCTTTATAATTGATAGTGGTGTAATTCTCAGAAACACGATTCGAGTTTATGATTGAGTACTATGAAAGTTGCAAAAAAATAAAGAGGCCGGAAATTCACTGAGACACAACTATGAAGTGTATTTCATATGTGATTGAAGAAAAACTTCATTAGGCAGCGGGGGGCGCGCGTTTCACATAATTGGTTTAGGTGTAATGAGCTTGCAAAGTCTTTGCTCTCAGACTTTTGGTAACGTTAACAGTAAACAGGGAATTATCGGAAAATACATAGTTCAAGTTTAAGTTCTAGTTGGATTTTCAGAAATGAATAATAAAACTTAACCGCTGTAACTCTGATAGTGTTTTGACATCAATAGTGGAGTTGAAAAGATGAACCGAATTGGTTTTCTCTTAGTTTTTTGGATTTCTGTTGTTGTCTGCAAGGGAGTGTGATCGAACTTTTATTGAGATTTGTCTTCAGGACATGTCCTTTTACTTGTAGAAAATTCTATTACATGTTATACGAATCCATCACACGTTAGTGAGATTTATGTTTCTTATCCTAAAAATGAATACTATCTAAAAGAGTTAAAACTATAGATTTTAGTGAGCACTTAGGCACCAATCCTCACAATAATGACGTAGAATCAGTTAAAACGCGAAGAATGTGGACGAAAAAAGCAATAAGGAACAAGAGAAAGTTTATTCAAACAAAAACCCAGCACCATATTGAAAACGTGTGCCCACAGGCGTTTGAATGCTTCAAAATTATGCCCTACGGCGAGTTCGAGACTTTTGAGTTACGTTATTCATCTTTCTGATCTGCGATCGTTTCCAGTAGATTCATGAAATGGGGGTCAAAACGAATTGCCCACATAAAACTGAGGCACTCAAAGCGGCAGTCTGTTGGTTTTGTGCGCGCGCAAAGAGAAAATGTTCAGATTCACAATAAGGATTAACATTTAAGTTATTTTATTTTATCCATACTTTAAGACACTTTTTCAATAGCGAGAGAGAAAAAGTTTAAAAAGATTTTCCCTATGAAGGAATCAAACTCAGGGGCTTGGAAATTTCAATAAAAAACATTAATGCTCCAAAGACTTCGTGAAGAGGCTGTAGTATAGAAACATTTTATTTAAAAATGTAATACATATTCTCTCGTAATGTACAAACAAGTTTTGTCCTGATCACTGATTGTTGGTCAAAGAGACTGTCACTGATTTGGAGTCAGATGGTTGGCCCTGGAAAAGATAGGAATTGATTTAAATTCAATTATTAGATTCACGCAATGAAAATGATGCTACTCTAACTTACTCCGGTTCAGAACTTTGTTCAACTTTGAACTTTGTTACTTGTTATTAGAACTTTGTTAAATTGTGCTCACGTACCAAAATTAACCCGTAAAATCATCACTTCAAGAACCAGCACCAACCCTGTTGCTTCCCCATCCGTAGTAGGCGGGATAGGCTGCTGCGTATCCTGCGTACGGAGAGTAGACGGCACTGTGGGCATACGCAGGATACGCCGCTGCGTATTCGTAAGGAGAATAATACTGAGCATCAGCTCCGGGTAGAACGCGGGCAACGGCTATGAGACAGACACTGGAAAAAAACATGTAGAAATAAAGATAGTAAAAGTCATTGCAAGTATTAACTTGATTTCGGAAACTTGTTCAAATATTTTGTATTGCCTATTCTTGAGTATGGGTCGACTATATGGAGTCCTTACCTCAAAATAGACATTTTATGCATTGAAAACGTTCAACGTACTTTTACTCGAGTACTTTACTGTAAACTGAACAGAGTCTCTCCAAGAGACGCTCCTTAATACAAAAATAGATTGAAAATTTACAAACTTGAGTTTTCAGAAGAGTGAAAATCGACTTGCTGAATTTTAAGCAAATTTTGGACCTTACATCACCGTTGATATTTTCAAACAAACTTTGCGCCCAATCGGAGGCCGAACTAGTAGATTTGAAGTTAAAATAGACTTCACTAAACTCAATGCATACTATCACCCATATTTTATGAGAATTAGTCGTTGGTCTAGTTTTCTACCGGTATCATTTTATCGTACGACTATGTCTGTCACAGAGCAGCAAGAGTTTCTATCCAAGATAAAGGTGTTATGATTTACCAATTTGCTCAATCTGAAATTTCAGTTGTTGCTTCCTCTGTCCTGTCATGGTTCCCAATTTTTGTCCATAGAATATGCAGTCCTCAGAGAAACTGCTTGCTTCATGGTTATGTCAAGAAAACGAAGATATCGTCATTCAATACGTGGTTGTGGCACTAAAATGAGCTCTCGCCGCAAAACTCCATAAGCATGCATAGCAATCCATCAAATCATTCATTTCTCTCTACAGCTATTTAACAGTGTGTACTAATTGAACGATCGATTGTTCCATCACCGCTCATTTTGTATGTAGTCCTAGAGGGCGAGTTTGGTGCAGCATGTTTCCGTTAGAGGGTCGGGCTGTTTGAAACACTTAGAACTTCTACAAAGTTCTCATTCACAATGTCCTAGGTATAAAGGTGGTCACAAATGTCATTTATGTCGTATTAGGTAAAATTGGATGACGTTAGACGAGGTGAAGGTTGGCTTCCGCTGTATCTCTGATCTACGAAATGTTGAGGGATAAGTGGACAACGTTGCTTACCTACCGAAGATCGACATGGGAGTGCATGGTTGGATGCTGATCGAAGTACTTCATATGATCGATTGAATGATCGAAGTACTTTACTGCCGAGTCACATGACTGACCTTCACACCCTCAACAACACCATCCAATAAACTGCCTCATTATCACCAACACTTTGTGACCGCTTATCTCATTATTCTGATCCTATCATGACTAAACATTCATACAGTCCCAATCCAACAAAACAAGCTAATTCAAATTATCTCTTCAAAAACGAATGTTTGTGACATCACTATTTCCTATTCTACAAACTTCTTGGTACAATCATCGTTTCAATTGTGCAATACTGCAAAAGTGCACATTATATAATGAACGCGTAACAGAGTAAACTATACACTACATTCTACTTTTATCTTCCATATCTCCATTTTCTCGTAATTGGAGTGCCACATATACCAATGTGAAAAGACACGTGTTCAATCGCGAATAAACATTCTATTCTATTCTATTCTTATTTGCATTAATTAGTTTAGTAAGGTATTTACAAATTGTGTTATGTTGAAAAATGTTAAACTTACATCTTAGCGAACATGATTGGTTGATGTACTTGGTTGATGTTTCTCTACAGTTTCCTCTCACTTTTATACTCGCCGCGTGGCTGTTCACGGTTTTTTTCTGTGTATGTTCAGTGCCGCGGGCAAGCACTGGTTGGGTGCAATGTTGGTGCACAATGGCGAATATTGGGGATGTGGTGTAAAAAGCGTTAGAGAGACTGTTTCCTGTTTGATAACAGTTTTAATCTTTCATCCCAAACTAAGCATAGTGAGTGCGAAATTCATACATTTCTGTCTCTCGCCGAAATTGAACCTGCGAGCAAAAGGTCTGTAGCAGGGCGCTGACCCCTGCGCCATTAGAGCACATACCGGGCAAGCTTTGGAATCGAAGACATGTGTAAGCACACAGCGGAAAGTAAGATATACCGTATCCCGCCTTTTTGTGGGCAACGACTATACGATTCCTCCCGCCTTTTTGTGGGCAACGACTATACGATGCAGCATATCACAGCAAATATCCACTTGCTGAGACAAATAGGCTCACATGAGATGGGCATCGAATTCAATCATAGTATTCTGCAGTGAATTGGTAGTGGAAACGCTTATCATAGGTTATCACATTCTACGGGTTCTATAAATTAGCATGTTGTCATTATACCGTATCTAATTCACAGTCACATGAAATCATGAATATAAAGAAACCAAATATGCAGCTCTTGAAAACATTAGACGATAAATACAAGCCAGCAATAGATCAAACTACTTGTACTACTTGTTCCCACTCTGGTTCAAACAGCTTTAGTTCTTCAGGTTTGGCTTCACGTTTAAACCAAACAGAAGTTGCCTGCGGCACTGAACATACACAGAAAAAACCGTGAACAACAAAGCGGCGAGTATAAAAGAGAAAGAAAGCTGTAGAGAAACATCAACCAAGTCGATCATCACAACTAATCATGTTCGCCAAAATGTGAGTTTACTTTTTTCTTTTCATTTTTTTTTCATTTTTTTATTTGTGTAAAATTATTTTTTTAAAACATCATTACTGGTAAAAACACTTCTTTAAGTTTTCTGTTTGCAGTGTCTGTCTCGTAGCCGCTGCTTGCGTTCTCTCCGGAGTTGATGCGCAGTATTATTCTCCTTACGGATACGCAGCTGCGTACCCGACTGCCTACAGTGCCGCCTACTCTCCTTACGCAGCGTATTACGGTGGTTACGCAGGATACGCAGCAGCCTATCCCGCCTACTATGTATGGGGAAGCAACAAGGTTTGTGATGTGATATTACTCAATAATCATATAATAATGGTATTCACAAAAGTGTTCTTGGAACACGAATAGCATTACAGACCTACACCCAACGACTTTAATATCTATGTTTTTCAGGGTCAACCAACTGACTCCAAGCCAGTGACAGCTTCTTTGACAAACAATCAGTGACCATGACAACACTTGTTTGTATATTACGAAACACTATGGAATTTATCAATGAAATGCTCACTTCTTTGTCGGTTTATATTGTTTCCTCCAGTATATTTGTGAATTGGAACTCGGTTGACTCGTACGTACGTACGTACGTACGTAACTCGTCCGACGTCTGGGTCTCAGGAAGTTTAGAGTAGCTAAGACGGCCTCACTCAAAATTCAAAAACATTCAAACCGAGAAATCAACATGCTCGAATCATCTGCTAACACAAAACTGGAAACCTTGCATCTGAGCTGAAATCGAGATTTGAAACTGAATATAGATTAAAAGTTGATGTGAAACGTAAAAAGTTGGTACTGAAGAATTCTAAAATTGCCTTCACTTCTAGGACATAATTGAGTTTTGAGATAAAACCCAGTTACATATTGCTTCTTCAATACTTTTGAACAGGAATAGTTCACTTTGTCATTGCACGTTTCTGAGTTCTGATGTGTTTAAAATATTTAACGTGAATGTGCAAATGACTCTAACAATTTAATATCTATTCATATTTGCACGTCCTTAGAGGCATAGGCGAAAGCTGTCATTTTGTAGTTTGTTCTACTGGGTTTGTAGTTCGATCACATTCCTGAAGTCAACAATTCTTCTTTTTCTCATGTTCCGGACATCATAGTTTGGTTCATATTCTCACCTCTGGAACATAATTGAGTTTTAAGGTAAATCCGCAATTACCTATCGCCTTTCCAATATTCTCACCCAGGTGTGCTACTCAAAACTGAAACCCCAATTAACTTGTAGGCGTGGCATCTTGGTGTAACCTTTGACCCTATATAATTCCCATTACCGGATCATACATCTCTGGAAAGTACTACATACTTGCCTCTACAATATTTATGTTCTCCCCATCAGGTTAGCTTTTTTCATATTTCTTTACCAGAAATCTCAATTGTTCCTAATGAACAAGATGTTCATCGAGAAGGTTTGCAATTGTTCGCCAAAACTAAGCTGTAATCAGAACTTCGCGACCAAACTACAAACCTGTATAACGTAGCGAAGCGAACGTGTATTCCATGGAAACGAATAGTTAGGCGGTTGTTAGTTAACACATTCGATCTCTCAATTGTATTCTGCTGTGTTTCTAGTCTGAGAAATAGTTCGAGCAGTTGTGTAGCAATAGTACGCATCATACGTTTCTGACTAGAGAGAACGTTTTACCCATATTTATGATATTGATTTCTTTATGCAAGTCAACCGTTTGAGAGAGCATATCAGACTTTCCATATCGCTCAAATGGTATTGATTTTTTCAGGAAATGTTTGAAGTCGATGGTAAAAGGCTTCGGTTGATCGTATCAAAGTCAGTACTGCATGACAACACCAGTATGATTTTCAATCAGTTTCCGACCCTTTCTTCAATTACTGGACAAGGTAATTGAGTTTTTTCAGTACAATACAGTTTTCTTAAAATGAACTTAACTAAGGTAAAGTTTTATTATCTAGAACTTAGAGGTGCGGAGGCCGTAACGGTATAAGTTTGAACTTGATCAATAGTTGACTTTATAGATAGTTATTGTTATTCTTGGTTCATTTAGTCATTTATCTCAAAACTTTGTCCTAGTTAACTTCCTTTTATCTGACCTGCAAAGCAAAGGGATTGAATAGTAATGAGATATTATAAACGAACAGACGGGAGACCTGTGACCCATACATAACTACACTTCTTTCAGATGATATATTTCTCTACACCCATGGTAGTTTTCAACAACAAGTATCATATTTTTTATATTCCGGTCATATATACTGGTTTTCAATGGTATAAATGTGTTATGGATCAGTACAATACCACTGATGTTCTGGCGTCATTCGTGATTATTCTGCTATTCTCTATTGTATCCCAAATTCAATGTCATACTCCACTACCAAACTGTTTCTGCTCTCGTTCAGCTGGTTCTATTGTGTCCGAGGTATGTCAAAAACTAGAATAATGGTTGAGTTATCCTGATTTGAAAACACGGTAGAACCCCTAGTTGAGATTGAAATGAGAAGAAACTATGCATTGGGTTCACTGACTTTCAAATTGGCAAGCGCGTTGGTTAGATCATGGAGGAACTTTTTTTGCGAACTATTGAAAATCGTAAAGAACCGTTTGACTGAGATGTAAATTTTTGAGCCTACTTAATCAACTTATAATTACACGTGTAATTTATAACTTGACAGAATCGGAACAAAGCACGTAGTATGTAAATGAATAGTTGTGAAACTTTCTCAAGCCTGATATAAATGGCCATGACATGGCAGATGTGAAAACAGTTGTTTTGTGACCCATACATAACGACACTTCTTTCAGGTGATGCATTTCACTTCATCCATGGTTATATTCAACAACATGACTCATATATACATATATTTCTATATTCCGGTCATATATACTGGTTTTCAACGATACTTACGAAAGTCAGTACCATACCACTGATGTTCTGGCCTCGTTCGTGAATATTCTGCTATTCTCTATTTGGTCCCGAATTCGATGCTACCAAACTGTTTCTGCTCTCCTTCAGCTGGTTCTATTGGTTCTATTGTGTCCGAGGTAATTTGTTGATATTGAGAGGCGAAACGATGCAGTACAATAAACACAGCTTTTTCTCATAAGAGACAGGGAACTTTACATCGTCCATGAATCACACCATTTAATAACCCAACATTTATAGAATGGTTCTCATCTCTCTCAAGAATCAGATTCAACGAAACAGCAACCTGCCAACTGCACTACTCATCGACTATATCATCGCAACATTCGGACGTGGAAGCTTGTACCACGCGAACACTGGCCTCAGAATCTCAGGAACCATGGATCGGTAAGTATACTAGTATTAAACTGAATAGTAGCGTGAAATTAGCCATTTAACAAAAATTCGTGCAGTTTTTAGTCGGACTTTTTTGAGTTTCACCGTGTTTAACATGTGTGAGTGTGCAGTGGACTAACAGTATAATTGGATTGATTGTTAGTTTTAAAAAAAAAGGCACAACGATGTTCCCCGTTATGAACAGTTAAATGCAAATTCTGACATGCGCAAATTTCAAACGTTTTTGTAGCAAGTTAGCAATGAGAAATTGAACATAAGTTGTCAAGTTGTGAAGTGAACATAATGTAATCCGGCCATGTTACCGCAAGTTTCACTCTCTGTTTCTTAATTTCCACCCATTCTTCCACAGAGTTTGCACCGATACTTTCACAGTGTTTGTATTATGTATGCAGTTGTATACACATCATACATTATGACGTTTCAGAAGCGCAACGGCTCGCACGACCGCAAGCATGTGGAGACAGAAGGTGGAGGGACTAAGCAACAAACAGAGTCCCGTCCGACGTGGAACGCTAGAAGCGTATTATAATTAGCGGTACGTTTTCTCAACTTCTTTGCTTGGCGATTATCTGTTTTGAATAAAAAGACCATCTCTCTTTGAAGAAAATGCTGAGAGAGAGGGAGGGAGAGAGCGAGATGGAGGAAACAACTATTAGTATCTACAAAATGTATTACCTATATTCAGAGTTCTTTATTAATGCCTCTGATATCATACTGTTTGAATTGCGCGCGTCTCTCTCTCCAAATTATATAGTTTTGTTCATATTTCGTCCCCATGTATACGCTGTTAACTCACGCCACTGAATTATAGACACACGGTCCCTTCAACGTCTTATGCATAACATTTCAGGCATGGAGTCCAGCTTTGTTACCCCGAGTTGCCCATCTTCGTCTTGGATGGTGGGGCGGGTAAGCTCCCTCTGGAGTTGATTGAAGTGGACGTCACGGTTGGAGCTTGAGCCATTTGATTATCGTATTTATGTATATGTATTTTGTTGTTGTACTCACCTGGATAAAAATAGGGTGGTTCAAAATATGTTATGAAATATAGGAAAACAATTGAAATTGGATTTGAATTGATTTTGGAACTGAGTAACAAGCCTATACGGTATGTAAAATATCAGAGAAAAGCTGAATAGCTTTTGTAAAAGGTTCCAACTTTGTGAAAGAGATTACACGGTACAAGAAAGTTGGACATCAGCGGTAGAAATTGCGATACCGGTGTCATACATGTTACTAATGTACAGAGCGTAAGAAGCGGTGACCGACGAGATGATGATTTTTGTAAAGAAAAATTGACGTTCTAACGAAAGTTTATTGGGCAAAACTGTTGCATCGCTTGAAAAGTCTGGTTTTCTCGGTTGTGGTTTTCACTGTGATATAGAGAAAAAATTTTCTGCTATCCAAACACTATTTTTTCGACCGACCTTTAACGTACCCATATATGCTTACCGAAGCCATACTAAATACGGCGCAGACGCCCCTTGCCAAGCACTATGCATTCAGTCGGGCACTCTAAAGTGAACAGTTCAGGTATAATATACATTTATACACAATATTGTACAATTAGTGGTTATCAGGTGTAGGGGTACTGGTCTGGCTTCGCAAAGGGGTTGTGGTTGTAGTAGGAGGACTGAAATGTTGAGAATTATAATTGAAAACCAAGAGTTGTTGTAGTTTGATCTCAAAGTTAGAATTTTTTCAGATAACTTGTCGAGAATCCGGTGGTGTGGTTTCGAATTAGGCGTACCACGCCCAGGTACCGGGCATTATGGCTTTAATTGGAAATTCTTTTTTGAGTTTGGCAAGCGGGACCCCCATTTCGTATAGCTAGCACACGCGTGCGTCGGACAGGTAACATAAACAATGATAGTTTACATGATGACGTTAACCTTTTATCGATTGCTTCCTGGTCCAAGTAGCCATAGGGCACAGTGAAATCGGGCAAATATCGTAGTTTTGTCATCACCGGTTGTAGTCTTTTCTTCAGAACTTTGGTGGCTATTTGACCGAGTTTTTTCACAATCATGGCTCGTTCAGACTCAACAATTCCGGGGTTTTCTTCCGCAACCAGGTCACGAACCATGTCCTACATGACTTGGAAGTTGATCTTCTTGGCCGCTTCGGAATCAAGCGTCTGAAATCGGGTTGTTAAACACTGTATGAACTCTGAGAAAAAATGCCAATTGGTGTGGAGTAAAACTAACCACTCCTTTGACTCTGCAGACCGTCTTGACATCTCCGGCAAATATGAGTAGACTTTGAGCGCCATGCTCACAAACTTGGTTATCCGGTAGCCTATGCTATTTCCGAGGTCAAAAACCCAAGCCGGTCTGCCCGAAGGTCAGCTAACCTGTCCGGTTTGCGGTCATCGTTGAGGAATATGAGAGAATCGGTATTTGAAAATGGGAAATTTTGCTGTCTAATTTTTTTGAAACGATTCATTCCAACTGGTTTTTCCAACTTTCGAACTCACCAACATAAAGAAGATCATCTCCAACACGACTCATTGCCTCCAGTAAACGAAGTCGAGCATACGCAGTATTGTAGGCCGCCATCGCAACGTTTGTGTATTCCACGGGCTTCCTGTACTCCACGCGTGGTTTGTACGAGCAAACTACAGAATCATCTGTTCGAAGGCATGAACTCCGTCACAGTTTTGTCCGGATTCTAGCCGGTTTTGCACCAGACACTGAAAAATTCAGTTTTATAGTTTGTAGTTTGATCACTTGAGTGAAATTACGTATGGAATTGCTTTTACCTGTTGAGAAGGAGTTTGGCGACTGTCCGCAACGGTCAGTTTTCAGCAATGTTTCCACGGTCCAGTTCCACGCCGACGTTCTCTTTGTGGTCTTCCAAAAACCGCACCTGAAAGATATATCTGGTTATTCCGCCGGTTTAAATACCCAAGTTAGAGGTAGATTACAGAATGTTGCCAACCTTTTGCTCTTCAGTCATATTTGACGAGGGCCAACCACTTGCTTCCTGCTTGAGCTTGATGAACTTCTTGGTGAACTTCTTGAAGAGGCCGCCCATCTCCCAAGTGTTCCAACTCCATACTTCGTAGCATCGTAGTACCTTGTATCCGTTTCGCAGAGCGTGGGACAGTTCCACGGGACACACGAAAACGTGAAGAAATCGTTCCTTCTCCGAGTAGTGGGTACACAGCGTGTTGTCCCCGTTTTCGGCACACGTGCGACACGTGCAAAATACTAACTTGTTGTTGACCAATAATGGGAAATTTGATGTCGGGCGGAGCCAATATGTCGCACATCACAAGCCCTTGTATGGGGAATCTTGACCAGTTACAAACGGTCTGAAGTCAAAATAATGACCTCGGGGTATCCAATCGGGTATTTGGCCAAGTACGCCGTGGTGTACGGGTAGAAACTACAAAAGTCCATATATTGGATAGACTTGTGCGAATCAGCTTCCACAAGAAGACGATACGTTTTAGTACGACCACCCATGAACGCCTCTCTTGGCCTCAGAGACTGTTATGTGTTCTATCAACTTAGTGTTTAGCGCTCTGCTATGAATATTTTGCTCACAGGTTCGATCCCGGCGAGAGACAGAAATTCATAAATTTGGCACCTACTGTAGCAGGTGCGCTACTGGAGCATTATCTTCAAAAGAGTTATTGCATTGGCATTGATATAACCTCTTCGAAATGTTTTTCAGGTGCATCTATTCGTTAACTTTGTTTGGTCCAAAACCACACACAAAGACAGAAATAGTTTATTGACTGATTTCTTGTTGATTCCTTATATACAAACAATTGTTGTGATCACTGATTGCTGGTGTTGAAGAAGCGGTCACTGGTTTGTAGTCAGTTGGTTGGCCCTGTAAAACATGGGTATTGATTGGAATGGTGAAAAATTATCTTTCTATCCACTGTGTTATCTCTTGCTCCAAACGAACTAACAAAGGGAATGCTAATTGGTCAAAGACCAGTTTCGTTTTTTTTTCGTGTTGCTAAATGTTGCTACGGTTATCCCTACAGAATGAGTGCGGTTTTTCTCCCTCGTTTGGTGGGATGTTTGTGAAAAAAATCTCGGGATGGTTACTCTAGCTCAAGCATTTTCTCCACTTTTTCTAGACGCATGTTCTTGAACTGTCAATGGGACTCACCGCAACCAATCATTGGGACAGCCAGAAAAAAACATGATCACTCTCAAAAAGAGACTTTTTTGCCCATTATAACCAGTAGATGATGAAAGAACGAAATAGCAGTCGTCATAACGTGGTTGGTCGCCAGGCTCATCGAAATAGCGAAACTGAAACAAAAATATTTCATTATTAAAATTATATGGAAATGGGTTTGGACACCAAAACAACCCGAGCAAAAACCAAAAACGGTTAGTCAAGTGGCGAGAAAGTATGGATAAGACTAAATCAGCAATTTACCTCGGACATAATACAACCAATAGAACCAGCTGGAGGAGAGCAGAAACAGTTAGTGAAATATAACATCGGATTCAGGATGAATTAGAGATTAGCAGAATATTCTCAGTTGAGTCCAGTACATCTGTGGTACTGTACGAATCCAAAACGCATTTACGCAGTCAAAGGTTACACCAAGATGCCACGCCTACTAGTTAATTGGGGTTTCAGTTTTGAGTAGCACACCTGGGTGAGAATATTGGAGAGGCGATAGGTAATTGGGGATTCACCTTAAAACTCAATTATGTTCTATAGGCAAGAATATTAACCAAATTATGAGGTCCAGAACATGAGAAAAAGAAGAATTGTTGACTTTAAGAATGTGATCGAACTACAAACACAGAAGAACAAACTACAAAATGACCGTTTTCGCCTATGCCTCTAAGGACAATGATCAGGGTAACGTGAAATATGAACAGACATAATATTGATAATCATTTGCACAGTCACTTGAAACATGTTAAACACAGCAGAAGTCAGAAACGTGAAAAGACAAAGCGCGCGATTCCTCGTTAGAATGATAACCTCACGTGACTGTTTAATTTACTTCTAGTATATTCCCATGAAACTCTATGAAAAGTGCCCAACTCTTCGTTGTAGTTTGACGCGAAAGTAACCTTTTTGATCGAGGCACAGTGAAATCGATAAATGTCCATTTGTGTTTCTCAATCTCTCTGGTTGCATTCAATGGTCGTCACTATGGATAACGTAGATGTGGCCTATTTGCTTCTCTTTTTCTCGTTCTTTTTTTTCCATCGTTTTTTTCCGTTTTTCCATTTTCTCTCCTCCCCCCCCTCCCTTTTTCTTTCTTTTATATCTCTTGTTTTCATTCTTGGTTGTAAGCTTCCGTTTATTCATTTCAAACGGTCCAGTACCGACTCCCCAAGTCTGTATTGAATTGTCAAAAGTTATTCATACTTAACCTTCGGATCCACCGTTTCAGCAGGCGCTTTAGTCTAGAGACTCTCTATTCTAAGGCCAACCCGACAACAATTTTTTGTTATTGGTCTTTTTCTCATTTTTAAGAGTGTACAAAACTGAACGTAGTAATACCATTGTAACCTAATTGTTGCTACAAGAAATGTCTAATGATTTTATGTCCATGGAACAACCTACGGAGCGTTGATCAGACTACAAAGTTCAAGGCATTGTGAGACAAACATAGGTCAGAGACAGGGGAGCAAACCGCACAACTCAGGACAGGTGTATTTAGTTGAACTAGTTCTATATTACTAGTATTATTAAACCTAATTTCATGTTTCATTTTTATAATGATCTTTCTGATCTAACAAAACAAGCTAATCTGAATGATCTCTTCAAAAACAAATGTTTATATTTGTGACATCACTATTTTCCTATTCTACAAACTTCTCGGTACAATCATCGGTTCAATTGTGCAATACTGCAAAAGTGCACATTATATAATGAGCGCGTAACAGAGTAAACTATACACTACATTCTATTTTATCTTCCATATCTTCATTTTCTCGTAATTGGAGTGCCACATATACCAATGTGGAAAGACACGTGTTCAATCGCGAATAAACATTCTATTCTATTCTATTCTATTCTATTCTGTATAATTGTTTTTGTGAAACTCGTAATTTAGTATATTTACACCATAATGTTTGTAGTTTTGTCCGAGTCTTTTAGTTTTCCGAAAATTTTTTTCTCGTTTTCATTGTTTTTAGTGTAAAACATAGTGTTTCCATTCTTCGGATAGTGCTTTCTATTTTCAATGAAAAGTCGTTTTCCAGGAAGCTGGAAAACTATGGCTTTTATCGAAGCCTATTTTGCCTACATGTGTGGCGCCGCGGTGGTGGCTGTATACCTGAATATAATGCTGATTTGGCTGGTCCCCTTCATTCAATTTCCAGCATTTCCCGAATTCGATATCCTACTGTACTACCAAAGTACTACTGCCGTCTTTCAGCTGATTCTGTTGGTTCTACTGTGTCCGAGGTAAATTGTATATATGAAATGATTGATCTCGATGCACGAGATATTTGTTCGATTGATAAAACTAAAAGCACAGTGGGAGAGGACAATACACATCGAAAAGACGATGTGATGAGCGTACTTTTCATCTCAAACAAAGTTTGCCATCACATGCGTTACTTCGCTGTCGGTGTGCATTCTGGGGATTTTTGGATGTGCGCATTCTGTCGTAGTGTATAGGATTTTTCAAACCGTTGTGGACACCGTACCATCGATTTTGTATGGGACGGGGTTTGGCGAGCGGCCAGTTCGTCTGCGTATCATTGATCTAATCACTCTCTCTCTCTCAACTGCTGGCAGATTATCTACGACCGCTCGCCCCGCATCGCTCATTCAATTGAACCCTCTGATGTCTTTATGGGGAAAAGGGCGACTATAAGAGCGCATTTGCCTGCGATTTCGCACACGTTAGCTGGCTTAAGTAAGAAACTGCGATTATCATGTGTTTGGGAAGCGTAGCAATGTTTTCATTTCAAACTTCACTCTAAAGTTAAAAACCCAGGTTGTAAATCAAGTTTAGACAGTTCACCTAACCTTGATTTCACAATTTGATATCAACTAGTGACCAATTTGGTGGGCGAACTTTGTTAACCAACTTGGCTCTTAACTTCTAGAGCAGAGACGATCATCTGATTTCTCTGATGAGACTTTAATGAGCATTTCGTTGACTCCCGGCAACGTTTTAGTGTAATTTGTGGTAATACGGGTGGTGATTAGTGTATTATAGTCTACAAATGTTCTGAAATCATTCACATTAAAAACCTGCCTAAAAAAGTCAACCGTTCACAGAGTGAGAGAGACAGAGTATGCGCGCGACACAACGCATTGACAGCCGTATTCTCAGGAACGTATTCTATTATGCAATTAGCGAAATAAAACTATTAGATAGTATTAAGATCAATGAGAGCTCAGACAGTCTGAGATAGTCTGCCTTGTTCTAACCTACAAATTTTCTCGTTCAGGCCGCATAAGAACGAGCCGGTCCTAGCTCGGAATTTTTCGAGTTAGTATAAATTTCCAGTTCCGGAAAGTTACAGACATATCTTCCAGAACACTGTTCGATGATGACTTGTTCGTTGTGTCATTTCATGGGCTGGCTGAGCTCTTCAATATCAACTCCAAGTTCCAATTATATTGGTGAGTACACTTGAGGTAACAATTGAAGTGTCACTTATGATATATAAGATATCGAGAGAAGATAGGAAATGAACCTTGTTTGCATAGGTATAACGGTCAGTAACATGCCTGGCACACTCCAACTCCCCCCCCCCCTCCCATCCATCGAATTTTTCTAGGGTTGAGCTGAGCCAAACACTAAGAATTCGGGGGATAATTCAGCTGAGCTCAGCTGAAAATGAACTCCAATTAAATGTTGGCTTTTAGTTTCTGATCGTGGAAATTCAATGCGAATTAAACTAGAAGTAAATCGTATAGTCACGTAAATATAACACTCTAATGAGGAACCGTGCATTTTTCATTGCACTTTTCTGAGTTCTGCGGTGTTTATCATGTTTCACTATGCAGTTGACTGACCGTATAATCGAAATATAGAGTGGAACCGAATTTTCGTTGTGGTTTGATCTCACAATGCGTTCTGGTAAGCGAAATTTGACCGGAAGGCAACAGGGTGAAACTGTAAACACAGTATTGTGAAGCAACAAACGCCGTATTTTGCTTTCATTATTATTTCATTATTATGCCGTATGTTTCCAAAACACATGGCATGGGTTCGAATATAGGTGATGGGGTGGCGGCAGTATAGCTTTGGTTATTCTCACAGAAAATTCGGCAGCGTGCAAATAAATATTAAGTGCAAACTTTTACTACTTCATAGTTTTTCGTAAGAACTACAAATCTCAGCTAGCAGCTGTTCATTTTAAATCTTGGCACGATGTCAATGAGTCTACATGCAATTGAAACGACGTACACGTACACTGAGCCTTCCTTTCGGAACTTCACCTTCATTTGCCTGCTTGTTTTCCGTTTTGGTTCGGTCTTTATTGAGTCAGAGTTTCAGTTCTTTTCTAACATCAAATCCTCTGGTTCTTATGTTTCAGTTTCGCTGTATTGGTGTTCCTAGCCATCAACACCGTTGTGCCCATCGCCGTTTCGTTCTTTCATCGTCTCTGGGCTATAAAGGGCGTGAAAGTCTCTCGTCTGAGTATACTATGGTTTCTGGTAATCGGTATGCTGCCCCAAGTAGTGGTTATGGTAAGTCCAATTGATATTTCCGAAAAATAGGTCTAGAAGAAAAGAGATTTTTCAAAGGGATTAGAGCTTGCAGTAACCATTTCCAGGATTGCTCACGAACATTGAGCCAAACGAGAGAGGGGGGAAACCCCAATCTGTCCAATAAAATAATCGGAGCAAGTTCAATAACATATAAAATACGTTTCTGTTGAATCAGCTATATTTCCGTACAGCACTAATATAAAACTGATTATATACTGCAAACAGAGCTTTGAAGTTGAAATTCCATAGAAATGAAAATATAGCTCGATTTGTCTCAGCGTTGTCTGTCATTTAGGGTTCGTTCCTGTCACCGCAAGCCTATACGTTTCATTCTGCCACGGTGTTTGTACTCTCGTTAGACTCCGGTCGACTTCCGTACAATATAGCACGTCTTGCGTGTAAACTACAACAATTTTCTGGATATTCCAGATACGTTTGATGTGCATCGAGGACTGGAAAGGTTATTCACCAGAAATCCTCGACAACAACAATACAACTGAGGAAGTCAAACGTTTCGCGTACAACACTACCACATGGAGCGGGCTCTATGTGATGGGTAGGTTTCGAACTTTTTTGCTCATAATTAGTTTACGTAGGAAACTGTCACGGTGTTGTAGTTTGAACCCGTAAACATCGATCGAGAAGTAACGAGGTCAAACGTCAAACACATCCGGACACGGCAACACAAACCGTATCAGCTTGCTTTTAATCAAGAACCCTTCATGCCTATCCATCCTGCAACTTTTCTCGAATTATTCTCTTCCAAATTTATCGCCACTTTTGTAACGGTATCGACGAGAGAGAGTGCAGGTCAGAGAGACGGGGACGATCTGAAATTGTCTGCGGTCTTGTAGATCCTCTTGCTCTTCCGCGTTTCTACTATGCTAATCGAAAAAAGTTTCCTCAAAAGTCTAAGTTATCAATGGAACTCAGATAGGTGATGTGAAAATCCGTGACTCATTTTTTCGATGATTTTCCTCACCAACTAAACAGCATTGAGCTGTTGCACACTTCTTCCTCTCGCCAATGAGTGTCAAACGTGACAGTGTGAGAAGTTTCCAGCCGAGCGGCGATCATAGAGGCAGTTCTATACAGTCAATGTTGCCCAATCCTGCTGTGTTTGTATTTTCATCTCATTTATTTTCAGTTTAACCCCGCGATTCACGGTATGTTTCGAGATTAAATCAAATTTATGATTTGGTTCCCTAAACCACGCGTCTATTTTTTAACATTATGGATATGCTTATGACCGTCAGTCCTACTGTACCTCCTATACTTTGTCCTTCCTATTTCAGTTGTCACAGTGGGCAGTCCCCTGATTGTATACATTATCGCAGTCTACGTGATTTGGGAAGCCGAACAAGTGATGCCTACAATGAATATCAGTGAAGCCAACAAACAGATGCACAAGACACTTTTGCAGGTATAGTCTTCATTTCCCCAACAAAGACTGCCAACGGTCGTTCATGATTTGCCCGCTAAGAAGGCTCAGTAGATAAGTTGGCCGCGCGCATCGCTGTGTATTGATAATAACCACAGCTCAGTTGTAGTTTGTAGTTTGAACGTTGTACACGCCCTGTTCACCAAACTTCGTTCCAAACGCCACGGGTTCAAACTACAATCACAAGATTGTCCAACATACACCGTATGGGCTTGCTTTGGAGAGCTGGAAAGACATAGTGCAGTAAATAGAGTAATAGTGTGAAAGATGAGGTAATCATGTTGTGCTGCATTGCACTTTCTCATTAACTTTTCGAAATCGACAGATGATAGTTTTGCCATTCGATGCTCATCTATTTAAAATAAAGCTGAGGATTTCACTCTGTCAAAAACGAAAGCAGGAAAAAAATCAAGACACACTGTTGGTACAGTTTCGACATGGGACTGAACGGTTTCTCAGACAACTCTTCGTCAACCCGCGAGCCATACTTGTAGCGGCCTCTGCGAGAGAGTATTGAGGTCAGAGAGATGCAGACTGTCTCAGATGGTCCTTATTGACCTGGCGGCGTAGCAAACCCCACAAAAGTTCATGAGATCACCTCATGAGCTATTAGCACGAGCTGCTCATGAGATTCTATTGATTGGTATGCTACAACATTGAGAGTTCACGAGTAGCTCATGAGGTATCTCATGAGAAACTCATGTGAACTTCTCATGAGGATGGACGGTTTGCTACGCCGCCAGAGTGCACCCTTGTTACAGTTCGCAGAAAAGAGGCGGGGATGATTTCAAGATATGAAAACTGTTTTGTTCCAGTCCTTCTTCGTCCAAGCCTCAATTCCGTCCATCATCGCACTTGTCGTACTTGTTTGGTTTTTTTCGCACAAACAAGTGAGTTGCACTGTATTGATTACTATTACAAACAAACACAAACTCTCACAAAATAGCTCACTTATAGTTAGAAGTACTATGTTATCAGTAAATATAAATGGTGTCGTGAAGGAAAGCCGTTGTTTTTCTAGAAGACGTTTTTCCTCTCCATCTCAGCATCCTTTGAACGCCATCCACTCCTGTTGATTCGAGAGAAACATAAAGCTTGTACTGTATGTAGAAAGATAAAGAGGGAGATAAGGCCTAGAGAAAATCAATTCCCCTCTTTTCAGTTTTCCCAAATTCCGAAGTGTTTCGAATGCCTCTTGTTCGGTGTAGGGCCTCTGGTCCTTGGCTGCCAGGTCCTGCTTACTGTCAGAACGATCGGTCGTTACCAACGTGTGTTCGGTTATCCTTTTTGTGTCCTGGTCGCTCTCATTGCAGTTATTGTCTTTACTTTACTTGCTGTAATTTGATTGGATGACGCTTGTATCGTGTCGTTTTGTTTCATGTATAATATGCGAAAATAAATGCGACGGTACTGTAGGTAGATCGTTTTTCGAAAGCTCCGTGGACTCCCACGGGAAGATCAAAATGAGGGAAAACTCAGTGGTCAGGGTCAACTTTTAATGATTATGCCCTCTTCATTGCGTTTTTCGCTCTATTGCGGAAATAAATACGACGGTACTGTAGGTAGATCGTTTTTCAAAGGCTCCGTGGACTCCCACGGAAAGATCTAAATGAAGGAAAATACAGTAGTCAGGGTCCACTTTTAATGATTATACCCTATTCATTGTGTTTTTTGCTCTATTGCGAAAATAAATGCGACGGTACTGTAGGTAGATCGTTTTTCAAAGGCTCCGTGGACTCCCACGGAAAGATCTAAATGAAGGAAAATACAGTAGTCAGGGTCCACTTTTAATGATTATACCCTATTCATTGTGTTTTTGCTCTATTGCGAAAATAAATGCGACGGTACTGTAGGTAGATCGTTTTTCAAAGGCTCCGTCAGGGTCAACTTTTAATGATTATGCCCTCTTCATTGCGTTTTTTGCTCTCTTGCAAAAATAAATGAGACGGTACTGTAGGTAGATCGTTTTTCGAAGGCTCCGTGGACTCCCACGGAGAGATCAAAATGGAGGAAAATGCAGTAGTCAGGGTCAACTTTTGATGATGATGCCCTCTTCATTGCGGTTTTGCTCTATTGCGGAAATAAATGCGACGACACTGTAGGTAGATCGTTTTCAAAGGCTTCGTGGACTCCCACGGAGAGATCAAAATGAAGGAAAATTCAGTAGTAAGGGTCAACTTCTAATGATTATGCCCTGTTCATTGCGTTTTTTGCTCTCTAGCAAAAATAAATGCGACGGTACTGTAGGTAGATCGTTTTTTAAGGGCTCCGTGAACTCCCACGGAGAGATCAAAAAGGAGGAAAACGCAATAGTCAGGGTCAACTTTTGATGATGATGCCCTCTTCATTGCGTTTTTGCTCTATTGCGGAAATAAATGCGACGATAGTGTAGGTAGATCGTTTTCAAAGGCTTCGTGGACTCCCACGGAGAGATCAAAATGAAGGAAAATTCAGTAGTAAGGGTCAACTTCTAATGATTATGCCCTCTTCATTGCGTTTTTTGCTCTCTAGCAAAAATAAATGCGACGGTACTGTAGGTAGATCGTTTTTTAAGGGCTCCGTGGACTCCCACGGAGAGATCAAAATGGAGGAAAATGCAGTAGTCAGGGTCAACTTTTGATGATGATGCCCTCTTCATTGCGGTTTTGCTCTATTGCGGAAATAAATGCGACGATACTGTAGGTAGATCGTTTTCAAAGGCTTCGTGAACTCCCACGGAGAGATCAAAATGAAGGAAAATTCAGTAGTAAGGGTCAACTTCTAATGATTATGCCCTGTTCATTGCGTTTTTTGCTCTCTAGCAAAAATAAATGCGACGGTACTGTAGGTAGATCGTTTTTTAAGGGCTCCGTGAACTCCCACGGAGAGATCAAAAAGGAGGAAAACGCAATAGTCAAGTTCAACTTTTAATGATTATGCCCCCTGTTCATTGCGTTTTTTGCTCTCTTGCAAAAATAAATGAGACGGTACTGTAGGTAGATCGTTTTTCGAAGGCTCCGTGGACTCCCACGGAGAGATCAAAATGGAGGAAAATGCAGTAGTCAGGGTCAACTTTTGATGATGATGCCCTCTTCATTGCGTTTTTGCTCTATTGCGGAAATAAATGGGACGATACTGTAGGTAGATCGTTTTCAAAGGCTTCGTGGACTCCCACGGAGAGATCAAAATGAAGGAAAATTCAGTAGTAAGGGTCAACTTCTAATGATTATGCCCTCTTCATTGCGTTTTTTGCTTTCTAGCAAAAATAAATGCGACGGTACTATAAGTAGATCGTTTTTCGAAGGCTCCGTGGACTCCCACGGAGAGATCAAAATGGAGGAAAATGCAGTAGTCAGGGTCAACTTTTGATGATGATGCCCTCTTCATTGCGGTTTTGCTCTATTGCGGAAATAAATGCGACGATACTGTAGGTAGATCGTTTTCAAAGGCTTCGTGGACTCCCACGGAGAGATCAAAATGAAGGAAAATTCAGTAGTAAGGGTCAACTTCTAATGATTATGCCCTGTTCATTGCGTTTTTTGCTCTCTAGCAAAAATAAATGCGACGGTACTGTAGGTAGATCGTTTTTTAAGGGCTCCGTGAACTCCCACGGAGAGATCAAAAAGGAGGAAAACGCAATAGTCAGGGTCAACTTTTGATGATGATGCCCTCTTCATTGCGTTTTTGCTCTATTGCGGAAATAAATGCGACGATACTGTAGGTAGATCGTTTTCAAAGGCTTCGTGGACTCCCACGGAGAGATCAAAATGAAGGAAAATTCAGTAGTAAGGGTCAACTTCTAATGATTATGCCCTCTTCATTGCGTTTTTTGCTCTCTAGCAAAAATAAATGCGACGGTACTGTAGGTAGATCGTTTTTTAAGGGCTCCGTGGACTCCCACGGAGAGATCAAAATGGAGGAAAATGCAGTAGTCAGGGTCAACTTTTGATGATGATGCCCTCTTCATTGCGGTTTTGCTCTATTGCGGAAATAAATGCGACGATACTGTAGGTAGATCGTTTTCAAAGGCTTCGTGAACTCCCACGGAGAGATCAAAATGAAGGAAAATTCAGTAGTAAGGGTCAACTTCTAATGATTATGCCCTGTTCATTGCGTTTTTTGCTCTCTAGCAAAAATAAATGCGACGGTACTGTAGGTAGATCGTTTTTTAAGGGCTCCGTGAACTCCCACGGAGAGATCAAAAAGGAGGAAAACGCAATAGTCAAGTTCAACTTTTAATGATTATGCCCCCTGTTCATTGCGTTTTTTGCTCTCTTGCAAAAATAAATGAGACGGTACTGTAGGTAGATCGTTTTTCGAAGGCTCCGTGGACTCCCACGGAGAGATCAAAATGGAGGAAAATGCAGTAGTCAGGGTCAACTTTTGATGATGATGCCCTCTTCATTGCGTTTTTGCTCTATTGCGGAAATAAATGCGACGATACTGTAGGTAGATCGTTTTCAAAGGCTTCGTGGACTCCCACGGAGAGATCAAAATGAAGGAAAATTCAGTAGTAAGGGTCAACTTCTAATGATTATGCCCTCTTCATTGCGTTTTTTGCTTTCTAGCAAAAATAAATGCGACGGTACTGTAAGTAGATCGTTTTTTAAGGGCTCCGTGGACTCCCACGGAGAGATCAAAATGGAGAAAAATGCAGTAGTCAGGGTCAACTTTTGATGATGATGCCCTCTTCATTGCGTTTTTGCTCTATTGCGGAAATAAATGCGACGATACTGTAGGTAGATCGTTTTCAAAGGCTTCGTGGACTCCCACGGAGAGATCAAAATGAAGGAAAATTCAGTAGTAAGGGTCAACTTCTAATGATTATGCCCTCTTCATTGCGTTTTTTGCTCTCTTGCAAAAATAAATGAGACGGTACTGTAGGTAGATCGTTTTTCGAAGGCTCCGTGGACTCCCACGGAGAGATCAAAATGGAGGAAAATGCAGTAGTCAGGGTCAACTTTTGATGATGATGCCCTCTTCATTGCGGTTTTGCTCTATTGCGGAAATAAATGCGACGATACTGTAGGTAGATCGTTTTCAAAGGCTTCGTGGACTCCCACGGAGAGATCAAAATGAAGGAAAATTCCGTAGTAAGGGTCAACTTCTAATGATTATGCCCTCTTCATTGCGTTTTTTGCTCTCTAGCAAAAATAAATGCGACGGTACTGTAGGTAGATCGTTTTTTAAGGGCTCCGTGAACTCCCACGGAGAGATCAAAAAGGAGGAAAACGCAATAGTCAAGTTCAACTTCTAATGATTATGCCCTCTTCATTGCGTTTTTTGCTCTCTTGCAAAAATAAATGAGACGGTACTGTAGGTAGATCGTTTTTCGAAGGCTCCGTGAACTCCCACGGAGAGATCAAAGTAAAGGAAAATTCAGTAGGTTTGGTAGAAACTAAAATTAAGATTTTTCGAGTAAATTTTTTTATTGATGTAGATGAGTCATTGCATTGGCATTGATGAACCCTTTACGGAAAGTTTCTTTAACTCTGTTTGGTCCGATCCACGAGCAAACACATGAAATGTTAATTGGCTGATTTCTTTTTGATTTGTTATCTACAAACATTTGTTTGGATGAATGATTGTTGTTGGTCAAAGAAGCTGTAACTGGCTTGGAGTTGGTTGGTTGGCCCTCGAGCGGGGGCGGTTGGGCAAAGGGCAGTCGCGCTATGGTCGTTGCCAGCGGAAAGGTGGAAGGGTACTGTATATCTCACTTTCCGCTGGTATGTGCTCTTATAGCGCAATGGTTAGCGCTCAGCTACAAATATTCTGCTTGCAGGTTCGATTCCGGCCAGACACAGAAACTTATAAATTTTGAGAGCTACTATACCAGGAGTTATTGCATTGGCATTGATAAACCCTTTACGAAAAGTTTATCAAGTGCATCTATTCGTTAATTTTGTTCGGTCAGAAACCACAAGCAAAGACATGGGAAGTTTATTGGCTGATTTTTTTTGATTCGTTGTATACAAACAATAGTTGTGATCAATGATTGTTGGTGTTGAAGAAGCTGTCACTGGCTTGGAAGAGAGTTGGTTGGCCCTGGAAAATATACGTATTGATTGGAGATGGTGAAAAATCTTAATATCCTTCCGTGTTAACTCATGCTCTTTATTTGCTAACAAGAGAAATTCAAACTGTGCAAAAACCTAAGATGAATTTGTTAGGGTTATATCTTCAAAATGAGTGCGGTGTTTTCCCTCTTTCTTACTCTCGCTCTCTCTCTCTCTCTCTCTCTCTCTCTCTCTCTCTCTCTCGCTCTCTCTCTCTCTCTCTCTCTCTCTCTTTCTTTCTTTCTTTCTTTCTTTCTTTCTTTCTTTCTTTCTTTCTTTCTCTCTCTCTCTCTCTCTCTCTCTCTCTCTCTCTCTCTCTCTCTCTCTCAACGGGACTCACCGTGACCGATCAGGAGGACTGCCAGAATCATGATCACTCTCAAGAAGTGACTTTTTTGCCCATTATAACCAGTAGACGATGATAGAACGGAATGGCAGTCGTCATGACGTTGTTGATCGCTAGAAACACCAGAATAGCCAAACTGAAACATTAATATTTCGTTATTTAAATTATAGAGAAATGAATAAGAACATCCAAAACAACCCGAGCTAAAACCAGAAACGGTTAGTCAAGTGGCGAGAATGTGTGGAGGAGACTATACTATAAATAGAAGGAAATATGAAACAAAGTGTTATGCGTAATGAATTAGTTTAATAAGAAAAAGTTACTCTTAACTATTAACTTTGTAAAATTTCCTGTCTCTTATGAGAAAAAGCTGGAATTATTGTACTGCATCGTTGTGCCTCTGAATATCAACAATTTACCTCGGACACAATATAACCAATAGAACCAGCTGAAGGAGAGCAGAAACAGATTGGTAGTGGAGTATGACATCGAATTCGGGATAAAATAGAGAATAGCAGAATATTCTCAGTTGAGTTCAGTACGTCAGTGGTATTGTGCTGATCCATAACAGATTCATACCGTTGAAAACCAGTATATATGACGGGAATACAGAGAAATATGATTCATGTTGTTGTAAACGACCATGGATGTAGTGAAATATATCATCTGAAAGAAGTATAGTTATTCATGGGTCACAAAATAACAGTTTTTACATTTATTTTACTGCCAATTGTTAATTTCGCGCGGTTTATTTCAGGCCCAAGGAAATTGCATAACTATTGATTAACATACTACGTGCTTTGTTCCGATTCTGTCAAATGTACTACATCAGACGTGTGAAAGTAAGTTGATGAAGTAAACTCAGAAGTTAGCATCTCAGTCGAACGGTCTTTCACGATTTCCAATAGTTCGCAGAAAATAGTTTCCTCCATCATCTTAAAAACGCGCCTGACAATTCGAAATTCCGTGAACGCAATGCATGGATTAATCTTATTTAGATCTCAACTAGGGATTCTACCGTGTTTTCAAGTCAGGATAACTCGACCACTATTCTAGTTTTAGACATACCTCGGACATAATAGAACCAATAGAACCAGCTGAACGAGAGCAGAAACAGTTTGGTAGTCGAGTATGACATCGAATTCGGGATACAATAGAGAATAACTGATTATTCTCAATTGAGTTTAGTACATCAGTGGCATTCACATGTCATAACCACAAGTAGACCATTGGTCACCAGTATACATGAGCGGAGTATGGAAGAATATGATTCATGTTGTTGAAAACGACCACGGATGTAGTGAAATACATCATCTGAAAGAAGTATACATATGTATGAGTCACAGCTCTCACAACTGTTCGTTTTCATATCTCGCTACTATTTTTTTACTCTGCTGAATCAGGTCAACATAAAAGCTTAACTAGAACAAAGGAGAGCAGAAACAGTTTGGTAGTCGAGTAAGACATCGGATTCGGGATGAGTTAGAGAATAGCAGAATATTCTCAGTTACGTCCAGAACATCAGTGGTATCGTACTGTTTCATAACACAGTTATATCATTGGAAACCAGTATATATGACCGGAATGTAGAAGAACATGATTCATGACGTTAGCAACGATCATGAATGTAGTGGAATGTATCACCTGAAAAAAAGTTGGAAAGTTATACCTGGGTCACAAAACAACAGTTCTCATAACTGAGTTCTTAACTTGAACGAAGTTTTCACATAAGTAACCAAATGATCTAATAATAATTAAGACTATCTGTGAAGTTATTTATTGATTAAGTTGAAAGTTACATCGTTTTGGCCTCCGCATCTCTACCAAAGTACGAAAATAGGCTTGAAGTCCGTAAAGTTCTAGAGTATGAAACGTTGTCTTACTTGAAGTCATTTAACAGTAAATTATTTGAACTAGTAAAACTAAATCACCTCGTCCAGTAGTTGGAGAAAAGGTCGGAAACTGATCAGGAACCATTCTGGTGTTTTCTTGCAGTACTTTCTTCGATACGATCCACCGAAACCTTTTACCATTGCCACCCGCACTTCACAAATTTCCTGAAAAATCAATACCATTCAAGCAATATGGAAAGTCTGATATGCTCTCTCAAACGGTAGATTCGGTGAACAATTGCAAACCTTGTATCATCGATGAACATCTTGTTCATTAGGAACAATTGAGATTTCTGGTAAAGAAATATGAAGAGAACTAACCTGATTGGGAGAACATAAATATTGTATAGGTAAGTGTGTAGTACTTCCCAGAGATGTATGATCCGGTAATGAGAATCATAGAGGGTCAAAGGTTACACCAAGATGCCACGCCTACTAATTAATTGGGGTTTCAGTTTTGAGTAGCACACCTGGGTGAGAATATTGGAAAGGCGATAGGTAGTTGGGGGTTTACCTTGAACCTCAATTATGTTCAAGAGGTAAGAATATGAAACAAATTATGGTGTCCGGAACATGAGAAAAAGAAGAATTGTTGACTTCAGGAATGTGATCGAACTACAAATACAGAAGAACAAACAACAAAAGGACAGCTTTTAACTATGCCTCTAAGGACGATTATCATGGTAACGTGAAATATGAATAGACGTTATATTGTTAGTCATTTGCACAGTCACTTGATGTTAAACACAGCAAAAATCAGAAACGTGAGATGACAAAGCGCGCGATTCCTCGTTAGAATGATAACCTCACGTGACTGTTCAATTTACCTCTAGTATATTCTCATGAAACTCTATGAAAAGTGCCCAACTCTTCGTTGTAGTTTGACGCGAAAGTAACCTTTTTGATCGCGGCACAGTGAAATCGATAAATGTCCATTTGTGTTCCTCAATCTCTCTGGTTGCATTCAATGGTCATCACTATGGATAACGTAGAAATATTATTCATTTCATTCCCACTGAGACCCCTTGGCATTGTGCCAAGATTTTCGGATGACCATCCCTTAGAGCAGACAAAGTACTCTACAGACGTTTTTTGTTAACATTGTCTTATGGGATTGAACAATCGCTTCCGGGGTTTTGCAGATTATTGAACAAAACCTCCAAAGCGGTGAAAAACATCCTAGAATATTCGTTGGCACACTGCCAAGTCTCAGTAGGAATGACCGGGACTATACTGTTGGCGTGGATTGAACCTTTGAAAAACTTGAGAGCTGTCAAAACCATGGAAATGGACAGTTTGGAACATCAAACAACTGCTACGTTCAAAAATAAATATCATTTTCTCTGGAACGTTATTTCAAAACGACATGTGAGACCACATTTAGCGATAGCTGATCTTCTTACTTGTTTTATGACGACTTGGAGAAGACACTTCCAAGCTGAGTTATGCACATTTGTCAACTTATGACCGTATTTGTACGATGTTGTTTAAACAACGACATGCAATATACGAACATAGGTAAATATACGCTAATATAACAAAAAGAAGTGTTGGAATGGACTGGTATACAGTATACAGTTTATCATGTGCTTAAACTGTGGAATATTGAACCTCTTGATATGATGTAGCTCTGAAATTTCATGTCCACCTGACATACTCAATTCAACCCCATCATAGTTCTTTCTTATCACTTTATCTTACGAAAAACAAACTATTCCCCATTCCTTGCAATTTTGCCACGGTAGACAGATAGCTGATATGGACTGCCAAATCACGCTGCTGTTGCGAGTTCCGTAAACGAATACCAACTTTCCGTATTTTGTCCAAAAAAGGGGTAACAACTGCCGAACCCCTAAATCTAGCTCCAACATAAATATGCTTCAAAAGTTCGCAGGATGTGTTTATTTCAGACAGGTATTAAAAAACGACCAAAATGTCGATTTAAAACGACATTTGTCGTTTTTTAGCGACATTGAAAAAGTTGGCCAGTTATAAACATTTTTGGCCGAACCATTTACAGAATCGTCAAAAAGACCTATTTTACTCCTCGAGCAAGTTTCAGCTGAGTATCTCCGTTTAAACCAGGATTTCCACCCTTTTCCCGGAAAGTTCTGAAAATCGTTATGCTTGTAGTTTGATTCCGTGGTTTCTCAATTTCAACTTTGACCAAATTTGCTCAAACTTTCAGTTCCACCCTCTGTGTATGAGATAAACCCAGCCAACAAACCTCAGCTCCTATCTCCGATTCTTCCATTACCGTAACACGTATTAGTTTTGCTTTCAACGTTACAACGTCACCAATCCATGACAAAATTTGAAACTTCGGCCATATGTCTGCCCTCAACCGATTTTCACGAATCGAAAACCGATTTGTGGATTAATCTCGATAGAAAAATAGTGTTCCGGAAACGTTCACATCTGAACATCATTTTAACGATTTTTATCGCCAAAATAAGAAAAAAATGACCGAAATCACGACGAGCCATAACGTTTTTAAGTTCTGACTTACCAACTCAATTTTCTGCACACCGCCATCAACTGAGTTGATGAACAACTGAGAAAGAGTTTCCGGGAATCGAACCACGTTGAGCCGAGATATAGGATCTGGAACCCTCACCGTAAAACTCACCCCCACTTACGTGGACCACTTCATAACGGAAAATGTTACCAATCCATGACGACACTCTATAACGCTATAACTCTGTAAAAAATAAGGGTCCCCAATGCTTCATATCCCACTATCCAAAAACATCCGGAATACGAAAATTCAACTTTATATATATTTTATATTTTTCTGAAACTATAAACTTAAGCTTCTCTAGGTCCAATAAACCCAACCTGTGAATTTTGACCCACATTTCAGATTCTCTTATTTTGATAAGTCTTCAGAAGCCAAAGCCGTGTTTTAGTTTGAGCAGATTCCTGAACTCGACATTATATAATAAATGTCGATTGAATAGTCACGTAAGTAAGAATTCTAATGAGGTATCGTGCACCTTGTCATTGCACGTTTCTGAATTCTTCTGTGTTTACCATGTTTCACGTGACTGTGCAACTAACTAACTAACTAAAAAATCGAAGGAGGGTGACAGAGTCTCACCCTCATTCATTCTATTTCCATACATATACAGTGTGGACATAACGGTGATTGTCCAAAACGGCTCATTATCTCCAATAGTGCTAAGTGAGAGAGGGTGAAACATGTCTTGGTTGGGATTGAGACTTCAAAAGCCTACACTAGCACAAAGATGTTTGAATATATAGCCCTATGCATATATGGATGGTCACAAATGTTTTCTATGTCTTATTAGGTGGGATGACATTTATGTCTATCCGCGGTGTTGCGAAGTGCGGCCGTTCACTGTACTCTGTAATAGAAATCTGATCTACGAAGTGTCATTGGTTAGGGGCAACGTTACTAACTGAACCGTCTTGACACTGGATAGCATTGTTGCATGCATGATCAAACTATTCGATTTTTGGTATAGAGTTACAGGAACGGGCAAACTCAAAACAGCGCAGAATTCATGTCTTATTACTATGTATTTTGTGACCGTCTATTGCATCCCTCTGTTTTTACACATGGCGCAGCCAACGTGCATACATCTCATCCCAGCCAAACATGCCACTCCGGATGATCTCTATACAAAACATATCTTCATTACAACGTCTTTTTCAAGATAACTATTGTCCCACAGATCATTTGGTTCAATCGCCGTCGTCCAGCACTCTTAAATTGCATGTAATATTATGTGCGCGTAACAGGGTAACCATACCCTTTTTCTTTTCACTTTTCCTCTCAGATTACTCATTTTTGGAGTGCCACATACTATGTGGAAGTCACGTGTTAAATCACGAATCAATCTATTCTATTCTATTCTATAACCAACTAACTAACTAATTAACTAACTAACTAACTAACAGTATATTTGTATTTCAAGTTTTGACACTCGGAAAATAATAATTTGATTTCTGTTTTTCTTCTATAGACTTATTTTTCGGAAATATCAATCGGACTCACCATAACCACTACTTGGAGCAGCATACCGATTACCAGAAACCATAGTATCCTCCGACCAGAGACTTTTACGCCCTTTATAGCCCAGAGACGATGAAAGAACGAAACGGCGATGGGCACAACGGTGTTGATGGCCAGGAACAACAATACAGCGAAACTGAAACATAAGAACTGGAAATTTTTTGGATCATCGGATTTGATGTTAGAAAAGTACTGAAACTCTGACTCGATAAAGACCGAACCAAAACGAAAACAAGAAGGCAAGTTAAGGTGAAGTTTCAAAAGGGCAGTGTAAGTGTGAGTGTACGTCGTTTCATTTGCATGTAAACTCATTGGCATCCTGCCAAGATTTCGAACGAACAGCTGCTAGCTGAGATTTGTAATTTTTACGAAAAACTATGGAGTACTGAAAATTTGCATTGAATATTTATTTGCACGCTGCCGAAGTCTCTGTGAGATTAACCAAAGCTATACTGCCGCCACCCCATCACCTATATTCGAACATTTGCCATGTGTTTTAGAAACATGTCAATACGGCGTATGTTGCTTTACAATACTTTACAATACACTGTAATTGTTACCTCAAGAGTACTCACCAATATAATTGAAAAGTGGAATTGAAATTGAAGAACTCAGCCAGCCCATGAAATGACACAACGAAGAAGTCATCATCGAACAGTGTTCTGGAAGATATGTCTGTAACTTTCCGGAACTGGAAATTTATACTAACTCAAAACGTTCAAAGCTAAGACCGACTTATTCTTATGCGACCTGAACGAGAAAGTTTCTAGGTTAGAAAAAGGCAGATTATCTTAGACTGTCTGCGCCCTCATTGATCTAAATACTCTCTAATGTTTTTGTTTTGCTAATTGCATAATAGAATTCGTTCATGAGAATACGGCTGTCACAACGTTGTGTCGCGCAAACACTCTCTACTGTAAATGATTTTTTTCAGGCAGGTTTTCAATGTGAAGAATTTCAAAACATTTGTAGACTTCAATATGCTAATCACCACCCGTATTACCACAAACTACACTGAAACTTTGCCGGGAAACAACGAAATGCTCATGAAAGTCTCATCAGAGAAATCAGATGATCGTCTCTGCTCTATAAGTTGAAAAAGTGTTGGTCACCAAGGTTTACCAACCGAATTGGTCACTAGTTGATATCAAGTTGTGAAATCAAGGCTTTGTGAACTGTGTGAACCTTGATTTACAACTTGGATTTTTGGCGAATCTTGGTAAACAACTAGCTTTGTAACTTTGGAGTGAGGTGTGGAAACATTGCTACGCTTCCGATACACGTGATAATCGCAGTTTCACACGTGAGCCAGCTAACGCGTGCGAAACCGCGGGCAAATGCGCGGTTGCACTACGACAGAATGTGCACTTCCAGAAAATCCCCAGAATGCACACCGACAGCGAAGTAAGGAGAAAAAAAAAGAAAGAACGGAAACAAGATGGAGAAAAGAGAACGAGAAAAGTGAAGCAAATAGGCCACATTCACGTTATCCATAGTGATGACCATTGAATGCAACCAGAGTTACTGAGGAACACAAATGGACATTTATCGATTTCACTGTGCCCCGATCAAAAAAGGTTACTTCCGCGTCAAACTACAACGGAGAGTTGTGCACTCTCCATAGAGTTCCATGGAAATATATAGTATTTTCCATTCCTACTGAGACTCCTACAGTACGATTGCGAAACTTCACAGCCGTTTTGCTTACTTACTTCTGATAGCAGAAGTTGATGATTTTAGTACCTCATTCTTCTTCTCAGGTAGAGTAAATATACGAGAGCATTTTCGATGAACTACATTTCAAGCTTCACAACAGTCTTCGGAAAGTTTGTAAGGTTACTGTAGGAGTGTCAATAGGAATGGTGCGAACTACACTAGAAGTAAATTAAACAGTCACGTAAAGTTATCATTCTACCGAGGAATCGGGCACTCTGTCATTGCATGTTTCAGAGTCCTGCTCTGTTTAACATGTTTAACGTGAATGTGCTAATGACTTTTTTATCAATTTAATGTCTATTCATATTTCACGTTACCATGATCATCGTTCTTAGAGGCATAGGCGGGAGCAGTCATTTTGTAGTTTGTTCTTCTGTATTTGTAGTTCGATCACATTCCTAAAGTCAACAATTCTTCTTTTTCTCATGTTCCGGACCTCATAATTTGGTTCATATTCTTGCCTATAGAACATAATTGAGTTTTAAGGTAAATCCTTAATTACCTACTTCTCCAATAATCTCACCCAGGTGTGCTACTCAAAACTGAAACCCCAATTAACTAGTAGGCGTGGCATCTTGGTGTAACCTTTGACCCTCTATAATTCTCATTACCGGATCATACATCCCTGGGAAGTACTACACACTTACCTATACAATATTTATGTTCTCCCAATCAGGTTAGTTCTCTTCATTATTCTTTACCAGAAATCTCAATTGTTCCTAATGAACAAGATGTTCATCGATGATACAAGGTTCGCAATTGTTCACCGAATCTTCCGTTTGGCAAATCAACCGTTTGAGAGAGCATATCAGATTTTCCATATTGCTTGAATGGTATTGATTTTTCAGGAAATTTGTGAAGTGCGGGTGGGAATGGTAAAAGGTTTCGGTGGATCGTATCGAAGAAAGTACTGCAAGAAAACACCAGAATGGTTCCTGATCAGTTTCCGACCTTTTCTCCAACTACTGGACGAGGTAATTAAGTTTCACTAGTTCAAATAATTTACTGTTAAATGACTTCAAGTAAGACAACGTTTCGTACTCTAGAACTTTACGGATTTCAAGCCTATTTTCGTACTTTGGTGGAGGTGCGGAGGCCAAAACGGTATAACTTTGAACTTAATCAATATTTAACTTCACAGATAGTCCTAGTTATTATTAGTTCATTTGGTTATTCATGCGAAAACTTCGTTCAGGTTAAGAACTCAGTTGTGAGAACAGTTGTTTTGTGATCCAGGTATAACTTTCCAACTTTTTTTCAGGTGTTATATTCCACCACATCCATGATCGTTGTTTACATCATGAATCATATTCTTCTACATTCCGGTCATGTATACTGGTTTTCAATGGTGTAAATGCGTTTTTGATCCGTACAGTACCACTGATGTACTGGACTCAACTGAGGACAATCTGCCAATCTCTAATTCATCCCGAATTCGATGTCTTATTCGACTACCAAACTGTTTCTGCTATTCTTCAGCTGATTCTATTGCTTCTATTATGTCCGAGGTATGTCTGAAACTGGAATAGTGGTCGAGTTATCCTGACTTGAAAACACGGTAGAATCCCTAGTTGAGATCTAAATAAGATTAAAGGGGGGCTACATTGAATTTTCAAATAGAAGATCAAACTGAGACAATTCGATAGATGTCATTTTCTTCCTGGAATCTCCAATTGAAAGCTCTGTCTTCAAAATTTCACTAGTTTTTCGCTTACTGTCAGAGACGCAGAATATGATTTGGAGTGAATGAATATTGATTGCGCGCACTTCTCTGACTCTCGTGCCTTTTCGGCTCACTCCGTTAGCCAAACTCGGCATTCAATGCAGCCCCCCTTTAATCCAAGCATTGCGTTCACGGAATTTCGAATTGTCAGGCGCGTTTTTAAGATGATGGAGGAAACTATTTTCTGCGAACTATTGGAAATCGTGAAAGACCGTTCGACTGAGATGCTAACTTCTGAGTTTACTTCATCAACTTACTTTTACACGTGTGATGTAGTACATTTGACAGAATCGGAGCAAAGTACGTAGTATGTAAATAAATAGTTGTGCAATTGCCTTGAGGCCTGAAATAAACGGCGCGAAATTAACAATTGGCAGTAAAAAAATGTAAACACTGTTATTTTGTGACCCATGAATAACAGTACTTCTTTCAGATGATATATTTCCCTACATCCATGGTCGTTTTCAACAACATGAATCATATTTTTCTGTATTCCGGTCATATATACTGGTTTTCAATACCACTGATGTTCTGCCCCCATTCGTGAATATTCTGCTATTCTCTATTTGGTCCCGAATTCGATGTCATACTCGACTACCAAACTGTTTCTGCTCTCCTTCAGCTGGTTCTATTGGTTCTATTGTGTCCGAGGTACATTGTTGAATTAGTTTTCTCCACACTTTCTCGCCACTTGACCAACCATTTTTAGTTTTTGCTCGGGTTGTTTTGATGTCCAAATCCATTTCCATATTATTTGAATAACGAAATATTCCTGTTTCAGTTTCGCTATTTTGATGAACCTGGCGACCAACAACGTTATGACGACTGCTATTTCGTTCTATCATCGTCTACTTACTAGTTGTGAAGAGAGAAAAGGTCACTGTTCTGGCCGTAATAATGTTTCTGGCCAATATTATGCTGGTCTACCTATCGGTTACGGTAAGTCCGGTTAAAATCTCGGAAAAATTGGTGTGTTTCCATAGAAAGTTGCTCGAAAAGCGGTTGAGCATAGAGTCCCGAGATTTTCTTACAAAAATCAAACCAAACCAGAGAGAGGGGGAACCGCACTTATTTTTGAAGCTGAACGTATGGACTCAGTTTAAGCCGCAACAGGCAAAATTGGCAGAAGTGTAAATAGTAAATAGTAACTCATAACGATACTTTTTTTCCAGAAGGTACCACTACTTCCATAGTTGTTTTCAACATCATGAATCATATTCTTCTACATTTCGGTCATATATACTGGTTTTCAATGGTTTACTTGTGGTTTTGGATCAGTACAGTACAACTGACTGATGTACTGTTAATATGAGGTTTGTACTTTAGTCATATCTGTATCTACTGGTGAGAGATCCTCTGCAATAAATGTTCAAGGCAAGTTTCAGTTTTTCCCTGCGTTTGAACACACATTACGTCGTTCTTAACAGTGCAGGCTTGAACAAACCTTTCGAAAACATTTACTTACAAAATGAGCTGGTGATACCTAGCGGTTGTAGAACCTTTTGATTAGCTGTTTTGTACTTGAAGAGGTGTTGGGCCCAAATGTTCTACGTAGGTTAAGATTTACCTTGCTTGATGTTGTCTTTGAGTTACAGTGAGAGGTTTGGCAACCTCGTGCTGTCTAACCGCTGAAAATTCGTTTGGAAAATATGCGTATATTTATGAAACAGAGCCATCAGTATTCAAAGCCGTGTATAGTCTTTGTCATTTCCACTGAGACTCGTACAGTAGGATTAAGAAACTTCAAAGCCGTTTTCCTCACTTACTTATGGTCGGAAAGGTGGAGGATTTTCACATTTTATTCTCGTTTTCAGGTAAAGTTAATATACGAGAGGATTTTTGATGAACTAAATTTTGAGCTTCAGAACAGCGTTCGTAGAACTTGTGAAGTTACTGTAGGAGTCTCAGTAGAAATGATGTGAGCTATAGCATTAAATTTGTTTTCAGGTAACATTTATCATATTTGCGTATAACATTGCTCCATACTTCACACCTTCACTCTCGTTCTCTTTCTAGATCATCAGCCCAGGATCGCACAGTTTGGAGAGGGAACCAGTCCGGATTATCAAATAGACAGCAAGAAAGGCTTCACGGAACTGTGGTAGAGTACCATCGTCACAACTGAGTTATTTTGAAAAACGTGTGATTATTATTAGAGCGTAGTTTGAATAATTGACGTGGTACTGCAGTGTTTGGATAGCAATTAGGTGGAGTACTAGTTAAACTTTATTATTCGGTTTGTCGTTTTCGTTATAAATTTGGTAATTAAAATTTACAACACGTTAAAATACTATAGATAATTGAAACATACAACACGTTGAAAATACTAGAGTTAATTAAATTACAACGCATTGAAAATACTAAATGATGTAGCTAGCCAAAGCTAATAAGGTTGTGCATGTCTTACTCCCATAAATGAGTGTATTTGCTAAGTTCAACACTAACCTAAATATCTACTTTTCACTCGAATTTAGTTAATTTATGGTGAAAGGAAGTAAACGAATAGGACCATAAAACTAATACAAACCATCATTTCATTGATTTTCAGACTAGCCATCCAACTCCAGTATCCCCACGTCCCCCTGTTCTGTCAGCCAGGAGGTCAGGGGATTCCTCTGGAACTGTTTGGAGCTGTGAAATCTGTACCTTGTCGTTATCCAGTCTTGCAGAATGCCGGGAACCGTATAATTTTTTGTTGATCTGATGTGTTCGTGTTTCTCGCAATGAAGTGTTTATACATGCATGTTTGTAAGAGAAAATGGAAAAAAAATGAAATGGTCTCTTTAATTGTTGAGCCTCTGTTCTGAGTCGGTCTCGCCGTAATTCACAGTTTTTGATCGGGAATCAAGGGGATCAAACTGATTAAAGTACAAACATGGAGGGCAGCGTACATCGTATGTAGCTGATTCGGCGTCTAACACGTAGTCTTTCCCATACAAACTGAATCTCCTAATGTGAGATTTTATTCGTAATTCGCCCCTGTAGCTTTTCGGATGGAGATGTTGACTTTTGCCATGTTTCTAGATCAAACTAAAAGGTCAACCCATATATACTCGAAACTACTATGTGAGGTGTGGTACCTAACATACCTAACACAACCTCTAAGCTATGATACCTATTCTCGTTATAGAACACAACAAAATTATGAGAGCTGAAAACATGACATCCTGAGGTTAACGAAGTTCCTCTCACGCAGCATCTTCACCCTCCAACTCGTTGGATTTCTGCTTCCGGCAACTTAAAAACGCCCGGTTGATTCCGAAAATGAAAAAAATATATAAATGATAAAATCTGTATTGACTTTGCTCCGTAATGTACGAACAAAACTAGACTATTTCGCTGGTACGGTTGTGGAGCAAAAGGCGGTTCAGCCAGAAAATTTTAAAGATTAATGACAATACACTAGTATGACAGAATTCGATTTACAAGTTGCTTCTATAATAGTCATGCTCTCTTGTTCGTGCGGGCGTTCCCAATCTTTCGTCATAGTTTGATGTTCTTGATGAGTTAAACTCAGGAAGTAACGACTCGTACTACAAATACAGTGAGATCAGTGAGCCCAGTGTTGATAGTGAAGATTCATTTCTCAGGCATAACCTGGGGAAGTTAGGGGGTACTTGAGGGGCGTGGCTTATCGAAAACTCGACATTAAAAACATTTCTGGGTTGAAAATAGACAGGGAGAGGGGATCAACAAAACTCGGCACTTATACGGTAATATGCGAAGGTAATATGTTCCGGAACAAAGCAGCTCGCTTCCTAATACTCGCTCTGTGTAAAACACTTAGTGGGTTTCGTACCGCACATTTGCGCTAAGTTTGAGTCCGTCCGACGCTGAACGAACCACTCTGTGCCTATTTGTAGCCGAACATAGAAAATTTGGGAATTACAGGGGTAGATGGAGAAGAAGAGTTTTACCGCAACATGCTGGTCAAATCAAATCAAATATTTATTACACAGTGTGTAATAACGGAACGAAAGTGTGAAACGCGAAAGATTGCCAAAAAGGAGAATGGTGAAAATAATTAATGAAAAGAATTGATAAACATGGAAGAAAAATATAATAATACTGTATGAACTCAGTACTAAAGTGATTGTTATGACATAGCTACCGTATCAGTACCACAACCGCTGGGCTGTATTTCGAGACTGTATATATTTGTTGAATTGAAGAGGTATGTCTTCACTGGGAATGATTAAAATAATACTACCTATCCCTACACTTCTCATGATTGATATATATTTGTAGTTCCTACCACCACCTAAGTTTCTTAGAGTTGATATATATTTGTAGTTTCTATCTCCACCTCCCTGTTTCCCACGGCTAAGTTCCGGGTTTTTCGCGGCTAACTTCCCCGCACAAGAGCGAATCCTACATAAGCTTCAGGAAGTATACTATCGGGAACTAATCTTCTTTTCATATAGATAAAAGTTCGAATTGGATGTAAACCACAGTAGACCATGAATAAAACTCGAAACCTGAAATGCTATATTCAGAATGAACCCCTATGCTCTGGATAGACTCGAAGGACAACTGCCTTTTGCCGGATCGAGACATCTCTAAGAGACGCTGGGAAAAAGACTATTAACTTTTGTGACTAATAAACTATCTGTGTAATTTATATTAGGTTATTTTATTTGAACAAAATATAATTGTGTCACTAGGACTTTTGGATGGTGGTCAGGGTCGAAACGGTTTTGAGTATATCTCTTACTGAGCACATTAACCTAATCATATCTGTGTAATTGTTGTTTCAGGCTAACGAAAAATAATTTGCACAGTGCTGTAACAGACAAAAGGGTTTTATGTTCTTGATTGTTATGAAATCAGATAAGTAAGTTTATAGAAAGTAATATAAAATTGAACAATAATTGGAAAATGATGGCCCGATATCGACAAATAATTTTAAAAAAAAACTGATCATTGTCAAGAACAGGAGATGAACATGTACATGATAACGACAATAGAAATACATACTAGTTTAAATTTGTCCGAACAATAATGTTAGTCAATTGCCCAATCACGTGAAACATGTTAAACACATCAGAATTCAGAAACGTGCCATCACAAAGTACACGATGCCTCATTAAAATGCTAAATTCAAGTGACTATTCAATTGACTTCTAGTATACTGGAACGTGATGGAAAAGAACAATCGAAAAATGAAGTCGCCTCCCTATCACGGGAAGTGATGGAAACGATTTTTGAAATATCTGAAGCTCGAGTAAGCACCTCGACCGTGAGACTGCTTCCTCAGATATTCTTTTTCAAATGATGATGACCCCACAACCATCGTAAGCAAGCAAAAACCCACAAACAAACATAGTAAAATGGAGTACCATGCTTTGATCGCAACAAGATACACCCTGCTGTATTCCCGTTGGGGGCGGCTCATCGATTCCAATGATTTCGAGGCTTGGAAGTAGAGAATGAACGGTCCGACTCCAAAAACAACGTATTCACCGTAGGGGAACAGATGCATGATCTGTAAAGTAGATAATTAGAAATGAAGTTATCTGTCTCTCTCTCTCTCTCTTTATTTTTAATTCAACCTATCTTACCCCTGAGTATGCTGAGTATGCTGAGAGTATCGTATGCTAGAAGATCCCGGCACCTTCATTTCATTCTTCGTACTTCGTCTCTAGCTCTGCTACCTATTTCTCGTCTCTAACTTCCCGCGGGATTTGAGAGCACGGCAGAAGCGTATGTTTCAGGAGACGCAGAGTGGGATGCAGGTGCTGAGGTCTTCTAGCAAACGTATTCTGATCTCTAAAGATATTTGCTCGGTGTGCTCATCTTGGAGAGATCTCTGTCGAGAGAGAGCCGGAAGGTTGGACTGGTAGTGTAAAACCCCAACCAGTTCACCAAGCAGCTTACCCGCACACACTTATGCAACCAGTTTACTGTCAGTCAAGTGTACAGTCACGTGAACTGTTCAACACAGAAAAACAGAAACGTGCAAGACTAAGTGCACGATTCCTCATTAGATTGACTTTACGTGCTATTCAACTGACTTCTAATAAATTAAAAGTCGTGTGACTTAGCGAAATACATCGATCAAGTCAGAGCTGTAGATTGATTCGATATTCATCCTCACTGGCCGACTTCGACCGAAGATAAACGGGAGAATCTCATGAAAAGACAACCACTACACTACCTTCCGAAACAGTATTTGAGAAAACACCTCAGTATTCCAAACTATACTTAAAAATTGACGCTGAAATATTGCTCAATAAATACTCAATTTTTGTCCGTACATCCAAATAAGAACGGTAACTGCAGTGATGGAAGAAATAGTAGCTTGAGCGATGAGCGCCTGGAAGAGTGAAAGTACATGTCGGAAACGATTAAGTGATCACTGCAGTGGCAAATTCCTTCCCGAACCGACTCTTATCGAGATGAAACCGATTCAAACCCTAATAAACGGTACGCAGTCGCCCAATTTCGGTATTAATTACCTGAATTGGTTCGGTTCCATCTTTGTTGTCCTAAATTAGGTTTGGTTCTAGAACGGACCAACTGGTTCGAGAAGAATCGGTTCGGTTTCGGTTCGGTGCGAGTAGGTTCGGAAAGGAATTCCCCACCAGCAGTTTGGTTCCCGTTCCGGGAGACTTCAACCCCTTGAATGAGCAACCTTTTGGGCTCAAACTCGCGAAACTTTTTTTGTTTTCACATACTGGCCAATATTTTTGCAATCGGTAAGCTACAAACTAGGCGAGAATTTGGTCATTGAGGTCGACAAAACGTTATTGAAGGCTCATTAAACCATTCTATTTTTAGTTCCAATTGAAAAAAAATCAGTCATTGATAAGTTTGAATGTTCACTAAAGTGGCCGAGTGATTGTGAGCTAGACTATGTTTTGCACCTGCACTAATGTCCGATGCATTCCCCTGGCGACTTCAGTGGAGTAGACACGGAGCAGCAGATGGTGTGCTGTCAAGTTGACGAGCATCGCAAAAAACAACACCAGCAGGGGGCTGAGCACTGCGACAACTGAAAGTCGAATGCTTTATTCAGATCACTGTTAGTCCATCGCACAGTCACCTGAAACACGTTGAGCACACCTGTGGCCGTATTCACTAGGCTCAAATAGCCGGGTAAGCTATTTGAGCAAAGTTCAAATAGTAAACTACAAACTACTCACTCACTTGTTTTGATAGTTGTCTAGCGATCCTGCGTCTAACTAACAGGACAAATAATAAAATAAACTCAACTTGAACTAGAATGCAACCATTGAAACTTTGCTCAGATAGCCTACTCGACTTTTTGAGCTTAGTGAATACGGCCACAGAGCCCGTGAGATAGACGATCCCGGCGCCTCCACCCCGTGAAGCATCTCTCGATCTGCCTCACTCATTTCCTGACAGCGCAAACAGTAAGGCAGAGCGGAGATGAAGGACAGGGTAAAGGTGCCATGATCTTCTAGCATACGTACTCTCGATGTCATGTGCTTTATGGAGGTTAATGTTAGTCAATTGCACCGTCAAGGGAAACATGCTGAACACAGCAGCACTCAGAAACGTGCAATGACGAAGTGCACCATTCCTTATCAGAATGCAAAACTAACGTAACCCTTCATTTTACTTTTAGTATATAAAACGACCATGGCTGAGTTCTAGTTTCCACACTAGACGCGATAAATCACGAAATTTCATGGAGAAACGGCGTATCGAACAGGGAATACACTAGAAATAAATTGACTAGTCACGCGAATTCAGCATTCTAATGAGAAATCCTGCACTATGTCATTGCACGTTTCTGAGTTCTGCTTTGTTTAACATGTTTCGCGCGACTATGCACTTCACGAACAGTATAGACGATTCATGAAAAAGTGGGGGCTCAACGAATGTAAGATTTGTCTTCTGCTGTGCGCCGCTTAGACAACTACTCTCAAATGGAACAGCTACTGCTACAAAAATCGAAAAATACTAATATACTCAAGTATAACTGTTCATTACAAACATACAAAAGTCGTAAAATATTTTCTCAAACCTGTAAACTAGAATCTACAAGTCACAGCTGCGAAAGAGAGAACAACTTTTGAATAATATGACAAACGTTATAGCACCTAGAATTGAAGTAATGACAGAAAATGCCAACCATTGTGTACAAAACCAGGAACTCTATAATTGAGTAGGTTGAGTTAACATCTGTGATTTGTAGATTCTAGTTTACAGGTTTGAGAAAATATTTTACGACTTTTGTATGTTTGTAATGAACAGTTATACTTGAGTATATTAGTATTTTTCGATTTTTGTAGCAGTAGCTGTTCCATTTGAGAGTAGTTGTCTAAGCGGCGCACAGCAGAAGACAAATCTTACATTCGTTGGGCCCCCACTTTTTCATGAATTTTTCTCTTTTTGTATACATGCCGTAGGTATGTGGTTTGATCTGTACGGTGCAGATAAAATTGTTTTCTTGATGAACCACTTGTCAAGTATTACCATCATTCGGAAAAAAAATATGACGTCAACATTGCAGTTCTAGAAACTTACTTCATCTGCCTTTCAGAATCGCAGAATACGTCATGTTTGAATGAAGTTTTATCGTTAATATACCACTTTAAGATATTTTCAGCATTTGAAAATATATGTGACGTCAACTTTGCACTTTTCAAAAATGACGTCATCTGGTCTCCAGAATCCCAGAATACGTCACTCTTAGATTGAGTTTCACCGTTAATTGACCCTTTCTAAGACATTTTCATCATTTGAAAATATATTTGACGTCAACTTTGCACTTTTCAAAAATGACGTCATCTGGTCTCCAGAATCCCAGAATACGTCACTCTTAGATTGAGTTTCACCGTTAATTGACCCTTTCTAAGACATTTTCATCATTTGAAAATATATTTGACGTCAACTTTGCACTTTTCAAAAATGACGTCATCTGGTCTCCAGAATCCCAGAATACGTCACTCTTAGATTGAGTTTCACCGTTAATTGACAGTTTCTAAGATATTACCATCATTTGAAAATATATGTGACGTCAACTTTGCATTTTTCAAAAATGACGTCATCTGGTCTCCAGAATCCCAGAATACGTCACTCTTAGATTGAGTTCCACCGTTAATTGACAGTTTCTAAGATATTACCATCATTTGAAAATATATGTGACGTCAACTTTGCATTTTTCAAAAATGACGTCATCCGAGCTCCAGAATCCTCGATGACGTCATCAGTAGAAGACTTACATCTAAACCGATGTCAGTTCATGTCGTATAACATACTTCAAATTTTACTTGAATTGGTTAGGACTGAGCTGAGTTATAACGCAATTTGATTTACCCCGACAGAGAGGGCGAGAGAGTGCACGAAATGAAGAGACGCAGAGACATTTTCAAAGACCTATAACTTGATGAAAAAAAAATTTTCGAAAAAAAGTTTGCGCCCCCAAGGTTTGAGTGGGATATCTATCGTGTCCCAAATTTTCAGTCAAATCGGTTCACACATAAAAATTTCCCAGGAGTGCGCACCAACACACACACACTGACACACGACGGAAGTTGGCGCTCTTGATGAAGCGAAAACGTCATAACTTGGCTCAAACTTGACCGATTTCGTTCAAATTCCGAACATAGCTTGTAAATGTGCCATAGAAAATCAGCAAATCATAAAAAGTTCTGATTTGCACAATTGGACCTTTTTGAGAGTGAACTAAAAAAATGAAAGCGCGCATTAGCCGGACCAAAGACAAATCTCGCACAGCGCTTCGCGCTGCGCGCGATTCACACCGAATCGAATCGCATTGAATAAAAACTCTTCAAAAAAAACTCTCACTTCAGTGACTTCTCTGAATGACTGTTTTCTGTTCAAGCTCTGTTACACCGAAACTCGAAAAATGAAAACTCAAAATATATCTGAAATTCGAAATCCGTACCCATCACATAGTTTCCGTCCGGTGTGTTTATGTTTATTTATCTCTTATTCTTATTTATCTCGTATATTTACTGAACGTGAGAACGAGAATGAGGTGCGAAAATGGTCAATCTTTCCTATCTTAAGTAAGTGAAGAAAACGGCTTGAAAGTTTCGAAATCTTACTGTAGGAGACTCAGTGAGAATGAAAAAGACTATACCTATCCAACAGTTGGTGGTGCTGTGTCCGATGAATTTCATGTCTTCCATCGCGGGATTCCTAGTCGACCACTCCTCGGTGTAGATTAGAGTTTCCTGTAGTTCAGGCAAATTCAGGCGCGCGAAGTTCAAACTGGGGGTTATGTAACCTATTTGATACGGTAATTTTTGTAGATTCAACCCTATTTTATTGATTTTTTGTTTCTGATTTTCTCCCCACCCTAATGCGCATTTTGTACGGGAATTTGGTTTGGGTAGGTGCATTGCGTACATTTCTGGTTTAAACCTAACCAATCCTTTGAGAAGGACGATTATGTAGACCAATCCCGTGTCGACGGTCTTTTAAACTGCAATTGAAAGATGTATTGCAGTTTAATGGACTGAAGCGTTAGGATGGGACCACATAATCTTCATTCTTAAATGATAGAGAGGACGCGTACAAAATCAGATGTAGTCAAGAGTTAAAGTTAGTGAAAGTTATTTTCGAATTGGAAATCGATATAATCGAGAAAAGAAAATGTATCCCGGAGCGCTCATACTTTTCTTGGCGCCAAGATACGGATACAAAATATGACGTTACATATGGCGAACATATAACGAATTATGGCGAATTCAGGCGAACTATGGAAAACTACATATGACAAAATATGTTCTGTTCGTATTCTGTATCGCGCAAAAAGTCCGAACCCTGCTTTAAAGGGGGCAAAAACAAAAGTTGACATGATTAAGCTGCTCTCAACAGGAACCAATAAACAGAGTGTCGTCGTTTTCGGACTTGCCCACAGTTGCATGCTATGTCTCATCGCAAATTGTAATATATCATATAAATTGTCATTGTGTGGAATATATATATATATATATATATATATATATATATATATATATATATATATATATATATATATATATATATATATATATATATATATATATATATATATATATATTCCTCACAATTTTCACTTAAAGGCAATCAACCCGACTCACCATAACCTTCACATAGGGCAGCATGAGAACTACCAGAAGCATTCCTGTTGCCCAATATGAGACCGTTTTATTCATTACAATCAGTATACGATGAATAAAAGAAAGAACAGCAGGAATAATGTTTTAGTTGCTAGGCCCACCAGAATAGCGAAACTGAAACATTCAAATGAGGAAGAAATCTTGAAGCCTATGGAGAAAAGTTTGAAAAAAACTAAACCAACCCGATAGAAAAATGTGAAGCGCTACTGAACTAAGGGCGTTAGGGTTGTAAACTCTCTTCACCTTGTTCGAGATTTGGAGATTATCACTCGAGATTTGGTTTCTGTAAGACTACCTTAAAGTGTACTCACCAAACTACTCCCGTACTGGAGTTGAAATTCTGGGCCGGACCATGAAGTGAAACCACGAAATATCCATCGACATACAAAGTTCTGAAATGGTGGCGTTTCCAATGATAATTATGCTGTGGGTAGATGCCACAGTCACATGAAACATGTTGAACACAGCAGAACTCAGAAACGATGACAAAGTGCACGAAACCTTATAAACTTCACGTGACTATTTAACTTACTTCCAGTATAGAAAGTTTGCTTTGCACATGAACATGAGAGACCAAATCGGACAAAAGGTTTTATGACCTCATCGTAGGTCAGAAGATGAGATATAATTTGCCATACACATAATCAAGCATCAAAACTGGTCATAAAAGTTGAAAAACGCCACCATATCAAACATTGGCCAAGAAGTTTGAGCATGTCACTGAAGAGGGCTCATATTGGAAAGAGCAAACTATATCCCTCTCTGCCCGTCCTGATACCACCTATTACAGGTATCGTCATTAATATATTTAATCTATATAATTTTAATTCGTAATTTACCTCGGACATAATAGAACCAACAGAGCCAGCTGGACGACAGCGGACCCCGATTGATATGCGAGAGCAACATCAATTTTTTGACGAGTGATATATGGTTGCAAAATTGTCAGACAGAACAGGTGGAAATTCTCGAAGGACGAACACGCAGCCGCCGCGCACATGTACCAAAAATAGGCACCCAAGAAGGCCATTCTTCTCGATGTTTCTGGAACACAGTTGATTGTAACAGATGAGATATAGTTCCGGTCATTCCTACTGAGACCCATTGCTACTGTGCTAATGTTTTCGAATGAATATTTCTAAGAGCAGACATAAGTATTGTAAGGATTTGGTATTATTCACGTGTTTTCAAGTAACTGACTGAACAACCGCCAAGATGAATTTGAAGTTGTTTTAAAAACCTTGAAGTGGCTGAAATGAACTGGAAAATCATTGGCACGCTGCCAAGTCTCAGTAGGAATGACCGGAACTATAGCTCAGCGTTGGTATACAAGTTCATCGAAAAAAGGAGGATTAAAGGGGTACGTCGCGCCATCGAGCCCATACCACTTCAACCCCCTTTCTGAGACATTCTCAGTGAGGTGGGAAATCGGAATTGAATGTGATAGACTATAAAACAAGAGAGAAATAATATGAGAAAATCGACCCGTAAAAACATTAAGCATGACTGTGATCAGTTGTAGAAAAAAAGAAAGAAACTTTGAAAAAAACTTCTAATCCATAAATACTCTCCTATATGTGCGGCATCTCCTTCTAATCTGTGTCAGTCTCGAATATCTCGCACTTTGTAGTCTAACCAACAATCACTCGCAAGTAGGTTAAACAAATTTGGAGAAAAATTTCGATTCGTTCTGTCATATAAAATACGGTTACAATACTACTGGTATTTCCTGTTCTTTACTCTCGATACTATCTGAACTAATGACGAAAAGACATAAAGGGAGAGGTTTAGATGAATAGATGAAGAGATAGGAAGAAAGGGAAAGAGAGGAAGGGGAATATTAAAGGAAATAATGGTAACTTAAACATCGACAATCGATGTAACCTGAGCGATTGAGAAACGAATTCCTGTTCTTTACTCTCTATTTCCTGTTCTTTACTCTCTATACTATCTGAACTAATGACGAAAAGACATAAAGGGAGAGGTTTAGATGAATAGATGAAGAGATAGGAAGAAAGGGAAAGAGAGGAAGGGGAATATTAAAGGAAATAATGGTAACTTAAACATCGACAATCGATGTAACCTGAGCGATTGAGAAACGAAAATGAACAACTATCGAGTTCACTTGGTTGAGAGGTCGAGAAGGTCATGTCTGCGTCAACTGAGAACGAATGGCGCCAGTTTTCTGCGATGGGCAAACTACAAAACAAGGGAGCATGAAGGTCAATGAGGCGGCAGACATCTGATTCTCTATGACCTGCACACTCTCTCAGCGGGTAGGTAAAAACTACATTTGAATACTTTGACACTTTTCATAGATAATTGTGAACGAATCTATCAGTTTGATGAAAAAAATTGCACCTCTTCGTTTCTCATTGTTCGAAAAGATGGATCAACTCTAAACTCGTGAGTACTATTCATTGCATAGTAGCTAATTTCACAGGTCATTAAACGTTTCCAGAATGTCTGTCAATTAATCTGTCACACACTACTTGAATGTAACTCAGTAAATTGTTGGTTAAAAAAATGTGAATATCCCTGATAACGACAGTACTCTGGTTGAAACCAACATGTCCAGAATGTTCCGCCTACTCTCCCTGACCCTGCTGGTAGCTGTGGCTGCTGCTCGTTCTCCCCCGATGCCCCCACTGTTCGGAGAACCTCTGGATTACTACTCTGCTCACAATACTAGAGTCGACGCCTCGGGTGAGTTGTAGTTTGATCGAATATAATGTAACAGGATCAAACTACAAACACAGCGGGACAGGGCGAAAACAGGTTTGGTAAGAGCGTTCAATATACATATACCAGGAATTTTCGACATTCTAAACTCTCTCTCTCGCTCTGTTTGAGCTTCCAAACGATTTTGAGTTACATTGTTGAATTAAAACCATTATTATTATTAATCATATCATCATTTGTAATCATATCGCGCGCAGCGCGAAGCGCTGCGTGTGAGTTGTGTTTGGTTTGGCCATTGCGCACTCATTTTTGAATATCCCTGATAACGACAGTACTCTGGTTGAAACCAACATGTCCAGAATGTTCCGCCTACTCTCCCTGACCCTGCTGGTAGCTGTGGCTGCTGCTTATCCCCCGATGCCCCCATTGTTCGGAGAACATCTGGATTACTACTCTGTTCACAATACTAGAGTCGACGCCTCGGGTGAGTTGTAGTTTGATCGAATAGAATGTAACAGGATCAAACTACAAACACAGCGGGACAGGGCGAAAACAGGTTTGGTAAGAGCGTTCAATATACATATACCAGGAATTTTCGACATTCTAAACTCTCTCTCTCGCTCTGTTTGAGCTTCCAAACGATTTTGAGTTACATTGTTGAATTAAAACCATTATTATTATTAACCATATCGCGCGCAGCGCGAAGCGCTGCGTGTGAGTTGTGTTTGGTTTGGCCATTGCGCACTCATTTTTGGCTTTCAAACCACAAAAGTCTTCAAATAAAACATTTTTTCGAAATTTAAAAAGAGAGAGAGCTAGATATCTATCAAATACATGTTGTGTGAAAAAATTATGAAAATCGGTCGAGGTTGAAAAAAGTTATGCTGTCGTGTCGTTATGAAAATTTCCGTTGTCCCTCGTCCCTCGTCCCTCGTCGCTCGTCCCTCGTCGTTCGTCCCTCGTCGCTCGTCCCTCGTCCAATGTCCGCATAGAAAATTATTTTTTTAACTACTGGACCAATTCGGCTGAAATTTGGCACACATGTGTAAACCCCAAAGTTAGCGCGGCTCAAGAAGTTTGGTGATGTCACGTTTTGTTTGGCGCTTGGCGCGGGCGCCAATAGGCGCCAGTAGCAGGAAAATATGTGTTCCCATGGATGAAATGCTCCAAAATTTTGCACAGAGGTTAGATTAGTGAATCCCAGCCTTCTCTGAAAATTTGGTGTCATGGTTTATATTTGGCGCCAAACGCTGGCGCCCAGTGGCGCCAAATTAGAACAACGCCGGGCAGGTAAGGTAACGAGTGAAATGTTTCACAGATGTCCGAACTATGAACATAGTTAACGAATACAGCTTGGATACCAACATTTCTTCGACATTCTGCGCCAAAACGGTACTTCATCCGCCAATTGGCGCCAAAATTGAAAATAGGGTTTCTGAACCAAAAAAAAGTCGGAAATTGTGCTAATTGGTCGAGGCCATTCATTCCAAGTTTTTTGTTACTAATTAGAGTAATTTATATTTGGCGCCAAACGCTGGCGCCCAGTGGCGTCAAATTAGAACAACGCCAGGCAAGTAGGGTAACGAGCGAAATGTTCCACAGATGTTCGAACTATGGTCATAGTTAACGAATACGGCTTGGATAGCAACATTTCTTCGACATTCTGCGCCAAAACGGTACTTTATCCGCCAATTGGCGCCAAAATTGAAAATAGGGTTTCTGAACCAAAAAACAGTCGGAAATTGTGCTAATTGGTCGAGGTCATTCATTCCAAGTTATTTGTTACCAATTAGAGTAACTTTATATTTGGCGCCAAACGCTGGCGCCCAGTGGCGCCAAATTAGAACAACGCCAGGATTGTAGGGTAACGAGCGAAATGTTCCACAGATGTCCAAACGATGAACATAGTTAACGAATACGCTTTGGGTACCAACATTTCTTCGACATTATGCGCCAAAACGGTACTTTATCCGCCAATTGGCACTAAAATTGAAAATAGGGTTTCTGAATCAAAAAACAGTCGGAAACTGTGCTAATTGGTCGAGGTCATTCATTCCAAGTTATTTGTTACCAATTAGAGTAACTTTATATTTGGCGCCAAACGCTGGCGCCCAGTGGCGCCAAATTAGAACAAAGCCAGGATTGTAGGGTAACGAGCGAAATGTTCCACAGATGTCCGAACTATGAACATAGTTAACGAATACGGCTTGGGTACCAACATTTCTTCGACATTCTGCGCCAAAACGGTATTTTATCCGCCAATTGGCACCAAAATTGAAAATAGGGGTCCGTTCGCTGGCGCCCGTTCGCGCCAATGGAGAAAATACTTTCTTACTGTAATGACGCAGATTTTTCACAATACTCAGATTTCAATTACGGAAGCGGAAAAAAGCTGTTTTTTGAATGTTTCAGGATCACATCGTTTGAAAACCTGGAACTTTCAGATATCAGGATGTTTTATAGTCACCACTATTCAAAAATCGTTTTTCTAAGTCAACTCTAGAAGTGGTTGTACTAGTGCAACTAGCAAAAAGAGAACAATTTGTAAAAAGTGGGGGACCAGGAAGTGTGTGAGTTCTGTTCGGTTTCACCGTTTTCTGCAAAAAGTGAACAATACGATGTTGTGAATGAGTGTGCAACAAAAAAAAAACAATACATTTGTTTGCACAACGATTCACAAGAAACAGAATATACATAGTATAACTTGAACGTAAAAGTGCATAGTGGTTTCCCCTAAGAACGTTGTGAACCGTTGTGCAAACAAATGTATTGTTCTTTTTTTGTTGCACACTCATTCACAACATCGTATTGTTCACTTTTTGCAGAAAACGGTGAAACCGAACAGAACTCACACACTTCCTGGTCCCCCACTTTTTACAAATTGTACTTGTTTTTGTTTTCCAGATGAAGTCCACAGGAACGTCGCTCCATACTTCAACCGAATGATGAATCTGGAAGATGAAGGACAGCGCGGACTCAGACTCAAGAACTTTGTCCCACTTTCCCTTGGGTAAGTTGCCTGTGCCGGTCAGTTCAGTAAATTCGCAAAAACGTGAGGAAACTTCCCACTTTTCCTCCGGTCAGTTACCTTTTCTCGTAACTTCATTAGTAAAAAGCTAATAAAAATGTACCTTTTCGGTCTCAGCTGATCTATACCCCACATTCTTGTTGTCTTTTTTTCTGAGAATGACTCCCACAGCGAAGATTTGGTTACTCCCAAATAGAGTCATCCTGGTTCACTGGTATAGTTGTTGCTTAAAGATTATTACCATTGTTATTGTTATTGTTATTATTATTATTATTATTATTATTACTATTATTATTATTATAATTTCCTCTTCAGAATGGACCCTCATGACCTGGACAGACTGGAGTTACAACTGCGTTTCGCCGTCTCCAGACATCTTTGAGGGAAGGGGAAGAAGAAGTATTCAACGTTTATGTGATCAATATACCTTATTAAAATTTCTGTAAAAGTTTATTACTCTTGGGGTACTGGGAAATAAGTATTTAAAACTTTTGTGTGACTAAACAAACTATTTTCGATCACTGTAAAAGTTTGTCTTTACTGGAAATTGGTAAGAGACGAAGTATTTTCACCCATGTGTGTAACTAACAAACAATTTTTTAAGTTTTCTGTGAAAATTTTCCGTTCCGACAATTTCGATGACAATTTCTTCGAGCAAACATAAGTATTCTAAGGACACTTTTTGTTTGCTTGTTCTTGTGGAACTAAATAACTGCTAACAGAGATTTGAAGTTTTTTGATAAACTCCAAAAGTGATGAAAATGTGTCGTTATTCTTCGAACGTGATGACCGGCGGCAGATCAGCGTGTAACCTATGCTGATATCTCCTTCTTCTTTACTCTCTTAAGTTAGAACACAACACCTTTTAAAATACATATTCATTATAACCAAGCCTGAAATATTCATTGGCACGCTGCCAAGTCTCAGTGGGAATGACCGGAACTATACATACGATGTATGTTGCACTACCCAGTTGTGTTTTTAGTTCGATCCCATTCATTCGTGAACTACGACCAGACCAAACTACAACAAAGTCTTGAGAATCAAACAGCTACTATAACTATTCAGGTGATGGATAAATTCATTATGGAATGAATGAACGAATAGATTTAATACGCTAATACAATAAAATAGATAGATAGAATGGTACACAATTGGAAATGTAAAGTTTGTTTCATTCGCCCTGAGAGTTGTCATTGGCAGCGTGTCAAAATTTTCAGAATTTCGTGTTCTCCTGAAACAAAACAATCGTTAACAGAATATCAAACTTTTCTTGGAAAACTCGGAAGTGGTGAAAAATGGCCTAGAATACTCATTGGCACGCTGCCAGTCTCAGTGGGAATGACCAGAACTATAAACAGAGTAGAACAACTGGTAGGCAACGACAGGAAACAATAAATGGCGATGAATCATTGAAGTGTCGATAATTTCACTGCGAGATGAAGAGATAATCACAAGTTTACTGCAAGTTCACTGCACAGTCACGTAAAACATGTCAAACACAGTAGAATTTAGAAACGTGCAGTGCACGGTGCCCGATCAGAAAGCTAACTTTACGTGTTCATTATAATTGCTACTAGTATGCGAGAGACAAGTACTGAGAATGAACCAAGTTCAACTGGTAGACCAAGACAGAGATGATAAGATGATTTCGAATAATCTGTTGGGAATAACTGAATGAGAACTGCCAGAGAAAAGCGAACAATTTGGAGAGATGTTATGGCGAATTGTATCGCGCGCAGCGCGAAGCGCTGCGTGTGAGTTGTGTTTGGTTTGGCCATTGCGCACCCATTTTTGGCTTTCAAACCACAAAAGTCTTCAAATAAAACTTTTTTTCGAAATTTAAAAAAAGAGAGAGCTAGATATCTATTGAATACATGTTGTGTGAAAAAATTAGGAAAATCGGTCAAGGTTGAAAAAAGTTATGCTGTCGTGTCGTTATGAAAATTTCCGTTGTCCCTCGTCCCTCGTCCCTCGTCGCTCGTCGCTCGTCCCTCGTCCAATGTCCGCATAGAAAATTATTTTTTTAACTACTGGACCAATTCGGCTGAAATTTGGCACACATGTGTAAACTCCAAAGTTAGCGCGGCCCAAGAAGTTTGGTGATGTCACGTTTCGTTTGGCGCTTGGCGCGGGCGCCAATAGGCGCCAGTAGCAGGAAAATATGTGTTCCCATGGATGAAATGCTCCGAAATTTTGCACAGAGGTTAGATTAGTGAATCCCAACCTTCTCTGAAAATTTGGTGTCATGGTTTATATTTGGCGCCAAACGCTGGCGCCCAGTGGCGCCAAATTAGAACAACGCCGGGCAGGTAAGGTAACGAGCGAAATGTTCACAGATGTCCGAACATCTGTGAACATAGTTAACGAATACAGCTTGGATACCAACATTTCTTCGACATTCTGCGCCAAAACGGTACTTCATCCGCCAATTGGCGCCAAAATTGAAAATAGGGTTTCTGAACCAAAAAAGTCATAAATTGTGCTAATTGGTCGAGGCCATTCATTCCAAGTTTGTTGTTACTAATTAGAGTAATTTATATTTGGCGCCAAACGCTGGCGCCCGGTGGCGCCAAATTAGAACAACGCCAGGCAAGTAGGGTAACGAGCGAAATGTTCCACAGATGTTCGAACTATGGTCATAGTTAACGAATACGGCTTGGATAGCAACATTTCTTCGACATTCTGCGCCAAAACGGTACTTTATCCGCCAATTGGCGCCAAATTGAAAATAGGGTTTCTGAACCAAAAAACAGTCGGAAATTGTGCTAATTGGTCGAGGTCATTCATTCCAAGTTATTTGTTACCAATTAGAGTAACTTTATATTTGGCGCCAAACGCTGGCGCCCAGTGGCGCCAAATTAGAACAACGCCAGGATTGTAGGGTAACGAGCGAAATGTTCCACAGATGTCCAAACGATGAACATAGTTAACGAATACGGCTTGGATAGCAACATTTCTTCGACATTCTGCGCCAAAACGGTACTTTATCCGCCAATTGGCGCCAAATTGAAAATAGGGTTTCTGAACCAAAAAACAGTCGGAAATTGTGCTAATTGGTCGAGGTCATTCATTCCAAGTTATTTGTTACCAATTAGAGTAACTTTATATTTGGCGCCAAACGCTGGCGCCCAGTGGCGCCAAATTAGAACAACGCCAGGATTGTAGGGTAACGAGCGAAATGTTCCACAGATGTCCAAACGATGAACATAGTTAACGAATACGGCTTGGGTACCAACATTTCTTCGACATTATGCGCCAAAACGGTACTTTATCCGCCAATTGGCACCAAAATTGAAAATAGGGTTTCTGAATCAAAAAGCAGTCGGAAACTGTGTTAATTGGTCGAGGTCATTCATTCCAAGTTATTTGTTACCAATTAGAGTAACTTTATATTTGGCGCCAAACGCTGGCGCCCAGTGGCGCCAAATTAGAGCAAAGCCAGGATTGTAGGGTAACGAGCGAAATGTTCCACAGATGTCCGAACTATGAACATAGTTAACGAATACGGCTTGGGTACCAACATTTCTTCGACATTCTGCGCCAAAACGGTACTTTATCCGCCAATTGGCACCAAAATTGAAAATAGGGTTTCTGAATCAAAAAACAGTCAATTGTGCTAATTGGTCGAGGCCATTCATTCCAAGTTATTTGTTACTAATTAGAGTAACATGTTCTGTATCTGGTGCCAATGGCTGGCGCCCGTTCGCGCCAATGGAGAAAATACTTTCTTACTGTAATGACGCAGATTTTTCACAATACTCAGATTTCAATTACGGAAGCGGAAAAAAGCTGTTTTTTGAATGTTTCAGGATCACATCGTTTGAAAACCTGGAACTTTCAGATATCAGGATGTTTTATAGTCACCACTATTCAAAAATCGTTTTTCTAAGTCAACTCTAGAAGTGGTTGTACTAGTACAACTAGCAAAAAGAGAACAATTTGTAAAAAGTGGGGGACCAGGAAGTGTGTGAGTTCTGTTCGGTTTCACCGTTTTCTGCAAAAAGTGAACAATACGATGTTGTGAATGAGTGTGCAACAAAAAAAGAACAATACATTTGTTTGCACAACGATTCACAAGAAACAGAATATACAAAGTATAAATTGAACGTAAAAGTGCATAGTGGTTTCCCCTAAGAACGTTGTGAACCGTTGTGCAAACAAATGTATTGTTCTTTTTTGTTGCACACTCATTCACAACATCGTATTGTTCACTTTTTGCAGAAAACGGTGAAACCGAACAGAACTCACACACTTCCTGGTCCCCCACTTTTTACAAATTGGTTCTGATTCCGTGATCAAAATTGTATTGTACAAATAAGCACGGTCGACATTCCGGCCGTGAAAACAACGATCCCGATACAAAGCCAAAAATTGAATTCACGTCGATAACGATCGATCGACGTGATATGGATCAGTGCCTGGAAGCCAAGAATCGGAGGGACGACTCCGAAAAGCACGCACTCAAAGCACGGGAAGTCTTGGAATACCTGAACGAAGAGAATCAATTTTCTAGGCTTCACCCTCTATATCTTTCTCTCTCATTATCTCTCTGTCTTAAACTCCTCTCTTTATTTTTTCCTCTCTCCATTCCTCTCTCTCTCTTTCTCTGCATGGAACCATCCAACACAAGAACCATCACTTTTCTGCTTAAACCATACAATAGAGGGTGAACGGGGATTTGTCTGCCGAGAGTCAGTGACATCCCTACTCTCACACACATTCAGTCCATATTTTTCACCCACAACTCAAGAGACCGGCTTTTCTCCACTACAAAATTCGGAGATGACTCGGGAAAATGTTTCTTTCACCTCCCACCGTACAATCACAGCCAGGAACAGAAGGAGTAACATGCCTGGAAGTCTTCAATAATCGCCCTTACCCTTCTGACTATTAGTTGATTCTTAACTGAGCCATGCAACTTATACCGGGGAGTGAAAGTGACAGATCATCGTATCGGCTAAAACGTTGGAAAAATAAAAAGAGTATACCTGCAATATTCTCTTGTGCATCTTCATATTCGCTTCACTGATAGTCAGCTTAGTTAGCAGTCGGTAGGCTACTAATATCACGCCGCATGCGAAGACGAACACGATTGGGGGACTGTACATTGTGACAGCTGAAATAACTAGAACAAAAAATAAAGAATATGAAATAGATCTTTCTTCGCTTTTCAACGGTGTGAACATCGTTAAGAGATGTTCACTCTCAGCAGAGCTGTGCCGGAAAAGAAGGCGGACATTTTCTGTAGCCGCCGCAGCCGCCCCGTTACGGAAGTCATTTTTGCGAAACGTTTCCCCTTCCAACTCCTGTCAAATATATCGTTTCGAACCTTATCTCTAAGCTTGTGGATCTTTGCCCTTTCATTGCTGTGATACACAATAGACGAAGAAACTGGCAATAAACTTTCTGAAACGTCTGCTTAGTGGTGAACAAGAAGTAATCAGCACAGCGCTCCGCGCTGCGCACGATAAGAGGCAAAAATTCGAAACGTACCCATCACGTAACTTCCATTCGATGTGGTGGTGTTGTACGCACGAAGCTTGACTCCTTCAGTTATATTGTTGTATTGGAGGATTTCTGGTGGACAATCTTCCCAGTCCTCGGTGCGCATCAAAAGTATCTGAAATGAAAATTCTCCATAGAAACCGACCAGATAATTGTTGTAATTTTCTCTCAAGTACGGAAGTTGACCATGATTTAACGAAAGAACCAACACAGCGCGATAAGATCGAAACCTATGGCCTATCTCTCAAATAACATAGGAGGCTGAGACAAAGCGTTTCTATCATTTCTCTGAAAGTTCTCGAAGCTCTGTTTTCAGGATATTATAAGTTTTCTTATATGAGCTGTACAATATCAAGAGTAAAGTTTGTTCGACAGAAACATTTTTATTCTTTTGAATTTGCCATGGTTGTTCTTCCAAAATGAGTGCGGTTTGCTCTCTATCTTGCTCGGTGGTTAGAAAATCTGGGGATGGTGCTTTTCGAGCAACTTTTTTCTCAGAATAGACCCAGTTTACCGAAATGTTCACCGGAATCACCGCAACCGGTACGTAGAGTAGCATACCAATTACCAAAAACACTCCCACTCCCCAACTGGTGAATTTTTTGCCCAGTGAACCAGTAAACGATGTAAGAACAGAATGGCAATAGTCATAACGTTGTTCGTCGCCAGGCCCATCAAAATAGCGAAACTGGAAAATGATTACCAGAATTACAATATTTCTCGAATCGTGGCATTAGGGTATATAGGACAGTACGCTAAACTAATAAATATGGTACAAAAACCAGAAAAACCAAGTCTTGGGAAGACAACTCCATATGGGGGCTCAGTCTGAGTACTGTCACCCACTACCCGAACATTTGTCATGAGGTTAGGTTAAATTAGTTTGAAACAAGCGTATACAGTTTGGGTTGCACTATTTCACTGTCTAAAGAATTGGCCTCACTCCATAATTTGATTGAATCGCAGATAAATTGCACGACTAGACAAGCTATTTTCAAGTTCTGGCCAGTTCAAACTGGGGTTCAAACAAGAATTTGTTAATTTTCTCCAACATATCACTTTGGGGCAGTTTGCCAATGAAACTCTGATTCCCTCATGATGATTTTTTATTTCTCGGATAATTGTAATCAGCGGAAAACTACTTCAAAATGCATTGTTCGGCTGCCGAACTCACATGGGAAAAACTGAAAAGTATACTCACCAACATGCTTGTAAAGTGGGATTGAAGACCAGAGCCGGACCATGGAGTGACACAACGAATAATTGATCAACGTACAATGTTCTGGAAGAGTTTATTATAAATACCCACATAGAAAACTGAGAAAATTCCCAGCCAATTGGCCAGTCACTTTTGTAGCAGCCACAAACTAGAATACGTATATTGTCTCGGACTAATCTGCGTCCTCATTAATCTACATGCTCTCTCGCTTTCGTATTTTCATATTTCTCCTATTGTAGTGCCACATATCGCAGTGTGAAATGTCATTTGTTCAATCGCGGGGAAATTTGTCTATCTAACTTGCGCTCTTCAAGAGAAACGAAAAATCCTCATTTAAAAGTTAGCTTATTGTTTAGGATTGTTGGAGTCGAATTCGAAAATCGAACATTTTTTCTATACTAGAAGTAAACTGAATAGTCACGTAAAATTAGCATTCTAATGAAGCATCGTGCACTTTGTTATTGCCCGTTTCTGAGTAGTGCTGTGTTAAACATGTTTCACGTGATTGTGCAATTGACTAACAGTATACACTCCATATAAACAGCTCACCTTGGACACAGTAGACCCAATAGAATCAGCTGAAGAAGGGCAGAAACAGTTTGCCAGATCAATATGATATTGAATTTGAGATGAGCGTAGAATTGCACGGTGCACACCAGCAACAACAACCCAACATTCACATAAGCAGCCATCAAAGCGACCGCATACATGTAGATCGAATAGGCACTCAATAGCACGTATAACATACTTTTTGAGGTTTCTGGAACACAAATCTTTTCAATGAATTAGAAAAGCTCAGCTATAAAAACTCATAGAAACAAGAACAACATTAAGGGTACGTTTCGCCTTAAACGCAGACGACCACTTTAAACCTTTCTCGAGGCATGAATTTTTTCAGTCAATGATGTTGAACGTCTCTATTGAGCAATAAAACAAGCTGTGTGAAAAAAAAAGAGAAAACATGAGGGAAACTGTGAAAATGAAAGTCTGCTGTATGAAACTCCCGAAGAACAAAAGACGAGAATCCATGACTACTGAGGACAGTTTAAATGAAAAAAAATGAAGCAACTAATAGAAAATATGTTTGAATACACACACAACCCTTAGTGAACTGTCTGATGCGTGTGTGGCCAATGTGTGCCTCTGACCTGTGTTTTTCGCGAACTGCCGCGTACTTTGTAGTCTGATCAATTCTCACTCATGAGCAGGTTGTACACTTAACTCACCAACCAGAAATGCAACTAAACAACGGCTAACGGAGATTCGCAATTGTTCGAAAAACTTCAAAAGCATGAAAAATAGCATGTATTACTCATTGGCACGGTGGCTGTGTTTAACATGTTTCACGTGACTGTGAAACTAACTAATAGTAAATTTGAATTTCAAAATTTTATACACGGAACATCATAATTTGATTTCTATTTTTACTTCTAGAGCACAATTGATTCCAATTACCTATTGAATCCAATCCAATTTTACACCCAAATACCTATTTCCCATTGCTTCTCCAATATTCTCACCCAGATGTGCTACTCAAAACAGAAACCCCACCTAACCTGTAGGCGTGGCATATTGGTGTAACTTTCAACCCCATGTAATTCTCATTACTGAAGTATACATCTCTGGAAAGTACCACGTACTTGCTTCTACAATATTTATGTTTTCATTATCAGGTTAGTTCTCTTCATATTTGTTCAAAATACATCTCAATTGTTTATAATAAACACCTTGTTTCATCTAGAACATAAAGTTATAGTTCTCCCCATTCCCACTGAGACTTTGGCAGCGTGCCAACAAAACTTCGAATGCTTATTTATTAGAGAAATCACAGGTTTTATGATAAAATTTACCAACGTACTGTAACAAAAGTAACAGCTGTCGAAAAAAACTTTTAGTGTTTTTGAAAGTTTTAACATGGTGAAAACTCGTCGGTAAATTTCATTGGCACTTTGCCGAGGTCTCAGTGAGAATGACCGGAACTATAGCAATTATTGACCAAATCTCAGCTGTATTCGGCGCATCGCGTTCCAACTACAAACCTGTATAACGTAGCGAAGCGACCGTGTATTCCATAGAACATATATTTCTCCTGTTTTTAGTTGACATATTTGAACTCAAGTACATCCTGCTGTGTTTGTAGTTTGCTCCCGCTGGTTTCATTCGAAGTTTCAATTACGTATCGAGTGCAAACTACAACTGTCAATCCATGTCAATCCCCATTCCAACTGATTTCAGGAACGAAATGATGACAACCATCTCTGCATTCCTTGTTTCTTGCTTTTCGAAACGGTCGAATGAGAAGATATAAGACAACTTCTCACGGTCAATGTCAGATATCACATTGGAGGAGAAGCGGATACCGTATACAAAAAGTGCTACTGTACATTGATACATCTGAGCGAGGCACCAGTTTTCGTCCAGGCACTCTTCATTCTGGTTCGATTGGCCTACCTCACCATCATTATCTACCGTGAAACCACAACAACACTCCACAAGGAGATCGCAGAGATTTTCAAAAAAGAATATTTTCAAAGAATGCTTGAATGGCAGAGAAGCACCAACTTCAATTAGGTAAGTAACTTTTTATTCGTTCATGTTGTATGAAATGTAACTAATGATTGTAAATCGAAGTTATGTCGTTTAATCATACATCAGAATACTGTTCTAGTTAACGTTCTTTTATTTTGACCTGATTTTAGCGAAGCAAAGTAAACGACTAGTAGCGAGATATGAAAAACAGACAGTTGTGAGAGCTGTGACTCATACATATCTATACTAACTTCTTTCAGATGATATATTTCACTACATCCATGGTAGTTTTCAACATCATAAATCATATTCTTCCATACTCCAAATTGCGTATTTGCGGTTAAGAATCAGTACAATGTACCGAATTCGATGCCATACTCCACTACCAAACTGTTTTTGCTCTCCTTCAGCTGGTACTATTGGTTCTATTATGTCCAAGGTAAATTGTCGATATAGTCTCCTCCATACATTCTCGGCAGACTTGACTAACGTTTTTGGTTTTTGCTCGGGTTGTTTTGGTGTCCTGACTCATTTGTCTACACTTTGGATAACGAAATATATTCCTATGTTTCAGTTTTGTCAATTTGGTGGGTCTGGCAACCAACAACGTTATGACGACTGCCGTTTCGTGCTATCCTCGCCTACTGGTGATAATGGACAAAAAAGTAACCGTTGAGGAAGTAGTCATGTTCCTGGTAATCGGTGTGCTGCTCCACGTAGTGGTTACGGTGAGTCCGCTCGAAATGTTCAGAAAGATTGGTCTAACCTGAAAGAAATTTGCCTGGCGGCGTAGTAAACCGTTCAACCTCATGAGAAGTTCATATGAGTTTCTCATGAGATACCTCATGAGCTACTCGTGAACTCTTAATGTTGTAGCATAGCAATCAATAGAATCTCATGAGAAACTCGTGCTAATAGCTCATGAGGTGATCTGATGAACTTTTGTGGGGATCGCTACGCCGCCTGGAAAGGCGCTCGAGCTTAGAGTAACCAAGTAACCATCCCGAGATTGACTCAAAAACATCTCACCGAACGAGGGTGCGGAAAGCATACACCTGAAGGTATTTCGAATGTTTGGTCTGAAAGTTTGGTATGTTGGCGTTTTTGGATATTCTCAAAATTTTGAAAACTTGGGTACATAAACCGGCGGAATAACCATATATGACGGTGCAAACTAAAAATTTAGCGGAATGAAAGTTTAATTACTAAAACTGCATTTTAAAGGCTTTGTAAAAAGCGAGAAAGAAGTTTGAAGCCGGAAAATGCACGGGAAAGAAGTCTGAGCATTTATTTGACGTTGAAAAAAGTGATATCCGATGACATTGCACAATATTGAAGAAAAAAACTAATTGGAATGAATAATAGACACATTATAAACGATAATGTGAAAAGTCCGCTTTTGGATGATCCAGTATTGGGCTTCAGGAAAAACCGCGGAGAAACATCGGGCTTTTTGGAGGCCGATAGAAAAACTTAGGCCGAGCCCATTTTTGGATCATCCCAAAACCGGCCTTTCGCAGAGTGCGAATATTCTCTCTTTCTCTCGTGGGGAGCTATCGCAGAGTGCGATATCCAATACGTGGCACGCTGCTTAACATAGAGTGCGCATTAGCATACCACTCACGCGCACGTACCACGCAAGCTCGCCGATTCGTGGCAGTAAGCTTCACTTCGCTCCAATGCGACTGTCTGGGAAGGTTGAGTCGTATAAACCATGAATCGTAACTAGACAACCGTACAACCCATCCGTAACGTAACCACATCGTATGCCACTACTAGTTATTTATATATTCTCTCCTATATGTATCCAGTCTCGCACCTCTCTTTCTCTTTCTATATTTAATCTATTATATTATGTATTGCGATATAAAGGCTGCCCAATCAATTGTCATGTTCTATCGACTCTATTATATTCACTGTACATGCACTGTCTGGGAGATCCGGCTATGAGATCATGATGTTTCTAAACGTTAGTCAAGTTACTATGAGAATCGTTGCTATTAGAGAAATGAGCATAAAGTATGAATAGGAACTACACCCAGTTCGGAACAGTGGTGCATCGGCTAATTAAGAACCTGGGAACGCCAATCATCTCTCTTTCATTCTTAACTCATGATTTCTCTAGTCGTACATGATATGTTGAAAAAGCATCTGTATAGTCGAAAAATGAAACGTATATGACGAAACTACAACGCGGTGAACGTGGTCACCGAGGGAAGAGGGAAAAGACCGGGATTCGGGCCCCGGCTGTAAGGCACCTATCATCCTACGTATTTTGTTTTGGAAATCGTATTAATCATAATTTGTGTGAGGGTGAGTCACCTTTTTATCATTACATACGAACGAGAATAGGCCCCTCGTCAGATTCATTACACAATCGTAGAGTCTCCGCAGAAGAACTCGCACAATCTTGGCAAGAAGTTTGTGATCTGCAGACACGAATGAGGAAAACTCGTGTCAACCCAGGTCAGGTAAGCTACCATAAACGCTTACTGCGGACGGTTTCTGAACAAGAGACAACCAAACCTCATTGGGTCCGTACATTTGTAGAAATTCCCATTACAAGTCATTTTCCGACATACAGCCACTTTATAACGTTATAAGTAGCTAGACGCAGCATTTCAAGGAACATTTCGATTCGTTAACCTGGGTTTTCGTGATAGTTTATGTACAGTGATCCCTATCGAGCTGATGGAGCAATTCAATGAACTGTTTGTCTCATAGAAGGCCACTATCCATATTTCCTATTCATCTATTATTCGTGTTTTTATACCGTTCTTAAGTCATTCGTTTATATTATTTTTCCATTTATCTCGAACATCAATTCTTCTCTTTTGAGGCGTTTAATCAACACCAAATCACTCAAAGAAGATGCACCGTATACACACGTATAATGAAAAATGAAGTCGATTGAAACCGGTTCTCAACCTACCTCGAGTCATTTATCACATTCGTTAATATCATTACGTTCTTCTAGCATCGTCATGTTTTCTGCGTACCTATACCATTATTGACAGCTGTATGAGTTGTTATTGGAGCCAGGAACAAGAAATCAAACGTAAAAACGCTACGAACCAAGCCATTTGATTTAGAATATTCGTTTTCATAGAATTCATAGTTAATTTCGTCAATCTGAATCGGTGGTCTATTCATCTGCCCCAACGCAAGAAGAAGAATCGAAAAGGATGAATTGCGCACGTGCAAGGACAACAATGCAACTTCACTTGGAGGAAGCTGAAGTTATCTACAGACGAAACTAATAGGGATAAGGTATAATTTTCTACTTTTTCTCGCAATATTTTGTATTCTCTCACTTGTAAACGTCGATTAATATATCTCTTAACGTTTTTTTCAGTACTGTGTACTAAACATCATACTGCAGCGTAATTTTATATAGGCGTCAAAAGACGTATAACGTGAAGTTGTTCATTCGTGAAATAGAATAATCCAATTTAAAACGTTGGTAAGACCTCATAGGGGTGCTCTCTCAGAACCAGCCCAAACGGCGTATTATGCACTATCTAGCTGTGTTTGTAGTTTGATCCTCGTTTAGTTCTGGTGCTAAACCGCAAGTTATGACGCGTCTCGAGATCAAACTACAGCGAACATTTTGCCACATTCTATAGGTATCATAAACATATTTTCGTTAAAAGTTTGTTAAGAAACATTCACCTCCATACACGTACGTTAGATCTATCTATTCAAATTGTCGCAGATAACTTTTGTTAGCCATGAACGATTCGTACTAGTCATAGTGATTCGTTATAAATCACCTCAAGCAGATTAGCCCTATCACACCAATATTGAATAGAAGAGTCATACGTGAGAGTACACAAACTGAGCGATCTATATTTCCATACGCCATCATTATCGCGAATAATTTTGTTGAAAACGGTTTGTCTATTCGTTTCCAAGTTTCGTAATCTCTGTTTATTCGTACACTCTCACAAGTTCTACGCCGTATTTCGCATATCAGTTGAAAAAAGCCGATCTTAGCCAAAAACCGATTCCGATGAATAATATAACGTAGCAAGCCAGTATTCAAAGATTTTCGCAGATCTAGCTATCATTATAGTCACAATTATTTCGAATATTTACCCGATTAGTTTCAATTTCGTAACGAGAACGTTTTGTATTTTTCAACAATTCGACACATGTTTGATTATTCTAACTACATCCGTTAAAACGTAGAAAGCCGTATTTGAATATTTTATCAGTCTCAGCCTTCTGTATAGTCACATTATAGTTTCGTTTGTTCTTCGTATCAATTTGGATTCGTCGGAACGTGAACGTTTCGTACTTTTCCACAATGCAAACACGTATTTGTTTTTTTCCCAAGTCTCGTTGAATGTTAACATATATAACCGCTGAATTCATAACACCATATACATACATGACCGTTCCCAACTCATAACATAAACATTGTTCAGACGTTTTCGCTCGACGCCTACTTCACGTTTTAAATAGCGATTGTACGTGCATATTGACGCCATTTTAACGCGTATTGAACGACATAGAGTGCCAGCCGAGCGCAGGATGTGTTGCCAGTAATCATCAACAGTCATTCGTGTGTATCGAAATTATCTCGTTTTTATATTTCACATATGAACCATGTTTCATTCGCTATTATTGTTCAGTTTACTGAACTGACACGCACCGAAAACACCTTCTTACTCATTCCAAACCCACATTTACCAAACCGGAAACTATCATGTCGTCCACTTGAAGTCAGCTGTGCACAATTGGAATAACAATACCGAAATCTACCGGAAATCGAAGGAACAATGAAGATAACAGGAGACACTACAAGAAGACGTTGTTTCAGTGAACATCAATCTTAAGTTTTTTTCCTTATCTTTCTCCATTATTTGATTGTTATTTGTTTCTATGTTTTAATGCTAGTAGTGCGCCAACCCAAACACTTTCCATAGCCGTAATCAACCCAAACCGTGACGTTTTTCGTCGTCCTTCATCCATCTTAAACGAAGCGTGCAGCAGTTTGAAGTTGTCCGGCAACTTTCGTGTAGCTAAGTTTAATCATCGCTGATTAGATTATACAATACGTAAGATATCCCTCACTGTACGTGAGGAGGCGCGTCTAAATTAACAGGCGCAGCTTACAATTCGAGCATTCATTTCAACTCGTGTAGTCTAGTCGTATGGATGGAACTGTAAACTCCAACCCGTCAGTACGTGGCCGGACCTTATTTTCTGTCTTTTCGAAGCTGGGGAGCTTTCGCAGAGTGCGAATATTCTCTCTTTCTCTCGTGGGGAGCTATCGCAGAGTGCGATATCCAATACGTGGCACGCTGCTTAACATAGAGTGCGCATTAGCATACCACTCACGCGCTCGTACCACGCAAGCTCGCCGATTCGTGGCAGTAAGCTTCACTTCGCTCCAATGCGACTGTCTGGGAAGGTTGAGTCGTATAAACCATGAATCGTAACTAGACAACCGTACAACCCATCCGTAACGTAACCACATCGTATGCCACTACTAGTTATTTATATATTCTCTCCTATATGTATCCAGTCTCGCACCTCTCTTTCTCTTTCTATATTTAATCTATTATATTATGTATTGCGATATATTGGCTGCCCAATCAATTGTCATGTTCTATCGACTCTATTATATTCACTGTACATGCACTGTCTGGGAGATCCAGCTATGAGATCATGATGTTTCTAAACGTTAGTCAAGTTACTATGAGAATCGTTGCTATTAGAGAAACCGCGTGGCAATGAGCATAAAGTATGAATAGGAACCACACCCAGTTCCGAACACGGCCATTGAAAAAAAAATATTGCAACAACCATGTGTAAAACACCGCTAACATACATACAAGCATGAATCAAAGTGTATAACACAGCACTGAGACATTGTACACCTCAGTGACTAAAAAAGTGGAAATAGTACTATTCACTAAATCGGTAGTTACTGCAATATGTACACATACTGCACACAATTATAATATTACAGAAAACATGTATATGCACAACTGCATAACTACCGAAATTGTGTAAACCTTAACCAAACGATTTTCAGCGGATAGCAAAAACAACAGCATTTCTCTTAGTTACACAGGGTTCAAAAACCTAAAACAAACGACATCGACTGTAAATTAGAACTTTCCCAACAAATAAGCAAAAACGAGAACGAGTCATAGTCATTTTTTCCTGTCTATTTGGACAAGTTTACTAGGGTATGATCACAGCGAGAATCGACGTGTATATCCTGATTCTGAGTCACTAATTACCAACGTACGCTTATTAAAAGTCACTAGCGATCATACACTACCAAGTTCATATAAACTTCATATAAAATCAGCCTTTAACACGCGAGTATATGTGAAAATCGCAGTTTTAAAGGGGTCGCGAGATTTTAGAACCAATGAGAGACCCTTGGCGGTGTATGATAGCGATGACACGGTTGTATAGTACACTTTGTGAGCTATAGGTGCCAAACTGTCTAAAAATTGATAGAAAACATAGCTAGCTTACTGCATTTTCATCGAATAGAGAGTTTTACTGGTCATCTAGCATCGATCTTCAAAAATGGGTGGAATCCATCCTTAATGGGATTTGGGATATGTAATGGGTGCATGCTAAACGAAACAAAAACAACACAAATATGCTAATCAACCTGAATTTTATCCGTTTTGCATTTGCATCACCCAGCGGCCAATTTTTCGTGACGGTAGAGGCGTCCGGCAGGGAAACATATCATCGATGACACTGAAAATGTCTATTGAAAACCGAGAAAACAATCACAATGAAATTATTAGAAAGCATCAGAAGTCTCCGTCTTGAATAAAAGCGCGGGAAATCTCCTATTTCTTTAACAAGAGGCGCGAGTAAATATGAGGCACTAGTTTCCAGCGAATTTTTTTTTCCCAGCCCAGCGAAAGTACAGGATCTGGATTCAATTTTTGAATGATTTTGGCAAAAATAGACTGCGTTTTTCTTAATTTATGACAATTTCGACCACTTACACTTGCAACTTCATATGGAACCTAAGCGAAATGTAGAGTAGGCGTAGGCGCAAAAAAACTATTTTAAACTCCACAGACATTTCCCAAAAAAAGTTACGTATTCATGGAATGTGTCATGAGATAAAACAAATATTATAGAAAAATCACTAACCGAACACATATCGCTTCGGCCGACCGATTGCCATATTCTCCATGTGTTTGCAAAATTGGAGAAGGGCACTTCACCAATCTGACCTGTAATCAAAACACAATGATGAGAGTCATGAGAGCAAAGCACAAAAATACGCGATAGTGTCATAAAGTTCCTGACTAAAAATAAGTTAATAAGTTTACCAGTAATGAGTTAGTTCTATTTTTGAATTAGTTTTCCCCGGTGCCACGTCGTCCTAGTATGGTGCAAAAAGTAATTGACTAAACATGAGGAATACTGTACGGAAAGAGACATTGCATGCGTGAACATGCGTTTTTATTACTATTTTTATGTTAAAAAGAGCGAAAATAGAAATACACTATAACATAAAGTTTAAAAAACATACACCGTAAAATTTAAAAAATATCTGGTGGCTGACGTGAGGTCTAAAATGGAGTACGCAGAAGGGAACCACTCATTTTCGAGCGCACGGCGAGCATTTTTTAAAAAGTAATTTTAATTGTTTTCTTCATTTTTATTTCTTGTTTCATGTCAATTCACTTTATTGTTTCGAATATAAGGCGCTGAAGTTTAGATAATTCGGTGTTTTCAGGCATGAATTGCTCAAAAGGAAGCTATATAAAGGTTCTCAGGAACAAACGACCGAAATATTTTTCTATTGCGGTGAGTTTTTCGATATTGGCTTCCGATTCCGTTTTGAAACTGAGCTCTTTATCATATTAGTAGCGACGTTGTTTACACATGGAATGTTCGCCTTCTGATTGCTCACTTTTGTCATTTTAATTTGTTACGTCGTTTTTGGAACCCGATATTGCTGGAGGTTTTTAACAATCAATTTAGATCATCGATTATATGAAATAATTGACAGTATTTGCTAGTTTTAATAGGAAACGGTTTTGTGGCTGTTCTTGTGCGGAGCAGGATTGAAGAACCTTTTGACTATGTCTCTGTAAACGCTTTATTTGGAAATTGGACCGTATAGCTTTCTGATTGTTTAAACAAAATTTGAGATGTAATCGCATTCCAAATATCGGCTTACGTTTTGTGTGCATTAATATCTGATTCTTCCCATGAAACTCAGTGGCATACCGGAAAACGTACTCATCATCTCATCAGCTCAGTTTGCCAACGTAGAACTGTAGCGGGCGTATTCCCACCCTCCGGTCTTTTCCAAACTATGCGTCATTTTTACTTTCTGTTTCAGGCAGCGAACGTTCTCGGATCATTCGATCGAAGCAGAATAAGGGCTTTTCGTCAGCCAGAAACCCACAAAATTCTACGGCTACGCATTTTCTCCTATTTTGAAGTTCAATCTCACTTAATTTCCAAAGATTTCTTATTGTTGCTTGTATTAATAGTCTTTTAAAGCACACTTCTGAGCATGCACCAGTAAGATTGTCCGGGTAGCCACAAAAATCCGAAATACCGCCTACTTTGTGTCGAATAGTCGAACCTTACTGGTGTGTGCTTCTGAGCCCCCCCCCCCCAAACTTTGAAAGATAATTTGGGTTTGAACTTCAGAACTTTTTGGAAATGTTTGTTCTCAGATTTAAGTGTTTCTTGACATGTTCTAGTGTTCGATTTATAACAATTGGTTAGAATTTGAATTGTGTTCAACGTGAGACTTGTTAAATATAGTTATTTACCAGAAAATGTCTAGGAAAATGACGTTCTAGTGTTGATCTTGACCCGATTCTGATCTACTAACGAGTTTCTGGTGTTTTACACGTTTTCATAACTAAGAATTTTGTAAAAACGGTCATGTCATTATGTTTGATAGATCTTATATATAACTAAAGTTTTCTGTTACTCGTTCCGCAGTTTCATGTGAAAAGTTACCAGTTTTCTACATTGAACTACTCGCCTAAATTTGGATCATCCAAAAATGGGCTGCGCCTGTTTCTGTTGTGCGGCCCCGAGAAGGCCGCTTATTTTTCTTGGCTTCTCATCTATGTCTATATTTTGATCCACTCAATGCCTATTTTCGGATGATCCAATAATGGTCCATTTATTGTTTTTCTCTGTTATACCTGTTTTACAATGGAATGAATGAATTGATGTCAATTATCCCTCCTGTAAAATGGAATTGAATGTTGTGACACGAATTCAAGTGAAACTTACAGAATTAAACACGGTTTAGTAAAAAAACCTAATTTTCATCAATACAACAATTTTTGATGCTTTTCGCCAAATTTTTAGTTTGCACCGTCTTATATACATCTTTCAGGTATGGTTCTTGGAAGACCACAAAGAGAACGTCGACGTGAAATTGGACCGTGGAAACTGCCAAAAATGGATCTCTGCGGACAGTCGCCAAACACCTACTCAACAGGTAAAAGCAATTCCATACGTAATTTCACTCAAGTGATCAAACTATAAACTATAAAACTGAATTTTGCCGTGCCGGGGCAAAACCGGCCAGAATCCGGACAAAACTGTGACATAGTTCATGCCTTCAAACAGTGAGAAACTATGCAAGCTGATCAACGACACAAAGATTGAGATTACAGGCGTCCGGCTCCTAGATGATTCTGTACTTTGCTCGTACAAACCACGCGTGGAGTACAGAAAGCCCGTGGAATACACAAACGTTGCGATTGCGGCCTACACTACTGCGTACGCTCGACTTCGTTTACTGGAGGCAATGAGTCGTGTTGGAGATGATCTTCTTTATGTTGGTGAGTTCGAAAGTCGGAAAAACCAGTTGGAATATAGATCGTTTCAAAAAAATTAGACAGCAAAAATTTCCCATTTTCAGATACCAATTCTCTCATATTCCTCAACGATGACCGCAAACCGGACAGCTTAGCTGACCTTCGGGCAGACCGGCTTGGGTTTTTGACCTCGGAAATACCGGAAGGCTACCGGATAACCAAGTTTGTAAGCATGGCGCCCGAAGTCTACTCATATTTGCTGGAAAACGACACCGGAGATGTCAAGACTGTCTGCAAAGTCAAAGGAGTGGTTAGTTTCACTCCACACCTATTGGCATTTTTTATCAGAGTTTATAAAGTGTTCAACAACCCGATTTCAGACGCTTGATTCCGAAGCGGCAAAGAATATCAACTTCCAAGTCATGGAAGACATGGTTCGTGACCTGGTTGCTGATGAAAACCCCGGAGTTGTTGAGACTGAACGAGCCATGATTGTGAAAAAAAAATAGCCACCAAAGTTCTGAAGAAAGTCAAATAGCCACCAAAGTTCTGAAGAAAAGACTACAACAGGTGATGACCAAACTACGATATTTGCCCGATTTCACTCTGCCCTATGGCTCTCTCCCCGGTATACAAATTCCCATAACAATGCCAATGGTTTTTAAATACCACCAACCCAACATTTTAATCCACAACAATTACCGTTTAATCGCTCTCACCAAGTTGGAAACTTTTACAAAAGCTATTCAGCTTTTTCTTGATATTTTACACACCGTATAGGCTTGTTACTTAGTCAAAAATCAATCCGAATCCAATTATTTCGGTATTTTCAAATCGTAACTGGGACATCAACATCAACAACAACAAAGTTTATGTACTGCAAATAGGAACGAATAATGGGGAAATTGCGGTAGCGATATCGCAGATAATGTGAGTTGAGAAGGTTGCGGTGGCGTCACTCGAATGTTAGCAGTAACAGTTCCGCCGGGACATGGCCTCTGCGGTTGCTCAGGGTAAAGACCGGCGCTCCCGGGTGGTGGAGTGTAATGTTATGCCTGTAATAGGTATTTTGAATAAGAGATGAGAAAAAAAAATTGATGTTGTTTGAAGTTAACTATAGCGCCATACCACACGGGGGTATTCACTCGTATAGTTTCTGCGTGTTATGTGTGAAACATTTGGAGGCGTTACATATTTCAAAACGGTTATTATGTATCAACAGGCATACTTGAGGTTCTACAGGATAGAACAATGGCTATTTTACTTAATCAATAATAAAAATAAATAGTTTCCATGAGAACGAGCTCGTACTTCAACCTCACTATTATGTTTTATCTGTTTTATCGTAAACATAATTCATGAAATGCGTTTCAAATGTGCATTTAATACATCTTATTTCATCTATCTGTCATTCGCCTTTCTTTAATACGGCAAAAAGTTTTCTCTTTCTCCAAATACTGTGGTAAAAACCGTGTTTTACAAGCAATTGAAAACAACTGGATTTTTTAAATAGCGATTGTACGTGCATATTGACGCCATTTTAACGCGTATTGAACGACATAGAGTGCCAGCCGAGCGCAGGATGTGTTGCCAGTAATCATCAACAGTCATTCGTGTGTATCGAAATTATCTCGTTTTTATATTTCACATATGAACCATGTTTCATTCGCTATTATTGTTCAGTTTACTGAACTGACACGCACCGAAAACACCTTCTTACTCATTCCAAACCCACATTTACCAAACCGGAAACTATCATGTCGTCCACTTGAAGTCAGCTGTGCACAATTGGAATAACAATACCGAAATCTACCGGAAATCGAAGGAACAATGAAGATAACAGGAGACACTACAAGAAGACGTTGTTTCAGTGAACATCAATCTTAAGTTTTTTTCCTTATCTTTCTCCATTATTTGATTGTTATTTGTTTCTATGTTTTAATGCTAGTAGTGCGCCAACCCAAACACTTTCCATAGCCGTAATCAACCCAAACCGTGACGTTTTTCGTCGTCCTTCATCCATCTTAAACGAAGCGTGCAGCAGTTTGAAGTTGTCCGGCAACTTTCGTGTAGCTAAGTTTAATCATCGCTGATTAGATTATACAATACGTAAGATATCCCTCACTGTACGTGAGGAGGCGCGTCTAAATTAACAGGCGCAGCTTACAATTCGAGCATTCATTTCAACTCGTGTAGTCTAGTCGTATGGATGGAACTGTAAACTCCAACCCGTCAGTACGTGGCCGGACCTTATTTTCTGTCTTTTCGAAGCTGGGGAGCTTTCGCAGAGTGCGAATATTCTCTCTTTCTCTCGTGGGGAGCTATCGCAGAGTGCGATATCCAATACGTGGCACGCTGCTTAACATAGAGTGCGCATTAGCATACCACTCACGCGCTCGTACCACGCAAGCTCGCCGATTCGTGGCAGTAAGCTTCACTTCGCTCCAATGCGACTGTCTGGGAAGGTTGAGTCGTATAAACCATGAATCGTAACTAGACAACCGTACAACCCATCCGTAACGTAACCACATCGTATGCCACTACTAGTTATTTATATATTCTCTCCTATATGTATCCAGTCTCGCACCTCTCTTTCTCTTTCTATATTTAATCTATTATATTATGTATTGCGATATATTGGCTGCCCAATCAATTGTCATGTTCTATCGACTCTATTATATTCACTGTACATGCACTGTCTGGGAGATCCAGCTATGAGATCATGATGTTTCTAAACGTTAGTCAAGTTACTATGAGAATCGTTGCTATTAGAGAAACCGCGTGGCAATGAGCATAAAGTATGAATAGGAACCACACCCAGTTCCGAACACGGCCATTGAAAAAAAAATATTGCAACAACCATGTGTAAAACACCGCTAACATACATACAAGCATGAATCAAAGTGTATAACACAGCACTGAGACATTGTACACCTCAGTGATTAAAAAAGTGGAAATAGTACTATTCACTAAATCGGTAGTTACTGCAATATGTACACATACTGCACACAATTATAATATTACAGAAAACATGTATATGCACAACTGCATAACTACCGAAATTGTGTAAACCTTAACCAAACGATTTTCAGCGGATAGCATAAACAACAGCATTTCTCTTAGTTACACAGGGTTCAAAAACCTAAAACAAACGACATCGACTGTAAATTAGAACTTTCCCAACAAATAAGCAAAAACGAGAACGAGTCATAGTCATTTTTTCCTGTCTATTTGGACAAGTTTACTAGGGTATGATCACAGCGAGAATCGACGTGTATATCCTGATTCTGAGTCACTAATTACCAACGTACGCTTATTAAAAGTCACTAGCGATCATACACTACCAAGTTCATATAAACTTCATATAAAATCAGCCTTTAACACGCGAGTATATGTGAAAATCGCAGTTTTAAAGGGGTCGCGAGATTTTAGAACCAATGAGAGACCCTTGGCGGTGTATGATAGCGATGACACGGTTGTATAGTACACTTTGTGAGCTATAGGTGCCAAACTGTCTAAAAATTGATAGAAAACATAGCTAGCTTACTGCATTTTCATCGAATAGAGAGTTTTACTGGTCATCTAGCATCGATCTTCAAAAATGGGTGGAATCCATCCTTAATGGGATTTGAGATATGTAATGGGTGCATGCTAAACGAAACAAAAACAACACAAATATGCTAATCAACCTGAATTTTATCCGTTTTGCATTTGCATCACCCAGCGGCCAATTTTTCGTGACGGTAGAGGCGTCCGGCAGGGAAACATATCATCGATGACACTGAAAATGTCTATTGAAAACCGAGAAAACAATCACAATGAAATTATTAGAAAGCATCAGAAGTCTCCGTCTTGAATAAAAGCGCGGGAGATCTCCTATTTCTTTAACAAGAGGCGCGAGTAAATATGAGGCACTAGTTTCCAGCGAATTTTTTTTTCCCAGCCCAGCGAAAGTACAGGATCTGGATTCAATTTTTGAATGATTTTGGCAAAAATAGACTGCGTTTTTCTTAATTTATGACAATTTCGACCACTTACACTTGCAACTTCATATGGAACCTAAGCGAAATGTAGAGTAGGCGTAGGCGCAAAAAAAACTATTTTAAACTCCACAGACATTTCCCAAAAAAGGTTACGTATTCATGGAATGTGTCATGAGATAAAACAAATATTATAGAAAAATCACTAACCGAACACATATCGCTTCGGCCGACCGATTGCCATATTCTCCATGTGTTTGCAAAAATGGAGAAGGGCACTTCACCAATCTGACCTGTAATCAAAACACAATGATGAGAGTCATGAGAGCAAAGCACAAAAATACGCGATAGTGTCATAAAGTTCCTGACTAAAAATAAGTTAATAAGTTTACCAGTAATGAGTTAGTTCTATTTTTGAATTAGTTTTCCCCGGTGCCCCGTCGTCCTAGTATGGTGCAAAAAGTAATTGACTAAACATGAGGAATACTGTACGGAAAGAGACATTGCATGCGTGAACATGCGTTTTTATTACTATTTTTATGTTAAAAAGAGCGAAAATAGAAATACACTATAACATAAAGTTTAAAAAACATACACCGTAAAATTTAAAAAATATCTGGTGGCTGACGTGAGGTCTAAAATGGAGTACGCAGAAGGGAACCACTCATTTTCGAGCGCACGGCGAGCATTTTTTAAAAAGTAATTTTAATTGTTTTCTTCATTTTTATTTCTTGTTTCATGTCAATTCACTTTATTGTTTCGAATATAAGGCGCTGAAGTTTAGATAATTCGGTGTTTTCAGGCATGAATTGCTCAAAAGGAAGCTATATAAAGGTTCTCAGGAACAAACGACCGAAATATTTTTCTATTGCGGTGAGTTTTTCGATATTGGCTTCCGATTCCGTTTTGAAACTGAGCTCTTTATCATATTAGTAGCGACGTTGTTTACACATGGAATGTTCGCCTTCTGATTGCTCACTTTTGTCATTTTAATTTGTTACGTCGTTTTTGGAACCCGATATTGCTGGAGGTTTTTAACAATCAATTTAGATCATCGATTAATTGAAATAATTGACAGTATTTGCTAGTTTTAATAGGAAACGCTTTTGTGGCTGTTCTTGTGCGGAGCAGGATTGAAGAACCTTTTGACTATGTCTCTGTAAACGCTTTATTTGGAAATTGGACCGTATAGCTTTCTGATTGTTTAAACAAAATTTGAGATGTAATCGCATTCCAAATATCGGCTTACGTTTTGTGTGCATTAATATCTGATTCTTCCCATGAAACTCAGTGGCATACCGGAAAACGTACTCATCATCTCATCAGCTCAGTTTGCCAACGTAGAACTGTAGCGGGCGTATTCCCACCCTCCGGTCTTTTCCAAACTATGCGTCATTTTTACTTTCTGTTTCAGGCAGCGAACGTTCTCGGATCATTCGATCGAAGCAGAATAAGGGCTTTTCGTCAGCCAGAAACCCACAAAATTCTACGGCTACGCATTTTCTCCTATTTTGAAGTTCAATCTCACTTAATTTCCAAAGATTTCTTATTGTTGCTTGTATTAATAGTCTTTTAAAGCACACTTCTGAGCATGCACCAGTAAGATTGTCCGGGTAGCCACAAAAATCCGAAATACCGCCTACTTTGTGTCGAATAGTCGAACCTTACTGGTGTGTGCTTCTGAGCCCCCCCCCCCCCCCCCCAAACTTTGAAAGATAATTTGGGTTTGAACTTCAGAACTTTTTGGAAATGTTTGTTCTCAGATTTAAGTGTTTCTTGACATGTTCTAGTGTTCGATTTATAACAATTGGTTAGAATTTGAATTGTGTTCAACGTGAGACTTGTTAAATATAGTTATTTACCAGAAAATGTCTAGGAAAATGACGTTCTAGTGTTGATCTTGACCCGATTCTGATCTACTAACGAGTTTCTGGTGTTTTACACGTTTTCATAACTAAGAATTTTGTAAAAACGGTCATGTCATTATGTTTGATAGATCTTATATATAACTAAAGTTTTCTGTTACTCTCGTTCCGCAGTTTCATGTGAAAAGTTACCAGTTTTCTACATTGAACTACTCGCCTAAATTTGGATCATCCAAAAATGGGCTGCGCCTGTTTCTGTTGTGCGGCCCCGAGAAGGCCGCTTATTTTTCTTGGCTTCTCATCTATGTCTATATTTTGATCCACTCAATGCCTATTTTCGGATGATCCAATAATGGTCCATTTATTGTTTTTCTCTGTTATACCTGTTTTACAATGGAATGAATGAATTGATGTCAATTATCCCTCCTGTAAAATGGAATTGAATGTTGTGACACGAATTCAAGTGAAACTTACAGAATTAAACACGGTTTAGTAAAAAAACCTAATTTTCATCAATACAACAATTTTTGATGCTTTTTGCCAAATTTTTAGTTTGCACCGTCTTATATACATCTTTCAGGTATGGTTCTTGGAAGACCACAAAGAGAACGTCGACGTGAAATTGGACCGTGGAAACTGCCAAAAATGGATCTCTGCGGACAGTCGCCAAACACCTACTCAACAGGTAAAAGCAATTCCATACGTAATTTCACTCAAGTGATCAAACTATAAACTATAAAACTGAATTTTGCCGTGCCGGGGCAAAACCGGCCAGAATCCGGACAAAACTGTGACATAGTTCATGCCTTCAAACAGTGAGAAACTATGCAAGCTGATCAACGACACAAAGATTGAGATTACAGGCGTCCGGCTCCTAGATGATTCTGTACTTTGCTCGTACAAACCACGCGTGGAGTACAGAAAGCCCGTGGAATACACAAACGTTGCGATTGCGGCCTACACTACTGCGTACGCTCGACTTCGTTTACTGGAGGCAATGAGTCGTGTTGGAGATGATCTTCTTTATGTTGGTGAGTTCGAAAGTCGGAAAAACCAGTTGGAATATAGATCGTTTCAAAAAAATTAGACAGCAAAAATTTCCCATTTTCAGATACCAATTCTCTCATATTCCTCAACGATGACCGCAAACCGGACAGCTTAGCTGACCTTCGGGCAGACCGGCTTGGGTTTTTGACCTCGGAAATACCGGAAGGCTACCGGATAACCAAGTTTGTGAGCATGGCGCCCGAAGTCTACTCATATTTGCTGGAAAACGACACCGGAGATGTCAAGACTGTCTGCAAAGTCAAAGGAGTGGTTAGTTTCACTCCACACCTATTGGCATTTTTTATCAGAGTTTATAAAGTGTTCAACAACCCGATTTCAGACGCTTGATTCCGAAGCGGCAAAGAATATCAACTTCCAAGTCATGGAAGACATGGTTCGTGACCTGGTTGCTGATGAAAACCCCGGAGTTGTTGAGACTGAACGAGCCATGATTGTGAAAAAAAAAATAGCCACCAAAGTTCTGAAGAAAGTCAAATAGCCACCAAAGTTCTGAAGAAAAGACTACAACAGGTGATGACCAAACTACGATATTTGCCCGATTTCACTCTGCCCTATGGCTCTCTCCCCGGTATACAAATTCCCATAACAATGCCAATGGTTTTTAAATACCACCAACCCAACATTTTAATCCACAACAATTACCGTTTAATCGCTCTCACCAAGTTGGAAACTTTTACAAAAGCTATTCAGCTTTTTCTTGATATTTTACACACCGTATAGGCTTGTTACTTAGTCAAAAATCAATCCGAATCCAATTATTTCGGTATTTTCAAATCGTAACTGGGACATCAACATCAACAACAACAAAGTTTATGTACTGCAAATAGGAACGAATAATGGGGAAATTGCGGTAGCGATATCGCAGATAATGTGAGTTGAGAAGGTTGCGGTGGCGTCACTCGAATGTTAGCAGTAACAGTTCCGCCGGGACATGGCCTCTGCGGTTGCTCAGGGTAAAGACCGGCGCTCCCGGGTGGTGGAGTGTAATGTTATGCCTGTAATAGGTATTTTGAATAAGAGATGAGAAAAAAAAATTGATGTTGTTTGAAGTTAACTATAGCGCCATACCACACGGGGGTATTCACTCGTATAGTTTCTGCGTGTTATGTGTGAAACATTTGGAGGCGTTACATATTTCAAAACGGTTATTATGTATCAACAGGCATACTTGAGGTTCTACAGGATAGAACAATGGCTATTTTACTTAATCAATAATAAAAATAAATAGTTTTCATGAGAACGAGCTCGTACTTCAACCTCACTATTATATTTTATCTGTTTTATCGTAAACATAATTCATGAAATGCGTTTCAAATGTGCATTTAATACATCTTATTTCATCTATCTGTCATTCGCCTTTCTTTAATACGGCAAAAAGTTTTCTCTTTCTCCAAATACTGTGGTAAAAACCGTGTTTTACAAGCAATTGAAAACAACTGGAATAAAATTGATATGCCTATTGAACAAGTTGAAATGTATAATTACCTGCTGGCATAATAGTCCATTATCGTTCCTCTCCTCAGCGGTCTGCTCCGAACGGGGACTCCGGTGATATGCTTGCGCTGAACGGTGCTGATGTTGGAGTTGGCACTAAATACAATCATATTCTGGAAACGACACAAAAATCGAAACGGCACTCAGTTTCACACATACGTGAACTACGGTTGAAATTTGAAGTTTCTAGTCGACGTTTTTTATTAAGATAATTTTGAGAACTTTTAATGTCACTATTGTCTCTTCTAGTGAAATTTATCCGAGAGTTAAACTGTGCAGAAGGTATATTTGCTTTTCATGTCATACATACACGCTAGGTCACTATTTTCCGCCACAATTACACCATCATTATACAAACGTCATCTTTATAACTGCATCTACAATATAAAAAAGCTGTAAATCAGTATAAACTCAAATTGCTATAACATTATACTGTCACCAACAACATATTCATTGCTTGTTTTTTTATGTACCGCTCACATTCTTCATTGATACATTCAAAAATCTATGGGACTTTCATTTCTAACTTTTTTGAGTTCGTTTCGCTGGTCTAAACATCTAACTGTTAACCTTGTACTCTTTTTAGTTACCTCACACAGAGATGTATGTCAGTTAGAGAGCGCTAGTGATAATGGAAAACACTCGAGAATAGCCCCTCTATGGAAATGTCTCTGCGTCTCTCACTTGTCGGAATGTTATTCGCAAATATGATAATTGTTACCTGGAAACTTATTTGATGCTACATGGATTTAATTAGTTATGGCTCTATTTCATAAATATACATTTATTGCAGAGGATCTCTTACCAGTGGCGTAGATACAGATATGACTAAAGTACAAACCTCATATTAGCAGAACATCAGCCAGTGGTACTGTGCTGATCAAAATCACACAAGTAGACCATTGAAAACCAGTATGTATAACCGATATATAGAAGAATATGATTCATGATGTTGAAAACGACCATGGATGTAGTGGTTTCATCTGAAAAAAGGTATCGTTATACATGGGTCACTAAACACCTATTTCCATTTCTGCCTACTTTGCCTGTTGCGGCATAAACTTAAACTGGGTTCATACTTTCATCTTTAAAAATGAGTGCGGTTTCCCCTCTATCTGGTTTGGTTAGATGTTTTCGAGCTAATCTCGGGATGGTTACTCTAAGCTCAAGCGTTTAAGCAACTTTCTGCATGATTCCAAAATTTCCACCGGACTCACCATAACCAATTTTCAGGAACATAATCACTCTCCAAACGGTGACTTTTACTCTCTTCAGAATCAGTAGACGATGATAGAACGAAATAGCAGTCGCCATAGCGTTGTTGGTCGCTAGAAACACCAGAATAGCGAAACTAAAATATAGGAATATTTTTCATGATTCAAAGTGTAGATAAATTGATTTGCACACCAACAGAACCTGAGCAAAAACCAAACAGTTAGTCAAGTGACGAGGAAGTATGGAGGAGACTAGATCAACCATTTACCTCGGACATAGTAGAACCAATAGAACCAGCTGAAGGAGAGCAGAAACAGTTTGGTAGTGGAGTATGACATCGAATTCGGGATACAATAGAGAATAGCAGAATATCTCAAATGAGACCAGTACATCAGTTGTAGTGTACTGATCCATAACACATTTATACCATTGAAAACCAGTATATATGACCGGAATATAGAAGAATATGATTCAGGATAGTAAAAACGACCATGAATTGAGGGGAATGTATCACCTGAAAAAAGTATAGTTGTTCATGGGTCACAAAATAACTGTTTTCACATCTGCCAAATGTTCATATTGTTCCATTTTTTTTCAGGCCTTAAAGAAGGACGATTTTCCATCTTTTCATCTTATTTCAAACTCAAATAGGAATTCTACCCTGTTTTTGAATCAAAATAATTCAACCATTATTCTAGTTTCAGACATACCTCGGACATAATAGAACCAATAGAACCAGCTGAAGGAGAGCAGAAACAGTTTGGTAGTAGAGTATGACATCGAATTCGAGATACAATACAGGATATCGTCAATGAGGTCAGTACATCAGTGGTACTGTTCTGATCCAAAACACATTGATACCATTGAAAACCAGTATAAATGACCGATATGTAGAAGAATATGATTCATAATGTTAAAAACTGTCATGAATGTAGTGGAATGTATCACCTGAAAAAAAGTTGGAAAGTTATACCTGGGTCACAAAACAATAGTTCTCACAATCACGAATAAATCTATTCTATTCTATTCTAACTTAGTTCTTAACTTGAACGAAGTTTTCGCATAAATAACCAATTGAACTAATAATAATGAAGACTATCTGTGAAGTTAATTATTGATCAAGTTCAAAGTTACACCGTTTTGGCCTCCGCACCTCTACCAAAGTACGAAAATAGGCTTGAAGCCCGTAAAGTTCAGGAGTATGAAACGTTGTCTTACTTGAAATCATTTAACAGTAAATTATTTGAACTAATAAAACTTAATTACCTTGCCAGTTATTCAAGAAAGAGTCGGAAACTGATCGGAAGCCAAGCTGGTGCTTCCTTGCAGTACTTTATTTGTACGATCCACCGAAACCTTTTACCATCACCACCCGCACTTCACATATTTCCTGAAAAATCAATACTATTCAAGCAATATGGAAAGTCTGATAAACTCTCTCAAACGTTTGATTTGCTTGAAAAAGTCAATATCATTAATATGGGTAATACGTTCCCTTCTTAGTCAGGAACGTATAATGCGTACTATTGCTACACAACTACTCGAACTATTTCTCAGACTATAAACACAGCAGAATACAATTGAGAGATCGAATGTGGTAACTAAATACAGCCAGAATATTTGTTCCACGGAATACACGCTCGCTTCGCTACGTTATACAGGTTTGTAGTTTGGTCGCGAAGTTCTGATTACAGCTAAGATTTGGTGAGCAATTGCGAGGTATATATTAACGATGAACATCTTGTTCATTAGGAACAATTGAGATTTCTGTTAAACAATGAAGAATGAAGAAAACTAACCTGATGGGGAGAACATAAATATTGTATAGGTAAGTGTGTAGTACTTTCCAGAGATGTATGATCCGGTAATGAGAATTATATAGGGTCAAAGGTTACGCAAAGATGCCACGCCTACAAGTTAATTGGGGTTTCTGTTTTGAGTAGCACACCTGGGTGAGAATATTGGAAAGGCGATAGGTAATTGGGGATTTACCTTGAACCTCAATTATGTTCCAGAGGTAAGAGTATGAACCAAATTATGATGTCCGGAACATGAGAAAAAGAAGAATTGTTGACTTCGGGTTCTAGAGTGTGATCGAACTACAAACACAGAAGAACAAACTACAGAATGACAACTTTCGCCTATGCCTACGATGATCATGGTAACGTGAAATATGAATAGACAAAATGTTGTTAGTCATTTGCACAGTCACTTGAAACATGTAAAACACAGCAGAACTCAGAAACGTGCAATGAAAAAGTGAACGATTCCTCGTTAGAATGATAACCTCACGTGACTGTTCAATTTACTTCTAGTATATTCCCATGAAACTCTATGAAAAGTGCTCAACTCTTCGTTGTAGTTTGACGCGAAAGTACCCTTTTTGATCAAGGCACAGTGAAATCGATAAATGTCCATTTGTGTTCCTCAGTGTCTCTGGTTGCATTCAAGGATCGTCACTATGGATAACGAAAATGTGGCCTATTTGCTTCCTTTTTCTCGATCTCTTTTTCTCCATCTTTTTTTCTCGTTTTTTTTTTCATTTTCTCTCCTCCACCCCCCCCCCCCCCCCTCCCTTTCTCTTCATTTTATATCTCTTTTTCTCCATCTTTTTTTTCGTTCTTTTCCATTTTCTCTCCTCCAACCCCCCCCCCCTTTCTCTTACTTTTATATCTCTTTTTCTCCATCTTTTTTTTCGTTCTCTCTGTCCGTCTTTCTTTCTTTCCCCAATTTCCCTTTTTTTATATCTTTCGTTTTCATTCTTGGTTGTAAGCTTCCGTTTATTCATTTAAAACAGTCCAGTACCGACTCCCCAAGTCTGTATTGAATTGTCAAAAGTTATTCATACTTCACTTTCGGATCCACCGTTTCAGCAGGCGCTTTAGTCTAGAGACTCTCTATTCCAAGGCCAACCAGACAACCATTTTTTGTTATCGGTTTTTTTCTCATTTTTAAGAGTGTACAAAACTGAACGTAGTAATACCATTGTAACCTAATTGTTGCTAGAAATGTCTAAAGATTTTATCTCCATGGAACAACCTACGGGGCGTTGATCAGACTACAAAGTTCAAGGCATTGTGAGACAAACATAGGTCAGAGACAGGGGAGCAAACCGCACAACTCAGGACAGGTGTATTTAGTTGAACTAGTTCTATATTACTAGTATTATTATACCTAATTTCATGTTTCATTTTCATAATGGCTTTCCTGTATAATTGTTTTTGTGAAACTCGTAATTTAGTATATTTACACCATAATGTTTTAGTTTTGTCAGAGTCTTTTAGTTTTCCGAAAAAAAAATTCTCGTTCTCATTGTTTTTAGTGTGAAACATATTGTTTCCATTCTTCGGATAGTGCATTCTATTTTCAATAAGAAGTCGTGTTTCAGGAAGTTTGAGAACTATGGCTTTTCTCGAAGCCTATTTTGCCTACATGTGTGGCGCCGCGGTGGTGGCTGTATACCTTAATATTGTGTTGCTTTGGCTGGTCCCCTTCTTTCAATTCCCAGCGTTTCCCGGATTTGATATCCTACTGTACTGCCAAGCTACTCCTGCCGTCTTTCAGCTGATTCTGTTGGTTCTACTGTGTCCAAGGTAAATTGTATAAATGAAATTATTTGGTTACAGTTTGATTTCGATGCACGAGATATTTGTTCGATTGATAAAACTAGAAGCACAGTGACAGAAGACAATACACATCGGAAAGACGATGTGATGAGCGTACTTTTCATCTCAGACGAAGTTTGCCATCACATGCGTTACTTCGCTGTCGGTGTGCAATCTGAAGATTTTTGAATGTTCACATTCTGTCGTAGTGTATAAGATTTTTCAAACCGTTGTGGACACCGTACCATCGATTTTGTATGGGACGGGGTTCGGCGAGCGGCCAGTTCGTCTGCGTATCATTGATCTAATCACTCTCTCTCTCTCTCAACTGCTGGCAGATAATCTACGACCGCTCGCCCCGCATCTCTCAATCAATTGAACCCTCTGATGTCTTTATGGGGAAAAGGGCGACTATAAGAGCGCATTTGCCCGCGATTTCGCACGCGTTAGCTGGCTCACGTATGAAACTGCGATTATCACGTGTTTGGGAAGCGTAGCAATGTTTTTATTTCAAACTTCACTCTAAAGTTGAAAACCCAAGTTGTAAATCAAGTTTAGACAGTTTACCTAACCTTGATTTCACAATTTGATATCAACTAGTGACCAATTTGGTGGGCGAACTCTGTTGACCAACTCGGTTCTTAACTTCTAGAGCAGAGACGATCATCTTATTTATCTGATGAGACTTTAATGAGCATGTCGTTGACTCCCGGCAACGTTTTAGTGTAGTTTGTGATAATACGGGTGGTGATTAGTATATTATAGTCTACAAATGTTCTGAAATCATTCACATTAAAAACCTGCCTGAAAAATTCAAACGTTCACAGAGTGAGAGAGACAGAGTGTGCGCGCGACACAACGCATTGACAGCCGTATTCTCAGAAACGTATTCTATTATGCAATTAGCGAAATAAAACTATTAGCTAGTATTAAGATCAATGAGAGCTCAGACAGTCTGAGATAGTCTGCCTTGTTCTAACCTACAAGTTTTCTCGTTCAGGCCGCATAAGAACGAGCCGGTGACAGCTTGGAACTTTTCGAGTTAGTATAAATTTCCAGTTCCGGAAAGTCACTGACATATCTTTCAGGACACTGTTCGACGATGACTTGTTCGTTGTGTCATTTCATGGGCTGGCTGAGCTCTTCAATATCAACTCCAAGTTCCAATTATATTGGTGAGTACAGTTGAGGTAACAATTGAAGTGTCACTTATGATATATAAGATATTGAGAGAAGATAGGAAATGAACCTCGTTTGCATAGATATAACGGTCAGTAACATGCCTGGCAAACTTCAACCCCCCCCCCATCCATCAAATTTTTCTAGGGTTGAACTGAGCCAAACACTAAGAATTCGGGGGATAATTCAGCTGAGCTCAGCTGAAAATGAACTCCAGTTAAATGTTGGCTTTTAGTTTCTGATCGTGGAAATTCAATGCGAATTAAACTAGAAGTAAATCGTATAGTCACGTAAATATAACACTCTAATGAGGAGCCGTGCATTTTTCATTGCACTTTTCTGAGTTCTGCGGTGTTTATCATGTTTCACGTGACTGTGCAGTTGACTGACCGTATAATCGAAATATAGAGTGGAACCGAATTTTCGTTGTGGTTTGATCTCACAATGCGTTTCGGTAAACAGAATTTGACCGGAAGGCAACAGGGTGAAACTGTACACAGTATTGTAAAGCAACAAACGCCGTAATTTGCTTTCATTATTATTTCATTATTATGCCGTATGTTTCCAAAACACATGGCATGGGTTCGAATATAGGTGATGGGGTGGCGGCAGTATAGCTTTGGTTATTCTCACAGAAAATTCGGCAGCGTGCAAATAAACATTAAGTGCAAACTTTTACTACTTCATGGTTTTTTCATAGTTTTCATAGTTTCCATAGTTTTTCGAAAGAACTACAAATCTCAACTAGCAGCTGTTCATTTTAAATCTTGGCACGATGTCAATGAGTCTACATGCAAATGAAACGACGTACACTTACACTGAGCCTCCCTTTCAGAACTTCACCTTCATTTGCCTTCTTGTTTTTCGTTTTGGTTCGGTCTTTATTGAGTTAGAGCTTCAGTACTTTTCATCAAATCCTCTGGTTCTTATGTTTCAGTTTCGCTGTATTGGTGTTCCTGGCCATCAACACTGTTGTGCCCATCGCCGTTTCGTTCTCTCACCGTCTCTGGGCTATAAAGGGAGTAAAAGTCTCTGGTCGAAGTATACTATGGTTTCTGGTAATCGGTATGCTGCCTCAAGTAGTGGTTATGGTGAGTCAATTAATATTTCCAAAAAAATAAGTCTAGAAGAAAAGAGATTTTTCAAAGGAATTAGAGCTTGCAGTAACCATTCCCAGGTTTGCTCACGAACATTGAGCCAAACGAGAGAAGGGGGAAACCGCAATCTGTCCAATAAAATGGAGCAGGTTCAATAGAATATAAAATACGTTTTTGTCGAATCAGCTATATTTCCGTACAGTACTCACATAAAACTGATGATATACTGCAAACAGAGTGGTTCGTTCCTATCACCGCAAGCCTATACGGTTTATTTTGTCACGGTGTTTGTACTCTTGTTAGACTTCGGTCGACTTCCGTACAATATAGCACGTCTTGCGTGTGAACTACAACAATTTTCTGGTTATTCCAGATACGTTTGATGTGCATCGAGGACTGGAAAGATTTTTCACCAGAAATCCTCGACCACAACAATACAACTGAGGAAGTCAAACGTTTTGCGTACAACACTACCACATGGAGCGGGCTCTATGTTATGGGTGGGTTTCGAACTCTTTCGCTCATAATTAGCTCACGGAGAAAACTGTCCCGGTGTTGTAGTTTGAACCTGTAAACATCGATCAAGAAGTAACGAGGTCAAACTTCAAACACATCCGGACACGGCAATACAAACCGTATCAGCTTGTTTTTAATTGAAAACCCATCATGTCTATCCCTACTGTAACTTTTCTCGAACAATTCTCTTTCGAATTTATCGCTACTTTTGTGGCGGTATCGACGAGAGAGTGTGCAGGTCAGAAAGACGAGGACGATGTAAAAATGTCTGCGGTCTTGTAGATCCTCTTGCTCTTCCCCGTTTCTACTTTGCTAATCGCAGAAAGTTTCCTCAAAAGTCTGAGTTATCAATGAAACTCAAATGCGTGATGTGAAAATCCGTGACTCATTTTTTCGATGATTTTCCTCACCAACTAAACAGCATTGAGCTGTTGCACACTTCTTCCTCTCGCCAATGAGTGTCAAACGTGACAGTGTGAGAAGTTTCCAGCCGAGCGGCGATCATAGAGGCAGTTCTATACAGTCAATGCTGCCCAATCCTGCTGTGTTTGTATTTTCATCTCATTTCTTTTCAGTTAAACCCCGCGATTCACGGTATGTTTCGAGATTAAAGCAAATTTATGATTTGGTTCCCAAAACCACGCGTCTATTTTTTAACATTATGGATATGCTTATGACCGTCAGTCCTACTGTACCTCCTATATTTTGTCCTTCCTATTTCAGTTGTCACAGTGGGCAGCCCCCTGATTGTATACATTATCGCAGTCTACGTTTTTTGGGAAGCCAAACAAGTGATGCCTACAATGAATATCAGTGAAGCCAACAAACGGATGCACGAGACACTTTTGCAGGTATAGTCTTCATTTCCCCAACAAAGACTGCCAACGGTCGTTCATTATTTGCCCGCTAAGAAGGCTCAGTAGATAAGTTGGCCGCGCGCATCGCTGTGTATTGATAATGACCATAGCTCAGTTGTAGTTTGTAGTTTGAACGTTGTACACACCCTGTTCACCAAACTTCGTTCCAAACGCAACGGGTTCAAACTACAATCACAAGATTGTCCAACATACACCGTATAGAATTGCTCTGGAGACAGCTGGGAAGACATAGTGCAGTAAATAGAGTAATAGTGTGAAATATGAGGTAATCATGTTATACTACATTACACTTCCTCATTAACTTTTCGAAATCGATAGATGATAGTTTTGCCATTCGATGCTCATCTATTTAAAATAAAGCTGAGAATTTCACTCTGTCAAAAACGAAAACAGGAAAAAAATCAAGACACACTGTTCGTACAGTTTCGACATGGGACTAAACGGTTTCTCAGACAACTCTTCGTCAACCCGCGAGCCATACTTGTAGCGGCCTCTGCGAGAGAGTATTGAGGTCAGAGAGATGCAGACTGTCTCAGATGGTCCTTATTGACCTGAGTGCACCCTTGTTACAGCTCGCAGAAAAGAGGCGGGGATGATTTCAAGATATGAAAACTGTTTTGTTCCAGTCCTTCTTCGTCCAAGCCTCAATTCCGTCCATCATCGCACTTGTCGTACTTGTTTGGTTTTTTTCGCACAAACAAGTGAGTTGCACTGTATTGATTACTATTACGAACAAACGCAAACTCTCACAAAATAGCTCACTTATAGTTAGAAGTACTATGTTATCAGTAAATAGTGTCGTGAAAGAAAACCGTTGTTTTTTAGAAGACGTTTTTCCTCTCCATCTCAGCATCCTTTGAACGCCATCCACTCCTGTTGATTCGAGAAACATAAAGCTTGTACTGTATGTAGAAAGATAAAGAGGTAGATAAGGCCTTGAGAGAATCAATTCCTCTCTTTCCAGTTTTCCCAAATTCCGAAGTGTTTCGAATGCTTCTTGTTCGGTGTCGGGCCTCTGGTTCTTTGCTGCCAGGTCCTGCTTACTGTCAGAACGATCGGTCGTTACCAACGTGTGTTCGGGTATCCTTTTTGTGTCCTGGTCGCTCTCATTGCAGTTATTGTCTTCATATTACTTGCTATAATTTGATTGGATGACGCTTGTATCGTGTTGTTTTGTTTCATGTATAATATGCGAAAATAAATGCGACGGTACTGTAGGTAGATCGTTTTTCAAAAGCTTCGTGGACTCCCACGGACAGATCAAATTGAGAGAAAATTCAGTAGTCAGGGTCAACTTTTAATGATTATGCCCTCTTTATTGCGTTTTTCTCTTGCGAAAATAAATGCGACGGTACTGTAGGTAGATCGTTTTCCAAAAGTCATAACTGACGAGGGGCATGAGCTATGTAGGCAAAAAGTCGCGGCAAAAACTAATTATTATAATAAGAATGTTGTAATTTGTCCTCTCATGTGTGTTTTTTCTTACATTTTGTTGAAATTATCTTCGTTTTACTGTCGATAGTCAAGTTTTTCTTACATATTTTCCGGTTTTAGTGTTTTAGAACAAATTTTTGATATTTTTCTGAATGCAATTTTGAAAAGGAGCTACTTGGACATTTTTTTCAGGGAAGGTATAACATAGGAATCGCTATACTCTTTTTCGAAAAAAACATCTGTTTGTTAAATTTGTTTGGTCAGAAACCACAAGCAAAGACATGGAAAGTTTATTGGCTGATTTCTTTTTGATTCGTTATATACAAACAATTGTCATGATCAAGGAGTGTTGTTCAATGAGGCTGTCACTGGTTTGAGTTGGATGGTTGGCCCTGAAAAACATAGGTATTGATTGTAAATGGTGAAGAATCTTATTATCCACTCGTGTTATCTCTTTCTCAAAGTTTATTAACAAACGAAATGCAAACTGTGCAAAAACCTAGAATGAATTTGCTAGGGCAAAAACCTAGAATGAATTTCTTCAAAATGAGTGCGGTTTTCTCTCTCTCTCTCTCTCTCTCTCTCTCTCTCTCTCTCTCTTTCTCTCTCTCTATTTGGTTGGGTTTTTGAGAGAAAATTTCGGAATATTAACTCCAATCTCAAGCATCTTCTCCATTAGATTTCTTTAGACGCCTGCTTCCGAACTGTCAACGGGACTCATCGTAACCAATCAGTAGGACAGCCAGAAACATGATCACTCTCAAGAAGTGACTTTTTTGCCCATTATAACCAGTAGACGATGATATAACGGAATGGCAGTCGTCATGACGTTGTTGATCGCTAGAAACACCAGAATAGCCAAACTGAAACATTAATATTTCGTTATTTAAATCATAGAGAGACCATCCAAAACAACCCGAGCGAAAACCAGAAACGGTTAGTCAAGTGGCGAGAATGTGTGGAGGAGACTATATTATGAATAAAAGGAAATATGAAACAAAGTGTTATGCGTAATGAATTAGTTTAATAAGAAAAAGTTACTCTTAACTATTAACTTTGTGAAATTTCCTGTCTCTTATGAGAAAAGCTGGAATTATTTTATTGCATCGTTTCGCATCTGAACATCAACAATTTACCTCGGACACAATAGATATAGAACCAATAGAACCAGCTGAAGGAGAGCAGAAACAGTTTGGTAGTGGAGTATGATATCAAATTCGGGATAAAATAGAGAATAGCAGAATATTCTCAGTTGAGTTCAGTACGTCAGTGGTATTGTACTGATTCTTAACCGCAAGTACACCATTGAAAACCAGTATATACGACCGGAATGTAGAAGAATATGACTCATGGTGTTAAGAGCTACCATGGATGTAGTGAAATATATCATCTGAAAGAACATGGGTCACTAAACAACTCTTCCCATTTCAGCCAATTTTCCGGCCAACTACATGAGCAAACTGGACAATATCAGACAAACATCAACCCGGTTTCTTTTGTAAAGAAAACTCTTTAGAACCAACCAACTTTTCTCCACAAAAGCAACCTAGTTTCCAGTTTTGTGATGTAATGGAACTTGTTGATTCTAAAATCAACTCTGTTGTTTTGAAAATAGAGATTTGTTGCTTTCTAAAAACAGTCCGTGTGCTTTTATAATCTGTTTTCCTCTCACCCGTTCGGTGAGATATTTTGGAGCTAATCTCTGGATGGTTACTCTAAGCTCAAACGTTCATTAAAGTAACTTCTTGCATAATTCCAAAATTTCCACCAGACTCACCATAACCAATTTTCAGAAACATGATCACTCTCCAAACGGTGACTTTTTCTCTCTTCATAACCAGTAGACGATGATAAAACGGAATGGCAGTCGTCGTAACAATGTTAGTAGCCAGGCTCATCGAAATAGCAGAACTGAAAAATAGGAATGTATACAAAAGTGTAGATAAACGAGTTAGGACACCAAAACAACCCGAGCAAAAACCGAAAACGGTCAGTCAAGTGGCGAGAAAGTATGGAGGAGACTAAATCAACAATTTACCTCGGACATAATAGAACCAATAGAACCAGCTGAAGGAGAGCAGGAACAGTTTGGTAGTCGAGTATGACATCGAGTTCGGTATTCGGGATAAAATAGAGAATGACAGAACATTTCCAGTACTTCCAGAATAGTTCCGAACATAGGAGGTAGTGTACTGATTCTCGCAAGTATACCATTAAAAACCAGTATGTAAGACCGGAATATGGAAGAATATGATTCTTGATGTTAACAACGACTATGGATGTAGTGAAGTGATCACCTGAAATAAGTATAGTTGTACCTGTACAAACAACAGTTCTCCCGTCTGTCCGTTTTTAATATCTCATTACTATTCATTCCCTTTGCTTTGCAGGTCAAATAAAAGGAAGTTATCTATAACAAAGTTTTCAGATGAATGACTAAATGAACTAAGAATAACAATAACTATCTACAAAGTCAACTATTGATCAGGTTCAAACTTACACCGTTTCGGCCTCCGCACCTCTACCAAAGTACGAACACGATTTGAAGCCCGTAAAGTTCTAGATTATAAAACTTCACCTGTTGAGTTCATTAAAAAAATTATATTGTACTAAAAAACTAAATTACCTTGTCCAGTAATTGAAGAAAGGGTCGGAAACTGATTGGGAACCATACTGGTGTTTTCTTGCTGTACTTTCTTCGATACGATCCACCGAAACCTTTTACCATCACCACCCGCACTTCACATATATAGTCGATACCATTCAAGCGTTATGGGAAGTCTGATAATCTGTATCAAACGGTTGATTTGCTTTTAAAAAAGTCAATACCTTACATATGGATAAAACGTTCTCTTTTTAGTCAGGAACGTATAATGCGTACTATTGCTACACAACTGCTCGAAATATTGCTCAACCTACAAACACAGCACAATACAATTGAGAGATCGAATGTGTTAACTTAAAACAGCCAAAATATTTGTTGCATGGAATACACGTTCGCTTCGCTACGTTATACAGGTTTGTAGTTTGATCGCCAAGTTCTAAATACAGCTGAGATTCGGAGAACAATTGCGAACCTTATATTCTCGATGAACATCTTGTTCATTAGGAACAATTGAGATTTCTGTTGAAGAAATAGGAAGAAAACTAACCTGATAGTGAAAACATAAGTATTGTAGAAGCACGTATGTAGTACTTTCCAGAGATGTATGATCCGGTAATGGGAATTATATAGGGTCGAAGGTTACACCAAGATGCCACGCCTACAAGTTAATTGGAGTTTCAGTTTTGAGTAGCACTCCTGGGTGAGAATACTGGAGAAGCAATAGGTAATTGGGGATTTACCTCAAAACTCAATTTTGTTCAAGAGGTAAGAATATGAACCAAATTATGATGTCCGGAACATGAGAAAAATAAGAATTGTCGACTCTAGGAATGTGATCGAACTACAAATACAGAAGAACAAACAACAAAAGGACACCTTTTGCCTATGCCTCTAAGGACGATGATCATGGTAACGTGAAGTATGAATTGACGTTATATTGTTAGAGTTATTTGCACAGTCACTTGAAACATGTTAAACACAGCAGAAGTCAGAAACGTGAAAAGACAAAGCGCACGATTCCTCGTTAGAATGATAACCTCACGTGACTGTTCAATTTACTTCCAGTATATTCCCATGAAACTCTATGAAAAGTGCCCAACTCTTCGTTGTAGTTTGACGCGGAAGTGACCTTTTTGATCGAGGCACAGTGAAATCGATAAATGTTCATTTGTGTTCCTCAATCACTCTGGTTGCATTTAATGGTCATCACTATGGATAACGTAGAAATATTATTCATTTCATTCCACTGAGACCCCTTGGCATTGTGCCAAGATTTTCGGATGACTATTCCTTAGAGCAGACAAAGTACTCTACAGACGTTTTTTTGTTAACATTGTGTTATGGGATTGAACAATCGCTTCCAGAGTTTTGCAGATTATTGAAAAACCTCCGAAGCGGTGAAAAACACCCTAGAATATTCGTTGGCACACCGCCAAGTCTCTGTAGAAATGACCGGGACTATACTGTTGACGTGGATTTAACCTTTGAAAAACTTGAGAGCTGTCCAAATTATGGAAATGGACAGTTCGGAACATCAAACAACTGCTACGTTCGAAAATGAACATCATTTTCTCTTGACTTTCAAAACTTTCACTTTTCAAAAAAAAATTTCAAAACGATGTTTGAGACCACATTTAGCAATAGTCGATCTTGTTCATGACGACTTGGAGAAGCCACTTCCAAACTGAGTTATGAACATTGGTCACTTCATGGCCGTATCTGTACGATGTTGTTTCAACAACGACATGCAGTATATGAACATAAGTGAATATATGCTAATTAAACAAAAAGAAGTGTTGGAATGAACTCGTATACAGTTTATCAGGTGCTTGAACTGTAGAATATTGAACCTATTGATAATGATCTAGCTATGAAATGTCATGTCCACCTGAACAACTCAATTCAACCCCATCATAGTTCTTTCTTATCAATTTATCTTACGAAAAACAAACTATTCCCCATTCCCTGCAATTTTGCCGCGATAGACATATGGCTGATTTAGACCGCCAAGTCACGCTGCTGTCGCGAGTTCCGTAAACGAATACCAGCTTTCCGTATTTTTTCACGTCGTTCTGTCCAAAAAAGGGGTAACAATTGCCGAACCCCCTCAATCTATCTCCAACACAAATATGCTTCAAAACTTCGCAGGTTATGTTTATTTCTGATAGGTTTCCTTTCAAACATCAGAGCTCAAAAACAAACCACGTAAACTCAAAATAAATGTTTCGATTTTGCGTTTAAAAAACCAATCGACCTGTATAGTTCACACCATTCCCACTGAGACTACTACAGTAACCTTACAAACATTCGAAGGCTGTTGTGAATGAAGTTCATGGAAAATGCTCTCATATATTCACTGTCCCTGAGTACGAGAATAAGGTGCGAAAATCCTCAACCTTTCCGATCACGAGTGAGTGCGAAAAAAGGATTGGAAAATCCTACTGTAGGAGTCTCAGTAGGAATGGAGACTATATTGAAAAACGGCCAAAATGTCGACTCAAAACGACATTTGGTCGTTTTTTAGCGACATTGAAAAAGTTGGTCAGTTATAAACATTTTTGGCCAAATCATTTACAGAATCGTCAGGAAGACCTATTCTACTCCTCGAGCAAGTTTCAGCTGGGTATCTCCGTTTAAACCAGTTCTGACCTACCAACTCAATTTTCTGCACACCGCCATTAACTGAGTTGATAAACAACTGAGAAAGAGTTTCCGGGAATCGAACCACGTTGAGCCGAAAGATTGGATCTGGGACCCTCACTGTTAAACTCACCCCCGCTTACGTGGATCACTTCATAACGGAAAATGTCACCAATCCATGATGCTACTCTAAAACGCTACAACTCTGTAAAACTCTGTATAAAGACAAAAAACACCGTAATCAGAATATTCGACTCTCCCATCCCTGCAAGTTTGGTTCCAAATTTGTCGTTTCGGTTAACATCTTTTTTCACATAGGGGTCCCCAATGCTTCATATTTCACTATCCAAAAACATCCGGAATCCGAAAACTCAACTTCAATATATTTTTCTGAAACCATAAACTTCTCCAGGTCCAACAAACCCACCCTGTGAATTTTAACCCAAATTTCAGATTCTCATTTTTTGATAAGTCTTTAGAAGCCAACGCCGTGTTTTAGTTGGAGCAGATTCCTGAAGTCGACATTATATATTGAGAGTCGATTGAATAGTCACGTAAAGTGAGCATTCTCATGAGGTATCGTATACTTTGTCAATGCACGTTTTTGAATTCTGCTGTGTTTAACATGTTTCACGTGACTGTGCAACTAACTATCAGCGAGTTTGTATTTCAAGTTTTGATACACGGAATTTGATTTCTATATTCACTTGTAGGGCATAATTGAGTTCATTTATCCATTGAATACAATTCGATTTCTCATCCAATTACCTATTGGTCCATTGCCTTCTCAATATTATTACCCAGGTGTGCTGTTCAAAACAGAAACCCCAATTAACTCATGGGCGTGGCATCTTGGTGTAACCTTTAACCCTCTATAATTCTCATTACCGAATAAAACATCTCTGGAAAGTACTACGTACTTACTTCTACAATATTTATGTTCAAACTAGCAGGTTAGTTTCCTCCACATTTATTCAAAATCTCAATTGTTTTCAAAAACACATCTCGATTGATTTCAAAAATACGTTGTTTCATCTAGAACATAAAGTTAGCAATCATCGATCAAATCTCGGTTGTGATCAGCGTATCGCGATCAAACTACAAACCTGTTATATCATAGCGAAGCGACCGTGTATTTCATAGGACACATCTTTCTCCTGTGTTCACTTAACACAATTGAACTCAAGTACATCCTGCTGTGTTTGTAGTTTGCTCCTGCTTATTTCGTTCGAAGATGGAATTATGTATCGAGTGCAGACTACAACTGTCAATCGATGTCATTCCCCCATTTCAACTGATTTCAGGAATGAAATGGTGACAACGGTCTCCGAATTGATTCCTTGCTTCTCGGAACGGTTGAATGAGATGATTTAGATTCCAGACTTCTCACAATCAAAATCAGATGACATATTGGAGAAGAAACGGATACCGTTTACACAGAGTAGAGAAGAAGCCGATACTGTACATTGATACATCTGAGTCAGGCACCAGTTTTTGTCCAGACACCTCTTCATTCTGGATCGATCTGCCTACCTCACTATCATATCTACCGTGAAACCTCAACAACACTTCACAAGGAGATCGCAGAGCTTTTCAACGAAGAATACTTTCTGAGAATGCTCCAATGGCAGAAAAGGACCAAGTTCGATGAAGTAGTACAACTCAGGTAACGTTTGGCTCGTTCATATTCTATGGAATGTAACTAATGATGGTAAAATGAAAGTAGGTCCTTTAATCATACATGAAAATTTTGTTATTGTTGACGTTCTTTTATTTTGACCTGATTTTAGCGTACAAAAGTAAACAAATAGTAGCGAGATAAAAAAAACAGACAGTTGTGAGAAATGTGACTCATACATAACTATACCTTTTTCAGACGATACATTCCGTTACATCCATGGTCGTTTTCAACATCATGAATCATATTCTTCCATACACCGCTCGTCTCTGAAGCCTGAACGCTAGTAGATACGCTAGCTCTGAAAAATAATCTAGTAGTTTTCCAAGGTCTTACGGTATTCACGCGGCTCTATGGTATATTCCCACGCTTGCGGCATTCGCGTAACCTGTACTAGATACGACACACTGGCGTTTATAGGGGAGCTGTATTCATAAAAGCTTCAAAATGGTGCGTGCTGCTTATGTGTATCTACCTAGGTATATTTAGACGAAATTAGTGGATTTATTCATTCTCATTTCCTTGTCCGTAAGCAGTGCGTTCCTGACTATGTTATATTGTGTGTTGTTGTTCATATGTCTCCTTTCACAAAATACCCAAAACCACGGTATTGATTGATGACCTGTGTTCAATCGGCCACTTGTGACACAGTTATTGGTTACCCTTGAGACTCTTGCCTGTCTACATGTTTCTACTTGATGATGACTACCTAACCAAGTCGGAATAAGAGAACTTGTATTCAAGCCGCAAAGAGTTGAGGACAAAGGCTCTTTCCAATTTTTGACGCGCGTCCCCTTTTGCCATCTAAGACTTTCTGATGCCCTTTCTATCGAGCTCCTCGAGATGACGACTACCTAACCACGTCAGATGTCTCTTGGATCAAGCTCTTTAGTGATCGGGGTTGACGAGGGGACTTTCCTATGATTCTGCTGTGCTTTCAATCCTTATGACCCAATGACCGAACCCGTGACCCACGTGGGGAGGAAGGGGGGATTTTTACCCTGCCACCGCAGGTGCCCACCATGTGTGGGGGTACCCGTATGAGGATAGTTTATCCATCAAATTGCGATATTGCCTAACAACAATAGTTGTACCAAATGGCAATAAATGTATAACTATTTCAGAAGTACTTATTTTAAGTACTTTATTTTTGGTAATAGCTTAATTTATTAAGTTTCTAACATTCAATATGAAATTTAAGAATAACCGTTGCCCGCGTCAATACTTCAGCCACCGTAACCCGAAACGCTAGTAGATTCCCTAGTTGATATCAACATCGGGTTTTTTCCTCGCGTATCTACTAGCGTTCAGGCTTCAGAGGTGTATACTGGTTACCAATGGTGTACTTGTGGTTAAGAATCAGTACAATACCACTGACGTACTGAACTCAACTGAGAATATTCTGCTATTCTCTATTTTATCCCGAATTCGATGTCATACTCCACTATCAAACTGTTTCTGCGCTCCTTTAGCTGGTTCTATTGGTTCTACTGTGTCCGAGGTAAGTTGTTGGTATAGTCTCCTCGTTACGTTTACGTTGTCGTATACGTTGTCGCCTCCACTTGACTGATCGTTTTTGGTTTTTGCTCGGGTTTTTTGGTGTCCCCACACATTTCTCTACACTTTAAATAACAAACTATTCCCATATTTCAGTCTCGCTATCCTGATGAGCCTGGCGACCAACAACTTTATGACGACTGCTATTCTGTTCTATCATCGTCTACTGGTTATAATGGGCAAAGAGGTAATTTTAAGGAGTGATCATGTTTCTGGCGCTCCTACTGATTGGTTACGGTGAGTCCCGTTGACAGTTCGGGAGCAGGCGTCTAGAAAAATATAGTGGAAAAAATGCTTGAAATTAGCGTGAACATCCTGAGATTTTCTCACGAAAATCACGAATGGATAGTAATATTTTTTACCATCTCCAATCAATACTTATGTTTTCCAGGGCCAACCAACTCTCTTCCAAGCCAGTGACATCTTCTTCAACACCATCAATCATTATTCACAACAATTCTTTGTATATAACAAATCAACAATAAATCAGTCAATAAACTTTGTATGTCTTTGCTTGCGGTTTCTGACCAAACACGTTTAACGAATATATGAACAATTTGTTTTCGAAAAAGGGTATAGCGATGCCTATCATATACCTCCTTTGGAAATAATGTCCAAGTAGCGCAGCGGGTAGCGCGCCTGCCTTCCGCCTAGCCGCGCCCGGCTCGATCCCGTTCGGCGCGTAGCAATGTTCAATATTTCGGTTCGTGTTACGTAAACCTATTGAATCGACGAACCCGATGTGTAGTTCATGTTCCACGCTGTAGGGTGTTTTATCTGGATGACCAAACTAAAAAAACTGGTTAGAAAATGACGCTGTCACCATTGAAAGCGACTTTTTTTAAATTTACTGAACTAAACGAATACAGATTCATGAAAAAGTGGGGCCCAACGACTGTGAGATTTGTCTTCTGCTGTGCGCCCCTTAGACAACTACTCTCAAATGGAACAGCTACTGCTACAAAAATCGAAAAATACTAATATACTCAAGTATAACTGTTCATTACAAACATACAAAAGTCGTAAAATATTTCTCAAACCTGTAAACTAGAATCTACAAGTCACAGCTGCGAAAGAGAGAACAACTTTTGAATAATATGACAAACGTTATAGCACCTAGAATTGAAGTAATGACAAAAAATGCCAACCATTGTGTACAAAACCAGGAACTCTATAATTGAGTAGGTTGAGTGAACATCTGTGATTTGTAGATTCTAGTTTACAGGTTTGAGAAATATTTTACGACTTTTGTATGTTTGTAATGAACAGTTATACTTGAGTATATTAGTATTTTTCGATTTTTGTAGCAGTAGCTGTTCCATTTGAGAGTAGTTGTCTAAGGGGCGCACAGCAGAAGACAAATCTCACAGTCGTTGGGCCCCACTTTTTCATGAATTTTTCTCTTTTTGTACACATGCCGTAGGTATGTGGTTTGATCTGTACGGTGCAGATAAAATTGTTTTCTTGGTGAACCACTTGTCAAGTATTACCATCATTCGGAAAAAAATATGACGTCAACATTGCAGTTCTAGAAACTTACTTCATCTGCCCTTCAGAATCGCAGAATACGTCATGTTTGAATGAAGTTTTATCGTTAATATACCACTTTAAGATATTTTCAGCATTTGAAAATATATGTGACGTCAACTTTGCACTTTTCAAAAATGACGTCATCTGGTCTCCAGAATCCCAGAATACGTCACTCTTAGATTGAGTTTTACCGTTAATTGACCCTTTCTAAGACATTTTCATCATTTGAAAATATATTTGACGTCAACTTTGCACTTTTCAAAAATGACGTCATCTGGTCTCCAGAATCCCAGAATACGTCACTCTTGGATTGAGTTTCACCGTTAATTGACAGTTTCTAAGATATTACCATCATTTGAGAATATATGTGACGTCAACTTTGCACTTTTCAAAAATGACGTCATCCGAGCTCCAGAATCCTCGATGACGTCATCAGTAGAATACTTACATCTAAATCGATGTCAGTTCATGTCGTGGTATCATACTTCAAATTTTACTTGAATTGGTTAGGACTGAGCTGAGTTATAACGCAATTTGATTTACCCCGACAGAGAGGGCGAGAGAGTGCACGAAATGAAGAGACGCAGAGACATTTTCAAAGACCTATAACTTGATGAAAAAAAAAATTTTTCGAAAAAAAGTTTGCGCCCCCAAGGTTTGAGTGGGATATCTATCGTGTCCCAAATTTTCAGTCAAATCGGTTCACACATAAAAATTTCCCAGGAGTGCGCACCAACACAGACGGAAGGACACACGGCGGAAGTTGGCGCTCTTGATGAAGCGAAAACGTCATAACTTGGCTCAAACTCGACCGATTTCGTTCAAATTTCGAACATAGCTTGTAAATGTGCCATAGAAAATCAGCAAATCATAAAAAGTTCTGATTTGCACAATTGGACCTTTTTGAGAGTGAACTAAAAAAATGAAAGCGCGCATTAGCCGGACCAAAGACAAATCTCGCACAGCGCTTCGCGCTGCGCGCGATATCTGGTTGGACTATTAAACACCATTTTTCTGACTGCGGAGAGCAAGCCCTCGTTTTGCGCTTTTGGGAATGCGTGCGGTCCGCGAAATAGGCCTGGCGGCCGAAAAGTGGGCGGATTTTGCATAAATAGTAATCTTTCACGGCAACTATTTCAGCCATGTGTTACTTCGTTCATTTTCAAACACCCACGACAAGTGATCAAGTATCCGTAGATAGGTGGATTCCGTAGAGAAGAAACTAAGCATGGGTGATCGTTGTTACCAGCTCATGCCGTCGGCCATGAAGACACCGCGCCGAGTGGGATCGAACCAGTGCGTTGAGTGCTAGCGCGAAAAGCGCGAAACGCGAAACGCGAACCGTAGAGAAGAAACTAAGATACATTAGAAATAGAAGATACATTTATTGCAGAGGATCTCTTACCAATTTGTCGGCCAACTTAACGAGAAACCGGGTCGATATAAATCGAACATCACCCCGGTTGCTTTTGTAAAAAAAACTCGGTTGCCTCAAGAAAGCAACCGAAATGCGACCGTATTGTCTTTTTAGAACCAATCAACCTTTTTTAGCTCTCAAAATGAGTGCAATTTCCCTCTCACTCGTTTGGCGAGATGTTTTTGAGCTATTCTCGGAATGGTTACTCTGAGCTCAAGCGTTTAGTTACTTTTTGCATGACTCCAAAATTTTCACCGGACTCACAATAACCAATTTTCAGAAACATGATCATTCTCCAAACGGGGAATTTTTCTCTCTTTATAACCAGTAGACAATGAATGAACGAAATAGCAGTCGTCATAACGTTGTTGGTCGCCAGGCTCATCAAAAAAGCAAAACTGAAATATAGGAATATATTTCGTGATTAAAAGTGTAGATAAATGAGTTGGGACACAAAAACAACCTGGGCTAAAACCGAAAACTGTTAGTGGAGTGTGGCCGAGAAAGTTTGGAGAAGACTATATTATACATAGATGGGAACATGAAGTTATGTGTTATGCGTAATAAATTAGATTAATAAGAATAAAGTTACTCTTAACTTAGTATAATGAGAAAAATTTTGACTTGGTAAAATTTTCAACTATTGAAATTTTTCAGAAAAGTCACTGTGTTTATTGTATTGCATCGTTTCGTCTCTGAATATCAACAATTTACCTCGGACAAAATAGAACCAATAGAACCAGCTGGAGGAGAGCAGAAACAGTTTGGTAGTGGAGTATGACATCGAATTCGGGATACAATAGAGAATAGCAGAATATTTCAAATGAGGTCAGTACATCAGTGGTATTCACATGTCATAACCACAAGTACACCACTAGACGACCACGGATGTAGTGAAATATATCATCTGAAAAAAGGTATAGTTATGTATGAGTCACAGTTCTCCCTACTTTCATTTTACCATCATTAGTTACATTCCATAGAATATGAACGAGCCAAACGTTACCTGAGTTGTACTACTCCATCGAACTTGGTCCTTTTCTGGCATTGGAGCATTCTCAGAAAGTATTCTTCGTTGAAAACCTCTGCAATCTCCTTGTGAAGTATTGTTGAGGTTTTACGGTAGATATGATAGTGAGGTAGGCCAATCGAACCAGAATGAAGAGGTGTCTGGACGAAAACTGGTGCCTCGCTCAGATGTATCAATCTACAGTAGCACTCTTCGTGAACGGTATCCGTTTCTTCTCCAATATGTTATCTGACTTTGACCGTGAGAAGTTGTCTGAAATCTTTTCATTCAACCGTTCCGAGAAGCAAGGAATCAATTCAGAGACCGTTGTCACCATTTCGTTCCTGAAATCATTTGGAATGGGGATTGACATGGATTGTAGTTTGCACTCGATACATAATTCCATCTTTGAACAATAAGCATGATCAAACTACAAACACAGCAGGATGTACTTGAGTTCAAATGTGTTAACTGAACACAGGAGAAAGATGTGTTCTATGAAATACACGGTCGCTTCGCTATGATATAACAGGTTTGTAGTTTGATCGCGATATGCTGATCACAACCGCGATTCGGTCAATGATTGCTAACTTTATGTTCTAGATGAAACAACGTGTTTTTGAAAACAATTGAGATGTGTTTTGGAGAAATATGGAGCAAACTAACCTGATAGTTCGAACATAAATATTGTAGAAGTGAGTACGTAGTACTTTCCAGAGATGTCTGATCCGGTAATGAGAATTATAGAGGGTTAAAGGTTACACCAAGATGACACGCCCATGAGTTTATTGGGGTTTCTGTTTTGAGCAGCACACCTGGGTAATAATATTTAAAAAAGCCATGGACCAATAGGTAATTGGATGAGAAATTGGATTGGATTCAATGGATAAATGCACTCAATTATGCCCTAGAAGTAAAGATAGAAATCAAATTATTATTTTCCGTGTGTCAAAACTTGAAATACAAGTATACTGTTAGTAAGTTAGTTAGTTAGTTAGCTGGTTAGTTAGTTGCACAGTCACGTGAAACATGTTACACACAGCACAACTCAGAAACGTGCAATGACAAAGTGCACGCTACCTCATTAGAATGCTTACTTACGTGACTATTCAATCGACATTTAGTATATAATGTCGAATCCAAAAATCTGCTCAAACTAAAACACGGCTTTGGCTTCTGAAGACTTATCAAAAAAGAGAATCTGAAATTTGGGTCAAAATTTACAGGTTGGGTTTATTGGACCTAGAGAAGCTCAAGTTTTTAGTTTCAGAAAAATATATTAAAGTTAAATTTCTGTATTCCGGATGTTTTTGGATAGTGAGATATGAAGCATTCGGGACCCTTATTTTTTACAGAGTTATAGCGTTATAGAGTGTCCTCATGGATTGGTGACATTTCCCCTTATGAAGTGGTCCACGTAAGTGGGGGTGAGTTTTACGGTGAGGGTCCCAGATCCTATATCTCGGCTCAACGTAGTTCGCTTCCCGGAAACTCTTTCTCAGTTGTTCATCAACTCAGTTGATGGTGGTGTGCAGAAAATTGAGTTGGTAGGTCAGAACTGAAAAACGTTATGGCTCGTCGTGATTTCGGTCATTTTTTTTATTTTGGCGATAAAAATCGTTAAAATGATGTTCAGATGTGAACGTTTCCGGAACACTAGTTTTCTATCGAGATTCATCCACAAATCGGTTTTCAATTCGTGAAATTCGGTTGAGGGCAGACATATGGCCGAAGTTTCAAAATTTGTCATGGATTGGTGACGTTTTAACGTTGAAAGCAAAACTAATACGTGTTACGGTAATAGAAGAATCGGAGATAGGGGCTGAGGTTTGTTGGCTGGGTTTATCTCATACACAGAGGGTGGAACTGAAAGTTTGAGCAAATTTGGTCAAAGTTTAAGTTGAGAAACCACGGGATCAAACTACAAGCATAACGAATCTCAGAACTTTCCGGGAAAAGGGTGGTAATCCTGGTTTAAACGGAGATACTCAGCTGAAACTTGCTCGGGGAGTAAAATAGGTCTTTCTGACGATTCTGTAAATGATTTGGTCAAAAATGTTTATAACTAGCCAACTTTTTCAATGTCGCTAAAAAACTACCAAATAACGTTTTAAATCGTCATTTTGGCCGTTATTAAATACAGGTCGGTTGGTTTTATGAACGCAAAATCGAAAAGTTCATTTTGGGTTTACGTGGTTTGTTTTTGAGCTTTGATGTTTGAAACGAAACCTGTCTGACATAAACACATCCTGCGAAGTTTTGAAGCATGTTTATGTTGGAGCTAGATTAAGGGGTTCGGCAGTTGTTACCCCTTTTTTGGACAAAACGACGTGAAAAAATACGGAAAGTTGGTATTCGTTTACGGAACTCGCAACAGCAGCGTGATTTGGCGGTCTATGTCAGCTATCTGTCTACCGTGGCAAAATTGCAGGGAATGGGGAATAGTTTGTTTTTCGTAAGAAAAAGTGATAAGAAAGAACTATGATGGGGTTGAATTGAGTTGTTCAGGTGGACATGACATTTCAGAGCTACATCATATCAATAGGTGCAATATTCTACAGTTTAAGCACATGATACACTGTATACTAGTCCATTCCAACACTTCTTCTTGTTATATTAGCATATGTTCGTATATTGCATGTCGTTGTTGAAACAAAATCGTTTCTCTTTGTTTGGAAGTGGCTTCTCCAAGTCGTCATGAAACAAGTAACAAGATCGACTATTGCTGAATGTGGTATCAGACGTCGTTTTGAAATGACAGTCCAGAGAAAATGATGTTTATTCTCTAACGTAGCAGTTGTTTGATGTTCCGAACTGTCCATTTCCATGATTTTGACAACACTCAAGTTTTTCAAAGGGTAAATCTACGCCAGCAGTACAGTCCCGGTCATTCCTACTGAGACTTGGCAGTGTGCCAACGAACATTCTAGGATGTTTTTCACCGCTTTGGAGGTTTTTTCAATATGAATGAATTTATTACGCAAATGAAGCGTGTGATAAGATAAATTGGTAAAATGGAAAACATTGTCGAGATTGCAAGGTATGGTTCAAACTCGGAAAGATATTACAACAAGTTGGAGGCAAGTTCTACGCGGAACCGAAAACATAGGTAATATACAGTACAAGAATGGATAATATGGCAATAGTTACATCGTAAACAGTCAGTCAATACAGTACATATTTCACAATATTATGTTATTATTCGTTTTAGCCCAGCAACTGAAAATGGCAATATCTTCTTTTTACTTAGTTTCAAGTATTTTGAGCCTGCTCGCACGGAGAAAAATTGCTGACGCAATTTTGTTTTTGGTATTGGAAAACTCAGTTTTGAGTTTGATCCTCTAGTTCTGGAGTTTGAAAAAGTATAAAAGTTTGAAGGTTTCAAACCTATCTGACCAGTTAAAATTTTGTGCACCATGACCAGATCAAATCTATCTCTACGACTGAGGAGAGATGTCAGACTAAGTATTCTATTTCGCACTTCAGATGAAGGTACTTTACAATAAGTGTAGCCTCCTTTCCTCATGAACAACTTCCTAGTGAAGTCGTTTTGCACAGATTCAAGTGCTTTTACAGCACCTTTATCTGAATTAAACACAGTACATCCACTTTCAACAATAGGACGAACATAAGTCTTATATAATTTCACAAGGACATCTTGTTTTTTTTACTTTCAACGATTTGAATAAATTGAAAGTTCTTCTCTTTGCAAGTCTGCTTATTCTCTTACAATGATCAGCAAAGTTCAGTGATTCATCTATAATAAATCCTAAATCCCGCATAGTACTGACTTTCTCAACATCAGAGCAAGAAATAACGTAGTTTCTTTTCGGATTGTTTTTACCAATATGCATCATTTTCGTTTTTTCTACTGCTAATGGTAACTGCCAGTCTTGTGACCATTCATACATCTTGTTTATAGCAGACTGGAGATGGTCTGTAGTTTGGTCAGGAGGAAAACTCTGATAAACTTTCGTGTCATCCGCGAACATTTTACATCTAACTCTACCACCAATTGACAGCATTTCTGGAACTTCGCAGGTGTAAATGCTGAACAGTATTGGGGAAAGAACACCCCTGAGGGACTCCACTGGTAATTTTGTGAACTTCTGATTTTACTCGACCAATAGTAACTTGAAATGTTCTTTCAGATAAGAAAGATGTAATCCAATTGACAATAGAGGTATGAAACCCTAACGTTTTCAATCTATGCAAAAGTTTCACATGAGAAACTCGATCGAAGGCTTTTGAAAAATCGAAATAAACTACATACTACAATAGTCTGCAATGCTCTGGAAGCGATTGTTCAATCCCATAAGACAATGTTAACAAAAACGTCTGTAGAGTACTTTGTCTGCTCTAAGGAATAGTCATCCAAAAATCTTGGCACAATGCCAAGGGGTTTCAGTGGGAATGAAATGAATAATATTTCTACGTTATCCATAGTGATGACCATTGAATGCAACCAGAGAGACTGAGAAACACAAATGGACATTTATCGATTTCACCATCTTTCGATCAAAAAGGTTACTTTCGCGTCAAACTACAACGAAGAGTTGGGCACTTTTCATAGAGATTCATGGGAATATACTAGAAGTAAATTGAACAGTCACGTTAGGTTATCATTCTAACGAGGAATCGTGCACTTTTTCATTGCACGTTTCTGAGTTCTGCTGTGTTTAACATGTTTCAAGTGACTGTGCAAATGACTAACAAAATTTTGTCTATTCATATTTCACGTTACCATGATCATCGTAGGCATAGGCGAAAGCTGTTCTTATGTTGTTTGTTCTTCTGTATTTGTAGTTCGATCACATTCCTGGAGTCAACAATTCTTCTCTTTCTCATGTTCCAGACCACATAATTTGGTTCATATTCTCACCTCTGGAACATAATTGAGGTTCAAGGTAAATCCCCAATTACCTATCGCCTTTCCAATATTCTCACCCAGGTGTGCTACTCAAAACAGAAACCCCAATTAACTTGTAGGCGTGGCATCTTGGTGTAACCTTTGACCCTATATAATTCCCATTACCGCATCATACATCTCTGGAAAGTACTACATACTTGCCTCTACAATATTTATGTTCTCCCCATCAGGTTAGCTTTTTTCATATTTCTTTACCAGAAATCTCAATTGTTCCTAATGAACAAGATGTTTATCGATAATATAAGGTTCGCAACTGTTCACCGAATCTTAGCTGTAATCAGCACTTCGCGATCAAACTACAAACCTGTATAACGTAGCAAAGCGAGCGTGTATTTCATGGAAAAAATATTTTGGCTGTTTTTAGTTAACACATTCTATCTCTCAATTGTATTCTGCTGTGTTTGTAGTTTGAGAAGCAGTTCGAGTAGTTGTGTAGCAACAGTACGCATTATACGTTTCTGACTAAAAAGAGAACGTTTTATCCATATGTAAGGTATTGACTTTTTTTAAAGCAAATCAACCGTTTGATAGAGAATATCAGACTTTCCAAAACGCTTGAATGGTATCGACTTTTACAGGAAATATGTGAAGTGCGGGTGGTGATGGTAAAAGGTTTCGGTGGATCGTACAAATAAAGTACTGCAAGAAAACACCAGTATGGTTCCCAATCAGTTTCCGACCCTTTCTTCAATTACTGGACAAGGTAATTTAGTTTTTTAGTACAATATAATGTTTTTAATGAACTCAACTAAGGTGAAGTTTTATAATCTAGAACTTTACGGGCTTCAAATCGATTTTCGTACTTTGGTAGAGGTGCGGAGGCCGAAACGGTGTGAGTTTGAACTTGATCAATAGTTGACTTGTTAGATAGTTATTGTTATTCTTAGTTCATTTAGTCATTCATCTGAAAACTTTGTTATGGATAACTCCCTTTTATTTGACCTGCAAAGCAAAGGGAACGAATAGTAATGAGATATTAAAAACGGACAGACGGGATAACTGTTGTTTGTACAGGTACAACTATACTTATTTCAGGTGATCACTTCACTACATCCGTAGTCGTTGTTAACATCAAGAATCATATTCTTCCATATTCCGGTCATACATACTGGTTTTTAATGGTATACTTGCGAGAATCAGTACACTACCTCCTATGTTCGGAACTATTCTGGAAGTACTGGAAATGTTCTGTCATTCTCTATTTTATCCCGAATCCCGAACTCGATGTCATACTCGACTACCAAACTGTTCCTGCTCTCCTTCAGCTGGTTCTATTGGTTCTATTATGTCCGAGGTAAATTGCTGATTTAGTCTCCTCCATACTTTCTCGCCACTTGACTGACCGTTTTCGGTTTTTGCTCGGGTTGTTTTGGTGTCCTAACTCGTTTATCTACACTTTTGTATACATTCCTATTTTTCAGTTCTGCTATTTCGATGAGCCTGGCTACTAACAACGTTACGACGACTGCCATTCCGTTTTATCATCGTCTACTGGTTATGAAGAGAGAAAAAGTCACCGTTTGGAGAGTGATCATGTTTCTGAAAATTGGTTATGGTGAGTCCGGTGGAAATTTTGGAATTATGCAAGAAGTTACTTTAATGAACGTTTGAGCTTAGAGTAACCATCCAGAGATTAGCTCCAAAATATCTCACCGAACGAGTGAGAGGAAAAAAGATTGTCAAAGCACACGGACTGTTTTTAGAAAGCAACGAATTTCTATTTACAGAACAACAGGGTTGATATTAGAATCAACAAGTTCCATTACATCACAAAACTGGAAACTCGGTTGCTTTTGTGAAGAAAAGTTGGTTGGTTCTAAAGAGTTTTCTTTAAAAAGGAACCGGGTTGATGTTTGTCTGATATCGACCAGTTTGCTTATGTAGTTGGCCGAAAAATTTGCTGAAATGGGAAGAGTTGTTTAGTGACCCATGTTCTTTCAGATGATATATTTCACTACATCCATGGTAGTTCTTAACATCATGAGTCATATTCTACATTCCGGTCGTATATACTGGTTTTCAATGGTCTACTTGCGGTTAAGAATAAGTACAATACCACTAACGTACTGAACTCAACTGAGAATATTCTGCTATTCTCTATTTTATCCCGAATTCGATGTCATACTCCACTACCAAACTGTTTCTGCTCTCATTCAGCTGGTTCTATTGGTTCTACTATGTCCGAGGTAGGTTGTTGGTATAGTCTCCTCCATACGTTGTCGCCTCCACTTGACTAATCGTTTTTGGTTTTTGCTCCGGTTTTTTGATGTCCCCATTCATTTCTCTACACTTTAAATAACAAACTATTCCCATATTTCAGTCTCGCTATTCTGATGAGCCTGGCAACCAAAAACTTTTTGACGACTGCTATTCCGTTCTATCATCGTCTACTGGTTATAATGGGCAAAAAGGTCATTTTTAGGAGTGATCATGTTTCTGGCTGTCCTACTGATTGGTTACGGTGAGTCCCGTTGACAGTTCGGGAGCAGGCGTCTAGAAAAATAAAGTGAAAAAGATGCTTGAGATTAGCGTGAACATCCTGAGATTTTCTCACGAGAGTCCAATCAAATATAAAGAGAGAGAGAAAGAGAGAGAGAGAGAAAAAAAGAGAGAGAGAGAGAGAGAGAGAGAACAAGAGTTAACACGAATGGATAGTAATATTTTTTACCATCTCCAATCAATACTTATGTTTTCAAGCCAGTGACATCTTCTTCAACACCAACAATCATTGATCACAACAATTCTTTGTATATAACAAATCAACAATAAATCAGTCAATAAACTTTGTATGTCTTCGCTTGTGGTTTTTGACCAAACAAGTTTAACGAATAGATGAACAATTTGTTTTCGAAAAAGGGTATAGCGATGCCTATCATATACCTCCTTTGGAAATAATGTCCAAGTAGCGCAGCGGGTAGCGCGCCTGCCTTCCGCCTAGCCGCTCCCGGCTCGATCCCGTTCGGCGCGTAGCAATGTTCAACATTTCGGTTTGCGTTACCTAAATCTATTGAATCGACGAACCCGATGTGTAGTTCATGTTCCACGATGTAGAGTGTTTTCTCTGGATGACCAAACTGAATAACTGGTTAGAAAATGACGCTGTCACCAGTGAAAGCGACTTTTTTTTTAAATTTACTTACAAACTTTCGAAGGCTGTTGTAAATGAAGTTTATGGAAAATGCTCCCGATTCACTGTTCCTGAGAACGAGAATAAGGTGCGAAAATCCTCAACCAAGTTTTGCTCTGTAAGAGTGCAGTTAAATTGTAGTTCAAAACTGAGAATCATTCGCCAAACTCAAACACCCAATTTTTCGAAAGAGAAGAGATGTTGGACGAAAACTCTTATTTCTTTTCTCCTTTCCACACCTTTTCGTTTCTCATTGTTCAAAAAGATGAATCAACTCTAAACTTGTGAGTACTATTCATTGAATAGTAGCTAATTTCTCAGGCCATTTAACATTTCCAGAATGTCTGTCAAATAATCGGTCACACACTGCTTGAATGTAACTCAGTAAGTAGTTCGTTAAAGAATTGTGAATATCCCTGATAACGACAGTACTCTGGTTGAAACCAACATGTCCATAAAGTTCCATCTACACTCTCTGACCCTGCTGGTAGGTGTGGCTGCTGCTCGCTCACCCCCGATGCCCCCACTGTTCGGAGAACCTCTTGATTACTATACCGCTCACAACACTAGAGTCGATGCTTCAGGTGAGTGGTAGTTTGATCGAATTCAAAGTAAGGATCAAACTACAAACACAGCGGGAAGAAGGATAAGGAACAGATATGAGAACAGGCAAATTTGGACTACTATTCCCTCAACGATACAGTCGACACCGCGGGTGAGATATTCGCAGTGAACTAATGTTGTGTTGTAGTTTGATCTCAATACTCAGTATGAGAAAATCGAACCTGTCGTTGTAGTTTGATTATCACACGTGCTCTGTTTGACGAATTTTGACCGGAAAGTAGCTGTGATCAAACCGCAAACACAGCGGAATTGGGCAGCACCGTAAAAACTCGGTTAAGAGCGTTCAATATCATACACAGAAAATCCCGGCACTCCAATCTGTGTTTCTCGCCCGGTTTTAAACTAACAAACGATTTGAGTTCAATTGTTGAATTAAAACCAATAATATTATTAATAATATTTTTAGTTTTTGTTTTTCAGATGAGGTCCTCAGGAACGTCGCTCCCTACTTCAACCGAATGATGCATCTTGAAGATCAGGTACAGCGAGGACTTAGACTCAAGAACTTCGTCCCACTCTCTCTTGGGTCAGTTGCCTTTACAGGGAAGTTTACTAGTAATTTCGCGAAAACGTGAGAGAACTTTTTACGTTCACTCGGTGGAGTTGATTTATTTTCTTGAATTTTCAAAAAACGTGAGAAAACATTCTTTTTTTCTTGGATCAGAGTCGTTTCCTCGTAACTTTATTAGTAAAAAGTTAATGAAAGTCTACCGTGTCGGTATTAGCTGGTAGATATTCTTGTAGTCTGTTTTCTTGGAATGAGTCACGCGGCGAAGATTTTACTCGCTGAAAAGATTCATCTTGGTTCAATACTAAACACCGACGGAACCTACATATACTAGAACTAAACTGAATACTCACGTGAAAGTAGCATTCTATTGAGGAATTGTGCACTGTGTCATTGCACGTTTCTGAGTTCTGCTGTGTTTAACATGTTTCACGTGACTGTACAATTGACTAACAGTAATCTTGTCGTTGTTTTAGTCAGAATGTAACAGGATTGAAAGGTACCAAACTACAAACTCAGCCGGTTAACGCAACATACCCAGTCTGTGCTTGTTTTGGAATATATTAGTCCTAGAAACTTGCAGAATATAGTTGATTTTATTATTATCATTATTACAATTATTATTAATATCATTATTATTATTATTTTCATCAATTTTCATTGTTTTCATTTCAGAATGGACCCTCATGACCTGGACAAACTGGAGTTACAACTGCGTTTCGCCGGCTCCAGACATATTTGAAGGAAGGGGAAGAAGAAGTATTCGAGTTTTGTGTGATAAATGAACGTTATTAAAATTTCTGGAAAAGTTTGTCTCTTCTGGGGTACTGGGAACGAAGTATTTAAAACTTTTGTGTGACTAAACATAAATTATTTTCGGTCTCCGTAAAAGTTTGTCTCTACTGGAAACTGGTAAAACAAGAAGTATAATCCCTTGTGTGTAACATATAAATGATTTTTTCAAGTCTTATGTAGCATTTTCGCTTCTCTGGGGAGCTGGGAAAAAAGAATTTAACAGTTGTGTAGCTGGTGACAAGGATTTATGTGTTATGTTGTTGTAAAACAGCACAGTAAGGTGGAAGTGAAACGTGTTATCCACAGTAGTTGTACTGTTAGTCCATTACACAGTCACGTGAAAAATGATAGACACAGCAGAACTCAGAAACGTGCAATGACAAAACGAACGGTTCCTCATTAGAATGCAAACTTTACGAGACATTCAATTGTCAGTAATAATATCACGCGTGATTACTAGTATTTATACCTAATTTCATGTTTCATTTTTATAATGATCTTTCTGTATAATTGTTTTTGTGAAACTCGTAATTTAGTATATTCACACCATAATGTTTTAGTTTTGTCAGAGTCTTTTAGTTTTAGGAAAAAAAATTTCTCGTTCTCATTGTTTTTAGTGTGAAACATATTGTTTCCATTCTTCAGATCGTGCATTCCATTTTCAATAAGAAATCGTGTTTCAGGAAGTTTGAGAACTATGGCTTTTCTCGAAGCCTATTTCGCCTACATGTGTGGCGCCGCGGTGGTGGCTGTATACCTGAATATTGTGTTGCTTTTGGTGGTCCCCTTCCTACAATTCCCAGCATTTCCCGGATTCGATATTCTACTGTACTGCCAAGCTACTCCTGCCGTCTTTCAGCTGATTCTGTTGGTTCTACTGTGTCCGAGGTAAATTGTACAAATGAAATTATTTGGTTGCAGTTTATCTCGATGCATGAGATATTTGTTCGATTGATAAAACTAGAATCACAGTGAGAGAAGACAACACACATCGGAAAGACGATGTGATGCGCGCACTTTTCATCTCAGACAAAGTTTGCCATCACATGCGTTACTTCGCTGTCGGTGTGCAATCTGGAAATTTTTGGATGTGCGCATTCTGTCGTAGTGTATAGGATTTTTCAAACCGTTGTGGGCACCGTACCATCGATTTTGTATGGGACGGGGTTTGGCGAGCGGCCAGTTCGTCTGCGTATTATTGATCTAATCACTCTCTCTCTCTCTCTCTCAACTGCTGGCAGATAATCTACGACCGCTCGCCCCGCATCGCTCAATCAATTGAACCCTCTGATGTCTTTATGGGGGAAAGGGCGACTATAAGAGCGCATTTGCCCGCGATTTCGCACGCGTTACCTGGCTCACGTATGAAACTGCGAGTATCACGTGTTTGGGAAGCGTAGCAATGTTTTTATTTCAAACTTTACTCCGAAGTTGAAAACCCAAACTGTAAATCAAGTTTAGACAGTTTACCTAACCTTGATTCCACAATTTGATATCAACTAGTGACCAATTTGGTGGGCGAACTTTGTTAACCAACTCGGTTCTTGACTTCTAGAGCAGAGACGATCATCTGACTTCTCTGATGAGACTTTAATGAGCATTTCGTTGACTCTCGGCAACGTTTTAGTGTAGTTTGTGGTAATACGGGTGGTGATTAGTATATTATAGTCTACAAATGTTCTGAAATGATTCACACTAAAAACCTGCCTAAAAATTCCACCGTTCACAGAGTGAGAGAGACAGAGTGTGCGCGCGACACAACGCATTGACAGCCGTATTCTCAGGAACGTATTCTATTATGCAATTAGCGAAATAAAAATATTAGATAGTATTAAGATCAATGAGAGGTCAGACAGTCTGAGATAGTCTGCCTTGTTCTAAGCTATTATTATATTATTAAGCTACAAATTTTCTCGTTCAGGCCGCATAAGAACGAGCCGGTCCTAGCTCGGAATTTTTCGAGTTAGTATAAATTTCCAGTTCCGGAAAGTTACAGACATATCTTCCAGAACACTGTTCGATGATGACTTGTTCGTTGTGTCATTTCATGGGCTGGCTGAGCTCTTCAATTTAAACTCCAATTTCCAATTATATTGGTGAGTGCACTTGAAGTAACAATTGAAGTGTCATTTATGATATATAAGATATCGAGAGAAGATAGAAAATGAACCTCGTTTGTATAGGTATAACGGTCAGTAACATGCCTGGCAAACTTCAACTCCCCCCCCCCCCTCCATCCATCGAATTTTCCTAGGGTTGAACTGAGCCAAACACTAAGAATTCGGGGGATAATTCAGCTGAGCTCAGCTGAAAATTAACTCCAGTTAAATGTTGGCTTTTAGTTTCTGATCGTGGAAATTCAATGCGAATTAAACTAGAAGTAAATCGTATAGTCACGTAAATATAACACTCTAATGAGGAACCGTGCATTTTTCATTGCACTTTTCTGAGTTCTGCGGTGTTTATCATGTTTCACGTGACTGTGCAGTTGACTGACCGTATAATCGAAATATAGAGTGGAACCGAATTTTCGTTGTGGTTTGATCTCACAATGCGTTCTGGTAAGCGAAATTTGACCGGAAGGCAACAGGGTGAAACTGTACACAGTATTGTAAAGCAACAAACGCCGTATTGACATGTTTCCAAAACACATGGCATGTGTTCAAATATAGGTGATGGGGTGGCGGCAGTGGGTTATTCTCACAGAAAATTCGGCAGCGTGCAAATGAATATTCAATGCAAACTTTTACTATTTCATAGTTTTTTTTCATAGTTTTCATAGTTTCCATAGTTTTTCGAAAGAACTACAAATCTCAACTAGCAGCTGTTCATTTGAAATCTTGGCACGATGTCAATAAGTCTACATGCAAATGAAACGACCTACACTTACACTGAGCCTCCCTTTCAGAACTTCACCTTCATTTGCCTTCTTGTTTTTCGTTTTGGTTCGGTCTTTATTGAGTTAGAGCTTCAGTACTTTTCATCAAATCCTCTGGTTCTTATGTTTCAGTTTCGCTGTATTGGTGTTCCTGGCCATCAACACTGTTGTGCCCATCGCCGTTTCGTTCTCTCACCGTCTCTGGGCTATAAAGGGAGTAAAAGTCTCTGGTCGAAGTATATTATGGTTTCTGGTAATCGGTATGCTGCCTCAAGTAGTGGTTATGGTGAGTCCAATTAATATTTCCAAAAAAAGAAGTCTAGAAGAAAAGAGATTTTTCAAAGGAATTAGAGCTTGCAGTAACCATTCCCAGGTTTGCTCACGAACATTGAGCCAAACGAGAGAAGGGGGAAACCGCAATCTGTCCAATAAAATGGAGCAGGTTCAATAGAATATAAAATACGTTTTTGTCGAATCAGCTATATTTCCGTACAGTACTCACATAAAACTGATGATATACTGCAAACAGAGTGGTTCGTTCCTATCACCGCAAGCCTATACGGTTTATTTTGTCACGGTGTTTGTACTCTTGTTAGACTTCGGTCGACTTCCGTACAATATAGCACGTCTTGCGTGTGAACTACAACAATTTTCTGGTTATTCCAGATACGTTTGATGTGCATCGAGGACTGGAAAGGTTATTCACCAGAAATCCTCGACAACAACAATACAACTGAGGAAGTCAAACGTTTCGCGTACAACACTACCACATGGAGCGGGCTCTATGTGATGGGTAGGTTTCGAACCTTTTTGCTCATAATTAGTTTACGTAGGAAACTGTCACGGTGTTGTAGTTTGAACCCGTAAACATTGATCGAGAAGTAACGAGGTCAAACTTCAAACACATCCGGACACGGCAACACAAACCGTATCAGCTTGTTTTTAAACAAGAACCCTTCATGCCTATCCCTCCTGTAACTTTTCTCGAATTATTCTCTTCCAAATTTATCGCCACTTTTGTAGCGGTATCGACGAGAGAGTGTGCAGGTCAGAGAGACGGGGACGATCTGAGATTGTCTGCGGTCCCGTAGATCCTCTTGCTCTTCCCCGATTCTACTTTGCTAATCGCAGAAAGTTTCCTCAAAAGTCTGAGTTATCAATGAAACTCAAATGCGTGATGTGAAAATCCGTGACTCATTTTTTTTCGATGATTTTCCTCACCAACTAAACAGCATAAAGCTGTTCCACACTTTTTCCTCTCGCCAATGGGTATCAAATGCGACAGTTTGAGAAGTTCCTAGCCGAGCCGCGATCATAGAGGCAGTTCTATACAGTCAATGCTGCCCCATCCTGCTGTTTTGTGTTTTTATCGCGCGCAGCGCGAAGCGCTGTGCGAGATTTGTCTTTGGTCCGGCTAATGCGTGCGTTCATTTTTTTAGTTTACTCTCAAAAAGGTCCAATTGTGCAAATCGAAACTTTTTATGATTTGTTGATATTTCATGGCCTATTTACAAGCTATGTTAAAAATTTGAACGAAATTGATTAAGTTTAAGCCGAGTTATGACGTTATGCGCTTCATGCAGACCGCCAACTTCCGCCGTGTGTGTGTGTGTGTGTGTGTGTGTGTGTGTGAACGCACTTCTGGGAAATTTTTATGTGTGAACCGATTTGACTGAAAATTTGGGACACGATAGATATCCCACTCAAACCGTGGGGGCGCAAACTTTTTTTCGAAAAAAATTATTTTTCATCGAGTTATAGGTCTTTGAAAATGTCTCTGCGTCTCTTCATTTCGTGCACTCTCTCGCCCTCTCTGTCGGGGTAAATCAAATTGCGTTATAACTCAGCTCAGACCTAACCAATTCAAGTAAAATTTGAAGTATGATACCACGACATGAACTGACATCGATTTAGATGTAAGTCTTCTACTGATGACGTCATCGAGGATTCTGGAGCTCGGATGACGTCATTTTTGAAAAGTGCAAAGTTGACGTCACATATATTTTCAAATGCTGAAAATGTCTTAGAAAGGGTCAATTAACGGTGGAACTCAATCTAAGAGTGACGTATTCTGGGATTCTGGAGACCAGATGACGTCATTTTTGAAAAGTGCAAAGTTGACGTCACATATATTTTCAAACGATGATAATATCCTAGAAAGGGTCAATTAACGGTGAAACTCAATCTGAGAGTGATGTATTCTGGGATTCTGGAGACCAGATGACGTCATTTTTGAAAAGTGCAAAGTTGACGTCACATATATTTTTAAATGATGGTAATATCTTAGAAAGGGTCAATTAACGGTGAAACTCAATCTTCTTCATTTTCTTTCAACAAAAAAAATATCGGTGAAAAAAGACAATAACGGTGAAGTGACGTATTCTGGGGTTCTGGAGACTAGATGACGTCATTTTTGAAAAGTGCAAAGTTGACGTCACATATATTTTCAAATGCTGAAAATATCTCAAAAATGGTATATCAACGATGAAACTTTATTTAAATAGGACTTATTCTGGAATTCAAAAGACCAGATGACGTCAACTTTAAAGAAAATTGACGTGAAATATGTTTTCGAATGCTGACAGTTTCTCAAAAATGGTCAATTAACGATGAAACTTCATTCAAACATGACGTATTCTGGGATTCTGAAGGGCAGATGAAGTAAGTTTCTAGAACTGCAATGTTGACGTCATATTTTTTTTCCGAATGATGGTAATACTTGACAAGTGGTTCATCAAGAAAACAATTTTATCTGCACCGTACAGATCAAACCACATACCTACGGCATGTATACAAAAAGAGAAAAATTCATGAAAAAGTGGGGGCCCAACGAATGTAAGATTTGTCTTCTACTGTGCGCCCCTTAGACAACTACTCTCCAATGGAACAGCTACTGCTACAAAAACCGAAAAATACTAATATACTCAAGTATAACTGTTCATTACAAACATACAAAAGTCGTAAAATATTTTCTCAAACCTGTAAACTAGAATCTACAAATCACAGATGTTAACTCAACCTACTCAATTATAGAGTTCCTGGTTTTGTACACAATGGTTGGCATTTTTTGTCATTACTTCAATTCTAGGGGCTATAACGTTTGTCATATTATTCAAAAGTTGTTCTCTCTTTCGCAGCTGTGACTTGTAGATTCTAGTTTACAGGTTTGAGAAAATATTTTACGACTTTTGTATGTTTGTAATGAACAGTTATACTTGAGTATATTAGTATTTTTCGGTTTTTGTAGCAGTAGCTGTTCCATTGGAGAGTAGTTGTCTAAGGGGCGCACAGTAGAAGACAAATCTTACATTCGTTGGGCCCCCACTTTTTCATGAATCTCATTTCTTTTCAGTCAGATTTCGCGAGTCACGGTATGTTTAGAGATAAAACTACATTTATGATTCGGTACCATAAACCACCCGATATATGGCCCAACGACCACCACGTGAACACTATGCTTCTATGGTCATACATTATGGATATGCTTATGACCGTCAGTCCTACTGTACCTCCTATATTTTGTCCTTCCTATTTCAGTTGTCACAGTGGGCAGCCCCCTGATTGTATACATTATCGCAGTCTACGTGATTTGGGAAGCCATACAAGTGATGCCTACAATGAATATTAGTGAAGCCAACAAACAGATGCACGAATCATTTTTGCAGGTATAGTCTTCATTTCCCCAACAAAGACTGCCAACGGTCGTTCATTATTTGCCCGCGAAGAAGGCTCAGTAGATAAGTTGGCCGCGCGCATCGCTGTGTATTGATAATGACCATAGCTCAGTTGTAATTCGTAGTTTGAACGTTGTACACGCCCTGTTCACCAAACTTCGTTCCAAACGCAACGGGTTCAAACTACAATCACAAGATTGTCCAAGAATTGCTCTGGAGAGAGCTGGAAAGACATGGTGCAGTAAATAGAGTAATAGTGTGGAAGATGAGGTAATCATGTTATGCTGCATTGCACTTCCTCATTAACTTTTCGAAATCGACAGATGATAGTTTTGCCATTCGATGCTCATCTATTTGAAATAAAGCTGAGGATTTCACTCTGTCAAAAACGAGAGCAGGAAAAAAAATCAAGACACACTGTTGGTACAGTTTCGACATGGGACTGAACGGTTTCTCAGACAACTCTTCGTCAACCCGCGGGCCATACTTGTAGCGGCCTCTGCGACAGAGTATTGAGGTCAGAGAGATGCAGACTGTCTCAGATGGTCCTTATTGACCTGGCGGCGTAGCAAACCCCACAAAAGTTCATGAGATCACCTCATGAGCTATTAGCACGAGCTGCTCATGAGATTCTATTGATTGGTATGCTACAACATTGAGAGTTCACGAGTAGCTCATGAGGTATCTCATGAGAAACTCATGTGAATTTTTCATGAGGTTGGACGGTTTGCTACGCCGCCAGAGTGCACCCTTGTTACAGTTCGCAGAAAAGAGGCGGGGATGATTTCAAGATATGAAAACTGTTTTGTTCCAGTCCTTCTTCGTCCAAGCCTCAATTCCGTCCATCATCGCACTTGTCGTACTTGTTTGGTTTTTTTCGCACAAACAAGTGAGTTGCACTGTATTGATTACTATTGCGAACAAGCGCAAACTCTCACCAAATATCTCACTTATAGTTAGAAGTACTATGTTATCAGTAAATATAAATGGTGTCGTGAAGGAAAGCCGTTGTTTTTCTAGAAGAAGTTTTTCCTCTCCATCTCAGCATCCTTTGAACGCCATCCACTCCTGTTGATTCGAGAGAAACATAAAGCTTGTACTATATGTAGAAAGATAAAGAGAGATAAGGCCTAGAGAAAATCAAATCCCCTCTTTCCAGTTTTCCCAAATTCCGAAGTGTTTTGAATGCCTCTTGTTCGGTGTAGGGCCTCTGGTCCTTGGCTGCCAGGTCCTGCTTACTGTCAGAACGATCGGTCGTTACCAACGTGTGTTCGGTTATCCTTTTTGTGTCCTGGTCGCTCTCATTGCAGTTATTGTCTTCATTTAATTGCTGTAATTTGATTGGATGACACTCTTATCGTGTTGTTTTGTTTCATGTATAATATGCGAGAATAAATGCGACGGTACTGTAGGTAGATCGTTTTTCGAAAGCTCCGTGGAGTCCCACGGGAAGATCAAAATGAGGGAAAACTCAGTAGTCAGGGTCAACTTGTAATGATTATGCCCTCTTCATTGCGTTTTTTGCTCTTTTGCGAAAATGAATGTGACGGTACTGTAGGTAGATCGTTTTTCAAAGGATCCGTGGACTCCCACGGAGAGATCTAAATGAAGGAAAATTCAGTAGTAAGGGTCAACTTCTAATGATTATACCCTATTCATTGTGTTTTTTGCTCTATTGCGAAAATAAATGCGACGGTACTGTAGGTAGATCGTTTTCAAAGGCTTCGTGGACTCCCACGGGAAGATCAAAATGAGGGAAAACTCAGTAGTCAGGGTCAACTTGTAATGATTATGCCCTCTTCATTGCGTTTTATGCTCTCTTGCGAAAATGAATGTGACGGTACTGTAGGTAGATCGTTTTTCAAAGGCTCCGTGGACTCCCACGGAAAGATCTAAATGAAGCAAAATACAGTAGTCAGGGTCCACTTTTAATGATTATGCCCTCTTCATTGCGTTTTTTGCTCTTTTGCAAAAATGAATGTGACGGTACTGTAGGTAGATCGTTTTTCAACGGATCCGTGGACTCCCACGGAGAGATCTAAATAAAGGAAAATTCAGTAGTAAGGGTCAACTTCTAATGATTATACCCTATTCATTGTGTTTTTTGCTCTATTGCGAAAATAAATGCGACGGTACTGTGTAGGTAGATCGTTTTTTGAAGGGTCCGTGGACTCCCACGGAGAGATCAAAGTGAAGGAAAATATAGTAGTCAGGGTCCACTTTTAATGATTATGCCCTCACCATTGCGTTTTTTGCTCTCTTGCAAAAATGAATGTGACGGTACTGTAGGTAGATCGTTTTTTTAAAGGCTCCGTGGACTCCCACGGAGAGATCTAAATGAAGGAAAATTCAGTAGTCAATGTCAACTTTTAATGATTATGCCCTCTTCATTGCGTTTTTTTGCTCTCTTGCGAAAATAAATGCGACGGTACTGTAGGTAGATCGTTTTCAAAGGCTTCGTGGACTCCCACGGAGAGATAAAAATGGAGGAAAATGCAGTAGTCAGGGTCAGCTTTTGATGATGATGTCCTCTTCATTGCGTTTTTGCTCTATTGCGGAAATAAATGCGACGATACTGAAGGTAGATCGTTTTCAAAGGTTTCGTGGACTCCCACGGAGAGATCAAAATGAATGAAAATAAAGTAGTCAGGGTCCACTTTTAATGATTATGCCCTCTTAATTGCGTTTTTTGCTCTATTGTGGAAATAAATACGACGATACTGTAGGTAGATCGTTTTTTAAAGGCTCCGTGAACTCTCACGGAGAGATCAAAATGGAGGAAAATGCAATAGTCAAGTTCAACTTCTAATGATTATGCCCCCTGTTCATTGCGTTTTTTGCTCTCTTGCGAAAATAAATGTGACGTTACTGTAGGTAGATCGTTTTTCAAAGGCTTCGTGGACTCCCACGGAGAGATCTGAATGAAGGAAAATTCTGTAGTCAGGGTCAACTTTTAATGATTATGCCCTCTTCATTGTGTTTTTTGCTCTCTAGCGAAAATAAATGCGACGGTTCTGTAAATAGATAGTTTTTCAAAGGCTTCGTGGACTCCCATGAAGAGATCAAAATGAAGGAAAATTCAGTAGTCCGGGCCAACTTTTAATGATTATGCCCCCCGTTCATTGCGTTTTTTGTTCTCTTGCGAAAATAAATGCGACGGTACTGTAGGTAGATCGTTTTTCAAAGGCTTCGTGGACTCCCACGGAGAGATCTGAATGAAGGAAAATTCTGTAGTCAGGGTCAACTTTTAATGATTATGCCCTCTTCATTGTGTTTTTTGCTCTCTAGCGAAAATAAATGCGACGGTTCTGTAAATAGATCGTTTTTCAAAGGCTTCGTGGACTCCCATGAAGAGATCAAAATGAAGGAAAATTCAGTAGTCCGGGCCAACTTTTAATGATTATGCCCCCCGTTCATTGCGTTTTTTGTTCTCTTGCGAAAATAAATGCGACGGTACTGTAGGTAGATCGTTTTTCAAAGGCTTCGTGGACTCCCACGGAGAGATCTGAATGAAGGAAAATTCTGTAGTCAGGGTCAACTTTTAATGATTATGCCCCCCGTTCATTGCGTTTTTTGCTCTCTTGCGAAAATAAATGTGACGTTACTGTAGGTAGATCGTTTTTCAAAGGCTTCGTGGACTCCCACGGAGAGATCTGAATGAAGGAAAATTCTGTAGTCAGGGTCAACTTTTAATGATTATGCCCTCTTCATTGTGTTTTTTGCTCTCTAGCGAAAATAAATGCGACCGTTCTGTAAATAGATCGTTTTTCAAAGGTTTCGTGGACTCCCACGGAGAGATCTGAATGAAGGAAAATTCTGTAGTCAGGGTCAACTTTTAATGATTATGCCCTCTTCATTGTGTTTTTTGCTCTCTAGCGAAAATAAATGCGACGGTTCTGTAAATAGATCGTTTTTCAAAGGCTTCGTGGACTCCCATGAAGAGATCAAAATGAAGGAAAATTCAGTAGTCCGGGCCAACTATTAATGATTATGCCCCCCGTTCATTGCGTTTTTTGTTCTCTTGCGAAAATAAATGCGACGGTACTGTAGGTAGATCGTTTTTCAAAGGCTTCGTGGACTCCCATGAAGAGATCAAAATGAAGGAAAATTCAGTAGTCCGGGCCAACTTTTAATGATTATGCACCCCGTTCATTGCGTTTTTTGTTCTCTTGCGAAAATAAATGCGACGGTACTGTAGGTAGATCGTTTTTCAAAGGCTTCGTGGACTCCCATGGAGAGATCAAAGTAAAGGAAAAATCAGTAGGTTTGGTCCCTATGGTTAGCAACTAAAATTAAGATTTTTCGAGTAAAATTTTTTATTGATGTAGATGAGTCATTGCATTGGCATTGATGAACCCTTTACGGAAAGTTTCTTTAACTCTGTTTGGTCCGAAACCACGAGCAAAGACATGAAATGTTGATTGGCTGATTTCTTTTTGATTTGTTATCTACAAACATTTGTTTGGATGAATGATTGTTGTTGGTCAAAGAAGCTGTAACTGGCTTGGAGTTGGTTGGTTGGCACTCGAGCGGGGGCGAATGGGCAAAGGGCAGTCGCGCTATGGTCGTTGCCAGCGGAAAGGCGGAGGAGTACTGTATATCTCACTTTCCGCTGGTATGTGCTCTTATAGCGCAATGGTTAGCGCTCAGCTACGAATATTCTGCCCGCAGGTTCGATTCCGGCCAGACACAGAAACTTATAAATTTTGACAGCTACTATACCAGGAGTTATTGCATTGGCATTGATAAACCCTTTACGAAAAGTTTATCAAGTGCATCTATTCGTTAACTTTGTTCGGTCAGAAACCACAAGCAAAGACATGGATAGTTTATTGGCTGATTTCTTTTTGATTCGTTAAATACAAACAATTGTTGTGATCAATGATTGTTGGTGTTGAAGAAGCTGTCACTGGCTTGGAAGAGAGTTGGTTGGCCCTGGAAAATATACGTATTGTTTGGAGATGGTGAAAAATCTTACTATCCTTCCGTGTTAACGCATGCTCTTTATTTGCTAACAAGAGAAATTCAAACTGTGCAAAAACCTAGAATGAATTTGCTAGGGTTATATCTTCAAAATGAGTGCAGTGTTTTCCCTCTTTCTCTCTCTCTCTCTCTCTCTCTCTCTCTCTCTCTCTCTCTCTCTCTCTCTCTCTCTCTCTCTCAACGGGACTCACCGTAACCGATCAGGAGGACAGCCAGAAACATGATAACTCTCAAAAAGTGACTTTTTTGCCCATTATAACCAGTAGACGATGATAGCACGGAATGGCAGTCGTCATAACGTTGTTGGTTGCCAGAAACACCAGAATAGCGAAACTGAAACATTAATATTTTGTCATTTAAAATATAGAGAAATCAATAAGAAAATCCAAAACAACCCGAGCGAAAACCAGAAACGGTTAGTCAAGTGGCGAGAATGTGTGGAGGAGACTACATTATAAATAGAAGGAAATATGAAACAAAGTGTTATGCGTAATGAATTAGTATAATAAGAAGAGGTTACTCTTAACTATTGACTTTGTAAAATTTCCGGTCTCTTATGAGAAAAAGCTGGAATTATTGTATTGCATCGTTTCGCCTCTCAATATCAACAATTTACCTCGGACACAATAGAACCAATAGAACCAGCTGAAGAAGAGCAGAAACAGTTTGGTAGTGGAGTATGACATCGAATTCGGGATAAAATAGAGAATAGCAGAATATTCTCAGTTGAGTTCAGTACGTCAGTGGTATCGTACTGATTCTTAACCGCAAGTACACCATTGAAAGCCAGTATATACGACCGGAATGTAGAAGAATATGACTCATGGTGTTAAGAACTACCATGGATGTAGTGAAATATATCATCTGAAAGAACATGGGTCACTAAACAACTCTTCCCATTTCAGCCAATTTTCCGGCCAACTACATGAGCAAACTGGACAATATCAGACAAACATCAACCCGGTTGCTTTTGTAAAGAAAATTCTTTAGAACCAACCAACTTTTCTTCACAAAAGCAACCGAGTTTCCAGTTTTGTGATGTAATGGAACTTGTTGATTCTAATATCAACCCTGTTATTTTGTAAATAGAGATTTGTTGCTTTCTAAAAACAGGCTGTGTGCTTTGACAATCTTTTTTCCTCTCACTCGTTCGGTGAGATATTTTGGAGCTAATCTCTGGATGGTTACTCTAAGCTCAAACGTTCATTAAAGTGACTTTTTGCATGATTCCAAAATTTCCACCGGACTCACCATAACCAATTTTCAGAAACATGATCACTCTCCAAACGGTGACTTTTTCTCTCTTCATAACCAGTAGACGATGATAAAACGGAATGGCAGTCGTCATAACGTTGTTGGTCGCAAGAAACACCAGAATAGCGAAACTAAAATATAGGAATATTTTTCATGATTCAAAGTGTAGATAAAGGAGTTAGGACACCAAAACAACCCGAGCAAAAACCGAATGTTACTTTTTTTTAACTTTGATCAGTTGTATTTCAAGTTATGCTTTGTTTAGTTTTCTTTTTTTGATTTAGCGCACCTCGTAGTGCATTGAATAAATAAAAAAAAGATCAGTCAAGTGGCGAGAAAGTATGAAGGAGACTAAATCAACAATTTACCTCGGACATAATAGAACCAATAGAACCAGCTGAAGAAGAGCGAGTATGACATCGAATTCGGGATAAAACAGAGAATGACAGAATATTTCTAGTACTTCCAGAATAGTTCCGAACATAGGAGGTATTGTACTGATTCTCGCAAGTATACCATTAAAAACCAGTATGTATGATCGGAATATGGAAGATTATGATTCTTGATGTTGACAACGACTATGGATGTAGTGAAGTGATCACCTGAAATAAGTATAGTTGTACCTGTACAAACAACAGTTCTCCCGTCTGTCCGTTTTTAATATTTCTTTACTATTCATTCCCTTGCTTTGCAGGTCAAATGAAAGGAAGTTAACTATAACAAAGTTTTCAGATGAATGACTAAATGAACTAAGGATTTGTAAAAAGTGGGGGACCAGGAAGTGTGTGAGTTCTGTTCGGTTTCACCGTTTTCTACAAAAAGTGAACAATACGATGTTGTGAATGAGTGTGCAACAAAAAAGAACAATACATTTGTTTGCACAACGGTTCACAACGTTCTTAGGGGAAACCACTATGCACTTTTACGTTCAAGTTATACTTTGTATATTATGTTTCTTGTGAATCGTTGTGCAAACAAATGTATTGTTCTTTTTTTGTTGCACACTCATTCACAACATCGTATTGTTCACTTTTTGTAGAAAACGGTGAAACCGAACAGAACTCACACACTTCCTGGTCCCCCACTTTTTACAAATTGTTCTCTTTTTGCTAGTTGTACTAGTACAACCACTTCTAGAGTTGACTTAGAAAAACGATTTTTTGAATAGTGGTGACTATCAAACATCCTGATATCTGAAAGTTCCTGGTTTTCAAACGATGTGATCCTGAAAAATTCAAAAAACAGCTTTTTTCCGCTTCGGTAATTGAAATCTGAGTATTGTGAAAAATCTGCGTCATTACAGTAAGAAAATATTTTCTCCATTGGCGCGAACGGGCGCCAGCCGTTGGCGCCAGATATAGAACATGTTACTCTAATTAGTAACAAATAACTTGGAATGAATGGCCTCGACCAATTAGCACAATTTCTGACTGTTTTACTGGTTCAGAAACCCTATTTCCAATTTTGGCGCCAATTGGCGGATAAAGTACCGTTTTGGCGCAGAATGTCGAAGAAATGTTGGTATCTAAGCCATATTCGGTAACTATGTTCATAGTTCGGACATCTGTGGAACATTTCGCTCGTTACCCTACTTGCCTGGCGTTGTTATAATTTGGCGCCACTGGGCGCCAGCGTTTGGCGCCAGCGTTTGGCGCCAGCGTTTGGCGCCAAATATAAAATTACTCTAATTAGTAACAAAAAACTTGGAATGAATGGCCTCGACCAATTAGCACAATTTCCGACTGTTTTTTGGTTCAGAAACCCTATTTTCAATTTTGGCGCCATTTGGCGGATAAAGTACCGTATTGGCGCATAATGTCGAAGAAATGTTGGTATTCAAGCCGTATTCGTCAACTATGTTTATAGTTCGGACATCTGTGAAACATTTCTCTCGTTACCCTACTTGCCTGGCGTTGTTCTATTTTGGCGCCACTGGGCGCCAGCGTTTGGCGCCAAATATAAACCATGACACCAAATTTCCAGATAAGGCTGAAATTCACTAATCTAACCTCTGTGCACAATTTCGGAGCATTTCATCCATGGGAACACATATTTTCCTGCTACTGGCGCCTATTGGCGCCCGCGCCAAGCGCCAAACAGAACGTGACATCACCAAACATCTTGGGCCGCGCTAACTTTGGGGTTTACACATGTGTGCCGAATTTCAGCCGAATTGGTCCAGTAGTTAAAAAAATAATTTTCTATGCGGACATTGGACGAGGGACGACGAGGGACGAGGGACGAGGGACGAGGGACGAGGGACGAGGGACGAGGGACAACGGAAATTTTCATAACGACACGACAACATAACTTTTTTCAACCTTGGCCGATTTTCCTAATTTTTTCACACAACATGTATTTAATAGATATCTAGCTCTCTCTTTTTTTTAAATTTCGAAAAAATGTTTTATTTGAGGACTCTTGTGGTTTGAAAGCCAAAAATGGGTGCGCAATGGCCAAACCAAACACAACTCACACGCAGCGCTTCGCGCTGCGCGCGATAACAATAACTATCCACAAAGTCAACTATTGATCAGGTTCAAGTTTACACCGTTACGGCCTCCGCACCTCTACCAAAGTACGAAAATAGATTTGAAGACCGTAAAGTTCTAGATTATAAAATTTCACCTTAGATGAGTTCATTTTAAAAAAATATATTGTACTAAAAAAACCTAAATTACCTTGTCCAATAATTGAAGAAAGGATCGGAAACTGATCGGAAACCAAGCTGGTATTTCTTTTCGATACGATCAACCGAAGCCTTTCACCATCACCACCCGCACTTCACATATTTCCTGAAATAATCAGTACCATTCAAGCGTAGTGAAAAAAATCTGATATTCTCTATCAAACGGTTGATTTCCTTGAAGAAATCAATTACACGAATATGGGTAAAACTTTCTCTTTTTAGTCCAAAACGTATAATGCGTTCTACTTCTACACAACTGCTCGAACTATTGTTCACAAACACAGCAGAATACAATTGAGAGATCGAATGTGCTAACTGAAAACAGCCAAAATATTTGTTCCACGGAATACACGCTCGCTTCGCTACGTTATACAGGTTTGTAGTTTGATCGCGAAGCGCTGGTTACAGCTAAAATTTGGTGAGCAATTGCGAGGTATATATTAACGATGAGCATCTTGTTCATTAGGAACAATTGAAATTTATGTTAAAGAAATATGAAGAAAACTAACCTGATGGGGAGAACATAAATATTGTAGAGGCAAGTGTGTAGTACTTTCCAGAGATGTATGATCCGGTAATGGGAATTATATAGGGTCAAAGGTTACACCAAGATGCCACGCCTACGAGTTAATTGGGGTTTCAGTTTTGAGTAGCACACCTGGGTGAGAATATTGGAAAGGCGATAGGTAATTGGGGATTTACCTTAAAACTCAATTATGTTCTATAGGAAAGAATATGAACCAAATCATGAGGTCCGGAACAAGAGAAAAAGAAAAACTGTTGACTTCAGAAATATGATCGAACTACAAATACAGAAGAGCAAACAACAAAAGGACAGCTTCCGCCTATGCCTCTAAGGACGATGATCATGGTTACGTGCAAATATGAATAGATATTAAATTGTTAGAGTCATTTGCACAGTCACTTGAAACATGTTAAACACAGCAGAAATCAGAAACGTGAAAAGACAAAGCGCGCGATTCCTCGTTAGAATGATAACCTCAAGTGACTGTTCAATTTACTTCTAGTATATTCCCACGAAACTCTATGAAAAGTGCCCAACTCTTCGTTGTAGTTTGACGCGAAAGTAAAATTTTCTATCGCGGCACAGTGAAATCGATAAATGTCCATTTGTGTTCCTCAATCTCTCTGGTTGCATTCAATGGTCATCACTATGGATAACGTAGAAATATTATTCATTTCATTCCCACTGAGACCCCTTGGCATTGTGCCAAGATTTTCGGATGACTATTCCTTAGAGCAGACAAAGTACTCTACAGACGTTTTTTGTTAACATTGTCTTATGGGATTGAACAATCGCTTAAAGAGTTTTGCAGATTATTGAAAAAACCTCCAAAGCGGTGAAAAACACCCTAGAATATTCGTTGGCACACCGCCAAGTCTCAGTAGAAATGACCGAAACTATACTGTTGACGTGGATTTAACCTTTGAAAAACTTGAGAGCTGTCAAAATCATGGAAATGGACAGTTTGGAACATCAAACAACTGCTACGTTCAAAAATAAACATCATTTTCTCTGGACTGTCATTTCAAAACGACATTTGAGACCACATTCAGCAATAGTCGTAGATGCATTTATGACCTCATATTTTGCTATCGCATAGTTCGCGGTTTTGAATTGAATGAAAACCTTAAACTATTTACTATTTGTAGATCTCAGCGGGCTCACTCTTTCCAGATAGCTCGTAAATTTGCAAGCAAAAAACAAGCTTATGGTTCTTTTGCAAATAGAATGCCACCAATATGGAATGCATTACCAGCTCATGTAGTAGAAGCTAGTACACTATCTGCTTTCAAATCTAGACTTTGATCTTTCCACAGTTTTACCGTTCCTACAATTGGAATAACCTCCAATTTGTTCTTCCGAAGTCTAAACGGTTAGAATTTATTCTACTTTAGGATAGGATGAACGATCTCTGGGACTGGTGAAGTTTGGTTGATCATATCAACATTTTTATTCTTTTATCTATTCAATGAGTGAGTTCTTGAACTCTCTTTTGTCTTAATATATTTTATTATTTTTATAATTAGACTTTTTTATAATACATTTTTTAGATTGATTTCCTAAATGTTGTATGTTTCAGATCCTATATTCTCCCTACATCTACCCCAATCATCATCTTCAATTATCTATGACATCACCAATATATCGTCCCCTTTAGATCTTTCGCATTCATCGTTATGTGTTTTCAATATACTTTTGCGTTACCCATTCTTTTGAATTCAATTATTCAATAAAGATTTTATATAATAGTCGATCTTGTTACTTGTTTCATGACGACTTGGAGAAGCCACTTCCAAACAAAGAGAAACGATTTTGTTTCAACAAAGACATGCAATATACGAACATAAGTGAATATACGCTAATATAACAAAACGAAGTGTTGGAATGGACTGGTATACAGTATACAGTTTATCATGTGCTTGAACTGTAGAATATTGAACCTATTGATAAGATCTAGCTATGAATTGTCATGTTCAGCTAAACTACTCAATTCAACCCTATCATAATTCTTTCTTATCACTTCATCTTGTGAAAAACAAACTATTTCCCCATTCCCTGCAATTTTGCCACCGTAGACAGATGGCTGATATGGACCGCCAAATCACGCTGCTGTTGCGAGTTCCGTAAACGAATACCAACCTTCCGTATTTTTTCACGTCGTTTTGTCCAAAAAAGGGGTAACAACTGCCTAACCCCTAAATCTAGCTCCAACATAAATATACTTCACGCAACTTCGCAGGATGTGTTTATTTCAGACATGTTTCCTTTCGAACATCAAAGCTCAAAAACAAACCACGTGAACCCAAAATGAACTTTTCGATTTTGCGTTTATAAAACCAACCGACCTGTATAAAAAAACGGCCAAAATGTCGATTTAAAACGACATTTGGTCGTTTTTTAGCGACATTGAAAAAGTTGCTCAGTTATAAACATTTTTGACCAAATCATTTACAGAATCGTCAGAAAGACCTATTTTACTCCTCGAGCGAGTTTAAGCTGAGTATCTCCGTTTAAACCAGGATTACCACCCTTTTCCCGGAAAGTTCTGAAAATCGTTTTGCTTGTAGTTTGATCCCGTGGTTTCTCAACTTAAACTTTGACCAAATTTGCTCAAACTTTCAGTTCCACCCTCTGTGTATGAGATAAACCCAGCCAACAAACCTCAGCTCCTATCTCCGATTCTTCTATTACCGCAACACGTATTAGTTTTGCTTTCAACGTTAAAACGTCACCAATACATGACAAAATTTTGAAACTTCGGCCATAAGTCTGCCCTCAACCGAATTTCACGAATCGGAAACCAATTTGTGGATAAATCTCGATAGAAAAATAGTGTTCCGGAAACTTTTAACGATTTTTATCGCCAAAATAAGAAAAAAAATGACCGAAATCACGACGAGCCATAACGTTTTTCAGTTCTGACCTACCAACTCAGGTTTTTGCACACCGCCATCAACTGAGTTGATGAACAACTGAGAAAGAGTTTCCGGTAATCGAACTACGTTGAGCCGAGATATAGGATCTGGGACCCTCACCGTAAAACTCACCCCCACTTACGTGGACCACTTCATAACGGAAAATGTCACCAATCCATGAGGACACTCTATAACGCTATAACTCTGTAAAAAAATAAGGGTCCCCAATGCTTCATATCTCACTATCCAAAAACATCCGCAATACGAAAATTCAACTTTAATATATTTTTCTGAAACTATAAACTTAAGCTTCTCTAGGTCCAATAAACCCAACCTGTGAATTTTGACCCAAATTTCAGATTCTCTTTTTTTGATAAGTCTTCAGAAGCCAAAGCCGTGTTTTAGTTCTAGCAGATTCCTGAATTCGACATTATATACTAAATGTCGATTGAATAGTCACGTAAGTAAGCATTCTAATGAGGTATCGTGCACTTTGTCATAGCACGTTTCTGAATTATGCTGTGTATAACATGTTTCACGTGACTGTGCAACTAAGTAACCAACTAACTAACTAACTAACTAACTAACAGTATATTTGTATTTCAAGTTTTGACACACGGAAAATAATAATTTGATTTCTATTTTTACTTCTAGGGCATAATTGAGTTCATTTATCCATTGAATCCAATCTAATTTCTCATCCAATTACCTATTGGTCCCATTGCTTCTCCAATATTCTCACCCAGGTGTGCTACTCAAAACAGAAACCCCAATTAACTTATGGGCGTGGCGTGTAACCTTTGACTCTATTCCATTCTGAATAAAACATCTCTGGAAAGTACCACGTACTTACTTCTACAATATTTATGTTCAAACTATCAGGTTAGTTTCCTTCAATTCATTCAAAATCTCAATTGTTTTCAAAAACACATCTCAATTGTTTTCAAAAACACATCTCAATCGTTTTCAAAAACACGTTGTTTTATCTAGAACATGAAGTTAGCAATCATTGACCGAATCTCGGTTGTGATCAGCGTATCGCGATCAAACTACAAACCTGTTATATCAATAGCGAAGCGACCGTGTAATTCATAGGACACATCTTTCTCCTGTGTTCAGTTAACACATTTGAACTCAAGTACATCCTGCTGTGTTTGTAGTTTGCTCCTGCTTATTTTGTTCGAATATGGAATTATGTATCGAGTGCAAACTACAACTGTCAATCCATGTCAATCTTCATTCCAACTGATTTCAGGAACGAAATGGTGACAACGGTCTAGATTCCTTGCTTCTCGGAACGGTTGAATGAGAAGATTTAAGACAACTTCTCACGGTCAAAGTCAGATAACATATTGGAGAAGAAACGGATACCGTTTACGAAGAGTGCTACTGTAGATTGATACATCTGAGCGAGACACCAGTTTTCGTCCAGACACCTCTTCATTCTGGTTCGATTGGCCTACCTCACCATCATATCTACCGTAAAACCTCAACAACACTTCACAAGGAGATCGCAGAGGTTTTCAACGAAGAACACTTTCTGAGAATGCTCCAATGCCAGAAAAGGACCAAGTTCGATGGAGTAGTACAACTCAGGTAACGTTTGGCTCGTTCATGTTCTATGTTCTATGAAATGTAACTAATGATGCTAAAATGAAATGGAGTCGTTTGATCATACATGAGAATGATGTTCTAGGTAACGTTCTTTTACTTTGACGTGGTTTTAGCAAAGCAAAGTAAACGAATAGTAGTAAAAAACGGGCAGTTGTGAGAGCTATGACTCATACATAACTATACTTCTTTCAGATGATATATTTCACTACATCCGTGGTCGTCCAATGGTGTATTTGTGGCTATGAAATGTGAATACCACTGATGTACTGACCTCATTTGCGATATTCTGCTATTCTCTGTTTCATCCCGAATTCGATGTCATACTCCACTACCGAACTGTTTCTGCTCTCCTTCAGCTGGTTCTATTGGTTCTATTATGTCCGAGGTATGTCTAAAACTAGAATTATGGTTGAGTTATCCTGATTTGAAAACAGGGTAGAATCCCTAGTTGAGATTGAAATGAGATGAAACTATGCATTGGGTTTACGGAATTTCAAATGAAAGGCGCATTGGTTAGATGATGGAGAAAACTATTTTCCGCGAACTAGTGAAAATCGTAAAAACCGGTTCTATTATGTGCGAGATAAATTGTTGATACAGATTTCTGCATACATTCTCGCTAGACTCGATCAACCGTTTCTGGTGTTTTTCTCAGGTTGTTTGGTGTCCCAATTCATTTTAATTACCTTTGAATAACGAAATGTATTCCTATGTTCCAGTTTCGCTTTTTTGATGGGCCTGGCGACCAAAAACGTTATGACGACTGTTATTTCGTTCTATCATCATCTACTGGCTACAATGAGCAAAAAAACCACTTTTCGAGAGTGATCATGTTTCTGGGAGTCCCGTTTACAGTTCAGAAGCAGGCGTCTAGAGAAATATAATGGAGAAGATGCTTGAGATTAGTTTGAACATCCTGAGATTTTCTCACAAAAATCCAACCAAATAGAGAGAGAGAGAAAGAGAGATAGAGAGATAGAGAGAGAGAGAGAGAGAGAGAGAGAGAGAGAGAGAGAGAGAGAGAGAGAGAGAGAGAGAGAGAGAGAGAATCCGCTTTCATTTTCAAGATATAACCCTAGCAAATTCATTGTTAACATGAAACGAGTTAACACGAAAGAATAACAAGATTCTTCACCATTTACAATCAATACCTATGTTTTTCAGGGCCAACCATCCGACTCAAACCAGTGACAGCCTCATTGAACAACACTCCTTCATCATGACAATTGTTTGTATATAACGAATCAACACAAAATCAGTCAATAAACTTTGTATATCTTTGCTTGTGGTTTCTGACCAAACAAATTTAACGAACAGATGAGCTTGAAATTTTTTTTCGAAAAAGCGTTTGGCGATTTCTATGTTATACCTCTCTCTCTCTACAAACAATAGTTGTGATCAATGATTGTGAGTGTTGGAAAGTTGTCACTGGCTTGGAAGAGAGTGGAGTCTAGGTCAATTCAGCAAATCCCAATAGAGCGAAGACAGGTTAGGCAGAAATAGAGAGCACCAATGGCGCAGAGACAGATTGGGCAAAATCAGGTTGAGCAATCACTTTTACTCACAAGGAAAAAAGAACACTCCCGCACAATCATGAAACTAATTTCGCGGGCACGCCAATGACACAACCGCGGGTGACCGCCTAGGGTAATTCTACAACCAAAAGGGTTTAAAGGTAACCAAACCCTTTTTGGACACCCTTTATCAGGTTACCTCAGTAATTACCCGAAGTCAAAACCATATTACTGTTTAAACTACCGGTAGTGAAAACAGGTCCCCGGTTTGTTTATTCTTGGTTACGAACCGGTTACCTACCGAGGTAACCTGGGAAAGAATTTACCAAAAACCCCGTTAGTTGTATAAATAAATAGTTCGAGTCTCACTTGGAAATTCAAAAAAACTAATTTTCATAAAACGAAAAGTCACTTGTTTCAAACGATAGATGGAGAGTGTATGTTAAACACTTCCAAGTGGGAAATGGATTTATCAACAAGAAATCAGTCAATAAGCTTTGTATGTCTTTGCTTTTGGTTTCTGACCAAACAAGTTTACCGAATGGATAAACTTGAAAAAAATTTCGAAGAAGGGTTTAGCGATGCCTATGTTATACCTCCTTTGAGAATGACAGAAAGGTTACAAAACCTTCAGTGCACTACATTTTATCAAAAGGTTGAGTTGTTCGCACACGATTCTGCTTCCCAATCAAAAGGACTGCTTCAAAGTTTCTCGGGCAAAGTCGATATTTAGATGAGAAACCTGACATTGGAAACTTCGAATGTGTACTGTAGGTCAGTAGGAATGGTGTCGACTCTATCTCCTGTGAGAAACTGACATGTCGCTCACGACTAGGCACAAATGTTATGAAATTACCGTCGACGTAACCAGAATTTGATGAATAAACAACTAAAGTTTCATGAATAAATTGCTTACTTAAATGGCTTTCCCGGCTATTTGAGCTTGAACCACAGAATAGACCAGTCACAATCACAGAGATCAAACTACAAAGACTGGGTTGTTTCTACAAAAGTTTTAGATCTGGGCACCAAACCTTTTCGTTTCGGCGCACCATGAAATCGATAGTTGACCATTCGTGTTCCTCCACCTCTTAGGGTACATTCGATTGAGTAATGATTCTCAGTTATCTCTCTTTTTTCAATGTCAATCTGTCTCTCTTTCTCTCTTCCTCTCTCCATCTCTCTCAACCTGTCTCCCTATTTCTCAATTTTGCCCCTCTCGCACTCTTTCTCTGTACGATATTATATAATAATAATATAATAATATGAATGGTCATCGTTCTCAGTTATCTCTCGTTTTTCAATGTCAATCTGTCTCTCTTCCTCTCTTCCTCTCTCTATCTCTCTCAACCCCTCTCCCTATTGCTCATTTTGACATTTTTGCTTCTTTCGCACCCTTTCTCTGTACAGATATCATATAATAATATTAATGGTACAGAAAAAGTAGTAGAAACAATGTAACTGAATTATTCCAAAATTCCATAAAACAATTTGTTTGTTAATTTCCAACTTATTAAAAATGAGCGTTGATCAGACTACAAAGTACAATGCAGTTCGAGACACACATAGGTCAGAGGCACACAATTGTCAGACGCCCAAACCGCACAAATCAGAAGAAGTTCATGTTCTAACAAGTGGTTTTTCCTTCATTGCTTTGTTCCGTTTTCATTATTATTTTGTGTTTTTTTTTCGATTTTAGTATTTTAGGCGTTTTATTCTTATAATATAAATGATACAAAACAAGGAGTAGCTGAAGCCTTGTAACTGAATTAAAAATTATGAGTGAGCGTTAATCAGACTACAATGTACAATGCAGTTTGAGACAAACATAGGTCTGAGGCACAACCAAAACAAAAAGAGAAGGTTCATATTCAACACTTGGTTTCTGTTTGCTGCTTTATGTTCCGTCTACAGTTTGACTTTCGTGTTTTTAGATTTTTGTATTTAAGACGTTCGTTTTGGTCGTTTTATGTATGTTTCATCCAAGTTTCTCTCGAAACATATTCGATTTCCCTTCACTGAAAATTCCTCAACAATAACTATTGAAGTGCTCTGGGGTAGAGGCAGAACGTACCATGCCTGTGCTACTCTTTTTTTCAATTTGTTCTTTTTTTTTCAAGTCTGTACAACGTAACTCAGCTACTTATTTGCTAAGAAGATTTCTGTTTCAGAAGCTCTCAGCAGAATGGCTTTCTTTAACTTCTATTCGTACTACATGTGTTTTGTGGTTTTTCTGGCCGCATTCCCGAACTATCGGTTGGTCAAGCTGTTCGTGAAAAAACCATCCAGATTTTTTCCCGAACTCGATGTTATAATGCTCTACCAATCGGGTTGCGCCCTCTTCCAGCTGATACTATTGCTTCTACTGTGTCCAAGGTAAATTATTTCGTGGGGAATCTTCGTGGTAGTTTATACTACCAGTTAAATGAAGAGTCTTATATTCAGTATTCTGACAGTTGACGAAAAATCCAAAAACTTATGCGAAAGCCGAAAAATGCTCAATGACTGATTTCAATCGCGTTTTTGTGACTTGCACGAAAAAACCATATTTCTTCATTCTTCAACAGAAAGAATTGACATGTGTACCTGAATTGGAGGTATTTCATTGTTGTAAGCGATGTGAACTCCTGAAAACACAAGTCAACGATCCGAACATCAAATTACGATTCTCGGTTTGTCACTTCGTGCAATCTTGCTTTCGTTATTTACCCAAATACCTCTTCTTCGCTTCTTTAAGGGAGCTGAAGGGGGTCTTACATCATTAACTTGAACGCGTATTATCGTAGTAGCCACGTTGGTTGCTGATAACTATGATTTTTGGATAAAAACCGCAAATTCAATTTTCGGGGTACGGCGGTTTCTAAAATTCTCGGCCAACTCCAGCCAATTACCGCCAACCTCTTCGAGGTGCCCTACGCACATTCACTTTGCGTCAAAACAGAGTTTATCTCAATGTATACATTATTTTGTACAAAAGTGGGCGTATCCTTGCGGTAACTACAGTTTACTACCACAGGTTTTAGTTAATGTGTAATGAATCTGTGTCAGAAAATGATTAAACTGTGTCAATTTGTGATTGAAGCCCATATGTTCCATGTAAATTTGATAACAGAATTCATACAACTTACATCCACTTGGGAACGTTCGAAGAATTTGAGATACACAAAAAAGTATATTTTCCTTTTCAATTTTTACTCAGCTCAGACCTATGCTGGAAATCTGTTTTGCTGGGAAGCTGCTGGCTCACTGATTGTATACATTTCGGCTGATGCACGAAAGTGAACAAGAAGAAGAGTAACCTTGGAGTACCATGCGACAGTTTCGGTTTTCTGCAGTTATTGCCAAACTACGGACCAATGTTTCAGAACAGTGTTTGTTGATGAATATTTTGGTGTGGCATTCGATGGTCTGATTTACTACTGTGGTTTCGATCTACAAGTATTCGCGTGAGTTCACTCGGAGAAGTAGATATAGTCGCTATCTTTCCCACTGAGACTTCTACAATACATTTTCGAATTTTGCCATAGTTGCTTTTCAATGAATTCAACCGCTTTTTGTTATAAGTGATTAGATTGGAATGCAATAAATTGTTAACAATTTCGATAGCATTCACCTCACTGAAACAGGCTTGAAATATTGTAGTCTTACTGTAGGAATCTCAGTAGGAATGAAAAAGACTGAAGAAAATCTGCCGGGAACATTTTATTCTCATCTCTTCGTCGGAAGATTTGAGACAAGTTTTTAAATTAGACATTAACCCCTAATGCCTTTTTTTGCTGCTCTTCTCATGCTTAGTACTCAGTAGACAAGCGCATTTTCGAACTTTTTTTCGTTTTTCGCATGCAAGAAGTATTCTATGACTAAGCTCCTTTTTTGAAATGTTCGCCTTCATTTGATTCTGCTTTTTTGATTATTGTTGACCTCAATACTCGTTGTCTATCTTCCCGGTTCACGAAACATTCTCATTCTTCTTTTTTCGTTTCAGCTTCGCTATTCTGATGTTTCTCACGATCAACAACGTTACTACTACTGCTTTTTCGCTCTATACTCGTCTACTGTTTATAAAGGGCGAAAATATCCGATTCTCGAAATTCTGCATGTTTCTGATAATCTGTTCAATGCCCTCCCTAGTGGTTTCGGTGAGTCCGCTCAAAACTGTTTGGTACTTTCACTGTCGTCGAACACTGTCCAAATTACAGTCTGACCACGGGCCGAAGAGTATCAAAGTTACTTTAAGCAAGTAAGATTAATTTGAAGAGTGTGAAAGAGTGGTTAACCATCCCTACTGCGAAATGTGAACTATTCTACTTTGTAGCAAAAGCCTCTCTCTTTGGAATTCATTTGTTCAAGATTTTGCCGAGGTCTCAGTGAGACTGAATATTACTATGGTACTATATGTGCGTAACCGGGCAACTATACCATTTTCACAATTTTTCCCTCATTTAGTCAATTGGAGGGTCACATTCAAGATAGTATGTGGAAATTCACGTGTTCAGTGCCAATAAACCAAGATATTCTAGAGTTCAGCTGAAAATCTATATTTTTAGGAACTTTTGGTGCTTAACGGGGGGGACTGGAGAGAATTCGACACCCCTGAAAATCACAAGCATATTGGGTACAACTTAACCACGCCGAGAGGACAAATTGTAATGGGTGAGTTTTGCATTTTTACCAATATACTAAGCGAATTCAGGCAAGTACCACATCTGCGTCGAAGTTTGAACTCATGAGCTTCTATCGAGAAAAGACAGGAGCAAACTACAAAAACAGCCCAGATCACTCGAACTGTATAGGCAGGCATTGATCCAGCCGTTCACTTCTGTCAGACAACGTCCAACCAAATCCTGAAACACATACGTTCTCAACCTTTATTGAAAGATGAAAGGAGGAGCTCAGAAATTTAGTTTTCAGGAAGTGGGACTTTAGGCTGGGAAAACATCTTGCGCGACGCATGCCCAAAATCGGCGAACCGCCTGCACTCAAAATGCCGGGACTTTGCGTACAACATTCCGATCGCTAATTTTGTGCATGCGGTCCGCAAATCGTGGGTATGCGGGGCGCAGAGTATAGCATCATCCCCCGGCAGTCGTTCTAGGCCATATATTCTTCATAATCAAGTTTATAGGTCACTATCTTGAAGGAAAAGAATATACAAATGTTTGCTATCTATTTTCATATATTCATTGTAGAAATCAGCAACAAAACATCTAATTTAAAGCATGTATGCAACAAACAAACCATCAATTTATCACACAAAAACTTATACTAATCTTTGAAAAAAGTTGGATTTCTGTTGATCTTCTCATTCCAGAGATCCCGGTGATACCTATGAAAAGACATACAAGAACACACGCAAATACAGTTTCACAACCCCCTCATAAATTATATATCACTTTTTATTGAACAACTTCCCAAAATTGTTTTGATGAAAACAACAATTATGAGTGGTACCTTTTCTTCATTTTTCGATGAAGCCAAGTGTGAGATTGGTCACTAATTGAAAAAAGGATTGACAAGCAGCCTATAACCTATAGCAACAAAACGAGTAGAATAAAATTATAAAACATATGTCGAGCATCAATAAATGTATTTACCTATTATTCCTTATTCGACAAAAATCAATTTGAATTTGTCGTCTACAAAAACTGAATGAAAATAGGGTGTTTTATCTGGATGACCAAACTAAAAAACTGGTTAGAGAATGACGCTGTCACCAGTGAAAGTTTTTTTTAAATTTACTGAACTAAACGAATACAAATATCTTGGTTGGGCTATTTAACATCATTTTTTTGACTGCGGAGGGCGAGCCCTCGTTTTGCGCTTTTGGGAGTGCGTGCGGTCCGCAAAATAGGCCTGACGGCCGAAAAGTGGGCGAATTTTGCATAAATGATCATCTTTTATGGCAACTATTTCAGCCGTGTGATACTTTGTTCATTTTTATACAGCGCGCACACAACCAGTCGACCACCCGGCATGCGCTCGGCAATATTTTTTCCATAGTCAGTAAATCAGTCGCCATTCAGGTCTCACGGCGGCCAGCCCCCTGCTCGTATTCCTGTTCGACATCGGCGTGAACTGGCAGGCGAAGCAACTGCTGTCCAATGACAACGCCATTGAGGTTATGTTCAAGATGCAGACAACATTCTGGAAGGTATACTCTGTTTCCCAAATATATGTCCTTAAGCAGTAAGAGGTATTTCCTTATGAGTTACATAATAATTTTTTTTCAATCTTCCAGAGTTTTTACTAGTGAGGGGAGATATGACATTATCGGAACCTGAAGAAAATCCTAAACGCCCACATATCAAACTTTGTCTTTGAATTTTGAGCGTATTACGGTGGAGGGTAGAGTGGAACAAACTGTATGAGTGCTAGAAGATCCCGCACCGTCATTACAACCTGCCTTTTCTGAAACTTACGCTTATTCTCCTCTAACAGCCCGCCCGCATTCGAGTCTCGCGAAATATTGAGGCAAAGCAAGAGTCGCCTGATGAGATGAAGGTGCCGAGATGCTCTAGCGTTAGGGTGGTTGAATAGGTTTCATTATTTTTATAATTATTTAAAAAAATCTATGTTGTCATTACGACTTTTTTGATGTTATTATCTCCATAGTGTATTGTTTTTATTGTGAGAAAATTGAACTGAATTGAATTTTTTGGACAACCAGAAAAAGTAGAATTGAGTTGATTTGGTGTTTGGAGTTGGTTAACCACTCTATCTAGCATACGTACTCAGGTCTACAGCCTACTGAGAACCCCACCAAACACAGTCGAACTTTTCAATGAGCGTTCGTTTTGTAACGAAAAAGGTAGCGGGAGTTTCTAACCTTCTCAATAGAATTGAACAGAATAGATTTATTCGCGATTTACCACGTGAATTCCACATAGTACTTGGCACTTCGAATGGGTAAATGGAGCGAAAAGTTGAGAAAAAAGGGGTATGGTTACCCTGTTACGTTACACGATGGAAAGTACCCGCTGAAAACGGACTGAAAGTTTGCCGATCAGACTGTAGCAGTCTCCGGAGGAATGGAAAAGAATTTATGGCCTCCACCTTTTCAACAAAGTCAGTAGAGAGCTAGGTCGAATGAGGAATGTTGGAGTTTAGATCGTTGAGAAAGCGTTAAGATCAAATATACAAGTCAGTTGGTCGGCAACTTTTGCAGAGACGAGAGAGTGGACATGTCAGAGAGACCCAGACTGTATTAGCCTGCACACAGTATCATTGACCACCATGCTATCGTTTTGTAGCTGGCTAATCACAAAAACGACATTGTTCCAGGCCTTTTTTATGCCAGCCATCATTCCTCTCATAACCGGATTGGCCGTACTCTCTGGGTATCTTGAACATATAAGAGTGAGTTGCATATCCTCGTTTACTACTACGGAAGAACGTATGCTTGACACAAACTCTCACATATTCCAAAGCCAGTCTATACGGTGTATGTTTATTCATCCCACTGTGTTTGTAGTTTCCTCCTTTCTGTTGCTTTTCGGTCGAACTTCGCAAGTACGATGTACTTCGAGCTCAAACTATTTGATTTAACCATAAGCCAGACAGTTGTCTATCAAAAAAGTCACTGTAAAGAGTTACGCGTGGATGGTATACACTGCAGATATGTGAGTGCAGGTGGAAAACTGGCTCTTTGCATATTTTTTTTCCACTTCCACCCTTTTTTGTGGTTTGAGCTGAAAAAAATGTGCCTAACCCCTTTTCTCTCCTCTTTGAATATATGACATTTTGATGAGGAGATAAAGATAGAGAGAAAAACAGAAACGAAAAAGGATGGAGATAGATAAATAAAAAAGAGACAGAAAGAGAGAGAAATACAGACAGAGAGAGAGAGAGAGAAAGTGAGAAGAAGAGTTAATTTTGTTTTTTTCAGTTCACCCAAGGCTCCCTGTTCTTTGAATACTTTCTTGGAATTGTACCACTTTTGCTTCGCCTCCAGGCCACAATACTTACGGACAGAAAGATGTTCTGTTATAATGCTGTTGGCCAGCTACTTTGCTTCGAATCTGTCTCTTCGCTGGCGCTCACTCTTTCTTGTTTTTTGCTGGTGGTATTACCATTTAAATGTATTACCGCCTACCATTAAAGATCTACAGTATATTAGTACTCCTACAGTACATTAGTACTCCTACAGTGTACTTGTCTTAATCTTTCACCTGTACAAGTGTATCTTTTCCTCTCTGATCATCATTCATCTCATCTGTGAAATTTCAATTGCATCAATATTATGATAAAAATATCAAGGGAAAAAATCAACATTATTTCTCGTTTTCCGTTGTTTTCATTCATTCGATCTGGATTTTGTAGTGTTCTATTCGTCAACTCCGGCATAATACATTTTTCACCTAAATTACTTTGGTAGTCGTTCGATTTTTAAGTATTGGTAAAAGTTTAGTGTCACCGTAATTCACTAGGTTTGACGTGGATTCAATGGAATTCGAATGATAGAATAGAATAGAACGTTTGTTCGCGACTAACATAATGGAAGAGCAACGTACACCGTGTCTCAACTCACGAATGTGTTATAGTCGTCGCCAACGGGAAGACGACAGGGTACTGTATATCTCACTTTCCGATGTGTACACACATATTTCTTCGGTTCCAAAGCTCACGGCGAAGTGTTCTGATAGCGCAATGGTTTGCGCCCTGCTACGATTTTTTTGCTTGCATTTCGGACGAGACAGAAATTTATAAATTCGGCACCCACTTGTCGCGAAAGCGATAGTTTCATTTTGTTATTGTTAAACGCCGAGGGGGCGGTCTTGAAAGGAACAGTCCAGCCTTTGTTAGCCGCACGAGAGGTGCGTAGTTTTCTATTGTTTCTATTGTGTGTATTATTGTACTTGTGTGTTGGTTGTCTTTGGAAGATCATGAATCCTTATTGAAGGAAGTGTTCTGTTGTAACTTAAGAAGAGACAATGAGTTACGGCGCTGTGTATAGGTCATACACACAGTGGCCGGTACCAGCTGTTAGAGCGTAGCGTGGGATTATAACCCCCCGAAACGACATGGTGAATCGGCAAAAACCAAAAGTTAGAGTTGACTTTTGGTGATACGAATTCGCTACCTCACCACGGTATGCAAAACATTTGGTTTTCGTTATCGGTCGGTTCACGTTACGCGCGGTCGCGTGGCACGGTTCAGTACGGTACTAGAGACGAGTACACAGACATTACATAGATAGATACAAACAGTGAAACTTCTCATGAGAGCCGGTAGACGTACCATTAGATTTTATGTAGAATTTTGTACTGTGAGGCAGACTCAAGGTTTCGAAACACGGCAGACTTGCAAGTACGCATTACATTGCTACGTAATTGCAGTAAGGTAATTGTAAAACCACCAACGAATCTATGGCTATATTTTCGTTCGATCGATCAATCGGTGCTGGAAGTTGCAGAGAGCTCTGGGCAACACAGCAATGAGTTAATACGTTAATGAAGTATTCTCAAAATCACCCTCGGTAAAGGGTAGTAGGGAGTTTTTTCTAGATTTTTGGCCAAACTTCTACGATTAACGGTCCCCACAGGTTCAGTCATTTTTTCTCGCTGTACGAAAAAATGCATTTGCTTGCTCATGTTTTGAGAGAGCTTGGCATGCGACAGATCTACATACAGATAACGTGTGAACGTGCTAATGGATGGCGCTAATGCAATGTGTAATAGCAGATTGTACAGGAGCTGTCACGCCACTTGCTATCTCATTCGCTCTGCAAGGTGGTAAGAAGAGTTATCCCTATTTTTCACGCTTACAGTTGTGTTCTTTACATAAGGAGAGAGTATCGGATTCAGCCAGAGGTGGCATGGCTCGGCCAGATCCGACACTAAGGTACTCCCGTACTAAGGGTACGAAGCTTATAAAAGATCTACAAGCTTTGACTACGGAATGCGAGCCGTATGACAGGAAATTCGATTTTCCTACAGATGAAGATGCTATAAAGCACCTTTTGAACAGAGAACGATCGAGTCTTGGAAATTGGCACGCTCTCTAGACAAGAAAATCGAAGCGGTCGAAAACTTCTTAGCGGAGGTCAGCGTCAAAGTAGAGGACATCAAGGCATTTGATGCTACTCTGGGAGGGTTAGCCAAGAATAATTTAGAGAAATATCCGGTTGACAAAAAGTTTGATGAGATCATCAATTCTTCGAATGACGCTAAGATAGTTTTGGAAAAAAGGGCACGTGAAATTCGTGTTCAGACATCTATCATTCGTTTGGACAACGAAGTCGACGACGACGACGACGACGATGATGATGAAGACATAGCGCCTGAGGTGTCAGTGCTCGCCAGCCTGTGTAACAAACTCTCTTTGAACAGAGAGATGAAAATTCCCGAATTTGATGGTCAAATTAGTGAATGGGACGGGTTCTGGGATCTGTTTTCGGCAGTAGTGCATCAAAAAGAGTACGCGGACATCGAAAAACTAACAATGCTCCTAGAAGCATGTGAGGGAGATGCCGCTAGAGCGCTCAAAAGAGTTCCCAGAAAAGGTTCGGATAATCCTTCGGCAATTAAGATATTGCAAGGGCTCTATGCCGACAAAAGGCGCAATCGGTTTGCCCTCTATGAACAGCTGGAGTCTCTCCCGCGCGCTATGACGCGTCCAGTTTGAGAAACACCCTGAGTGATGTAATGGCCATTATAGCAGCCATGGATCGAGCTGATGAGGACACTTCCAGTCTCTCGGTTTTGAGATTGTTGAAGTCTTCTTTTCCCATTAAGTTCCAGCGTGAACTATCCAGACTAGAGTTTAGAGATAAGGAAGACATGACAATCAAAAAGTTGGTTGACCATATTTGTCATTTGATTAAAGAAAATGAATACGTTGATATAGAGTTATCACATGGTGGTAGAAACAGTTCCGAGAAAACACTTATTTTCTCGGATGACTGTTGATGGTACATTGTTTCTATTGGTCAGAAACAAGCAAGTCGTTTTCTCTTGGTTATTCTTATTCGCCGACGTAGAAAGAAGAAGAAAAACATTCTCTCCGAGATGATTATCGTAGAATTCAGTAGTGGCTCACATGCTAGATTATTTCATATCATCTGTTATATTTGTAAGTCTACATAACCATGTTCAAGCTTGTACCATTTGTTTTACAGTTAATTTAGCTGACAGTGAGGTTAACTATTTGGTGACTATGTTATTTCGTGCCTAATTTTCTAGTTTGTCTGATTGTAAAAGTTATTCATGTTCAAACAAGGGTTTGATAGTTTGCAAGGTGCAAACGGGACGGTGTGTCCCCCCCCCCCCCTCCTGTTCTTATTTGCAAGGTGCGAATTAGACTGTTCGCAGAGTACGAACATAGTTTCTGGTATTACCAGACCGTAAGTCGGAATGTGATCGTAGTGTCCTTTCGAAACATGAGGAATCACATTGGCCGCGGGGAGGTAGAGTAACTTTGAGTAAAGTTCTCAATCGGTTCAATGGTGTGTCATAGCGAAGGCGCATGGAACCACTATTTAGGCCCCCGAATGTCGCGAAAGCGATAGTTTCATTTTGTTATTGTGAAACGCCGAGGGGGCGGTCTTGGAAGGAACAGTCTAGCCTTTGTTAGCCGCACGAGAGGTGCGTAGTTTTCTATTGTTTCTATTGTGTGTATTATTTTACTTGTGTGTTTTACTTGTTGGGAGATCATAAACTATATGTGGGACACGTGTTCTGTGGTTTATTGAGAACATGGATAGAGTGGCGCTGTGTATAGGTTATACACACAGCGGCCAGTACCAGCTGATTAGCGTAGCGTGGGAATAGAACCCCCGAAACGACACCACCATAGTTGTTCGCGCCGAAAAATTTTTTGACTTGAAGTCGGTCGGTTAGCCCTAGGTAAATGGCTGCGAATTACTGTGCGCTTCGAGATCAAACTACAAGGCCACACTTCATATTGTAAAATCCCGAGTTCTGCATTTAGAAACAGGAAACTAAACTTGGTCACTTTAGAATCTAGAAGAAATACTACAGATCTCATTATGATTCATAAAATCATAACTAGTCAGTGTGGATTGAGTGCAGCAGACTTCTTTACGTTCAAACCTTCACGTACTAGAGGTTCTAGAGCGAAATTCAGTTTACCAACTCCAAAAACTAGCCAACGTGCGAAGTTTTTCACAGTACGGGCTGGATTCAAGTACTTGAAATTGAGCAAGAAATTCAAAATACCGATGTCATTATCTGCCGCAAAAAAGCACTTTAAGTGAATGCATTTGAATAAGACTTCTACTGTGTTTTTTGTTAATCCTATGAGATTGGCCCAAATTGTTCCCTGTGTGATTTGTTTTATCCGTATTGTCATACTGTTTACTTTCATTTACTGTGATGACCGAATGATGTTTGATTTCTGACACTTTTTTCCGCTTTTGAGTGTTTGTATCCTACTGTCATTTTTGGTTTCTCCTCTTGTATATCACATGCTTGCATGTAAATAAATCAATCAATCAATCAATCAATCAATCAATCAATCAATCAATCAATCAATCAATCAATCAATCAATCAATCAATCAATCAATCAATCGACTCAAGGCCTTTTCTATTGAACTTACTGAGGTTGAAAATGGAATCAAGTACCTTTTTCCAACGTCATGACACCGTTTTAATGGTTTCCTTCTATTTTTTCCTACAAATATGCATGTATAGAAGGAAATTTCATGGCGAGAATTACAAAAACATCAGACACTAATCGACCAGAAATTATGCGGTTCTCGGCATGTTGTCAAACTGCTCAACGGATTTCACAGCTCCAGCGGAGCATTTCCAGAGGAATCCCCTGACCTCCTGGCTGACAGAACAGGGGGACGTGGGGATACTGGAGTTGAATAGCTAGTTTGAAAATCAATGAAATGATATATTGCATTCATTTTCATGGTCTTCGTTCAATGAATGTATGTGTGCAGAACACACTAGCGAAATTTTCGGTGGAATGTTTTCGAGTCAATCAAGCTCAAGCGCCTTTTAAAGGCAGAGATCCACGCCAGCATCGAAATTGAGATTGGGTCCCTGTCCAATTCTAGTTGGGTAGTTACTACCAGATAATGAGTGAAAAAGGGAACATTAAAATTTACTTGATGAAATTTATTTTTTAACTTCATCGGGTTTCATCGGAAATCGGGCGGTACCTCTGCGTATATGCGCACCTACCGTAACGCAATTAGAGGTGGCGAACTTGAGGAGTGTCCTAATCATTGTATTTGTGTTTGTTTCAAATTTATGATAATGTTTAAAATTTTGAATAAAAACAGAGAAAATAATTACATACAAAGAAATAATTTGAGTATTATTTATTTAACACGGTTGAATATTCAACCGCGGCCTAACAGGTAACACGTCCGCGGGACTGCGCGGTACTACCGCGGACCTGCATATTGAGAAATTCGAACATTCGCTAACAAACTTATTGTAAAACTTGGGATATTCTTTTTCTTCCTACTATACATATTCGAAACTGATAAAAATGAGTCATTTATAGGCGATTCACTATATATTCAATTTGAATGCTGGCGTGGATATCTGCCTTTAAGGCAAATTTCTTCCAGGTCAGACCAATCTTTCTAAAAATTTCGAGCGGAACCACCGTAACCAATAAGTAGGACAGCATGCCGATTGCCAGTAACATGATCACTGTCTTGACGGTTACTTTTCGCTGATTATGACCAGTAGACAATGATAGAACCGAAAAACAGTCTTCATAACGTTGTCGGTTGCGAGGCTCATCAAAATAACGGAGCTGAAAGGTTAAAATAAGAAAAACATTAGAAACTGGTAAGTCGATGTTAACAACGTCTTATTAACACACTAAGAGAACCAAAAAAAACACTCTTTCTCTCTTTTGATTTTGTCGATCCAGTCCAGTATTCACAGTTAGTTTAACTGTTTTTGGAGTTTAACGTGTGTTTTAATTCGGTTATAATCATCGAAGTTCTGACCCATGACTAATTACAGCACGACTCAAAAGATATCCTTCAGAGAAAAACTAAGAACATTCATTCATGGTACAGAAACATGTGCTTGTATGGACAGATTGACAGGGCTTCTACCAAATTTGATACGAAAATTCAAAAACGAGAGAAAAGAGGGAAGAGGGATGAGGCAAGATGAGAAACTCATTGCAGCAGGTATCTGGCCGGTAGCAACCAGAGAGACTGAGAAACACAAATGGACATTTATCGATTTCACTATCTCTCGTTCAAAAAGGTTACTTTCGCGTCAAACTACAACGAAGAGTTGGGCACCTTTCTTTGAGTTTCATGGGAATATACTAGAAGTAAATTGAACAGTCACGTGAGGTTTTCATTTTAACAAGGAAGCGTGCACTTTTTCATTGCACGTTTCTGAGTTCTGCTGTGTTTAACATGTTTCATGTTGACTTTAACATGTTGACTGTGCAAATAACTCTAACAATATAACGTCAATTCATATTTAACGTTACCATGATCATCGTCTTTAGAGGCATAGGCGAAAGCGGTCATTTTGTGGTTTGTTCTTCTGTGTTTGTAGTTCGATCACATTCCTAAAGTCAACAATTCTTCTTTTTCTCATGTTCCGGACACCATAATTTGGTTCATATAGAACATAATTGAGGTTCAAGGTAAATCCCCAAGTACTTATTGGCCTATCGCCTTTCCACTATTCTCACCCAGGTGTGCTACTCAAAACTGAAACCCCAATTAACTCATGGGCGTGGCATCTTGGTGTAACCTTTGACCCTCTATAATTATCATTACCGGATCATACATCTCTGGAAAGTACTACACACTTACCTATACAATATTTATGTTCTCCCCATCAGGTTAGTTTTATTCGTATTTCTTTTATATAAATTTCAATTGTTACTAATGAACAAGATGTTCATCGATGATATAAGGTTCGCAATTGTTCTCCAAATCTTAGCTGTAATCAGCGCTTCGTGATCAAACTACAAACCTGTATAACGTAGCGAAGCGAACGTGTTTTCCATGAAACAAATATTTTGGCGGTTTTAAGTTACCACATTCGATCTCTCAATTGTATTATGCTGTGTTTGTAGTTTGAGCAATATTTCGAGCAGTTGTGTAGCAATAGTACGCATTATACGTTTCGGACTAAAAAGAGAACGTTTTATCCATATGTAAGGTATTGACTTTTTTTAAAGCAAATCAAACGTTTGAGAGAGTATAGCAGATGTTCCATAATATTGCTTGAATATTATTGATTTTTCAGGAAATATGTGAAGTGCGGGTGGTGATGGTAAAAGGTTTCGGTGGATCGTACAAAAAAGTACTGCAAGGAAACACCAGTATGGTTCCCAATCAGTTTCCGATCCTTTCTTCAATTACTGGACAAGGTAATTTAGTTTTTTTCGTACAGTATAATTTTTTTTAAATGAACTCATCTAAGGTGAAGTTTTATAATCTAGAACTTTACGGGCTTCAAATCTATTTTCGTACTTTGGTAGAGGTGCGGAGGCCGTAACGGTGTAAGCTTGAACCTGATCAATAGTTGACTTTGCGGATAGTTATTGCTATTCTTAGTTCATTTAGTCATTCATCTGAAAACTTTTTTATAGATAACTTCCTTTTATTTGACCTGCAAAGCAAAGGGAATGAATAGTAATGAGATATTAAAAACGGACAGACGGGAGAACTGTTGTTTGTACAGGTACAACTATACTTATTTCAGGTGATCACTTCACTACATCCATAGTCGTTGTTAACATCAAGAATCATATTCTTCCATATTCCGGTCATACATACTGGTTTTTAATGGTATATTTGCGAGAATCAGTACACTACCTCCTATGTTCGGAACTATTCTGGAAGTACTGGAAATGTTCTGCCATTCTCTATTTTATCCCGAATCCCGAACTCGATGTCATACTCGACTACCAAACTGTTCCTGCTCTCCTTCAGCTGGTTCCATTGGTTCTATTATGTCCGAGGTAAATTGTTGATTTAGTCTCCTCCATACTTTCTCGCCACTTGACTGACCGTTTTCGGTTTTTGCTCGGGTTGTTTTGGTGTCCTAACTCGTTTATCTACACTTTTGTATACATTCCTATTTTTCAGTTCTGCTATTTTGATGAGCCTGGCTACTAACAACGTTACGACGACTGCCATTCCGTTTTATCATCGTCTACTGGTTATGAAGAGAGAAAAAGTCACCGTTTGGAGAGTGATCATGTTTCTGAAAATTGGTTATGGTGAGTCCGGTGGAAATTTTGGAATTATGCAAGAAGTTACTTTAATGAACGTTTGAGCTTAGAGTAACCATCCAGAGATTAGCTCCAAAATATCTCACCGAACGGGTGAGAGGAAAAAAGATTGTCAAAGCACACGGACTGTTTTTAGAAAGCAACAAATTTCTATTTACAGAACAACTGAGTTGATTTTAGAATCAACAAATTCCACTACATCACAAAACTGGAAACTCGGTTGCTTTTGTGGAGAAAAGTTGGTTGGTTCTAAAGAGTTTTCTTTACAAAAGAAACCGGGTTGATGTTTGTCTGATATCGACCAGTTTGCTTATGTAGTTGGCCGGAAAATTGGCTGAAATGGGAAGAGTTGTTTAGTGACCCATGTTCTTTCAGATGATATATTTCACTACATCCATGGTAGTTCTTAACACCATGAGTCAAATTCTTCTACATTCCGGTCGTATATACTGGTTTTCAATGGTCTACTTGCGGTTAAGAATCAGTACAATACCACTGACGTACTGAACTCAACTGAGAATATTCTGCTATTCTCTATTTTATCCCGAATTTGATGTCATACTCCACTACCAAACAATAATTCCAGCTTTTTCTCATAAGAGACAGGAAATTTCACAATGTCAATAGTCAAGAGTAACTTTTTCTTATTATACTAATTCATTACGCATAGCACTTTGTTTCATATTTCCTTCTATTTATAATATAGTCTTCTCCACACATTCTCGCCACTTGACTAACCGTTTCTGGTTTTTCTCGGGTTGTTTTGGATTTTCTTATTCATTTCTCTATAATTTAAATAACGAAATATTAATTTTTCGGTTTCGCTATTTTGGTGTTTCTAGCGACCAACAACGTCATGACGACTGCCGTTCCGTTCTATCATCGTCTACTGGTTATAATGGGCAAAAAAGTCACTTCTTGAGAGTGATCATGTTTCTGGCTGTTCTACTGATTGGTTACGGTGAGTCCCGTTGACAGTTCCGAAGCAGGCGTCTAGAAAAATATAGTGGAGAAGATGCTTGAGATTAGAGTGAACTTCTTGAGATTTTCTCACAAAAATCCAACCAAATAGAGAGAGAGAAAAAAAACCGCACTCATTTTGAAGATATAACCCTAGCGAATTCATTCTAGGTTTTTGCACAGTTTAAATTTTTTTTTGTTAGCAAACTTAGAGCACGAGTTATCACGAAAAATAGTAAGATTTTTCACCATCTTCAAACAATACGTATGTTTTCCAGGGCCAACCAACTCTCTTCCAAGCCAGTGACAGCTTCTTCAACACCAACAATCATTGATCACAACAATTGTTTGTATTTAACGAATCAACATGAAATCAGTCAATAAACATTGTATGTCTTTGCTTATGGTTTCTGACCAAACAAGTTTAACGAACGGATGAACTCGAAAACATTTTAGAAGAAGGGTATAGCGATGCCTATGTTATACCTCCTTTGAAAACGACAGTAAGATTACAAAATGCGTTGGGATGGTTGGGATGACCTACATTCTGTCGAGAAGTAGAGTTGTTCGCACATGATTCTGTGCGAACAGTGTTAGTGTGAATGAAAATTCGTGTATATCGGTCTCTCTGGAGCGGCTCTTCAATATGAATTTTTCTTTCTGAAGCAATTCGAAGCAGAGCGCTAACCACTGCGCTAGTAGAGCACATAACAGCCAAAAGTGAGATATACAGTACCCCTCCGCCAAATCACGCTGCTGTTGCGCGTTCCGTAAACGAATACCAACTTTCCGTATTTTTTCACGTCGTTTTGTCCAAAAAAGGGGTAACAACTGCCGAACCCCCTAAATCTAGCTCCAACATGAATATGCTTCAAAACTTCGCAGGATGTGTTTATTTCAGACAGGTTTCCGTCCAAACATCAAAGCTCAAAAACTAACCACGTAAACCCAAAATGAACTTCTCGATTTTGCGTTTATAAAACCAACCGACCTGTATTAAAAAACGGCCAAAATGTCGATTAAATTTGGTCGTTTTTTTAGCGACATTGAAAAAGTTGGCCAGTTATAAACATTTTTGGCCGAATCATTCACAGAATCGTCAGAAAGACCTTTTTTACTCCTCGAGCAAGTTTCAGCTGAGTATCTCCGTTTAAACCAGGATTACCACCCTTTTCCCGGAAAGTTCTGGAAATCGTTATGCTTGTAGTTTGATTCCGTGGTTTCTCAATTTCAACTTTGACCAAATTTGCTCAAACTTTCAGTTCCACCCTCTGTGTATGAGATAAACCCAGCCAACAAACCTCAGCTCCTATCTCCGATTCTTCTATTACCGTAACACGTATTAGTTTTGCTTTCAACGTTGAAACGTCACCAATCCATGACAAAATTTTGAAACTTCGGCCATAAGTCTTCCCTCAACCGAATTTCACGAATGGAAAACCGATTTGTGGATAAATCTCGATAGAAAAATAGTGTCCCGGAAACGTTCACATCTGAACATCATTTAGCGATTTTTATCGCCAAAATAAGAAAAAAAAATGACCGAAATCACGACGAGCCATAACGTTTTTTCAGTTCTGACCTACCAACTCAGGGTTTCGCACACCGCCATCAACTGAGTTGGTGAACAACTGAGAAAGAGTTTCCGGGAATCGAACCACGTTGAGCCGAGATATAGGATCTGGGACCCTCACCGTAAAACTCACCCCCACTTACGTGGACCACTTCATAACGGAAAATGTCACCAATCCATGACGACACTCTATAACGCTATAACTCTGTAAAAAAATAAGGGTCCCCAATGCTTCATATCCCACTATCCAAAAACATCCGGAATACGAAAATTCAACTTTAATATATTTTTCTGAAACTATAAACTTAAGCTTCTCTAGGTCCAATAAACCCAACCTGTGAATTTTGACCCAAATTTCAGATTCTCTTTTTTTGATAAGTCTTCAGAAGCCAAAGCCGTGTTTTAGTTCTAGCAGATTCCTGAATTCGACATTATATACTAAATGTCGATTGAATAGTCACGTAAGTAAGCATTCTAATGAGGTATCGTGCACTTTGTCATTGCACGTTTCTGTATTCTGCTGTGTTTAACATGTTTCACGTGATTGTGCAACTAACTTACTAACTAACTAACTAACTAACTAACAGGCTATTTGTATTTCAAGTTTTGACACACGGAAAATAATAATTTGATTTCTATTTTTACTTCATGGGCTTAATTGAGTTCATTTATCCATTGAATCCAATCCGATTTCTCATCCAATTACCTATTGATCCCATTGCTTCTCCAATATTCTCACCCAGGTGTGCTACTCAAAACTGAAACCCCAATTAACTTATGGGCGTGGCGTGTAACCTTTGACTCTCTGCCATTCTCATTACCGAATAAAACATCTATGGAAAGTACCACGTACTTACTTCTACAATATTTATGTTCAAACTATCAGGTTAGTTTGCTTCATATTTCTCCAAAACACATCTAAGTTGTTTTCTAAAACACGTTGTTTCATCAGCGTCAGTGGTATACGCCTATTATTCAATTTATGTAACTGCCACGCGGTACAATTTTAGTAAGAAATAATGAAAGTTTCTAGAGATAACCAGTGCGGCTTACGCCTGTCTGCGCACTATAGATAGAGAGTCATACGAATACATTAGATTTGTTAGATAATATATAAACAGTACATTTTGTATAACTCATGCTTCATTTAGGCAGCGCTAGACAATAGGTAAATATACTAGACAATATTATAAAACAGTATTAATTACAATTAAGAATAATAATAATAAAGTTACAATAGTCAAATGATATTACTAGAGTCTTGCGCGTCTGAATCATATGAATTATAAGTTGTGTGTACTGTCATTGTGATTTCCTGATATCTACTGAATTCTCCTTTCCTCAAGCAACCGTACAGGTTACATCATGCAGAGCGAACTGAGCGGTCTGCCGCGCCAGGGGGCGGGGCTTGCCAGTCCAATATATGCAAGGTGCACAGTTGATTGTAAACCGCGGGCAAGACAGTATAAGTCGCCTTCGCGACATTCCCGACTTTCAAAGATGAAATTCCCAAATTTCATTATTTGACCGGCTGGTTTCGACGGATGGTGTGGGCCACGTAGACGACCTTGAAGAGTTCAAGTCGCCTTTGCGACATTTCCGACTTTCAAAAAGGATTACGGTAGAGGGTAGTAGGAAATACTGGAGGAATCTGACATCGAGTTTCGTACTGATTTCTGAATGGCTAGCGCGCGAAGACTCTAGGTACAACTCTTACAACTGAGCATAGAAACAGAATCACGTGGTACACAATAGTGAGAAATAACATAATACACCAAACTAAAACGATGTGCAATTAGTCTTATGATAAAGGCTAGCTTGTTAGGTATAACAGGTATCATGAAAATAAACTAATCAATATCTCCAACGTTGATGGTCCGAAGTAGTCCAAGAGTTGCCCATTGATCTTTGACCGTTGTTTGTTGTTGTGCTCCACTGTCCCTGTGCTTCACTTCCTCGAGTGTTGCTGACCGGCCAATTACTTACCCTTTCAACTTACCTGCTGAAAATGAGAGGAAACAAGATTGGAGAGACAGAAAGACAAGATAGATATATGGAGAAAGAGAGAGAGAGAATAGATGGCAATTTTGGGAGTGAGAGAGATAGAGAATTTTGTAGATCGAGTGACGTCAAGGCATTTTCTGGACTCGCCAAGCCAGAAGATTCTGAGTCGAATAGTAGATGATGAATCAAGTCGCGTAGATAACTGTCGGCACGACAAAGGTCATAATTCGTCATGCTTGCTGACACTCAGTCCATCTGTAGTTTGAACTTGACGATAGCTCTCTCATTGACAATTGGTGACGATGAGTTTGAACTGTGATCGACACTTGATCTGTCTGCTCTCTGATTCGATGTTTTTCTTCTGATCTGTCTGCTCTCTGATTCGATGTTTTTCTTCTGATCTGTCTGCTCTCTGATTCGATGTTTTTCTTCTGATCTGTCTGCTCTCTGATTCGATGTTTTTCTTATTAACCCTCTTTATTTATTTATTTTTATTTATCATACACATAGTGTGCAACGGGACAGGTAAAGAATATTGGAAATAACATTGGCTGAAGAAAAATATCAATGAAAAAAAGAAAAGGAGAAGAGAGGAAATATCAATTTGTAGTGAAGAAAGTATGGCAGTCTGCTACAAAGAATATGAGGCAGGTGCTGTGAGCAAACTACAGAGTTCATGAGAGGTCAATGGTACGGATAGCCATGGGAACAATAACAACATATTGATTATGGCGAAGAGGGCTCATAATGAAGACGGGAACGGAATCTTTGGAAATAATGGTCAGAAATTAATTTCTGATCAATAGGATGATGAGTGCGGAATACATTATACATATCATAAACACGATCACCATCATGATGTTTCAAAATTTTCTGCACAGCCAAATCATGCTGCCAGGTCCAAACAGTCTGTTGATCTACATTACTTTCACTATCAACATCGGATCTTGGTACCTCAACGGGTAAAGTTGACTCAGCTTCTGGGTTTTCCTCAGTTTCCATACTGGTAGCGGCAGGTTCTGATTCGTTCTTCTTCACTTCTTCTTTTTCTTCTATTCTCAATTTTTGACCAGCCCATGAAGAAATATTGACACTCTTCTACTACCAGTCCCAAAGCTGAATACGAGAAATGGAAGCTTGTATACGTAGAATGAATCATTTCTGCCTGAAGAAAATGAAGATCTGTTCTTTTTGATTTTCGCTGAGATCATACACGGGCCAAAGTTTAGGCGTATAAAAGAACTGAACTTGCTGACAGACTATGGTTGACTTGGTGCCAGACGCGTGAGAAATATGGTTCGAATGAAAGTTAGGCTTCGAACAGTAACAAATTCTCTGTCATTAATATTCCCATCGCATGCTGAAATCATTATTAATTTCGCTAGGTTTTGACAACCGAGTGACACTGGAAGTTGCAAGAACACAGCATAAATAATTTCCTGCCAGCTAGTTCTGTTCTGATATCGAAGTGTGGCAATAAATTGTGCCAGGATCAAACTCCGAAAACTTGAAATAGAATCTCTTCTGAAATGGAGAAAGGAAGCTTTCGTTGGAATGTGCTACCTGAACTATTGGTTTGTATCCCGAAGTACATATCATATTGTAGACAACAGTTTGGGCCGAAGTTTAGGTGGTAGTTGGTAGTAATCAGAGTCACATTGCAGATACGGTTTGTGTGCGCTTCTGAATACTGAGTTCGTGCGTTCAAACTACTGAGTTCCAAAGAATAACGAATGATGGATGATTCAAACAAAACTTGCCTACTGAAAGTTCAGGTTGATTCTGTTCATTACCCTGATCTACTAGTCGCATGGATTTCGTATTTTCAGTTCTCTGACTTTTCGAACTAAAACTTATATCAGTAATTTTGAGCTCACAACTGAAACTATATCACTTTCACAAAAAGTGATTTCGAACAAAGATTGTACGCTGATATCATGACTACTTTTGCGGTACGTAGAAAGACAGCAAACTACAAATTGATCGGCTGCTCTGATCAAACTGCCGACAGCTCCGAACAAAAGTTACAAAAACTTCGATTATCTCTCGGGAATACGGATGGTATGAACTCCCAATATAATCTCTGATCTAGCTACTTAACCAGAGACAACGCGGAAAATATTTTCGTCAGGTGCTCAAATTTTCATGACTAAACTGAAACTGATTCCATGCCTTCTGATTTTGTCAAAAATTATCTTCCAAATTTTGTTTCATTCACACACCATTCACCACAAAAATATATTTGTGAGGTTACTGAGTGCAGCTTAGAATGTTAAAAGTTATCCGTGCCAGCTACAGTAAATTGGTTTGTAAACGGTACAGTTCTGGAGAAGCTTTCAAAGAAGGCTGAATCTTTTTCCGTCTGAATCTGAATTTTCGACGCTTTTCGTAGTTCAATGTAGGCGGTCGTTCCTGTTGGCTCTGAGATCTTATTTGATCATTTGCAATAACCACCCTCTTCTGCTGTTGAAAATGAAGTCAATCTCTTGGTCTCTTGGAAACCAGCTGCTTCAGTTCAAAGTCAACAGTTTCCTCGATAGATATGAATGAGACAGCGCTACAATAGTCTGCTGCTGAAAACTGATTTCAATTTATAGAAAAGATGTCAAAAGTGTGAAAATGACTTGCGATCCACTGTGAAACTCTGAAATATTTACAGCTGGTAAATGCCAGTTATGCGCGTTATGTGCAATGGGTATCGCAGACATTCCTGTTCTTTCAAAGATCTTTCTGAAATCAAAGGAATGCAACATCTTAGCAGGTTCGTGAATTTGCAGTGAATGGAATGTTGGTCAGACAGAGACAAAGTTATGAGTAGGATATGCTCATCAAGATTGAAATCATTCTAAATAGCACAATACTGTGTATTTACGCGACAGTTCTTAGTTCGAATCAAAAGCACAGCAAACTGAGCGGTGTCACTGGAGTACAGCTTGTATGATGATCAGAGTTGTAGTTTGATCACTCGATCATTTTGATCTTGCACTTTATGTACCCTTCTGATTCTGTCAACAAAGAACTATCATCTTCATGAAATCTATCACGAAACTATTTTGAAGATGCTTATCAAACTATCTTCAGTAGTTTGCATCTTATGTGAATCGTAGACTTCTGAAAGTTACTTATCACGACTGGCAGAATGATTGACTGATATCGTTCTCACAAGCTTTTTCCTTATAGTTTCTGCGACAATTCATTTAGAACAGTTGATGATGATATCAAAGAAGTGAGAACATTCCGTTTTGGTACTGAAATTTTATAATACCATTCTCAGAAGCTCAATTAATTGGATCTACACAAAATCAACTTGTCGAAAGGAAATTTCTCAAATTGGGATAGCTGAATCAGTAGTACCATAATCAGAACTAATCGATAACAGTTGAGCAAAGTGCATTGCCATGTAAGCTTGGAGCGGCCAGACGGCGCCGTCAGATCAATCAATAATGCACTTTCGAAAGTCTGCGCAACATCGTCGCGCCATCGAGCACATATTGATTCGAAATGATCTGATTTCGCGTCTTTCTATGCATACAGACTGTTGTTGTTGCATGTACTATACCCACGAAGAGGTGAACGAGAATCAAGAATTAGTTAATAAAAAATGTGAATGAGTAGTGTCAAGTATACATGATGGGACGAAAATTTTAGGTGAAAATGAAATGTACGTCTGCTTAGTAAATAAAATACAGAGTACGAATATGATAATAGCTCCTCGTGATGTAGTTGTGTGGCGGAAAAAATAGTGCAGAATCTGGATCACCTATATATTTGAATCTTCTGAGTTCGAATGACATCTCATTCTCTAGTTTGCGGTTTTCATCGACTTTTTACATATTTCATACAGTGAATAGTTGGCTCAAACGTTCCGGAAACCAACGAGACTTGGTATCAATAGATAGAAAGTTATCTACTGATGTTTTCCGGCTCAGACATGTTTATTTATTCGTGTGGCTGCCTGATTACCACACTCTGTTACGCATAATTTTCTAGTGTGCACGCATGTCCATTTCGAAAATTCCCGTTTATGCGTTGCAACCGCATCGTTCGATCGATGGCTGGACTCCCGTTGCTGGGCCGACCCTAAGACTATCCTAATCGAACGATTGATCAGATCGCGAAGTACAAAATCATAAATTTTCTTACCACAGAAAAAGCTGAATTCTGACTTCATCTTAGACTAGAAAAAGGTTAAATTGCTACGCGTAGCGCGTTTTTACCCAGGTGTCCTACCCTGGCGTTTTGGTATTCGTCAATGAGATCAGTAGAAGCGACTTGAAATCTCCAAACTGAAATCAGGGTTTTTACTTAGCCAACAACTAGTTTCTATGCTCTTAACTAGCACGTCCACTAGCTCACTGAATTACTGAATGTGGTTTACTGAAGTCTGTTTCACGAGTCTAACTTAAACTGAATCGAAACAATAAAAGAATAAAATAGTGGCGGTCGGTTAATTACTCCGGCCGATGCACCATGTTTCAGCGTCAGTGGTATACGCCTATTATTCAATTTATGTAACTGCCACGCGGTACAATTTTTGTACCGCGTGGCAGTTACATAAATTGAATAATAGGCGTATACCACTGACGCTGAAACAATTGATCCCATTGCTTCTCCAATATTCTCACCCAGGTGTGCTACTCAAAACTGAAACCCCAATTAACTTATGGGCGTGGCGTGTAACCTTTGACTCTCTGCCATTCTCATTACCGAATAAAACATCTATGGAAAGTACCACGTACTTACTTCTACAATATTTATGTTCAAACTATCAGGTTAGTTTGCTTCATATTTCTCCAAAACACATCTAAGTTGTTTTCTAAAACACGTTGTTTCATCTAGAACATAAAGTTAGCAATCATCGACCGAATCTCGGTTGTGATCAGCGTATCGCGATCAAACTACAAACCTGTTATATCATAGCGAAGCGACCGTGTATTTCATTGGACCTATCTTTCTCCTGTGTTCAGTTAACACAATTGAACTCAAGTACATCCTGCTGTGTTTGTAGTTTGCTCCTGCTTATCTTGTTCGAAGATGGAATTATGTATCGAGTGCAAACTACAACTGTCAATCCATGTCAATCCCCATTCCAAATGATTTCAGGAACGAATTGGTGACAACGTTCTCTGAATTTAATCTTTGCTTCTCGGAACGGTTGAATGAGAAGATTTGAGACAACTTGTCACGGTCAAAGTCAGATAAAATATTGGAGAAGAAACGGATACCGTTTACGAAGAGTGCTATTGTACATTGATACATCTGAGCGAGACATCAGTTTTCGTCCAGACACCTCTTCATTCTGGTTCGATTGGCCTACCTCACCATCATATCTACCGTGAAACCTCAACAACACTTCACAAGGAGATCGCAGAGGTTTTCAACGAAGAATACTTTCTGAGAATGCTCCAAAGCCAGAAAAGGACCAAGTTCGATGGAGGTAACGTTTGGCTCGTTCATGTTCTATGAAATGTAACTTATTGTTCCTTATTGTGACTAAAATGAAATTGAGTCGTTTAATCATACAGGAAAACTTTGGTATAGTTGAAGTTCTTATATTTTGACCTGATTTTAGCGTAACAAAGTAAACAAATAATAGCGGAAAATAAAATGAACGGACAGTTTTGAGAACTGTAACCCATACATAACTACACTTCTTTCAGATGATATATTTCACTACATCCGTGGTCGTCCAATGGTGTACTTGTGGTTATGACATGTGGATACCACTGCTGAACTGTACTCAATTGAGAGTATTGTGCTATTCTCTATTCTATCCCGAATTCGATGTCATACTCGATTACCAAACTGTTCCTGCTCTCCTTCAGCTGGTTCTATTGCTTCTATTATGTCCGAGGTAAATTGTTGATATAGTCTCCTCCATACTTTCTCGTCACTTGACTAACTGTTTGGTTTTTGCTCAGGTTTTTAGGTGTCCTAACTCATTTATCTACACTTTAATATACATTCCTATTTTTCAGTTTTGCTATTTTGATGAGCCTGGCTACAAACAACGTTACGAGGACTGTCATTCCGTTAATCATCGTCTACTGGTTATGAAGAGAGAAAAAGTCACCGTTTGGAGAGTAATCATGTTTCTGAAAATTGTTATGCTGTCCTATTTATAGGTTACGGTGAGTCCGCTTGAAACGTTCAGAAATATTGGTCTAACCTAAAAGAAACTTGCCTGAAAACGCTTGAGCTTAGAGTAACCATCCCGAGATTGAATCAAAAACATCTCACCGAACGAGAGAGGGGGAATCGCACACTTGAAGGGATTTCGAATGTTTGGTCTGGAAGTTTGGTATGTTGGCGTTTTTGGATTTCCTCCAAATTTCGTTGGTGTAATCTGGACACTTACTTCTACTAGAAACATAAAAACTAATACAAATTTGTAAAAAGTGGGGGACCAGGAAGTGTGTGAGTTCTGTTCGGTTTCACCGTTTTCTGCAAAAAGTGAACAATACGATGTTGTGAATGAGTGTGCAACAAAAAAAGAACAATACATTTGTTTGCACAACGGTTCACAAGAAACAGAATATACAAAGTATACCTTGAACGTAAAAGTGCATAGTGGTTTCCCCTAAGAACGTTGTGAACCGTTGTGCAAACAAATGTATTGTTCTTTTTTTGTTGCACACTCATTCACAACATCGTATTGTTCACTTTTTGCAGAAAACGGTGAAACCGAACAGAACTCACACACTTCCTGGTCCCCCACTTTTTACAAATTGTTCTCTTTTTGCTAGTTGTACTAGTACAACCACTTCTAGAGTTGACTTAGAAAAACGATTTTTGAATAGTGGTGACTATCAAACATCGTGATATCTGAAAGTTCCAGGTTTTCAAACGATGTGATCCTGAAACATTCAAAAAACAGCTTTTTTCCGCTTCGGTAATTGAAAACTGAGTATTGTGAAAAATCTGCGTCATTACAGTAAGAAAATATTTTCTCCATTGGCGCGAACGGGCGCCAGCCATTGGCGCCAGATACAGAACATGCTACTCTAATTAGTGACAAATAACTTGGAATGAATGGCCTCGACCAATTAGCACAATTTCCGACTGTTTTTTGGTTCAGAAACCCTATTTTCAATTTTGGCGCCAATTGGCGGATAAAGTATCGTTTTAGCGCAGAATGTCGAAGAAATGTTGGTACCCAAGCCGTATTCGTTAACTATGTTCATCGTTCGGACATCTGTGGAACATTTCGCTCGTTACCCTACTTGCCTGGCGTTGTTCTAATTTGGCGCCACTGGGCGCCAGCGTTTGGCGCCAAATATAAAGTTACTCTATTTGGTAACAAATAACTTAGAATGAATGGCCTCGACCAATTAGCACAATTTCCGACTGTTTTTTGGTTCAGAAACCCTATTTTCAATTTTGGCGCCAATTGGCGGATAAAGTACCGTATTGGCGCAGAATGTCGAAGAAATGTTGGTATTCAAGCCGTATTCGTTAACTATGTTCATAGTTCGAACATCTGTGGAACATTTCGCTCGTTACCCTACTTGCCTGGCGTTGTTCTAATTTCCCGCCAGTGGGCGCCAGCGTTTGGCGCCAAATATAAAATTACTCTAATTAGTAACAAAAAACTTGGAATGAATGGCCTCGACCAATTAGCACAATTTCTGACTGTTTTTTTGGTTCAGAAACCCTATTTTCAATTTTGGCGCCATTTGGCGGATAAAGTACCGTATTGGCGCAGAATGTCGAAGAAATGTTGGTATTCAAGCCGTATTCGTCAACTATGTTCATAGTTCGGACATCTGTGAAACATTTCGCTCATTACCCTACTTGCCTGGCGTTGTTCTAATTTGGCGCCACTGGGCGCCAGCGTTTGGCGCCAATTATAAACCATGACACCAAATTTACAGAGAAGGCTGGGATTCACTAATCTAACCTCAGTGCAAAATTTCGGAGCATTTCATCCATGGGAACACATATTTTCCTGCTACTGGCGCCCGCGCCAAGCGCCAAACGAAACGTGACATCACCAAACTTCTTGGGCCGCGCTAACTTTGGGGTTTACATGTGCCAAATTTCAGCCGAATTGGTCCAGTAGTTAAAAAAATAATTTTCTATGCGGACATTGGACGAGGGACGAGCGACGAGGGACGAGGGACGAGGGACAACGGAAATTTTCATAACGACACGACAGCATAACTTTTTTCAACCTTGACCGATTTTCCTAATTTTTTCACACAACATGTATTTAATAGATATCTAGCTCTCTCTTTTTTAAAATTCGAAAAAATGTTTCATTTGATGACTTTTGTGGTTTGAAAGCCAAAAATGGGTGCGCAATGGCCAAACCAAACACAACTCCCACGCAGCGCTTCGCGCTGCGCGCGATTATCATTTCACCGATTTTCAGACGACATCTTCAACTCCAGTATCCCCAGATGTCTCTGTACCGTCTGCCAGGAAGACAGGGGGTCCTCTGGAACTGCTCGGAGCTGTAAAGTCTGTACCTCGTCGTTATCCAGTTTTGCAGAATGCCGAGAACCGCATAATTCCTTGTTGATCTGATGTGTTTGTCATTCTCGCAATGAAATTTCATTTTATACATGTATGTTTGTAAAGAGAAACTGGAAAGAAAATGAAATGGTCTCTTTGATTGTTAAGACTCTGTTGTGGGTCGGTCTCGCCGTAATTCACAATTTTTGACAGGGAATCTACGGGATCAAACTGATTAAAGTACAAACATAAAGGTATAGGGCAGCGTACACCGTATGTAGCTGACTTGACGGAATCGCGCCTAATCGCCTAACAAGTAGTCTTTCCCACTCCTACTATAGTGAATGCCAATCGAACTTGCGAGCAAAAGTTTTGTAGCAGGGCGCAAACTACTGCGCTATTGCAGCACATAACCGGCGAGCTTCGGAATCGAATACATGTGTGCGTACACAGCAGGAACCGAGATATACAGTACCCTCCCGCCTTTCCGTTGGCGACGGCTAACAAACAGGATCCAGTGGCAGTTACGTCGAACTAACAGATTCAAACCTCTTAACTAGAACAGAGAAACTCGTGAACAAAAATAAGTTTTGAATGATTCTTAATCATTTACAAATTCAATTAAGCCATCGGTAACATCAACTTTTATTGCGTGAATGAAAAAATTGATTATAATCAATACTTATGTTTTGCAGGGCCAACCAACTTACTCCAAGAATAGAATAGAATAGAATAGATTTATTTGTGATTTAACACGTGACTTCCACATAGTATGTGGCACTCCAATGAAGTAAATGGAGAGAAAAGTTGAGAAGAAAAAGGGTATGGTTACCCTGTTACGCGCTCATAATATTACATGCAATTTGACAGTGCTGGACGACGGCGATTGAACCAAATGATTTGTGGGACAATAGTTATTATTAAATGTTATGAATAAAAGATAACATGGGCAAGCCAGTGACAGCTTCTTTGACCAACAATCGATGATCATGACAACACTTGTTTGTACATTACGAAACATTACAAAGATTTTTTAAAAGAAATTCTTTCACATTGCAGCTGTTCAATTAATACATGAAACTTTTTCAATCTCCGCAGAGTCACCCGAATTTACAAGTTTGAACTCCTTTGCTACGAATCAACTTTTAATTCAAAACATTCGAGTTTTCGCCTAATTTCTGGGGTTACTTGAAGTCACTGTATTCACAGTCAATTCGTCGTCAGATGGTTCTACTGTTGTTTCTGGCATGTCACTGATCTATGTCTCAGAACATACGAATGTCCACCATGAGGAATCAGCTGTACCACTACTGCACAAGAAGACGTTCTGACGATAATGTGATATGTATGATGATCACCGCATCGAAACGATGCGAAGTGAAAAAAAAAAAATAAACATGAACTTGAAGTCGAACACACACGAACATCAAACTCGAGCTATGCAAGTTTTGATTCCAACCAGTTCGAATAATTTTTTTAGGATCTAGGGCTTCGATTTGACTGGAGTTTTGAGCGTTTCGAATTAGAATTTTGAGTACCACTCGAAATTCAATGTTGTCGCCACAACAATCTGAACAACCGTTACTCGTCTTCTCTGAAATCGGTCGGTTGACTCTCTAGCACTATTCAACAGTGTTGTGCAGAATTTTGTGCAAATATCGATGTCAAACTAATCCGACGATGGTTATTGGGATTGGTGGAAGATGCCCTTTTTAGAATGGTTGTCACAAAAGAATGTTACCATCGTTTAGGTACTTCTGCTCGTAGCATACGGATGTTGAATTGCATTCAATAAGTTCGTTCCAGAGTCATAACACCATTTCTTTATCATTTCCTTTTAATTACCTTTTACAAAAAATACATGTATAAAAGGAAACTTCATTGCAAGTCAGCCAATCAACAAGTATATATGTGTCTTCCGGTATGGTGAAGAACTGCATAACGATCCTCACAGCTCCAGGCGTATCAGCTCCATGGGCACTCCCTGACCTCCAGGCAAGCGGTACAGAGGCAAGTTGGATAACTGTAGTTGAAGATATCGCCTGAAAATCAATGAAATGAACATTGGTTATCGTTTTCTGGTCCTGTTCGTTCACTTCCTTTGGCCATCAGTTAACTAAAGTTGAGTGAAAAGTAGATATTTAGGTTAATGTTGAACTTAGCAAATACACTCATTAATGGGAGTGAGACATGCACAACCTAATCAGCTCCAACTAGCTGCATAATTTGGTATAAACCCGTTTTTAACGTCTTGTAATTTTTGTCCATCAAATTGAAATCAACAACAAATGCTATCTGCAAATTTCCATATGCAAAAGTGTTTTTTTAATTTCTCAAATGTCAGTTCAAATGGGTCAAGTTCGTGATCGCATGTGTGTCTATCACTATACTGATAAATTTATTATTACTATTATTATTATTATTATTATTATTATTATTATTAACTATCGAATTGATCACGGAAACAACAAAACATATAATAAAGTTGAACTGGAACTCCAGCTAACTGCGCTGTAATACACCGCAGTAGCACTATTGTTTTCTAATATGCACGTTTTTCAAAATAACTCACGTGTGCCAATAGTAATCTTGTACTGTGCCGAAGTGCTTTTCTTGTTGGCGATTTGATAAGTTGACTTCCTCTCCACACTGTTCTGGCTGATGATCTATAAATAAAGTGTGAGTGAAGGGTGACGAAATGTTATACGCAAATAAAATAATTGTTACCTGGAAACGAATTTGATGCTACATGGATGTAAATAGTTATGGCTCTACTTCATAAATATACATTTGTTGCAGAGGATCTCTTATCAGTGGCAAAGATACAGATATGACTAAAGTACGAACCTCATATTGACAGTACATCAGTCAGTGGTACTGTACTGATCCATAACCACAATTGAACCATTGAAAACCAGTGTATATGACCGGAATGTAGAAGAATATGATTCATAATGTTGAAAACAACTATGGAAGTAGTGATATCTGAAAAAAAAGTATCGTTATGGATTAATATTTACTATTTACACTTCTGCCAGTTTTGCCTGTTGCGGCTCAAACTGAGTTCACACGTTCAGCTTGAAAAATAAGTGCGGTTCCCCCTCTCTCTGGTTTGGTTTGATTTTTGTAAGAAAATCTCGGGACTCTATGCTCAACCGCTTTTCGAGCAACTTTCTCTGGAAATACACCAATTTTTCCGAAATTTCAACCGGACTTACCGTAACCGATAGGTAGCCCAACATAATATTGGCCAGAAACATTATTACGGCCAGAACGGTGACCTTTTCTCTCTTCAAAACCAGTAGACGATGATAGAACGAAATAGCAGTCGTCATAACGTTGTTGGTCGCCAGGCTCATCAAAATAGCGAAACTGGAACAGGAATATTTCGTTACTCAAATAATATGGAAATGAATTTAGACACCAAAACAACCCGAGCAAAAACCAAAAACGGTTAGTCAAGTGGCAAGAAAGTGTGGAGAAAACTATATCAACAATTTACCTCGGACACAACAGAACGAATATAACCAGCTGAAGGAGAGCAGAAAAAGTTTGGTAGTCGAGTATGACATCGAGATCGGGACCAAATAGAGAATAGCAGAATATTCACGAATGAGGGCAGTACATCAGTGGCATTGTACTGATTCAAGACCACATTAAAAGCAGTATATACGACCGGAGTATGGAAGAATATGATTCATGTTGTTGAAAACGAGCATGGATGTAGTGATTTCATCTGGAAAAAAGTAGCGTTATACATGGGTCACTGAACAACTCTTCCCATATCAGCCAATTTTTCGGCCAACTCAACAAGAAACCGGGTCGATATAAACCAAACATCAACCCGGTTGCTTTCGTAAAGAAAACTCGGTTGCCTTGAAAGAAAGCAACCAAAATGCGACCGTATTTACTTTTTAGAACCAATCAACCATTTTTCAGCTCTCAAAATGAGTGCGATTTTCCTCTCACTCGTTTGGTGAGACGTTTTTGAGCTAATCTCGGGATGGTTACTCTGAGCTCAAACGTTTGTTAGAGTAGCTTCTTGCATACTTGCATAATTTCTACCGGACTCACCATAACCAATTTTCAGAAACATCATCATTCTCCAAGCGGGGAATTTTTCTCTATTTATAACCAGTAGACGATAATAGAACGAAATAGCAGTCGTCATAATGTTGTTGGTCGCCAGGCTCCTCAGAATAGCGAAACTGAAATATAGGAATATATTTCAAAAATCGAAGTGTAGATGAATGAGTTAGGACACAAAAACGACCCGAGCGAAAACCAGAAACGGTTAGTGAAGTGGCGAGAATGTGTGAAGGAGACTATATTATGAATAGAAGGAAATATGAAGCAATGTGTTATGCGTTATAACTTAGTATAATAGGAAAAAAAGTTACTCTTAACTATTGACTTTGTGAAATTTCCTGTCTCTTATGAGAAAAAGCTGGAATAATTGTATTGCATCGTTGTGCCTCTGAATATCAACAATTTACCTCGGACATAATAGAACCAATAGAATCAGCTGAAGGAGAGCAGAAACAGTTCGGTAGTCGAGTATGACATCGAATTCGGGATGAAATAGAGAATAGCAGAATGTTCTCAATTGAGCCCCATATATCGTACTGTTCCATAACACATTTACACCATTGGTAACCAGTATACATGACCGGAATGTAGAAGAATATGATTCATGATGTTAACAATGATCATGGATGTGGTGGAATAAATCACCTGAAAAAAAGTTGGAAAGTTATACCTGGATCACAAAACAACAGTTCTCACAACTGAGTTCTTAACTTGAACGAAGTTTTCGCATGAATAAGCAAATGAACTAATAATAATTAAGACTATCTGTGAAGTTAATTATTGATTGAGTGCAAAGTTACACCGTTTTGGCCTCCGCACCTCTACCAAAGTACGAAAACAGGCTTGAAATCCGTAAAGTTCTAGAGTACGAAAGGTTGTCTTACTTGAAGTCATTTAACAGTAAATTATTTGAACTAGTAAAACTTAATTACCTTGTCCAGTATTTGGAGAAAAAGTCGGAAACTGATCAGGAACCATACTGGTGTTTTCTTGCAGTACTTTCTTCGATACGATCCACCGAAACCTTTTACCATTGCCACCCGCACTTCACAAATTTCCTGAAAAATCAATACCATTCAAGCAATATGGAAAGTCTGATATGCTCTCTCAAACGGTAGATTCGGTGAACAATTGCGAACCTTGTATCATCGATGAACATCTTGTTCATTAGATACAATTGAGATTTCTGGTAAAGAAATATGAAGAGAACTGACCTGATTGGGAGAACATAAATATTGTATAGGTAAGTGTGTAGTACTTCCCAGAGATGTATGATCCGGTAATGAGAATCATAGAGGGTCAAAGGTTACACCAAGATGCCACGCCTACTAATTAATTGGGGTTTCAGTTTTGAGTAGCACACCTGGGTGAGAATATTGGAAAGGCGATAGGTAGTTGGGGGTTTACCTTGAACCTCAATTATGTTCAAGAGGTAAGAATATGAAACAAATTATGGTGTCCGGAACATGAGAAAAAGAAGAATTGTTGACTTCAGGAATGTGATCGAACTACAAATACAGAAGAACAAACAACAAAAGGACAGCTTTTAACTATGCCTCTAAGGACGATTATCATGGTAACGTGAAATATGAATAGACGTTATATTGTTAGTCATTTGCACAGTCACTTGATGTTAAACACAGCAAAAATCAGAAACATGAGATGACAAAGCGCGCGATTCCTCGTTAGAATGATAACCTCACGTGACTGTTCAATTTACCTCTAGTATATTCTCATGAAACTCTATGAAAAGTGCCCAACTCTTCGTTGTAGTTTGACGCGAAAGTAACCTTTTTGATCGCGGCACAGTGAAATCGATAAATGTCCATTTGTGTTCCTCAATCTCTCTGGTTGCATTCAATGGTCATCACTATGGATAACGTAGAAATATTATTCATTTCATTCCCACTGAGACCCCTTGGCATTGTGCCAAGATTTTCGGATGACCATCCCTTAGAGCAGACAAAGTACTCTACAGACGTTTTTTGTTAACATTGTCTTATGGGATTGAACAATCGCTTCCGGGGTTTTGCAGATTATTGAACAAAACCTCCAAAGCGGTGAAAAACATCCTAGAATATTCATTGGCACACTGCCAAGTCTCAGTAGGAATGACCGGGACTATACTGTTGGCGTGGATTGAACCTTTGAAAAACTTGAGAGCTGTCAAAACCATGGAAATGGACAGTTTGGAACATCAAACAACTGCTACGTTCAAAAATAAATATCATTTTCTCTGGAACGTTATTTCAAAACGACATGTGAGACCACATTTAGCGATAGCTGATCTTCTTACTTGTTTTATGACGACTTGGAGAAGACACTTCCAAGCTGAGTTATGCACATTTGTCAACTTATGACCGTATTTGTACGATGTTGTTTAAACAACGACATGCAATATACGAACATAGGTAAATATACGCTAATATAACAAAAAGAAGTGTTGGAATGGACTGGTATACAGTATACAGTTTATCATGTGCTTAAACTGTGGAATATTGAACCTCTTGATATGATGTAGCTCTGAAATTTCATGTCCACCTGACATACTCAATTCAACCCCATCATAGTTCTTTCTTATCACTTTATCTTACGAAAAACAAACTATTCCCCATTCCTTGCAATTTTGCCACGGTAGACAGATAGCTGATATGGACTGCCAAATCACGCTGCTGTTGCGAGTTCCGTAAACGAATACCAACTTTCCGTATTTTGTCCAAAAAAGGGGTAACAACTGCCGAACCCCTAAATCTAGCTCCAACATAAATATGCTTCAAAAGTTCGCAGGATGTGTTTATTTCAGACAGGTATTAAAAAACGACCAAAATGTCGATTTAAAACGACATTTGTCGTTTTTTAGCGACATTGAAAAAGTTGGCCAGTTATAAACATTTTTGGCCGAACCATTTACAGAATCGTCAAAAAGACCTATTTTACTCCTCGAGCAAGTTTCAGCTGAGTATCTCCGTTTAAACCAGGATTACCACCCTTTTCCCGGAAAGTTCTGAAAATCGTTATGCTTGTAGTTTGATCCCGTGGTTTCTCAATTTCAACTTTGACCAAATTTGCTCAAACTTTCAGTTCCACCCTCTGTGTATGAGATAAACCCAGCCAACAAACCTCAGCTCCTATCTCCGATTCTTCCATTACCGTAACACGTATTAGTTTTGCTTTCAACGTTACAACGTCACCAATCCATGACAAAATTTGAAACTTCGGCCATATGTCTGCCCTCAACCGATTTTCACGAATCGAAAACCGATTTGTGGATTAATCTCGATAGAAAAATAGTGTTCCGGAAACGTTCACATCTGAACATCATTTTAACGATTTTTATCGCCAAAATAAGAAAAAAATGACCGAAATCACGACGAGCCATAACGTTTTTAAGTTCTGACTTACCAACTCAATTTTCTGCACACCGCCATCAACTGAGTTGATGAACAACTGAGAAAGAGTTTCCGGGAATCGAACCACGTTGAGCCGAGATATAGGATCTGGAACCCTCACCGTAAAACTCACCCCCACTTACGTGGACCACTTCATAACGGAAAATGTTACCAATCCATGACGACACTCTATAACGCTATAACTCTGTAAAAAATAAGGGTCCCCAATGCTTCATATCCCACTATCCAAAAACATCCGGAATACGAAAATTCAACTTTATATATATTTTATATTTTTCTGAAACTATAAACTTAAGCTTCTCTAGGTCCAATAAACCCAACCTGTGAATCTTGACCCAAATTTCAGATTCTCTTTTTTTGATAAGTCTTCAGAAGCCATTTTTGGAAGCCATGATTTCCATGATTTCAGAAGCCATGATTTCTATATTCACTTCTAGGGCATAATTGAGTTCATTTATCCATTGAATCCAATCCAATTTCTCATCCAATTACCTATTGGTCCCATTGCTTCTCCAATATTCTCACCCAGGTGTGCTACTCAAAACAGAAACCCCAATTAACTTATGGGCGTGGCGTGTAACCTTTGACTCTATTCCATTCTTATTACCGAATAAAACATCTCTGGAAAGTACCACGTACTTACTCCTACAATATCTATGTTCAAACTAGCAGGTTAGTTTTCTTCAATTTATTCAAAATCTCAATTGTTTTCAAAAACACGTTGTTTTATCTAGAACATAGAGTTAGCAATCATTGACCGAATCTCGGTTGTGATCAGCGTATTGCGATCAAACTACAAACCTGTTTTATCATAGCGAAGCGACCGTGTATTTTATAGGACCCATCTTTCTCCTGTGTTCAGTTAACACAATCGGACTCAAGTACATCCTGCTGTGTTTGTAGTTTGCTCCTGCTTATTTTGTTCGAAGATGGAATTATGTATCGAGTGCAAACTACAACTGTCAATTCATGTCAATCCCCATTCCAACTGATTTCAGGAACGAAATGGTGACAACGGTCTAGATTCCCTGCTTCTCGGAATGGTTGAATGAGAAGATTTTAGACAACTTCTCACGGTCAAAGTCAGATAACATATTAGAGAAGAAACGGATACCGTTTACGATACATCTGAGCGAGACACCAGTTTTCGTCCAGGCACTCTTCATTCTGGTTTGATTGGCCTACCTCACCATCATATCTACCGTGAAACCTCAACAACACTTCACAAGGAGATCGCAGAGGTTTTCAACGAAGAATACTTTCTGAGAATGCTCCAATTCCAGAAAAGACCAAGTTCGATGGAGAAGTACAACTCAGGTAACGTTTGGCTCGTTCATGTTCTATGAAATGTAACTTATGATGCTAAAATGAAATTGAGTCGTTTAATCATACAGGAAAACTTTGGTATAGTTGAAGTTCTTATATTTTGACCTGATTTTAGCGTAACAAAATAAACAAACAGTAGCGGAAAATTAAAAAAACGGACAGTTGTGAGAACTGTAACTCATACCTAACTATACTTCTTTCAGATGATATATTTCACTACATCCGTGGTCGTCCAATGGTGTACTTGTGGTTATGACATGTGAATACCTAGCATGTACTGACCTCAATTGCGATTGTTCTGCTATTCTCTATCTTATCCCGAATTCGATGTCATACTCGACTACCAAACTGTTTCTGCTCTCCTTCAGCTGGTTCTATTGGTTCTATTATGTCCGAGGTAAATTGTTGATACATTTTCGTTCATAAATTTTTGCCTCTTGACTAACTGTTTTTGGATTTCATCTCGGGTTGTTTTCATACTTGGAATAACAAAGTATATTCCTATATACCTTTGTTTCAGTTTTGCTATTGGTGTTTCTGACGACCAACAACGTTATGACGACTGCCATTTCGTTCTATCATCGTCTACTGGTTATAATGGACAAAAAAGTCTTTTTTGAGAGTGATCATCTTCCTGGCTGCCCTAGTGATTGGTTACGGTGAGTCCCATTGACAGTTCGAGAACATGCGTCTAGAAAAAGTGGAAAAAAAATGCTTGAGCTTAGAGTAACCATCCCGAGATTTTCTCACAAACATCCCACCGAACGAGACAGGAAAACGGCACTCATTCTGTAGGGATAACCGTAGCAACATTCAAAAGAAACGAAACAGGTCTTTGACCAATTAGGATTCCCTTTGTTAGTTCATTTGAAGCAAGAGATAACACAGTGGATAAAAATATAGTGTTTCACCATCTCCAATCATTACCCATGTTTTTCAGGGCCAACCAACCAACTACAAACCAGTGACAGCTTCTTCAACACCAGCAATCAGTGATCACAACAATTGTTTGTATATAACTAATCAACAAGAAATCTGTCAATAAGCTTTTTCTGTCTTTGTGTGTGGTTTTGGACCAAACAAAGTTAACGAATATATGCACCTGAAAAACTTTTAGAAGAGGTTATATCAATGCCAATGCAATAACTCCTTTGAAGATAATGCTCGAGTAGCGCAGCTGCTATAGTAGGTGCCAAATTCATGAATTTCTGTCTCTAGCCGGAATCGAACCTGCGGGCAGAATATTCGTAGCAGAGCGCTAACCACTGCGCCAATAGAGCACATAACAGTGGAAAGTGATATATACAGTACCCCTCCACCTTTCCGCTGGCAACGACTACACCGCGCCTGCCCTTTGCCCAGCCGCCCCCTGCTCGATGACCAACCAACCGACTCCGAGCCAGTTACAGCTTCTTTGACCAACAAAAAGTGATCATGACAACTCGTTTGTACATTTTGAAACATCATACGACATAGTTTTCCAATGAAGACTTGTTTATACTGTAGTCTAATCGACAATCCATGAAGCAGAACTCCTTTCTCGTAAAAACTTTCCGAGAGCGTAAATCGAACCGAATTTGAGTTAGAGAAGGCTTTAATACGCTCTCGTGAGAGCTAACTTGTTATGCATTTCAATCAACAAAAAAATATGATATCATGGCTACATCTCTGTTGACAAAAGTGTTTGCCTCATGCTGACCAGAACGCAAATTGTAATTTCGGATCGATGAAGGTTGGGCTGGCCTTTTACTTTGATCTCAAAACGTACAGGTTACTCTCGAATTTCCACCCAGAGCCAACCTACCGACTCCATATCAGTAACAGATTCTTCTGGGACCATAGGCTTCTTCTGGGACCATAGTTAATTACAAATCCGCGTCTGGTCGGACCTGTATTGCAACAATTCTAGAGACAGTGCGGGCACCGGAGAGTCAGAAGACAAGAGAAAAAAATCAATATCTATGACAGCCACGCTGTATAAGCAGTAGTTTACTGATTTGCAACGACGCTTTTTCTGAGTTTAAACGCAAACTTCAGAAAAAACTTCAAGTTCGGGTTTCATTTGAACTGGGAAAGACCACGGGTGTGAGGTTCGCTTTATCTGAAGCAGCATACGGGGAACGCCTTTCAGTTCCATTGTGTGAGTAGTTTTTCCAATTGATTTTTAGTCAAATCTCGCGAATCACGGTGAGATTAAACTAAAACAAGTCTTTGGAAACCAAATAACGACCAGTAACATTTAATGATGTATGAAATATTCCGAAGTTGGCAGAATGAGAACTAACAAATTCCCGTGAAATAAATGGAAAACAACCGAAAACAATCAAAACAATCAAGTTATTTTTCCGAACCGATATTCTCACATGATCTGATAATGATAAGAACGTGATATTTGACAGACAAATCAGAAGATTGAAAAGATAAATGTTGATCAGAAATATAATTCACTTGTACAAGGGAAAAGATTGAGACATATAATCATTTTCATACCCAGTTAGCCTTTGAAAACAATACACTGTTCGTTCGTTACAACATCAGAATGTCATTAAAAGACCAACTATTGAAGTATTCAAATCAGTTTTCCAGTTACGAAAAATGTTCAAGAACCACTGTCGTGGAAGTATGCGAATCAGTCCTTTGAAAGCTATATTGCAAACTATGGGAAACAAACGAAAAGATAACAATCCAATCAATAAAGTGGAATACAGAGCTTTGATCGCAATAGAACAAGCGCAATCGATAAAGAATATGCCCAGAAAAGGAGCAATAATGTATACAAGTCTGTAACGACCGATCGATTTGCAAGTTATAGTCTGTTTCACGGAACAATAGCCCTCTACAGTAAGATAATAAAATCTTCAAGTGGATTTATCATATCTTGTAGAAGATTGTTTATAGTTCAAACTGTGTGATTTAGTTCTCCACTTTGGGTGCTACAAGCATACAAAACAGTGAATCTTGAATTCTATTTGTTGATTAGATAAATGCGTTTGAATTTTTGAAAGATTACTGTAGAAAGTCATCGATTGGTGAAACGAACTATATGATGTTGAGTTATGAGGTTGAGTTGAGTCTGTACATCAAAATTGAGAAACGTGAACATTTTCTAAAGTCTCTACATTATTTACGTGACCATGATGATCGTCTTCAGAAGCAGATTGTGTCCTGTTTTTCTGTGTTTGTAGTTTGATCCACAAATCTCCTGTTTTTCATGCTCTGATACACAGAACACCTTAATGTGGTTCATAATCTTACATCTAGAACTTAATTGAGTTTTGAGGTGAATCCCCAATTACCTATTGGCTTATTGCCTTTCCAATATTCTCACCCAGGTGTGCTACTCAAAACTGAAACCCCAATCAACTCGTAGGCGTGGCATCTTAGTGTATCCTTCAACCCTATGTGATTCTCATTACCGGGTCATACATCTCTGGAAAGTACTAGATATTCAATTCTACAGTATTTATGCTGTTACTATCAGGTTAGTTTCTTCCATTTAAAGGCGTCTCAATTGTTCATCATGAACACGATTTTCATCGAGAAGGTTTGCATTAGCTCACCAAATCTGAGGTTTTCTGACTAAAAAACTTGTTAGCCATATTCATCAAATTGACATTTTTAAAGCCAATCAAACGTTTGAAAAAGCACATCAGACTTTCCATCTTTCTTGAATGGTATTGACTTTTCAGGAAACGTTTGGAGTGCGGTTGTCGATGGTAAAAAGCTTTGGTGGATCGTATCAAAAAAAGTACTGCAAGGAAACACCAGTATTCCAGTATGGTTCCCGATCAGTTTTCGACCCTTTCTTCAATCACTGGACAAGGTAATTTGGTTTTATTAGTACAATATATATAACTTAAAATAAACTTAACTAAGGTGAAGTTTTATTATCTAGAACTTTACGGGCTTCAAACCTATTTTCGTACTTTGGTAGAAGTGCGGAGGCCAAAACGGCGTAACTTTGAACTCAATCAATAACTAACTTTAGATAGTATTTATCCTCGTTTTTCATTGGACACAATTGATTGATTGCGACATTTTGTTTTCTACTTTTTTCCTACTCAAACTTTTCGATCATCGTGCGCAGCGCGGAGCGCTGCGCAGATTAGTTTTTGTTCAGAGGTCTGCAGACATTCAAAAACAGTTTATTACCATTTTCTTCAAAGTACGTCGACAATTTTCCTAGATATTTGCATGAATCACTGAAGGGCAACACGTCTACAAGACACTGAGCTCACGTTCCGAGTGAAATTAATTGAGAGAAGTAAGAGGGCCAAACGTCTCGCAAAAATGGCTTCCGTGCTCGGAGGCGGAGGCGGCGGCGGCGACAAAAGTGTCCGCCTCCTCAAATCGCGGCAAAGTTTCGCTCAAAATTAACTTATTCCGAAACTTCTTACATTGTTGAAAAGCTATAAAAAAGTTGAGGTATACGTATTTTCCAGGTATGTTTGAAATTTGAATATTACGTGTGAGAGGGCCAAAAATAGTCTCGCGAAAAATCATGGATAGACCGGTTTCGTGAAAATAAGAAAGAAAGAAGAGTTTAACGTGTAGGAGAACGACTTTTTTCAATGAAGAACTCGACAGGCGGGTACAGCTTGGTTTTCACTCCTATTCACATGCCTGATTGGCGGATTGGATAAAAGCTCTATTCACGCACGGCGAACGAAGATTCGATTCCTGCCTGGAGCACAAAAGTTGCTCTCACTTGAACAAGGTTATAACTACGCCAATTGTTCTGAACTACGGCGCCGTTAAAAACTTCAATAGAACCTCATAACATTCCTTGTTTAGCTTAAAGTTCAAAAATATCATTTTTATCAGAAATGACCGTTACTTCGTAACTATAGAAAAACAGTTCAATTAGTATAAAAAACGGGTGTTAAGAAAGTAAAAATTAGTTTTGAATGAGAAGTGTGCAAAAAATATGAAAGAAGCCCAATAAAAATATTTTGAGGAAAAGGGTAATCTCGATTTTCTTGAGAGAAAAAAAACAGAGTATAAGCTAGATCATTGTGAGTCGCAGTCGGAAGTTTTCTTTTCGGTAACAAAAAACTCGGTATCCATTGCTTTCTGAAACTTTAAACCGAGCGAGATGGGAGATCAGCTTTATGTTCGCAATTAGCGAGACAACCATCGTAAAATCAATTATAGAAGAGCGAGCCTGAACAGCGAACATAAAGCTCAACTTGGAAACATAACGCGGTACTAGAAAACATAACGCGGTATTGCCAACAGTTTTTAGGCTAGGATTGGTTATCAGTGAAGTTATGGGAAATATTCAAACCTGCCCAGATCAGTGCAAAGTGTAAAGGAAGAAAACCATATATGCTGTTCGAATTAAATATTTGTCACATTTACTTTAGTTTACCTAATAAAAAGGCTTAGGCTTAGGTAAGCCATGGTTCCTAGAATAGGTCGCTGAACCTTAAGTCACTGGCTCGTTGCGCCTCAGGTTACTGGCTCGTTGCAGTTTGAGGCGAAACTATGAGGGAGAAATTTAGATTACCGACATCCGACTGTTTTTTATATTATATGATTCTAATAGTTACCATTTTTTGTGAGCTTGTAACCAAGCATAAATCCAACCTGACACCAGAAATGGCATTAGATATGTCAACTGAGTAAATTCTCTCATAATGTATGGAACTCTACCGCCCTGTGTTCTCAACTATTATAAACTTTCGCGTAGTGTTCTCTCTAACCGCGTTATGTTCTCTCTAACCGCGTTATGTTCTCTCTGACCGCGTTATGTTCGCAATTAAGAGAGAGTTAGGCGACATGTTCGCGAGCGAGCCATCTATGGGCCGAACATGTAGCAGCAGACCCGAGCGAGATTAGCCTTTTCCTCAAAATATTTTTATTGGACTTCTTTCATATTTCTTGCACACTTCTCATCCGAAACTAATCCTTACTTTCTTAACACCCGTTTTTTATACTAATTCATCTAGTTTTCAGTGAATCATATTTCCTCGGTGGTTCCTGTTCTTGATGTTACTCTTAAGCAGCGAAGTGCATGCGTCCAAGAAGATCTCGTCCGCGTTAGAAGAATATATTATCTTCCGTGACTGGACAATGTAATTGAGTTTCATTAGTTTCTTTATTAACCGAGTTGAAGTTTCATTATCTAGAACTTTACGGGCTTCAAACCTATTTTCGTACTTTGGTGGAGGCGCGGAGGCCAAAACGGTGTAACTTTGAACTTAATCAATAACTTACTTTAGATAGTATTTATTATTTATAGTTCATCCAGTTATTCGTGTTATAACTTTGTTCTAGTTAACTTTTTTATATTTGACCTGATTCTAGCAAAGCAAAGTAAACGAATAGTAATGAGACATGAAAAACGGACAGATGTGAGAACTGTCATACTCCACTACCAAACTGTTTCTGCTCTCCTCAGCTGGTTCTATTGGTTCTATTATGTCCGAGGTGTGTCTAAAACTGGAATAATGGTTGAGTTATCCTGACTTGAAAACACGGTAGAATCCCTAGTTGAGATTGAAATGAGACTATGCATTGGGTTTACATTGGGTTTTCTAAAGCCTGATATAAATGGCACGATATGGCAGATGTGAAAACAGTCATTTTGTGACCCATACATAACGACACTTTTTTCAGGTAATGCATTTCACCACATCCATGGTCATTTTCAACAACATGAATCATATATACATATATTTTTATATTCCGGTCATATATACTGGTTTTCAACGGTACTTGCGAACGTCAGTAGAATACCACTGATATTCTGGCCTCGTTCGTGAATATTCTGTTTTTCTCTATTTGGTCCCGAATTCGATGCCACCAAACTGTTTCTGCTCTCCTTCAGCTGGTTCTATTGGTTCTATTGTGTCCGAGGTAATTTGTTGATATTGAGAGGCAAAACGATGCAGTACAATAAACCCAGCTTTTTCTCATAAGAGACAGGAAATTTTACATCGTACATAAATCACACCATTTAAAACCGAACATTTATAGAATGGTTCTCATCTCTATCAAGAATATGATTCAACGAAACAGCAACCTGCCAACTGCACTACTCATCGACTATATCATCGCAACATTCGGACGTGGAAGCTTGTACCACGCGAATACTGTCCTCAGGATTTCAGGAACCATGGATCGGTGAGTATACTAGTATTAAACTGAATAGTCGCGTGAAATTAGCCATTAAATACAAATTTGTGCAGTTTTTAGTCGGACGTTTTTGAGTTTCACCGTGTTTAACATGTGTGAGTGTGCAGTGGACTAACAGTATTATTGGATTGATTGTTAATTTCGAAACAAACGCACAACGATGTTCTCCGTTATAAACAATTCGATGCAAATTCTGACATGCGTAAATTTCAAAAGTTTTTGTAGCAAGTTAGCAATGAGAAATTGAACATAAGTTGTCAAGTTGTAAAGTAAACATAATGTAATCCGGCCATGTTACCGCAAGTTTCACTCTCTGTTTCTTAATTCCCACCGAATCTTCCACAGTGTTTGTATTATGCAGTTGTGTACACATCGTACATTATGACGTTTCAGAAGCGCAACGGTCCGCACGACCGCAAGCATGTGGAGACAGAAGGTGGAGGGACTAAGCAACAAACCGAGTCCCGTCCGACCTGGAACGCTGGGAGCTTATTATAATGAGCGGTACGTTTTCTCAACTTCTTTGCTTAGCGAATATCTGTTTTGAATAAAAAGACCATCTCTCTTTGAAGAAAGTGCTGAGAGAGAGGGAGGGAGAGAGAGCGAGATGGAGGAAACAACTATTATTATCTACACAATGTATTACCTATATTCAGAGTTCTTTATTAATGCCTCTGATATCATACTGTTTGAACTGCGCGCGTCTCTCTCTCCAAATTATATAGTTTTGTTCATATTTCGTCCCCATGTATACGCTGTTAACTCACGCCACTATAGACACACGGTCCCTTCAACGTCTTATGCGTAACATTTTAGGCATGGAGTCCAGTTTTGTTACCCCGAGTTGCCCATCTTCGTCTTGGATGGTAGGGCGGGTAAGCTCCCTCTGGAGTTGATTGAAGTGGACGTCACGGTTGGAGCTTGAGCCATTTGATTTTCGAATTTATGTATTCATGTATATGTATTTTGTTGTTGTACTCACCTGAATAAAAATATTATGGTTCAAAATATGTTATGAAATATAGGAAAACAATTGAAATTGGATTTGAATTGATTTTTGGAACTGAGTAACAAGCTTATAAGGTATGTAAAATATCAGGGAAAAGCTGAATAGTTGTTGTAAAAGGTTTCAACTTTGTAAAAGAGATTACACGGTACAAAAAAAGGTGGACATCAGCGGTAGAAATTGCGATACCGGTGTCATACATGTTGCTAGAGCGTAAAAAGCGGTGACCGACGAGATGATGATTTTTGTAAAGGAAAATTGACGTTCTAACGAAAGTTTTTGGGCAAAACTGTTGCATCGCTTGAAAAGTCTGGTTTTCTCGGTTGTGGTTTTCACTGTGATATAGAGAAAACAAGTTTTCTGCTATCCAAACACTATTTTTTCGACCGACCTTCAACGTACCCATGTATGCTTACCGACGCCATACTAAATAAGGCGCAGACGCGCTTTGCCAAGCACTATGCATTCAGTCGGGTACTCTAAAGTGAACAGTTCTGGTATAATATACATTTATATACAATATTGTACAATTAATGGTTATAAGGTGTCGGGGTGCTGGTCTCGCTTCGCACAGGGGTTGTGGTTGTAGTAGGAGGACTGAAATGTTGAGAGTTATAATTGAAAACCAAGAGTTGTTGTAGTTTGATCCCAAAGTTAGAAATTTTTTAGATAACTTGCCGAGAATCCGGTGGTGTGGTTTTGAAATAAGCGTATCACGCCCAGGTACCGGGCATTATGACTTTAATTGGAAGTTCTTTTTTTGAGTTTGGCAAGTGGGACCCCCATTTCGTATAGCTAGCACACGCGTGCGTCAGACAGGTAATATAAACAATGATAGTTTACATGATGACGCTAACCTTTTACTGATTGCTGCCTGGTCCAAGTAGCCAAAGAGCAGAGTTGTAAAATCGGGTGTGAAAAAATCTCTTTTCAACATGTGAAAGCAATTCCATACGTAATTTCACTCAATTAATCAAACTAAAAACTAGAAAACTGAACTTTTCAGTGTCTGGGGCAAAACCGGCTAGAATCCGGACAAAACTGTGACGGAGTTCATGTTGTCGAACAGTGAAAAACTATGCAAGCTGATCAACGACACAAAGATTGAGATTACAGGCGTCTCGCCCCTGTTGTTTGATCATACAAACCACGCGTGGAGTACAGAAAGCCCGTGAAATACACAAACGATGCGATTGCGGCCTACACTACTGCGTACGCTCGACTTCGTTTACTGGAGGCAATGAGTCGTGTTGGAGATGATCTTCTTTATGTTGGTGAGTTCAAAAGTTTGGAAAAACGGTTGGAATATAGATTTCAAAAAATTACACAGCATAAATTTTCCATTTTCAGATACCGATTCTCTCATATTCTTCAACGACGACAGCAAACGGGACAGGTTGGCTCACCTTCGTGCGGACCGGGTTGGGTTTTCGACATCGGAAATACCGGAAGGCTACCGGATAACCAAGTTTGTGAGCATGGCACCGAAAGTCTACTCATATTTGCTGGAAAACGACACCGTACATGTCAAGACTGTCTGCAAAGTCAAAGGAGTGGTTAGTTTAACTCCACCATCCCTATTGGCATGTTTTCTCATAGTTTATAAAGTGTTCAACAACCCGATTTCAGACGCTTGATTCCGAAGCGGCAAAGAATATCAACTTCCAAGTCATGGAAGACATGGTTCGTGACCTGGTTGCTGAGGAAAACTCCGGAGTTGTTGAGACTGAACGAGCCATGATTGTGAAAAAAATTGGTCAAATAACCAAACCACCAAAGTTCTCAAGAAAAGACTACAACCAGTGATGACCAAACTACGATATCTGCCTAATTTCACAACTGTGCCCTATGGCCACTTGGACCAGGAAGCAATCGAAAAAAGGGTAGCGTCATCATGTAAACTATCATTGTTTATATTTTCTGGTACCTGGGCGTGGCACGCCTATTTCGAAACCACATCACCGGATTCTAAGCAAGTTATCTAAAATTTTCCCTTCGGGATCTTCGGGATCAAACTACAAACACACTTGGTTTTCAATAGTAACTTTACAACATTTCAGTCCTACAACTACTACTACAACCCCTGTGAGGAGCGAGGCCAGTACCCCTACACCTGATGAACACTATTTGTCAAATATTGTATACGAATGTATATCATTCTTTGTAGTTCGTGCTCTGTCTGTAGACATCAATCAAGTCAGTCTAGAGCCTCGTCTTATTTAGACACCGCACATTCATACTATTCTGCATATTTTAACTAAACACATACAATCTCCCCGGTATACAAATTCCCATAACAACGCCAATGGTTTTTAAATACCCCCAACCCAACGTTTCAGTCCACAACAATTAACGTTTAATCTTTGTCACAAAGTTTGAAACTTTTACAAAAGCTATTCAGTTTTTTATTGATATTTTACACACCGTATAGGCTCGTTACTTAGTTCCAAAAATCAATCCGAATCCAACTATTTTCGTATTTTCGAGTCGTAACTGGGACATCAACATCAACAACAACAAAGTTCATGTACTGCAAATAGGAACGAATAATGGGGAAATTGCGGTAGCGATATCGCAGATGATGTGAGTTAAGGAGGTTGCGGTGGCGTCCCTCGAATTCTAGCAGTAACAGGTCCGCCGGAACATGGCCTCCGCGGTTGCTCAGGGTGAAGACCGGCGCTCCCGGGTGGTTGAGTGTAATTTTATGCCTGTAATAGGTATTTTGAATGCGAGATAAGAAAAAATTGATATTGTTTGAAGTTAACTATGGCGCCATACCATACGGAGGTATTCACACGTATAGTGTCTGCGTGTTATGTGTGAAACATTTGAAGGCGTCACATATTTCAAAACGGTTATTATGTACCAGCAGGCATACTTGAGATTCTGCAGGATAGAACAATGACTATTTTACTCAATCAATAATAAAAATAAATAGTTTCCATGAGAACGTGCTCCTACTTCAACCTCACTATTATGTTTTATCTGCTTTATCGTAAACATAATTTATGAAATGCTTTTCAAATATGCATTTAATACATCTTATTTCATCTATCTGTCATTCGTCTTTCTTTAATACGGTAAAAAGTTTTATTTTTCTCCAAATACTGTGGTAAAAACCGTGCTTTACAAGCAATAAGAAACAAATGGAATAAAATTGATATGCCTATTAAGCAAGTTGAAATGTATAATTACCTGCTGGCATAGTAGTCCATTATCGTTTCTCTCCTCAGCTGTCTGCTCCGAACGGGGACCCCGGTGATGTGCTTGCGCCAAACGGTGCTGATGTTGGAGTTGGCACTAAATACAATCATATTCTTGAAACGGCACAAAAACCGAAACGGCACTCAGTTTCACACATACGTGAACTACGGGTGAAATTTGAAGTTTCTAGTCGACGTTTTTTATTAAGAATATTTTGAGAACTGTATATGTCACTATTGTCTCTTCTGGTGGAATTTATCCGAGAGTTAAACTGTGCAGAAGGTATATTCGCTTTTTTCATGTCATACATACACGCTAGGTCACTATTTTCCGCCACAATTACACCATCATTATACAAACATCATCTTTATAACTGCATCTTCAATATAAAAAAGTTGTAAATCAGTATAAACTCAAATTGCTATAATTGCCTTATACTGTAACCATTCATTTTGATATGGAAGTTACGCGTCAGCCTGAGAAACTTGTCTGGAAAAGAGAATTCAAAGAAGCTGATTACGGTATTATACGTGGGTACCTAGCTGGTGTAGATTGGATTGGTTCGTTTTCCACAGCTTGCTCCATTGACCAAATGTACGAGATGTTTATTGCGATTTTAAACCATACCATAGAAATGTGTGTACCTATGCGTATGGTTGTAGCAAATCGCACTAATCTTCCAAGTTATTTGAGAAATATGAGTATGTATAGAGATGAACTATGGGAGCGCGCCCATTGCTCGACAAATAACACTTTGTGGCAAGAGTATACTGATTACACTCTGAAGTTCACAAAAGCGTTGAATAAGTTCAATAGATCTATTGAAAACCGAATTATCGAGAAGGGAAACTCCCAGACTGTTTATAAGTTGGTTAATTCACGTTTGAAAAGTGGAAAAACTATGCCAAGTATGAACGGACCAAACTACAAAGTTTGTGTATCAGATATTGACCGAGCAAATCTATTGGCAGATACATTTCAAAGTGTTTTTTCTACTGATAGTGCCCCTATTCCTGCGTTTGATGTTCCGAATATTGTAAAAATGGAAAACTCGATCCGGTTTGATAGAATAGAAATAGAAAAATTGTTACGTTTATGGCCCATGTCATTTTCTCAAACTCCGGACGGTATTCCATTTAAATACATCAAACATTTAACTGTTGAAATTGGTGGCCCCCTAGAATAAATTTTCAATTTAAGTCTGTGGAAAGGGGAGGTACCGGAACGATGGAAACATTCTCTGGTCACTCCTCTACCAAAGAAACCCCCATTTTCCAACCTAAGTAACTACAGACCAGTTAGCATTACGTCAATATTTGCCAGACTGTTCGAAAAAATATTAAAGCGCGTAATGATAATACATCTGAATGAGAATAATATTTTATCTCCTCATCAACACGGTTTCAAGAAAGGTAAATCTGTGGAAACACAGATGCTAGAATGTGTTAATGAATGGACCCTTTCTTTAGATAAGAAAGAATCTGTGGATGTAGTATATTTCGATTTCTCGAAAGCGTTCGACCGAGTTTCACACAGACTGTTGCTGAATAAACTTGAAAAACTTGGATTCCATTATACTATTGTATCATGGATTAAAGAATATCTGAGGAAACGCACGTTTGCCGTGAGAATTAATTCGAGTTTTTCTAGTTCACGTGAAATCACTAGTGGAGTTCCACAAGGTAGTGCTCTCTCCCCGATTCTTTTCAACATATTTACGTTTGAACTACCTAGTATTCTGACTAAATCTCCAGTTATACGCTGTAAAGTTTTTGCTGATGATACAAAAGTTTTCAAATCTTTCAGTAATGGCGAAAGTAATGAGGATTTGCAGAAATGCCTAGATAGGATGTATAAATGGTCTGTAGATTGGGGTCTTCCACTATCAGTAGAAAAAACAAGTGTCCTGCATTTAGGCACCAAAAACCCGCGTCAAACCTACGAAATGAACGGAATAAATCTCAGAAAAGTAGATCAAAATGTTCGAGATCTCGGGTTTTTGTTAAATCGAAACCTTTCATTCAAAGATCATGTGAAATATATCATCAAGTCCGCAAAGCATCGAACATACAATCTTTTCAAAGTTTTGAAAACTCGAAATGGTAATGTTTGGCTAAAAGCGTATAAAACTTATGTCCGACCAATGGTTGAATTCGGTACTACTGTGTTTAACTCAGATAGCGGGTTTGTTAAGAAACTTGAATCAGTTCAAAACGACTTCACTAGAAAGTTGTTTTTCCGTCTGGGTGGCTATACGTATTGTAAAATCCCGAGTTCTGCATTTAGAAACAGGAAACTAAACTTGGTCACTTTAGAATCTAGAAGAAATACTACAGATGTCATTATGATTCATAAAATCATAACTAGTCAGTGTGGATTGAGTGCATCAGATTTCTTTACGTTCAAACCTTCACGTACTAGAGGTTCTAGAGCGAAATTCAGTTTCCCAACTCCAAAAACTAGCCAACGTGCGAAGTTTTTCACAGTACGGGCTGGATCCAAGTACTTGAAATTGAGCAAGAAATCCAAAATACCGATGTCATTATCTGCCGCAAAAAAGCACTTTAAGTGAATGCATTTGAATAAGACTTCTACTGTGTTTTTTGTTAATCCTGTGAGATTGGCCCAAATTGTTCCCTGTGTGATTTGTTTTATCCGTATTGTCATACTGTTTACTTTCATTTACTGTGATGACCGAATGATGTTTGATTTCTGACACTTTTTTCCGCTTTTGAGTGTTTGTATCCTACTGTCATTTTTGGTTTCTCCTCTTGTATATCACATGCTTGCATGTAAATAAATCAATCAAAACCAACAACTTATTCATTGCTTGTTTTTTTTTTGATGTTTCGCTCACATTTTCCATTGATACATTCAAAAATCTATGGGACTTTCATTTCTAACTTTTTTGAGTTTGTTTCGCTGGTCTAAACATCTAACTGTTAACCTTGTACTCTTTTTAGTTACCTCACACAGAGATGTATGTCAGTTAGAGAGCGCTAGTGATAATGAAAAACACTCGAGAATAGCCCCTCTATGGAAATGTCTCTGCGTCTCTCACTTGTCGGAATGTTATACGCAAATATGATAATTGTTACCTGGAAACTAATTTGATGCTACATGGATTTAAATAGTTATGGCTCAATTTCATAAATATACATTTATTGCAGAGGATCTCTTACCAGGTGGCGAAGATACAGATATGACTAAAGTACAAACCTCATAGTAACAGTACATCAGTCAGTGGTACTGTACTGATTCAAAACCACGAGTAAACCATGGAAAACCAGTATATATGACCGGAACGTAGAAGAATATAAGGCATGATGTTGAAAACAACTATGGATATAGTGGTATCACCTGAAAAAGTATCTTTATACTTGAGTCACTAAACACCTATTTCCATTTCTGCCTACTTTGCCTGTTGCGGCTTAAACTTAAACTGGGTACATACTTTCAGCTTTAAAAATGAGTGCGGTTTCCCCTCTATCTGGTTTGGTTAGATGTTTTTGAGCTAATCTCGGGATGGTTACTCTAAGCTCAAGCGTTTAAGCAACTTTTTGCATGATTCCAAAATTTCCACCGGACTCACCATAACCAATTTTCAGGAACATAATCACTCTCCGAACGATGACTTTTTCTCTCTTCAAAATCAGTAGACAATAATAGAACGAAGTAGCAGTCGCCATAGCGTTGTTGGTCGCTAGAAACACCAGAATAGCGAAACTGAAATACAGGAATATATTTCATGATTCAAAGTGTAGATAAATTGACTTGGACACCAAAAAACCTGAGCAAAAACCAAACAGTTAGTCAAGTGACGAGAAAGTATGGAGGAGACTATATCAACAATTTACCTCGGACATAGTAGAACCAATAAAACCAGCTGAACGAGAGCAGAAACAGTTTGGTAGTGGAGTATGACCTCGAATTCGGGATACAATAGAGAATAGCAGAATATTCTCAGTTGAGTTCAGTACGTCAGTGGTATTGTACTGATCCATAACACATTTATACCATTGAAAACCAGTATATATGACCGGAGTATAGAAGAATATGATTCAGGATAGTGAAAACTACCATGAATTGAGTGGAATGTATCACCTGAAAGAAGTATAGTTATTCATGGGTCACAAAATAACTGTTTTCACTTCTGCCAAATGTTCATATTGTTCCATTTTTTCAGGCCTTAAAGAAGGACGATTTTCCATCTCTTCATCTTATTTCAATCTCAAATAGGGATTCTACCCTGTTTTCAAATTTGAATAATTCAACCATTATTCTTGTTTCAGACATACCTCAGACATAATAGAACCAATGGAACCAGCTAAAGGAGAGCAGAAACAGTTTGGTAGTAGAGTATGACATCGAATTCGAGATACAATGCAGAATATCGCCAATGAGGTCAGTACATCAGTGGTACTGTACTGATCCATAACACATTTACACCATTGGTAACCAGTATATATGACCGGGATGTAGAAAAATATGATTCATGATGTTGACAACGATCATGGTGGTGGAATATATCACCTGAAAAAAGTTGGAAAGTTATACCTGGATCACAAAACAACAGTTCTCACAACTGAGTTCTCAACTTGAACGAAATTTTCGCATGAATAAGCAAATGAACTAATAATAATTAAGACTGTCTGTGAAGTTAATTATTGATTAAGTTCAAAGTTACACCGTTTTTGCCTCCGCACCTCTACCAAAGTACTAAAATAGGCTTGAAGTCCGTAAAGTTCTAGAGTAGTATGGAACGTTGTCTTACTTGAAGTTATTTAACAGTAAATTATTTGAACTAGTAAAACTAAATTACCTTGTCTAGTAGTTGGAGAAAAGGTCGGAAACTGATAAGGAACCATATTGGTGTTTTCTTGCAGTACTTTCTTCGATACGATCCACCGAAACCTTTTACCATCACCACCCGCACTTCACATATTTCCTGAAAAATCAATAACATTCAAGCAATATGGAAAGTCTGATATGCTCTCTGAAACGGTTGATTTGCGAAACGTAAGATTCGGTGAACAATTGCGAACCTTATATTCTCGATAAACATCGTGTTCATTGGGAACAATTGAGATTTCTGGTAAAGAAATATGAAGAGAACTAACCCGATGGGGAAAACATAAATATTGTAGAGGTAAGTGTGAAGTACTTTCCAGAGATATATGATCCGGTAATGAGAATTATAGAGGGTCAAAGGTTACACCAAGATGCCACGCCTACAAGTTAATTGGGGTTTCAGTTTTGAGTAGCCCACCTGGGTGAGAATATTGGAGAAGCAATAGGTAATTAAGGATTCACCTTAAAACTCAATTATGTTCTATAGGCAAGAATATGAACCAAATTATGAGGTCCGGAACATGAGAAAGAGAAGAATTGTTGACTCCAGGAATGTGATCGAACTACAAATACAGAAAAACAAACAACAAAAGGACAGCTTTCGCCTATGCCTCTAAGGACGACGATCATGGTAACGTGAAATATGAACAGACATAATATTGTTAGTCATTTGCACAGTCACTTGAAACATGTTAAACACAGCAGAAATCAGAAACGTACAAGGACAAAGCGCGCGATTCCTCGTTAGAATGATAACCTCACGTGACTGTTCAATTTACTTCTAGTATATTCCCATGAAACTCTATGAAAAGTGCCCAACTCTTCGTTGTAGTTTGACGCGGAAGTGACCTTTTTGATCGAGGCACAGTGAAATCGATAAATGTCCATTTGTGTTCCTCAATCTCTCTGGTTGCATTCAATGGTAATCACTATGGATAACGTAGAAGTATTATTCATTTCATTCCCACTGAGACCCCTTGGCATTGTGCCAAGATTTTCGGATGACTATCCCTTAGAGCAGACAAAGTACTCTACAGACGTTTTTTGTTAACTTTGTCGTATGGGATTGAACAATCGCTTCCAGAGTTTTGCAGATTATTCAAAAAACTTCCAAAGCGGTGAAAAACATCCTAGTATTTTCGTTGGCACACTGCCAAGTCTCAGTAGGAATGACCGCGACTATACTGTTGGCGTGGAATTAACCTTTGAAAAACTTGAAAGCTGTCCAAATCATGGAATTGGACAGTTCGGAACATCAAACAACTGCTACGCTCCAAAATAAACATCATTTTCTCTGGACTGTCATTTCAAAACGACATGTGAGACCACATTCAGCGATAGTTGATCTTGTTACTTGTTTCATGACGACTTGGAGAAGCCACTTACAAACAAAGAGAAACGATTTTGTTTCAACAACGACATGCAATATACGAACATAAGTGAATATGTGCTAAAATAACTAAAAGAAGTGTTGGAATGGACTCGTATACAGTTTATCAGATGCTTAAACTGTAGAATATTGAACCGATTGATATAAGGCGGGGTCAATTAAAAAAATTTGGAAAGTCGCTGAAAACCAGGAAACGTACCAAATGGCGCTCATGGAAAAAACGGTCGACACGAGTGAGTGAATTGGCACAGAACTGGAATATTTTTCAAACGAAAGCGACTTCATGTCTGAATTGTGTGTGTTGCTTGATACTCGGGTTGTCAATAGTACAATGAGGACAAGGTTGAGTAGTGATCACTTTATTGCGAATCAACAACAGACAATGCATTCAAAAGTAACTGATTTGACATCTTTCAAACTAAAAATAGACATACGAGAAATTCCAAAGCTAAAAATTACCAGTTCGAAAAATGCTAAAAATAGACATCCAAGAAACCCCAAAGCTAAAAATTACCAGTCGACAAAATCTGAAAATAGACATCCGACAAATTCCAAAGCTAAAAATTATTGTTTGACAAATGCCAAAACATTGCTTTTTGCTTTGAAACTTGTCAAGTAATGGTGTGCCTCAATTATTAAATGTCAAAACACAAATTCTGTGTTTGGCACATGCCAAAACGGTATAACAACCTAGCAACAACATAAAAGTATTACAAAACATAGATAAAAGCTAATTACAAACATATTAAATAATGAAACAACACATATGTTCCGAAGATAATTCAATTAGGAATATGAAAAAGTAGCTAGAGCTAGTGTTATGAAAAGCGAGCTACTTGAGATGTGGTTCGCTATAAAAAAAGTTAAGCTTGAGAACATTGATAATGTTTGAGTTAGCGAAACCCAAAAGCCTATTCATGAAAAAGTGGGGGCCCAACGACTGTGAGATTTGTCTTCTGCTGTGCGCCCCTTAGACAGCTACTCTCAAATGGAGCAGATACTGCTACAAAAACCGAAAAATAATAATATACTCAAGTATAACTGTTCATCACAAACATACAAAAGTCGTAAAATATTTTTTCAAACCTGTAAACTAGAATCTACAAATCACAGCTGCGAAAGAGAGAACAACTGTTGAATAATATGAAAAGCGTAGCACTTAGAGTTGAAGTAACGACAAAAAACTGCAAACCTTTGTCCGCAACATCAGAAAATTTACAATTGACTACGTTGAGTTAACATCTGTGATTTGTAGATTCTAGTTTACAGGTTTGAAAAAATATTTTACGACTTTTGTATGTTTGTGATGAACAGTTATACTTGAGTATATTATTATTTTTCGGTTTTTGTAGCAGTAGCTGCTCCATTTGAGAGTAGCTGTCTAAGGGGCGCACAGCAGAAGACAAATCTCACAGTCGTTGGGCCCCCACTTTTTCATGAATTTTTCTCTTTTTGTATACATGCCGTAGGTATGTAGTTTGATCTGTACGGTGCAGATAAAATTGTTTTCTCAATGAACCACTTGTCAAGAATTACCATCATTCTAAAAAATATGACGTCAACATTGCAGTTCTAAAAACTTACTTCGTCTGCCCTTCCGAATCCCAGAATACGTCATATTTAGACAAAGTTTCATCGTTAATATACCATTTTTAAGATATTTTCAGCATTTGAAAATATATGTGACGTCAATTTTTTTCAAAAGTTGACGTCATCTGGCCTTCCGATTTCCAGAATACGTCATATTTAGACAAAGTTTCATCGTTAATATACCACTTTAAGATATTTTTAGCATTTGAAAATATATTTCACGTCAATTGTTTCAAAAGTTGACGTCATCTGGCCTTCTGAATTCCAGAATACGTCATATTTAGACGAAGTTTCATCGTTAATATACCATTTTTAAGATATTTTCACCATTTGAAAGTATATCTGACGTCAACTTTGCACTTTTCAAAAATGACGTCATCAGGTCTCCAGAATCCCAGAATACGTCGGTCTTAGATTGAGTTTCACCGTTAGTTGACCCTTTCTAAGATATTACCATCATTTGAAAATATATGTGACGTCAACTTTGCACTTTTCGAAAAATGACGTCATCTGGTCTCCAGAATCTTGAAGGACGTCAGAAATACAATACTTCATATTCAAACAAATTGCACGTTGGCATCATATTTCAATTTTCAAGCAAATCAGTAATTGTTTCTCTACGTTACAGTACAGTTTGAGTTATCGACCGGACAGAGAGAGTGAGAGAGCGTGCTGAATGGAGAGACGCAGACACTTTTCGAAAAACGTCTATAACTTTGATTAAAACAATTTTTTTTGCAAATTTTTTTGGTCCGCCAGGGTTTGAGTAGGTATCACATGTCTTCCACAATTTTCAACGAAATCGATTCAGTAGAAACCCTTAAACTGGGAATTTTCCCTTATCACGATTACACACTCCAAAAACGTCTATAACTTTGACAAAAACAATTTTTTCCTAATTTTTTTTTGGTCCGCCAGGGTTTGAGTAGGTATCACATGTCTTCCACAATTTTCAACGGAATCGATTCAGTAGAAATCGTTAAACTGGGAATTTTCCCTAAAAAAAAAAAAGGAGGCGCGCATTAGCCGGACCAAAGACAAATCTCGCACAGCGCTTCGCGCTGCGCGCGATTGTAAATGGGATTGCAGGTACATTTTACATTTCCAAGGCTTTTCGCTAACTCAGGTACAGAATGCTGAGAAGAGAAACTTGGTGGCTAGTAACCCACCAAAGCGCTAGTAGCGGTTCGATCGAACAAAGCTCTGCTATTACCCATTTAATTTAGTAGTGACTTCATTTTCGATAGCCGTTTAGCAAATGGATACCAAATTAATATTACCGGCTATAAAATAACTACCTCGAGTTCGCGAAAATGGAAAAAATCACAAAATGCTACTAGTTTGCCACTGAATTGCTAGCTATTTTGAACAATCCTCTACCTACCACTACAAAACAGCTTATAGCCGTTCGATCGGACGGCTACTGGTGATTAATTACTGTATATAAGAACCAGGTTAATCAACGTGTTAATCCTTATTTTTTGAGCAAAACCTCAGTTTTACAATAATTCAATCGCCCTCAACAACGGAGAAACAAAGAAATTATATCCATTCAAGCATTACTTCGATGTGGAAATAGCAAATCCGCTCCATTACAAAACAAACTTCAGAAGAATCCAATTTGCTATTTTCAATCGAATTTTAAAAAATTTCGTGAACAAAGCGTATTAATACAGATTTACGTAACTGAAAGTCAGAAACTGATTACTAATCTTAAGAGCATACCTATTACCTTGCAGAAACACAGAAAAAACCAGCATCAAAATATTAAACAAAGTGAGCTGTCCGGGCAGCGAGTGGCAGACCAGCAGCTTGGTATCCATTTGAGTGAACTTCTTTTAGGCCGGAGTAGGGAATGGGAATAGTGCTTCGTCCGTATCTGAAACAGAAACTGTATTGAACAATAATGTCTGAATCAATACACATACACATTCGTCATAACCCTACAAAACAAGAGACGCTCGGTTCGGGATCAAAATAACCTTATAATGGCGCGGAGCGCGGTTTGAGCATACATCGAAGTTTGTCCGAATAGCCGTAGAAAATAGAAAAAAAGATGCTTTTTTGCCATCATAGGTGCGATGCCAAAGTCCGCTGACCGGGGGAGACCCCGGCAAGACTCTTACCGCCTTAACAGACTGGGCGAGAGGGGACCTATACCTATAACTGTTTAACAAACTATCTAGTTATGTCATAGTGGCGCCACTGAATTGGGGAGGGACCCATACCTTACCGTAGTTTTTCGCGGGAGAGATCATTAACTCTTCAGACCCCTAACCAGGACTATCCCACCTATGTTTGGCATAAATGCGGAAAATTTTATATTTTCGATGCAAAATCATTAAATTTCACGCATTTAAGAATGAAAATGCACTCCTTATTGTCGAATAGTTCGACCTCAACCTAACTGGTGTATATATGGATTAGAGTAGTGTTTTTTACCCTATCCTAGTTTCCACGGCAATCCTCACAGAAAAATAGACGAACTGAGCATACACTGGTTAGGTTTGACTATTCGACAAAATAAGTCCGCGTTAAACTTAGAGCTTAGACCCGTGAGAGTTGATTTTGCATCAGCAATAGACAATATCGCTTGGTTTCAATTGAAGAGGAGCCCACGTTTCGATTTTCTCTGGCTAATCGAACAATTTTATTAAGGTATGGGACTGAGTGCAAACAGTTTCATTGTTTAGACCTAAGTTGATTGACACTAATACTTATGGAGCATGCTGCATGTACTCAACTCAACTAATTGAGACTATCAGCTTATACTGTTAACTCGCTCCTACTACTACACTACAGTAAATTGAACATATTCCGTGAGCTACCTCCCCACTGTTTTCAAAAATAATAAGCTAGAAACAGGGCTTGAAAAGCGAAGCACATTTTTTCGAACTTCAAAGTTTGTTATTGAATACAAATCAAAAACTAACACCTTGAAAAATTGCTTAACAGCCACACATTTGATAGAAACAATGAATGTCTGAGAATAACGATACAATTAGCAAATTACTATTCCCTCTTCTAATTCCAACTCGATTCTGAAGTTGTCTACTATTTCTAGGGAGGAACAAATCTAGGCATCCGCTTAATTCTAAAGTTTAGGCTAGTTTGAGTCATTTTTGAGCCGGGGGACAAGTTGTGACCCCCAAAGCGAGAACGAGATGTCCGCAAACAGCAGCAAAAGCTGCATGATGTGACGAAGCTAGAGAATTATAGAATGAAGACTCACCCTTGTTAAACTCGAACTCCATCTTGTGTTGAGCGCGTCGCAGCATCTCAGTGGTGCGGGTAATCACTCCGAAACCTTCAAGAAACACATGTAGTCATATTAAATGAATAATAAATATGAATAATTGCGTCTAAAAGAACGATTAAAAACAAAAATAACATAACTCGGTTTAAAAATTTCGCAGAAAAAAGGCTGCAGACGTGCACAGGAAAATGCAGAAAATACACGCGCACGCTACGCATTACATTTTTCGTTACACGCTATCATTAAAAAGCTGAAATTTTTCAAATTTTTTATTCTAAATGTAATTCTTTCGTGTTTATTTTGTTTATTCTATTTGTAAACGTGATATACATCAGTTTCTCGCTTTTCTCGTTAGTTCTGTGCTTGCGCAAGGATGGCTTCGATCGAAATTGGCGTCTTGTGCCATCTAGCCGTTTTTTTCCTAAAAACGGGCAACCAGAATAAGTCATTCAAAATTAAAAGTCATTAAAGTAAAAGTCATTTGAAAGTAAAAGTCATTAAGTACAGAAACAGTTGGGAATCAGAAATAAAGTTTTCGAAAATTTTCGAATTTTCCAAATCCTGACTAAAAGTGAATTAATGATATTTACTTTTGAATGACTTTTACTTTAATGACTTTTAATTTTGAATGACTTTTGCCAGGTACCCTAAAAACGGTGTGCCTATCATTATATTCGATAGCGCATGTTCATAATGCTCCGTTACCACATGCATTATTTTGTCTTAAAATAGTTTTTAGTTTTCACGTATTTTCACTTTCGTCACTAGGGTTTTCTCCTTGGTGAAAATTTAAGACGTTGGTGTTGATATTAGGAACTTTACTATATACAGGTTGTGTTTTTTCAGGTATAATTGCCAATATGAAGGCAGTGTGGGTGTTACTCAGAAAAGTGGATGGTTTTGGACTTCATTGGAGTAATCATAAGTAAGTTTTTGGTTAATCGACATTGTAGATTTCGCGATTTCATCAAAAATTCACTAATATTGGGGCTAGGATTGGAAAAGATTGAATTGAGTTTCCCGAACCAGCGAAAGCAGGTCGTTTTAGGCATGATTCATACTTTTTGCTGCCGGATCGAGCGTTTGTTGACAAAGTCGGCAGCAAAATGTTGCGAACTTCTGCAGTTTTTTCAGCGAGCAGACTGCACATGACGTCACTAGTTTATTGTATTACGAAAAACATCTAAAAGGGCTGAAAGTCATACTTTTTATATAATCAGATAAAATCTTTGCTCGAAATTTGCATTTTTATCTGTCGGAATTTGACTCTTGTTCTTGTGTAGTTGAATATAGGATGTCGTATTGGATATTCACCCTGTATAGTTCGGAGAGATCGCTGACACCAGAACAAAAACATGTAATGTGTAACCACCAAAATGGTCAAAAATCTCAAAAATAACATGTTTTCCCATTTGAATCGTTCTCGTACAAAATGCACGTATTCTTTCGAGCAGGTTAAGACACAACAAGTAGTGTTACTAGGGTGATAGTAATAATGACTCATATATAATATATATATATTCATTTTACAGGCGAGAGGAAGGGTAGGCGTCGCTCGTTTGGATCAAGTTTGGATGGCCACGACACATTGTGACGCTTTGGAAATATTGTGAGTTTTCAACACTAATGGTTTTCTTTTGAGTATTCAGGGTTCTTTAGGTAAAACAGTTCAATGTCACATAGTGAAACTTAAAAGCTCAAATGAACGTCCGTCACCTGAAAAAAAAGGACAAAATGATTCTGATTCCGCAATCCGCACAACTGAATTTGTCTCTCGTTTTAAACAGTTTTTGCAGGGCAAAATTAGCATCAGTCAGCGCGATTTCAAATTTCAACGAAGTGTCCTACCTGTGGTTCAGTTAACCATAACTGAAGTACTGAGTATTGTTTTGAATTTGGCCCAAGTGTGGTTGAAATGTGCAGATGCACAACATTCTGAGTGTAAGAAGCTCGTGACCCTCGGAATTCCCCTGATTTGCCCGTACGTGACGTCGGGCGACTTTGTGGTGTTTGGGTAATCAAACCATAAAACTGGGTGAAATGGAAAATAAAGTTTTCACTGGTAAATTTGACTTTTGTTGAAGTAAGGGTAGTTCGCAATATCGAAATAGAATTTTCGATTTCATTGAAAACGGGTGGGTTCAATGGAGCAACCAACAAAGTTGCTCTTCAGAAGCTAGTAGTTTTAGTTCACTAAAATTGCTCAGCCACAAAAACAGGCACTTTTCTCTTCGATAAGTTTTGTTTTTTCTATAATCAAGGATGAGTTGTTTTTTTGTATTCGAATAGAAAATCACGTTTCTTCTTAATAGTCACACAGTACACTGATCTTGTACTACCAGATAGCGGTCAAAATTCCTTTTCTCAGCGTACAATAACCTATTTCAAGCTGAGAAAACGCCCTTTACCGAATGCAATTTGTTTATAAACTCTCACGGTTAAAATGTTTCTAAAATCTGAGAAACGGTAAAAGTGTGAAGGAAATTGTAAAGTATGAAGTAGCTCTAATTGGTACTTTTCTTTTTATCGAATAACTTTCCAGATGTCTGTCATGTTGGGTTCGTTCTCGGAAAGCGTCGGAATCAATAAGAAGAAAACTGGAGGAGGTTCTAGGATTCCCAAGACCCGGTCCCAAAGTGCCCCTTGCCCCTATGTCGTCTGGATTCGCTTCTGTTTGTTTGGTTCAATATTCCGTTGGTCATGTTTTGTAACGTGTGAATTTTCATACAATAGACCAATTTATTTCGAACAGACGCGCAGATTTGCGTTTGATAGTTTTGTCGTTCAGTATACACTTTTTAAAACACGCGAATCCATTCTCAAGTGCAAATGAATCTATTCTTCACTGGCAAAATAGTATTATCAGTGTTAAAATGCGGGTAATTCGCTTTATTTTGAAGTCTTTTTACGTTTCGTACTGTAAAAACTACGGTTGTGAAATGTTCCAAATCGTAATTTCGGTTTTGCAATATGTCAAATTGATATTTTTTCGTTTTGGAACATTTCAAATATCTATTAAGCTTTTGGAATATTTCAATTGCATCAACTTTTGGAGTGTGTCTAGAAAGGTTTTAAAATCTAGAGATTTGAAACATTTTAGATTAGTTTTTAGGGTCAGATTTATGTTAAATCTTTGCTTTTCTTATTGAAACATTCCATAATGTCTTTCTTATCGGAAAAGGTTGAAAGCAAGTAGTTGTTTGTATGCTGTCATTTGAAATATAAATTTTTGACACATTTGAAATCATTACTTTTCCGTTTGGAAAATTTTCAAATAGCAATATATCTGTTTGAAATGTATCAGATGTATGTTATTCTTGTAGTAAATGTTTTCTACTTTGATCAGTTTGTCTGTTTGTCACAATGTGGTAATAAATGTTGCTCACAAATGTGTTTGTTTTTTATGTTCAAAATTATGGTTTCGGCTTTACAAATCTTCCATAGTTGCAAGCGGGTGGCAATTGCAGAGACAGAAAACTACCACCGGGTCCGAGTGATTTTGGGCGATACGGCCTCCTCATTTGGCACAAAACAGCGATATTTTTCACGAAGTACCAAAATACAGAAAATTTGGCACGTTTCCTGGTTTTCGGCGACTTTCCAGATTTTTTTAATTGATCCCGCCTTATATGATCTAGCTACGAAATGTCATGTCCACCTGAACAACTCAATTCAACCCCATCATAGTTCTTTCTTATCACTTTTTCATATGAAAAACAAACTATTCCCCATTTCCTGCAATTTTGCCACGGTAGACAGATAGCTGATATGGACTGCCAAATCACGCTGCTGTTGCGAGTTCCGTAAACGAATACCAACTTTCCGTATTTTTCCACGTCGTTTTGTCCAAAAAGGGGTAACAACTGCCGAACCCCTAAATCTAGCTACAACATAAATATGCTTCAAAAGTTCGCAGGATGTGTTTATTTCAGACAGGTATTAAAAAACGGCCAAAATGTCGATTTAAAACGACATTTGTCGTTTTTTAGCGACATTGAAAAAGTTGGCCAGTTATAAACATTTTTGGCCGAATCATTTACAGAATCGTCAAAAAGACCCATTTTACTCCTCGAGCAAGTTTCAGTTCAACCAAATTTCACGAATCGAAAACCGATTTGTGGATAAATCTCGATAGAAAAATAGTGTTCCGGAAACGTTCACATCTGAACATCATTTTAACGATTTTTATCGCCAAAATAAGAAAAAAATGACCGAAATCACGACGAGCCATAACTTTTTCAGTTACTCAATTTTCTGCAAACCGCCATCAACTGATTTGATGAACAACTGAGAGAGAGTTTCCGGGAATCGAACTACGTTGAGCCGAGATATATAGTCGTCGCCAACGGAAAGGCGGGAGGGTACTGTATATCTCACTTTCCGCTGTGTACGCAAACATGTCTTTGATTCAAAAGCCTGCCTGTCATGTGCTCCAATAGCGCAGGGGTTAGCGCCCTGCTACGAATCTTTTGCTCCCAGGTTCGACTCCGGCGAGACGCAGAAACTTATGAATTTGGCACTCACTATAGGATCTGGGACCCTCACCGTAAAACTCACCCCCACTTACGTGAGTCACTTCATAAGGGGAAATGTCACCAATCCATGACGATACTTTAAAACGCTATAACTCTGTAAAAAATAAGGGTCCCCAATGCTTCATATCCCACTATCCAAAAACATCCGGAATACGAAAACTTAATTTTAATATATTTTTCTGAAACTATAAACTTGACCTTCTCTAGGTCCAATAAACCCAACCTGTGAATTTTGACCCAAAGTTCAGATTCTCTTTTTTCTTCAGAAGCCAAAGCCGTGTTTTAGTTTGAGCAGATTCCTGAATTCGAGATTATATACTAAATGTCGATTGAATAGTCACGTAAGTAAGCATTCTAATGAGGGATCGTGCACTTTGTCATTGCACGTTTCTGATTTTCTGCTGTGTTTAACATGTTTCACGTGATTGTGCAACTAACTAACTAACTAACTAACAGTTTATTCGTATTTCAAGTTTTGACACACGGAAAATAATAATTTGATTTCTATCTTTACTTCTAGGGCATAATTGAGTGCATTTATCCATTGAATTCAATCCAATTTCTCATCCAATTACCTATTGGTCCCACTGCTTTTTCAATATAATTACCCAGGTGTGCTGCTCAGAACAGAAACCCCAATTAACTCATGGGCGTGGCATCTTGGTGTAACCTTTAACCCTCTACAATTCTCATTACCGGATCAGACATCTCTGGAAAGTACTACGTAGGGTTGTTAATCAATTCCAAAAATCAAGTCAATTCCAATTCCAATTCTTTTTCGTTTCTCAAAAACCACTCAATTCCAATCCCAATTCTTTTTCCATTCTCGAAAACCACTCAATTCCAATTCCAATTCTTTTGCAATTCGCAAAACCACTCAATTCCAATTCCAATTCTTTTAGATTTTCAAAAACTGCTCAATTCCAATTCCAATTCCGATCAATTCCTCGAAATCTCAGATTCTCAATTCCAATTCCATTGGAATTGATTGGAATTGATTGGAATTGATTAGAATTGACTGTATTTCCAACTTAGTGTCAGTTTTTTTCTTCAAAAAACGAAGTTAAACAATGTTCACTTTGGTTCCGTTGAACGAGAGACATAAGGAACAATGGTAATTTGATAATGAACAAGGAAAAACTGCATGGAATTGTAAATCGATTCTGAATCAATTCTAAGCGAAAATCAAATCAATTCCAATTCCAATTCCAGTTGTTATAATATACGAAAGAATTGGAATTGCAATTCCAGAAATTTTTTGACATACAAAAGAATTGGAATTGCAATTCCAACCATTTTCGACATACAAAAGAATTGGAATTGCAATTCCAATTCTTTTCGACAGACAAAAAGAATTGGAATTGCAATTCTTTTGGGTGATTATCTCAATTCTATCAATTCCAATTCCAATTCCAATTCCAATTCTAACAACCCTAGTACTACGTACTTACTTCTACAGTATTTATGTTCGAACTATCAGGTTAGTTTGCTCCATATTTCTCCAAAACACATCTCAATTGTTCTCAAAAACACGTTGTTTTATCTAGAACATAAAGTTAGCAATCATTGACCGAATCTCGGTTGTGATCAGCGTATAGCGATCAAACTACAAACCTGTTATATCATAGCGAAGTGACCGTGTATTTTACAGCACCCATATTTCTCCTGTGTTCAGTTAACACATTTGAACTCAAGTACATCCTGCTGTGTTTGTAGTTTGCTCCTGATCATTTTGTCCGAAGATGGAATTATGTATCGAGTGCAAACTACAACTGTCAATCCATGTCAATCCCCATTCCAACTGATTTCAGGAACGAAATGGTTACAACGGTCTCTGAATTGATTCCTTGCTTCGCGGAACGGTTGAATGAGAAGATTTAAGACAACTCCTCACGGTCAAAGTCAGATAACATATTGGAGAAGAAACGGATACCGTTTACGAAGAGTGCTACTGTACATTGATACATCTGAGCGCGGCACCAGTTTTCGTCCAGACACCTCTTTATTCTGGTTCGATTGGCCTACCTCACCATTATATCTACCGTAAAACCTCAACAACACTTCACAAGGAGATCGCAGAGGTTTTCAACGAAGAATACTTTTTGAGAATGCTCCAATGGCAGAAAAGGACCAAGTTCGATGGAGTAGTACAACTCAGGTAACGTTTGGCTCGTTCATGTTCTATGAAATGTAACTTATGATGCTAAAATGAAATTGAGTCGTTTAATCATACAGGAAAACTTTGGTATAGTTGAAGTTGTTATATTTTGACCTGATTTTAGCGTAACAAAGTAAATAAATAGTAGCGGAAAATAAAAAAAACGGACAGTTTTGAGAACTGTAACTCATACATAACTATACTTCTTTCAGATGATATATTTCACTACATCCGTGGTCGTCCAATGGTCTACTTGTAGTTATGACACGTGAATTCCACTGATGTACTGGACTCAATTGAGAATAATCTGTTATTCTCTATTGTATCCCGAATTCGATGTCATACTCGACTACCAAACTGTTTCTGCTCTCTTTCAGCTGGTTCTATTGGTTCTATTATGTCCGAGGTAAATTGTTGATACATTTTCGTTCATAAATTTTCGTCTCTTGACTAACTGTTTTTGGATTTCATCTCAGGTCGTTTTGGTATCTCTATCTATTCATTCATACTTTGAATAACAAAGTATATTCCTATATACCTTTGTTTCAGTTTCGCTATTTTGGTGTTTCTGACGACCAACAACGTTATGACGACTGCCATTTCGTTCTATCATCGTCTACTGGTTATAATGGACAAAAAAGTGATTGGTTACGGTGAGTCCCATTGACAGTTCGAAAATATGCGTCTAGAAAAAAGTGGAAAAAAAGCTAGAGCTAGAGCGAGATTTCCCACCGAACGAGGGAGAAAAACCGCACTCATTCTGTAGGGATAACTGTAGCAACATAAAAAAAACGAAGCAGGTCTTTGACCAATTAGGATTACCTTTGTTAGTTCATTTGGAGCAAGAGATAACACAGTGGATAAAAATATAGTTTTTCACCGTCTCCAATCAATACCCATGTTTTTCAGGGCCAACCAACTGACTACAAACCAGTGACAGCTTCTTCAACACCAGCAATCAGTGATCACAACAAATGTTTGTATATAACGAATCAACAAGAAATCAGTCAATAAAAATTTTCAGTCTCTGCTTGTGGTTTCTGACAAAACAGAGTTAACGAATAGATGCACTTGAAAAACTTTTCGTAAAGGGTTTATCAATGCCGATGCAATAACTCCTTTGAAGATATTTCCCAAGTAGCGCAGCTGGTATAGTAGCTGAAAAGTTCATAAACTTCTGTGTCTGGCCGGAATCGAACTTGCGATCAAAATATTCGTAGCTGAGCGCTAACCACTGCGCTATAAGAGCACATACCAGCGGGAAGTGATTTATACAGTACCCCTCCGCCTTTCCGCTGGCAACGACTACATCGCGCCTGCCCTTCGCCTAGCCGCCCCCCGCTCGAGGGCCAACCAACCATTTCCAAGCCAGTTACAGCTTCTTTGACCAACAACAAGTGATCATGACAACCCTAGTTTGTACATTTCGAAAAATCATACGACATAGTTTTCCAATGAAGACTTGTTTATACTGTAGTCTAATCGACAATCCATAAAGCAGTACTCCTTTCTCGTAAAAACTTTCCGAGAGCGTAAATCGAACCGAATTCGAGTTAGAGAAGGCTTTAATACGCTCTCGGGAGAGCTCACTTGTTATGCATTTCAATCAACAACAAAAAGACAATATCATAGCTACATCTCTGTTGACAAAAGTGTTTGCCTCGTGCTGACCAGAACGCAAATTGTAATTTCGGATCGATGAAGGTTGGACTGGCCTTTTACTTTGATCTCAAAACGTACAGGTTACTCACGAATTTCCACCCAAAGCCAACCTACCGACTCCATACCAGTAACAGCTTCTTCTGGGACCATAGGCTTCTTCTGGGACCATAGTTAATTACAAATCCGCGTCTGGTCGGACCTGTATTGCAACAATTCTAGAGACAGTGCGGGCACCGGAGAGTCAGACGACAAGAGAAAAAAAAATCAATATCTATGACAGCCACGCTGTATAAGCAGTAGTTCACTGATTTGAAACGACGCTTGTTCTGAGTTTAAACGCAAACTTCAAGAAAAAATTTCAAGTTCGGGTTTCATTTGAACTGGGAAAGACCACGGGTGTGAGGTTCGCTTCATCTGAAGCAGCATACGGGGAACGCCTTTCAGTTCCATTGTGTGAGTAGTTTTTTCCAATTGATTTTAAGTCAAATCTCGCGAATCACGGTGAGATAAAACTAGAACAAGTCTTTGGAAACCAAATAACGACCAGTAATATTTAATGATGTATGGAATATTCCGAAGTTGGCAGAAAGAGAACTACCCAATTCCGGTGAAATAAATGGAAAACAACCGAAAACAATCAAAGTTATTTTCCGAACCGATATTCTCACATGATCTGATAATGATAAGAACGTGATATTTGACAGACAAATCAGAAGATTGAAAAGATAAATGTTGATCAGAAATATAATTCACTTGTACAAGGGAAAAGATTGAGACATATAATCATTTTCATACCCAGTTAGCCATTGAAAACTGTTGTGTGTAGACACACTATTCTATTCCGTTTACCTGTTAACATGTATACTGTTTAGCATATGAGAGTGCGCGTCACGTATGAAGTGACGTGTACAGGTTTTGTGTCTATCATTGCATTGTATCGTCTATCGACTCATAAAGCGGTTCTCCTCCTCCTCTCTCTCTCTTCGGTACTCAGGTATAACAGTGTTTCATTATCTGTACATTATTGTGTATTCTAGCAACTATACAAGGTATACAACATAATTGGCGATCAGGGTAGAAAAGTAGTTCTATTAGATAGTCCAGTATCAAATCCTAGCAAGATTTTGTAGGACGTCTAGGTCAAAGTTTGTGCTACTCTTCAAGAACTGTCTAGTGTCTTGAGAGTATAGAACGATCTTTGAATTCAGAGCTGTAGAGAAAAGATTTCGCAAGACAGTCACGTGTCAAATCATAGCAAGATTTTGAAAGTCTGTTGTCGAATCTATGCAAAATCTCTGAAAGACAGTCTGGTGTCTTGAGAGTTTGAGGGTTAGCGAGATCAAACGTAGAGTGACAATTCTAGTTGTCAATACAAGAGAATTTGGTGGTCATTTCACTGAATAGAGAAGCTCACTGCAAATAATATCTGTCTGAGGTATTGATTGTGCAGAATGGCTGAGCGTATGTATGAAACTCTTGTGCAGTTGTTGCAAGGTCAACAACAACAGATGCAACAACAAGAAGAAAGGTTGAGACTTCAGGAAGACAATCAGAAAGAGCAAATAAGACAGCAAGAGGAGAGATTGAAACTTCAGCAAGAGCAGATAAACATGCAAAGAGAACAGCTCAATCTACTCCAGAATGGCATTGCAAATGCTCAAGATGATCGCAGTGGTACAAACATTGTCAGTCCAGTGACAAATGTAACGAGAATGATGACGGATCTGAATGCAAGGCTCACTACCTTTGTATTTGATCCAGAGGGTGGTCTAACATTCTCACATTGGTATGATAGATACGGTGAGGTGTTCAACATTGATGGTGCACTGTTGGATGACAAATCCAAAGTGAGACTACTTGTCGGGAAGTTGTCAAATGAGGTTTTTGATAGGTACAAAAGTCATATTTTGCCTAAAACCACTGCTGATCTGACATTCGTTGAGACAATTGAAATCTTGAAAGAGATGTTCGACGTCAAGACATCCGTGTTTACGGAACGATACAACTGTCTGAAGTTGGAAAAGAAAGAGTCAGAAGACTATATGGAGTACACTGGCCGAGTGAATGAGCAGTGTGAAAGAGCAAAGCTCCAAGAACTTGACAAAGATGGACTGAAGGCACTGTTTTGGGTGTCCGGGTTAAAGTCAAGCAGAGATGGTGACCTGAAAACGAGACTGCTCATGTTTTTGGACAGGCAGTATGCTGACAAAAAGGCAGTCACATTGAGAGACCTTTACAAAGAGTGCGATTCATGGTTGAACATCAAGCGAGAAGCTAAGATGGTCGAGAGTGTACCTCGTCATGTTAATGAGGTAAGTTCACAGGCTCGTGGTCGTGAACGAGTCAACCATGAATGCTGGAACTGTGGTATGAGCGGTCACCGAGCCAACAGTTGTCGAAAACAGAAATGGTCGTGCAAGAAATGCAAAGGCAAGGGTCATAAAGAGCAATTCTGTGAGAAGTTGTCGTCATTCAAGAACAAGACACGCTCACAGTCTCGAGGCAACCGTCAAAACAATCAGGTTGTTCTCATTGGAAAGACCGATGCAGAAGGCGTAGACGTTAACTCTGTACGCAAATACCTGGAAGTCAAAGTCAATGAATACCCTATTCAATTTCAATTGGATACTGGATCTGATATTACCTTGATGAATATCGATGAGTGGAAGAGAATGGGTAAACCTGCTTTGGAGAAATCCGATATTAATGTGCGCGACGCGAGCGGTGGCAAAACGGCCATACAAGGTAAGTTGAAATGCGATTTCAATATCCGAGGTGTTTTCGGATCGGGTTATGCATACATAACACCGAGAGCCAGTCTGATGGGACTCGAGTGGATTCAACAGAATGAATCAATGGCGCACTATCTCGATATGATGATAGTGTGCAAAGTCGAGAAAGAACTTTCGTTAGTCGATGAGTTGAAAACGAAGTTCAGTCCTGTCTTTGAGGAAGGTTTGGGTAGATGTGTGAAAGAGAAAGCCGAGTTGGTATTGCAGTCTGGTGCAAAACCTGTGTACATCAAGAAGAGACCCACTCCTCATGCAGCTGTCGAAACAGTAGAGAAGGAGTTAGACAGATTGATTGGTATGCAAGTTATTGAACCAATCACCCACAGTGAGTGGGCTGCTCCTATAGTTTGTGTGAAAAAGGCAAATGGCAAGATCAGAGTATGTGTTGATTTCTCGACTGGTCTGAACAGAGCTTTGGAAGATTGTGAATATCCGTTACCGATACCAGAAGATATTTTCGCTTCGTTGAATGGTGGTACGGTGTTCTCACAGATTGATTTCTCAGATGCTTATCTGCAAGTCGAGTTGTCAGAAGAGTCTAAGTCACTGGTGGCGATCAATACACATCGTGGATTGTTCAGATACAACAGATTACCGTTTGGTATCAAAACAGCACCAGCGATTTTCCAAAGGTTGATGCACAAAATGTGTTCCGGTCTGAAAGGAGTCACATGCTATCTTGATGACGTCATTGTCGTCGGGACAACTTTGGAAGAGCATAACGCGAACATCGAGGCATTGTTCGAACGTATCGTGGAGTACGGTTTCCGTGTACGACAAGAGAAGTGCTCATTTGCCAAGCCTGAAATTCCGTTCTTGGGATTCATTGTTGATAGGAATGGTAGAAGACCTAATCCAGAGAAGATCAAACCCATCAAGAACATGATGGAACCTGTCAATGAGAGTGAGCTAAGGTCGTTTCTTGGCATGATCACTCACTATGGAAGTTTCATTCCTAGTATGAAGTCACTTCGTGGACCTCTCGATGAGTTGATGGTCAAAGACAGAAAGTGGCAGTGGACAGAGAAACAGCAGAAGGCATTCGAAAAGTTGAAAGACATATTGTCAAGTGATCTGAATCTAACGCACTACGATCCGAAGCAAACGATCATAGTGGCTGCAGATGCGTGTGATTATGGCATTGGTGCAGTGATCTGTCATAAGTTCGCTGATGGTTCGGAAAAACCTATATGTCATGCAGCAAGATCGTTGACTACGGCTGAGAAGAACTATTCTCAGATTGAGAAAGAAGCCTTGGGACTGATATTCGCTGTGAAAAAGTTCCACAAATACATATTTGGACGGAAGTTCAAACTGTTGACCGATCACAAACCATTGTTGGCAATCTTTGGTAGCAAGAAAGGTGTTCCTGTTCATTCAGCGAACAGACTGATGCGTTGGGCAACGTTGTTGCTGGGATATGATTTCGAGATCAGTTACGTGAATACGAACGATTTTGGTCAAGCTGATGCATTGTCCAGAATGATTCAGAGATATCCCACAACTGAAGAAGATGTTGTCGTAGCTGCCGTCGAGACAGAAGTGCGAGCTGTGTTCTCTGACAAAATCAGAAAACTTCCGGTCACTGCGGAAGATATCTATGTCAGTACCAAGCGAGATCCTCTTCTGAGAAAGATTGTCAAATGTGTTCGAGAAAACAAATGGCCGAAGGTTATTTCTGAAGAGATGCAACCGTATCACAGAAAGAAAGATACGTTGTCAGTGGTCAAAGATTGTCTCATGACCGAAGACAGAGTTGTAGTTCCGGAGGAACTCAGACAAAGAGTCTTGAAGGAAATTCATGTCGGTCATCCTGGCATTTGCAGAATGAAAAGTCTTGCACGCAGCATAGTGTATTGGCCCAACCTTGACAATGATTGTGAATTGTTGGTCAAGAAGTGTGAAGCTTGTCAGGTGCATGGAAAAACCTTGGTGAAGGTTCCCTCGAAGACATGGCCAGTACCCGAGCGTGTATGGCAGCGAATTCATATTGACTTTGCTGGTCCGATGGACGGAGTTTTCTACTTCGTGATAGTAGATGCTCTCAGCAAGTGGCCAGAAATCATGACCTTGAAGAACATAACAGCAAGAAACACAGTCAAGGTGTTGTTGAGCTTGTTTGCGAGATTTGGTATGCCAGAAACCATTGTCAGTGATAATGGAACTCAGTTCACATCTGAAGAGTTCAAGGTCATGTGCGAAGAAAACGGCATTGAACATGTCCGTACTGCACCGTATCATCCCCAGTCAAATGGTCAAGCAGAACGATTTGTTGACACGTTGAAGAGAACGCTCAGAAAGTTAAAAGGGGAGGAACCGGCGACAGAAACTATGCTCAATACGTTTCTATTGCAGTATAGATCCACACCGAGTAGAGTACTCGAGAACAAGTCGCCAGCCGAAGTGTTCCTTGGACGAAAGCTCAAAACGTCATTGAGTTTGCTCGTTCCTAGAATCGATCCAGTCAGAGTGGAAACCGATTCTCAGCTCAGAACCGAACAACAATTCAATAGAAAACATGGTGCAAAGTCTAGAACGTACCACGAAGGTGATCATGTTATGGTCAAGGTTTACAGAAACCTAAATTGGACGTGGAAACGTGGAGAGGTAATTGGACAAATGGGTGTTGTCAATTACAAGGTTCTAGTTGATGGTGTAAGTATGATGAGACATGCTAATCAGATTAAATCTGTGGAAGAGAGCGAAATTGTCCAGTCGGAGAATGAAGCTCGTTGGCTAGATATCATGCTGGACACGTTCGAAGTCAGTAAAGCGAACGATGTACCAGAAGATGGAAATGATTTCCATCGCGACATTGATCGCGTCATTGATGAGCCACCGGCGCTGTTCCAACCCAGAAGATCCGGAAGAAGACGTCGTCCAGTGGTCCGCTATGATCCGTCCAGCTGAAGCTGTCTACAGCCGATTCTTATTTATGTAGTTTACATCTCCTCGTAGTTTAGTTCTAAAAAAGGGAGGTGTTGTGTGTAGACACACTATTCTATTCCGTTTACCTGTTAACATGTATACTGTTTAGCATATGAGAGTGCGCGTCACGTATGAAGTGACGTGTACAGGTTTTGTGTCTATCATTGCATTGTATCGTCTATCGACTCATAAAGCGGTTCTCCTCCTCCTCTCTCTCTCTTCGGTACTCAGGTATAACAGTGTTTCATTATCTGTACATTATTGTGTATTCTAGCAACTATACAAGTCCAGGTATACAACAAAAACAATACACTGTTCGTTCGTTACAACATCAGAATGTCATTAAAAGACCAACTATTGAAGTATTCAAATCAGTTTTTCAGTTACGAAAAATGTTCAAGAACCACTGTCGTGGAAGTATGCGAATTCCTTTGAAAGCTATATTGCAAACTATGGGGAAAACAAACGAAAAGATAACAATCCAATCAATAAAGTGAAATACAGAGCTTTGATCGTAATAGAACAAGCGCAATCGATAAAGAATATGCCCAGAAAAGGAGCAATAATGTATACAAGTCTGTAACGACCGATCGATTTGCAAGTTATGATGTTGAGTTATGAGGTTGAGTTGAGTCTGTACATCAAAATTGAGAAACGTGAACATTTTCTAGTTTCTCTACATTATTTACGTGACCATAATGATCGTCTTCAGAAGCAGATTGTGTCCTGTTTTTCTGTGTTTGTAGTTTGATCACATTCCTGATGTCCACAAATCTCCTGTTTTTCATGCTCTGATACACAGAACACCTTAATGTGGTTCATAATCTTACATCTAGAACTTAATTGATTTTTGAGGTGATTCCCCAATTACCTATTGGCTTATTGCCTTTCCAATATTCTCACCCAGGTGTGCTACTCAAAACTGAAACCCCAATCAACTCGTAGGCGTGGCATCTTAGTGTATCCTTCAACCCTATGTGATTCTCATTACCGGGTCATACATCTCTGGAAAGTACTAGATATTCAATTCTACAGTATTTATGCTGTATACTATCAGGTTAGTTTCTTCCATTTAAAGGTGTCTCAATTGTTCATCATGAACACGATTTTCATCGAGAAGGTTTGCATTAGCTCACCAAATCTGAGGTTTTCTGACTAAAAAACTTGTTAGCCATATTCATCATATTGATTTTTTTAAAGCCAATCAAACGTTTGAAAAATAACATCAGACTTTCCATCTTGCTTGAATGGTATTGACTTTTCAGGAAACGTTTGAAGTGCGGTTGTCGATGGTAAAAAGCTTCGGTGGATCGTATCAAAAAAAGTACTGCAAGGAAACACCAGTATTCCAGTATGGTTCCCGATCAGTTTTCGACCCTTTCTTCAATCACTGGACAAGGTAATTTAGTTTTATTAGTACAATATAATTAACTTAAAATAAACTTAACTAAGGTGAAGTTTTATTATCTAGAACTTTACGGGCTTCAAACCTATTTTCGTACTTTGGTAGAAGTGCGGAGGCCAAAATGGCGTAACTTTGAACTCAATCAATAACTAACTTTAGATAGTATTTATCCTCGTTTTTCATTGGACACAATTGATTGATTGCGTCATTTTGTTTTCTACTTTTTTCCTACTCAAACTTTTCGATCATCGTGCGCAGCGCGGAGCGCTGCGCAGATTAGTTTTTGTTCAGAGGTCTGCAGACATTCAAAAACAGTTTATTACCATTTTCTTCAAAGTACGTCGACAATTTTCCTAGATATTTGCATGAATCACTGAAGGGCAACACGTCTACAAGACACTGAGTTCACGTTCCGAGTAAAATTAATTGAGAGAAGTAAGAGGGCCAAACGTCTCGCAAAAATGGCTTCCGTGCTCGGAGGCGGAGGCGGAGGCGGCGGCGGCGACAAAAGTGTCCGCCTCCTCAAATCGCGGCAAAGTTTCGCTCAAAATTAACTTATTCCGAAACTTCTTACATTGTTGAAAAGCTATACAAAAGTTGAGGTATACGTATTTTCCAGGTATGTTTGAAATTTGAATATTACGTGTGAGAGGGCCAAAAATAGTCTCGCGAAAAATCATGGATAGACCGGTTTCGTGAAAATAAGAATAAAAGAAGAGTTTAACGGGTAGTAGAAAGATTTTTTTCAATGAAGAACTCATGACAGGCGGGTACAGCTTGGTTTTCACTCCTATTCACATGCCTGATTGGCGGATTGGATAAAAGCTCTATTCACGCACGGCGAACGAAGGTTCGATTCCTGCCTGGAGCACAAAAGTTGCTCTCACTTGAACAAGGTTATAACTACGCCAATTGTTCTGAACTACGGCGCCGTTAAAAACTTCAATAGAACCTCATAACATTCCTTGTTTAGCTTAATGTTCAAAAATATCATTTTTATCAAAAATGACCGTTACTTCGTAACTATAGAAAAACAGTTCAATTAGTATAAAAACGGGTGTTAAGAAAGTAAAGATTAGTTTTGAATGAGAAGTGTGCAAAAATATGAAATAAGCCCAATAAAAATATTTTGAGGAAAAGGGTAATCTCGATTTTCTTGAGAAAAAAAAACAGAGTATAAGCTAGATCATTGTGAGTCGCAGTCGGAAGTTTTCTTTTCGGTAACAAAAAACTCGGTATCCATTGCTTCTTTAAAACTTTAAACCGAGCGAGATTAGCCTCTTCCTCAAAATATTTTTATTGGACTTCTTTCATATTTCTTGCACACTTCTCATCCGAAACTAATCTTTACTTTCTTAACACCCGTTTTTTAAACTAATTCATCTAGTTTTCAGTGAATCATAGTTCCTCGGTGGTTCCTGTTTTTGATGTTACCCTTGAGAAGTGCATGCGTCCAAGAAGATCTCGTCCGCGTTAGAAGAATATATTATCTTCCGTGACTGGACAATGTGATTGAGTTTTATTAGTTTCATTATTAACCGAGTTGAAGTTTCATTATCTAGAACTTTACGGGCTTCAAACCTATTTTCGTACTTTGGTGGAGGCGCGGAGGTCAAAACGGTGTCACTTTGAACTTAATCAATAACTTACTTTAGATAGTATTTATTATTTATAGTTCATCCAGTTATTCGTGTTATAACTTTGTTCTAGTTAACTTTTTTTTATTTGACCTGATTCTAGCAAAGCAAAGTAAACGAGTAGTAATGAGACATGAAAAACGGACAGATGTGAGAACTGTCATACTCCACTACCAAACTGTTTCTGCTCTCCTCCAGCTTGTTCTATTGGTTCTATTATGTCCGAGGTGTGTCTAAAACTGGAATAATGGTTGAGTTATCCTGACTTGAAAACACGGTAGAATCCCTAGTTGAGATTGAAATGAGACTATGCATTGGGTTTACATTGGGTTTTCTAAAGCCTGATATAAATGGTACGATATGGCAGATGTGAAAACAGTCATTTTGTGACCCATACATAACGACACTTTTTTCAGGTGATGCATTTCACCACATCCATGGTCATTTTCAACAACATGAATCATATATACATATATTTCTATATTCCGGTCATATATACAGGTTTTCAACGGTACTTGCGAACGTCAGTAGAATACCACTGATGTTCTGGCCTCGTTCGTGAATATTCTGCTTTTCTCTATTTGGTCCGGAATTCGATGCTACCAAACTGTTTCTGCTCTCCTTCAGCTGGTTCTATTGGTTCTATTGTGTCCGAGGTAATTTGTTGATATTGAGAGGCAAAACGATGCAGTACAATAAACCCAGCTTTTTCTCATAAGAGACAGGAAATTTTACATCGTCCATAAATCACACCATTTGAAACCGAACATTTATAGAATGGTTCTTATCTCTATCAAAAATCTGATTCAACGAAACAGCAACCTGCCAACTGCACTACTCATCGACTATATCATCGCAACATTCGGACATGGAAGCTTGTACCACGCGAACACTGGCCTCAGGATTTCAGGAACCATGGATCGGTGAGTATACTAGTATCAAACTGAATAGTCGCGTGAAATTAGCCATTAAATACAAATTTGTGCAGTTTTTATAGGGCGGGTAAGCTCCCTCTGGAGTTGATTGAAGTGGACGTCACGGTTGGAGCTTGAGCCATTTGATTTTCGAATTTATGTATTCATGTATATGTATTTTGTTGTTGTACTCACCTGGATAAAAATAGTATGGTTCAAAATATGTTATGAAGGAAAACAATTGAAATTGGATTTGAATTGATTTTTGGAACTGAGTAACAAGCTCATACGGTATGTAAAATAACAGGGAAAAGCTGGATAGTTTTTGTAAAAGGTTCCAACTTTGTGAAAGAGAATACCCGGTACAAAAAAGTTGGAAATCAGCGGTAGAAATTGCGATACCGGTGTCATACATGTTGCTAGAGCGTAAAAAGCGGTGACCGACGAGATGATGATTTTTGTAAAGGAAAATTGACGTTCTAACGAAAGTTTTTGGGCAAAACTGTTGCATCGCTTGAAAAGTCTGGTTTTCTCGGTTGTGGTTTTCACTGTGATTTAGAGAAAAAAGTTTTCTGCTATCAAAACACTAGTTTTTCGACCGACCTTTAACGTACCCAAACCCATGTATGCTTACCGAAACCATACTAAATACGGCGCAGACGCGCCTTGCCAAGCACTATGCATTCAGTCGGGAATAATAATTGAAAAGCAAGAGTTGTTGTAGTTTGATCCCAAAGTTAGAAATTTTTTAGATAACTTGCCGAGAATCCGGTGGTTTGGTTTCGTAATAGGCGTACCCCGCCCATGTACCGGGCATTCATTATGGCTTTAATTGGAAGTTCTTTTTTGAGTTTGGCAAGTGGGTCCCCCCTTTCGTATAGCTAGCACACGCGGGCGTCAGACAGGTAATATAAACAATGATAGTTCACATGATGACGCTAACCTTTCATCGATTGCTTCCTGGTCCATCGTAGTTTGGTAATCACCGGTTGTAGTCTTTTCTTCAGAACTTTGGTGGTTATTTGACCGAGTTTTTGATTGGAAGTTCTTTTTTGAGTTTGGCAAGTGGGACCTCCATTTCGTATAGCTAGCACACGCGTGCCTCAGACAGGTAATATAAACAATGATAGTTTACACGATAAAGCAATTCCGTACGTAATTTCACTCAAGTGATCAAACTACAAACCATAAAACTGAACTTTTCAGTGTCTGGGGCAAAGCCGGCCAAAATCCGGACCAAACTGTGACGGAGTTCATGCTTTCGAACAGTGATGACTATTCCTCAGAGCAGACAAAGTACTCTACAGACGTTTTTTGTTAAGCATACGGTGAACGCTTTTCAGTTCCATTATGTGAGTAGTTTGTTAGTCAAATCTCGCAAATCACGGTGAGATTAAACGAAAACAAGATTTTCGAAACAAAACAACTACCAGTAATATTTAATGAACTATTGAAGTATTCAAATCGGCTTGCCTGTTAGAAAAGAATTCAAGAACCACTGAGGTCAAAGAATGCGTTAAAATCAGTCCTTTGAAAGCTATATGGCAAACTAAGGGAAGAACCAAAGAGACGATAAAAATCCAATCAACAAAGTGAAATAGACAGCACTGATCGTAATGGAACAAGCGCAATCGATAAAGAATATGCACAGAAAAGAAGCAGTAATGTATGCAAGTCTGTAACGACCGATCGATTTGCAAGTAATCAGGGCCTGAAGATGGAGGAGAAGTGGTCCACTTCCGAATAGAAGGTATTCGAACGATGGGGGACCTTGGATGAACTGAAATATGAGGAATAAACTTTTTTCATTCTCAATCGCTCTGTCTCCTCATGGAATTTTCACCTATCCACTGAGAAGAGTGAAACTTTCCAGCTCGAACCACAAAAAAAGAGTGGAAGTGAAATGTTTTCGTGAAGATGCAGTTTTCCATCTGCTCTAATATAAATGAAACCTACACCACTCACGCTTTACACCCTACAGTAACTGTTTTGATAGAAAACTATGTGATTTATAGTTCAATAAAGTGATTTAAGCTTGTACATCGTACATGGTGAAGTTGAATCAAAAAGAAACAGGATCAAACTACAAACACAGTGGGATGAAACTCCATATAACGTATATACTGTCTCCGGATTGAGTTAAAATTTCTGTTGAAACATGCGTTCATCTGTAATAGTAACCGAAGATATGCGACTCACATTAATATGTTTGAGATACCAAGCGAGTATGGTCAATCCGGCTAGAAGAGGAATGGCAGCATGAACGAGAAACGCCTAAATCAATACTTTTTCGTCATTAGCCAGCTGAAAAAACGATAACATGGCAAATCAATAAGAATGCGGACGGCATAATACAGTCTGGATCTCTCTGAGCTGTCCAATCTTTCGTCTCTACGAAAATGGCCGACTAATTGGCTCGTTTATTTGAACTACATTCACACTCTTTCTCTTTCAACCATTAGCCTGTGTAGTTTTGTAGAGATTTATAGGCGAAACAAGCTGAATATTACTTTATATAATGAATAATTTGAAACACGTGTTCTACCATATTTACTTTATTTTGTATTGGGGGTCGCAGCAGGAATGATGTGAACCTCAGCACGTAACCCAGAACATCCCGGGACCTCCATGTCATCCTGTGTCTCTCATTCGCCTCACCATTTCGCGATGGGCGGGCGGTTTGAGAAGAGAAATAGCGTACTTCTCAAGAGACGCAGACTTGAATATAGGTGCCGATATTTTCTAGCAATCATACCTCCCAAATTGTCGTCCGCATCTTTTTCATGGCCTTAATGGCAGTCCTATTCCGACTGGACAGCAGTCGCTTCGCTTCCCAGCTCACGAAGATGGCGTAGAGAGATACGATCACGGGGCTAGCCGCTGTGACACCTGAATGTCAACTGATTTACTGACTATGACAAATTTCGGGGGACTAGGCCGTGAATAATCTCGTACCAAGTTATGCGGTTACGAACTTTGGGCCAAGTATCCCCCTAAGTCCCATTTTCTCAAAACAAAACTTGTAAATCTTTTCTTTTTCTGTCTCTCAATGAAGGTTGAGAAATCATATGCATTTAGATGATTTCTTTCACTAGTTTTCAGTTGTTCATTCGAAGCTCTTACTTATGTTTTTGCCGCACAGAATACTCAACAAATTGTGTGCTGTCCTGATTCTCCAATTCAGGACCGTGAAAACACAGCGGAATGCAGCAAACCACACTTAAACTCTCACTCAATTGGAAGAAAGAAGAATAGAAAAAAGGGGGATAGAGAGAGAAAGAGAGAGAGAGAGAGAGAAACAACAAAGATAACGAGAGATATACGTGTAAAAAAAGTTTGCAGATCAGAAAGACGCAGAGCGTGTCATTTAATCAACGACCTTTCTAACCTCCATGAAATCACATCAAAATTCAAGACAGAAATTAGCAAGTTTCTGAGTTTCCTAGGGGAACTTTGGCAGCCTGCCATTAGAACTTCATCAACCGCTCAAAATAATTCTAGACAAAATAATGTCAGTAGCAAGTTGCAGAGCTAAAATAGCATGGAGGCCGAAGTTGTGCTTGTAATTTGCTTCGGTCACTTCTCGATGATTATATGGGGGAGAATGCGGAACTCACCCATTACAATTTGTCCTCTCGGCGTGGTTAATTTGTACCCAATATACTTGTACTTCTTAGGGTTGAGAGTGAATTCTGTCCAGTCCTCGAAAAGCATCAAAAGTACCTTAAAATATATAATTACCGCTGAAATTCATAATATGATGGTTTATTCGCGACTGAACACGTCATATACCACATAATATCTGAGATAGGACGCTTCGATCGACTTAATGGAGAGAAAATTTAAAAAAGTCACTTCGTCACGCGCACATAGTACCATGGTTATTCTAATTCTTCCTGAGACCTTGGCAGATAGCCAATAAAATTTTGAATGATTTTCATACAGAGATGGCTTCCGGTGAAAAGTATCATCGTTCACCATCCGTAGCAAGAATGCTAACTATTTTCTCAATCTTTTTGCATTAATCTTACTTTGTTGAAAGAAAAAAACTTTGTTTTTCGGGTCGTGGTCAAATATAAAAAAAATTTAACAGTGCTCGACGATAGTGAGAGAACCAAACAATTTGTACGCTAATGACTAGATGAACATTTTGAGCGGACTCACCGTAACCACTAGAGAAGGCACTGAACAGATTGCCAGAAACATCAACACCTTAATGACGGTGATTTTCCTGCCCATCAAAAGCATTCGACGTTCATAGAGCGAAACAGCAGTCGTCACCACGTTATTGGTCGTTAAAAACACCAGAAAAGCGAAGCTGTAACATAACAAATGAAATAGGGTTTTGTTAACAGTGAAGATAGACAACAAGTATCGAGGTCAAAAATAATCTCGAAATATAGAGAAGGCGAATATTTGAACGAGATGTTTTCTAGTTATTTCCTTTTTAAAAGTTCAACAAAAACGCCGGTCTACTGACGACTGAGCGAGAACAGAGCAAGTAAAACATGTTTTGGGAGTAAATGTCGAAATCAAGAATTCGTCTCCCAAATTCCGACGAAGGGATGTAACTGAAATGTTCTCTATATCTACTGGTTCGACTGTACTCACGACAACACTTGGAAAGTGGAGCCAAAGTAGTAGGCCAGACCATCGAATGCCACGCCGAAATATCCATCAACAAACACTGTTCTGAAACATTGGTCCGTAGTAAGGCGATAGTTGGAGAGAACCGGGAATGTCGCCTGTTACTCAAGGGATACTCTTTTCTTTGGTTGTTTCGTGAATCAGCCGAAACTCATACAGTTATAGTCAGTGAGCCTTTTCATTGAGACAGACTGCCCGCACCGGTCTAGGCCAGGTAAACGTTAAAAGAAAAAAGGTACTTTCTGTTTTTTTGTGTCTGATACTCTTTGAATCTGCCCAGTATGTGAGTTGTATGAAAGGTGTGATTAAATTGAAATATAAATAATGGCATTCCTTCCCAGAAAATGACGCAAGATCAACCAAAACCTACGGTAGAAAGATGTGGTTATCGTTAAGATACGCCGGGACAATTCATGTTTGACACGAATTGAATCTGCATAGGATACTTGCACTTTCTGGAGCCAAGTATAACACGGAAAAAGCCAAACTTTCTTCAAGGTTTATAGTTCGTTCTATTCAGTGGCTCATTTTGTTTTAGTTCAATCGCGGCTTTTGGACTGCATCGAAAAAATATGACGTGTATCGAAATAAACCACAACGAAGAGTTTGAGCAATTTACCTTGGACACAGAACGAGCCATAGAAGCAGTTGAACAACGGCGAGAGTAGTTTGGTAGAGCATTAGAGCATAGGATCCGCGAGAAACAAGGCATGGGTCGCTGGTGACCACCCTAATCAATCGAATATTTGCCAAAGCGGCCAGAACAGCCACAAAACACATGTATACCGAGTAGTCTCCCAAGCCAATCATCCTCCTGTGAGATTCTGGAACACGAATCTTTTTAGCGAACAAAAGAAAAGCCCAGCTACGTCATAGAGACTTGAACGAATTGGAAAAAAAGAATAGCACAGGCATGGTACGTTTCGCCTCTGCCCCAGAGTACTTCAATAATTATTCTTGAGGCATTCTCAGGGATAGGAAATCCAATATGTCTGTTCGAATCATTGAAACATGAAGAGAAATCATTGGAGAAGAGAAACTGAAGGAAACATGCATAACATTCTGACAATGAAAGCCTAAAATACAAACATCTAAAAACACGAAAGTCAATCTGTAGACGGAACATAAAGCAGCAAACAGAAAACAAATTTTTAAAATGAACCTCCTCTCATTTGTTTTGGTTGTGTCTCAGACCATTGTGCTCCTCTGACCTATGTTTGTCTTAAACTGTTGTGTACTTTGTAGTCTGATTAACGCTCACTCATAACTTCTAATTCAGTTACATTTCTTCTACTACTTCTTGTTTTGTACAATTTTTATTATAAGAATGAACATCGTCAGAGAAAAGTGCGAGATAATCAAAAGGAGAAATAGAGAGACGGATAGAGAATAGAGATCGAGAGAGAGAAGCGAAAAGAAAAAAGAATGTAGTAAGTTCCGGATCGACCTCAGAACAAGTTCATCATCTTTTTTGACGCATACTCAGTGAGGTAAGGAGGGGAAAACAAATGTGTTTTGTTGGAGTTTAGAACAAAAGAAAAAATAAGAACGCTAAAGAAAACTGGAAATGAATGCCTTAAATACTAAAATCGAGAACAAAAAAAAAGAAATAATAATAAAAACGGAACAAAGCAATGAAGGAAAAACCAATTGTTAGAACATGAACTTCTTCTGATTTGTGCGGTTGGGGCGTCTGACTATTGTGTGCCGCTGACCTATGTTTGTCTCAAACTGCATTGTACTTTGTAGTCTGATCAACGCTCACTTGTGGGTAAATTGGAAATTAAACCTACAATTCGTTTTTTTTCATAGAATCTTGCAATAATTCAGTTGCATTACTTCTACTATATTTTGTTCTGTACCATTTTGATTATTATATAACATCGTAATGAGAAAGAGTACAATATAAGCAACAGGAGAAATAGAGAGACGGATAAAGTATAGAGATAGATTGAGAGAATAAAATAATAAAAGCAAGAAAGAGAGAGAGAGAGGCTGAATAACATAAAGCACGAGATAGTGAGTCCAAATTGACATAACTTGAATGATGAAAGTTGAATGTACCCTGAGAGATGGAGGAACACGAATGGTCAACTATCCATCTCATGGTGCGCCGAAACGAAAAGGGGACGTGCCCAGGTCCAGGGCTTTCGTAGAAACTACCCGGTCTTTGTAGTTTGATCTCTGTGCAAACCATGGTTAGCGATGTCTGTATGTCTGCACTGAGTCTCAGTAGTATCAACAAATTAGCAACTTGCGTATGTACTAGTTTTTATTTTTCTTTATTTCCTCAAATATCAGTTCATATGGTTTAAATTCGTAACTCTTTGTTTGTCCATCACTATACTGATAAAGTTTATTATTATTATGTTGATGGTGAGTGGTCTATTCTGTGGTTCTAGCTCAAATAGCCGGGTAAGCCATTTGAGTAAGCAGTTTATTCATCAAACTTTAGTTTATTCATCAAACTCTGGTTACGTTTACGGTAATATCATAACATTTGTGCCTAGTCTTGAGCGAGTTTGTCAGTTTCTCACAGGAGATAGTCGACACCATTCCTACTGAGACCACAGTACACATTCGAGGTTTTCAATGTCAGGTTTCTCATCTAAATATTGACTTTGCCCGAGAAGTTTTGGAGCAATCATTGAGATTGGGAAGCAGAATCAAGTGCAAACAACTTTACTTCTCGACAAAATGTAGGTCATCCCAACGCATTTTGTAATCTTACTGTCGTTTTCAAAGGAGGTATAACATAGGCATTGCTATACCCTTCATCGAAATTTTACCCATTCGTTAAACTTGTTGGGTCAAAAACCATGAGCAAAGACATACAATGTTTACTGACTGATTTCATGTTGATTCGTTAGATACAAACAATTGTTGTGATCAATGATTGTTGGTGTTGAAGAAGCTGTCACTTGCTTGGAAGAGAGTTGGTTGGTCCTGGAAAACATAAGTATTGATTGGAGATGGTGAAAAATCTTACTATCCATTCGTGTTAACTCGTGCTCTCTCTCTCCCTCTCTCTTTCTCTCTCTCTCTCTCTCTCTCTCGCTCTCTCTATTTGGTTGGATTTTTGTGAGAAAATCTCAGGATGTTCACGCTAATCTCAAGCATCTTCTCTACTATATCTTTTTTCTAGACGCCTGCTCCCAAACTGTCAACGGGACTCACCGTAACCAATCAGTAGGACAGCCAGAAACATAATCACTCCCAAAAGGTGAGTTTTTGCCCATTATAACCAGTAGACGATGATAGAACGGAACGGCAGTCGTCATAACGTTGTTGGTCGCTAGAAACACCAGAATAGCGAAACTGAAACATAAATATTTGGTTATTCAAATTATAGAGAAATGAATAAGAAAAAAAAACCAAAAAACCCGAGCAAAAACCAAAAACGGTTAGTCAAGTTGCGAGAAAGTATGGAGGAGACTAAATCAACAATTTACCTCGGACATAATACAACCAATAGAACCAGCTGGAGGAGAGCAGACACAGTTAGTTGAATATAACATCGAATTCGGGATGAAATAAAGAATGGCAGAATATTCGCGAACGATGTCAGTACGTCAATGGCATTGTACTGATTCTTCACCGCAAATACACTACTGGTAACCAGTATATATGACCGGAGTATGGAAGAATATGATTCATGTTGTTAAAAACTACCATGGATGTAGTGATTTCATCTGGAAAAAAGTATCGTTATACATGGGTCACTAAACAACTCTTCCCATATCAGCCAATTTTTCGGCCAACTTAACAAGCAACCGGGTCGATATAAACCAAACATCAAGCTGGTTGCTCTTGAGAAGAAAACTCGGTTGCCTTAAGAAAGCAACCAAAATGCGACCGTATTGTCTTTTAAAACCAATCAACCTTTTTCAGCTCTCAAAATGAGTGAAATTTCCCTCTCACTCGTTTGGTGAGATGTTTTCGAGCGAATCTCGGAATGGTTACTCTGAGCTCAAGCGTTCATTGAAGTAACTTCTTGCATGGTTCCAAAATTTCCACCGGACTCACCATAACCAATTTTCAGAAACATGATCACTATCCAAACGGCGACTTTTCCTCTTTTCATAACCAGTAGTCGTCATAACGTTGTTGGTCGTCAGGCTCATCAAAAAAGCAAAACTGAAATATAGGAATATATTTCGTGATTCAAAGTGTAGATAAATGAGTTAGGAAACAAAAACAACCCGAGCGAAAACCAGAAACGGTTAGTCAAGTGGCGAGAATGTGTGAAGGAGACTATATTATGAATAGAAAGAAGTATGAAGCAATGTGTTATGCGTAATAAGTTAGTATAATAAGAAAAAGTTACTCTTAACTATTGACTTTGTGAAATTTCCTGCCTCTTATGAGAAAAAGCTGGAATTATTGTATTGCATCGTTGTGCCTCTGAATATCAACAATTTACCTCGGACACAATATAACCAATAGAACCAGCTGGAGGAGAGCAGAAACAGTTTGGTAGTGGAGTATGACATCGAATTCGGGATAAAATAGAGAATAGCAGAATATTCTCAGTTGAGGTCAGTACATCAGTGGTACTGTACTGATTCAAAACGCATTTACACCATTGAAAACCAGTATATATGACCGGAATGTAGAAGAATATGATTCATGATGTTAACAACGATCATGGATTTGGTGGAATGTAACACCTGAAAAAAAGTTGGAAAGTTATACCTAAATCACAGAACAATTGTTCTCACAACTGAGTTCTGAACTTGAACGAAGTTTTCGCATGAATAACCAAATGAATTAATAATAATTAGGACTATCTGTGAAGTTAATTATTGATTATGTTCAAAGTTACACCGTTTTGGTCTCCGCACCTCCACCAATGTACGAAAATAGGCTTGAAGCCCGTAAATTTCTAGATAATAAAACTTCTACTTGGTTAAGTTTATTTCAAGTTAATTATATTGTACTAAGAAAACTAAATTACCTTGTCCAGTGATTGAAGAAAGGGTCGGAAACTGTACGGGAACCAAGCTGGTATTTCTTTTCGATACGATCAACCGAAGCCTTTCACCATCACCACCCGCACTTCACATATTTTCTGAAAAAGTCAGTACCATGCAAGCGTAGTGGGAAGTGTGATATTCTCTATCAAACGGTTGATTTCCTTGAAGAAATCAATAACACGAATATGGGTAAAACATTCTCTTTTTAGTCCGAAACGTATAATGCGTACTATTGCTACACAACTGCTCGAACTATTGTTCACAAACACAGCAGAATACAATTGAGAGATCGAATGTGGTAACTAAATACAGCCAGAATATTTGTTCCAAGGAATACACGCTCGCTTCGCTACGTTGAACAGGTTTGTAGTTTGATCGCGAAGTGCTGATTACAGCAAAGATTCGGTGAACAATTGCGAACCTTATATTCTCGATAAACATCGTGTTCATTAGGAACAATTGAGATTTCTGGTAAAGAAATATGAAGAAAACTAACCTGATGGGGAGAACATAATATTGTAGAGGTAAGTATGTAGTACTTTCCAGAGATGTATGATCCGCTAATGGGAATTATATAGGGTCAAAGGTTACACCAAGATGCCACGCATACGAGTTAATTGGGGTTTCAGTTTTGAGTAGCACACCTGGGTGAGAATATTGGAAAGGCGATAGGTAATTGGGGATTTACCTTGAACCTCAATTATGTTCCAGAGGTGAGAATATGAACCAAATTATGAGGTCCGGAACATGAGAAATAGAAGAATTGTTGACTTCAGGAATGTGATCGGAACAAACACAGAAGAACAAACTACAAAATAACAGCTTTCGCCTATGCCTCTAAGGACGATGATTAGGGTAACGTGAAATATGAACAGACATAATATTGTTAGAGTTATTTGCACTGTCACTTGAAACATGTTAAACACAGCAGAAATCAGAAACGTGAAAAGACAAAGCGCGCGATTCCTCGTTAGAATGATAACCTCACGTGACTGTTCAATTTGCTTCTAGTATATTCCCATGAAACTCTATGAAAAGTGCCCAACTCTTCGTTGTAGTTTGACGCGAAAGTAACCTTTTTGATCGAGGCACAGTGAAATCGATAAATGTCCATTTGTGTTCCTCAGTCTCTCTGGTTGCATTCAATGGTCATCACTATGGATAACGTAGAAATATTATTCATTTCATTCCCACTGAAACCCCTTGGCATTGTGCCAAGATTTTCGGATGACTATTCCTTAGAGCAGACAAAGTAATCTACAGACGTTTTTTGTTAACATTGTCGTATGGGATTGAACAGTCGCTTCCAGAGCATTGCAGACTATTGAAAAAACCTCCAAAGCGGTGAAAAACATCCTAGAATATTCGTTGGCACACTGCCAAGTCTCAGTAGGAATGACCGGGACTATACTGTTGGCGTAGATTTACCCTTTAAAAAACTTGAGTGCTGTCAAAATCATGGAAATGGACAGTTCGGAACATCAGACAATGCTACGTTCGAGAATAAACATCATTTTCTCTGGACTGTCATTTCAAAACGACATTTGAGACCACATTCAGCAATAATCGAACTTGTTACTTGTTCTATGACGACTTGGAGAAGCCACTTCCAAACTAAGTTATGAACATTTGTCAACTTATGACCGTATTTGTACGATGTCGTTTCAACAACGACATGCAATGTACGAACATAAGTAAATATATGCTGATATGACAAAAAGAAGTGTTGGAATGGACTGGTATACAGTGTATCATGTGCTTAAACTGTAGAATATTGAACCTATTGATATGATCTAGCTATGAATTGTCATGTCCACCTGAACTACTCAATTCAATCCTATCATAATTCTTTCTTATCACTTTATCTTGGGAAAAACAAACTATTTACCCATTCCCTGCAATTTCGCCACGGTAGACAGATAGCTGATATGGACCGCCAAATCACGCTGCTGTTGCGAGTTCCGTAAACGGATACCAACTTTCCGTATTTTTTCACGTCGTTTTGTCCAAAAAAGAAGTAACAGCTGCCGAGCCCCTGAATCTGGCTCCAACAGAAATATGCTTCAAAACTTCGCAGGATGTGTTTATTTCAGACAGGTTTCCTTCCAAACATCGAAGCTCAAAAACAAACCACGTAAACCCAAAATGAACTTTTCGATTTTGCGTTTATAAAACCAACCGACCTGTATTAAAAAACGGCCAATATGTCGATTTAAAACGACATTTGGTCGTTTTTTAGCGACATTGAAAAAGTTGGCCAGTTATAAACATTTTCAGCCGAATTATTTACAGAATCGTTTTGAATGATTATTAACCATTTACAAATTCAATCAAGCCATCGGTAACATCAACTTTCATGGCGTTACTTATGTTTTGCAGGGCCAACCAACTTACTCCAAGCCAGTGACTGCTTCTTTGACCAACAATCGATGATTATGACAACACTTGTTTGTACATTACGAAACATTACAAAGATTTTTTAAAAGAAATTCTTTCACGTTGCAGCTTTTTTTGTTCGCGAGTTTCTCTGTTCTAGTTGAGAGGTTTGAATCTGTTAGTTCGACGTAACTGCCACTGGATCCTGTTTTATAGTTGTCGCCAACGGAAAGGCGGGAGGGTACTGTATATCTCGGTTCCTGCTGTGTACGCACACATGTATTCGATTCCGAAGCTCGCCGGTTATGTGCTGCAATAGCGCAGTGGTTTGCGCCCTGCTACAAAACTTTTGCTTGCAAGTTCGATTCCGACAATAGACAGAAATTGATAAATTTGGCATTCACTATAGTAGGAGTGGGAAAGACTACTTGTTAGGCGATTAGGCGCGATTACGTCAAATCAGCTACATACGGTGTACGCTGCCCTATACCTTTATGTTTGTACTTTAATCAGTTTGATCCCGTAGATTCCCGGTCAAAAATTGTGAATTACGGCGAGACCGACCCACAAAAGAGTCTTAACAATCAAATAGACCATTTCATTTTCCTTCCAGTTTCTCTTTACAAACATACATGTATAAAATGAAATTTCATTGCAATAATTACAAACACATCATATCAACAAGGAATCATGCGGTTCCCGACATTCTGCAAAACTGGATAACGACGAGGTACAGACTTCACAGCTCCGAGCAGTTCCAGAGGAATCCCCTGACCTCCTGGCAGATGGTACAGAGACATCTGGGGATACTGGAGTTGAAGATGTCGTCTGAAAATCGGTGAAATGATAATTTGTATTAGTTGTTATGTTGCTAGTAGAAGTAAGTGTATAGATTACACCAACGAAATTTGGAGGAAATCCAAAAACGCCAACATACCAAACTTCCAGACCAAACATTCGAAATATTTTCAAGTGTGCGATTCCCCCTCTCTCGTTCGGTGAGATGTTTTTGAGTCAATCTCGGGATGGTTACTCTATACTCGAGCGTCTTTTCAGGCATTTTCTTCTAGGGTAGACCAATCTTTCTGAACGTTTCAAGCGGACTTACCGTAACCAATAAGTAGGACAGCATAAAAATTGCCAGAAACAGGATTACTCTCCAAACGGTGACTTTTCCACCCTCTATAACCAGTAGACGATGATAGAACGAAATGGCAGTCGTCATAACGTTGTTGGTCGCCAGACCCAGCAGAACGACAAAACTAAAATTTAGGAATATATTTCGTTTTTCATAGAATATGGAAAAAGATTTGGATTTGGACACCAAAACAACCCGACCAAAACCAAAAACGGTTAGTCAAGTGAGGAGAAAGTGTGGAGGAGACTATATCAACAATTTACTTCGGACACAAGAGAACGAGAAGAACCAGCTGAACGAGAGCAGAAACAGTTTGGTAGTCGAGTATGACATCGAGATCGGGATAGAATAGAGAATAGCAGAACAATCGCAATTGAGGTCAGTACATCGGTGGTATTCACATGTCATAACCACAAGTACACCATTGGACGACCACGGATGTAGTGAAATATATCATCTGAAAGAAGTATAGTTATGTATGAGTTACAGTTCTCACAAATGTCCGTTTTTTTTATTTTCCGCTACTATTTGTTTACTTTGCTACGCTAAAATCAGGGCAAAATATAAGAACTTCAACTATACCATAGTTTTCCTGTATGATTAAACGACTCAATTTCATTTTAAAATCATAAGTTACATTTCATAGAACATGAACGAGCCAAACGTTACCTGAGTTGTACTACTCCATCGAATTCGGTCCTTTTCTGGCATTGGAGCATTCTTAGAAAGTTGTTGATGTTTCACGGTAGATATGATGGTGAGGTAGGCCAATCGAACCAGAATGAAGAGGTGTCTGGACGAAAACTGGTGTCTCGCTCAGATGTATCAATGTACAGTAGCACTCTTCGTAAACGGTATACGTTTCTTCCCCAATATGTTATCTGACTTTGACCGTGAGAAATTGTCTTAAATCTTCTCATTCAACCGTTCCGAGAAGCAAGGAATCAATTCAGAGACCGTTGTCACCATTTCGTTCCTGAAATCAGTTGGAATGGGGATTGACATGGATTGACAGTTGTAGTTTGCACTCGATACATAATTCCATCTTCGAACAAAATAAGCATCAGCAAACTACAAACACAGTAGGATGTACTTGAGTTCAATTGTGTTAACTGAACACAGGAGAAAGATGTGTCCTATGAAATACACGGTCGCTTCGCTATGATATAACAGGTTTGTAGTTTGATCGCGCTGATCACAACCGGGATTCGGTCAATGATTGCTAACTTACGCTGATCACAACCGGGATTCGGTCAATGATTGCTAACTTTATGTTCTAGATGAAACAACGTGTTTTTGAAAACAATTGAGATGTGTTTTGGAGAAATATCGAGCAAACTAACCCGATAGTTCGAACATAAATATTGTAGAAGTAAGTACGTAGTACTTTCCAGAGATGTCTGATCCGGTAATGAGAATTATAGAGGGTTAAAGGTTACACCAAGATGCCACGCCCATGAGTTAATTGGGGTTTCTGTTTTGAGCAGCACACCTGGGTGAGAATATTGAGAAAGCAATGGGACCAATAGGTAATTGGATGAGAAATCGGATTGGATTCAATGGATAAATAACCTCAATTATGCCCATGAACTAAAAATAGAAATCAAATTATTATTTTCCGTGTGTCAAAACTTGAAATACAAATATACTATTAGTTAGTTAGTTAGTTAGTTAGTTAGTTAGTTAGTTAGTTGTACAGTCACGTGAAACATGTTAAACACAGCAGATTCAGAAACGTGCAATGACAAAGTGCACGATACCTCATTAGAATGCTTACTTACGTGACTATTCAATCGAAATTTAGTATATAATGTCGAATTCAGGCATCTGCTCAAACTAAAACACGGCTTTGGCTTCTGAAGACTCATCAAAAAAAGAGAATCTGGAATTTTGGTCAAAATTCACAGGTTGGGTTTATTGGACCTAGAGAAGCTCAAGTTTTCAGTTTCAGAAAAATATAGTAAAGTTAAATTTTCGTATTCCGGATGTTTTTGGATAGTGGGATATGAAGCATTGAGGACCCTTATTTTTTACAGAGTTATAGCGTTTTAGAGTATCGTCATGGATTGGTGACATTTTCCCTTATGAAGTGGTCCACGTAAGTGGGGGTGAGTTTTACGGTGAGGGTCCCAGATCCTATATCTCGGCTCAACGTAGTTCGCTTCCCGGAAACTCTTTCTCAGTTGTTCATCAACTCAGTTGATGGCGCTGTGCAGAAAATTGAGTTGGTAGGTCAGAACTGAAAAACGTTATGGCTCGTCGTGATTTCTGTCATTTTTTTCTTATTTTGGCGATAAAAATCGTTAAAATGATGTTCAGATGTGAACGTTTCCGGAACACTATTTTTCTATCGAGATTCATCCACGAATCGGTTTCCGATTCGTGAAATTCGGTTGAGGGCAGACTTATGGCCGAAGTTTCAAAATGTTGTCATGGATTGGTGACGTTTTAACGTTGAAAGCAAAACTAATACGTGTTACGGTAATAGAAGAATCGGAGATAGGAGCTGAGGTTTGTTGGCTGGGTTTATCTCATACACAGAGGGTGGAACTGAAAGTTCGAGCAAATTTGGTCAAAGTTTAAGTTGAGAAACCACGGGATCAAACTACAAGCATAACGAATCTCAGAACTTTCCGGGAAAAGGGTGGTAATCCTGGTTTAAACGGAGATACCCAGCTGAAATTTGCTCGTGGAGTAAAATAGGTCTTTCTGACGATTCTGTAAATGATTTGGTCAAAAATGTTTATAACTGAGCCACTTTTTCAATGTCGCTAAAAACGACCAAATGTCGTTTTGAATTGACATTTTGGCCGTTTTTTAATACAGGTCGGTTGGTTTTATAAACGCAAAATCGAAAAGTTCATTTTGGGTTTACGTGGTTTGTTTTTGAGCCTCGATGTTTGAAAGGAAACCTGTCTGAAATAAACACATCCTGCGAAGTTTCGAAGCATATTTATGTTGGAGCTAGATTTAGGGGTTCGGCAGTTGTTATCCCTTTTTTGGACAAAACGACGTGAAAAAATACGGAAAGTTGGTTTTCGTTTACGGAACTCGCAACAGCAGCGTGATTTGGCGGTCCAAATCAGCCATCTGTCTACCGTGGCAAAATTGCAGGGAGTGGGGAATAGTTTGTTTTTCGTAAGATGAAGCGATAAGAAAGAATTATGATGGGGTTGAATTGAGTAGTTTAGGTGGACATGACAATTCATAGCTAGATCATATCAATAGGTTCAATATTCCACAGTTTAAGCACATGATAAACTGTATACGAGTCCATTCCAACACTTCTTTTTGTTATATCAGCATATATTTACTTATGTTCGTATATTGCATGTCGCTGTTGAAACAACATCGTACAAATACGGTCATAAGTTGACAAATGTGCATAACTCAGTTCAGAAGTGTCTTCTCCAAGTCGTCATTAAACGAGTAAGAAGATCAACTATCGCTAAATGTGGTCTCACATGTCGTTTTGAAATAACAGTCCAGAGAAAATGATGTTTATTAGCGTAGCAGTTGTTTGATGTTCCAAACTGTCCATTTCCATGATTTTGACCGCTCTCAAGTTTTTCAAAGGTTCAATCCACGCCAACAGTATAGTCCCGGTCATTTCTACTGAGACTTGGCGGTGTGCCAACGAACATTCTAGGATGTTTTTCACCGCTTCGGAGGTTTTTTCAATAATCTGCAAAGCTCTGGAAGCGACTGTTCAATCCCATACGACAATGTTAACAAAAAACGTCTGTAGAGTACTTTGTATGCTCTAAGAAATAGTCGTCCGAAAATCTTGGCACAATGCCAAGGGGTTTCAGTGGGAATGAAATGAATAATATTTCTACGTTATCCATAGTGATGACCATTGAATGCAACCAGAGAGATTGAGGAACACAAATGGACATTTATCGATTTCACTATCTCTCGATCAAAAAGGTCACTTCCGCGTCAAACTACAACGAAGAGTTGGGCACTTCCCATAGAGTTTACTGGTAATATACTAGAAGTAAATGAAACAGTCACGTGAGGTTATCATTCTAACGAGGAATCGCGCGCTTTGTCATTTCACGTTTCTGATTTCTGCTGTGTTTAACATGTTTCAAGTGACTGTGCAAATGACTAACAATATTATGTCGGGACCATGATCATCGTCCTTAGAGGCATAGGCGAAAGCTGTTCTTTTGTTGTTTGTTCTTCTGTAATTGTAGTTCGATCACATTCTTGAAGTCAACAATTCTTCTTTTTCTCATGTTCCGGACATCATAATTTGGTTCATATTCTCACATCTGGAACATAATTGAGGTTCAAGGTAAATCCCCAATTACATATCGCCTTTCCAATATTCTCACCCAGGTGTGCTACTCAAAACAGAAACCCCAATTAACTTGTAGGCGTGGCATCTTGGTGTAACCTTTGACCCTCTATAATTCTCATTACCGGATCATACATCTCTGGAAAGTACTACATACTTGCCTCTACAATATTATGTTCTCCCCATCAGGTTAGCTTTCTTCATATTTCTTTACCAGAAATCTCAATTGTTCCTAATGAACACGATGTTTATCGAGAATATAAGGTTCGCAATTGTTCACCGAATCTTTCGTTTCGCAAATCAACCGTTTGAGAGAGCATATCAGACCCTCCATATTGCTTGAATGGTATTGGTTTTTCAGGAAATTTGTGAAGTGCGGGTGGCAATGGTAAAAGGTTTCGGTGGATCGTATCGAAGAAAGTACTGCAAGAAAACACCAGTATGGTTCCTGAACAGTTTCCGACCTTTTCTCCAATTACTGGACAAGGTAATTTAGTTTTACTAGTTCAAATAAATTACTGTTAAATAACTTCAAGTAAGACAACATTTCATACTCTAAAACTTTACGGACTTCAAGCCTATTTTCGTACTTTGGTAGAGGTGCGGAGGCCAAAACGGTGTAACTTTGAACTTAATCAATAATTACCTTCACAGATAGTCTTAATTATTATTAGTTCATTTGCTTATTCATGCGACAACTTCGTTCAGGTTGAGAACTCAGTTGTGAGAACTGTTGTTTTGTGATCCAGGTATAACTTTCCAACTTTTTTTCAGGTGATATATTCCACCACATTCATGATCGTTGTTAACATCTTGAATCATATTTTTCTACATTCCGGTCATATATACTGGTTACCAATGGTGTAAATGTGTTATGGATCAGTAGAGTACCACTGATGTACTGACCTCATTGGCGATATTCTGTATTGTATCTCGAATTCGATGTCATACTCTACTACCAAACTGTTTATGCTCTCCTTCAGCTGGTTTCATTGGTTCCATTATGTCCGAGGTATGTCTGAAACTAGAATAATGGTTGAATTATTTTGATTTAAAAACAGGGTAGAATCCCTATTTGAGATTGAAATAAGATGAAAAGATGGAAAATCGTCCTTCTTTAAGGCCTGAAAAAAATGGAACAATATGAACATTTGGCAGATGTGACAACAGTTATTTTGTGACCCATGAATAACTATACTTCTTTCAGGTGATACATTCCACTCAATTCATGGTCGTTTTTACTATCCTGAATCATATTCTTCTATATTCCGGTCATATATACTGGTTTTCAATGGTATGAATGTGTTATGGATCAGTACACTACCACTGATGTACTGGCCTCATTCGTGAATATTCTGCTATTCTCTATTGTATCCCGAATTCGATGTCATACTCCACTACCGAACTGTTTCTGCTCTTCTTCAGCTGGTTCTATTGGTTCTATTTTGTCCGAGGTAAATTGTTGATATAGTCTCCTCCATACTTTCTCGTCACTTGACTAACTGTTTGGTTTTTTCTCAGGTTTTCTTGGTGTCCAAATCAGTTTATCTACACTTTGAATCATGAAAAATATTCCTATATTTCAGTTTCGCTACTCTGGTGTTTCTAGCGACCAACAACGCTATGGCGACTGCTATTTCGTTCTATTATCGTCTACTGATTCTGAAGAGAGAAAAAGTCACCGTTCGGAGAGTGATTATGTTCCTGAAAATTGGTTATGGTGAGTCCGGTGGAAATTTTGGAATCATGCGAAAAGTTGCTTAAACGCTTGAGCTTAGAGTAACCATCCCGAGATTAGCTCAAAAACATCTAACCAAACCAGATAGAGGGGAAACCGCACTCATTTTCAAAGCTGAAAGTATGAACCCAGTTTAAGTTTAAGCCGCAACAGGCAAAGTAGGCAGAATTGGAAATAGGTGTTTAGTGACTCATGTATAACGATACTTTTTCAGATGATACCACTATATCCATAGTTGTTTTCAACATCATGACTTATATTCTTCTACGTTCCGGTCATATATACTGGTTTTCAATGGTTTACTCGTGGTTTTGAATCAGTACAGTACCACTGACTGATGTACTGTTACTATGAGGTTTGTACTTTAGTCATATCTGTATCTACGCCACTGGTAAGAGATCCTCTGCAATAAATGTATATTTATGAAATAGGGCCATAACTATTTAAATCCATGTAGCATCAAATAAGTTTCCAGGTAACAATTATCATACTTGCGTATAACATTCCGACAAGTGAGAGACGCAGAGACATTTCCATAGAGGGGCTATTCTCGAGTGTTTTCCATTATCCCTAGCGCTCTCTAACTGACATACATCTCTGTGTGAGGTAACTAAAAAGAGTACAAGGTTAACAGTTAGATGTTTAGACCAGCGAAACGAACTCAAAAAAGTTAGAAATTAAAGTCCCATAGATTTTTGAATGTATCAATGAAGAATGTGAGCGAAACATCAAAAAAAACAAGCAATGAATATGTTGTTGGTTACAGTATAAGGTTATAGCAATTTGAGTTTATACTGATTTACACCTTTCTTATATTGTATATTCAGTTATAATAATTATATTCATATAATTAGGGTATAATTGTGGCGGAAAATAGTGACCTAGCATGTATGTATGACATAAAAAAGCGAATATACCTTCTGCACAGTTTAACTCTCGGATAAATTCCACCAAAAGAGACAATAGTGACATATAAAGTTCTCAAAATTATCTTAATAAAAAACGTCGACTAGAAACTTCAAATTTCAACCGTAGTTCACGTATGTGTGAAACTGAGTGCCGTTTCGATTTTTGTGTCGTTTCAAGAATATGATTGTATTTAGTGCCAACTCCAACATCAGCACCGTTTGGCGCAAGCACATCACCGGGGTCCCCGTTCGGAGCAGACCGCTGAGGAGAGCAACGATAATGGACTATTATGCCAGCAGATAATTATACATTTCAACTTGCTTAATAGGCATATCAATTTTATTCCATTTGTTTTTGATTGCTTGTAAAACACGGTTTTTACCACAGTATTTGGAGAGAAAGAAAACTTTTTACCGTATTAAAGAAAGACGAATGACAGATAGATGAAATAAGATGTATTAAATGCATATTTGAAACGCATGTTTTGAACTATGTTTACGATAAAGCAGATAAAATATAATAGTGAGGTTGAAGTACGAGCACGTTCTCATGGAAACTATTTATTTTTATTATTGATTAAGTAAAATACCCATTGTTCTATCCTGTAGAACCTCAAGTATGCCTGCTGGTACATAGTAACCGTTTTGAAATATTTAACGCCTCCAAATGTTTCACACATAACACGCAGAAACTATACGTGTGAATACCCCCGTATGGTATGGCGCCATAGTTAACTTCAAACAATATCAATTATATTTTCTCATCTCATTCAAAATACCTATTACTGGCATAACATTACACTCAACCACCCGGGAGCGCCGGTCTTTACCCTGAGCAACCGCGGAGGCCATGTACCGGCGGAACTGTTACTGCTAACATTCGAGTGACGCCACCGCAACCTCCACAACTCACATCATCTGCGATATCGCTACCGCGATTTCCCCATTATTCGTTCCTATTTGCAGTACATGAACTTTGTTAGTGTTGATGTTGATGTCCCAGTTACGATTTGAAAATACGGAAATAATTGGATTCGGATTGATTTTTGGAACTAAGTAACAAGTCTATACGGTGTGTAAAATATCAAGAAAAAGCTGAATAGCTTTTGGAAAAGTTTCAAACTTTGTGAAAGCAATTAAACGGTAATGTTGGGTTGGTGGTATTTAAAAACCATTGGCGTTGTTATGGGAATTTGTATACCGGGAAGATTGTATGTGTTTAGTTAAAATATGCAGAATAGTATGAATGCGCGGTGCCATAATAAGACGAGGCTCTAGACTGACTTGATTGGTGTCTACAGACAGAGCACGAACTACAAAGAATGATATACATTCATATACAATAATCGACAATTGGTGTTTATCAGGTGTAGGGGTACTGGCCTCGCTTCTTACAGGGCTGGTAGTTGTAGTTGGAGGACTGAAATGTGGAGAGTTACTATTGAAAACCAAGTATTGTTGTAGTTTGATCCCAAAGTTAGAATTCATTTGGATAACTTGCCTAGAATCCGGTGGTGTGGTTTCGAAATAGGCATATCACGCCCAGGTACCGGGCATTATGACTTTAATTGGAAGTTATTTTTTGAGTTTGGAAAGTGGGTCCCCCATTTCGTATAGCTAGCACGCGCGGGCGTCAGACAGAATATAAACAATGATAGTTTACATGATGACGTTAACCTTTTATCGATTGCTTCCTGGTCCAAGTAGCCATAGGGCACAGTGAAATGGGGTTTTGTCATCACCTGTTGTAGTCTTTTCTTCAGAACTTTGGTGGCTATTTTACCGAGTTTTTTCACAATCATGGCTCGTTCAGTCGAAACAACTCCGGGGTTTTCCTCAGCAACCAGGTCACGAACCATGTCTTCCATGACTCGGAAGTTGATATTCTTTGCCGCTTCGAAATCAAGCGTTTGAAATCGGGTTGTTGAACACTGTATAAACTCAGAGAAAAAATGCCAATAGGTGTGGAGTAAAACTAACCACTCTTTTGACTCTGCAGACACCAGACAGTCTTGACATCTCCGGTGTCGTTTTCCAGCAAATATGAGTAGACTTTGGGCGCCATGCTCACAAACTTAGTTATCCGGCAGCCTTCCGGTATTTCCGAGGTCAAAAACCCAAGCCGGTCTGCTCGAAGGTCAGCTAACCTGTCCGGTTTGCGGTCATCGTTCAGGAATATGAGAGAGTCGGTATTTGAAAATGGGAAATTTTTGCTGTCTAATTTTTTGGAAACGATCTTCATTCCAACTGGTTTTTCAGACATTCGAACTTACCAACATAAAGAAGATCATCTTCAACACGACTCATTTCCTGCAGTAAACGAAGTCGAGCGTACGCAGTAGTGTAGGCCGCAATCGCAACGTTTGTGTATTCCACGTGCTTTCCGTACTCCACGCGTGGTTTGTACGAGCAAACTACAGAATCATCCAGGAGCGAGACGCCTGTAGTCTCAATCGGTGTCGTTGATCAGCTTGCATAGTTTCTCACTGTTTGAAGGCATGAACTATGTCACAGTTTTTTCCGGATTCTGGCCGGCTTTGCCCCCGAGACGGGTTTGCCCCAATTCAGTTTTATTTGTAGTTTGATCACTTGAGTGAAATTACGTATGGAACTGCTTTTACCTGTTGAGAAGGAGTTTGGCGACTGTCCACAACGGTCCGTTTTCAGCAATGTTTCCACGGACGATTCTGTAAATGATTTGGTCAAAAATGTTTATAACTGAGCCACTTTTTCAATGTCGCTAAAAACGACCAAATGTCGTTTTGAATTGACATTTTGGCCGTTTTTTAATACAGGTCGGTTGGTTTTATAAACGCAAAATCGAAAAGTTCATTTTGGGTTTACGTGGTTTGTTTTTGAGCCTCGATGTTTGAAAGGAAACCTGTCTGAAATAAACACATCCTGCGAAGTTTCGAAGCATATTTATGTTGGAGCTAGATTTAGGGGTTCGGCAGTTGTTATCCCTTTTTTGGACAAAACGACGTGAAAAAATACGGAAAGTTGGTTTTCGTTTACGGAACTCGCAACAGCAGCGTGATTTGGCGGTTCAAATCAGCCATCTGTCTACCGTGGCAAAATTGCAGGGAGTGGGGAATAGTTTGTTTTTCGTAAGATGAAGCGATAAGAAAGAATTATGATGGGGTTGAATTGAGTAGTTTAGGTGGACATGACAATTCATAGCTAGATCATATCAATAGGTTCAATATTCCACAGTTTAAGCACATGATAAACTGTATACGAGTCCATTCCAACACTTCTTTTTGTTATATCAGCATATATTTACTTATGTTCGTATATTGCATGTCGCTGTTGAAACAACATCGTACAAATACGGTCATAAGTTGACAAATGTGCATAACTCAGTTCAGAAGTGTCTTCTCCAAGTCGTCATTAAACGAGTAAGAAGATCAACTATCGCTAAATGTGGTCTCACATGTCGTTTTGAAATAACAGTCCAGAGAAAATGATGTTTATTAGCGTAGCAGTTGTTTGATGTTCCAAACTGTCCATTTCCATGATTTTGACCGCTCTCAAGTTTTTCAAAGGTTCAATCCACGCCAACAGTATAGTCCCGGTCATTTCTACTGAGACTTGGCGGTGTGCCAACGAACATTCTAGGATGTTTTTCACCGCTTCGGAGGTTTTTTCAATAATCTGCAAAGCTCTGGAAGCGACTGTTCAATCCCATACGACAATGTTAACAAAAAACGTCTGTAGAGTACTTTGTATGCTCTAAGAAATAGTCGTCCGAAAATCTTGGCACAATGCCAAGGGGTTTCAGTGGGAATGAAATGAATAATATTTCTACGTTATCCATAGTGATGACCATTGAATGCAACCAGAGAGATTGAGGAACACAAATGGACATTTATCGATTTCACTATCTCTCGATCAAAAAGGTCACTTCCGCGTCAAACTACAACGAAGAGTTGGGCACTTCCCATAGAGTTTACTGGTAATATACTAGAAGTAAATGAAACAGTCACGTGAGGTTATCATTCTAACGAGGAATCGCGCGCTTTGTCATTTCACGTTTCTGATTTCTGCTGTGTTTAACATGTTTCAAGTGACTGTGCAAATGACTAACAATATTATGTCGGGACCATGATCATCGTCCTTAGAGGCATAGGCGAAAGCTGTTCTTTTGTTGTTTGTTCTTCTGTAATTGTAGTTCGATCACATTCTTGAAGTCAACAATTCTTCTTTTTCTCATGTTCCGGACATCATAATTTGGTTCATATTCTCACATCTGGAACATAATTGAGGTTCAAGGTAAATCCCCAATTACATATCGCCTTTCCAATATTCTCACCCAGGTGTGCTACTCAAAACAGAAACCCCAATTAACTTGTAGGCGTGGCATCTTGGTGTAACCTTTGACCCTCTATAATTCTCATTACCGGATCATACATCTCTGGAAAGTACTACATACTTGCCTCTACAATATTATGTTCTCCCCATCAGGTTAGCTTTCTTCATATTTCTTTACCAGAAATCTCAATTGTTCCTAATGAACACGATGTTTATCGAGAATATAAGGTTCGCAATTGTTCACCGAATCTTTCGTTTCGCAAATCAACCGTTTGAGAGAGCATATCAGACCCTCCATATTGCTTGAATGGTATTGGTTTTTCAGGAAATTTGTGAAGTGCGGGTGGCAATGGTAAAAGGTTTCGGTGGATCGTATCGAAGAAAGTACTGCAAGAAAACACCAGTATGGTTCCTGAACAGTTTCCGACCTTTTCTCCAATTACTGGACAAGGTAATTTAGTTTTACTAGTTCAAATAAATTACTGTTAAATAACTTCAAGTAAGACAACATTTCATACTCTAAAACTTTACGGACTTCAAGCCTATTTTCGTACTTTGGTAGAGGTGCGGAGGCCAAAACGGTGTAACTTTGAACTTAATCAATAATTACCTTCACAGATAGTCTTAATTATTATTAGTTCATTTGCTTATTCATGCGACAACTTCGTTCAGGTTGAGAACTAAGTTGTGAGAACTGTTGTTTTGTGATCCAGGTATAACTTTCCAACTTTTTTTCAGGTGATATATTCCACCACATTCATGATCGTTGTTAACATCTTGAATCATATTTTTCTACATTCCGGTCATATATACTGGTTACCAATGGTGTAAATGTGTTATGGATCAGTAGAGTACCACTGATGTACTGACCTCATTGGCGATATTCTGTATTGTATCTCGAATTCGATGTCATACTCTACTACCAAACTGTTTATGCTCTCCTTCAGCTGGTTTCATTGGTTCCATTATGTCCGAGGTATGTCTGAAACTAGAATAATGGTTGAATTATTTTGATTTAAAAACAGGGTAGAATCCCTATTTGAGATTGAAATAAGATGAAAAGATGGAAAATCGTCCTTCTTTAAGGCCTGAAAAAAATGGAACAATATGAACATTTGGCAGATGTGACAACAGTTATTTTGTGACCCATGAATAACTATACTTCTTTCAGGTGATACATTCCACTCAATTCATGGTCGTTTTTACTATCCTGAATCATATTCTTCTATATTCCGGTCATATATACTGGTTTTCAATGGTATGAATGTGTTATGGATCAGTACACTACCACTGATGTACTGGCCTCATTCGTGAATATTCTGCTATTCTCTATTGTATCCCGAATTCGATGTCATACTCCACTACCGAACTGTTTCTGCTCTTCTTCAGCTGGTTCTATTGGTTCTATTTTGTCCGAGGTAAATTGTTGATATAGTCTCCTCCATACTTTCTCGTCACTTGACTAACTGTTTGGTTTTTTCTCAGGTTTTCTTGGTGTCCAAATCAGTTTATCTACACTTTGAATCATGAAAAATATTCCTATATTTCAGTTTCGCTACTCTGGTGTTTCTAGCGACCAACAACGCTATGGCGACTGCTATTTCGTTCTATTATCGTCTACTGATTCTGAAGAGAGAAAAAGTCACCGTTCGGAGAGTGATTATGTTCCTGAAAATTGGTTATGGTGAGTCCGGTGGAAATTTTGGAATCATGCGAAAAGTTGCTTAAACGCTTGAGCTTAGAGTAACCATCCCGAGATTAGCTCAAAAACATCTAACCAAACCAGATAGAGGGGAAACCGCACTCATTTTCAAAGCTGAAAGTATGAACCCAGTTTAAGTTTAAGCCGCAACAGGCAAAGTAGGCAGAATTGGAAATAGGTGTTTAGTGACTCATGTATAACGATACTTTTTCAGATGATACCACTATATCCATAGTTGTTTTCAACATCATGACTTATATTCTTCTACGTTCCGGTCATATATACTGGTTTTCAATGGTTTACTCGTGGTTTTGAATCAGTACAGTACCACTGACTGATGTACTGTTACTATGAGGTTTGTACTTTAGTCATATCTGTATCTACGCCACTGGTAAGAGATCCTCTGCAATAAATGTATATTTATGAAATAGGGCCATAACTATTTAAATCCATGTAGCATCAAATAAGTTTCCAGGTAACAATTATCATACTTGCGTATAACATTCCGACAAGTGAGAGACGCAGAGACATTTCCATAGAGGGGCTATTCTCGAGTGTTTTCCATTATCCCTAGCGCTCTCTAACTGACATACATCTCTGTGTGAGGTAACTAAAAAGAGTACAAGGTTAACAGTTAGATGTTTAGACCAGCGAAACGAACTCAAAAAAGTTAGAAATTAAAGTCCCATAGATTTTTGAATGTATCAATGAAGAATGTGAGCGAAACATCAAAAAAAACAAGCAATGAATATGTTGTTGGTTACAGTATAAGGTTATAGCAATTTGAGTTTATACTGATTTACACCTTTCTTATATTGTATATTCAGTTATAATAATTATATTCATATAATTAGGGTATAATTGTGGCGGAAAATAGTGACCTAGCATGTATGTATGACATAAAAAAGCGAATATACCTTCTGCACAGTTTAACTCTCGGATAAATTCCACCAAAAGAGACAATAGTGACATATAAAGTTCTCAAAATTATCTTAATAAAAAACGTCGACTAGAAACTTCAAATTTCAACCGTAGTTCACGTATGTGTGAAACTGAGTGCCGTTTCGATTTTTGTGTCGTTTCAAGAATATGATTGTATTTAGTGCCAACTCCAACATCAGCACCGTTTGGCGCAAGCACATCACCGGGGTCCCCGTTCGGAGCAGACCGCTGAGGAGAGCAACGATAATGGACTATTATGCCAGCAGATAATTATACATTTCAACTTGCTTAATAGGCATATCAATTTTATTCCATTTGTTTTTGATTGCTTGTAAAACACGGTTTTTACCACAGTATTTGGAGAGAAAGAAAACTTTTTACCGTATTAAAGAAAGACGAATGACAGATAGATGAAATAAGATGTATTAAATGCATATTTGAAACGCATGTTTTGAACTATGTCTACGATAAAGCAGATAAAATATAATAGTGAGGTTGAAGTACGAGCACGTTCTCATGGAAACTATTTATTTTTATTATTGATTAAGTAAAATACCCATTGTTCTATCCTGTAGAACCTCAAGTATGCCTGCTGGTACATAGTAACCGTTTTGAAATATTTAACGCCTCCAAATGTTTCACACATAACACGCAGAAACTATACGTGTGAATACCCCCGTATGGTATGGCGCCATAGTTAACTTCAAACAATATCAATTATATTTTCTCATCTCATTCAAAATACCTATTACTGGCATAACATTACACTCAACCACCCGGGAGCGCCGGTCTTTACCCTGAGCAACCGCGGAGGCCATGTACCGGCGGAACTGTTACTGCTAACATTCGAGTGACGCCACCGCAACCTCCACAACTCACATCATCTGCGATATCGCTACCGCGATTTCCCCATTATTCGTTCCTATTTGCAGTACATGAACTTTGTTAGTGTTGATGTTGATGTCCCAGTTACGATTTGAAAATACGGAAATAATTGGATTCGGATTGATTTTTGGAACTAAGTAACAAGTCTATACGGTGTGTAAAATATCAAGAAAAAGCTGAATAGCTTTTGGAAAAGTTTCAAACTTTGTGAAAGCAATTAAACGGTAATGTTGGGTTGGTGGTATTTAAAAACCATTGGCGTTGTTATGGGAATTTGTATACCGGGAAGATTGTATGTGTTTAGTTAAAATATGCAGAATAGTATGAATGCGCGGTGCCATAATAAGACGAGGCTCTAGACTGACTTGATTGGTGTCTACAGACAGAGCACGAACTACAAAGAATGATATACATTCATATACAATAATCGACAATTGGTGTTTATCAGGTGTAGGGGTACTGGCCTCGCTTCTTACAGGGCTGGTAGTTGTAGTTGGAGGACTGAAATGTGGAGAGTTACTATTGAAAACCAAGTATTGTTGTAGTTTGATCCCAAAGTTAGAATTCATTTGGATAACTTGCCTAGAATCCGGTGGTGTGGTTTCGAAATAGGCATATCACGCCCAGGTACCGGGCATTATGACTTTAATTGGAAGTTATTTTTTGAGTTTGGAAAGTGGGTCCCCCATTTCGTATAGCTAGCACGCGCGGGCGTCAGACAGAATATAAACAATGATAGTTTACATGATGACGTTAACCTTTTATCGATTGCTTCCTGGTCCAAGTAGCCATAGGGCACAGTGAAATGGGGTTTTGTCATCACCTGTTGTAGTCTTTTCTTCAGAACTTTGGTGGCTATTTTACCGAGTTTTTTCACAATCATGGCTCGTTCAGTCGAAACAACTCCGGGGTTTTCCTCAGCAACCAGGTCACGAACCATGTCTTCCATGACTCGGAAGTTGATATTCTTTGCCGCTTCGAAATCAAGCGTTTGAAATCGGGTTGTTGAACACTGTATAAACTCAGAGAAAAAATGCCAATAGGTGTGGAGTAAAACTAACCACTCTTTTGACTCTGCAGACACCAGACAGTCTTGACATCTCCGGTGTCGTTTTCCAGCAAATATGAGTAGACTTTGGGCGCCATGCTCACAAACTTAGTTATCCGGCAGCCTTCCGGTATTTCCGAGGTCAAAAACCCAAGCCGGTCTGCTCGAAGGTCAGCTAACCTGTCCGGTTTGCGGTCATCGTTCAGGAATATGAGAGAGTCGGTATTTGAAAATGGGAAATTTTTGCTGTCTAATTTTTTGGAAACGATCTTCATTCCAACTGGTTTTTCAGACATTCGAACTTACCAACATAAAGAAGATCATCTTCAACACGACTCATTTCCTGCAGTAAACGAAGTCGAGCGTACGCAGTAGTGTAGGCCGCAATCGCAACGTTTGTGTATTCCACGTGCTTTCCGTACTCCACGCGTGGTTTGTACGAGCAAACTACAGAATCATCCAGGAGCGAGACGCCTGTAGTCTCAATCGGTGTCGTTGATCAGCTTGCATAGTTTCTCACTGTTTGAAGGCATGAACTATGTCACAGTTTTTTCCGGATTCTGGCCGGCTTTGCCCCCGAGACGGGTTTGCCCCAATTCAGTTTTATTTGTAGTTTGATCACTTGAGTGAAATTACGTATGGAACTGCTTTTACCTGTTGAGAAGGAGTTTGGCGACTGTCCACAACGGTCCGTTTTCAGCAATGTTTCCACGGTCCAATTTCACGTCGACGTTCTCTTTGTGGTCTTCCAAGAACCGTACCTGAAAGATGTATATGGTTATTTCGCCGGTTTATGTAGCCAAGTTTTCGAAATTTGGAGAAAATCCAAAAACGCCAACATACCAAACTTCCAGACCAAACATTTGAAATACCTTCAGGTGTGTGCTTTCCGCTCCCTCGTTCGGTGAGATGTTTTTTAGCCAATCTCGGGATGGTTACTCTAAGCTCGAGCGCCTTTCCAGGCGGCGTAGCAATCCCCACAAAAGTTCATCAGATCACCTCATGAGCTATTAGCACGAGTTTCTCATGAGATTATATTGATTGCTATGCACTATGCTACAACATTAAGAGTTTACGAGTAGCTCATGAGGTATCTCATGAGAAACTCATATGAACTTCTCATGAGGTTGGACGGTTTACTACGCCGCCAGGCAAATTTCTTCCAGGTTAGACCAGTTTTTCTGAACATTTCGGGCGGACTCACCGTAACCACTACGTGGAGCAGCACACCGATTACCAGAAACATGACTACTTCCTCAACGGTTCCTTTTTTGTCCATTATTACCAGTAGGCGATGATAGCACGAAACGGCAGTCGTCATAACGTTGTTGGTTGCCAGACCCACCAAATTGACAGAACTGAAACATAGGAATATATTTCGTTATCCAAAGTGTAGACAAATGAGTTAGGACACCAAAACAACCCGAGCAAAAACCAAAAACGTTAGTCAAGTCTGGCGAGAATGTATGGAGGAGACTATATCGACAATTTACCTTGGACATAACAGAACCAATAGTACAGTTTGGTAGTGGAGTATGGCATCGAATTCGGGATAAAATAGATAATAGCAGTGGCATTGTACTGATTCTTAACCGCAAATACGCAACTTGGAGTATGGAAGAATATGATTTATGATGTTGAAAACTACCATGGATGTAGTGAAATATATCATCTGAAAGAAGTATAGATATGTATGAGTCACAGCTCTCACAGCTGTCCGTTTTTCATATCTCGCTACTAGTCGTTTACTTTGCTTCGCTAAAATCAGGTCAAAATAAAAGAGCGTTAACTAGAACAGTATTCTGATGTATTATTAAACGACATAATTTCGATTTACAATCATTAGTTACATTTCATACAACATGACTTACCTAATTGAAGTGGGTGCTTCTCTGCCGTTTCAAGCATTCTTTGAAAATATTCTTTTTTGAAAATCTCTGCGATCTTTTGTGGAGTGTTGTTGTGGTTTCACGGTAGATATGATGGTGAGGTAGGCCAATCGAACAAGAATGAAGAGTGCCTGCACGAAAACTGGTGCCTCGCTCAGATATATCAATGTACAGTAGCACTTTTTGTATACGGTATCCGCTTCTCCTCCAATGTGATATCTGACTTTGACCGTGAGAAGTTGTCTTATATCTTCTCATTCGACCGTTTCGAAAAGCAAGAAACAAGGAATGCAGAGACGGTTGTCACCATTTCGTTCCTGAAATTAGTCGGAATGGGGATTGACATGGATTGACAGTTGTAGTTTGCACTCGATACGTAATTGAAACTTCGAATGAAACCAGCGGGAGCAAACTACAAACACAGCAGGATGTACTTGAGTTCAAATATGTCAACTAAGAACAGGAGAAATGTATGTTCTATGGAATGCACGGTCGCTTCGCTACGTTATACAGGTTTGTAGTTCATACGCGATGCGCCGAATACAGCTGAGATTTGGTCAATAATTGCTATAGTTCCGGTCATTCTCACTGAGACCTCGGCAAAGTGCCAATGAAATTTACAGACAAGTTTTCACCATGTTAAAACTTTCGAAAACACTAAAAGTTTTTTTCGACGGCTGTTACTTTTGTTACAGTACGTTGGTAAGTTTTTTATCATAAAACCTGTGATTTCTCTAATAAATAAGCATTCGAAGTTTTTTTGGCACGCTGCCAAAGTCTCAGTGGGAATGGGGAGAACTATAACTTTATGTTCTAGATGAAACAAGGTGTTTATTATAAACAATTGAGATGTATTTTGAACAAATATGAAGAGAACTAACCTGATAATGAAAACATAAATATTGTAGAAGCAAGTACGTGGTACTTTCCAGAGATGTATGATCCGGTAATGGGAATTATATAGGGTCAAAGGTTACACCAAGATGCCACGCCTACGACTTAATTGGGGTTTCTGTTTTGAGTAGCACACCTGGGTGAGAATATTGGAGAAGCAATGGGATCAATAGGTATTTGGATGTAAAATTGGATTGGATTCAATAGGTGATTGGAATCAATTGTGCTCTAGAAGTAAAGATAGAAATCAAATTATGATGTTCTGTGTATAAAATTTGAAGTACAAATTTACTATTAGTTAGTTTCACAGTCACGTGAAACATGTTAAACACAGCCACCGTGCCAATGAGTGTTACATGCTATTTTTCATGCTTTTGAAGTTTTTCGAACAATTGCGAATCTCCGTTAGCCGTTGTTTAGTTGCATTTCTGGTTGGTGAGTTAAGTGTACAACCTGCTCATGAGTGAGAATTGATCAGACTACAAAGTACGCGGCAGTTCGCGAAAAACACAGGTCAGAGGCACACAATGGCCACACACGCATCAGACAGTTCCCTAAGAGTTGTGTATCCAAACATATTTTCTATTAGTTGCTTCATTTTTTTTCCTTTAAACTGTCCTCAGTATTGATGGTTTCTTGTCTTCTGTTCTTCTGGAATTTCATATAGCTTTCATTTTCACAGTTTTCCTCATGTTTTCCGAACTTTCTTTTCTTACACAGCTTTTTGATTGTTCTATAGTTCAAAATCATTGACTGAAAAAATTCATGCCTCGAGAAAGGTTTAAAGTGATCGTCTGCGGTCAAGGCGAAACGTACCCTTAATGTTGTTCTTGTTTCTATGAGTTTTTATAGCTGAGCTCTTCTAATTCATTGAAAAGATTTGTGTTCCAGAAACCTCAAAAAGTATGTTATACGTGCTATTGAGTTCCTATTCGATCTACATGTATGCGGTCGCTTTGATGGCTACATATGTGAATGTTAGGTTGTTGTTGCTGGTGTGCACCGTGCAATTCTACGCTCATCTCAAATTCAATATCATATTGATCTGGCAAACTGTTTCTGCCCTTTTTCAACTGATTCTATTGGGTCTACTGTGTCCAAGGTGAGCTGTTTATATGGAGTGTATACTGTTAGTCAATTGCACAATCACGTGAGACATGTTTAACACAGCACTACTCAGAAACGGGCAATAACAAAGTGCACGATGCTTCATTAGAATGCTTATTTTACGTGACTACTCAGTTTACTTCTAGTATACAAAAAATGTTCGATTTTCGAACTCGACTTCAACAATCCTAAACAATAAGCTAACTTTTAAATGAGGATTTTTCGTTTTTCTTGAAGAGCGCAAGTTAGATAGATAAATTTCCCCGCGATTGAACGAATGACATTTCACACTGCGATGTGTGGCACTACAATAGGAGAAGTATGAAAATACGAAAACGAGAGAGCATGTAGATTAATGAGGACGCAGATTAGTCCGAGACAATATACGTATTTTAGTTTGTGGCAGCTACAGAAGTGGCTGGCCAATTGGCTGGGAATTTTCTCAGTTTTCTATGTGGGTAATTATAATAAACTCTTCCAGAACATTGTACGTTGACAAGTTATTTGTTGTGTCACTCCATGGTCCGGCTCTGGTCTTCAATCCCACTTTACAAGCATGTTGGTGAGTATACTTTTCAGCTTTTCCCATGTGAGTTCGGCAGCGGATCAATGCATTTGAAGTAGTTTTCCGCTGGTTACAATTATCCGAGAAATAAAAAAGCATGATAAGGAAATCAGAGTTTCATTGGCAAACTGCCCCAAAGTGATATGTTGGAGAAAATTAACAAATTCTTGTTTGAACCCAGTTTGAACTGGCCAGAACTTGAAAATAGCTTGTCTAGTCGTGCAATTTATCTGCGATTCAATCAAATTATGGAGTGAGGCCAAATCTTTATACAGTGAAATAACGCAACCCAAACTGTATACGCTTGTTTCGAACTAATTTAACCTAACCTCATGACAAATGTTTGGGTATTGGGTGGTGGGTGACAATACTCAGACTGAGCCCCCATATGGAGTTTTCTTCTCAAGACTTGGTTTTTCTGGTTTGTGTACCATATTTATTAGTTTAGCGTACTGTCCTATATACCCTAATGCCACGATTCGAGAAATATTGTAATTCTGGTAATCATTTTCCAGTTTCGCTATTTTGATGGGCCTGGCGACGAACAACGTTATGACTATTGCCATTCTGTTCTTACATCGTTTACTGGTTATACTGGGCAAAAAAGTCACCAGTTGGGGAGTGGGAGTGTTTTTGGTAATTGGTATGCTACTCTACGTACCGGTTGCGGTGAGTCCGGTGAACATTTCGGTAAACTGGGTCTATTCTGAGAAAAAAGTTGCTCGAAAAGCACCATCCCCAGATTTTCTAACCACCGAGCAAGATAGAGAGCAAACCGCATTCATTTTGGAAGAACAACCATGGCAAATTCAAAAGAATAAAAATGTTTCTGTCGAACAAACTTTACTCTTGATATTGTACAGCTCATATAAGAAAACTTATAATATCCTGAAAACAGAGCTTTGAGAATTTTCAGAGAAATGATAGAAACGCTTTGTCTCAGCCTCCTATGTTATTTGAGAGATAGGCCATAGGTTTCGATCTTATCGCGCTGTGTTGGTTCTTTCGTTAAATCATGGTCAACTTCCGTACTTGAGAGAAAATTACAACAATTATCTGGTCGGTTTCTATGGAGAATTTTCATTTCAGATACTTTTGATGCGCACCGAGGACTGGGAAGATTGTCCACCAGAAATCCTCCAATACAACAATATAACTGAAGGAGTCAAGCTTCGTGCGTACAACACCACCACATCGAATGGAAGTTACGTGATGGGTACGTTTCGAATTTTTGCCTCTTATCGTGCGCAGCGCGGAGCGCTGTGCTGATTACTTCTTGTTCACCACTAAGCAGACGTTTCAGAAAGTTTATTGCCAGTTTCTTCGTCTATTGTGTATCACAGCAATGAAAGGGCAAAGATCCACAAGCTTAGAAATAAGGTTCGAAACGATATATTTGACAGGAGTTGGAAGGGGAAACGTTTCGCAAAAATGACTTCCGTAACGGGGCGGCTGCGGCGGCTACAGAAAATGTCCGCCTTCTTTTCCGGCACAGCTCTGCTGAGAGTGAACATCTCTTAACGATGTTCACACCGTTGAAAAGCGAAGAAAGATCTATTTCATATTCTTTATTTTTTGTTCTAGTTATTTCAGCTGTCACAATGTACAGTCCCCCAATCGTGTTCGTCTTCGCATGCGGCGTGATATTAGTAGCCTACCGACTGCTAACTAAGCTGACTATCAGTGAAGCGAATATGAAGATGCACAAGAGAATATTGCAGGTATACTCTTTTTATTTTTCCAACAAAGACTGCGAACGGTCGTTCATTATTTGTAGTTTGAACGTTGTACACTCCATGGTTATCGAATTTCGTTCCGAACGCAACGGGTTCAAACTACAAACTCATCAAGACTGTAATTTTCATTTCTACCGAGTCTTCTGCCGTATTCTTATATAACTTTTAGATAGTTTTACTTACGTGAACTTTTTTTGAATTTTTTTTTTCGCAAATGAGAGGATGAATGAGGGATTCTCTCATTCGACTCTAAACTCCTATCACGAAGGTTTTTTACAGGAATGTCTGACTTTTTTTCACAGGAAATTACAGGAAAATTCGATAGAAAACAGTCATTAGAAAGTCTGAATTTGTACTGTAGAAGTCTCAATAGGAATGATGGAGACAATAATATAGTCCCGGTTTTGCACCAACCACTACCATATTACCATTTGTGTCATCTTGCGATCATAAAAAGTTTTCGACCTCGTAAGTATACCTTCTTAATCGCAGAAAATGGGCACAAACGATTTGAAAACAGTACTGTGACTATATGAATGTGCTCCGTTTGAACCAAGCAAGACGTTTTATTGGATGTGGCGACGTTTAAACGGCATCGATCAACAAATCAATGTTCTAAATTATCTCTGTATTTCAGTTCGTTTTCATTGTACTGTCTGTTTCAGGCATTTTTTATTCAAGCCACCATTCCTTTTAGTACTGGAATAATCGTATTTGCCTGGTATTCCGTACACAAAAAAGTGAGTGGCACCGCACTGATTACGTCGAACGAACACGAAGTTGCTCACATGTAGTCAGAAGTAAAGAGTTATCGGGAACATTTTACTCACGCCCCCCCCCCCCATTTCCGTTTTAGCCGATACGATGATCTGTTACTTTCACTTCCCGGTATAAGTTGCATGGCTCGTTAAGAATCAACTAAGAGTCAGAAGGGTAAGGGCGATTATTAAAGACCTCCAGGCATGTTACTTCTTTCATTCCTGGCTGTGATTGTACGGTGGGAGGTGAAAGAAACATTTTCCCGAGTCATCTCCGAATTTTGTAGTGAGAAAAGCCGGTCTCTTGAGTTGTGGGTGAAAAATATGGACTGAATGTGTGTGAGAGTAGGGATGTCACTGACTCTCGGCAGACAAATCCCCGTTCACCCTCTATTGTATGGTTTAAGCAGAAAAGTGATGGTTCTTGTGTTGGATGGTTCCATGCAGAGAAAGAGAGAAAGAAATGGAGAGAGGAAAAAGTAAAGAGAGGAGTTTAAGACAGAGAGATAATGAGAGAGAAAGATATAGAGGGTGAAGCCTAGAAAATTGATTCTCTTCGTTCAGGTATTCCAAGACTTCCCGTGCTTTGAGTGCGTGCTTTTCGGAGTCGTCCCTCCGATTCTTGGCTTCCAGGCACTGATCCATATCACGTCGATCGATCGTTATCGACGTGAATTCAATTATTGGCTTTGTATCGGGATCGTTGTTTTCACGGCCGGAATGTCGACCGTGCTTATTTGTACAATACAATTTTGATCACGGAATCAGAACCAATACAATTCGCCATAACATCTCTCCAAATTGTTCGCTTTTCTCCGGCAGTTCTCATTCAGTTGTTCCAAACAGATTATTCGAAATCATCTTATCATCTCTGTCTTGGTCTATCAGTTGAACTTGGTTCATTCTCAGTATTTGTCTCTCGCATACTAGTAGCAATAATAATGAACACGTAAAGTTAGCTTTCTGATCGGGCACCGTGCACTGCACGTTTCTAAATTCTACTGTGTTTAACATGTTTTACGTGACTGTGCAGTGAACTTGCAGTGAACTTGTGATTATCTCTTCATCTCGCAGTGAAATTATCGACACTTCAATGATTCATCGCTATTTCTTGTTTCCTGTCGTTGCCTACCAGTTGTTCTACTCTGTTTATAGTTCTGGTCATTCCCACTGAGACTGGCAGCGTGCCAATGAGTATTCTAGGCCATTTTTCACCACTTCCGAGTTTTCCAAGAAAAGTTTGATATTCTGTTAACGATTGTTTTGTTTCATGAGAACACGAAATTCTGAAAATTTTGACACGCTGCCAATGACAACTCTCAGGGCGAATGAAACAAACTTTACATTTCCAATTGTGTACCATTCTATCTATCTATTTTATTGTATTAGCGTATTAAATCTATTCGTTCATTCATTCCATAATGTATTCGTTCATTCATTCCATAATCCATCACCTGAATAGTTATAGTAGCTGTTTGATTCTCAAGACTTTGTTGTAGTTTGGTCTGGTCGTAGTTCACGAATGAATGGGATCGAACTAAAAACACAACTGGGTAGTGCAACATACATCGTATGTATAGTTCCGGTCATTCCCACTGAGACTTGGCAGCGTGCCAATGAATATTTCAGGCTTGAATATAATGAATATGTATTTTAAAAGGTGTTGTGTTCTAACTTAAGAGAGTAAAGGAGAAGGAGATATCAGCATAGGTTACACGCTGATCTGCCGCCGGTCATCACGTTCGAAGAATAACGAATTTACTAGTGAATCGACCGGTACAGGCAACTCACCCAAGGGAAAGTGGGACAAAGTTCTTGAGTCTGAGTCCGCGCTGTCCTTCATCTTCCAGATTCATCATTCGGTTGAAGTATGGAGCGACGTTCCTGAGGACTTCATCTGGAAAACAAAAACAAGTACAATATGATTAATAATAATAATGGTTTTAATTCAACAATTGAACTCAAAGTCGTTTGGAAGTGCAAACAGAGCGAGAGAGAGAGAGAGAGTTTAGAATGTCAACATTTCTCGTATATGTATATTGAACGCTCTTACCAAACCTGTTTTCGCCCTGTCCCTCTGTGTTTGTAGTTTGAACCTGTTACATTCTATTCGATTAAACTACAACTCACCCGAGGCGTCGACTCTAGTATTGTGAGCAGAGTAGTAATCCAGAGGTTCTCCAAACAATGGGGGCATCGGGGGAGAGCGAGCAGCAGCCACAGCTACCAGCAGGGTCAGGGAGAGTAGGCGGAACATTCTGGACATGTTGGTTTCAACCAGAGTACTGTCGTTAACCGGGGCTATTCAAATTTTTTAACCAACAATTTACTGAGTTACATTCAAGTAGTGTGTGACAGATTAATTGACAGACATTCTGGAAACGTTTAATGACCTGTGAAATCAGCTACTATGCAATGAATAGTACTCACGAGTTTAGAGTTGATCCATCTTTTCGAACAATGAGAAACGAAAAAGTGTGGAAAGGAGAAAAGGAATAAGAGTTTTCGTCCAACATCTCTTCTCTTTCGAAAAGTTTGGTGCTTGAGTTTGGCGAATGATTCTCAGTTTTGAACTACAATTTAACTGCACTTTTACAGAGCAAAACTTGAGGCGAGAACTCAATTGATAATTTAGTATGAAAGAGAAACTGAAGTTAAACGGCGTACAATACTTTCTACAGTTCCAGCAGTAGTTTTATAGTGTAATTTCTTTCTCAGTCACATCAAATGCTAATGAAATCCTGGAAAACCAAGTCAATATGCCAGTTTTGGTGACGTGTAATGAGATCGCCACGTCAAGTGTTTATCAAAGATGAAATATATCAATTGTACAGAAGAAAACACTATAATTATGAAAACGAAAAAAAGTTATATTAAGAAAACTAAAAATACCCCGAACCTAGACGAAAAAGCCGTGTGCGATCAAAGCGACGAGTCTGAAAGTGGAGAAAACTCTAAAGAAACATCAGCAACTAGATCAACACAAAATGTTCGCTAAATTGTAATTTCCAAGTTTGTGTACGGAATACTCGTGTTGAAACAGCCAAACCCATAATGTACATTAAATAAGAGAGGACTGTTCCTCTCAAATCTGGTTTGCATGCCAAAGTTATAAAACATAAATTCTCTGTATTACAGTCATAGTTCAAGTAACCATGGGATTATAAATACGACAAAACGAGTTCACTAACGCAATATTTATAGAAAAAAACAAAAGTTGAAGTTTGATGATGAGTTATTACGCAAATGAGAGCGTGAACAATATGTGTAAATGGAAATGGAAAAGTAATAAGAAATCATAAGTTGAGGCACGAAATTGGAGAATACAGTCACAGAATGAAATATGCAAATATGGACCCAATGCAGTAACGATTACAGTAACACGATGTATTCATAATAGTTGTCACGATCACTGCGACGTGTAGTTTGTTGTGTGGCGTTGAGGATTTTAAAGAAGTTTATGTTTCTGGTTTCGCAATATTGGTAAAATAAAAATGCAAAAACACATTATATATCTGTAAAATTGCTCTTTCAGAACCTGTCCAGTCTCAATTAAATCTCTAAATTGAATAAGAATATGTCCCTTTTTTTAAGCATTTGTCAGTGAAGCAATTTTTCCATCAAACTGATAGATTGGTTCACAATTATCTATAAAAAGTGTCAAAGTATTCAATGTAGTTCTTACCTACCCGCTGAGAGAGTGTGCAGGTCATAGAGAATCAGATGTCTGCGGCCTCATTGACCTCCATGCTCTCTCGTCTTGTAGTTTGCCCATCGCAGAAAACTGGCGCCAATCGTTCTCAGTTGACGCAGACATGACCTTCTCGACCTCTCAACCAAGTGAACTCGATAGTTGTCCATTTGCGTTTCTCAATCGCTCAGGTTACATCGATTGTCGATATTTAAGTTACCATGATTTCCTTTAATACTCCCCTTTCTATCTTTTTCTTTCTCTTTCTCTCTTCATCTATCCCTCTCCCTTTGTTTATTTTTGTATTTCTTCGTCATTAGTTCAGATAGTAGAGAGTGTATAGAACAGGAAATACCAGAAGTATTGTAACCGTACTTTATATGACAAAACGAATCGATATTTATTTATACTTACGAGTTTTTATGACAGAACGAATCGATTTTATTTAGACTCACGAGTGATTGTTGGTTAGACAACTGCCAGGCTTTCGAAACTGGCACAGATTGGAAAGACAAATCGCACATGTAGAAGCACATATAGATATTTATGTACTAGAAGTTGTTTTTCATTAAAAAAATTTCTCCAGTTGATCACATTCATGGTTTTCCATACTTCAGACTCTCAATTCCGTGGTTTACTTAATGTTTTCACGGGTCGATTCTTTCATATTTTTTTCTCTCTTGTTCTATAGTCTAGCACATTCAATTTCGATTTCCCACCTCACTGAGAATGTCTCAGAAAGGGGGTTGAAGTGGTATGGGCTCGGTGGCGCGACGTACCCCTTTAATGTTTTCTTTTACTGTGTCTATGAGTTTGTATAGCAACGCTGAGCTATATATCTCATCTGTTACAAACAATTGTGTTCCAGAAACATCGAGAAGGATGGCCTTCTTGGGTGCCTATTTTTTGTACATGTGCGCGGCGGCTGCGTGTTCGTCCTTCGAGAATTTCCACCTGTTCTGTCTGACAATTATGCAACCATATATCACTCGTCAAAAAATTGATGTTGCTCTCGCATATCAATCGGGGTCCGCTGTCGTCCAGCTGGCTCTGTTGGTTCTATTATGTCCGAGGTAAATTACAAATTAAAATTATATAGGTTAAATATATTAATGACGATGCCTGTAATAGGTGGTATCAGGACGGGCAGAGAGGGATATAGTTTGCTCTTTTCAATAAGAACCCTCTTCAGTGAAATGCTCAAACTTCTTGGCCAATGTTTGATATGGTGGCGTTTTTCAACTTTTATGACCAATTCATGAAAAAGTGGGGGCCCAACGACTGTGAGATTTGTCTTCTGCTGTGCGCCGCTTAGACAGCTACTCTCAAATGGAGCAGCTACTGCTACAAAAACCGGAAAATACTTATATACTCAAGTATAACTGTTCATTACAAACATACAAAAGTCGTAAAATATTTTTTCAAACCTGTAAACTAGAATCTACAAGTCACAGCTGTAAAAGAGAGAACAACTGTTGAATAATATGCCAAGTGTTATAGCACCTAGAGTAACAAGTAAGGACCAAAACTGCAAATCATTGTGTACAAAACCAGAATCTCTATAGTTGACTACGTTGAGTTAACATCTGTGATTTGTATATTATAGTTTACAGGTTTGAAAAAATATTTTACGACTTTTGTATGTTTGTAATGAACAGTTATACTTGAGTATATAAGTATTTTCCGGTTTTTGTAGCAGTAGCTGCTCCATTTGAGAGTAGCTGTCTAAGCGGCGCACAGCAGAAGACAAATCTCACAGTCGTTGGGCCCCCACTTTTTCATGAATTTTTCTCTTTTTGTACACATGCCGTAGGTATGTGGTTTGATCTGTACGGTGCAGATAAAATTGTTTTCTTAATGAATGACTTGTCAAGTATTACCATCATTCGAAAAAAATATGACGTCAACATTGCAGTTCTGGAAACTTACTTTATCTGCCCTTCAGATTCCCAGAATACGTCATGTTTGAATGAAGTTTCATCGTGAATTGACCATTTTTAAGAAACTTTCAGCATTCGAAAACATATTTCACGTCAATTTTTTCAAATGTTGACGTCATCTGGTCTTCTGAATTCCAGAATAAGTCATATTTAGATAAAGTTTCATCGTTAATATACCATTGTTGAGATATTTTCAGCATTTGAAATAATATGTGACGTCAACTTTGCACTTTTCAAAAATGACGTCATCTGGTCTCCAGAATTCCAGAATACGTCACTCTTAGATTGAGTTTCACCGTTAATTGACCCTTCCTAAGATATAAACATCATTTGAAAATATATGTGACATCAACTTTGCACTTTTCGATTATGACGTCATCCGAGCTCCAGAATCCTCGATGACGTCATCAGTAGAAGACTTACATCTGAATCAATGTCAGTTCATGTCGTGGTATCATACTCCAAATTTTACTTGAATTGGTTAGGACTGAGCTGAGTTATAACGCAATTTGATTTACCGCGACAGAGAGGGCGAGAGAGTGCACGAAATGAAGAGACGCAGAGACATTTTCAAAAACCTATAACTTAATGAAAAATTATTTTTTTCGAAAAAAAGTTTGCGCCCCCAAGGTTTGAGTGGGATATCTATCGTGTCCCAAATTTTCAGTCAAATCGGTTCACACATAAAAATTTCCCAGGAGTGCGCACAAACACAGACGGAAGGACGGAAGGACACACGGCGGATGTTGGCGGTCTGCATGAAGCGCATGACGTCATAACTCGGCTCAAACTCAATCAATTTCGTTCAAATTTCGAACATAGCTTGTAAATGTGCCATAGAAAATTAGCAAATCATAAAAAGTATCGTTTTGCACAGTTGGGCCTTTTTGAGAGTGAACTAAAAAAATGAAAGCGCGCATTAGCCGGACCAAAGACAAATCTCGCACAGCGCTTCGCGCTGCGCGCGATTTTGATGCTTGACTATGTGTATGGTAAATTATATCTCATCTTCTGACCTACGATGAGGTCATGAAACCTTTTGTCCGATTTGGTCTCTCATGTTTATGTGCAAAGCGAACTTTCTATACTGGAAGTAAATTGAATAGTCACGTGAAGTTTCTAAGGCTTCGTGCACTTTGTCATCGTGTTTCACTGTGAAATCGAACCACAGTATAACTATCATTGGAGACGCCACCATTTCAGAACTTTGTATGTCGATGGATATTTCGTGGTTTCACTTCATGGTCCGGCCCAGAATTTCAACTCCAGTACGGGAGTAGTTTGGTGAGTACACTTTAAGGTAGTCTTACAGAAACCAAATCTCGAGTGATAATCTCCAAATCTCGAACAAGGTGAAGGGATGGAGTGTTAAACTGAGATTTTACAACCCTAACGCCCTAGTTCAGTAGCGCTTCACATTTTTCTATCGGGTTGTTTTAGTTTTTTTCAAACTTTTCTCCATAGGCTTCAAGATTTCTTCCTCATTTGAATGTTTCAGTTTCGCTATTCTGGTGGGCCTAGCAACTAACAACATTATTCCTACTGTTCTTTCTTTTATTCATCGTATACTGATTGTAACGAACAAACAGGTCTCATATTGGGCAACAGGAATGCTTCTGGTAGTTCTCCTGCTGCCCTATGTGAAGGTTATGGTGAGTCGGGTTGATTGCCTTTAAAGAAGGACGATTACGTGCTCCAATCTCGGCGCGTCAGTCCTTTAAACTGCAATACATTTTTCAATTGCAGTTTAAAGGACTGACGCGCCGAGATTGGAGCACGTAATCGTCCTACTTTAAGTGAAAATTATGAGGAATATATATATAATATTCCACACAATGACAATTTATATGATATATGACAATTTGCGATGAGACATATCATGCAACTGTGGGCAAGTCCCAAAACGACGACACTCTGTTTATTGGTTTCTGTTGAGAGCAGCTTAATCATGTCAACTTTTCTTTTTGCCCCCTTCAAACCAGGGTTCGGACTTTTGCGCGATACAAAATGCAGAGCAATTTTTCATATTTTGCCATAAGTAGTTTTCCATAGTTCGCCTGAATTCGCCATAATTCGTTATATCTTCGCCATATGTAACGTCATATTTTGTATCCGTATCTTGGCGCCAAGAAAAGTATAAGCGCTCCGGGATACATTTTGTTCTCAATTTCATCCATTTCCAACTCAAAAATAACTTTCACTAACTTTAATTCTTGACTACATCTGATTTTGTACGCGTCCTCTCTATCATTAAAGAATGAAGATTATGTGGTCCCATCCTAACGCTTCAGTCCATTAAACTGCAATACATCTCAATTGCAGTTTAAAAGACCGTTGACACGGGATTGGTCTACATAATCGTCCTTCTTCAAAGGATTGGTTAGGTTTAAACCAGAAATGTTCGCAATGCACCTACCCAAACCAAATATCCGTACAAATTGCGCATTAGGGTGGGGAGAAGATCAGAAACTAAAAATCAAACAAAATAGGGTTGAATCTACAAAAATTACCGTATCAAATAGGTTACATAACCCCCAGTTTGAGCTTCGCGCGCCTGAATTTGCCTGAACTACAGGAAACTCTGATCGACACCGAGGAGTGGTCGACTAGGAATCCCGCGATGGAAGACATGAAACTCATCGGACACAGCACCACCAACTGTTGGATAGGTATAGTCTTTTTCATTCTTACTGAGTCTCCTACAGTAAGATTTCGAAACTTTCATGCCGTTTTCTTCACTTACCTAAGATAGGAAAGATTGACCATTTTCGCACCTCATTCTCGTTCTCACGTTCAGTGAATATACGAGATAAATAAGAATAAGAGATAAATAAACATCAACACACCGGACGGAAACTATGTGATGGGTACGGATTTCGAATTTCGGATATATTTTGAGTTTTCATTTTTCGAGTTTCGGTGTAACAGAGCTTGAACAGAAAACAGTCATTGAAGTGAGAGTCATTTGAAAGTAAAAGTCATTAGTAAAAGTCAGTATTGAAACAGTTGAATAGTCAGAAATAAAGTTTCCAAAATTTTGTGAGTTAATGACGTTTATTTTTGAATGGCTTCTTTCTGGTACCCAGAAAACACCAGACAAGTAACGGCATCAAACTACAAACAAAATGTGAAAGTTTGCGAATCAATTATTTTAGTTTATTTTGAATAGTTTTTATTCAATGCGATTTAATTCGGTGTGAATCGTCTATACTGTTCGTGAAGTGCATAGTCACGCGAAACATGTTAAACAAAGCAGAACTCAGAAACGTGCAATGACTTAATGCAGGATTTCTCATTAGAATGCTGTATTCGCGTGACTAGTCAATTTATTTCTAGTGTATTCCCTAATCGATCCGTCGTTTCTCCATGAAATTTCATGATTTATCGTCTAGTGTGAAAACTAGAACTCAGCCATGGTCGTTTTATGAAAGTAAAATGAAGGGATACGTTAGTTTTGCATTCTGATAAGGAATGGTGCACTTCGTCATTGCACGTTTCTGAGTTCTGCTGTGTTTAGCATGTTTCCCTTGACGGTGCAATTGACTAACATTAACCTCCATAGAACTTGACATTCAGAGTGCGTATGCTAGAAGATCATGGCACCTTTACTCTGTCCGTCGTCTCTCGCTCTGCCTTACTGTTTGCGCTGTCAGGGAATGAGTGAGGCAGGGCGAGAGATGCTTCACGGGATAAAGGCGCCGGGATCGTCTACCTCACGGGCTCTGTGGCCGTATTCAATAAGCTCAAAAAGCCGGATAAGCTATCTGGGCAAAATTTCAATGGTTGCATTCTAGTTCAAGTTGAGTTTATTCTATTATTTGTCCTGATAGTTAGACGCAGGATCGCTAGACAACTATCAAAACGAGTGAGTGAGTAGTTTGTAGTTTACTATTTGACCTTTGCTCAAATAGCTTACCCGGCTATTTGAGCCTAGTGAATACGGCCACAGGTGTGTTCAACGTGTTTCACGTGACTGTGCGATGGACTAACAATGATCTGAATAAAGCATTCGACTTTCAGTTGTCGCAGTGCTCAGCCCCCTGCTGGTGTTGTTTTTTGCGATGCTCGTCAACTTGACAGCACACCATCTGCTGCTCCGTGTCCACTCCACTGAAGTCGCCAGGGGAATGCATCGGACATTTGTGCAGGTGCAGAACATAGTCTAGCTCATAGCCACTCGGACCACTTTAGTGAACATTCAAACTTATCAATGACTGATTTTTTTTTTCAATTGGAAGTAAGAATAGAATGGTTTAATGAGCCTTCAATAACGTTTTGTCAACCTCAATGGCCAAATTCTCGCCTAGTTTGTAGCTTACCGATTGCAAAAATATTGGCCAATATGTGAAAACGAAAAAAACAGTTACGCGAGTTTGAGCTGAAAAGGTTGCTCATTCGAGGGGTTAAAGTCTCCCGGAACGGGAACCAAACTGCTGTGGGGGAATTCATTTCCAAACCTACTCGCACCGAACCGAAACCGAACCGATTCTCCTCGAACCAGTTGGTCCGTTTTAAAACCAAACCTAATTTAGGACAACAAAGATGGAACCGAACCAATTCCGGTCATTAATACCGAAATTGGGCAACAGTTCACCGTTTATTAGGGTTCGAATCGGTTTCATCTCGATAAGAGTCGGTTCGGGAAGGAATTTGCCACCGCAGTTATCACTCAACCGTTTCCGACATGTAGTTTCACTTTCCAGGCGCTCATCGCTCAAGCTGCTATTCCTTCCATCACTGCAGTTACCGTTCTTATTTGGATGTACGGACAAAAAGTGAGTATGTATTGAGCAATATTTCAGCGTCAATTCTCAAGTATAGTTCGAAATACTGAGGTGTTTTTCTCAAATACTGTTTCGGAAGGTAGTGTAGTGGTTGTCTTTTTATGAGATTCTCCCGTTTATCTTCGGTCAAAGTCGGCCAGTGAGGATGATAATCGGATCAATCTACAGCTCTGACTTGATCGATGTTTTTCGCTAAGTACCACGATTTTTAATATACTAGAAGTCAGTTAAATACCATGTAAAGTCAATCTAATGAGGAATTGTGCACTTAGTCTTGCACGTTTCTGGTTTTTCTGTGTTGAATAGTTGACCGTGCACTTGACTGACAGTTACACTGGTTGCATAAGTGTGTGGGGGTAAGCTGCTTGGTGAGCTGGTTGGGGTTTTACACTACCACTCCGGCCTTCCGGCTCTCTCTCGACAGAAATCTCTCCAAGATGAGCACACCGAGCAAATATCTTTAGAGATCAAAATACGTTTGCTAGAAGACCTCAGCACCTGCATCCCACACTGCGTCTTCTGAAACATACGCTTCTGCCGTGCTCTCACATCCCGCTGGGATGTTAGAGACGAGAAATAGAAAGCAGAGCGAGAGACGCAGGATGGAATGAAGGTGCCGGGACCTTCTAGCGTACGATACTCTCAGCATACTCAGCATACTCAGGGGTAAGAGGGGTTGAAGGAAAAAAAAAGAGAGAGAGACAGATAACTTCATTTCTAATTATCTACTTTACAGATCATTCATCTGTTCCCCTACGTTGAATACGTTGTTTTCGGTGTCGGACCGTTCATTCTCTACTTCCAAGCCTCGAAATCGTTGGAATCGATGAACCGCCCCCAACGGGAATACGGAAGGGTGTATCTTGTTGCGATCAAGGCATTCTACTCCATTTCACTATGTTTGTTCGGGGGATTTTGCTTGCTTACGATGGTTGTGGGGTCATCATTTGAAAAAGAATATCTGAGGAAGCAGTCTCCCGGTCGAGGTGCTTACTCGAGCTTCAGATATTTTAAAAATCGTTTCCATCACTTTCCGTGATAGGGAGGCAGTTTATTTTTCGATTGTTCTTTTCCATCACGTTCCAGTATACTAGAAGTCAATTGAATAGTCACGTGAATTTAGCATTTTAATGAGGCATCGTGTACTTTGTCATGGCACGTTTCTGAATTCTGATGTGTTTAACATGTTTCACGTGACTGGGCAATTGACTAACATTATTGTTCGGACAAATTTAAACTAGTATGTATTTCTATTGTCGTTATCATGTACATGTTCATCTCTTGTTCTTGACAATGATCAGTTTTTTTTTATTATTTGTCGATATCGGGCTATTATCTTCCAATTATTGTTCAATTTTATAGTACTTTCTATAAACTTACTTGTCTTCATAACAATCAAGAACAGAAAACCCTTTTGTCTGTTACAGCACTGTGCAAATTATTTTTCGTTAGCCCGAAACAACAATTACACAGATATGATTAGGTTAATGTGCTCAACATCTCTTCTCTTTCGAAAAGTTGGGTGTTTGAGTTTGGCGAATGATTCTCAGTTTTGAACTACAATCTAACTGCAATTTTACAGAGCAAAACATGAGGCGAGAACTCAATTGCTAATTTAGTATGAAAGAGAAATTGAAGTTGAACGGCGTACAATACTTTCTACAGTTCCAGCAGTAGTTTTATAGTGTAATTTCTTTCTCAGTCACATCAAATGCTAATGAAATCCTGGAAAACCATGTCAATATGCCAGTTTCGGTGACGTGTAATGAGATCGCCACGGCAAGTGTTTATCAAAGATGAAATATATTAATTGTACAGGAGAAAACACTATAATTATGAAAACGAAGGGAAGTTGAATTGAGAAAACTAAAAATACCCCGAACCTAGGGGAGGCGAGTTTATTTTTCGATTGTTCTTTTCCATCACGTTCCAGTATACTAGAAGTCAATTGAATAGTCACGTGAATTTAGCATTTTAATGAGGCATCGTGTACTTTGTCATGGCACGTTTCTGAATTCTGATGTGTTTAACATGTTTCACGTGACTGGGCAATTGACTAACATTATTGTTCGGACAAATTTAAACTAGTATGTATTTCTATTGTCGTTATCATGTACATGTTCATCTCCTGTTCTTGACAATGATCAGTTTTTTTTATTATTTGTCGATATCGGGCTATTATCTTCCAATTATTGTTCAATTTTATAGTACTTTCTATAAACTTACTTGTCTTCATAACAATCAAGAACAGAAAACCCTTTTGTCTGTTACAGCACTGTGCAAATTATTTTTCGTTAGCCCGAAACAACAATTACACAGATATGATTAGGTTAATGTGCTCAGTAAGAGATGTACTCAAAACCGTTTCGACCCTGACCACCATCCAAACGTCCTAGTGACACAATTATATTTTGTTCAAATAAAATAACCTAATATAAATTACACAGATAGTTTATTAGTCACAAAAGTTAATAGTCTTTTTTCCCAGCGTCTCTTAGAGATGTCTCGATCCGGCAAAAGGCAGTTGTCCTTCGAGTCTATCCAGAGCAGAAAGGTTTCTTCTGAAAATAGCAGTTTCAAGTTTCGAGTTTTATTCATGGTCTAGTGTGGTTTACATCCAATTCGAACTTTTATCTATATGAAATGACAGTTAGTTCCCGATAGTACCGATAGTATACTTCCTGAAGCTTATGTGGGATTCGCTCTTGTGCGGGGAAGTTAGCCGCAAAAAAGAAACTTATCCGTGGGAAACAGGGACCAGCATGTTGCGGTAAAACTCTTCTTCTCTATCTACCCCTGTAATTCCCAAATTTTCTATGTTCGGCTACAAATAGGCACGGAGTGGTTCGTTCAGCGTCGGATCGACTCAAACTTGGCGCAAATGTGCGGTACGAAACCCACTAAGTGTTTGACACAGAGCGAGTATTAGGAAGCGAGCTGCTTTGTTTCGGAAAATATTACCTTCGCATATTACCGTCTGAGTGCCGAGTTCTGTTCACCTCCTCTCACTGCCTATTTTCAACACAAAAATGCTTTTAATGTCGAGTTTTCGATAAGCCACGCCCCTCAAGTACCCCCTAACTTCCCCAGGTTATGCCTGAGAAATAAATCTTCACTATCAACACTGGGCTCACTGATCTCACTGTATTTGTAGTACGAGTCGTTACTTCCTGAGTTGAACTCATCAAGAACATCAAACTATGACGAAATATTGGGAACGCCCGCACGAACAAGAGAGCATGACTATTATGGAAGCAACTTGTAAATCGAATTCTGTCATACTGGTGTATTGTCATTAATCTTTAAAATTTTCTGGCTGAACCGCCTTATGCTCCACAACCGTACCAGCAAAATAGTCCAGTTTTGTTCGTACATTACGGAGCAAAGTCAATACAGATTTTATCATTTATATATTTTTTTCATTTTCGGAATCCAACGGGCGTTTTTGGGTTGCCGGAAGCAGAAATCCAACGAGTTGGAGCGTGAAGATGCTGCGTGAGAGGAACTTCGTTAACCTCAGGATGTCATGTTTTCAGCTCTGATAATTTTGTTGTGTTCTATAACGAGATTAGGTATCATAGCTTAGAGGTTGTGTTAGGTATGTTAGGTACCACACCTCACATAGTAGTTTCGAGTATATAAGGGTTGACCTTTTAGTTTGATCTAGAAACATGGCGACAGTCCTCATTTTCATCCGAAAAGCTACAGGGGCGAATTACGAATAAACTATCACATTAGGAGATTCAGTGGGTATGGGAAAGACTACGTGTTAGACGCCGAATCAGCTACATACGAATTACGCTGCCCTTCATGTTTGTACTTTGATCAGTTTGATCCCCTTGATTCCCGATCAAAAACTGTGAATTACGGCGAGACCGACTCAGAACAGAGGCTCAACAATTAAAGAGACCATTTCATTTTTTTTCCCATTTTCTCTTACAAACATGCATGTATAAAAACATTTTGGATGTTATTATGGAAATATGTGCTCAGTGAAAGGTGCCACTCAAAATCGTTTCGACCCTGATTCAAGACGATTTTGGTGTTGTTCTCAGAGGGTTGGGTCATCATCAGTTGAACCCCTCTGAGAACTTGAAAAACAGGACGAGAAGACTTACCACCGTCTTCTGACGAAGAATGAGTAAAAATGGCATTGCTTTCACTTCATCGCACATTTAAGCTCGAGAGCTGTTATACGTGTTTCCACCTTACCAAGAAAACTGGCGAAAGGCAGCTGGGGCGAATTCGCCAGACCAACTCTAGGGAATAACAGCTCTCGAGCTTAAATGTGCGATGAAGTGAAAGCAATGCCATTTTTACTCATTCTTCGTCAGAAGACGGTGGTAAGTCTTCTCGTCCTGTTTTTCAAGTTCTCAGAGGGGTTCAACTGATGATGACCCAACCCTCTGAGAACAACACCAAAATCGTCTTGAATCAGGGTCGAAACGATTTTGAGTGGCACCTTTCACTGAGCACATATTTCCATAATAACATCCAAAAAGTCTTAATGACAACAAATATTTTTGTTTTAAATAAATATAACAATGTATAAAAACACTTCATTGCGAGAAACACAAACACATCAGATCAACAAAAAATTATGCGGTTCCCGGTATTCTGCACAACTGGATAACGACGAGGTACAGACTTCACAGCTCCAAGCAGTTCCAGAGGAATCCACTGACCTCCTGGCTGACAGAACAGGGGGACGTGGGGATACTGGAGTTGGATGGCTAGTCTGAAAATCAATGAAATGATGGTTTGTATTAGTGTTATGGTCCTATTCGTTTACTTCCTTTTACCATCAATCAACTAAAGTTGAGTGAAAAGTAGATATTTAGGTTAGTGTTCAACTTAGCAAATACACTCATTTGTGGGAGTGAGACATGCACAGCCTAATTAGCTTTGGCTAGCTGCATCATTTAGTATTTCAATGCGTTGTAATTTTTTATTTTCTATAGTATTTTAACGCGTTGTAATGTTTAATTATCTATAGTATTTTAACTTGTTGTAATTTTAAATCACCAAATTTATAACGAAAACGACAAACCGAATAATAAAGTTTAACTAGTACTCCACCTAATTGCTATCCAAACACTGCAGTACCACATCAATTATTCAAATTACGCTCTAATAATAATCAAACGTTTTTCAAAATAACTCACTTGTGACGATGGTACTCTACCACAGTTCCGTGAAGCCTTTCTTGCTGTCTATTCGATAATCCGGACTGGTTTCCTCTCCAAACTGTGCGATCCTGGGCTGATGATCTAGAAAGAAAACGAGAGTGAAGGTGTGAAGTATGGAGCAATGTTATACGCAAATATGATAAATGTTACCTAGAAACAAATTTAATGCTATAGTTCACATCATTCCTACTGAGACTCCTACAGTAACTTCACAAGTTCTACGAACGCTGTTCTGAAGGCTGAAGCTCAAAATTTAGTTCATCAAAAATCCTCTCGTATATTAACTTTACCTGAAAACGAGAATAAAATGTGAAAATCCTCCACCTTTCCGATCATAAGTAAGTGAGGAAAACGGCTTGGGAGTTTCTAAAGGGACATAGCCTGTTCGGACGAATTTTTCAAAGGTCGTCTCGAGAGGCCGTGGGGATATGAGAAATCGCCGAATTGGTTGTCTCTTATGAATCGTCCGAATCGCCTAACTACCGACGACAGAGAAATTGTCCGAATGGCCTAATGTGGCAACGATTTCAGCCTGAACCCAAAAAGTATACCTGCCAGTCAACTGTTATGGGTATATGATGTGTTCGAACCAATCTCATACGAATGTATAGATTAGAAAGCTGCGACTGGTATGAATTCTTATTCGAGTTATCGGCATTTTTTGTTATGAAAATTAGGAATACAACTATTGTGAGTGGGTATGGGCACTTGAAAATGCAGAAAAGGCCTTTTCCACGCAGAAACTTCTCTTTCAGTTTCGAACAGATTTGAGCGTGACAAACTGGTGTTCTACTTGTTTACTCTCATTTTATCTACATGTTTGAGGTAATACGTAAGTCAATGATAATCTGATGCAAATGTGTCCGAGCTTTTCTTGTCCGGAAAACCTAGAGCAACACATGTGGGACAGAAACGTCAATTTACTCATCTAATGCTTATTTATAGTTTGTTCCACCCAACTATAACCCTTTACAGTAAAATGCGAAAACGCTTCGTTCAATTTTAGTATGCTGCCTTTGTTCGATTTCCTCCCAATTCCGGTAGTGACTTTTGAATGTTTACTACAACCAACTCTGAAGGTTTGCAACCGAAACATGGACTTATTCATTAAAAAACGCTTCCTGAACTTCTCACGGGTTACTGTAAGAGGACATCGATTGGTGAAACATAGTATATCACCTCATAGCAATGCATTATTTCCGAGTAATTTTCCAATGAAAAAAGTATATAGTTGGCAGAGTACGATTGGAGAGTTTCCATTTGGAAAAAACAAATTAGCAAATGAAAAAATGTGCACTTGTACACAAAATGTTGTGCTCACATTGGTATGAGCTACTAGTGATCCCCTTTTCACTTCTCATCCTTCAATCAATAACAACAAGTCAAAATTTGACCAACTGAATCAGTATCATATAAAGGCTCACTTTGAAGAAAAATCAAAAAAAAACGAAATTCTGCTATTGTGTCGTTAATTGAGTTCTTCTTGTTTTGAATTCATTCTATAATTTGTACTCCTAAGTAGACTCATCAAGATTTCAAGATATATTTATTCACTGCATGTTGTTGAAATATGATGTTTCTTTATAACCACCAAGTCGAGTTACCATAAAATTGCCGAATCGGAAGTCAAACGAAAAGTCTATGAACATCAAATTTGAAAAGTTACCACACTAAAAAGGCGACTTTTCCTAAATTTGTTTATGTTCTGCGTCACCATTCTATTTACTCTCCAAAACGCGAAATAAACAAAAAATTTTCATGTTACCTTACACAATTTCGTTTGCCTAAACCCTTTTTTGTTTCAAATACTGCCTAATTGTCAATAAATTTGTGAGTGTCCCAACAGTGTTGTAAACGGTGCAATTATTTGATTTTCTCGTGTGTCGTAAAACCGATTGCCGTGGTCATTTGTGTATTGGTGAAAATTATAGTATTGTAAGCCTACATATACCACAATTCTACGATTATATTAGCATGTGTGCAATTATTATTTTTCAGTTCAATCCGCGCAATGACATGTGATTAGTTGAAGTGACAGAAACGTTTGTAATGTATGCGATCACGACAATTGAGCTCACCCTAAACTAAATGTTCCAATTTTGTTTACTCACATCCTATTGTATCCGATAATAGTTCATCATATGGAAAATGCCATTTTTAGTGGTGTTGATACATGAATATATTACTAGCAAAAATACTGTCTCGGTTCGTAAAGTTCCAACATCTGAACTTTCATCCTGCATCGCTATGCGTGGGGTTCGCTCAACAAATTGTAAGGCAGTCAGTTTAATAAGATGAACATTTGACAATCCCGTTAAGAATTTACGGATTGATAATGTGTTACTTTTCATTTTCTTTCTAATCTTGGTAATGTTAAAAAGGTAAATCAAGAAAATAATATTTTACATTTTGCGGATCAACTTAAATTTGTGACTATAAAAGTGATATGTCAAGAGGTACAGTATTGAACTCACTTTGCAGGAAAGAAACTTGAATGTGGCGTGAAACCTCACGTCAGTGGACAGTTATGCACGTGTAACATAACACAAATTAAAAAGCAATACGATATCGCAGCGAAATCGTTCTAACTGGAAACTGTTGGTATCTGGCGGACTTTAACTTTGAAAAACTTTGTCAAAAACTCGGTTGGCGCGGGATTGGTCAAAATGACCGACAGTTGGTACTTTTTGCCTACATATACAACAATTTTATGTCTAAAGGTGGGTATTTTTCGGCACATTGTTACTACTGTCAGAGTTTGTTTGACATTTTCAAAAGAAATGTTGTCAACACGGAAATTTATAGTTTTCTTTCCAATTTTGATTGTTCTGTCCAAAACCGTTTTCAGAATATCACTCCACATAGCTGATGGATCATTGTAGCTAACACCAAACCTTCTTGAGTTTCGTATTCATCGTCTGAAGCATAGTCCTCTGCTATTCGCTGTAGTGCGTCCATAAATATCAACTGCACTGTATGCACCCTACAGTGTTATAATAACAATTTGTGATCGGCTCAATTATCTGGTTGTGTCACAGGTCGTAAATCTTCCACGCTATCGGGTGTCCGCGGACATGGTATAAATGGCGTACAGTTGGTACTTTTAGCCCCCATATACAACAGACTCCCGTGGAGAGATCAAAATGAAGGAAAATTCAGTAGTCAGGGTCAAATTTTAATGATTATGCCCCCTGTTCATTGCATTTTTTGCTCTTTTGCGAAAATAAATGTGACGGTACTGTGGGTAGATCGTTTTTCAAAGGCTTCGTGGACTCCCATGGAGAGATCAAAATGAAGGAAAATTCAGTAGTCAGGGTCAACTTTTAATGATTATGCCCCCTGTTCAATGCGTTTTTTTGCTCGCTTGCGAAAATAAATGCGACGGTACTGTAGGTAGATCGTTTTTCAAAGGCTTCGTGGACTCCCATGGAGAGATCAAAATGAAGGAAAATTCAGTAGTCAGGGTCAACTTTTAATGATTATGCCCTCTGTTCAATGCGTTTTTTGCTCTCTTGCGAAAATAAATGCGACGGTACTGTAGGTAGATCGTTTTTCGAAGGCTTTGTGGACTCCCATGGAGGGATCAAAGTGAAGGAAAATATAGTAGTCAGGGTCAACTTTCAATGATTATGCCCCCTGTTCAATGCGTTTTTTGCTCTCTTGCGAAAATAAATGCGACGGTACTGTAGGTAGATCGTTTTTCAAAGGTTTCGTGGACTCCCATGGAGAGATCAAAATGAAGGAAAATTCAGTAGTCAGGGTCAACTTTTAATGATTATGCCCTCTGTTCAATGCGTTTTTTGCTCTCTTGCGAAAATAAATGCGACGGTACTGTAGGTAGATCGTTTTTCAAAGGCTTTGTGGACTCCCACGGAGAGATCTAAATGAAGGAAAATTCAGTAGTCAATGTCAACTTTTAATGATTATGCCCTCTTCATTGCGTTTTTTGGTCTCTTGTGAAAATAAATGCGACGGTACTGTAGGTAGATCGTTTTTCAAAGGTCATTCGTAAAAAAAGGGGGACCAGGAAGTGTGTGAGTTCTGTTCGGTTTCACCGTTGTCTGCAAAAAGGGAACAATACAATGTTGTGAATGAGTGCAACAAAAAAAGAACAATACATTTCTTTGCACTACGGTTCACAAAAAACTGAATATACAAAGTATAACTTGAACGTAAAAGTGCAGTCCATAGTGGTTTCTCCTAAGAACGTTGTGAACCGTTGTGCAAAGAAATGTATTGTTCTTTTTTTGTTGCACTCATTCACAACATCGTATTGTTCCCTTTTTGCAGACAACGGTGAAACCGAACAGAACTCACACACTTCCTGGTCCCCCACTTTTTACGAATTGTTCTCTTTTTGCTAGTTGTACTAGTACAACCACTCCTAGAGTTGACTTAGAAAAACGATTTTTGAATAGTGGTGACTATCAAACATCCTGATATCTGGAAGTTCCAAGTTTTCAAACGATGTGATCTTTGTTTTTCAAAATATTTTTGGCGCTAATTAACTTCTTAAATTGGCGTGATAGGCGAAACTGGTTCAAAAAACAGTTTTTTTCCGCTTCGTTAATTAAAATCTGAGTGTGGTGAAAAATATGCGTCATTATAGTACAAAGAAAATCTTTTCTCAATTGGCGCGAACGGGCGCCATATATGGAACATGCTCTTTTAATTGGTAACAAATAACTGGAATGAATGACCTCGACCAATTAGCACAATTTCCGACTGTTTTTTGGTTCCGAAACCCTATTTTCAATTTTGGCGCCATTTGGCGGATAAAGTACCGTTTTGGCGCAGAATGTCGAAGAAATATTGGTAACCAAGCCGTATTCGTCAACTATGTTCATAGTTCGGACATTTGTGGAACATTTCGCTCGTTACCCTGCTTTCCTGGCGTTGTTCTAATTTGGCGCCACTGGGCGCCAGCGTTTGGCGCCAAAATTAAACCATGACACCAAATTTTCAGAAAAGGCTGGGATTCGCTAATCTAACCTCTGTGTAAAATTTCGGAGCATTTCGTCCATGGGAACACATATTTTCCAGCTTCTGGCGCCTATTGGCGCCCGCGCCAAGCGCCAAACAAAACGTGACAACACCAAACTTCGGGGGCCGAGCTAACTTTAGGGTCTACGCATGTGTGCCAAATTTCAGCCGAATCGGTCCAGTAGTTAAAAAAATAATTTTCTATGCGGACATTGAACGAGCGACGAGCGACGAGGGACGAGCGACGAGGGACAACGGAAATTTTTTATAACGACACGAAAGCATAACTTTTTTCAACCCTGACCGATTTTCCTAATTTTTTCACACAACGTGTATTTAATAGATATCTAGCTCTCTCTCTCTTTAATTTTCGAAAAAATGTCTTATCTGAATACTTTTGTGGTTTGAAAGCCAAAAATGAGTGCGCAATGGCCAAACCAAACACAACTCACACGCAGCGCTTCGCGCTGCGCGCGATAACTGACGAGGGGCATGAGCTATGTAGTCGCGGCAAAATCTAATTATTATGATGAGAATGTTGTAATTTGTCCTCTCATGTGTATTTTTTATCACATCATTTTGTTGAAATTATCTTCGTATTACTGTCGATAGTCAAGTTTTTCTTACATATTTTCCGGTTTTAGTGTTTTAGAACAACTTTGTCATATTTTTCTGAGTGCAATTTTGAAAAGGCTGTTAAAGTTTGTTCATGAATTGTTTGGATGAATGATTGTTGTTGGTCAAAGAAGCTGTAACTGGCTTGGAGTTGGTTGGTTGCCCCTCGAGCGGGGGCGGTTGGGCAAAGGGCAGTCGCGCTATAGTCGTTGCCAGCGGAAATGCGGAGGAGTACTGTATATCTCACTTTGCGCTGCTATGTGCTCTTATAGCGCAGTGGTTAGCGCTCAGCTACGAATATTCTGCCCGCAGGTTCGATTCTGGCCAGACACAGAAACTTATAAATTTTGACAGCTACTATACCAGGAGTTATTGCATTGGCATTGATAAACCCTTTACGAAAAGTTTATCAAGTGCATCTATTCGTTAACTTTGTTCGGTCAGAAACCACAAGCAAAGACATGGAAAGTTTATTGGCTGGTTTCTTTTTGATTCGTTATATACAAACAATAGTTGTGATCAATGATTGTTGGTGTTGAAGAAGCTGTCACTGGCTTGGAAGAGAGTTGGTTGGCCCTGGAAAATATACGTATTGTTTGGAGATGGTGAAAAATCTTACTATCCTTCCGTGTTAACTTATGCTCTTTATTTGCTAACAAGAGAAATTAAAACTGTGCAAAAACCTAGAATGAATTTGCTAGGGTTATATCTTCAAAATGAGTGCGGTGTTTTCCGTCTTTCTTACTCTTTCTCTCTCTCCCTCTCTCTCACTCTCTCTCTCTCTCTCTCTCTCTCTCTCTCTCTCTCCCTCTCTCTCTCTCTCTCTCTCTCTCTCTCTCTCTCTCTCAACGGGACTCACCGTAACCAATCAGGAGGACAGCCAGAAACATGATAACTCTCAAAAAGTGACTTTTTTGCCCATTATAACCAGTAGACGATGATAGAACGGAATGGCAGTCGTCATAACGTTGTTGGTCGCTAGAAACACCAGAATAGCGAAACTGAAACATTAATATTTCGTTATTTAAATTATAGAGAAATGAATAAGACAATCCAAAACAACCCGAGCGAAAACCAGAAACGGTTAGTCAAGTGGCGAGAATGTGTGAAGGAGACTATACTATAAATAGAAGGAAATATGAGACAAAGTGTTATGCGTAATGAATTAGTATAATAAGAAAAAGTTACTCTTAACTATTGACTTTGTAAAATTTCCTGTCTCTTATGAGAAAAAGCTGGAATTATTGTATTGCATCGTTTCGCCTCTGAATATCAACAATTTACCTCGGACACAATAGAACCAATAGAACCAGCTGAAGGAGAGCAGAAACAGATTGGTAGTGGAGTATGACATCGAATTCGGGATGAAATAGAGAATAGCAGAATATTCTCAGTTGAGTTCAGTACGTCAGTGGTATTGTACTGATTCTTAACCGTAAGTAGACCATTGAAAACCAGTATATACGACCGGAATGTAGAAGAATATGACTCATGATAATAAGAACTACCATCGATGTAGTGAAGTATATCATCTGAAAGAACATGGGTCACTAAACAACTCTTCCCATTTCAGCCAATTTTTCGGCCAACTACATAAGCAAACTGGTCAATATCAGACAAACATCAACCCGGTTTCTTTTGTAAAGAAAACTCTTTAGAACCAATCAACTTTTCTCCACAAAAGCAACCGAGTTTCTAGTTTTGTGATGTAATGGAACTTGTTGATTCTAATATCAACCCTGTTGTTCTGTAAATAGAGATTTGTTGCTTTCTAAAAACAGGCTGTGTGCTTTGACAATCTTATTTCCTCTCACCCGTTCGGTGAGATATTTTGGAGCTCATCTCTGAATGGTTACTCTAAGATCAAACGTTCATTAAAGTAAATTCTTGAATAATTCCAAAAATTCCACCGGACTCACCATCACCAATTTTCAGAAACATGATCACTCTCCAAACGGTGACTTTTTCTCTCTTCATAACCAGTAGACGATGATGTAACGGAATGGCAGTCGTCATAACGTTGTTGGTCGCTAGAAACACCAGAATAGCGAAACTGAAATATAGGAATATTTTTCATGATTCAAAGTGTAGATAAACTGATTTGGACACCAAAAAAACCTGAGCAAAAACCAAACAGTTAGTCAAGTGACGAGAGAGTATGGAGGAGAATATATCAACAATTTACCTCGGACATAATAGAACCAATAGAACCAGCTGAAGAAGAGCAGAAACAGTTAGGTAGTGGAGTATGACATCGAATTCGGGATGAAATAGAGAATAGCAGAATATTCGCGAATGAGGCCAGTACATCAGTGGTAGTGTACTGATCCATAACACATTTATACCATCGAAAACCAGTATATATGACCGGAATATAGAAGAATATGATTAAGGATAGTAAAAACGACCATGAATTGAGTGGAATGTATCACCTGAAAGAAGTATGGTTATTCATGGGTCACAAAATAACAGTTTTCACATCTGCCAAATGTTCATATTGTTCCATTTTTTTCAGGCCTTAAAGAAGGACGGTTTTCCATCTTTTCATCTCATTTCAATTTCAAATAGGGATTATACCCTGTTTTCAAATCGAAATAATTCAACCATTATTCTAGTTTCAGACATACCTCGGACATAATAGAACCAATAGAACCAGCTGAAGGAGAGCAGAAACAGTTTGGTAGTAGAGTATGACATCGAATTCGAGATACAATACAGAAAATCGCCAATGAGGTCAGTACATCAATGGTACTGTACTGATCCAAAACACATTGATACCATTGAAAACCAGTATGAATGACCGATATGTAGAAGAATGATTCATAATGTTAAAAACCGTCATGAATGTAGTGGAATGTATCACCTGAAAAAAAAAGTTGTAAAGTTGTACCTGGGGACTGAGTTCTTAAATTGAACGAAGTTTTCGCATAAATAACCAATTGAACTAATAATAATGAAGACTATCTGTGAAGTTAATTATTGATCAAGTTCAAAGTTACACCGTTTTGGCCTCCGCACCTCTACCAAAGTACGAAAATAGGCTTGGAGCCCGTAAAGTTCAGCAGTATGAAACGTTGTCTTACTTGAAATCATTTAACAGTAAATTATTTGAACTAATAAAACTTAATTACCTTGTCCAGTAATTGAAGAAAGAGTCGGAAACCAAGCTGGTGCTTCCTTACAGTACTTTATTTGTACGATCCACCGAAACCTTTTACCATCACCACCCGCACTTCACATATTTCCTGAAAAATCAATAGTATTCAAGCAATATGGAACGTCTGCTATACTCTCTCAAACGTTTGATTTGCTTGAAAAAGTCAATACCATGAATATGGGTAATACGTTCCCTTTTTAGTCAGGAACGTATAATGCGTACTATTGCTACACAACCACTCCAACTATTTCTCAGACTATAAACACAGCAGAATACAATTGAGAGATCGGATGTGGTAACTAAACACAGTCAGAATATTTGTTCCACGGAATACACGCTCGCTTCCCTACGTTATACAGGTCTGTAGTTTGGTCGCGAAGTTGTGATTACAGCTAAGATTTGGTGAACAATTGCGAGGTATATATTAACGATGAACATCTTGTTCATTAGGAACAATTGAGATTTCTGTTAAACAATGAAGAATGAAGAAAACTAACCTGATGGGGAGAACATAAATATTGTATAGGTAAGTGTGTAGTACTTTCCAGAGATGTATGATCCGGTAATGAGAATTATATAGGGTCAAAGGTTACACCAAGATGCCACGCCTACAAGTTAATTGGGGTTTCAGTTTTGAGTAGCACACCTGGGTGAGAATATTGGAAAGGCGATAGGTAATTGGGGATTTACCTTGAACCTCAATTACGTTCCAGAGGTAAGAGTATGAACCAAATTATGATGTCCTGGACATGCGAAAAAGAAGAATTGTTGACTTCAGGAATGTGATCGAACTACAAACACAGAAGAACAAACTACAAAATGACCGTTTTTGCCTATGCCTCTAAGGACGATGATCATGGTAACGTGCGAATATGAATAGACATAATATTGTTAATAGTTTGCACAGTCACTTGAAACATGTTAAACACAGCAGAAGTCAGAAACGTGAAAAGACAAAGCGCGCGATTCCTCGTTAGAATGATAACCTCACGTGACTGTTCAATTTACTTCTAGTATATTCCCATGAAACTCTATGAGAAGTGCCCAACTCTTCGTTGTAGTTTGACGCGAAAGTGACCTTTTTGATCGAGGCACAGTGAAATCGATAAATGTCCATTTGTGTTCCTCAATCTCTCTGGTTGCATTCAATGGTCATCACTATGGATAACGTAGAAATATTATTCATTTCATTCCCACCGAGACCCCTTGGCATTGTGCCAAGATTTTTGGATGACTATTCCTTAGAGCAGACAAAGTACTCTACAGACGTTTTTTGTCAACATTGTCTTATGGGATTGAACAATCGCTTCCAGAGTTTTGCAGATTATTGAAAAAACCTCCAAAGCGGTGAAAAACATCCTAGAATATTCGTTGGCACACTGCCAAGTCTCAGAAGGAATGATCGGGACTATATTGTTGGCGTGGATTGAACCTTTGAAAAACTTGAGAGCTGTCAAAATCTTGGAAATGGACAGTTTGGAACATCAAACAACTGCTACGTTCAAAAATAAACATCATTTTCTCTGGAATGTTATTTCAAAACGACATGTGAGACCACATTTAGCGATAGTTGATCTTCTTACTTGTTTTATGACGACTTGGAGAAGCCACTTCCAAACTGAGTTATGAACATCTGTCAACTTATGACCGTATTTGTACGATGTTGTTTCAACAACGACATGCAATATACGAACATAGGTGAACATATGCTAATTAAACAAAAAGAAGTGTTGGAATGGACTCGTATACAGTTTATCAGGTGCTTAAACTGTAGAATATTGAACCGATTGATATGATCTAGCTATGAAATGTCATGTCCACCTGAACAACTCAATTCAACCCCATCATAGTTCTTTCTTATCACTTTTTCTTACGAAAAACAAACTATTCCCCATTCCCTGCAATTTTGCCACGGTAGACAGATAGCTGACATGGACCGCCAAATCATGCTGCTGTTGCGAGTTCCGTAAACGAATACCAATCTTCCGTATTTTTTCACGTCGTTTTGTCCAAAAAAGGGGTAACAACTGCCGAATCCCTGAATCTAGCTCCAACATAATATGAAACCTTCGCAGGATGTGTTTATTTCAGACGGGTTTCCTTTCAAACATCAAAGCTCAAAAACAAACCACGTAAACCCAAAATGAACTTTTCGATTTTGCGTTTATAAAACCAACCGGCCAAAATGTCGATTTAACTTGGTCGTTTTTTTAGCGACATTGAAAAAGTTGGCCAGTTATAAACATTTTTGGCCGAATCATTTACAGAATCGTCAAAAAGACCCATTTTACTCCTCGAGAAAGTTTCAGCTGAGTATCTCCGTTTAAACCAAGATTACCACCCTTTTCCCGGAAAGTTCTGAAAATCGTTATGATTGTCGTTTGATCCCGTGGTTTCTCAATTTAAACTTTGACCAAATTTGCTCAAACTTCCAGTTCCACCCTCTGTGTATGAGATAAACCCAGCCAACAAACTTCAGCTCATATCTCCGATTCTTCTATTACCGTAACACGTATTAGTTTTGCTTGCAACGTTAAAACGTCACCAATCCATGACAAATTTTGAAACTTCGGCCATATGTCTGCCCTCAACCGAATTTCACGAATCGAAAACCGATTTGTGGATGAATCTCGATAGAAAAATAGTGTTCCGGAAACGTTCACATCTGAACATCATTTTAACGATTTTTATCGCCAAAATAAGAAAAAAATGACCGAAATCACGACGAGCCATAAAGTTTTTCAGTTCTGACCTACCAACTCAATTTTCTGCACACCGCCATCAACTGAGTTGATGAACAACTGAGAAAGAGTTAGACTCCGGTCGACTTCCGTACAATATAGCACGTCTTGCGTGTAAACTACAACAATTTTCTGGATATTCCAGATACGTTGGATGTGCATCGAGGACTGGAAAGATTTTTTACCAGAAATCCTCGACAACAACACTACAAGAGTCAAACGTTTTGCGTACAACACTACCACATGGAGCGGGCTCTATATGATGGGTAGGTTTCGAACTCTTTCGCTCATAATTAGCTTACGGAGGAAACTGTCACTGTGTTATAGTGTGAGCCCGTAAACCTAGGTCGAGAAGTAACGAGGTCAAACTTCAAACACATCCGGACACGGCCATACAAACCGTATCAGCTTGCTTTTTAATCGAGAACCCTTCATGCCTATCCCTCCTGTAACTTTTCTCGAACAATTCTCTTTCGAATTTATCGCTACTTTTGTAGCGGTATCGACGAGAGAGTGTGCAGGTCAGAGAGACGGGGACGATCTGAGATTGTCTGCGGTCCCGTAGATCCTCTTGCTCTTCCCCGATTCTACTTTGCTAATCGCAGAAAGTTTCCTCAAAAGTCTGAGTTATCAATGAAACTCAAATGCGTGATGTGAAAATCCGTGACTCATTTTTTTCGATGATTTTCCTCACCAACTAAACAGCATAAAGCTGTTCCACACTTTTTCCTCTCGCCAATGGGTATCAAATGCGACAGTTTGAGAAGTTGCTAGCCGAGCCGCGATCATAGAGGCAGTTCTATTCAGTCAATGCTGCCCAATCCTGCTGTTTTGTGTTTTTATCTCATTTCTTTTCAGTCAGATTTCGCGAGTCACGGTATGTTTAGAGATAAAACTACATTTATGATTCGGTACCATAAACCACCCGATATATGGCCCAACGACCACCACGTGAACACTATGCTTCTATGGTCATACATTATGGAAAAGCTCATAACCATCAGTCCTACTGTACCTCCTATATTTTTGTCCTTCCTATTTCAGTTGTCACAGTGAGCAGCCCCCTGATTGTATACATTATCGCAGTCTACGTGATTTGGGAAGCCAAACATGTGATGCCTACGATGAATATTAGTGAAGCCAACAAAAAGATGAACGAAACACTTTTGCAGGTATAGTCTTCATTTCCCCAACAAAGACTGCCAACGGTCGTCCATTATTTGCCCGCAAAGAAGGCTTAGTAGATAAGTTGGCCGCGCGCATCGCTGTGTATTGATAATGACCATAGCTCAGTTGTAATTCGTAGTTTGGACGTTGTACACGCCATGCTCACCGAATTTCGTTCCAAACGCAACGGGTTCAAACTACAATCACAAGATTGTTCAACATACACCGTATGGGCTTGCTTTGGAGAGCTGGAAAGACATAGTGCAGTAAATAGAGTAATAGTGTGAAAGATGAGGCAATCATGTTATGCTGCATTGCACTTCCTCATTAACTTTCCGAAATCGACAGATGATAGTTTTGCCATTCGATGCTCATCTATTTGAAGAAAAGCTGATGATTTCACTCTGTCAAAAACGAAAACAGGAAAAAATCAGGACACACTGTTGTTACATTTTCGACATGGGACTAAACGGTTTCTCAGACAACTCTTCGTCAACCCGCGAGCCATACTTGTAGCGGCCTCTGCGAGAGAGTATTGAGGTCAGAGAGATGCAGACTGTCTCAGATGGTCCTTATTGACCTGAGTGCACCCTCGTTACAGTTCGCAGAAAAGAGGCGGGGATTATTTCAAGATATGAAAACTGTTCTGTTCCAGTCCTTCTTCGTCCAAGCCTCAATTCCGTCCATCATCGCACTTATCGTACTTGTTTGGTTTTTTTCGCACAAACAAGTGAGTTGCACTGTATTGATTACTATTGCGAACAAACGCAAACTCTCACAAAATAGCTCACTTATAGTTAGAAGTACTATGTTATCAGTAAATAGTGTCGGGAAGGAAAGCCGTTGTTTTTCTAGAAGACGTTTTTCCTCTCCATCTCGGCATCCTTTGAACGCCATCCACTCCTGTTGATTCGAAAGAAACATGAAGCTTGTACTGTAATGTAGAAAGATAAAGAGAGAGATAGAGCCTGGAGAGAATCAATTCTTCTCTTTCCAGTTTTCCCAAAGTCCGAAGTGTTTCGAATGCTTCTTGTTCGGTGTAGGCTGGTCCTTGGCTGCCAGGTCCTGCTTACTGTCAGAACGATCGGTCGTTACCAACCTGTGTTCGGTTATCCTTTTTGTGTCCTGGTCGCTCTCATTGCAGTTATTGTCTTCATTTTACTTGCTATAATTTGATTGGATGACGCTCGTATCGTGTCGTTTTGTTTCATGTATAATATGCGAAAATAAATGCGACGGTACTGTAGGTAGATCGTTTTTCGAAAGCTCCGTGGACTCCCACGGGAAGATCAAAATGAGGGAAAACTCAGTAGTCAGGGTCAACTTTTAATGATTATGCCCTCTTCATTGCGTTTTTTGCTCTCTTGCGAAAATAAATGTGACGGTACTGTAGGTAGACCGTTTTTCAAAGGCTCCGTGGACTCCCACGGGAAGATCAAAATGAGGGAAAACTCAGTAGTCAGGGTCAACTTTTAATGATTATTCCCTCTTCATTGCGTTTTTTGCTCTCTTGCGAAAATAAATGTGACGGTACTGTAGGTAGACCGTTTTTCAAAGGCTCCGTGGACTCCCACGGGAAGATCAAAATGAGGGAAAACTCAGTAGTCAGGGTCAACTTTTAATGATTATTCCCTCTTCATTGCGTTTTTTGCTCTCTTGCGAAAATAAATGCGACGGTACTGTAGGTAGACCGTTTTTCAAAGGCTCCGTGGACTCCCACGGGAAGATCAAAATGAGGGAAAACTCAGTAGTCAGGGTCAACTTTTAATGATTATGCCCTCTTCATTGCGTTTTTTGCTCTCTTGCGAAAATAAATGTGACGGTACTGTAGGTAGACCGTTTTTCAAAGGCTCCGTGGACTCCCACGGGAAGATCAAAATGAGGGAAAACTCAGTAGTCAGGGTCAACTTTTAATGATTATTCCCTCTTCATTGCGTTTTTTGCTCTCTTGCGAAAATAAATGTGACGGTACTGTAGGTAGACCGTTTTTCAAAGGCTCCGTGGACTCCCACGGGAAGATCAAAATGAGGGAAAACTCAGTAGTCAGGGTCAACTTTTAATGATTATTCCCTCTTCATTGCGTTTTTTGCTCTCTTGCGAAAATAAATGCGACGGTACTGTAGGTAGATCGTTTTTCAAAGGCTCCGTGGACTCCCACGGGAAGATCAAAATGAGGGAAAACTCAGTAGTCAGGGTCAACTTTTAATGATTATTCCCTCTTCATTGCGTTTTTTGCTCTCTTGCGAAAATAAATGTGACGGTACTGTAGGTAGACCGTTTTTCAAAGGCTCCGTGGAATCCCACGGAGAAATCTAAATGAAGGAAAATTCAGCAGTCAGGGTCAACTTTTAATGATTATGCCCTCTTCATTGCGTTTTTTGCTCTCTTGCGAAAATAAATACGACGGTACTGCAGGTAGATCATTTTTCAAAGGTCATAACTGACGAGGGGCATAAGCTATGTAGGCAAAAAGTCGCGGCAAAATCTAATTATTATAATAAGAATGTGTAATTTGTTGTAATTTATTGATGAACCCTTTACAAAAAGTTTCGTTAACTCTGTTTGGTCAGAAACCACAAGCAAAGACATGGAAAGTTTATTGGCTGATTTATTTTTGATTTGTTATCTACAAACAATTGTTCGGATGAATGATTGTTGTTGGTCAAAGAAGCTGTAACTGGCTTGGAGTTGGTTGGTTGCCCCTCGAGCGGGGGCGGTTGGGCAAAGGGCAGTCGCGCTATGGTCGTTGCCAGCGGAAATGCGGAGGAGTACTGTATATCTCACTTTGCGCTGCTATGTGCTCTTCTAGCGCAGTGGTTAGCGCTCAGCTACGAATATTCTGCCCGCAGGTTCGATTCTGGCCAGACACAGAAACTTATAAATTTTGACAGCTACTATACCAGGAGTTATTGCATTGGCATTGATAAACCCTTTACGAAAAATTTATCAAGTGCATCTATTCGTTAACTTTGTTCGATCAGAAACCACGAGCAAAGACATGGGAAGTTTATTGGCTGATTTCTTTTTGATTCGTTATGTACGAACAATAGCTGTGATCAATGATTGTTGGTGTTGAAGAAGCTGTCACTGGCTTGGAAGAGAGTTGGTTGGCCCTGGAAAACATACGTATTGTTCGGAGATGGTGAAAAATCTTACTATCCTTCCGTGTTAACTCATGCTCTTTATTTGCTAACAAGAGAAATTCAAACTGTGCAAAAACCTAGAATGAATTTGCTAGGGTTATATCTTCAAAATGAGTGCGGTGTTTTCCCTCTTTCTCACACTCTCTCTCTCACTCTCTCTCTCTCTTCCTCTCAACGGGACTCACCGTAACCAATAAGGAGGACAGCCAGAAACATGATAACTCTCAAAAAGTGACTTTTTTGCCCATTATAACCAGTAGACGATGATATAACGGAATGGCAGTCGTCATAACGTTGTTGGTCGCTAGAAACACCAGAATAGCGAAACTGAAACATAAATAATTCGTTATTCAAATTATAGAGAAATGAATAAGAAAACACCGAAACAACCCGAGCAAAAACCAAAAACGGTTAGTCAAGTGGCAATAAAGTGTAGAGGAGACTATATCAATTATTTACCTCAGACATAATAGAACCAATAGAACCAGCTGAACGAGAGCAGAAACAGTTTGGTAGTGGAGTATGACATCGAATTCGGGACCAAATAGAGAATGGCAGAGTATTCAAGAATGAGGGCAGAACATCAGTGGTAATGAAAACCAGTATATATGATCAGAATATAGAAAAATATGATTCATGATGTTCAAAACGACCATGGATGTAGTGGTTTCATCTGAAAAAAAAGGTATCGTTATACATGGGTCACTAAACAACTCTTCCCATATTAGCTGATTTTTTGGCCAACTACACAAGCAACCGAAAACCGAATCGATATCAACCAAACATTAACTCGGTTGCTTTTGTAAAAAAAAACTCGATTGCTTCTAGGAAGCAATCAAACAGCAACGGTATTGTCTATAACCAACCAACTTTTCTTCATAAAAGCAACCGAGTTTCCAGTTTTGTGATGTAACGGAACTTGTTGATTCTAACATCACACCTGTTGCTTTCGTAAATAGAGATTGGTTGCTTTCTAAAAACAGTTCCTGTGCTTTGACAACCTGTTTTCCTCTCACTCGTTCGGTGAGACATTTTTGAGCTAATCTCGGGATGGTTACTCTAAGCTCAAATGTTTATCAGAGTAACTTCTGGCATAATTCCAACATTTTCATCGGACTCACCAAAACCAATTTTCAGAAACATGATCACTCTCCAAACGGTGACTTTTTCTTTCTTCATAACCAGTAGTCGTCATAACGTTGTTGGTCGCCAGGCTCATCAAAATATCGAAACTGAAACATAGGAATATATTTCGTGATTCAAAGTGTAGATAAATGAGTTAGGACAGGAAAACAACCCGAGCAAAAACGAAAAACGGTTAGTCAAGTGGCGAGAATGTGTGGAGGAGACTATCTTATGAATAGAAGGAAATATGAGGCAATGTGTTATGCGTTATAAATTAGTATAATATGAAAAAGTTACTCTTAACTATTGACTTTGTGAAATTTCCTGTCTCTTATGAGAAAAAGCTGGATTTTTTGTATTGAATCGTTTCGCCTCTGAATATCAACAATTTACCTCGGACATAATAGAACCAATAGAACCAGCTGGAGGAGAGCAGAAACAGTTTGGTGGTAGAGTATGACATCGAATTCGAGATACAATACAGAATATCGCCAATGAGGTCAGTACATCATTGGTACTGTACTGATCCAAAACACATTGATACCATTGAAAACCAGTATATATGACCGGTATGTAGAAGAATAAGATGCATGATGTTGAAAACCGTCATGAATGTAGTGGAATGTATCACCTGAAACAAAAGTTGGAAAGTTATACCTGGGTCACAAAACAATAGTTCTCACAACTGAGTTCTTAACTTGAACGAAGTTTTCACATAAGTAACCAAATGAACTAATAATAATTAAGACTATCTGTAAAGTTAGTTATTGATTAAGTTCAAAGTTACATGGTTTTGGCCTACGCACCTCTACCAAAGTACGAGAAAAAGCTTGAAGCCCGTAAAGTTCTAGAGTATGAAACGTTGTCTTATTTGAAATAATTTAACAGTGAATTATTTGAGCCAATTAAACCTAATTACCTTGTCCAGCATTTGAAGAAAGGGTCGGAAACTGATGAAGAACCAAGCTGGTGTTTCTTTTCGTTACGATCCACCGAAACCTTTTACCATCACCACCAGCACTTCACATATTTCCTGAAAAATCAATACTATTCAAGCAATATGGAAAGTCTGATATCTCTCAAAGCTCTCTCAAACGTTTGATTGGCATGAGAAATTCAATACCATAAATATGGGTAAGACGTTCTCTTTTTTATTCCGAAACGTATAATGCGTACTATTGCAACACAACTACTCGAACTGCTTCTCAAACTACAAACACAGCAGAATACAATTGAGAGATCGAATGTGGTAACTAAATACAGCCAGAATATTTGTTCCACGGAATACACGCTCGCTTCGCTACGTTATACAGGTTTGTAGTTTGATCGCGAAGCGCTGGTTACAGCTAAAATTTGGTGAACAATTGCAAACCTTATATTCTCGATAAGCATCTTGTTCATTAGGAACAATTGAGATTTCTGGTAAAGAAACATGAAGAAAGCTAACCTGATGGGGAGAACATAAATATTGTATGGGTAAGTGTGTAGTACTTCCCAGGGATGTATGATCCGGTAATGAGAATTATATAGGGTCAAAGGTTACACCAAGATGCCACGCCTACTAGTTAATTGGGGTTTCAGTTTTGAGTAGCACACCTGGGTGAGAATATTGGAAAGGCGATAGGTAATTGCGGATTTACCTTGAACCTCAATTATGTTCAAGAGGTGAGAATATGAACCAAATTATGGTGTCCTGAACATGAGAAAAATAAAAACTGTTGACTTCAGGAATGTGATCGAACTACAAATACAGAAGAACAGACAACAAAATGATCGCTTTCGCCTATGCCTCTAAAGACGATGATCATGGTAACGTGAAATATGAATAGACATAATCGCGCGCAGCGCGAAGCGCTGTGCGAGATTTGTCTTTGGTCCGGCTAATGCGCGCCTCCGTTTTTTTAGTTTTCCCATAAAAAGGCTGAAATTTGCAAAACAGAACTTTTACAAATTGGGGAAGTTTCTACAGCATATTTGCAAAGTGTGCCCCAAATTTTATCGAAATCGGTGACAAGGGAAAATTCCCAGTTTAAGGGTTTCTACCGAATCGATTTTGTTGAAAATTGTGGAAGACATGTGATACCTACTCAAACCCTGGCGGACCAAAAAAAATTTGCAAAAAAAATTGTTTTAATCAAAGTTATAGACATTTTTCGAAAAGTGTCTGCGTCTCTCCATTCAGCACGCTCTCTCACTCTCTCTGTCCGGTCGATAACTCAAACTGTACTGTAACGTAGAGAAACAATTACCGATTTGCTTCAAAATTGAAATATGATGCCAACGTGCAATTTGTTTGAATATGAAGTATTGTATTCTGACGTCCTTCAGGATTCTGGAGACCAGATGACGTCATTTTTGAAAAGTGCAAAGTTGACGTCACATATATTTTCAAATGATGGTAATATCTTAGAAAGGGTCAACTAACGGTGAAACTCAATCTAAGAGTGACGTATTCTGGGATTCTGACGACCAGATGACGTCATTTTTGAAAAGTGCAAAGTTGACCTCAGATATATTTTCAAATGGTGCAAATATCTTAAAAATGGTATATTAACGATGAAACTTTGTCTAAATATGACGTATTCTGGAACTCAGAAGGCCAGATGACAGATGACAGAGTACTGTATATCTCACTTTCCGCTGGTATGTGCTCTTATAGCGCAGTGGTTAGCGCTCAGTTGCGAATATTCTGCCCGCAGGTTCGATTCCGGCCAGACACATAAACTTATAAATTTTGACAGCTACTATACCAGGAGTTATTGCATTGGCATTGATAAACCCTTTACGAAAAGTTTTTCAAGTGCATCTATTCGTTAAGTTTGTTTGGTCAGAAACCACAAGCAAAAACATGGAAAGTTTATTGGCTGATTTTTTTTTATTCGTTATATACAAACAATAGTTGTGATCAATGATTGTTGGTGTTGAAGAAGCTGTCACTGGCTTGGAAGAGAGTTGGTTGGCCCTGGAAAACATAAGTATTGATTGGAGATGGTGAAAAATCATACTATTCATTCGTGTTAACTCGTGCTCTTTATTTGCTAACAAGAGAAATTCAAACTGTGCAAAAACCTAGAATGAATTTGCTAGGGTTATATCTTCAAAATGAGTGCGGTGTTTTCCCTCTTTCTCACACTCTCTCTCACTCTCTCACTCTCTCTCTCTCTCTCTCTCTCTCTCTCTCTCTCTCTCTCTCTCTCTCTCTCTCTCTCTCTCTCTTTCTCTCTCAACGGGACATACCGTAACCAATAAGGAGGACAGCCAGAAACATGATAACTCTCAAAAAGTGACTTTTTTGCCCATTATAACCAGTAGACGATGATAGAACGGAATGACAGTCGTCATAACGTTGTTGGTCGCTAGAAACACCAGAATAGCGAAACTGAAACATTAATATTTCGTTATTTAAATCATAGAGAGACAATCCAAAACAACCCGAGCGAAAAACAGAAACGGTTAGTCAAGTGGCGAGAATGTGTGGAGGAGACTATACTATAAATATAAGGAAATATGAGACAAAGTGTTATGCGTAATGAATTAGTATAATAAGAAAAAGTTACTCTTAACTATTAACTCTGTAAAATTTCCTGTCTCTTATGAGAACAAGCTGGAATTATTGTATTGCATCTATTCGCCTCTGAATATCAACAATTTACCTCGGACACAATAGAACCAATAGAAAGCTGATATGGATCGCCAAGTCACGCTGCTGTTGCGAGTTCCGTAAACAAATACCAACTTTCCGTATTTTTTCACGTCGTTCCGTCCAAAAAAGGGGTAACAACTGCCAAACCACCTCAATCTATCTCCAACACAAATTTGCTTCAAAACTTCGCAGGTTATGTTTATTTCAGATAGGTTTCCTTTCAAACATCCAAGCTCAAAAACAAACCACGTACACCCAAAATGAACTTTTCGATTTTGCGTTTATAAAACCAACCGGCCAAAATGTCGATTTGATTTTGTCGTTTTTTAGCGACATTGAAAAAGTTGGCCAGTTATAAGCATTTCTGGCCGAATCATTTACAGAATAGTCAGAAATACCTATTTCACTCCTCGAGCAAGTTTCAGCTGAGTATCTTCGTTTAAACCAGGATTACCACCCTTTTCCCGGAAAGTTCTGAAAATCGTTATGCGTTATGCAAAATTTTGAAACTTCGGCCATAAGTCTGCCCTCAACCGAATTTCACGAATCGAAAACCGATTTCTGGATAAATCTCGATAGAAAAATAGTGTTCCGGAAACGTTCACATCTGAACATCATTTTAACGATTTTTATCGCTAAAATAAGAAAAAAATAAAATCACCACGAGCAATAACGTTTTCAGTTTCGACCTACCAACTCAATTTTCTGCAAACCGCCATCAACTGAGTTGATGAACACCTGAAAAAGAGTTTCCGGGAATCGAACCACGTTGAGCCGAGATATAGGATCTGGGACCCTCACCGTAAAACTCACCCCCACTTACGTGGACCACTTCATAAGGGAAAATGTCACCAATCCATGACGATACTCTAAAACGCTATATGTCTGTAAAAAAAATAAGGGTCCTCAATGCTTCATATCCCACTATCCAAAAACATCCGGAATACGAAAGTTTAACTTTAATATATTTTTATATCTTTTGAACTATAAACTTAAGCTTCTCTAGGTCCAATAAACACAACCTGTGAATTTTGACCCAAATTTCAGATTCTCAGTTTTTGATAAGTTTTCAGAAGCCAAAGCCGTGTTTTAGTTTGAGCAGATTTCTGAATTCGACATTATATACTAAATGTCGATTGAATAGTCACGTAAGTAAGCATTCTAATGAGGTATCGTGCACTTTGTCATTGCACGTTTCTGAGTTCTGCTGTGTGTAACATGTTTCACGTGACTGTGCAACCAACTAACCAACTAACTAACTAACTAACTAACAGTATATTTGTATTTCAAGTTTTGACACACGGAAAATAATAAGTTGATTTCTATCTTTACTTCTAGGGCATAATTGAGTGCATTTATCCATTGAATCCAATCCAATTTCTCATCCAATTACCTATTGGTCCCATTGCTTTTTCAATATTATTACCCAGGTGTGCTGCTCAAAACAGAAACCCCAATTAACTCATGGGCGTGGCATCTTGGTGTCACCTTTAGCCCTCTATAATTCTCATTACCGGATCAGACATCTCTGGAAAGTACCACGTACTTACTTCTACAATATTTATGTTCAAACTATCAGGTTAGTTTGCTCCATATTTCTCCAAAACACATCTCAATTGTTTTCAAAAACACGTTGTTTTATCTAGAAAACAAAGTTAGCAATCGTTGACCGAATCTCGGTTGTGATCAGCGTATCGCGATCAAACTACAAACCTGTTATATCATAGCGAAGCGACCGTGTATTTCATAGGACACATCTTTCTCCTGTGTTCAGTTAACACAATTGAACTCAAGTACATCCTGCTGTGTTTGTAGTTTGCTCCTGCGTATTTCGTTCGAAGATGGAATTATGTATCGAGTGCAAACTACAACTGTCAATCCATGTCAATCCCCATTCCAACTGATTTCAGAACGAAATGGTGACAACGGTCTCTGAATTGATTCCTTGCTTCTCGGAACGGTTGAATGAGAAGATTTAAGACAACTTCTCACGGTCAAAGTCACATAACATAATGGAGAAGAAACGAATACCGTTCACGAAGAGTGCTACTGTACATTGATACATCTGAGCGAGACACCAGTTTTCGTCCAGACACCTCTTCATTCTGGTTCGATTGGCCTACCTCACCATCATATCTACCTTGAAACCTCAACAACACTTCACAAGGAGATCGCAGAGGTTTTCAACGAAGAGTACTTTCTGAGAGTGCTCCAATGCCAGAAAAGGACCAAGTTCCATGAAGGTAACGTTTGGCTCGTTCATGTTCTATGAAATGTAACTTATGATGCTAAATTGAAATTGAGTCATTTAATCATACAGGAAAACTTTGGTATAGTTGAAGATCTTATAGTTTGACCTGATTTTAGCGTAACAAAGTAAACAAATAGTAGCGAAAAATGAAAAAAAACGGACAGTTGTGAGAACTGTAACTCATACATAACTATACTTCTTTAACATGATATATTTCACTACACCCGTGGTCGTCCAATGGTGTACTTGTGGTTATGACATGTGAATACCACCGACGTACTGACCTCAATTGCGATTGTTCTGCTGTTCTCTATTTTATCCCGAATTCGATGTCATACTCGACTACCAAATTGTTTCTGTTCTCCTTCAGCTGGTTCTATTCGTTCTCTTGTGTCCGAGGTAAAATGTTGATATAGTCTCCTCCACACTCTCTTCACTTGGCTAACCGTTTTTGGTTTTGTTCGGGTTGTTCTGGTGTCCAAATCCAAATCTATTTCCATATTCAATGAAAAACAAATATATTCTTATATTTCAGTGTTGTCGTTCTGCTGGGTCTGGCAACCAACAACGTTATGACGACTGCCATTTCGTTCTATCATCGTCTACTGGTTATAGAGGGTGGAAAAGTCACCGTTTGGAGAGTAATCCTGTTTCTGACAATTGTTATGCTGTCCTACTTATTGGTTACGGTGAGTCCGCTTGAAACGTTCAGAAAGATTGGTCTAACCTAAAAGAAAATGCCTGAAAAGGCGCTCGAGTATAGAGTAACCATCCCGAGATTGACTCGAAAGCATCTCACTGAACGAGGGAGCGGAAAGCACACACTTGAAGGGATTTCGAATGTTTGGTCTGGAAGTTTGGTATGTTGGCGTTTTTGGATTTCCTCCAAATTTCGTTGGTGTAATCTGGACAAAAACTAATACAAATTATCATTTCACCGATTTTCAGACGACATCTTCAACTCCAGTATCCCCAGATGCCTCTGTACCGTCTGCCAGAAAGACAGGGGGTTCCTCTGGAACTGCTCGGAGCTGTGAAGTCTGTACCTCGTCGTTATCCAGTTTTGCAGAATGCCGGGAACCGCATAATTCCTTGTTGATCTGATGTGTTTGTAATTCTCGCAATGGAATTTCATTTTATACATGTATGTTTGTAAAGAGAAACTGGAAAGAAAATGAAATGGTCTCTTTGATTGTTAAGACTCTGTTGTGGGTCGGTCTCGCCGTAATTCACAATTTTTGACCGGGAATCTACGGGATATAACTGATTAAAGTACAAACATGAAGGTATAGGTCAGGGTACACCGTATGTAGCTGATTTGACGTAATCGCGCCTAATCGCCTAACAAGTAGTCTTTCCCACTCCTACTATAGTGAATGCCAAATTTATAGATTTTTCTTTATTGTCGAAATCGAACTTGCGAGCAAAAGTTTTGTAGCAGGGCGCAAACCACTGCGCTATTGCAGCACATAACCGGCGAGCTTCGGAATCGAATACATGTATGCATACACAGCAGGAACCGAGATATACAGTACCCTCCCGCCTTTCCGTTGGCGACGACTATAAAACAGGATCCAGTGGCAGTTACGTCGAACTAACAGATTCAAACCTCCTAACTAGAACAGAGATACTCGCGAACAAAAATTAGTTTTGAATGATTCTTAATCATTTACAAATTCAATTAGGCCATCGGTAACATCAACTTTCATTGCGTGAATGAAAAAATTGATTATAATCAATACTTATGTTTTGCAGGGCCAACCAACTTACTACCAACAATCGATGATCATGACAACACTTGTTTGTACATTACGAAACATTACAAAGATTTTTTAAAAGAAATTCTTTCACATTGCAGCTGTTCAATTAATACATGAAACTTTTTCAATCTACGCAGAGTCACCCGAATTTACAAGTTTGAACTCCTTTGCTACGAATCAACTTTTAATTCAAAACATTCGAGTTTTCGCCAAATTTCTGGGGTTACTTGAAGTCGAACACACACGAACATCAAGCTCGAGCTATGCAAGTTTTGATTCCAACCAGTTCGAATAATTTTTTTATGATCTAGGGCTTTCGATTTGACTGGAGTTTTGAGCGTTGTCGCCACAACAATCTGAACAACCGTTACTCGTCTTCTCTCAAATCGGTCCGTTGACTTTATAGCACTATTCAACAGTGTTGTGCAGAATTTTGTGCAAATATCGATGTCAAACTAATGCGACGATGGTTATTGGGATTGGTGGAAGATGCCCTTTTTAGAACGGTTGTCACAAAAGAATGTTACCATCGTTTAGGTCCTTCTGCTCGTAGCATACGGATGTTGAATTGCATTCAATAAGTTTGTTCCAGAGTCATAACACCATTTCTTTATCATTTCCTTTTAATTACCTTTTACAAAAAATACATGTATAAAAGGAAACTTCATTGCAAGTCAGCTAATCAACAAGTATATATAAGACGCTCCAATCTAAATGGTTTCGGAAATCAGGAAATCCTAGTGATTTCATGAAATTTTTAGGATGAGACTTTTAACCATCGAAGAGTTATCACTTTTTTAAAATTATTTCTGATTGGACATCGGGTAGTCCCCATTTATTTGAAGTTTAAACTAAAAACCAAACGATCGAATCGCTGTGTCCCGATTCAGGAAATTGAAAAAAGTGTGTCACAAAAAATTGCAGTTTTCACAAATCTCTCAAAAAATTGTGTCACAATTTTTCACACTTCAATTTTTTGGGCACAATTTTTCACACTTCAATTTTTTGGGCCCAATTTTTCATACTACAATTTTTTGGGCACATTTTTTCACTTTTCCAAATATTGTACATGTTCCAGCAAGAGAGGTTATTACTGAACCACTCGCGCGATACTAATGTTTCCTTCCATACCCCCCTGACTGCGCCGTATCTAGTATTGGCGATTAGAGCAATGAGACGCAGAGAAACGAGCGCGCATTGAGGGCAGTTTCGCGCCGGCATCGTGTGTTCGCATGCTAAATTATAGCCAAAAGTTAAAGTTAGCCAAAAGAAGACAAGTCAGCTCTTGCCAGGCAAGAAACCGACTGTCCAGTGCATCTACGGTGGTTCAGTGGTATTTTACACACGATACTGGGCGATATCCTATTCCTCAGAGAGAAATATAACATACAAGTATCAACCTTGCTCTCATAGCACCTTTTCAACCTTTGCCTTTGTGTGAATCATATAGAACAGAACACATAATTACATAGAATTCATATACTATATTGTCTATGAACATTACAATAATTACTATGCTAAATACATCACTTATTAATACCACATAAGATTACCAGTTAATCTCAGTATCTCACGGGAAGCGTGTTGCTACTGCAGTTCGAAATGTTATCACTGTTCACAATCACATTTCCATTATTCCCTCACAATTCACTTTCACATCCTCACATGACAGAAAAGGTATCAACCTAAAGATTTTAGGCCAATCACATCGACATAAAAAGAAAAGATACGCAGCCAAAACTCGTTGATACGCAGCCAAATTAGACGTGCGTCAAGAGAAAGCGCACTCAGTTTGCGCCAGCGCGCGTTGCTGACACAATCACAAAATGAAACGAGTCGCCTCCGCGACACTCCCCAAAAACACAAGAAAAACCATAACAAGTTAGAGCTAGAGTCAAACAAACAACAACAGATCTACCAATGAAAGCATGACTAAGTAACTAAGTTGTTAAAGACTATACTTGATCATGAAGAGTAGAAATCGGCCTGCGAGGCGGTTTGAAAACGTCGAGCAGCCTCCCCACGAAGACGACCGAAGATGAAAGATGTCCCAGCAAGTACACAGTCGAGCTGTCCGTATGCACTTCAAGTCACTCTGAATGATGTGATTACATGAACCCTTCATTCAATCACTTTGTCGCTCCAAATAATTTCCAAAATTACCCATCCTTCAACTCACGTTCACAAAATATACTAAGAATATACTAGTTTTCACTCACAACGACATCGGATCATTTATCGTTACGAAATAACTTTCCCTTGCACTTTCTCACTCACTCACTTCACAAAAAACAGAAAGAAGTACCAAGTACCGTTCAAATTCGACCGATATCATTCGAATTCCTGCGCATACACCATTTCTATTTTGCTTAGCACAGTTGGCGGCAACATTAATCACTTTCTAACCTTTCAATGGCAAAAAAACATTAGCCTTCCAATTTTACTCTTCACTCACAACTTCAATTCAAGAATGACATATTTCCGATCGCGAGGTATCAACTGGTCCTATTTTGAGTAAACACTACATCCGCACTTCCCTCACTATTAGCATCCTTCCTCGATAACGTTAGCGTCACTAGATAGAAACCACCGCCTTCGCAAAAAAACAGTCAGCGGCAGTTCGTTTTCTACCTTTTCACTTCCATATTACCATGATGACACATTCTTAGATAACTCTCTTCTTTCTCTCAATCACACACATTCTCACTACAAAGTCCGTCAATTTCCAAAAGTAGCAACAGACTACTTGATTCCAGATGACGTGAGCTCACACTTCTACATATCCCAACTAAAAATCCAAAAAATTACTATGAGGCTACACCCACACTAACAACACTTTCTTTCAATCTTACTTCACTATATTTTGATCACAATTAGCATACAGAGGTCGCGTAACTACATTGATGCTACTATACCGAGTATCAAATGATCACTTTTGGAGGTACCCTCACTCCATTTCCAATTCATCACCAAACATACATACTACACATAAAAATTTGGTGACTTGACAAAAAAAGTTAGTACCATGGGCACACAGAGGACCCTCACTCTGTTCCAGTGCTACAAAATGCCATGGGCACAAGGAGGAACCGTCACTCCCTTAAAGTGCTACGATAAACCATGGGCACACAGAGGACAACCCTCACTCTGTTCCAGTGCTACAACATTCCATGGGCACAAGGAGGAACCTCACTCCCTTAAAGTGCTATAATAATTTCGCGTCTAGGAGACCCTCATCCTTTTAACAACGCTACATGATCAAACATCTAGAGGAACCTCACTCTATTAACAATGCTTGACCACATTTTTAGTAAAAATTAGTCGCTGTTGATTAGTAGTATCACTCACTCACTTGCACACACAGTAAAAGAATAGCTAGCTTCCTCACAATGAACACATACAAATCAATAATAGGGCACGACCTGTGAAAAAATATTTCACTCCCGAAGAAACTCCAATCAGTCGCCAATTGGTCTATAGGAAAACGTATCAAGGCCTTAGATAACGTCAGGTTGTAGCATCGCAATGAAGTTTCCAAACCTCCATGCGTAAAGTACAAGATACGACGTAGAACACGTCACACAAGCACAGCAAAAGAAAACATATCTGGCAGGCTACATGTACCAGATACCACAGCAGTACGACAAATTCAATGAACGATTAATCTCAGATGTTACCAGATTGCCTCGTTCCAGGCTCACAATTGGTAGTCAGTGAAAGTTTCTATTCACTAACCACTCCATTACTACCCTATCACATTTATATATTCGCCACACATCCATTGCGAAAATATACTAATACTCCATACTCCATACATAAGCAAATGGATGACTTAGAAAATTAAATATCATGCAAAAACTAACTCTCAGTCAGTCAAGGATACCTGACACTCGCTCACATGTCCAACAAAATGTCAAGTTCGTACAATAATACAAATCAGTTAGTTCATCCCGAACTCACACTGAGTACTATCACACTTCCACAAACTATAGTAACACAAGCATATCACTCTCACAGTCACAGTCCACATCCACACTTAGAAACGGAACTCCATCAACTTATTTCAAACGTAAATAACCTAATGAATCAAAGATCAACTATCAAATATGCGCAATAAGATAATTAATCGTCACAGATTCAACCGAAATATAATCAATTCAAGTACACTATCTCTCATACGTTCTTATTCCATCCAACATACATTCACACGTACTCACAAAGATTACAAAATTGTAATCACTCATTGCACACTTGCACTTGGTTCTCACAAAAATCACACAAATAGTACTTTCTCAACTTAATTGCTCTATACCGAGCACTCAACTTAGAAATTATACATCGCGCTCACATTCACATCACATATCACATTCCAAGAAAAAAACTCACATCACAGTCCAAGAGAAAACTAACTATCATACTTCACCGAACAACTCGTACAAATAGCCACAATTGAGAAATACAATCCCTGAAAAATGCATTATCGCCTCAATTAGCTGCGCATTTGCAAATTTCACTCACTTGCACTCCTTTTATTCACTCACTCACCGATACTAATAGAAAAAGAATAAAAGGAAAAAAAGTCAACTGCAACAGTGCTTCGCACCAGCTGCCACTAGTAATAAATTTCCTCTTACCTTTTACTCCAGTAGAATCCCGACCATTTGTGGCCACCTCTCTTGTGCTTGAAAGACGAAGCAATAGCCGTCGACGCATCTTCTTAGCTCAATAGCAACGAGCTACGATCATCCGAACGATATGGAACTATGAAACCTGAAACAAAGATGAAATCCGTATCCCATTGCTGTCACTTCACTCCTAAATCCAGCAGATTAGGTGCGTCAACATGTTCATTCCTCATGAACTTGCCAGTCCTTCACTAATTTTGGTGCCCCACAAATTTAAAATATTGCGATCCGACACACAAAAATAAATTACTAGAATGACCAGAAAATGAAACAACGCCTCGCACTCTGACTCCCTCCTGTCATATAAAATTCCCTTCTTTGCTAAATATCCACTAAAAACAAATAACTTGCGCTCCCTCTCTGCTGCAAAATCAAATCCACTCAAATCCACAATCAGCACATATCCACACAGAAGATGATAATAACATACTCACTATCTCGCCCTTGAGCGAAAAGAATCACATTCGAAATAATCACCTGTTCTGATATCCATTGCAATTGTCCATTTGCATCCAACGAAAAAGCCAGTCCATTCTGCTCAATTTCTCTGGATTTCCGCAACGAATAAGCTCTGGAACATTCCATCATGTATACCAGTTCCTTTGCAACAGATCGGAACATGAGAAGAATACAAAATCACAGAAGATCACAAAACAACAACAAAAACGATAATGTGGCGTCAAAATCGAATTTGAGCTATTTATTTTCAAACGACCATTTTTCGCGCCTCACTTTAGCAATGGCGCAGATTATTTGCATTTGGTCAAAGTTCTCTCAAATCATCAAAAATTCTTCCAAATCGGCAAAAATTCAAGATCACATCACAGAACTAAATGATTCACACAAATCACAGGCATTTTACTCGAATCTCACATTATCCATTCGCCGATGCACCATTTCGCGCCGGCATCGTGTGTTCGCATGCTAAATTATAGCCAAAAGTTAAAGTTAGCCAAAAGAAGACAAGTCAGCTCTTGCCAGGCAAGAAACCGACTGTCCAGTGCATCTACGGTGGTTCAGTGGTATTTTACACACGATACTGGGCGATATCCTATTCCTCAGAGAGAAATATAACATACAAGTATCAACCTTGCTCTCATAGCACCTTTTCAACCTTTGCCTTTGTGTGAATCATATAGAACAGAACACATAATTACATAGAATTCATATACTATATTGTCTATGAACATTACAATAATTACTATGCTAAATACATCACTTATTAATACCACATAAGATTACCAGTTAATCTCAGTATCTCACGGGAAGCGTGTTGCTACTGCAGTTCGAAATGTTATCACTGTTCACAATCACATTTCCATTATTCCCTCACAATTCACTTTCACATCCTCACATGACAGAAAAGGTATCAACCTAAAGATTTTAGGCCAATCACATCGACATAAAAAGAAAAGATACGCAGCCAAAACTCGTTGATACGCAGCCAAATTAGACGTGCGTCAAGAGAAAGCGCACTCAGTTTGCGCCAGCGCGCGTTGCTGACACAATCACAAAATGAAACGAGTCGCCTCCGCGACAGGCAGCGCCCAATTAGAAAAAGAGACGCAGAGAAAGAACAGGCGAGACAGATCCGCAGGATTTGAAACCATAACAAGATACGGATCATTGAGAGCTGTGTCAAAGAGTATCACAGCATTATCGCGCGAGAGACATACAAAGTGCAAAGTACCTCTCTTTAGAGAAACAAATGTGTCACAATTTTTCACACTTCCATTTTTTGGGCACAATTTTTCACACTTCAATTTTTTGGGCCCAATTTTTCACACTACAATTTTTTGGGCACATTTTTTCACACTGTTTTCAACTGCGGAAACGTGTGTTATAATGTTCTGAAAGGAAAATAATTGTGGCAGAGGATTTTGAAACATACAAATATTCGGTAGTTTTATCTGCGCTCCAAATGAGAGCGACACAAGAATTAGAAGAATTGGACATTTCAGAAAAAATATCGGACAAGTCTGATGATGCACAATATTTTGAGGTTTTCCAAGAAATTATCTAAAATGGAAACCATTTAGATTGGAGCGTCTTATATGTGTCTTCCGGTATGGTGAAGAACTGCATAACGATCCTCACAGCTCCAGGCGTATCAGCTCCATGGGCACTCCCTGACCTTCAGGCAAACGGTACAGAGGCAAGTTGGGAAACAGGAGTTGAAGATATCGCCTGAAAATCAATGAAATGAACATTGGTTATAGTTTTCCGGTCCTGTTCGTTCACTTCCTTTGGCCATCAGTTAACTAAAGTTGAGTGAAAAGTAGATATTTAGGTTAATGTTGAACTTAGCAAATACACTCATTAATGGGAGTGAGACATGCACAACCTAATCAGCTCCAACTAGCTGCATAATTTGGTATAAGCCCGTTTTTAACGTCTTGTAATTTTGGTCCATCAAATTGAAATCAACAACAAATGCTATCTGCAAATTTCTATATGCAAAAGTGTTTTTTTTTTCATTTCTTAAATGTCAGTTCAAATGGTTCAAGTTCGTGATCGCATGTGTGTCTATCACTATACTGATAAATTTATTATTACTATTATTATTATTATTATTATTATTATTATTATTATTATTATTATTATTATTATTATTATTATTATTATTATTATTATTATTATTATTATTAGTATTATTATTAACTATCGAATTGATCACGGAAACAACAAAACAAATAATAAAGTTGAACTGGAACTCCAGTTAACTGCGCTGTAATACACTGCAGTAGCACTATTGTTTTCTAATATGGACGTTTTTCAAAATAACTCACGTGTGCCAATAGTAATCTTGTACTGTGCCGAAGTGCTTTTCTTGTTGGCGGTTTGATAAGTTGACTTCCTCTCCACACTGTTCTGGCTGATCATCTATAAATAAAATGTGAGTGAAGGGTGACGAAATGTTATACGCAAATAAAATAATTGTTACCTGGAAACGAATTTGATGCTACATGGATGTAAATAGTTATGGCTCTACTTCATAAATATACATTTGTTGCAGAGGATCTCTTATCAGTGGCAAAGATAAAGATATGACTAAAGTACAAACCTCATATTGACAGTACATCAGTCAGTGGTACTGTACTGATCCATAACCACAATTGAACCATTGAAAACCAGTGTATATGACCGGAATGTAGAAGAATATGATTCATAATGTTGAAAACAACTATGGAAGTAGTGATAGGAAGTAGTGATATCTGAAAAAAAGTATCGTTATGGATTAATATTTACTATTTACACTTCTGCCAATTTTGCCTGTTGCGGCTTAAACTGAGTCCATACGTTCAGCTTGAAAAATAAGTGCGGTTCCCCCTCTCTCTGGTTTGGTTAGATTTTTGTAAGAAAATTTCGGGACTCTATGCTCAACCGCTTTTCGAGCAACTTTCTCTGGAAATACACACAATTTTTCCGAAATTTCAACCGGACTTACCGTAACCGATAGGTAGCCCAACATAATATTGGCCAGAAACATTATTACGGCCAGAACGGTGACCTTTTCTCTCTTCAAAACCAGTAGACGATGATAGAACGAAATAGCAGTCGTCATAACGTTGTTGGTCGCCAGGCTCATCAAAATAGCGAAACTGAAACAGGAATATTTTGTTACTCAAATAATATGGAAATGGATTTGGACACCAAAACAACCCGAGCAAAAACCAAAAACGGTTAGTCAAGTGGCAAGAAAGTGTGGAGAAAACTATATCAACAATTTACCTCGGACACAACAGAACGAATAGAACCAGCTGAAGGAGAGCAGAAAAAGTTTGGTAGTCGAGTATGACATCGAGATCGGGACCAAATAGAGAATAGCAGAATATTCACGAATGAGGGCAGTACATCAGTGGCATTGTACTGATTCAAGACCACATTGAAAAGCAGTATATACGACCGGAGTATGGAAGAATATGATTCATGTTGTTGAAAACGAGCATGGATGTAGTGATTTCATCTGGAAAAAAGTATCGTTATACATGGGTCACTGAACAACTCTTCCCATATCAGCCAATTTTTCGGCCAACTCAACAAGAAACCGGGTCGATATAAACCAAAATCAACCCGGTTGCTTTCGTAAAGAAAACTCGGCTGCCTTGAAAGAAAGCAACCAAAATGCGACCGTATTTACTTTTTAGAACCAATCAACCATTTTTCAGCTCTCAGAATGAGTGCGATTTTCCTCTCACTCGTTTGGTGAGACGTTTTTGAGCTAATCTCGGGATGGTTACTCTGAGCTCAAACGTTTGTTAGAGTAGCTTCTTGCATACTTGCATAATTTCTACCGGACTCACCATAACCAATTTTCAGAAACATCATCATTCTCCAAGCGGGGAATTTTTCTCTATTTATAACCAGTAGACGATAATAGAACGAAATAGCAGTCGTCATAATGTTCATGGTCGCCAGGCTCCTCAGAATAGCGAAACTGAAATATAGGAATGTATTTCAAAAATCGAAGTGTAGATAAATGAGTTAGGAAACAAAAACAACTCGAGCGAAAACCAGAAACGGTTAGTCAAGTGGCGAGAATGTGTGGAGGAGACTATCTTATGAACAGAAGGAAATATGAAACAGAGTGATATGCGTGATGAATTAGTATAATAGGAAAAAAAGTTACTCTTAACTATTGACTTTGTGAAATTTCCTGTCTCTTATGAGAAAAAGCTGGAATAATTGTATTGCATCGTTGTGCCTCTGAATATCAACAATTTACCTCGGACATAATAGAACCAATAGAATCAGCTGAAGGAGAGCAGAAACAGTTCGGTAGTCGAGTATGACATCGAATTCGGGATGAAATAGAGAATAGCAGAATGTTCTCAATTGAGCCCCATATATCGTACTGTTCCATAACACATTTACACCATTGGTAACCAGTATATATGACCGGAATGTAGAAGAATATGATTCATGATGTTAACAATGATCATGGATGTGGTGGGATAAATCACCTGAAAAAAAGTTGGAAAGTTATACCTGGATCACAAAACAACAGTTCTCACAACTGAGTTCTTAACTTGAACGAAGTTTTCGCATGAATAAGCAAATGAACTAATAATAATTAAGACTATCTGTGAAGTTAATTATTGATTAGTAAAAAGTGGGGGAACCAACAAATGTGTGAGTTGTGTTTGGTTCGACCTCGATATCAGCAAAAAGTGAACGATACGAATTGATGTGATACTGTAGCAGAAGTATTCTGCAAAAATAGAACAATACAAATGTTGCACAATGGTTCACGAAGCCCGCATGATATTTCAGAAATTGCCGAAGGGTATTTCATGAGTACTTTGACGACATGCGTGCGTTGTGAACCATTGTGCAACATTTGTATTGTTCTATTTTTGCAGAATACTTCTGCTACAGTATCACATCAATTCGTATCGTTCACTTTTTGCTGATATCGAGGTCGAACCAAACACAACTCACACATTCGTTGGTTCCCCCACTTTTTACTAATTGTCCTTTTTTTTGCTAGTTGTACTCCTACAACTTCATATGTTGCCTATTCACAGAGTGGATCTTGTGAACTCATTATATTATTATGGAAATCTCAGTTTTGTGTGTGCACGAAGCCGAATGCAGACCATAAAATTGCTGGTGTTGTAATATAACGCAGGTTACTGGCTCTATGACTATCAACAACTGAACAAAAACGCTAAACGTTCCGATTGACATGTACACCGCTTTTAGCGGCGATAAGCGATGGGGATTGGCGCCATTGACAAATCTACAATTAGAGACACCAACTCTTTTACATTATAGCCATTATTTCCAACACCACATCAAAAACCTTCGTTGTTATTTTTTCATTCCTGCGTCAATTGACACACGAGTCTGGCGCCAGAACGAAACGAAATTTTCTAGGTTTTTCAGCTACCAATACACACTACATGTGTCAATTACTGAATGGAGCAATATTCAAACTATTCGATTGTCAGCTTCGTGTGTTTTTGTTTTGGCGCCATTTGGCGTCTGTTCCGAGCCAGACGATAAAGTTCGATTTTGAATTTGTGTATCTTTATTTCACATTGGAATATTCAATATCTGTTAACTCGAAACAGTTTGATTGACAATAACTGATATTTTTCCAACTTTGGCGCCAATTGGCGCCAGCGCACAGTGCCAACAGAACATTTTTGATTTTCAGATTGAGCATACTTGCCATGTGATAGTTATTTAGTGTACCGAATTTCAGACGATTCCATTGACGCTGTCGTGAGTTTGGGTTTTGGCGATATCTGGCGCCTGGTTCGAGCGCCAGAAGAAAAATTTCAGTTTTGGAAAATGACTTTCACACTTTTCACCAAATTATTCAATTTCTATTAGTGTTCAACATTTTAGTTGACGATAAATAGTGTTTTGCCGTTTTTGGCGCCTATTGGCGACAGCGCCGGGCGCCAATGATGATGTATTCATCTCATATTTGGCGCGACGGGCTAACTTTTGCATTATAACTCATGTTTCAAATTTCAGCTAAATCGGTTAAATAGTTTTTCCAATAGTCGTTTTTGGCGCCTATTGGCGCCCGCGCCCGGCGCCAATGAGGAGCTATGCATCTCATATTTGGCGCGATGGGCTAAGTTTTGCATTAGAACTCATGTTTCAAATTTCAGCTAAATCGGTTAAATAGTTTTTCCAATAGTCGTTTTTGGCGCCTATTGGCGCCCGCGCTCGGCGCCAATGAGGAGCTATACATCTCATATTTGGCGCGATGGGCTAAGTTTTGCATTAGAACTCATGTTTCAAATTTCAGCCAAATCGGTTGAATAGTTTTTCCAATAGTCGTTTTTGGCGCCTATTGGCGCCCGCGCCCGGCGCCAGAGATTACATATACATTTCATACTTGGCGCGACGAGCTAACTTTTGCCATAGAATAGATTTTTCAAATTTCAGCCAAATTGGTTCAGTAGTTTTTCCACTACGATGCGGACAGAATTCCGTGAGGGACGAGGGAGGAGGGACGAGGGAGGAGGGACGAGGGAGGAGGGACGAGGGACGAGGGACGAGGGACGAATTACGGCGGAACTTTTCAACAACGACACGAAACCATAACTCAGGCGAAAATAATCCGATTTGGCTGAAATTTTCACACAATGTTCAATTTGTGATTCTCCAACGTTCTCTTCTTTTAGTTTTCAAAAAAAGAATATGTTTGAAGATTTTTGTCAATTAAAAGGAAAAAACGAGTCCGCAATGGCCAAACCAAAGACAACTCACGCAGAGCGCTTCGCGCTCCGCGCGATTAAGTGCAAAGTTACACCGTTTTGGCCTCCGCACCTCTACCAAAGTACGAAAATAGGCTTGAAATCCGTAAAGTTCTAGAGTACGAAACGTTGTCTTACTTGAAATCATTTAACAGTAAATTATTTGAACTAGTGAAACTTAATTACCTCGTCCAGTATTTGGAGAAAAGGTCGGAAACTGATCAGGAACCATACTGGTGCTTCCTTGCAGTACTTTATTTGTACGATCCACCGAAACCTTTTACCATCACCACCCGCACTTCACAAAATTCCTGAAAAATCAATACCATTCAATCAATATGGAAAGTCTGATATGCTCTCTCAAACGGTTGATTTGCCAAACGGTAGATTCGGTGAACAATTGCGAACCTTATATTCTCGATGAACATCTTGTTCATTAGGAACAATTGAGATTTCTGGTAAAGAAATATGAAGAGAACTAACCTGATTGGGAGAACATAAATATTGTATAGGTAAGTGTGTAGTACTTCCCAGGGATGTATGATCCGGTAATGAGAATTATATAGGGTCAAAGGTTGCACCAAGATGCCACGCCTACGAGTTAATTGAGGTTTCAGTTTTGAGTAGCACACCTGGGTGAGAATATTGGAGAGGCGATAGGTAATTGGGGATTAACCTTGAACCTCAGTTATGTTCCAGAGGTGAGAATATGAAGCAAATTATGATGTCCTGAACATTAGAAAAAGAAGAATTGTTGACTTCAGGAATGTGATCGAACTACAAACACAGAAGAACAAACTACAGAATGACTGCTCCCGCCTATGCCTCTAAGAACGATGATCATGGTAACGTGAAATATGAATAGACATTAAATTGATAAAAAAGTCATTAGCACATTCACGTTAAACATGTTAAACAGAGCAGGACTCTGAAACATGCAATGACAGAGTGCACGATTCCTCGGTAGAATGATAACTTTACGTGACTGTTTAATTTACTTTTAGTGTAGTTCACACCATTCCTATTGACACTCCTACAGTAACCTTACAAACTTTCCGAAGACTGTTGTGAAGTTTGAAATGTAGTTCATCGAAAATGCTCTCGTATATTTACTCTACCTGAGAAGAAGAATGAGGTACTAAAATCATCAACTTCTGCTATCAGAAGTAAGTAAGCAAAACGGCTGTGAAGTTTCGCAATCGTACTGTGGGAGTCTCAGTAGGAATGGAAAATACTATATATTTCCATGGAACTCTATGGAGAGTGCCCAACTCTTCGTTGTAGTTTGACGCGGAAGTAACCTTTTTTGATCGGGGCACAGTGAAATCGATAAAGTCCATTTGTGTTCCTCAATCTCTCTGTTGCCTTCAATGGTCACCACTATGGATAACGAAAATGTGGCCTCACTTTTCTCGTTCTCTTTTCTCCATCTTGTTTCCGTTCTTTCTATTTTTCTCTCCTTACTTCGCTGTCGGTGTGCATTCTGGGGATTTTCTGGAAGTGCGCATTCTGTCGTAGTGCAACAGCGCATTTGCCCGCGGTTTCGCACGCGTTAGCTGGCTCACGTGTGAAACTGCGAGTATCACGTGTATCGGAAGCGTAGCAATGTTTCCACACCTCACTCCAAAGTTACAAAGCTAGTTGTTTACCAAGATTCGTCAAAAATCCAAGTTGTAAATCAAGGTTTACACAGTTCACAAAGCCTTGATTTCACAACATGATATCAACTAGTGACCAATTCGGTTGGTAAACCTTGGTGACCAACACTTTTTCAACTTATAGAGCAGAGACGATCATCTGATTTCTCTGATGAGACTTTCATGAGCATTTCGTTGTTTCCCGGCAAAGTTTCAGTGTAGTTTGTGGTAATACGGGTGGTGATTAGCATATTGAAGTCTACAAATGTTTTGAAATTCTTCACATTGAAAACCTGCCTGAAAAAATTCAAACGTTTACAGTAGAGAGTGTTTGCGCGACACAACGTTGTGACAGCCGTTATCTCATGAACGAATTCTATTATGCAATTAGCAAAACAAAAACATTAGAGAGTATTTAGATCAATGAGGGCGCAGACAATCTAAGATAATCTGCCTTTTTCTAACCTAGAAACTTTCTCGTTCAGGTCGCATAAGAATAAGTCGGTCTTAGCTTTGAACGTTTTGAGTTAGTATAAATTTCCAGTTCCGGAAAGTTACAGACATATCTTCCAGAACACTGTTCGATGATGACTTCTTCGTTGTGTCATTTCATGGGCTGGCTGAGTTCTTCAATTTCAATTCCACTTTTCAATTATATTGGTGAGTACTCTTGAGGTAACAATTACAGTGTATTGTAAAGTATTGTAAAGCAACATACGCCGTATTGACATGTTTCTAAAACACATGGCAAATGTTCAAATATAGGTGATGGGGTGGCGGCAGTATAGCTTTGGTTAATCTCACAGAGACTTCGGCAGCGTGCAAATAAATATTCAATGCAAATTTTCAGTACTCCATAGTTTTTCGTAAAAATTACAAATCTCAGCTAGCAGCTGTTCGTTCGAAATCTTGGCACGATGCCAATGAGTTTACATGCAAATGAAACGACGTACACTCACACTTACACTGCCCTTTTGAAACTTCACCTTCACTTGCCTTCTTGTTTTTCGTTTTGGTTTGGTCTTTATCGAGTCAGAGTTTCAGTACTTTTCTAACATCAAATCCGATGATCCGAAAAATTTCCACTTCTTATGTTTCAGTTTCGCTGTATTGCTGTTCCTGGCCATCAACACCGTTGTGCCCATCGCCGTTTCGTTCTTTCATCGTCTCTGGGCTATAAAGGGCGTAAAAGTCTCTGGTCGGAGGATACTATGGTTTCTGGTAATCGGTATGCTGCTCCAAGTAGTGGTTATGGTGAGTCCGATTGATATTTCCGAAAAATAAGTCTATAGAAGAAAAACAGAAATCAAATTATTATTTTCCGTGTGTCAAAACTTGAAATACAAATATACTGTTAGTTAGTTAGTTAGTTAGTTAGTTAGTTGGTTATAGAATAGAATAGAATAGATTGATTCGTGATTTAACACGTGACTTCCACATATTATGTGGCACTCCAAAAATGTAATTGGAGAGGAAAAGTGAAAAGAAAAAGGGTATGGTTACCTTGTTACGCGCACATAATATTTCATGCAATTTAAGAGTGCTGGACGACGGCGATTGAACCAAATGATCTGTGGGACAATAGTTATCTTGAAAAAGACGTTGTAATGAAGATATGTTTTGTAAAGAGATCATCCGGATTGGCATGTTTGGCTGGGATGAGATGTATGCACGTTGGCTGCGCCATGTGTAAAAACAGAGGGATGCAATAGACGGTCACAAAACACATAGTAATAAGACATGAATTCTGCGCTGTTTCGAGTTTGCCCGTTCTTGTAACTCTATACCAAAAATCGAATAGTTTGATCATGCATGCAACAATGCTATCCAGTGTCAAGACGGTTCAGTTAGTAACGTTGCCCTTAACCAATGACACTTCGTAGATCAGATTTCTACTACAGAGTACAGTGAACGGCCGCACTTCGCAACACCGCGGATAGACATAAATGTCATCCCACCTAATAAGACATAGAAAACATTTGTGACCATCCATATATGCATAGGGCTATATATTCAAACATCTTCCTGCTAGTGTAGGCTTTTGAAGTCTCAATCCCAACCAAGACATGTTTCACCCTCTCTCACTTAGCACCATTGGAGATAATGAGCCGTTTTGGACAATCACCGTTATGTCCACACTGTATATGTATGGAAATAGAATGAATGAGGGTGAGATTCTGTCACCCTCCTTCGATTTTTTAGTTAGTTAGTTAGTTGCACAGTCACGTGAAACATGGTAAACACAGAAGAATTCAGAAACGTGCAATGACAAAGTGCACGATACCTCATTAGAATGCTTACTTACGTGACTATTCAATCGACATTTATTATATAATGTCGAGTTCAGGAATCTGCTCAAACTAAAACACGGCTTTGGCTTCTGAAGACTTATCAAAATAAGAGAATCTGAAATGTGGGTCAAAATTCAGAGGTTGGGTTTATTGGACCTAGAGAAGCTTAAGTTTATAGTTTCAGAAAAATATATTAAAGTTGAATTTCCGTATTCCGGATATTTTTGGATAGTGGGATATGAAGCATTGGGGACCCTTATTTTTTTACAGAGTTATAGCGTTTTAGAGTTTCGTCATGGATTGGTGACATTTTCCCTTATGAAGTGATTCACGTAAGTGGGGGTGAGTTTTACGGTGAGGGTCCCAGATCCTATATCTCGGCTCAACGTGGTTCCCTTCCCGGAAACTCTTTCTCAGTTGTTCATCAACTCAGTTGATGGCGGTGTGCAGAAAATTGAGTTGGTAAGTCAGAACTTAAAAACGTTATGGCTCGTCTTGATTTCGGTCATTTTTTCTTATTTTGGCGATAAAAATCGTTAAAATGAATCTTATTTTGGCGATAAAAATCGTTAAAAACTAATACGTGTTACGGTAATAGAAGAATCGGAGATAGGAGCTGAGGTTTGTTGGCTGGGTTTATCTCATACACAGAGGGTGGAACTGAAAGTTTGAGCAAATTTGGTCAAAGTTGAACTTGAGAAACCGCGGGATCAAACTACAAGCATAACGATTTTCAGAACTTTCCGGGAAAAGGGTGGAAATCCTGGTTTAAACGGAGATACTCAGCTGAAACTCGCTCGAGGAGTAAAATAGGTCTTTCTGACAATTCTGTGAATGATTCGGCCGAAAAGGTTTATAACTGGCCAATTTTTTCAATGTCGCTGAAAAACGACCAAATGTCGTTTTAAATCGACATTTTGGCCGTTTTTAATACAGGTCGGTTGGTTTTATAAACGCAAAATCCAAAAGTTCATTTTGGGTTTACGTGGTTTGTTTTTGAGCTTCGATGTTTGAAAGGAAACCTGTCTGAAATAAACACATCCTGCGAAGTTTTGAAGCATATTTATGTTGGAACTAGATTTAGGGGTTCGGCAGTTGTTTCCCCTTTTCTGGACAAAATGACGTGAAAAAATACGAAAAGTTGGTTTTCGTTTACGGAACTCGCAACAGCAGCGTGATTTGGCGGTCCATATCATCAGCTATCTGTCTACCGTGGCAAAATTGCAGGGAATGGGGAAATAGTTTGTTTTTTACAAGATGAAGAGATAAGAAAGAATTATGATAGGGTTTAATTGAGTAGTTTAGGTGGACATGACAATTCATAGCTAGATCATATCAATAGGTTCAATATTCTACAGTTCAAGCACCTGATAGACTGTATACCAGTCCATTCCAACACTTCTTTTTGTTATATTAGCGTATATTCACTTATGTTCGTATGTTGCATGTCGTTGTTGAGACGACATCGTACAAATACGGTCATAAGTTGATAAATGTTCATAACTTAGTTTGGAAGTGGCTTCTCCAAGTCGTAAGAGAACAAGTAACAAGTTCGATCATTGCTGAATGTGGTCTCAAATGTCGTTTTGAAATAACAGTCCAGAGAAAATGATGTTTATTTTCGAACGTAGCAGTTGTTTGATGTTCCGAACTGTCCATTTCCATGATTTTGACAGCACTCAAGTTTTTCAAAGGTTAAATCTACGCCAACAGTATAGTCCTGGTCATTCCTACTGAGACTTGGCAGTGTGCCAACGAATACTCTAGGATGTTTTTCACCGCTTTGGAGGTTTTTTCAATAATCTGCAAAACTCTGGAAGCGATTGTTCAATCCCATAGGACAATGTTAACAAAAAGGTCTGTAGAGTACTTTGTCTGCTCTAAGGAATAGTCATCCGAAAATCTTGGCACAATGCCAAGGGGTTTCAGTGGGAATGAAATGAATAATATTTCTACGTTATCCATAGTGATGACCATTGAATGCAACCAGAGAGACTGAGAAACACAAATGGACATTTATCGATTTCACTATCTTTCGATCAAAAAGGTTACTTTCGCGTCAAACTACAACGAAGAGTTGGGCACTTTTCATAGAGATTCATGGGAATATACTAGAAGTAAATTGAACAGTCACGTTAGGTTATCATTCTAACGAGGAATCGTGCACTTTTTCATTGCACGTTTCTGAGTTCTGCTGTGTTTAACATGTTTCAAGTGACTGTGCAAATGACTAACAAAATTTTGTCTATTCATATTTCACGTTACCATGATCATCGTAGGCATAGGCGAAAGCTGTTCTTATGTTGTTTGTTCTTCTGTATTTGTAGTTCGATCACATTCCTGGAGTCAACAATTCTTCTCTTTCTCATGTTCCAGACCACATAATTTGGTTCATATTCTCACCTCTGGAACATAATTGAGGTTCAAGGTAAATCCCCAATTACCTATCGCCTTTCCAATATTCTCACCCAGGTGTGCTACTCAAAACTGAAACCCCAATTAACTTGTAGGCGTGGCATCTTGGTGTAACCTTTGACCCTATATAATTCCCATTACCGGATCATACATCTCTGGAAAGTACTACATACTTGCCTCTACAATATTTATGTTCTCCCCATCAGGTTAGCTTTTTTCATATTTCTTTACCAGAAATCTCAATTGTTCCTAAGGAACACGATGTTTATCGAGAATATAAGGTTCGCAACTGTTCACCGAATCTTAGCTGTAATCAGGACTTCGCGATCAAACTACAAACCTGTATAACGTAGCAAAGCGAGCGTGTATTTCATGGAAAAAATATTTTGGCTGTTTTTAGTTAACACATTCTATCTCTCAATTGTATTCTGCTGTGTTTGTAGTTTGAGAAGCAGTTCGAGTAGTTGTGTAGCAATAGTACGCATTATACGTTTCTGACTAAAAAGAGAACGTTTTATCCATATGTAAGGTATTGACTTTTTTTTAAAGCAAATCAACCGTTTGATAGAGAATATCAGACTTTCCAAAACGCTTGAATGGTATCGACTTTTACAGGAAATATGTGAAGTGCGGGTGGTGATGGTAAAAGGTTTCGGTGGATCGTACAAATAAAGTACTGCAAGAAAACACCAGTATGGTTCCCAATCAGTTTCCGACCCTTTCTTCAATTACTGGACAAGGTAATTTAGTTTTTTAGTACAATATAATTGTTTTTAATGAACTCAACTAAGGTGAAGTTTTATGATCTAGAACTTTACGGGCTTCAAATCGATTTTCGTACTTTGGTAGAGGTGCGGAGGCCGAAACGGTGTGAGTTTGAACTTGATCAATAGTTTACTTGTTAGATAGTTATTGTTATTCTTAGTTCATTTAGTCATTCATCTGAAAACTTTGTTATGGATAACTCCCTTTTATTTGACCTGCAAAGCAAAGGGAATGAATAGTAATGAGATATTAAAAACAGGACAGACGGGAGAACTGTTGTATGTACAGGTACAACTATACTTATTTCAGGTGATCACTTCACTACATCCGTAGTCGTTGTTAACATCAAGAATCATATTCTTCCATATTCCGGTCATACATACTGGTTTTTAATGGTATACTTGCGAGAATCAGTACACTACCTCCTACGTTCGGAACTATTCTGGAAGTACTGGAAATGTTCTGTCATTCTCTATTTTACCCCGAATCCCGAACTCGATGTCATACTCGACTACCAAACTGTTCCTGCTCTCCTTCAGCTGGTTCTATTGGTTCTATTATGTCCGAGGTAAATTGCTGATTTAGTCTCAACCATACTTTCTCGCCACTTGACTGACCGTTTTCGGTTTTGGCTCGGGTTGTTTTGGTGTCCTAACTCGTTTATCTACACTTTTGTATACATTCCTATTTTTCAGTTCTGCTATTTCGATGAGCCTGGCTACTAACAACGTTACGACGACTGCCATTCCGTTTTATCATCGTCTACTGGTTATGAAGAGAGAAAAAGTCACCGTTTGGAGAGTGATCATGTTTCTGAAAATTGGTTATGGTGAGTCCGGTGGAAAATTTGGAATTATGCAAGAAGTTACTTTAATGAACGTTTGAGCTTAGAGTAACCATCCAGAGATTAGCTCCAAAATATCTCACCGAACGAGTGAGAGGAAAACAGATTATAAAAGCACACGGACTGTTTTTAGAAAGCAACCAATCGCTATTTACAAAACAATAGGGTTGATTTTAGAATCAACAAGTTCCATTACATCACAAAACTGGAAACTCGGTTGCTTTTGTGGAGAAAAGTTGGTTGGTTCTAAAGAGTTTTCTTTACAAAAGAAACCGGGTTGATGTTTGTCTGATATTGTCCAGTTTGCTCATGTAGTTGGCCGGAAAATTGGCTGAAATGGGAAGAGTTGTTTAGTGACCCATGCTCTTTCAGATGATATATTTCACTACATCCATGGTAGTTCTTAACACCATGAGTCATATTCTTCTACATTCCGGTCGTATATACTGGTTTTCAATGGTGTACTTGCGGTTAAGAATCAGTACAATACCACTGACGTACTGAACTGAACTGAGAATATTCTGCTATTCTCTAATATATCCCGAATTTGATGTCATACTCCACTACCAAACTGTTTCTGCTCTCCTTCAGCTGGTTCTATTGTGTCCGAGGTAAATTGTTGATGTTCAGATGCGAAACGATGCAATACAATAATTTCAGCTTTTTCTCATAAGAGACAGGAAATTTCACAATGTCAATAGTCAAGATTAACTTTTTCTTATTATACTAATTCATTACGCATAGCACTTTGTTTCATATGTCCTTCTATTTATAATATAGTCTCCTCAACACATTCTCGCCAATTGACTAACCGTTTCTGGTTTTTGCTCGGGTTGTTTTGGATTTTGTTATTCATTTCTCTATAATTTAAATAACGAAATATTAATTTTTCAGTTTCGCTATTTTGGTGTTTCTAGCGACCAACAACGTCATGACGACTGCCATTCCGTTCTATCATCGTCTACTGGTTATATTGGGCAAAAAAGTCACTTCTTGAGAGTGATCATGTTTCTGGCTGTCCTACTGATTGGTTACGGTGAGTCCCGTTGACAGTTCGGAAGCAGGCGTCTAAAGAAATCTAATGGAGAAGATTCTTGAGATTGGAGTTAATATTCCGAAATTTTCTCTCAAAAACCCAACCAAATAGAGAGAGAGAAAGAGAGAGAGAGAGAGAGAGAGAGAGAAAACCGCACTCATTTTGAAGAAATTCATTCTAGGTTTTTGCCCTAGCAAATTCATTCTAGGTTTTTGCACAGTTTGCATTTCGTTTGTTAATAAACTTTGAGAAAGAGATAACACGAGTGGATAATAAGATTCTTCACCATTTACAATCAATACCTATGTTTTTCAGGGCCAACCATCCAACTCAAACCAGTGACAGCCTCATTGAACAACACTCCTTGATCATGACAATTGTTTGTATATAACGAATCAAAAAGAAATCAGCCAATAAACTTTCCATGTCTTTGCTTGTGGTTTCTGACCAAACAAATTTAACAAACAGATGTTTTTTTCGAAAAAGAGTATAGCGATTCCTATGTTATACCTTCCCTGAAAAAAATGTCCAAGTAGCTCCTTTTCAAAATTGCATTCAGAAAAATATCAAAAATTTGTTCTAAAACACTAAAACCGGAAAATATGTAAGAAAAACTTGACTATCGACAGTAAAACGAAGATAATTTCAACAAAATGTAAGAAAAAACACACATGAGAGGACAAATTACAACATTCTTATTATAATAATTAGTTTTTGCCGCGACTTTTTGCCTACATAGCTCATGCCCCTCGTCAGTTATGACTTTTGGAAAACGATCTACCTACAGTACCGTCGCATTTATTTTCGCAAGAGAAAAACGCAATAAAGAGGGCATAATCATTAAAAGTTGACCCTGACTACTGAATTTTCTCTCAATTTGATCTGTCCGTGGGAGTCCACGAAGCTTTTGAAAAACGATCTACCTACAGTACCGTCGCATTTATTTTCGCATATTATACATGAAACAAAACAACACGATACAAGCGTCATCCAATCAAATTATAGCAAGTAATATGAAGACAATAACTGCAATGAGAGCGACCAGGACACAAAAAGGATACCCGAACACACGTTGGTAACGACCGATCGTTCTGACAGTAAGCAGGACCTGGCAGCAAAGAACCAGAGGCCCGACACCGAACAAGAAGCATTCGAAACACTTCGGAATTTGGGAAAACTGGAAAGAGAGGAATTGATTCTCTCAAGGCCTTATCTACCTCTTTATCTTTCTACATACAGTACAAGCTTTATGTTTCTCGAATCAACAGGAGTGGATGGCGTTCAAAGGATGCTGAGATGGAGAGGAAAAACGTCTTCTAAAAAACAACGGTTTTCTTTCACGAAACTATTTACTGATAACATAGTACTTCTAACTATAAGTGAGCTATTTTGTGAGAGTTTGCGTTTGTTCGTAATAGTAATCAATACAGTGCAACTCACTTGTTTGTGCGAAAAAAACCAAACAAGTACGACAAGTGCGATGATGGACGGAATTGAGGCTTGGACGAAGAAGGACTGGAACAAAACAGTTTTCATATCTTGAAATCATCCCCGCCTCTTTTCTGCGAGCTGTAACAAGGGTGCACTCAGGTCAATAAGGACCATCTGAGACAGTCTGCATCTCTCTGACCTCAATACTCTCTCGCAGAGGCCGCTACAAGTATGGCTCGCGGGTTGACGAAGAGTTGTCTGAGAAACCGTTTAGTCCCATGTCGAAACTGTACGAACAGTGTGTCTTGATTTTTTTCCTGTTTTCGTTTTTGACAGAGTGAAATTCTCAGCTTTATTTTAAATAGATGAGCATCGAATGGCAAAACTATCATCTATCGATTTCGAAAAGTTAATGAGGAAGTGTAATGTAGTATAACATGATTACCTCATATTTCACACTATTACTCTATTTGCTGCACTATGTCTTCCCAGCTCTCTCCAGAGCAATTCTATACGGTGTATGTTGGACAATCTTGTGATTGTAGTTTGAACCCGTTGCGTTTGGAACGAAGTTTGGTGAACAGGGCGTGTACAACGTTCAAACTACAAACTACAACTGAGCTATGGTCATTATCAATACACAGCGATGCGCGCGGCCAACTTATCTACTGAGCCTTCTTAGCGGGCAAATAATGAACGACCGTTGGCAGTCTTTGTTGGGGAAATGAAGACTATACCTGCAAAAGTGTCTCGTGCATCCGTTTGTTGGCTTCACTGATATTCATTGTAGGCATCACTTGTTTGGCTTCCCAAAAAACGTAGACTGCGATAATGTATACAATCAGGGGGCTGCCCACTGTGACAACTGAAATAGGAAGGACAAAATATAGGAGGTACAGTAGGACTGACGGTCATAAGCATATCCACAATGTTAAAAAATAGACGCGTGGTTTTGGGAACCAAATCATAAATTTGCTTTAATCTCGAAACATACCGTGAATCGCGGGGTTTAACTGAAAAGAAATGAGATGAAAATACAAACACAGCAGGATTGGGCAGCATTGACTGTATAGAACTGCCTCTATGATCGCCGCTCGGCTGGAAACTTCTCACACTGTCACGTTTGACACTCATTGGCGAGAGGAAGAAGTGTGCAACAGCTCAATGCTGTTTAGTTGGTGAGGAAAATCATCGAAAAAATGAGTCACGGATTTTCACACCACGCATTTGAGTTTCATTGATAACTCAGACTTTTGAGGAAACTTTCTGCGATTAGCAAAGTAGAAACGGGGAAGAGCAAGAGGATCTACAAGACCGCAGACATTTTTACATCCTCCTCGTCTTTCTGACCTGCACACTCTCTCGTCGATACCGCCACAAAAGTAGCGATAAATTCGAAAGAGAATTGTTCGAGAAAAGTTACAGTAGGGATAGACATGATGGGTTTTCAATTAAAAACAAGCTGATACGGTTTGTATTGCCGTGTCCGGATGTGTTTGAAGTTTGACCTCGTTACTTCTTGATCGATGTTTACAGGTTCAAACTACAACACCGGGACAGTTTTCTCCGTGAGCTAATTATGAGCGAAAGAGTTCGAAACCTACCCATAACATAGAGCCCGCTCCATGTGGTAGTGTTGTACGCAAAACGTTTGACTTCCTCAGTTGTATTGTTGTGGTCGAGGATTTCTGGTGAAAAATCTTTCCAGTCCTCGATGCACATCAAACGTATCTGGAATAACCAGAAAATTGTTGTAGTTCACACGCAAGACGTGCTATATTGTACGGAAGTCAACCGAAGTCTAACAAGAGTACAAACACCGTGACAAAATAAACCGTATAGGCTTGCGGTGATAGGAACGAACCACTCTGTTTTCAGTATATCATCAGTTTTATGTGAGTACTGTACGGAAATATAGCTGATTCGACAAAAACGTATTTTATATTCTATTGAACCTCCTCCATTTTATTGGACAGATTGCGGTTTCCCCCTTCTCTCGTTTGGCTCAATGTTCGTGAGCAAACCTGGGAATGGTTACTGCAAGCTCTAATTCCTTTGAAAAATATCTTTTTCTCCCTCTTCTAGACTTGGATGGGAGGGGGGGGGGGGTTGAAGTTTGCCAGGCATGTTACTGACCGTTATATCTATGCAAACGAGGTTCATTTCCTATCTTCTCTCAATATCTTATATATCATAAGTGACACTTCAATTGTTACCTCAAGTGTACTCACCAATATAATTGAAACTTGGAGTTGATATTGAAGAGCTCAGCCAGCCCATGAAATGACACAACGAACAAGTCATCGTCGAACAGTGTCCTGAAAGATATGTCTGTAACTTTCCGGAACTGGAAATTTATACTAACTCGAAAAGTTCCAAGCTGTCACCGGCTCGTTCTTATGCGGCCTGAACGAGAAAATTTGTAGGTTAGAACAAGGCAGACTATCTCAGACTGTCTGAGCTCTCATTGATCTTAATACTAGCTAATAGTTTTATTTCGCTAGTTGCATAATAGAATACGTTTCTGAGAATACGGCTGTCAATGCGTTGTGTCGCGCGCACACTTTGTCTCTCTCACTCTGTGAACGTTTGAATTTTTCAGGCAGGTTTTTAATGTGAATGATTTCAGAACATTTGTAGACTATAATATACTAATCACCACCCGTATTATCACAAACTACACTAAAACGTTGCCGGGAGTCAACGAAATGCTCATTAAAGTCTGATCAGAGAAATCAGTTGATCGTCTCTGCTCTAGAAGTTAAGAACCGAGTTGGTTAACAAAGTTCGCCCACCAAATTGGTCACTAGTTGATATCAAATTGTGAAATCAAGGTTAGGTAAACTGTCTAAACTTGATTTACAACTTGGGTTTTTAACTTTAGAGTGAAGTTTGAAATAAAAACATTGCTACGCTTCCCAAACACGTGATACTCGCAGTTTCATACGTGAGCCAGCTAACGCGTGCGAAACCGCGGGCAAATGCGCTCTTACACTACGACAGAATGTGCACATTCAAAAATCCCCAGATTGCACACCGACAGCGAAGTAACGCATGTGATGGCAAACTTTGTCTGAGATGAAAAGTACGCTCATCACATCGTCTTTCCGATGTGTATTGTCCTCTCTCACTGTGCTTCTAGTTTTATCAATTGACTAGCGATAAATGATTTTGTAATTAGTTCGCCACGGTGCCCTTTTTGATACAAAAAAGTTTCTCAAAGTCTGACGTCTGATCATTTTGAACCAAGTTCTGGGTGTTTTAGTGCCGCCGCGTCTGATAGGCGGGCGCGCAGCGCACGTCATTATCGATTATTAAAGCAGCCGCTGCGCGGCTGTCAATAGTTTTGGGCTGAGCAATCAGATTTACTAGTGCGAATCGCTGCAAACATAGGCTTATTTTTCCAAATGTTGTTTAGAACACTTTTTTTTCAAACGTAAAACGCGTCTCAAATCAAGTACGCGGCGTACTTGATTTTTGCGTATTACGCCGAAAAAAGTATGGACGATATTTTTGAAGTACGCTACGCCAAAATTTCGCGTAATACGCCGACGTAAATCGATAATCATGATTTGTACACGAAGTACGCGGGCGTAATACGCCGACGTAAAAAGTATGGACCCTGCCTTAAACTACAACGTTTCAATTTTGACCAAAATCTGTTTTTCACATAAGGGTCCCCCACATGGTGCAAAAACTTTTTTGACTCCGAATCGGCTGATTTTTCCAAATGTTGTTTAGAACACTTTGAGTGAGTGATGCTGAAAGTTTGAGCGTAAAACTACAACTTTTCAATTTTGACCAAAATCTGTTTTTCACATAAGGGTCCCCCACATGGTGCAAAAACTTTTTTGACTCCGAATCGGCTGATTTTTCCAAATGTTGTTTAGAACACTTTGAGTGAGTGATGCTGAAAGTTTGAGCGTAAAACTACAACGTTTCAATTTTGACCAAAATCTGTTTTTCACATAAGGGTCCCCCACATGGTGCAAAAACTTTTTTGACTCCGAATCGGCTGATTTTTCCAAATGTTGTTTAGAACACTTTGAGTGAGTGATGCTGAAAGTTTGAGCGTAAAACTACAACTTTTCAATTTTGACCAAAATCTGTTTTTCACATAAGGGTCCCCCACATGGTGCAAAAACTTTTTTGACTCCGAATCGGCTGATTTTTCCAAATGTTGTTTAGAACACTTTGAGTGAGTGATGCTGAAAGTTTGAGCGTAAAACTACAACTTTTCAATTTTGACCAAAATCTGTTTTTCACATAAGGGTCCCCCACATGGTGCAAAAACTTTTTTGACTCCGAATCGGGTGATTCTTGCAAATGTTGTTTAGAACACTTCGAGTGAGTGATGCTGAAAGTTTGAGCGTAAAACTACAACTTTTCAATTTTGACCAAAATCTGTTTTTCACATAAGGGTCCCCCACATGGTGCAAAAACTTTTTTGACTCCGAATCGGCTGATTTTTCCAAATGTTGTTTAGAACACTTTGAGTGAGTGATGCTGAAAGTTTGAGCGTAAAACTACAACTTTTCAATTTTGACGAAAATCTGTTTTTCACATAAGGGTCCCCCACATGGTGCAAAAACTTTTTTGACTCCGAATCGGCTGATTTTTCCAAATGTTGTTTAGAACACTTTGAGTGAGTGATGCTGAAAGTTTGAACGTAAAACTACAACTTTTCAATTTTGACGAAAATCTGTTTTTCACATAAGGGTCCCCCACATGGTGCAAAAACTTTTTTGACTCCGAATCGGCTGATTCTTGCAAATGTGACCTGTTGCGTTGACCTGTTGCTAGCTCATTGTTGAAGATAGGAGAAAGTTTTTTTTACGAAAATGATCTACTCTTCAAGCCCTGGCCATGTAGATGTAGAGAGGCCATTAGGCTGCCAGATGACTGGTTCAAAAAGTCAATGTTTAAAATCGACCTTCTGACGGTTCTTGTAAAGTTTTGTGTGAACCGACTGATGAGTGTAAGATGTCAAACTGATCGTAGTTAAAATTCTCTACATTCTATCAAAAAACTGTGATCAAAGGTCAACTTACGACCTCACAGGTAGATCAAAACCGCCAAAATTGAAAAATTTTCAACTTTTCAGGAAAACCAGTAGAAACATAGTTCAAAATCATTTTCATGAAATTAGTCGTACATTTTCGAATTCCTTGGGAAAATCTCTATTCGATTCAACAATGAATTAGAGAAAAATCACAAAAGCGCGCGGTGCGCGCCGGCGCGTAATCACTATCAAAACACGACTTTCGGCGAGCCAGTGTGAAAAATTTTTGGTCAACTTTTTTTTTTATTTGCACAGCGCAACATTTCAGAACAAGACGAACAAAATGATGTAGGTCAAAAAAAATTTGACCTACTTTGAAATTTCAACGTTACAGCGTGCGCGCGCAACTTCACGAATTTTTTTGAAAATTTCAGCAAAGATGCGGACTGCCCATATGTATACATGTTCCAAATTTCAGCCCAATCGGACAAGTCTGACTTTTGCCGTTTTTGAAATTTTTTTGATCTACGCGTCATTACGCGCCGCGCGCATGCAGAAATTGCGAAATTTGCAACTGTTCAGATGCGCCCAAGTTTTGCGCACAATTTGAAACTAATTCCAGCTCCTCAAATTCATTGCGCCGGTCGGTAGAAGCGTGCAACGGGGCTCAATTTAGCCAAAAACACGTTTTGGGCCCTAAAAATCGATAAATACAATAATCTGAAAATTTTCTTGGAGATTGAAATTTAGTGGCCTAATACGGTTCTGTCGCCGTAGAGCTTGTGTTCTCACGACTTTTCATCTCTGAGATCTGAAAATCGCGCTTGTCGCGCGCGCGCCGCGCGCAAAGTTGCGGCTGGACCCAAAATTTTCGCTTCAGAATCACCGCCGTCAAAAGTTCTACGACCCAGTATACTTTTCAGCCCGAGTTCATCCGCCGTTTCCGAGAAAATAAAAAAACAAGTTTTTTTAGCAAAAAGTTTACCTTTTTAAAACACGCGCAGCGCGCGCCGCGCAAAAGTTGGAGAGAAATTGTTTTGCCCAATCGATTGGAAACTATTTCGGCAAACTTTTTTATTATTACAGCGATTTGTAAAAATCAACATGCCAGCCACTACAACTCCTGAAACACGAAAATTTAAATTTTTGGCGGAAAGTGCACGACGTTTGGACGTACTGTGCACGCGTGCATGTACATTTTTACAAAATTCATACATGAATCGCGAGATGACGATATTTATATACAGGAATTTTTAAAATGAACAAAAAGTCTATACGGCATGGCGCGCTACGCGCGCGGAAATACAGCAAGGGTGAAAAATCATGTCAAAACCCCCGTCCGCCTTTATAAAATAGTGAACAAATATCTCGTGCATCGAGATCAAACTGCAACCAAATAATTTCATTTATACAATTTACCTTGGACACAGTAGAACCAACAGAATCAGCTGAGGCTGCGTTCACACTACGTGCACCCAGATGCAGCGGCCTCGCAACCTGGGGGCTCGCCTGCTAAAAACATGATTATCGATTGAGCCGCCGCATCCAGGTGCGGCGGCTCGTGCACCCAGGTGCATTTGGGAGGTTCATACTTATTTTGCAGCGGCCGCTCACTTTTGCCGCCGGTTTGGGATATTTTTGCATCCAACTCAAGAAGCCGCTGCCTTTGCTTGCAATCAAAGGCAGCGGCCACTTCCGTGCTTGCATTTTCTTTGTAACTTGAGATTATTTGTTGTTCTGTTCCCATTGTGCATTTTTAATAAAGTTCTGTCAGGTGTTTGGAACAATATCATCAGTGAGCAGCAATTTTATAGTGGAAATACCGGTGTGCAACCGTCAGAGCTATTATTTTTCATCATTAAATTGTCATGAACTGTCTGTTTTCACGGAGTAGATGGTTACAACTTATTTTGCCTTGATAATTTTATTCTTTCTCGTTCAGAATGGCTCCTCGTCCCTGCCGCTCTGTAGTTTCTGCACATTTGATTCATATTTTCAAAAAACGCGCGCGCTGCACGCGACGCGACGGTTTTTTCAGAGTGGATCAAATCGTACGAAATTTGGCGTACGAGTGTAGTAGTATCTGATAACGTAAATTACGATTAACATTGTCTGGAAACGCGCACGCGTGCACGCGACGCGATAAAAACTTCAAATTAGGTTTTACAGTGCTAAAATTGGCAAACAAATGTAGTTGTACGTGCTCATGCTAGACACAATTATACAGTTTGACAAAACGCGCGCGCGTGCACGCGATGCGACAAGAGACTTCAAAACAGGTTCCTGTACGAAACTTAGCGAACGGTTTGCGTATAGACCTGAAATTAAACAAAATTATATAATGTTTGAATTTTGCTCAAGTTTGAGAAAATCGTAACGGCCTCCAAGTAGGTTCATACTTCTCGACAGCAAGAAGCAGCGGCTTTCAGCTTTCAGATCCGGATGCAGCGGCTTTTGACTGAAATGCAGCCTTTGCTATTTTTGGCCGCTGCATCCAGATGCAGCGGCTCGAGTTGGAGGCGCGAAGTGTGAACGCAGCCTGAAAGACGGCAGGAGTAGCTTGGCAGTACAGTAGAATATCGAATCCGGGAAACGCTGGGAATTGAATGAAGGGGACCAGCCAAAGCAACACAATATTCAGGTATACAGCCACCACCGCGGCGCCACACATGTAGGCAAAATAGGCTTCGAGAAAAGCCATAGTTCTCAAACTTCCTGAAACACGACTTCTTATTGAAAATAGAATGCACTGTCCGAAGAATGGAAACAATATGTTTCACACTAAAAACAATGAGAACGAGATTTTTTTTTCGGAAAACTAAAAGACTCTGACAAAACTAAAACATTATGGTGTAAATATACTAAATTACGAGTTTCACAAAAACAATTATACAGAAAGATCATTATAAAAATGAAACATGAAATTAGGTTTAATAATACTAGTAATATAGAACTAGTTCAACTAAATACACCTGTCCTGAGTTGTGCGGTTTGCTCCCCTGTCTCTGACCTATGTTTGTCTCACAATGCCTTGAACTTTGTAGTCTGATCAACGCCCCGTAGGTTGTTCCATAGACATAAAATCTTTAGACATTTATTGTAGCAACAATTAGGTTACAATGGTATTACTACGTTCAGTTCGTACACTCCCACTAGTGAGAAAATAAACCAATAACAAAAAATGATTGTCGGGTTGGCCTTAGAATAGAGAGTCTCTAGACTAAAGCGCCTGCTCAAACGGTGGATCCGAAAGTTAAGTATGAATAACTTTTGACAATTCAATACAGACTTGGGGAGTCGGTACTGGACTGTTTGAAATGAATAAACGAAAACTTACAGCCAATAATGAAAACAAAATATATAAAAAGAAAGAGAAAAGGGGAGGGGTGGAGGAGAGAAAAATAGAAAGAACGGCAAAAAGATGGAGAAAAAGAGAACGAGAGAAAGTGAAACAAACAGGCCACATTCACGTTATCCATAGTGATGACCATTGAATGCAACCAGAGAGACTGAGGAACACAAATGGACATTTATCGATTTCACTGTGCCTCGATCGAAAATGTTACTTTCGCGTCAAACTACAACGAAGAGTTGGGCACTTTTCATAGAGTTTAATGGGAATATACTAGAAGTAAATTGAACAATCACGTGAGGTTATCATTCTAACGAGGAATCGCGCGCTTTGTCTTTTCACGTTTCTGACTTCTGCTGTGTTTAACATGTTCCAAGTGACTGTGCAAACTATTAACAATATTATGTCTATTCATATTCCACGTTACCATGATCATCGTCCTTAGAGGCATAGGCGAAAGCTGTTCTTTTGTTGTTTGTTCTTCTGTATTTGTAGTTCGATCACATTCCTGAAGTCAACAATTCTTCTTTTTCTCATGTTCCGGACATCATAATTTGGTTCATATTCTCACCTCTGGAACATAATTGAGGTTCAAGGTAAATCCCCAATGACCTATTGCCTTTCCAATATTCTCACACAGGTGTGCTACTCAAAACAGAAACCCCAATTAACTTGTAGGCGTGGCATCTTGGTGTAACCTTTGACCCTCTATAATTCTCATTACCGGATCATACATCTCTGGAAAGTACTACACACTTACCTATACAATATTTATGTTCTCCCCATCAGGTTAGTTTTCTTCATAATTGTTTAACAGAAATCTCAATTGTTCCTAATGAACAAGATGTTCATCGTTAATATATACCTCGCAATTGCTCACCAAATCTTAGCTGTAATCAGAACTTCGCGACCAAACTACAAACCTGTATAACGTAGCGAAGCGAGCGTGTATTTCGTGGAACAAATATTCTGGCTGTATTTAGTTACCACATTCGATCTCTCAATTGTATTCTGATGTGTTTATAGTCTGAGAAATAGTTCGAGTAGTTGTGTAGCAATAGTACGCATTATACGTTTCTGACTAAAGAGGGAACGTATTACCCATATTCATGATATTGACTTTTTCAAGCAAATCAAACGTTTGAGAGAGTATATCAGACTTTCCATATTGCTTGAATAGTATTGAGTTTTCAGGAAATATGTGAAGTGCGGGTGGTGATAGTAAAAGGTTTCGGTGGAGTAAAAGGTTTTGCAAGGAAGCACCAGCTTGGCTTCCGATCAGTTTCCGACTCTTTCTTGAATAACTGGACAAGGTAATTAAGTTTTATTAGTTCAAATAATTTACTGTTAAATGATTTCAAGTAAGACAACGTTTCATACTCCTGAACTTTACGGGCTTCAAGCCTATTTTCGTACTTTGGTAGAGGTGCGGAGGCCAAAACGGTGTAACTTTCAACTTGATCAATAATTAACTTTACAGATAGTCTTCATTATTATTAGTTCAATTGGTTATTTATGCGAAAACTTCGTTGAAGTTAAGAACTCAGTTAGAATAGAATAGAATAGATTTATTCGTAATTGTGAGAACTATTGTTTTGTGACCCAGGTATAACTTCCAACTTTTTTTTCAGGTGATACATTCCACTACATTCATGACGGTTTTCAACATCATGAATCTTATTCTTCTACATACCGGTCATATAAACTGGTTTTCAATGGTATCAATGTGTTTTGGATCAGTACAGTACCACTGATGTACTGACTGACGATATCCTGTATTGTATCTCGAATTCGATGTCATACTCCACTACCAAACTGTTTCTGCTCTTCTTCAGCTGGTTCTATTGGTTCTACTATGTCCGAGGTGAATGGTTGATCTAGTCTCCTCCATACTTTCTCGTCACTTGACTAACTTTTTGGTTTTTGTTCAGGTTTTTTTGGTGTCCAAATCAATTTATCTACACTTTGAATCATGAAAAATATTCCTATATTTTAGTTTTGCTATTCTGGTGTTTCTAGCGACCAACAACGCTATGGCGACTGCTATTTCGTTCTATCATCGTCTACTGATTCTGAAGAGAGTAAAAGTCACCGTTTGGAGAGTGATTATGTTCCTGAAAATTGGTTATGGTGAGTCCGGTGGAAATTTTGGAATCATGCAGAAAGTTGCTTAAACGCTTCTCTGAGAAATCACTGACTCGGCCCCCGCCGACTGAGTCGAAATTGAGACGGCAACGACAATGTCGCTGCCGTGACAAATTTTACTGATGAAAATAGCCTATGTTTTGAGGAGACGCAGGCTGATGAACAACAGTTAAAACTGAGACGGCAGCGACATTGTCGCGGCCGTCTCACGTTTTACTCATAGTTGAGCTTAGAGTAACCATCCCGAGATTAGCTCGAAAACATCTAACCAAACCAGATAGAGGGGAAACCGCACTCATTTTTAAAGCTGAAAGTGAACCCAGTTTAAGTTTAAGCCGCAACAGGCAAAGTAGGCAGAAATGGAAATAGGTGTTTAGTGACCCATGTATAACGATACCTTTTTTCAGATGAAACCACTACATCCATGGTCGTTTTCAACATCATGAATCATATTCTTCTATATATCGGTCATACATACTGGTTTTCAATGGTCTACTTGTGTGATTTTGATCAACACAGTACCACTGGCTGATGGTCTGCTAATATGAGGTTTGTACTTTAGTCATATCTGTATCTACGTCACTGGTAAGAGATCCTCTGCAGTAAATGTATATTTATGAAATAGAGCCATAACTATTTGAATCCATGTAGCATCAAGTTAGTTTCCAGGTAACAGTTATCATATTTGCGTATAACATTCCGGCAAGTGAGAGACGCAGAGAGATTTCCATAAAGAGGCTATTCTCGAGTGTTTTCCATTATCACTAGCGCTCTCTTACTGACATACATCTCTGTGTGAGGTAACTAAAAAGAGTACAAGGTTAACAGTTAGATGTTTAGACCAGCGAAACGAACTCAAAAAAAATAGAAATGAAAGTCCCATAGATTTTTGAATGTATCAATGAAGAATGTGAGCGAAACATAAAAAAAACAAGCAATGAATTTGTTGTTGGTTACAGTATGAGATTATAGCAATTTAAGTTTATACTGATTTACACCTTTCTTATATTGTATATTCAGTTATAATAATTATATTCATATAATTATGGTATAATTGTGGCGGAAAATAGTGACCTAGCGTGTATGTATGACATAAAGAAGCGAATATACCTTCTGCACAGTTTAACTTTCGGATAAATTCTACCAGAAGAGACAATAGTGACATTAAAAGTTCTCAAAATTATCTTAATGAAAAACGTCGACTAGCAACTTCAAATTTCAACCGTAGTTCACGTATGTGTGAAACTGAGTGCCGTTTCGATTTTTGTGTCGTTTCAAGAATATGATTGTATTTAGTGCCAACTCCAACATCAGCACCGTTTGGCGCAAGCATATCACCGGAGTCCCCGTTCGGAGCAGACCGCTGAGGAGAGAAACGATAATGGACTATTATGCCAGGTATTATACATTTCAACTTGTTCAATAGGCATATCAATTTTATTCCATTTGTTTCAATTGCTTGTAAAACACGGTTTTTACCACAGTATTTGGAGAAAAAGAAAACTTTTTACCGTATTAAAGAAAGAATAATGACAGCTAGATGAAATAAGATGTATTAAATGCATATTTGAAACGCATGTTTCGAACTATGTTTACGATAAAGCAGATAAAATATAATAGTGAGGTTGAAGTACGAGCACGTTCTCATGGAAACTATTCATTTTTATTATTGATTAAGTAAAATAGCCATTGTTCTATCCTGTAGAACCTCAAGTATGCCTGCTGGTACATAATAACCGTTTTGAAATATTTAACGCCTCCAAATGTTTCTCACATAACACGCAGAAACTATACGTGTGAATACCCCCGTATGGTATGGCGCCATAGTTAACTTCAAACAACATCAATTATTTTTTCTCATCTCTCATTCAAAATACCTATTACAGGCATAACATTACACTCCACCACCCGGGAGCGCCGGTCTTTACCCTGAGCAACCGCAGAGGCCATGTCCCGGCGGAACTGTTACTGCTAACATTCGAGTGACGCCACCGCAACCTTCTCAACTCACATTATCTGCGATATCGCTACCGCAATTTCCTCATTATTCGTTCCTATTTGCAGTACATAAACTTTGTTGTTGTTGATGTTGATGTCCCAGTTACGATTTGAAAATACCGAAATAATTGGATTCGGATTGATTTTTGACTAAGTAACAAGCCTATACGGTGTGTAAAATATCAAGAAAAAGCTGAATAACTTTTGTAAAAGTTTCCAACTTTGTGAGAGCGATTAAACGGTAATTGTTGTGGATTAAAATGTTGGGTTGGTGGTATTTAAAAACCATTGGCGTTGTTATGGGAATTTGTATACCGGGGAGAGAGCCATAGGGCACAGTGAAATCGGGCAAATATCGTAGTTTGGTCATCACCTGTTGTAGTCTTTTCTTCAGAACTTTGGTGGCTATTTGACTTTCTTCAGAACTTTGGTGGCTATTTTTTTTCACAATCATGGCTCGTTCAGTCTCAACAACTCCGGGGTTTTCATCAGCAACCAGGTCACGAACCATGTCTTCCATGACTTGGAAGTTGATATTCTTTGCCGCTTCGGAATCAAGCGTCTGAAATCGGGTTGTTGAACACTTTATAAACTCTGATAAAAAATGCCAATAGGTGTGGAGTGAAACTAACCACTCCTTTGACTTTGCAGACAGTCTTGACATCTCCGGTGTCGTTTTTCGCCAATGGTTTTTAAATACCACCAACCCAACATTTTAATCCACAACAATTACCGTTTAATCGCTCTCACAAAGTTGGAAACTTTTACAAAAGTTATTCAGCTTTTTCTTGATATTTTACACACCGTATAGGCTTGTTACTTAGTCAAAAATCAATCCGAATCCAATTATTTCGGTATTTTCAAATCGTAACTGGGACATCAACATCAACAACAACAAAGTTTTTGTACTGCAAATAGGAACGAATAATGAGGAAATTGCGGTAGCGATATCGCAGATAATGTGAGTTGAGGAGGTTGCGGTGGCGTCACTCGAATGTTAGCAGTAACAGTTCCGCCGGGACATGGCCTCTGCGGTTGCTCAGGGTAAAGACCGGCGCTCCCGGGTGGTGGAGTGTAATGTTATGCCTGTAATAGGTATTTTGAATGAGAGATGAGAAAAAAAAATTGATGTTGTTTGAAGTTAACTATGGCGCCATACCACACGGGGGTATTCACACGTATAGTTTCTGCGTGTTATGTGTGGAACATTTGGAGGCGTTACATTTTTCAAAACGGTTATTATGTATCAACAGGCATACTTGAGGTTCTACAGGATAGAACAATGGCTATTTTACTTAATCAACAATAAAAACAAATAGTTTCCATGAGAACGTGCTCGTACTTCAACCTCACTATTATATTTTATCTGTTTTATCGTAAACATAATTCATGAAATGCGTTTCAAATGTGCATTTAATACATCTTATTTCATCTATCTGTCATTCGCCTTTCTTTAATACGGTAAAAAGTTTTCTCTTTCTCCAAATACTGTGGTAAAAACCGTGTTTTACAAGCAATTAAAAACAACTGGAATAAAATTGATATGCCTATTGAACAAGTTGAAATGTATAATTACCTGCTGGCATAATAGTCCATTATCGTTCCTCTCCTCAGCGGTCTGCTCCGAACGGGGACTCCGGTGATATGCTTGCGCTAAACGGTGCTGATGTTGGAGTTGGCACTAAATACAATCATATTCTTGAAACGACACAAAAATCGAAACGGCACTCAGTTTCACACATACGTGAACTACTGTTGAAATTTGAAGTTTCTAGTCGACGTTTTTTATTAAGATAATTTTGAGAACTTTTAATGTCACTATTGTCTCTTCTAGTGGAATTTATCCGAGAGTTAAACTGTGCAGAAGGTATATTTGCTTTTCATGTCATACATACACGCTAGGTCACTATTTTCCGCCACAATTACACCATCATTATACAAACGTCATCTTTATAACTGCATCTACAATATAAAAACGCTGTAAATCAGTATAAACTCAAATTGCTATAACCTTATACTGTCACCAACAACATATTCATTGCTTGTTTTTTTTATGTACCGCTCACATTCTTCATTGATACATTCAAAAATCTATGGGACTTTCATTTCTAACTTTTTTGAGTTCGTTTCGCTGGTCTAAACATCTAACTGTTAACCTTGTACTCTTTTTAGTCACCTCACACAGAGATGTATGTCAGTTAGAGAGCGCTAGTGATAATGGAAAACACTCGAGAATAGCCCCTCTATGGAAATGCCTCTGCGTCTCTCACTTGTCGGAATGTTATTCGCAAATATGATAATTGTTACCTGGAAACTTATTTGATGCTACATGGATTTAATTAGTTATGGCTCTATTTCATAAATATACATTTATTGCAGAGGATCTCTTACCAGTGGCGTAGATACAGATATGACTAAAGTACACACCTCATATTAGCAGAACATCAGCCAGTGGTACTGTGCTGATCAAAATCACACAAGTAGACCATTGAAAACCAGTATGTATAACCGATATATAGAAGAATATGATTCATGATGTTGAAAACGACCAAGGATGTAGTGGTTTCATCTGAAAAAAGGTATCGTTATACATGGGTCACTAAACACCTATTTCCATTTCTGCCTACTTTGCCTGTTGCGGCATAAACTTAAACTGGGTTCATATTTTCATCTTTAAAAATGAGTGCGGTTTCCCCTCTTTCTGGTTTGGTTAGATGTTTTCGAGCTAATCTCGGGATGGTTACTCTAAGCTCAAGCGTTTAAGCAACTTTCTGCATGATTCCAAAATTTCCACCGGACTCACCATAACCAATTTTCAGGAACATAATCACTCTCCAAACGGTGACTTTTACTCTCTTCAGAATCAGTAGACGATGATAGAACGAAATAGCAGTCGCCATAGCGTTGTTGGTCGCTAGAAACACCAGAATAGCGAAACTAAAATATAGGAATATTTTTCATGATTCAAAGTGTAGATAAATTGATTTGCACACCAACAGAACCTGAGCAAAAACCAAACAGTTAGTCAAGTGACGAGAAAGTATGGAGGAGACTAGATCAACCATTTACCTCGGACATAGTAGAACCAATAGAACCAGCTGAAGGAGAGCAGAAACAGTTTGGTAGTGGAGTATGACATCGAATTCGGGATACAATAGAGAATAGCAGAATATCTCAAATGAGACCAGTACATCAGTTGTAGTGTACTGATCCATAACACATTTATACCATTGAAAACCAGTATATATGACCGGAATATAGAAGAATATGATTCAGGATAGTAAAAACGACCATGAATTGAGGGGAATGTATCACCTGAAAAAAGTATAGTTGTTCATGGGTCACAAAATAACTGTTTTCACATCTGCCAAATGTTCATATTGTTCCATTTTTTTTCAGGCCCTAAAGAAGGACGATTTTCCATCTTTTCATCTTATTTCAAACTCAAATAGGAATTCTACCCTGTTTTTGAATCAAAATAATTCAACCATTATTCTAGTTTCAGACATACCTCGGACATAATAGAACCAATAGAACCAGCTGAAGGAGAGCAGAAACAGTTTGGTAGTAGAGTATGACATCGAATTCGAGATACAATACAGGATATCGTCAATGAGGTCAGTACATCAGTGGTACTGTACTGATCCAAAACACATTGATACCATTGAAAACCAGTATAAATGACCGATATGTAGAAGAATATGATTCATAATGTTAAAAACTGTCATGAATGTAGTGGAATGTATCACCTGAAAAAAAGTTGGAAAGTTATACCTGGGTCACAAAACAATAGTTCTCACAATCACGAATAAATCTATTCTATTCTATTCTAACTTAGTTCTTAACTTGAACGAAGTTTTCGCATAAATAACCAATTGAACTAATAATAATGAAGACTATCTGTGAAGTTAATTATTGATCAAGTTCAAAGTTACACCGTTTTGGCCTCCGCACCTCTACCAAAGTACGAAAATAGGCTTGAAGCCCGTAAAGTTCAGGAGTATGAAACGTTGTCTTACTTGAAATCATTTAACAGTAAATTATTTGAACTAATAAAACTTAATTACCTTGTCCAGTTATTCAAGAAAGAGTCGGAAACTGATCGGAAGCCAAGCTGGTGCTTCCTTGCAGTACTTTATTTGTACGATCCACCGAAACCTTTTACCATCACCACCCGCACTTCACATATTTCCTGAAAAATCAATACTATTCAAGCAATATGGAAAGTCTGATAAACTCTCTCAAACGTTTGATTTGCTTGAAAAAGTCAATATCATTAATATGGGTAATACGTTCCCTTCTTAGTCAGGAACGTATAATGCGTACTATTGCTACACAACTACTCGAACTATTTCTCAGACTATAAACACAGCAGAATACAATTGAGAGATCGAATGTGGTAACTAAATACAGCCAGAATATTTGTTCCACGGAATACACGCTCGCTTCGCTACGTTATACAGGTTTGTAGTTTGGTCGCGAAGTTCTGATTACAGCTAAGATTTGGTGAGCAATTGCGAGGTATATATTAACGATGAACATCTTGTTCATTAGGAACAATTGAGATTTCTGTTAAACAATGAAGAATGAAGAAAACTAACCTGATGGGGAGAACATAAATATTGTATAGGTAAGTGTGTAGTACTTTCCAGAGATGTATGATCCGGTAATGAGAATTATATAGGGTCAAAGGTTACGCAAAGATGCCACGCCTACAAGTTAATTGGGGTTTCTGTTTTGAGTAGCACACCTGGGTGAGAATATTGGAAAGGCGATAGGTAATTGGGGATTTACCTTGAACCTCAATTATGTTCCAGAGGTAAGAGTATGAACCAAATTATGATGTCCGGAACATGAGAAAAAGAAGAATTGTTGACTTCGGGTTCTAGAGTGTGATTTTCGCACCGGCATAGACAGGAAATGAGATGGAAATAGGTGGTGGTTCAGTGGTCCTGTCTACACCGGGCGAGGACTATACTTGCCACTAAGATATTGTTTTAGAACGAATAGATTATATAACAAGTTTCCAACAACAGCAACAACAATAGTTTAACCTTTGAATACTACGCACGACTTACTGTGGCGTACGTAGTTGAATAATACGAAAACCAAACAAAACAGTTTCGCATAACATGTTTCATATACAAAATAAATACACGAATACAATAATAAAACAGAAAGGTTCAATCGATAGTTTAGTTTTCTCGTTGCTATGTGTTTCGCTGTATTACTCGATTCCGATATTCGTTTCGCTCACATTTTAGGTAGCGATATAGAATGTCTACTTATATAAAAAGAACTTAATTATGTTTCGCTCATATACTCGTTCCTGTCTCGATTCGGTCACATTTTAGGCCGCGATATAATAATCGACTGACGGCTCTGATTGGCGAGCTGGAGAAACTTAGCTCCGAGCCATTCTAGACGCCTGCGCATCTAACTGTACGCGGCGCGCGTTTGAATATACAGTTTCGGCGGAATAGGTACTTTGTCGCCGCGACAAGCTCCCCACTGACAAGAAGAATGCTATTCCGAAACTGTTGCGCTATCGATATCATATACTAAGTAAACTATATCTAGTCCGTCTGAATCTGAGCACACTCCGGTATGGTAGTCGGATAATTCGTGTGACAGACTGTGTTTGGAATCGGTGCTAGTCTTAGATTGGTTGAATTAGACCTCGAAATGGATATATCGATACATATAGACTAGAATGATCGATGTGAATCGGTTATCGTATGATAGAAATGGTACAGAAATTAATCTATCAACAATACGAAATTAAAACAGAAATGTAAACTAAGGAGAATAATCAATCAAGAAGAACCGACAAAATAGAGGTATCCAAGCATCCAATTTGCTGACAGCTGACATTCTTCTTTCCACCTCCAAGATTCAGTCGTGAATCATGCAGTCCATCCGAAGTACCGCATCTGTCGTCACATTGTTTCGATTACGTCGGGTACATCGATCTCGGTAGCATGATCGATATGACCTAAAACATTTAGGTCAACCTCCCCACTTTCACAGAACATAATCGATTTCTATTTAGGTATGATAGAGTTGATTAGTGATGACTTTTGATTCGAAAATACTAAGAACAGAATGTCTTAGTATGGTTATTACTGTACTCGGTTGTAATAATTAGCAGATTGGTGGTCGCTACTGAGGCCCTTGAGACAACCTCCCAACTTTCGCATTCTCTCTCGTTGCTCTGATATAGTAGGAAATCGATGACAGTAGAAAGCTATGTGACCTACTTCGCTACATGGAAAACATATTCTGACATCGTTACTCGGTGCAAGTATATTTCTTACATTTGGATCGCTATGTTCGAGATAAGTTGACTCGATGTGACTGGTGTGTTTCGAATGGTAGTCAACTGCCTGCCGCCCGCAGCGTCGCGTAGTTTGATGACAAAAGTTGGCTCAGATTGAAAAAGTTTTCTGACTAACTGCTCACGGTTCCTTCTATCATTTCTGATAATCGATTTCGGAAAATTTATTTGAACTGGAGTGGGGGTTGGCCGGTTGAAATTGGAATATGGTATATGAAAAACTTTCTCTAACTAGGTCTCTATGATTTGAATAGTTGAATGAAAAAAGATACTCACTCGTTAGACATCATAATAAAGACTCATCTAGTCGAGACTCGATGCATTCAGTATACTTACCATCAAGTTCATCGATTGTCGCCGCTACGCCTCGCTTATAATCGATACAATCATAAAGACTCAATAATAGTTTAGCTTAATCGATTGATAATTTCGATCAATAAAATAATCTTGAAAATTTTCGATTTTATAATAAACTCACTTGATCTCATATAACCAGACAACAAGAGAATCTCATAATACACTACGACTATAGTCGCCATTTTCCCCAAAAAGACAACAGAGGGTTCAATTGATTGAGCGATGCGGGGCGAGCGGTCGTTGATTATCTGCCAGCAGCTGAGAGTGTGTGTAGATCAATGATACGCAGACGAACTGGCCGCTCGCCAAACCCCGCCCCCTTCAAAATCGATGGTACGGTGTCCACAACGGTTTGACAAAACCTATAAATTCGTTCTGATTCGATTTCGGGATATTTAGTAAAATCCCTCAATTTTGAAAACATAGTTCGATTTGGTTATGCCACCCCTGTGGGTATTATCGAGTCACCGCGAAATTTGAATTTCGATTCATAAATAAATTGTCATATTCGCTCTGATATGATCCAAATATAAAAAATCGATCATCGGCTGACAATAATTATAATCGCTCGATAACAGTAGTAGTACAAACCTAGGACACAAAGGTTCACTTGATCTTCAAAAATACTTGATGTTAGTTCTAAGAAAATAGAACCGAAAAATAGTAAGTAAAAAATTGTATAGAATCTAGACTGTATGGAAGTTTATTCCGTGAAACATGAGTTGCAAGTCTCAGTTTCAATTCGTTGGGCATCTATATAACTGAATAGGGTGATTTTAGAGTCTGAAATATCTAGTCGCTAGTATGATAGTACACTGGTAGTTCGATAATTTTGATAATTATCACTGGTAGTTCGATAATTTCGAAAAAAATCGAAAGTCATTGATTTGATAATCACTGAAAGTCACAAAGTGACTGATAATCGCTACTAAATGGGAAAACTGCTGGTATTAAATCGATGAAATATCACTGTAATCGATGAAATATCACTGGTCACTGAGAAAGGTATGAGTCGCTCGAGAAAGGAAACTTGCTGAATTTGAAGGTCTGAGTGTTAAATCGTTATCGATAAGAAATTAGATTTGGAGAGCTCGAAATGTCTCTCCGGAGTCATTGAAATATGACAGTCACTAAATATCATGTCGCTAAGAGTCATTGTGTGAATGACAGTCACTAAATGCTAAGTCTCAAGAGCCATTATGAAAATGACAGTCACTAAATACCTTGGAGAGCTCGAAATGTCTCTCCGGAGTCATGGAAACATGACAGTCACTAACTACTGTAGTAGCTTTCCTTCGTCTGGGTAAATACTATTGATTAGTGTACAAACGTACTACTAGTTACTTGAAACCACACGGCGTATTCAACCGTAAGTATAAAGGGAATTTGGTAGGATAGTCGCGTACTATCCGTGTAGCATCCTATAGGCACCCTACAACCTAAGGTGAAACATTACATACTCAAGAGTGCTATAATAATGAATTTACGTACCATAACATAGAACATGTCTGGTTTGTAAGATGGTATACAACTAGTGGGCTACTTGCACAAGTTGGTGGGTTTTTGGTACAACAAATTAACTGTGAGGGTATGACACTATGTCACTTCCCTGATGGTGATCCGTCGAGAGTGGTTTCTACTCTCTAGGATAGAGTGTTCGTATATTCGATAAATTGAACTATTCATGTGGTTGGCGGTCCACATGTTCGATACCCAGGTTCGGCCAATATGTAATCACTAAAATCGGAGTCATAGTACAAAATGACAGTCACTGAAGGTATGAAGTATGAAGAAAAGGGAGTCATTGTACAAATGACAGTCACTGAAGGTATGAAGTATGAAGAAAAGGGAGTCATTGTACAAATGACAGTCACTGAAGGTATGAAGAAAAGGGAGTCATTGTACAAATGACAGTCACTGAAGCTAAGTACCTTGAATCATTCGAATTATAACAGTCACTGAATGTGAAGTCTAGGGAGTCATTGAAACAAAATGACAGTCACTGAATATGAAGTATTTGTTGTTCGATAATCGATAAAATGCAAGTGACTGAGGAAGGTCAATGTATTCTAATTCTCTGAAGTGACTGATAAACGTTGATAGTCTGTATTGTAAGATTATCACTAGAGAATAAGTAAATGAATTCGATGATATTTTATTTCTACTTTTTCTAGTCGCTTATGTGGACAGTCAGTGAAATCATTGTTTCGAAAGTGTGTCTGCATCATGATCAGGAAAGCGTCAATGAACTCGACAGTTACTAGATGGGAAGATGATCTCGTATTCATTTGCAATAATTAGGAGCTAAATCAAAATTACTGATGAACTAGATGAATTCGCTAGATGGTCGTTGATTTGAAATTGTATTCGATTACATCAACTTTGAGTCAATTTCCAGACTCGTGCTAACATGACCCTTGCAAAAGTACACATAGCCTTAATTAATGTAATCAATTAATTGAAGAAAAATTCAGAACTCTATTTCTCGATAGTGATATATTGGGTTGGCAATGATGTGCTACTCGGTAAACATTTTAGAATTTTAACAACCTCGATACCCTTCTGAATTGAAGTGGGTTTTGATTCGATACATTAAATAATGGGTATTTTGAGAATTTTGTTGGAGATGCTGGTGATCATGAATTCGATAAAATTGATATTATAAAGGTTGCGCAAAAAAAAGGAAACGACTGAGCGAAACTCAAGCTTTAGCACAAACTACTATACTAAAAAGAGAATACTTATTTGGCTGATTTGGTGTCCTAGGTATAGTGTAAAGGGTGATTATTTTAGTAACAAATAGAACAAGACTAATTTGAAGCCTAGGGAAAACAGTAATCTGCCACATAAACTGTTAACCTGGCTTACAAAATTAGCTTGCTCAAATTGCTACGAAATAAATAGTCGGGTATACTACCATTATCGATACGTTCGTTAACTTTTCGTGAAACTTTCTCTCAGTCCGGTCCAAATATCGGTGGAAGTATCATGAATCAATCGTACGAAGAAAATCGCTCTACCAATATCTACTTAAATGAACATGATACAAGATAATAACAAAACAAGTAAAAACCAACCTGCGTCCAGATGAGTGTTCCTCCTTCCATTGAACTGTTCCATCATGTCCGTTCACAATCGGTGTGAAATGTCATCTAATATGTAGAACGACTGGTCGAATCTTCCATCCATGAGTGGCGATCCCACTGAAAGTGTTTCGATTCGTTTCCATTTGAGTCGTTTTCGCTCTCGTTTTTGACTATCTAGAAACTCTTCAACTTGATTGTTCTATCGATATCGAATAACAAATTGGTATGAATCGAGTTTTCTTACCTCGAAAACTGTATTCCATTATTCTAGAATCGATTCAATGAAGTCGCTGACTCGATGAATCGATTTGACCTGCAATAACAATTTAATAATAACTTTCATCAATTTGTAAATTGGAAATGTTCGAGAAATATTCGATAATCAAACAATATAGAATGAACTAGTAGAGATAGAATGATCGATTAGGTACATGAACAACTTCAAGTCGATAAACAACTGTCGAGAAATGGTTCCATTGCGGTGCTTGAGTAAAATCGATTAGCCAAAATCGTCTTGGGTGGCAAGCCCAAAATAGACGATTTCTCGATTCGCGGTAAACAGAGCTAAGAAACTGCTCAAAATTTGTTCAAATTCGAGCAGTATGTTGTGAACATAGTCTTACACTATTTGTGAAAGTTTCGTTGAATTATATTAACGTAAAGATCAGTTAAGTAGATGTATAAACTTTCGAAACTAATTGAAATAAATGGATCGCTATTCGATTGCGGCGGCGGCGCCTTTGATTTCGATGGGATGGTTGTCGTTTTCGCGCCCTTTTCTGTCTGCGGCTTAACATGTAAACAACCGTGGGAATTCGACTTTTCCTCAAAATTTCGATGATCAATTCGATTCATATCAAAGGAAAACTATTTCGAATGTTGGATAATGTTAAATAAAGTCGATATCGGTCAATTAGTTAACAATAATATAGTAATCAGACCTTTTCCCGGCCGATGCACCATTTCGCACCGGCATAGACAGGAAATGAGATGGAAATAGGTGGTGGTTCAGTGGTCCTGTCTACACCGGGCGAGGACTATACTTGCCACTAAGATATTGTTTTAGAACGAATAGATTATATAACAACACAGTGATTCTATAACGACAAGTAAACTACTAGTGAACTCCTACCACACCCCTATTCTACTACTAGTAAACTACTAGTTTTCTTGTAGTAATGTAGGCGTAGGGGAGGAGTTAAACTATAGTTCTACTCCTACCTAACTACTAGTGAGATGGTAGTCAGCTACTAGTTTATCTGTGGTAAAAGTCAATTTTGAAAAATAAAAAATAAAATAAAAAAATTATATTTTTTAGGATCATATATCTTCTATACGTAGTTACGTTATCCTCTATCGCATTACTCTGCTATTTACCATGTTTTGCACCATGCGGGACTCGAACTCTCGAGCTCTCGCTTCTGAAGCGAGACACTTACCACTGCGCCACGCTGCTGATATCTGATGGCGCGCCACAATCGTATACGACTACAGGCGCGCTTCACTGTTCAGCGCTCACTATGAAATAACGTGAATGCGCCACGAGCCCTAACAAAACACCTTATACTTAAGCCCGTTCTACAGTAGCACTAATTCGATAAAAATTTTCCCATATTATGAATGTTCAGCGTTTTCCTGCCTAGTTAGCGTACTACAGGTTTCTACTAGCCTACGAGTAAGTTACTACTAGCCTACGAGTAAGTTACTACTAACTGTCTACGTGCTCATAATGCCTACAAATCACTGTGTTTTGAATTCTGTGGAGATAATGTAACGTAAAAAGACTAGTTTCAGACTGCCAAAATGCATTTTTTAATTTGACGTCCGTATTTACTACTAGTTTTCTACCAGGATACCCCTACTATACTACGAGAGTACTCCTCCTTCACTACTACTACTAGTTTACTACGAGTTTACCAGTAGTCCCAGATTTCCTATGTAGTTTCCAACAACAGCAACAACAATAGTTTAACCTTTGAATACTACGCACGACTTACTGTGGCGTACGTAGTTGAATAATACGAAAACCAAACAAAACAGTTTCGCATAACATGTTTCATATACAAAATAAATACACGAATACAATAATAAAACAGAAAGGTTCAATCGATAGTTTAGTTTTCTCGTTGCTATGTGTTTCGCTGTATTACTCGATTCCGATATTCGTTTCGCTCACATTTTAGGTAGCGATATAGAATGTCTACTTATATAAAAAGAACTTAATTATGTTTCGCTCATATACTCGTTCCTGTCTCGATTCGGTCACATTTTAGGCCGCGATATAATAATCGACTGACGGCTCTGATTGGCGAGCTGGAGAAACTTAGCTCCGAGCCATTCTAGACGCCTGCGCATCTAACTGTACGCGGCGCGCGTTTGAATATACAGTTTCGGCGGAATAGGTACTTTGTCGCCGCGAACTACAAACACAGAAGAACAAACTACAGAATGACAACTTTCGCCTATGCCTACGATGATCATGGTAACGTGAAATATGAATAGACAAAATGTTGTTAGTCATTTGCACAGTCACTTGAAACATGTAAAACACAGCAGAACTCAGAAACGTGCAATGAAAAAGTGAACGATTCCTCGTTAGTATGATAACCTCACGTGACTTTTCAATTTACTTTTAGTATATTCCCATGAAACTCTATGAAAAGTGCTCAACTCTTCGTTGTAGTTTGACGCGAAAGTACCCTTTTTGATCAAGGGCACAGTGAAATCGATAAATGTCCATTTGTGTTCCTCAGTGTCTCTGGTTGCATTCAAGGATCGTCACTATGGATAACGAAAATGTGGCCTATTTGCTTCCTTTTTCTCGATCTCTTTTTCTCCATCTTTTTTTTTCTCGTTTTTTTTTTCATTTTCTCTCCTCCACCCCCCTCCCCTTTCTCTTACTTTTATATCTCTTTTTCTCCATCTTTTTTTCGTTCTCTCTGTCCGTCTTTCTTTCTTTCCCCAATTTCCCTTTTTTTATATCTTTCGTTTTCATTCTTGGTTGTAAGCTTCCGTTTATTCATTTAAAACAGTCCAGTACCGACTCCCCAAGTCTGTATTGAATTGTCAAAAGTTATTCATACTTCACTTTCGGATCCACCGTTTCAGCAGGCGCTTTAGTCTAGAGACTCTCTATTCTAAGGCCAACCAGACAACCATTTTTTGTTATCGGTTTTTTTCTCATTTTTAAGAGTGTACAAAACTGAACGTAGTAATACCATTGTAACCTAATTGTTGCTACAATAAATGTAATAAATGTCTAAAGATTTTATGTCTATGGAACAACCTACGGGGCGTTGATCAGACTACAAAGTTCAAGGCATTGTGAGACAAACATAGGTCAGAGACAGGGGAACAGACCGCAGAACTCAGGACAGGTGTATTTAGTTAAACTAGTTCTATATTACTAGTATTATTAAACCTAATTTCATGTTTCATTTTTATAATGATCTTTCTGTATAATTGTTTTTGTGAAACTCGTAATTTAGTATGTTTACACCATAATGTTTTAGTTTTGTCAGTCTTTTAGTTTTCCGGAAAAAAATTTCTCGTTCGCATTGTTTTTAGTGTAAAACATATTGTTTCTATTCTTCAGATCGTGCATTCTATTTTCAATAAGAAGTCGTGTTTCAGGAAGTTTGAGAACTATGGCTTTTCTCTTAGCCTATTTCGCCTACATGTGTGGCGCCGCAGTGGTGGCTGTATACCTGAATATTGTGTTGCTTTGGCTGGTCCCCTTCATTCAATTCCCAGAATTTCCCGAGTTCGATGTCCTACTGTACTACCAAAGTACTACTGCCGTCTTTCAGCTGATTCTGTTGGTTCTACTGTGTCCGAGGTAAATTGTATATATGAAATGATTTGGTTGCAGTTTGATCTCGATGCATGAGATATTTGTTCGATTGATAAAACTAAAAGCACAGTGGGAGAGGACAATACACATCGAAAAGACGATGTGATGAGCGTACTTTTCATCTCAAACAAAGTTTGCCATCACATGCGTTACTTCGCTGTCGGTGTGCATTCTGGGGATTTTTAGATGTGCGCATTCTGTCGTAGTGTATAGGATTTTTCAAACCGTTGTGGACACCGTATTTGCCCGCGGTGTCGTTCAAACTTCACTCTAAAGTTAAAAACCCAAGTTGTAAATCACGTTTAGACAGTTAACCTAACCTTGATTTCACAATTTGATATCAACTAGTGACCAATTTGGTGGGCGAACTTTGTTAACCAACTCGGTTCTTAACTTCTAGAGCAGAGACGATCAACTGATTTCTCTGATCAGACTCTAATGAGCATTTCGTTGACTCCCGGCAACGTTTTAGTGTAGTTTGTGATAATACGGGTGGTGATTAGTATATTATAGTCTACAAATGTTCTGAAATCATTCACATTAAAAACCTGCCTGAAAAATTCCACCGTTCACAGAGTGAGAGAGACAGAGTGTGCGCGCGACACAACGCATTGACAGCCGTATTCTCAGGAACGTATTCTATTATGCAATTAGCGAAATAAAACTATTAGATAGTATTAAGATCAATGAGAGCTCAGACAGTCTGAGATAGTCTGCCTTGTTCTAACCTACAAATTTTCTCGTTCAGGCCGCATAAGAACGAGCCGGTCCTAGCTCGGAATTTTTCGAGTTAGTATAAATTTCCAGTTCCGGAAAGTTACAGACATATCTTTCAGAACACCTTTCATGATGATTTTTTTGTTGTATCATTTCATGGGCTGGCTGAGCTGTTCAGTTTTAACTCCAATTTCCAATTATATTGGTGAGTACACTTGAGGTAACAATTGAAGTGTCACTTATGATATATAAGATATCGAGAGAAGATAGGAAACGAACCTTGTTTGCATGGGTATAACAGTCAGTAACATGCCTGGCAAACTTCCACCCCCCCCCCATCAATCAATTTTTTCTAAGTTTGAACTGACCCAAAAACTAAGAATTCGGGGGATAATTCAGCTGAGCTCCGCTGTAAATGAACTCCAGTTAAATGTTGGCTTTATATTTCTGATCGTGGAAATTCAATGCGAATTAAACTAGAAGTTAATCGTATAGTCACGTAAATATAACACTCTAATGAGGAGCCGTGCATTTTTCATTGCACTTTTCTGAGTTCTGCGGTGTTTATCATGTTTCACGTGACTGTGCAGTTGACTGACCGTATAATCGAAATATAGAGTGGAACCGAATTTTCGTTGTGGTTTGATCTCACAATGCGTTCTGGTAAGCGAAATTTGACCGGAAGGCAACAGGGTGAAACTGTAAACACAGTATTGTGAAGCAACAAACGCCGTATTGACATGTTTCCAAAACACATGGCATGTGTTCGAATATAGGTGATGGGGTGGCGGCAGTATAGCTTTGGTTATTCTCACAGAAAATTCGGCAGCGTGCAAATAAATATTCAATGCAAACTTTTACTACTTCATAGTTTTTCGAAAGAACTACAAATCTCAGCTAGCAGCTGTTCATTTTAAATCGTGGCACGATGTCAATAAGTCTACATGCAAATGAAACGACGTACACTTACACTGAGCCTCCCTTTCGGAACTTCACCTTCATTTGCCTTCGTGTTTTTAGTTTTGGTTCGGTCTTTATTGAGTCAGAGTTTCAGTTCTTTTCTTACATCGAATCCTCTGGTTCTTATGTTTCAGTTTCGCTGTATTGGTGTTCCTAGCCATCAACACCGTTGTGCCCATCGCCGTTTCGTTCTTTCACCGTCTCTGGGCTATAAAGGGCGTAGAAGTCTCTGGTCGGAGTATACTATGGTTTCTGGTTCTCGGTATGCTGCCCCACGTAGTGGTTATGGTGAGTCCAATTTATATTTCCGAAAAATAGGTCTAGAAGAAAAGAGATTTTTCAAAAGAATTAGAGCTTGCAGTAACCATTCCCAGGTTTGCTCACGAACATTGAGCCAAACGAGAGAGGGGAGAAACCGCAATCTGTCCAATAAAATAATCGGAGCAGGTTCAATAGAATATAAATTACGTTTCTGTCGAATCAGCTATATTTCTGTACAGCACTCATATAAAACTGATGATATACTGCAAACATAGGGTTTTGTTCCCATCACCGCAAGCCTATACGGTTCATTTTGTCACGGTGTTTGTACTCTCGTTAGACGTCCGATCGACTTTCGCACAATAATGTACGTCTTGCGTGTAAACTACAACAATTTTCTGGATATTTCAGATATTGATGTGCATCGATAACCGGAAAGATTTTTCACCAGAAATCCTCGACCACAACAATACAACTGAGGAAGTCAAACGTTTTGCGTACAACACTACCACATGGAGCGGGCTCTATGTTATGGGTAGGTTTCGAACTCTTTCGCTCATAATTAGCTCACGGAGGAAACTGTCCCGGTGTTGTAGTTTGAACCTGTAAACATCGATCGAGAAGTAACGAGGTCAAACTTCAAACACATGCGGATACGGCAACACAAACCGTATCAGCTTGTTTTTAATTAAGAACTCGTCATGCCTATCCCTCCTGTAACTTTTCTCGAACAATTCTCTCTCAAATTTATCGCTACTTTTGTAGCGGTATTGACGAGAGAGTGTGCAGGTTAGAGAGACGGGGACGATCTGAGATTGTCTGCGGTCCCGTAGATCCTCTTGCTCTTCCCCGATTCTACTTTGCTAATCGCAGAAAGTTTCCTCAAAAGTCTGAGTTATCAATGAAACTCAAATGCGTGATGTGAAAATCCGTGACTCATTTTTTTCGATGATTTTCCTCACCAACTAAACAGCATAAAGCTGTTCCACACTTTTTCCTCTCGCCAATGGGTATCAAATGCGACAGTTTGAGAAGTTGCTAGCCGAGCCGCGATCATAGAGGCAGTTCTATACAGTCAATGCTGCCCAATCCTGCTGTTTTGTGTTTTTATCTCATTTCTTTTCAGTCAGATTTCGCGAGTCACGGTATGTTTAGAGATAAAACTACATTTATGATTCGGTACCATAAACCACCCGATATATGGCCCAACGACCACCACGTGAACACTATGCTTCTATGGTCATACATTATGGAAAACCTTATAACCATCAGTCCTACTGTACCTCCTATATTTTTGTCCTTCCTATTTCAGTTGTCACAGTGAGCAGCCCCCTGATTGTATACATTATCGCAGTCTACGTGATTTGGGAAGCCAAACAAGTGATGCCTACGATGAATATTAGTGAAGCCAACAAAAAGATGCACGAAACACTTTTGCAGGTATAGTCTTCATTTCCCCAACAAAGACTGCCAACGGTCGTTCATTATTTGCCCGCAAAGAAGGCTTAGTAGATAAGTTGGCCGCGCGCATCGCTGTGTATTGATAATGACCATAGCTCAGTTGTAATTCGTAGTTTGGACGTTGTACACGCCATGCTCACCGAATTTCGTTCCAAACGCAACGGGTTCAAACTACAATCACAAGATTGTCCAACATACACCGTATGGGCTTGCTTTGGAGAGCTGTAGAGACATAGTGCAGTAAATAGAGTAATAGTGTGAAAGATGAGGCAATCATGTTATGCTGCATTGCACTTCCTCATTAACTTTTCGAAATCGACAGATGATAGTTTTGCCATTCGATGCTCATCTATTTAAAATAAAGCTGAGGATTTCACTCTGTCAAAAACGAAAGCAGGAAAAAAATCAAGACACACTGTTGGTACAGTTTCGACATGGGACTGAACGGTTTCTCAGACAACTCTTCGTCAACCCGCAAGCCATACTTGTAGCGGCCTCTGCGACAGAGTATTGAGGTCAGAGAGATGCAGACTGTCTCAGATGGTCCTTATTGACCTGGCGGCGTAGCAAACCCCACAAAAGTTCATGAGCTCACCTCATGAGCTATTAGCACGAGCTGCTCATGAGATTCTATTGATTGGTATGCTACAACATTGAGAGTTCACGAGTAGCTCATGAGGTATCTCATGAGAAACTCATGTGAACTTCTCATGAGGCTGGACGGTTTGCTACGCCGCCAGAGTGCACCCTTGTTACAGTTCGCAGAAAAGAGGCGGGGATGATTTCAAGATATGAAAACTGTTTTGTTCCAGTCCTTCTTCGTCCAAGCCTCAATTCCGTCCATCATCGCACTTGTCGTACTTGTTTGGTTTTTTTCGCACAAACAAGTGAGTTGCACTGTATTGATTACTATTACAAACAAACACAAACTCTCACAAAATAGCTCACTTATAGTTAGAAGTACTATGTTATCAGTAAATATAAATGGTGTCGTGAAGGAAAGCCGTTGTTTTTCTAGAAGACGTTTTTCCTCTCCATCTCAGCATCCTTTGAACGCCATCCACTCCTGTTGATTCGAGAGAAACATAAAGCTTGTACTGTATGTAGAAAGATAAAGAGGGAGATAAGGCCTAGAGAAAATCAATTCCCCTCTTTTCAGTTTTCCCAAATTCCGAAGTGTTTCGAATGCCTCTTGTTCGGTGTAGGGCCTCTGGTCCTTGGCTGCCAGGTCCTGCTTACTGTCAGAACGATCGGTCGTTACCAACGTGTGTTCGGTTATCCTTTTTGTGTCCTGGTCGCTCTCATTGCAGTTATTCTCTTTACTTTACTTGCTGTAATTTGATTGGATGACGCTTGTATCGTGTCGTTTTGTTTCATGTATAATATGCGAAAATAAATGCGACGGTACTGTAGGTAGATCGTTTTTCGAAAGCTCCGTGGACTCCCTCGGGAAGATCAAAATGAGGGAAAACTCAGTGGTCAGGGTCAACTTTTAATGATTATGCCCTCTTCATTGCGTTTTTTGCTCTATTGCGAAAATAAATGCGACGGTACTGTAGGTAGATCGTTTTTCAAAGGCTCCGTGGACTCCCACGGAAAGATCTAAATGAAGGAAAATACAGTAGTCAGGGTCCACTTTTAATGATTATACCCTATTCATTGTGTTTTTTGCTCTATTGCGAAAATAAATGCGACGGTACTGTAGGTAGATCGTTTTTCAAAGGCTCCGTCAGGGTCAACTTTTAATGATTATGCCCTCTTCATTGCGTTTTTTGCTCTATTGCGAAAATAAATGCGACGGTACTGTAGGTAGATCGTTTTTCAAAGGCTCCGTGGACTCCCACGGAAAGATCTAAATGAAGGAAAATTCAGTAGTCAATGTCAACTTTTAATGATTATGCCTTCTTCATTGCGTTTTTTTGCTCTCTTGCGAAAATAAATGCGACGGTACTGTAGGTAGATCGTTTTCAAAGGCTTCGTGGACTCCCACAGAGAGATCAAAATGAAGGAAAATTCAGTAGTAAGGGTCAACTTCTAATGATTATGCCCTCTTCATTGCGTTTTTTGCTCTCTTGCAAAAATAAATGAGACGGTACTGTAGGTAGATCGTTTTTCGAAGGCTCCGTGGACTCCCACGGAGAGATCAAAATGGAGGAAAATGTAGTAGTCAGGGTCAACTTTTGATGATGATGCCCTCTTCATTGCGGTTTTGCTCTATTGCGGAAATAAATGCGACGATACTGTAGGTAGATCGTTTTCAAAGGCTTCGTGGACTCCCACGGAGAGATCAAAATGAAGGAAAATTCAGTAGTAAGGGTCAACTTCTAATGATTATGCCCTGTTCATTGCGTTTTTTGCTCTCTAGCAAAAATAAATGCGACGGTACTGTAGGTAGATCGTTTTTTAAGGGCTCCGTGAACTCCCACGGAGAGATCAAAAAGGAGGAAAACGCAATAGTCAAGTTCAACTTTTAATGATTATGCCCCCTGTTCATTGCGTTTTTTGCTCTCTTGCAAAAATAAATGAGACGGTACTGTAGGTAGATCGTTTTTCGAAGGCTCCGTGGACTCCCACGGAGAGATCAAAATGGAGGAAAATGCAGTAGTCAGGGTCAACTTTTGATGATGATGCCCTCTTCATTGCGTTTTTGCTCTATTGCGGAAATAAATGCGACGATACTGTAGGTAGATCGTTTTCAAAGGCTTCGTGGACTCCCACGGAGAGATCAAAATGAAGGAAAATTCAGTAGTAAGGGTCAACTTCTAATGATTATGCCCTCTTCATTGTGTTTTTTGCTCTCTAGCAAAAATAAATGCGACGGTACTGTAGGTAGATCGTTTTTTAAGGGCTCCGTGGACTCCCACGGAGAGATCAAAATGGAGGAAAATGCAGTAGTCAGGGTCAACTTTTGATGATGATGCCCTCTTCATTGCGGTTTTGCTCTATTGCGGAAATAAATGCGACGATACTGTAGGTAGATCGTTTTCAAAGGCTTCGTGGACTCCCACGGAGAGATCAAAATGAAGGAAAATTCAGTAGTAAGGGTCAACTTCTAATGATTATGCCCTGTTCATTGCGTTTTTTGCTCTCTAGCAAAAATAAATGCGACGGTACTGTAGGTAGATCGTTTTTTAAGGGCTCCGTGAACTCCCACGGAGAGATCAAAAAGGAGGAAAACGCAATAGTCAAGTTCAACTTTTAATGATTATGCCCCCTGTTCATTGCGTTTTTTGCTCTCTTGCAAAAATAAATGAGACGGTACTGTAGGTAGATCGTTTTTCGAAGGCTCCGTGGACTCCCACGGAGAGATCAAAATGGAGGAAAATGCAGTAGTCAGGGTCAACTTTTGATGATGATGCCCTCTTCATTGCGTTTTTGCTCTATTGCGGAAATAAATGCGACGATACTGTAGGTAGATCGTTTTCAAAGGCTTCGTGGACTCCCACGGAGAGATCAAAATGAAGGAAAATTCAGTAGTAAGGGTCAACTTCTAATGATTATGCCCTCTTCATTGCGTTTTTTGCTCTCTAGCAAAAATAACTGCGACGGTACTGTAGGTAGATCGTTTTTTAAGGGCTCCGTGGACTCCCACGGAGAGATCAAAATGGAGGAAAATGCAGTAGTCAGGGTCAACTTTTGATGATGATGCCCTCTTCATTGCGTTTTTGCTCTATTGCGGAAATAAATGCGACGATACTGTAGGTAGATCGTTTTCAAAGGCTTCGTGGACTCCCACGGAGAGATCAAAATGAAGGAAAATTCAGTAGTAAGGGTCAACTTCTAATGATTATGCCCTCTTCATTGCGTTTTTTGCTCTCTTGCAAAAATAAATGAGACGGTACTGTAGGTAGATCGTTTTTCGAAGGCTCCGAGGACTCCCACGGACAGATCAAAATGGAGGAAAATGCAGTAGTCAGGGTCAACTTTTGATGATGATGCCCTCTTCATTGCGGTTTTGCTCTATTGCGGAAATAAATGCGACGATACTGTAGGTAGATCGTTTTCAAAGGCTTCGTGGACTCCCACGGAGAGATCAAAATGAAGGAAAATTCCGTAGTAAGGGTCAACTTCTAATGATTATGCCCTCTTCATTGCGTTTTTTGCTCTCTAGCAAAAATAAATGCGACGGTACTGTAGGTAGATCGTTTTTTAAGGGCTCCGTGAACTCCCACGGAGAGATCAAAAAGGAGGAAAACGCAATAGTCAAGTTCAACTTCTAATGATTATGCCCTCTTCATTGCGTTTTTTGCTCTCTTGCAAAAATAAATGAGACGGTACTGTAGGTAGATCGTTTTTCGAAGGCTCCGTGAACTCCCACGGAGAGATCAAAGTAAAGGAAAATTCAGTAGGTTTGGTAGAAACTAAAATTAAGATTTTTCGAGTAAAATTTTTTATTGATGTAGATGAGTCATTGCATTGGCATTGATGAACCCTTTACGGAAAGTTTCTTTAACTCTGTTTGGTCCGAAACACGAGCAAAGACATGAAATGTTAATTGGCTGATTTCTTTTTGATTTGTTATCTACAAACATTTGTTCGGATGAATGATTGTTGTTGGTCAAAGAAGCTGTAACTGGCTTGGAGTTGGTTGGTTGGCCCTCGAGCGGGGGCGGTTGGGCAAAGGGCAGTCGCGCTATGGTCGTTGCCAGCGGAAAGGTGGAAGGGTACTGTATATCTCACTTTCCGCTGGTATGTGCTCTTATAGCGCAATGGTTAGCGCTCAGCTACAAATATTCTGCTTGCAGGTTCGATTCCGGCCAGACACAGAAACTTATAAATTTTGAGAGCTACTATACCAGGAGTTATTGCATTGGCATTGATAAACCCTTTACGAAAAGTTTATCAAGTGCATCTATTCGTTAATTTTGTTCGGTCAGAAACCACAAGCAAAGACATGGGAAGTTTATTGGCTGATTTTTTTTGATTCGTTATATACAAACAATAGTTGTGATCAATGATTGTTGGTGTTGAAGAAGCTGTCACTGGCTGGGAAGAGAGTTGGTTGGCCCTGGAAAATATACGTATTGATTGGAGATGGTGAAAAATCTTACTATCCTTCCGTGTTAACTCATGCTCTTTATTTGCTAACAAGAGAAATTCAAACTGTGCAAAAACCTAAAATGAATTTGTTAGGGTTATATCTTCAAAATGAGTGCGGTGTTTTCCCTCTTTCTTACTCTCGCTCTCTCTCTCTCTCTCTCTCTCTCTCTCTCTCTCTCTCTCTCTCTCTTTCTTTCTTTCTTTCTTTCTTTCTTTCTTTCTTTCTTTCTTTCTCTCTCTCTCTCTCTCTCTCTCTCTCTCTCTCTCCCAACGGGACTCACCGTGACCGATCAGGAGGACTGCCAGAATCATGGTCACTCTCAAGAAGTGACTTTTTTGCCCATTATAACCAGTAGACGATGATAGAACGGAATGGCAGTCGTCATGACGTTGTTGATCGCTAGAAACATCAGAATAGCCAAACTGAAACATTAATATTTCGTTATTTAAATTATAGAGAAATGAATAAGACAAGCCAAAACAACCCGAGCAAAAACCAGAAACGGTCAGTCAAGTGGCGAGAATGTGTGGAGGAGACTATACTATAAATAGAAGGAAATATGAGACAAAGTGTTATGCGTAATGAATTAGTATAATAAGAAAAAGGTACTCTTAAATATTAACTTTGTAAAATTTCCTGTCTCTTATGAGAAAAAGCTGGAATTATTGTACTGCATCGTTGTGCCTCTGAATATCAACAATTTACCTCGGACACAATATAACCAATAGAACCAGCTGAAGGAGAGCAGAAACAGATTGGTAGTGGAGTATGACATCGAATTCGGGATAAAATAGAGAATAGCAGAATATTCTCAGTTGAGTTCAGTACGTCAGTGGTATTGTGCTGATCCATAACAGATTCATACCGTTGAAAACCAGTATATATGACCGATGTGTAGAAGAATATGATTCATAATGTTAAAAACCGTCATTTTTACATTTATTTTACTGCCAATTGTTAATTTCGCGCGGTTTATTTCAGGCCTCAAGGAAATTGCATAACTATTGATTAACATACTACGTGCTTTGTTCCGATTCTATAAAATGTTCTACATCACACGTGTAAATGTAAGTTGATGAAGTAAACTCAGAAGTTAGCATCTCAGTCGAACGGTCTTTCACGATTTCCAATAGTTCGCAGAAAATAGTTTCCTCCATCATCTTAAAAACGCGCCTGACAATTCGAAATTTAGTGAACGCAATGCATGGATTAATCTTATTTAGATCTCAACTAGGGATTCTACCGTGTTTTCAAGTCAGGATAACTCGACCACTATTCTAGTTTTAGACATACCTCGGACATAATAGAACCAATAGAACCAGCTGAAGGAGAGCAGAAACAGTTTGGTAGTCGAGTAAGACATCGGATTCGGGATGAGTTAGAGAATAGCAGAATATTCTCAGTTACGTCCACAACATCAGTGGTATCGTACTGTTTCATAACACAGTTATATCATTGGAAACCAGTATATATGACCGGAATGTAGAAGAACATGATTCATGACGTTAGCAACGATCATGAATGTAGTGGAATGTATCACCTAAAAAAGTTGGAAAGTTATACCTGGGTCACAAAACAACAGTTCTCATAACTGAGTTCTTAACTTGAACGAAGTTTTCACATAAGTATACAAATGATCTAATAATAATTAAGACTATCTGTGAAGTTAATTATTGATTAAGTTGAAAGTTACATCGTTTTGGCCTCCGCATCTCTACCAAAGTACGAAAATAGGCTTGAAGTCCGTAAAGTTCTAGAGTATGAAACGTTGTCTTATTTGAAATCATTTAACAGTAAATTGAACTAATAAAACTTAATTACCTTGTCCAGTAATTGAAGAAAGGGTCGAAAACTGATCGGGAACCATACTGGTGTCTCTTTTCGATACGATCAACCGAAGCATTTCACCATCATCACCCGCACTTCACATATTTCCTGGAAAAGTCAGTACCAATCAAGCGTAGTGGGAAGTGTGATATTCTCTATCAAACGGTTGGTTCTCTTGAAGAAATCAATAACACGAATATGGGTAAAACTTTCTCTTTTTAGTCCAAAACGTATAATGCGTACTATTGCTACACAACTACTCGAACTGCTTCTCAAACTACAAACACAGCAGAATACAATTGAGAGATAGAATGTGTTAACAAAAACAGCCAAAATATTTTTTCCATGAAATACACGCTCGCTTTGCTACGTTGAACAGGTTTGTAGTTTGATCGCAAAGTGCATTACAGCTAAGATTCGGTGAACAATTGCGAACCTTATATTATCGATAAACATCGTGTTCATTGGGAACAATTGAAATTTATGTCAAAGAAATATGTAGAAAGCTAACCTGATGGGGAGAACATGAATATTGTAGAGGCAAGTATGTAGTACTTTCCAGAGATGTATGATCCGGTAATGGGAATTATATAGGGTCGAAGGTTACACCAAGTTGCCACGCCTACAAGTTAATTGGATTTTTAGTTTTGAGTAGCACACCTGGGTGAGAATATTGGAAAGGCGATAGGTAATTGGGGATTAACCTTAAAACTCAATTATGTTCCAAAGGTGAGAATGTAAACCAAATTATGGTGTTCGGCGTATCAGAAAATAGAAAAAAATTTCGACTTCAGGTAAGTGATCAAACTACAAATACAAAAGAACATACAAAAAATCTGCTTCTGAGAACAATCTCCATGGTCACGTAAAACATGTAGAGACATTAGAAAATGTTCACGTTTCAATTTTGATGTTACACGTGTCACGTAACCACAGACTCAACTCAAATCCTCAGAAATCGCTCGAATCAAATCTCGCATCCAACATTTTTCATGTGGGTTTTTTTTGGAAAAACCCCGAAACACTTTTTCCTCCGATGTTTTCGTTAACAGTCTGATTTGCTGTTTCACGGTTTCGACAAAATGCTAGTTTGGGAAATCTAGCGCATGTTTAAGAACAGCATGATATCGAATACACTCTACGGTTATTCGATCTGTGGAAAGTATAGCTGAAATCTGAGTGCGTGACATTTGTTTCACCAGAACGTGAAGAACCTGAACACTTTCTATGTCTATCAACTTCCAAATCGTAAACTTTGAAGATAGAGATCCACACTTCAAGGCTATGTTGGAACGGACAGCTCGCACCCCCACTGCAGAGCAATGTGCTCAAATTTGCTATCAGGTAAAATACTAGAAAGCTCAAAAGGACCAGATAATTTCTAACACCACAATTACTGGAATACATACACATGCACAGGAGTTTTGTTAGTTCTACGTGTGTTATCACATGCAAATACAAATGATGATTATCAGCATGTTTTCGAATATGCCAGAAGATGGAAATGTGAAACGAAAGTGAACCGTTTTCTTATATGTGCAAAATGCGCATTAGTCGTGCTGGTGATTAGCGTTCGATGTTGACTATTGATGATTATTCGACTACTGTCTTCACGGGATGGCTGGTCGTCCTTAGAAGCATGGGCCCAAGCCGTGTTTTAGTTTGAGCACATTCCTGAAGTGGTCAATGTATACTAAGAGTCAATTGATAGTTACGTAAGTTTAGAACCCTATTGCATATTGTCATTACACTTCTCTGAATTACTAGAAGTAAATTGAACAGTCACGTGAGATTATCATTCTAACGAGGAATCGCGCGCTTTGTCATTACACTTTTCTGAATTCTGCTGTGTTTAACATGTTTCAAGTGACTGTGCAACTAAAACGGATATTTGTATTTCAAGTTCTGATACGCGAAACATAATAATTTGAATTCTATCTTTACTTCATGGGCATAATTGAGTAGATTTATCTGTTGAATCCAATCCGATTTCCCACCCAATTACCTATTGATCCCATTGCCGCTCCAATATTCTCACCCAGGTGTGTTACTCAAAACCGAAACCCCAATTAACTTATGGGCGTGGCGTGTAACCTTTGACTCTATTCCATTCTGATTACCAAATAGAACATCTCTGGAAAGTACCACGTACTTACTTCTACAATATTTATGTTCAAACTAGCAGGTTAGTTTCCTCCACATTCATTCAAAATCGCAATTGTTTTCAAAAACACATCTCAATTGTTTTCAAAAACACGTTACTTTATCTAGAACATAAAGTTAGCAATCATTGACCGAATCTCGGTTGTGATCAGCTTATCGCGATCAAACTACAAACCTGTTATATCATAGCGAAGCGACCGTGTATTTCATAGGACCCATCTTTCTCCTGTGTTCAGTTAACACAATCGGACTCAAGTACATCCTGCTTTGTTTGTAGTTTTCTCCTGCTCATTTTGTTCGAAGATGGAATTATGTATCGAGTGCAAACTACAACTGTCAATCCATGTCAATCCCCATTCCAACTGATTTCAGGAACGAAATGGTGACAACGGTCTCTGAATTGATTCCTTGCTTCTCGGAACGGTTGAATGAGAAGTTTTAAGACAACTTCTCCTGGTCAAAGTCAGATGACATATTGGAGAAGAAACGGAAACCGTTTACGAAGAGTGCTACTGTACATTGATACATCTGAGCGCGGCACCAGTTTTCGTCCAGACACCTCTTTATTCTGGTTCGATTGGCCTACCTCACCATCATATCTACCGTGAAACCTCAACAACACTTCACAAGAAGATTGCAGAGGTTTTCAACGAAGAATACTTTCTGAGAATGCTCCAATGGCAGAAAAGGACCAAGTTCGATGGAGTAGTACAACTCAGGTAACGATTGGCTCGTTCATGTTCTATGAAATGTAAATTATGATGTAAAAATGAAATTGAGTCGTTCAATCATACAGGAAAACTTTGGTATAGTTGAAGTTCTTATATTTTGACCTGATTTAAGCGTATCAAAAAAAACAGTAGCGGAAAATAAAAAACGGACAGTTGTGAGAACTGTAACTCATACATAACTATACTTTTTTCAGATGATATATTTTACTACATCCGAGGTCGTCCAATGGTGTACTTGTGGTTATGACATGTGAATACCACCGATGTACTGAACTCAACTGAGAATATTCTGCTATTCTCTATTGTATCCCATATTCGATGTCACACTCGACTACCAAACTGTTTCTGCTCTCCTTCAGCTGGTTCTATTGGTTCTATTATGTCCGAGGTAAATTGTTGATACATTTTCGTTCATAAATTTTCGCCTCTTGACTAACTGTTTTTGCATTTCATCTCGGGTTGTTTTGGTATCTCTATCTATTCATTCATACTTGGAATAACAAAGTATATTCCTATATACCTTTGTTTCAGTTTCGCTATTCTGGTGTTTCTAGCGACCAACAACGTTATGACGACTGCCATTCCGTTCTATCATCGTCTACTGGTTATAATGGACAAAAAAGTCTTTTTTGAGAGTGATCATTTTTCTGGCTGCCCTAGTGATTGGTTACGGTGAGTCCCATTGACAGTTCGAGAACATGCATCTAGAAAAAGTGGAAAAAATTCTTGAGCTTAAAGTAACCATCCCGAGATTTTCTCACAAACATCCCACCGAACGAGACAGGAAAACGGCACTCATTCTGTAGGGATAACCGTAGCAACACTCAAAAGAAACGAAACAGGTCTTTGACCAATTAGCATTTCCTTTGTCAGTTAATTTGAAGCAAGAGATAACACAGTGGATAAAAATACAAATTTTCACCATCTTCAATCAATACCCATGTTTTTCAGGGCCAACCAACTGACTACAAACCAGTGACAGCTTCTTCAACACCAGCAATCAGTGATCACAACAATTGTTTGTATATAACTAATCAACAAGAAATCAGTCAATAAACTTTTTCTGTCTTTGTGTGTGGTTTTGGACCAAACAAAGTTAACGAATATATGCACCTGAAAAACTTTTAGAAGAGGTTATATCAATGTCAATGCAATAACTCCTTTGAAGATAATGCTCAAGTAGCGCAGCTGCTATAGTAGGTGCCAAATTTATGAATTTCTGTCTCTAGCCGGAATCGAACCTGCGGGCAGAATATTCGTAGCAGAGCGCTAACCACTGCGCTAATAGAGCACATAATACCAGCGGAAAGTGATATATACAGTACCCCTCCACCTTTCCGCTGGCGACGACTACATCGTGCCTGCCCTTTGCCCAGCCGCCCCCCGCTTGAGGGCCAAGCAATCAACCAACTCCAAGCCAGTTACAGCTTCTTTGACCAACAAAAAGTGATCATGACAACTCGTTTGTACATTTTGAAACATCATACGACATAGTTTTCCAATGAAGACTTGTTTATACTGTAGTCTAATCGACAATCCAAGAAGCAGAACTCCTTTCTCGTAAAAACTTTCCGAGAGCGTAAATCGAACCGAATTTGAGTTAGAGAAGGCTTTAATACGCTCTCGTGAGAGCTAACCTGTTATGCATTTCAATCAACAACAAAAAGACGATATCATAGCTACATCTCTGTTGACAAAAGTGTTTGCCTCATGCTGACCAGAACGCAAATTGTAATTTCGGATCGATGAAGGTTGGGCTGGCCTTTTACTTTGATCTCAAAACGTACAGGTTACTCACGAATTTCCACCCAGAGCCAACCTACCGACTCCATATCAGTAACAGCTTCTTCTGGGACCATTGTTAATTACAAATTCGCGTCTGGTCGGACCTGTATTGCAACAATTCTAGAGACAGTGCGGGCACCGGAGAGTCAGAAGACAAGAGAAAAAAATCAATATCTATGACAGCCACGCTGTATAAACAGTAGTTTACTGATTTGCAACGACGCTTGTTCTGAGTTTAAACGCAAACTTCAGAAAAAACTTCAAGTTCGGGTTTCATTTGAACTGGAAAAGACCACGGGTGTGAGGTTCGCTTTATCTGAAGCAGCATACGGGGAACGCCTTTCAGTTCCATTGTGTGAGTAGTTTTTCCAATTGATTTAAAGTCAAATCTCGCGAATCACGGTGAGATAAAACTAAAACAAGTCTTTGGAAACCAAATAACGACCAGTAATATTTAATGATGTATGGAATATTCCGAAGTTGGCAGAATGACAACTAACAAATTCCAGTGAAATAAATGGAAAACAACCGAAAACAATCAAAACAATCAAGTTATTTTCCGAACCGATATTCTCACATGATCTGATAATGATGAGAACGTGATATTTGACAGACAAATCAGAAGATTGAAAAGATAAATGTTGATCAGAAATATAATTCACTTGTACAAGGGAAAAGATTGAGACATATAATCATTTTCATACCCAGTTAGCCATTGAAAACAATACACTGTTCGTTCGTTACAACATCAGAATGTCATTAAAAGACCAACTATTGAAGTATTCAAATCAGTTTTCCAGTTACGAAAAATGTTCAAGAACCACTGTCGTGGAAGTATGCGAATCAGTCCTTTGAAAGCTATATTGCAAACTATGGGGAAAACAAACGAAAAGATAACAATCCAATCAATAAAGTGAAATACAGAGCTTTGATCGTAATAGAACAAGCGCAATCGATAAGGAATATGCCCAGAAAAGGAGCAATAATGTATACAAGTCTGTAACGACCGATCGATTTGCAAGTTATGATGTTGAGTTATGAGGTTGAGTTGAGTCTGTACATCAAAATTGAGAAACGTGAACATTTTCTAATGTCTCTAAATTATTTACGTGACCATAATGATCGTCTTCAGAAGCAGATTGTGTCCTGTTTTTCTGTGTTTGTAGTTTGATCACATTCCTGATGTCCACAAATCACCTGTTTTTCATGCTCTGATACACAGAACACCTTAATGTCCTTAATGTGGTTCATATTCTTACCTCTTGAACATAATTGAGTTTTGAGGTGGATCCCCAATTACCTATTGGCCTATTGCCTTCCCAAAGTTCTCACCCAGGTGGGCTACTCAAAACTGAAACCCCAATTAACTCGTAGGCGTGGCATCTTGGTGTAACCTTTGACCCTCTATAATTCTCATTACCGGATCATACATCTCTGGAAAGTACTACATATTCAATTCTGCAGTATTTATGCTGTTACTATCAGGTTAGTTTCTTCCATTTAAAGGCGTCTCAATTGTTCATCATGAACACGATTTTTATCGAGAAGGTTTGCATTAGCTCACCAAATCTTAGGTTTTCTGACTAAAAAGAGAACGTATTACCCATATTCGTGATATTGACTTTTTTAAAGCCAATCAAACGTTTGAGAAAGCACATCAGACTTTCCATGTTGCTTGAATGGTATTAATTTTTCAGGAAATTTTTGAAGTGCGGTTGTCGATGGTAAAAAGCTTCGGTATTAAAGAAAATACTGCAAGGAAACATCAGTACTCCAGTATGGTTCCTGATCAGTTTCCGACCCTTTCTTCAATCACTGGACAACGTAATTGGATTTTATTAGTACAATATACTTAACTGAAAATAAACTTAACCAAGTTGAAGTTTTATTATTTAGAACTTTTATTATCTAGAACTTTACGGGCTTCAAATCAAACCTATTTTCGTACTTTGGTGGAGGCGCGGAGGCCAAAACGGTGCAACTTTGAACTTAATCAATAACTAACTTTAGATAGTATCTATTATTTATAGTTCATCCAATTATTTGTGTTATAACTTTGTTCTAGTTAACTTTCTTTTATTCGACCTGATTCTAGCGACGCAAAGTAAACGAATAGTAATGAGACATGAAAAACGGACAGATGTGAGAACTGTGAACCATACATAACTATACTTCTTTCAGATGATACATTCCACTACTTCCATGATCACTTTCAACATCATGAATCATATTCTTCTACATTTTGGTAATATATACTGGTTTCCGAAGGTATACATGTGTTATGGATCAGTAAAATACCACTGATGTACTGGCCGAGAATATTCTGCTAATCTCTATTTCATCCCGAATTCGATGTCATACTCCACTACCAAACTGTTTCTGCTCTCCTTCAGCTGGTTCAATTGGTTCTATTATGTCCGAAGTGTGTCTGAAACTGGACTAATGGTTGAGTTATCCTGACTTGAAAACACGGTAGAATCTCTAGTTGAGATTGAAATGAGAAGAAACTATTAATTGGGTTTACTGACTTTCGAATCGGCAAGCGCGTTGGTTAGATCATGGAGGAACCTTTTTTGCGAACTATTGAAAATCGTTAGAAAAACCGTTTGACTGAGATGTAAATTTTTGAGCTCACTTCATCAACTTATATTTACACGTGTGATTTATAATTTATTACATTTGACAGAATCGGAACAAAGCACGTAGTATGTAAATGAATATTTGTGAAACTTTCACAAGCCTGATATAAATGGCACGATATGGCAGATGTGAAAACCGTCATTTTGTGACCCATACATAACGACACTTCTTTCAGGTGATGCATTTCACCACATCCATGATCATTTGCAACAACATGAATCATATATACATATATTTCTATATTCCGGTCATATATACTGGTTTTCAACGATACTTGCGAACGTCAGTACAATACCACGGATGTTCTGGCCTCGTTCGTGAATATTCTGCTATTCTCTATTTGGTCACGAATCCGATGCTACTAAACTGTTTCTGCTCTCCTTCAGCTGGTTCTATTGGTTCTATTGTGTCCGAGGTAAATTGTTGATATTCAGAGGCGAAACGATTCAGTACAATAAACCCAGCTTTTTCTCATAAGAGACAGGGAATTTTACACCGTCCATGAATCACACCATGTAATAAACGAACACTTATAGAATGGTTCTCATCTCTATCAAGAATCAGATTCAACGAAACAGCAACCTGCCAACTGCACTACTCATCGACTTTATCATCGTAACATTCGGACGTGGAAGCTTGTACCACGCGAACACTGGCCTCAGGATCTCAGGAACCATGGATCGGTAAGTATACTAGTATTAAACTGAATAGTAGCGTGAAATTAGCCATTTAACAAAAATTCGTGCAGTTTTTAGTCGGACTTTTTTGAGTTTCACCGTGTTTAACATGTGTGAGTGTGCAGTGGACTAACAGTATAATTGGATTGATTGTTAGTTTTAAAACAAAAGGCACAACGATGTTCTCCGTTATGAACAGTTCAATACAAATTCTGACATGCGTAGATTTCAAACGTTTTGTAGCAAGTTAGCAATGAGAAATTGAACATAAGTTGTCAAGTTGTGAAGTGAACATAATGTAATCCGGACATGTTACCGCAAGTTTCACTCTCTGTTTCTTAATTTCCACCGATTCTTCCACAGAATTTTCACCGATACTTTCAAAGTATTTGTATTATGTATGCAGTTGTATACACATCATACATTATGACCTTCCAGAAGCGCAACGGCTCGCACGACGGCAAGCATGTGGAGACAGAAGGTGGAGGGACTAAGCAACAAACAGAGTCCCGTCCGACGTGGAACGCTGGAAGCGTATTTTAATGAGCGGTACGTTTTCTCAACTTCTTTGCTTAACGAATATATGTTTTGATTAAAAAGACCATCGCTCTTTGAAGAAAATGCTGAGAGAGAGGGAGGGAGAGAGAGCGAGATGGAGGAAACAACTATTAGTAGCTACACATTGTATTACCTATATTTATAATTCTTTATTAATGCCACGGATATCGTACTGTTTAAATTACGCGCGTCTCTCTCTTCGAATTGCATAGTTTTGTTCTAATTTCGTCCCCATGTATACGCTGTTAACTCACGCCATTGAATTATAGACACACGGTCCCTTCAACGTCTTATGCATAACATTTCAGGCATGGAGTCCAGCTTTGTTACCCCGAGTTGCCCATCTTCGTCTTGGATGGTGGGGCGGGTAAGCTCCCTCTGGAGTTGATTGAAGTGGACGTCACGGTTGGAGCTTGAGCCATTTGATTATCGTATTTATGTATATGTATTTTGTTGTTGTACTCACCTGGATAAAAATAGGGTGGTTCAAAATATGTTATGAAATATAGGAAAACAATTGAAATTGGATTTGAATTGATTTTGGAACTGAGTAACAAGCTTATACGGTATGTAAAATATCAGGGAAACGCTGAATAGCTTTTGTAAAAGGTTCCAACTTTGTGAAAGAAATTACACGGTACAAGAAAGTTGGACATCAGCGATAGAAATTGCGATACCGATGTCATACATGTTACTAATGTACAGAGCGTAAGAAGCGGTGACCGACGAGATGATGATTTTTGTAAAGGAAAGTTGACGTTCGAACAGAAGTTTATCGTGCCAAACTGGTGCATCGCTTGAAAAGTCTGGTTTTCTCGGTTGTGGTTTTCACTGTGATATAGAGAAAAAAAGTTTTCTGCTATCCAAACACTATTTTTTCGACCGACCTTCAACGTACCCATGTATGCTTACCGACGCCATACTAAATACGGCGGAGACGCGCCTTGCCAAGCACTATGCATTCAGTCGGGTACTCTAAAGTGAACAGTTTAGGTATAATATACATTCATATACAATATTGTACAATTAGTGGTTATAAGGTGTCGGGGTACTGGTCTCGCTTCGCACAGGGGTTGTGGTTGTAGTAGGAGGACTGAAATGTTGAGAGTTATAATTGAAAACCAAGAGTTGTTGTAGTTTGATCTCAAAGTTAGAATTTTTTTAGATAACTTGCCGAGAATTCGGTGGTGTGGTTTCGAATTAGGCGTATCACGCCCAGGTACCGGGCATTATGACTTTAATTGGAAGTTCTTTTTTTGAGTTTGGCAAGTGGGACCCCCATTTCGTATAGCTAGCACACGCGTGCGTCAGACAGGTAATATAAACAATGATAGTTTACATGATGACGCTAACCTTTTACTGATTGCTTCCTGGTCCAAGTAGCCAAAGAGCACAGTTGTAAAATCGGGTGTAAAAAAAATCTCTTTTCAACATGTGAAAGCAATTTTATACGTAATTTCACTCAATTAATCAAACTACAAACTAGAAAACTGAACTTTTCAGTGTCTGGGGCAAAACCGGCCAGAATCCGGACAAAACTGTGACGGAGTTCATGTTGTCGAACAGTGAAAAACTATGCAAGCTGATCAACGACACAAAGATTGAGATTACAGTCGTCTCGCTCCTGTAGTTTGATCATACAAACCACGCGTGGAGTACAGAAAGCCCGTGAAATACACAAACGTTGCGATTGCGGCCTACACTACTGCGTACGCTCGACTTCGTTCACTGCAGGCAATGAGTCGTGTTGGAGATGATCTTCTTCATGTTGGTGAGTTCAAAAGTTTGGAAAAACGGTTGGAATATAGATTGTTTCAAAAAATTACACAGCATAAACTTCCCATTTTCAGATACCGATTCTCTCATATTCCTCAACAACGACCGCAAACGGGACAGGTTGGCTGACCTTTGTGCGGACCGGCTTGGGTTTTCGACATCGGAAATACCGGAAGGCTACCGGATAACCAAGTTTGGGAGCATGGCACCGAAAGTCTACTCATATTTGCTGGAAAACGACACCGTACATGTCAAGACTGTCTGCAAAGTCAAAGGAGTGGTTAGTTTAACTCCACCATCCCTATTGGCATGTTTTCTCATAGTTTATAAAGTGTTCAACAACCCAATTTCAGACGCTTGATTCCGAAGCGGCAACGAATATCAACTTCCAAGTCATGGAAGACATGGTTCGTGACCTGGTTGCTGAGGAAAACTCCGGAGTTGTTGAGACTGAACGAGCCATGATTGTGAAAAAAATTGGTCAAATAACCACCAAAGTTCTCAAGAAAAGACTACAACCAGTGATGACCAAACTACGATATCTGCCTAATTTGACAACTGTGCCCTATGGCTACTCGGACCAGGAAGCAATCGAAAAAACGTTAGCGTCATCATGTAAACTATCATTGTTTATATTTTCTGGTACCTGGGCGTGGCACGCCTATTTTGAACCACACCACCGGATTCTAGGCAAGTTATCTAAAAAAATCTAACTTTGGGATCAAACTACAACAATACTTGGTTTTCGATAGTAACTCTCCACATTTCAGTCCTCCAACTACAATTAGCACCCCTGTAAGGAGCGAGGCCAGTACCCCTACACCTGATAAACACTAATTGTAAAATATTATATATAAATGTATATAAATATTTGTAGTTCGTTCTCTGTCTGTCTCAATCAAGTCACTCTGAAGGCTCGTACTACTTGGGCTGCGCACAATCATACCATTCTGCATATTTGAACTGAATTCAATTTGAACGTTGTTCAGTTCTTAATAATGGGTGTTACACGAAACTTATTTGAATGTATAAAAATTTCTGCCCCAACATTTTCAACTCAATCACAAACTGAAAAACAGTTTTCATTCATTACAACTAAACGAGAGACGAGCGAAATGTAGGATGCGAAATTCTGTGGCTGGATGGCACGGTGACGGACAAGAGGGAGAAGAGGTCCTCACATGCTGGCGACAACCACTACATCCAGAAGCTCCAATGGGATGGAACCAGCTGCTTCCATAAGCTCGTACACGAGCAGTTGCGGCCTGCTGATAACAACTCCATGTCTGAAATGTATGGTCGGTCATAGCGATTCAATTTCAATATGAAAATAGATGCGCTTCTAAATGGTATTTTGGAAGCACTGTTCGGGTGACTATGTCTTTGACTAGCTCACGATAATATGTGATGTGTGACCATTTCAAAAATTGAATTGCAACCCCGAAGCGGGGTTATGCTGCGTTGTATACACATAATCTTATTTAAACTACATCCACCACCTAATGCCTATTTGTGTTCATGTTTAAGTTCATTATGCATTCAATGACTGCACTAAAATACATGAAAAACACATCTAAATAGCCTATCCAAAGTTGTATCTATCAAAAGCCAACCATTATTAGTAAAAAGTGGGGGAACCAACAAATGTGTGAGTTGTGTTTGGTTCGACCTCGATATCAGCAAAAAATGAACGATACGAATTGCTGTGATACTGTAGCAGAAGTATTCTGCAAAAATAGAACAATACAAATGTTGCACAATGGTTCACGAAGCCCGCATGATAGTTCAGAAATTGCCGAAGGGTAATTCATGTGTACTTTGACGACATGCGTGCGTTGTGAACCATTGTGCAACATTTGTATTGTTCTATTTTTGCAGAATACTTCTGCTACAGTATCACAGCAATTCGTATCGTTCACTTTTTGCTGATATCGAGGTCGAACCAAACACAATTCACACATTTGTTGGTTCCCCCACTTTTTACTAATTGTCCTTTTTTCGCTAGTTGTACTCCTACAACTTCATATGTTGCCTATTCACAGAGTGGATCTTGTGAACTCATTATATTATTATGGAAATCTCAGTTTTGTGTGTGCACGAAGCCGAATGCAGACCATAAAATTGCTGATGTTCTAATATAACGCAGGTTACTGGCTCTGTGACTATCAACAACTGAACAAAAACGCTAAACGTTACGATTGACATGTACACCGCTTTTAGCGGCGATAAGCGATGGGGATTGGCGCCATTGACAAATCTACAATTAGAGACACCAACTCACTTACAATATAGCCATTATTTCCAATACCACATCAAAAACCTTCGTTGAAACTTTTTTCATTCCTGCGTCAATTGACACACGCGTCTCGCGCCAGGACGAAACGAAATTTTCTAGGTTTTTGAGCTACCAGTACACACTACATGTGTCAATTACTGATTGGAGCAATATTCAAACTATTCAATTGTCAGTTTCGTGTGTTTTTGTTTTGGCGCCATTTGGCGTCTGTTCCGAGCCAGACGATAAAATTCGATTTTGAATTTGTGGATCTTTATTTCACATTGGAATATTCAATATCTGTTAACTTGAAACAGTTTGATTGACGATAACTGATATTTTTCCAACTTTGGCGCCAATTGGCGCCAGCGCACAGTGCCAACAGAACTTTTCTTGATTTTCAGATTGAGCATCTTACTTGCCATGTGATAGTTATTTAGTGTACCGAATTTCAGACAATTCCATTGACGCTGTCGTGAGTTCGGGTTTTGGCGCCATCTGGCGCCTGGTGCGAGCGCCAGAAGAGAAATTTCAGTTTTGGAAGAAGACTTTCACACTTTCCACCAAATTATTCAAATTCTATTAGTGTTCAACATTTTAGTTGATGATAAATAGTGTTTTGCCGTTTTTGGCGCCTATTGGCGCCAGCGCCGGGCGCCAATAATGATGTATCCATCTCATATTTGGCGCGACGGGCTAACTTTTGCATTGTAACTCATGTTTCAAATTTCAGCTAAATCGGTTCGATAGTTTTTCCAATAGTCGTTTTTGGCGCCCATTGGCGCCCGCGCCCGGCGCCAGAGATTACATATACATTTCATACTTGGCGCGACGAGCTAACTTTTGCCATAGAATAGCTGTTTCAAATTTCAGCCAAATTGGTTCAGTAGTTTTTCCACTACGATGCGGACAGAATTCCGTGAGGGACGAGGGACGAGGGAGGAGGGACGAGGGACGAGGGACGAGGGACGAGGGACGAATTACGGCGGAACTTTTCAACAACGACACGAAACCATAACTCAGGCGAAAATATTCCGATTTGGCTGAAATTTTCACACAATGTTCAATTCGTGAATCTCTAACGTTCTCTCCTTTTAGTTTTCAAAAAAAGAATATGTTTGAAGATTTTTGGTAATTAAAAGGAAAAAACGAGTCCGCAATGGCCAAACCAAAGACAACTCACGCAGAACATATATAAATGAGCTAGAGTATAGTGCTCACATTTTCCAACCTTTTGCCTCACCAATTTGTAGCTTCCATGACACATCAAAATACTTCCACTATTTCAATTGTGGTTATTTTGGCATATAGTGAAGTGTTTAATTTTTTTAGACACATTACGAAAGTTTTGAATGAAATTCGATTTATTACCTCACAACAGATCCTTGAATGCGCAGCCCGGTTCTTGAGTGGTAACTAGTACCGTTTTAGAGAAGAGTGATAACAAGCTCTACTCGGAGTGTCTCGGGGAGGTGGCGGTTGCTTTCCAGGAATTCCTTGATGGATACGGTTTGTACAGTCATATCTGAAAGTATACATATTTAAAACACATATAAGTGAACAACAAAATATTAGGACACCAAGAAAACTCGAGCAAAACCGAAAACGGTTAGTCAAGTGGCGAGAAAGTATGGATAAGACTAAATCAACAATTTACCTCGGACATAATAGAACCAATAGAACCAGCTGAAGGAGAGCAGAAACAGTTCAGTGGTGGAGTGTGACATCTAGTTCAGGATAAAATAGGGAATAGCCGAATATTCGCGGCCAGTACATCAGTGGTATTTTACTGATCCACACATTTATACCGTTGAAAACCAGTATATATGACCGGAATACAGAGAAATATGATTCATGTTGTTAAAAACGACCATGGATGTAGTGATCATCTGAAAGAAGTATAGTTATTAATGGGTCACAAAATAACAGTTTTTACATTTATTTTACTGCCAATTGTTAATTTCGCGCCGTTTATTTCAGGCCTCACGGAAATTGCACAACTATTAATTTACATACTACGTACTTTGTTCCGATTCTGTCAAATGTACTACATCACACGTGTAAAAGTAAGTTGATGAAGTAAGCTCAGAAGTTTGCATCTCAGTCGAACGGTCTTTTACGATTTTCTATAGTTCGCACAGTTTCCTTCATTATCCAACCAACGCGCTTGCCAATTTGAAATCGAGAAAACCAGTGCATAGTTTTATCGTTTTTCAATCTCAACTAGGGATTCTACCGTGTTTTCAAGTCAGGATAACTCAACCTTAATTCTAGTTTTAGACATACCTCGGACGTAACAGAACCAATAGAATCAGCTGGAGAAGAGCAGAAACAGTTTGGTAGTGGAGTATGACATCGAATTCGGAATGAATTAGAGATTAGCAGAATATTCTCAGTTGAGTCCAGTACATCAGTGGCATTGTGCTGATCCATAACACATTTATACCGTTGAAAACCAGTATATATGACCGGAATACAGAGAAATATGATTCATGATGTTAACAACGATCATGGATGTGGTGGAATATATCATCTGAAAAAAACTTGGAAAGTTATACCTGGATCACAAAACAACAGTTCTCACCACTGAGTTCTTAACTTGAACAAAGTTTTTGCACAAATAACCAAATGAACTAATAATAATTAAGACTATCTGTGAAGTTAATTATTGATCAAGTTCAAAGTTACACCGTTTTGGCCTCCGCACCTCTACCAAAGTACGAAAATAGGCTTGAAGTTCGTAAAGTTCTAGAGTACGAAACGTTGTCTTACTTGAAGTCATTTAACAGTAATCTATTTGAACTAGTAAAACTAAATTACCTCGTCCAGTATTTGAAGAAAAGGTCGGAAACTGATCAGTAACCATACTAGTGTTTTCTTGCAGTACTTCGATACGATCCACCAAAACCTTTTACCATCACCACCCGCACTTCACAAATTTCCTGAAAAATCAATAACATTCAAGCAATATGGAAAGTCTGATATGCTCACTCAAACGGTTGATTTGCCAACCGGTAGATTCGGTGAACAATTGCGAACCTTGTATTATCGATGAACATCTTGTTCATTAGGAACAATTGAGATTTCTGGTAAAGAAATATGAAGAAAACTAACCTGATGGGGAGAACATAAATATTGTAGAGGTAAGTATGTAGTACTTTCCAGAGATGTATGATCCGGTAATGAGAATTATAGAGGGTCAAAGGTTACACCAAGATGCCACGCCTACTAGTTAATTGGGGTTTCAGTTTTGAGTAGCACACCTGGGTGAGAATATTGGAAAGGCGATAGGTAATTGCGGATTTACCTTAAAACTCAATTATGTTCCAGAGGTGAAAATATTAACCAAATTATGAGGTCCGGAACATGAGAAAAAGAAGAATTGTTGACTTCAGGAATGTGATCGAACTACAAACACAGAAGAACAAACAACAAAAGGACAGCTTTCGGCTATGCCTCTAAGGACGATTATCATGGTAACGTGAAATATGAATAGACGTTATATTGTTAGAGTCATTTGCACAGTCATATGAAACCTGTTAAACACAGCAGAAGTCAGAAACGTGAAAAAGACATAGCGCACGATTCCTCGTTAGAATGATAACCTCACGTGACTGTTCAATTTACTTCTAGTATATTCCCATGAAACTCTATGAAAAGTGCCCAACTTTCCGTTGTAGTTTGACGCGAAAGTAACCTTTTTGATCGAGGAACAGTGAAATCGATAAATGTCCATTTGTGTTCCTCAATCACTCTGGTTGCATTCAATGGTCGTCACTATGGATAACGTAGATGTGGCCTATTTGCTTCTCTTTTTCTTGTTCTCTTTTTCTCCATCTTTTTTTTCGTTTTTTCCATTTTCTCTCCTCCACCCCCCCCCTCCCTTTCTCTTTCTTCTATATCTCTTGTTTTCATTCTTGGTTGTAAGCTTCCGTTTATTCATTTCGAACAGTCCAGTACCGACTCCCCAAGTCTGTATTGAATTGTCGAAAGTTATTCATACTTAACTTTCGGATCCACCGTTTCAGCAGTTTTTAACTTTCATACTTAACTTTCGGATCCACCGTTTCAGCAGTTTTTAACTTTCATACTTAACTTTCGGATCCACCGTTTCTATTCTAAGGCCAACCCGACAATCATTTTTTTTGTTATTGGTTTATTTTCTCACTATTAAGAGTGTACGAACTGAACGTAGTAATATCATTGTAACCTAATTATTGCTAGAAAAATGTCTAAAGATTGTATGTCAAGGAAACAACCTACGGGGCGTTGATCAGGCTACAAAGTACAAGGCATTGTGAGACAAGCATAGGTCAGAGACAGGGATGTAAACCGCACAACTCAGCACATGTGTATGTTGTTGAACTAGTTCTATATTGTTATCAGTATTGTTACACCTACGGAGCGTTGATCAGACTACAAAGTTCAAGGCATTGTGAGACAAACATAGGTCAGAGACAGGGGAGCAAACCGCACAACTCAGGACAGGTGTATTTAGTTGAACTAGTTCTATATTACTAGTATTATTATACCTAATTTCATGTTTCATTTTTGTAATGACCTTTCTGTATAATTGTTTTTGTGAAACTCGTAATTTAGTATATTTACACTATAATGTTTTAGTTTTGTCAGAGTCTTTTAGTTTTCCGAAAAAAAAATCTCGTTCTCATTGTTTTTAGGGTGAAACATATTGTTTCCATTCTTCGGATAGTGCATTCTATTTTCAATAAGAAGTCGTGTTTCAGGAAGTTTGAGAACTATGGCTTTTCTCGAAGCCTATTTTGCCTACATGTGTGGCGCCGCAGTGGTGGCTGTATACCTGAATATTGTGTTGCTTTGGCTGGGCCCCTTCATTCAATTCCCAGAATTTCCCGAGTTCGATGTCCTACTGTACTACCAAAGTACTACTGCCGTCTTTCAGCTGATTCTGTTGGTTCTACTGTGTCCGAGGTAAATTGTATATATGAAATGATTTGGTTGAAGTTTGATCTCGATGCACGAGATATTTGTTCGATTGATAAAACTAAAAACACAGTGGGAGAGGACAGTACACATCGGAAAGACGATGTGATGCGCGTACTTCTCATCTCAGACAAAGTTTGCCATCACATGCGTTACTTCGCTGTCGGTGTGCATTCTGGGGATTTTTGGATGTGCGCATTCTGTCGTAGTGTATAGGATTTTTCAAACCGTTGTGGACACCGTACCATCGATTTTGTATGGGACGGGGTTTGGTGAGCGGCCAGTTCGTCTGCGTATCATTGATCTAATCACTCTCTCTCTCTCAACTGCTGGCAGATTATCTACGACCGCTCGCCCCGCATCGCTCATTCAATTGAACCCTCTGATGTCTTTATGGGGAAAAGGGCGACTATAAGAGCGCATTTGCCTGCGATTTCGCACACGTTAGCTGGCTTAAGTAAGAAACTGCGATTATCATGTGTTTGGGAAGCGTAGCAATGTTTTCATTTCAAACTTCACTCTAAAGTTAAAAACCCAGGTTGTAAATCAAGTTTAGACAGTTCACCTAACCTTGATTTCACAATTTTATATCAACTAGTGACCAATTTGGTGGGCGAACTTTGTTAACCAACTTGGCTCTTAACTTCTAGAGCAGAGACGATCATCTGATTTCTCTGATGAGACTTTAATGAGCATTTCGTTGACTCCCGGCAACGTTTTAGTGTAATTTGTGGTAATACGGGTGGTGATTAGTGTATTATAGTCTACAAATGTTCTGAAATCATTCACATTAAAAACCTGCCTAAAAAAGTCAACCGTTCACAGAGTGAGAGAGACAGAGTATGCGCGCGACACAACGCATTGACAGCCGTATTCTCAGGAACGTATTCTATTATGCAATTAGCGAAATAAAACTATTAGATAGTATTAAGATCAATGAGAGCTCAGACAGTCTGAGATAGTCTGCCTTGTTCTAACCTACAAATTTTCTCGTTCAGGCCGCATAAGAACGAGCCGGTCCTAGCTCGGAATTTTTCGAGTTAGTATAAATTTCCAGTTCCGGAAAGTTACAGACATATCTTCCAGAACACTGTTCGATGATGACTTGTTCGTTGTGTCATTTCATGGGCTGGCTGAGCTCTTCAATATCAACTCCAAGTTCCAATTATATTGGTGAGTACACTTGAGGTAACAATTGAAGTGTCACTTATGATATATAAGATATCGAGAGAAGATAGGAAATGAACCTTGTTTGCATAGGTATAACGGTCAGTAACATGCCTGGCACACTTCAACTCCCCCCCCCCCCCCTCCCATCCATCGAATTTTTCTAGGGTTGAGCTGAGCCAAACACTAAGAATTCGGGGGATAATTCAGCTGAGCTCAGCTGAAAATGAACTTCAATTAAATGTTGGCTTTTAGTTTCTGATCGTGGAAATTCAATGCGAATTAAACTAGAAGTAAATCGTATAGTCACGTAAATATAACACTCTAATGAGGAACCGTGCATTTTTCATTGCACTTTTCTGAGTTCTGCGGTGTTTATCATGTTTCACGTGACTGTGCAGTTGACTGACCGTATAATCGAAATATAGAGTGGAACCGAATTTTCGTTGTGGTTTGATCTCACAATGCGTTCTGGTAAGCGAAATTTGACCGGAAGGCAACAGGGTGAAACTGTAAACACTGTATTGTGAAGCAACAAACGCCGTATTGACATGTTTCCAAAACACATGGCATGTGTTCGAATATAGGTGATGGGGTGGCGGCAGTATAGCTTTGGTTATTCTCACAGAAAATTCGGCAGCGTGCAAATAAATATTAAGTGCAAACTTTTACTACTTCATAGTTTTTCGTAAGAACTACAAATCTCAGCTAGCAGCTGTTCATTTTAAATCTTGGCACGATGTCAATGAGTCTACATGCAATTTAAACGACGTACACGTACACTGAGCCTTCCTTTTGGAACTTCACCTTCATTTGCCTGCTTGTTTTTCGTTTTGGTTCGGTCTTTATTGAGTCAGAGTTTCAGTTCTTTTCTAACATCAAATCCTCTGGTTCTTATGTTTCAGTTTCGCTGTATTGGTGTTCCTAGCCATCAACACCGTTGTGCCCATCGCCGTTTCGTTCTTTCATCGTCTCTGGGCTATAAAGGGCGTGAAAGTCTCTCGTCTGAGTATACTATGGTTTCTGGTAATCGGTATGCTGCCCCAAGTAGTGGTTATGGTAAGTCCAATTAATATTTCCGAAAAATAGGTCTAGAAGAAAAGAGATTTTTCAAAGGGATTAGAGCTTGCAGTAACCATTTCCAGGATTGCTCACGAACATTGAGCCAAACGAGAGAGGGGGGAAACCCCAATCTGTCCAATAAAATAATCGGACATATAAAATACGTTTCTGTTGAATCAGCTATATTTCCGTACAGCACTCATATAAAACTGATTATATACTGCAAACAGAGCTTTGAAGTTGAAATTCCATAGAAATGAAAATATAGCTCGATTTGTCTCAGCGTTGTCTGTCATTTCAAGTCTTTAGCTTTAGGGTTCGTTCCTATCACCGCAAGCCTATACGTTTCATTCTGCCACGGTGTTTGTACTCTTGTTAGACTCCGGTCGACTTTTGTACATTATAGCACGTCTTTCGTGTAAACTACAACAATTTTCTGGATATTCTAGATACGTTTGATGTGCATCGAGGACTGGAAAGGTTATTCACCAGAAATCCTCGACAACAACAATACAACTGAGGAAGTCAAACGTTTCGCGTACAACACTACCACATGGAGCGGGCTCTATGTGATGGGTAGGTTTCGAACTTTTTTGCTCATAATTAGTTTACGTAGGAAACTGTCACGGTGTTGTAGTTTGAACCCGTAAACATCGATCGAGAAGTAACGAGGTCAAACTTCAAACACATCCGGACACGGCAACACAAACCGTATCAGCTTGCTTTTAATCAAGAACCCTTCATGCCTATCCATCCTGCAACTTTTCTCGAATTATTCTCTTCCAAATTTATCGCCACTTTTGTAACGGTATCGACGAGAGAGAGTGCAGGTCAGAGAGACGGGGACGATCTGAAATTGTCTGCGGTCTTGTAGATCCTCTTGCTCTTCCGCGTTTCTACTATGCTAATCCCAAAAAGTTTCCTCAAAAGTCTGAGTTATCAATGGAACTCAGATAGGTGATGTGAAAATCCGTGACTCATTTTTTCGATGATTTTCCCCACCAACTAAACAGCATTGAGCTGTTGCACACTTCTTCCTCTCGCCAATGAGTGTCAAACGTGACAGTGTGAGAAGTTTCCAGCCGAGCGGCGATCATAGAGGCAGTTCTATACAGTCAATGTTGCCCAATCCTGCTGTGCTTGTATTTTCATCTCATTTATTTTCAGTTTAACCCCGCGATTCACGGTATGTTTCGAGATTAAATCAAATTTATGATTTGGTTCCCTAAACCACGCGTCTATTTTTTAACATTATGGATATGCTTATGACCGTCAGTCCTACTGTACCTCCTATACTTTGTCCTTCCTATTTCAGTTGTCACAGTGGGCAGTCCCCTGATTGTATACATTATCGCAGTCTACGTGATTTGGGAAGCCGAACAAGTGATGCCTACAATGAATATCAGTGAAGCCAACAAACAGATGCACAAGACACTTTTGCAGGTATAGTCTTCATTTCCCCAACAAAGACTGCCAACGGTCGTTCATTATTTGCCCGCTAAGAAGGCTCAGTAGATAAGTTAGCCGAGCGCATCGCTGTGTATTGATAATGACCATAGCTCAGTTGTAGTTTGTAGTTTGAACGTTGTACACGCCCTGTTCACCAAACTTCGTTCCAAACGCAACGGGTTCAAACTACAATCACAAGATTGTCCAACATACACCGTATAGAATTGCTCTGGAGAGAGCTGGAAAGACATAGTGCAGTAAATAGAGTAATAGTGTGAACGATGAGGTAATCATGTTATGCTGCATTGCACTTTCTCATTAACTTTTCGAAATCGACAGATGATAGTTTTGCCATTCGATGCTCATCTATTTAAAATAAAGCTGAGGATTTCACTCTGTCAAAAACGAGAGCAGGAAAAAAATCAAGACACACTGTTGGTACAGTTTCGACATGGGACTGAACGGTTTCTCAGACAACTCTTCGTCAACCCGCAAGCCATACTTGTAGCGGCCTCTGCGACAGAGTATTGAGGTCAGAGAGATGCAGACTGTCTCAGATGGTCCTTATTGACCTGGCGGCGTAGCAAACCCCACAAAAGTTCATGAGATCACCTCATGAGCTATTAGCACGAGCTGCTCATGAGATTCTATTGATTGGTATGCTACAACATTGAGAGTTCACGAGTAGCTCATGAGGTATCTCATGAGAAACTCATGTGAACTTCTCATGAGGTTGGACGGTTTGCTACGCCGCCAGAGTGCACCCTTGTTACAGTTCGCAGAAAAGAGGCGGGATGATTTCAAGATATGAAAACTGTTTTGTTCCAGTCCTTCTTCGTCCAAGCCTCAATTCCGTCCATCATCGCACTTGTCGTACTTGTTTGGTTTTTTTCGCACAAACAAGTGAGTTGCACTGTATTGATTACTATTACAAACAAACACAAACTCTCACAAAATAGCTCACTTATAGTTAGAAGTACTATGTTATCAGTAAATATAAATGGTGTCGTGAAGGAAAGCCGTTGTTTTTCTAGAAGACGTTTTTCCTCTCCATCTCAGCATCCTTTGAACGCCATCCACTCCTGTTGATTCGAGAGAAACATAAAGCTTGTACTGTATGTAGAAAGATAAAGAGGGAGATAAGGCTTAGAGAGATCAATTCCCCTCTTTTCAGTTTTCCCAAATCTCGAAGTGTTTCGAATGCCTCTTGTTCGGTGTAGGGCCTCTGGTCCTTGGCTGCCAGGTCCTGCTTACTGTCAGAACGATCGGTCGTTACCAACGTGTGTTCGGTTATCCTTTTTGTGTCCTGGTCGCTCTCATTGCAGTTATTGTCTTCATTTTACTTGCTGTAATTTGATTGGATGACGCTCGTATCGTGTCGTTTTGTTTCATGTATAATATGCGAAAATAAATGCGACGGTACTGTAGGTAGATCGTTTTTCGAAAGCTCCGTGGACTCCCACGGGAAGATCAAAATGAGGGAAAACTCAGTAGTCAGGGTCAACTTTTAATGATTATGCCCTCTTCATTGCGTTTTTCGCTCTATTGCCGAAATAAATGCGACGGTACTGTAGGTAGATCGTTTTTCAAAGGCTCCGTGGACTCCCACGGAAAGATCTAAATGAAGGAAAATACAGTAGTCAGGGTCCACTTTTAATGATTATACCCTATTCATTGTGTTTTTTGCTCTATTGCGAAAATAAATGCGACGGTACTGTAGGTAGATCGTTTTTCAAAGGCTCCGTCAGGGTCAACTTTTGATGATGATGCCCTCTTCATTGCGTTTTTGCTCTATTGCGAAAATAAATGCGACGGTACTGTAGGTAGATCGTTTTTCAAAGGCTCCGTGGACTCCCACGGAAAGATCTAAATGAAGGAAAATTCAGTAGTCAATGTCAACTTTTAATGATTATGCCTTCTTCATTGCGTTTTTTTTTGCTCTCTTGCGAAAATAAATGCGACGGTACTGTAGGTAGATCGTTTTCAAAGGCTTCGTGGACTCCCACAGAGAGATCAAAATGAAGGAAAATTCAGTAGTAAGGGTCAACTTCTAATGATTATGCCCTCTTCCTTGCGTTTTTTGCTCTCTTGCAAAAATAAATGAGACGGGACTGTAGGTAGATCGTTTTTCGAAGGCTCCGTGGAATCCCACGAAGAGCTCAAGTTGGAGGAAAATGCAGTAGTCAGGGTCAACTTTTGATGATGATGCCCTCTTCATTGCGGTTTTGCTCTATTGCGGAAATAAATGCGACGATACTGTAGGTAGATCGTTTTCAAAGGCTTCGTGGACTCCCACGGAGAGATCAAAATGAAGGAAAATTCAGTAGTAAGGGTCAACTTCTAATGATTATGCCCTCTTCATTGCGTTTTTTGCTCTCTAGCAAAAATAAATGCGACGGTACTGTAGGTAGATCGTTTTTTAAGGGCTCCGTGAACTCCCACGGAGAGATCAAAAAGGAGGAAAACGCAATAGTCAAGTTCAACTTTTAATGATTATGCCCCCTGTTCATTGCGTTTTTTGCTCTCTTGCAAAAATAAATGAGACGGTACTGTAGGTAGATCGTTTTTCGAAGGCTCCGTGGACTCCCACGGAGAGATCAAAATGGAGGAAAATTCAGTAGTCAGGGTCAACTTTTGATGATGATGCCCTCTTCATTGCGTTTTTGCTCTATTGCGGAAATGAATGCGACGATACTGTAGGTAGATCGTTTTCAAAGGCTTCGTGGACTCCCACGGAGAGATCAAAATGAAGGAAAATTCAGTAGTAAGGGTCAACTTCTAATGATTATGCCCTCTTCATTGCGTTTTTTGCTCTCTAGCAAAAATAAATGCGACGGTACTGTAGGTAGATCGTTTTTTAAGGGCTCCGTGAACTCCCACGGAGAGATCAAAAAGGAGGAAAATGCAATAGTCAAGTTCAACTTTTAATGATTATGCCCCCTGTTCATTGCGTTTTTTGCTCTCTTGCGAAAATAAATGTGACGGTACTGTAGGTAGATCGTTTTTCAAAGGCTTCGTGGACTTTCACGGAGAGATCTAAATGAAGGAAAATTCAGTAGTCAGGGCCAACTTTTAATGATTATGCCTCCTGTTCATTGCGTTTTTTGTTGTCTTGCGAAAATAAATGTGACGGTACTGTAGGTAGATCGTTTTTCAAAGGCTTCGTGGACTCCCATGGAGAGATCAAAGTAAAAGAAAATTCAGTAGGTTCGGTAGAAACTAAAATTAAGATTTTTCGAGTGAAATTTTTTATTGATGTAGATGAGTCATTGCATTGGCATTGATGAACCCTTTACGGAAAGTTTCTTTAACTCTGTTTGGTCCGAAACACGAGCAAAGACATGAAATGTTAATTGGCTGATTTCTTTTTGATTTGTTATCTACAAACATTTGTTTGGATGAATGATTGTTGTTGGTCAAAGAAGCTGTAACTGGCTTGGAGTTGGTTGGTTGGCCCTCGAGCGGGGGCGGTTGGGCAAAGGGCAGTCGCGCTATGGTCGTTGCCAGCGGAAAGGTGGAAGGGTACTGTATATCTCACTTTTCGCTGGTATGTGCTCTTATAGCGCAATGGTTAGCGCTCAGCTACAAATATTCTGCTTGCAGGTTCGATTCCGGCCAGACACAGAAACTTATAAATTTTGAGAGCTACTATACCAGGAGTTATTGCATTGGCATTGATAAACCCTTTACGAAAAGTTTATCAAGTGCATCTATTCGTTAATTTTGTTCGGTCAGAAACCACAAGCAAAGACATGGGAAGTTTATTGGCTGATTTTTTTTTGATTCGTTATATACAAACAATAGTTGTGATCAGTGATTGTTGGTGTTGAAGAAGCTGTCACTGGCTTGGAAGAGAGTTGGTTGGCCCTGGAAAATATACGTATTGATTGGAGATGGTGAAAAATCTTACTATCCTTCCGTGTTAACTCATGCTCTTTATTTGCTAACAAGAGAAATTCAAACTGTGCAAAAACCTAAAATGAATTTGTTAGGGTTATATCTTCAAAATGAGTGCGGTGTTTTCCCTCTTTCTTACTCTCTCTCTCTCTCTCTCTCTCTTTCTTTCTTTCTTTCTTTCTTTCTCTCTCTCTCTCTCTCTCTCTCTCTCTCTCTCTCTCTCTCTCAACGGGACTCACCGTGACCGATCAGGAGGACTGCCAGAATCATGATCACTCTCAAGAAGTGACTTTTTTGCCCATTATAACCAGTAGACGATGATAGAACGGAATGGCAGTAGTCATGACGTTGTTGATCGCTAGAAACACCAGAATAGCCAAACTGAAACATTAATATTTCGTTATTTAAATTATAGAGAAATGAATAAGAAAATCCAAAACAACCCGAGCAAAAACCAGAAACGGTTAGTCAAGTGGCGAGAATGTGTGGAGGAGACTATATTATGAATAAAAGGAAATATGAAACAAAGTGTTATGCGTAATGAATTAGTATAATGAGAAAAAGTTACTCTTAACTAATGACTTTGTAAAATTTTCTGTCTCTTATGAGAAAAAACTGGAATTATTGTATTGCATCGATTCGCCTCTGAATATCAACAATTTACCTCGGACACAATGCAACCAATAGAACCAGCTGAAGGAGAGCAGAAACAGATTGGTAGTGGAGTATGACATCGAATTCGGGATAAAATAGAGAATAGCAGAATATTCTCAGTTGAGTTCAGTACGTCAGTGGTATTGTGCTGATCCATAACAGATTCATACCGTTGAAAACCAGTATATATGACGGGAATACAGAGAAATATGATTCATGTTGTTGAAAACGACCATGGATGTAGTGAAATATATCATCTGAAAGAAGTATAGTTATTCATGGGTCACAAAATAACAGTTTTTACATTTATTTTACTGCCAATTGTTAATTTCGCGCGGTTTATTTCAGGCCCAAGGAAATTGCATAACTATTGATTAACATACTACGTGCTTTGTTCCGATTCTGTCAAATGTACTACATCAGACGTGTGAAAGTAAGTTGATGAAGTAAACTCAGAAGTTAGCATCTCAGTCGAACGGTCTTTCACGATTTCCAATAGTTCGCAGAAAATAGTTTCCTCCATCATCTTAAAAACGCGCCTGACAATTCGAAATTCCGTGAACGCAATGCATGGATTAATCTTATTTAGATCTCAACTAGGGATTCTACCGTGTTTTCAAGTCAGGATAACTCGACCACTATTCTAGTTTTAGACATACCTCGGACATAGTAGAACCAATAGAACCAGCTGAACGAGAGCAGAAACAGTTTGGTAGTCGAGTAAGACATCGGATTCGGGATGAGTTAGAGAATAGCAGAATATTCTCAGGTACGTCCACAACATCAGTGGTATCGTACTGTTTCATAACACAGTTATATCATCGGAAACCAGTATATATGACCGGAATGTAGAAGAACATGATTCATGACGTTAGCAACGATCATGAATGTAGTGGAATATATCACCTGAAAAAAAGTTGGAAAGTTATACCTGGGTCACAAAACAACAGTTCTCATAACTGAGTTCTTAACTTGAACGAAGTTTTCACATAAGTAACCAAATGATCTAATAATAATTAAGACTATCTGTGAAGTTATTTATTGATTAAGTTGAAAGTTACATCGTTTTGGCCTCCGCATCTCTACCAAAGTACGAAAATAGGCTTGAAGTCCGTAAAGTTCTAGAGTATGAAACGTTGTCTTATTTGAAATCATTTAACAGTAAATTGAACTAATAAAACTTAATTACCTTGTCCAGTAATTGAAGAAAGGGTCGAAAACTGATCGGGAACCATACTGGTGTCTCTTTTCGATACGATCAACCGAAGCATTTCACCATCATCACCCGCACTTTTAATAATAATATAAAGTTTATTGCGCATAGATTCAACAACAAAAAGTAATAAGAATTAACTAATTGAGTTATTGAAAACTTCTATGGCAAAACGTATCCCAAAGGATTGTATGTTAAATGTACAATCTACTTACAAGGGAGCGTTGATCACACTACAAAGTTCAAAGTCGAGACGACGCATGGGTCAGACATACAAAGGTCAGATGATCGATAAAACAACGAGACCACTAACTGAACAAATCGAGAGGTTAACAAAAATCAAGTATTTGCTCATTTGGGAATAAGATGGGAGCGCAAAAATGCAATACGGTCTTTATGATAATTCTTACTTCGAGAGCAGAACCAACATGAAGTACAGTTTTCATTGAGAAGCTCTCTGGATATCCACTTTTGGACATCTTGAACACTAGCATCAACACGTATAGGAGTAAAAGCGTAAGAAATTTCCTTATCTGAGGTTACGCACTTCACATATTTCCTGGAAAAGTCAGTAACATTCAAGCGTAGTGGGAAGTGTGATATTCTTTATCAAACGGTTGGTTCTCTTGAAGAAATCAATAACACGAATATGGGTAAAACTTTCTCTTTTTAGTCCAAAACGTATAATGTGTACTATTGCGACACAACTGCTCGAACTATTGTTCACAAACAGAGCAGAATACAATTGAGAGATAGAATGTGTTATATAAACTGCTCGATAACTATCAAGATGCTTATGCTTCGCGAAAGCTCAAATTTCTCATTTTAAATTAAAGGGTTGGCTAAAATAAATTAGCCTCCTTTAGTGAATAAATTGGTCCTGCCACGAAAACCCTGGCGCGCGCGGTCAGCGACGATCGTGGAATTGACCAAGTTGTTCGCACCCAAAAATCGTCATATTGTTTCGTGAGCGCCGTCGCAGACGGGCTTGCTCTTATTATTCTCATTTATTTGTTTATTTTCGCCAGAGAGTGGCGAATTTATTCATTGTTTTTTCTATATTTGTGTATTTATTTCGGGGGATATGGACATCCCTTCGAAATTATTTTCAGTCGAGTTCGAGTGTTCCTAAGGAATCGTGGGTTTTCCGTGGAATCAGAATTCCGAGTTTTATTCCGTTTCCTGTTGGTTGCCGGACGTTTGGGATTTGGTTTTTCGAGATTGACCCAGCGGGGGTCCTCTGTTTCCCTATTTCCCGTGACCGGCTATCGGCTCAGGGAAGGAGGGATCTTCCCAACAGAGTCGAATTATCGTTCCAGTTGTCTTCACTCGCTCTCGTGGTTCCCCGTTTTCTGGCTCCGGCAGAATTGGACGGGTCTTATGAACGAGCTTGGTACCTTTGGGGTTCTCGTTCTCCGTTCCTCGTCTGAAAGAGAGGTCTACATAACGGTTCATGGGCATCGCCCATTGTTCTTCTCTTTCACGGTCGATTGAGAAGAATGGCAGCAGAGGGCATGGTCGCCATCTCGCTAGACGACTTCTGTTCGGATTGGCTGGCATGCAGCTAGAATCTTGTTGAAGGGTTTACCGGACGCGCGTAGTCAATTTTTGCATTGTAGGCGAACTGGGTTCACCTTGGCCGCAAAAACGAACGATCTGCGTATTTACTGGAGTTTCGGTAGTTCAAACGCAATGTTCATGTTTCTTCCCGAGGTGGATACAGGGCTCCCTGAAACTAAATTGTCATATTTAGTCGGTTTAACTGCATCATGCATGGCTCAGCGTGAATCGTGTTCGTTGCAACGTAATTTTGTTGGAAAGTTGTCCATAATAATACTGACGGTGTAGAGCTTATAGCTGGACCATATGAGTACACTGGACCATATGAGTACATATGAGTACACTCGTAGAGAATTTAGAGGCTCCTCTTGACCTGGTTAGGTTTGGATTACGAGGATGGTAAGAACACAGTTCTCTTATGATTATGGAAACTATCACAGTTGGCTCATCAGATTGAAATGTCCAATCTTTAAGCCTTGTGGCAATTTGGGTTTTGTCTGTCAAAAGGTCGAAGGATCGGCGATGATACGGGTTTGCAGTATTGAAGCACTGTGCACCTCACTACTTGACACTAATTTTGTATAATTAGGAAACTCACCTCACTACTTGACACTAATTTTGTATAATTAGGTTGTTGCTACACTATCCTAGGGGATAACGGTTTGTAATTTAAGCCAATCTCGGAGTTAACCGATGCGTTGGACGCGAACGGCTTTAATGGAAGTGTTCTCTTGAAAAGAATTCAATACAATTGCGTATTTCAGCAGGCTTCAGGCTATACTACTAGGAATAGAGTAGGCTGGTGGAACAAGAAGTGATTCCTTTTGACCGGATTAGGTTTAGTCCCGAGGGTGTTCAGGATTGAAATTCCTTAGAAAATAATAGTGGTATAACATTTGGGTATGTAAAATAGAAGTGCGTGGCATCTATTTTTCAGATTCGTCGGGGACAGATCTGTAAACATGTACTATTGTTTCAATTACCATTTGTTCATATTTCATATTACCTTGTTTGGTTGAATTTTGAAATTTGCGTATTCATTCCGTATACTGTTCATTATTGGCAGTTTGTTCAGAAATGCCGGATGGTCTTCAAAGGAAACTCGGTAGTGTCTGCAGTGGTGGATAGACGATGCAATACATCCCACCGGTCCACAGGAAGTTGGATCAATAGACACTCAAGGTGAGGTTTTTTGTACTATTGTTCAATAAGTCGTATGGTTGCCAATGCAACGAAAATCCGGCTGATTTAGCGGGTTTAATTGAGCAAATTATTCCTCTCGTATGTGTGGACTAGTGTAATGATTAGTCTTTTAACAGAACCCTAGCGATAGCTACGCACCTGGCAGTGGTAGATACAACATATGTCCTAATTGAAGGTAAACCCAATAGTTTGGTTAAAAAACGGGTTCCAGTTGAGTCGTTGAACTAGATAGTGGGTTCGGTGGGTTTCAAGTTTCAACAGCAAGACCATAGGGTGCGACACCCAATCCTCATCCCTAATGAGACAATCATTAATGTTTTGCGAAAGTAGGTCACTTTCAATTAATAATCTGTGCCCTGAAGAAATGAAGACAAATTTGTTGTCAGAGTACCCTTCTGCATAGTTAGATGCAATTGGTCATTCGGGGCGTTTAAGGGCTAAGTAAGTAGTAACCACGTGGCGTGTTGTCATGGCATGAAGTTTTGATGCAAGTTAGAACTAGTTCACTCGCTAAAATTCAACTACTGAAAACCGGAATTTGCCCGGATAAGCTAAAAACACTCATGTAGGACCTGAGTCACAAATTTACCTATGTGCTAAGTTTGCTATTACAGGAACCCGTTTCGGTCGGAAATGGATGTCGATGGCGGCTGAGCTGTTCGCCCCTCCTTTTTCTTCGGGAGACGAAGAGTTGAAACACCGATGGTCGATGAGAATTGTGAGTTGAACTGCTCATCACAATTAAGACGTAATACACGTTGGCAAAACATCAAGAAAATTGTTGTGCAATTGTCGTGTAAGAGCTCTTTCTAAGCTGCAGTTATGCGGCACGATCTCAGACATTATTGAGAATTAAGCATATTGAAATGATGTATGCGTTAGATTACACGTTGTATGTCGTACATCATAGGCTACGGCACACTTGCGTTCTGTGAAAACGCTGGTTCTGTGACTGTTACCCGATAATAATGTCATAACGGGATATTTTGACAACGCAAAGTTAGCAATAATCCGAGAAACAGTAAATTTTTCGTGTTTTGTTCGAGTATCTGACTCGACTAACCATTCTCTTACGCAGTTGTTACTCATGGTTGTAAAACTGATCAAAATAAAAGCATGTAAGAGGTAGGGTGTTCCACCACGGGTGTTTATCCAGTCACACACCAGTAAGGTGTGACTATTCCCCAATAAGGACCCCGTTTTCACAATTTATTATGCGAAGGGTGTAATTTTGCATAAGAATGGGAAAACGTTCCCGATACTGCGGCAAGAATAGGCCAGTTTGTGAAAATGTTTGCTCTATCTCACGTATGTTCCTAGTGTGGAGATGAATCTCACAATCTCGTTAATATATATTATATGAGAATTTATTGCAGATGGTCTGGAAAGGACTGCCAGCAGGCTACTAAGGGTCCATCCTCGAGGGCAATGGCATTGGAGTCACGCGTGGGATACTCATGGACATTCACTCGGTGAGTTTTCCAGTCTAGTTAATTGGGTATGATATTATTCAATGAAAAGCGAGTGAGTGAAAATATCTCCTCTGCATTATAGTTTCAATGTTAACGGAAGATATATTGGAAATATATGTTCGTTTGAGCGCATAGTGCCTTTGGAAGCGGCCGAGGCTATGGACAAATTTGTTTCTAACGGAGTAAAACAGTGGCTAATAAACCGAATTTCGATAGTTTGTTGATGTCCCGGACATCTCGGTCATGGCATTTGGTCCACAGCCTGTGGTTGGTTCGATGCTCACCGAAATTTCACGTGAACATATGCGAGTAATTCAAAAAACTTAAGGTTTAGTGTCAATGAGACCTAACATGAACTGCTTGCGGGAGTTTCACCAACTAAAGATTAGTAAATACTAAAGATCAGTAAATACTGAAGATCAGTAAATACTGAAGATGGGTTAGTACCATAGATACGAATACAATTTCGTAAGCTGTATAGTTGATTTGAGCAAGAACTTGTCTCTATCAAATATCAGGAGTTAGAACTTGATGAAATTTGCAGTTGCAGGTTCTGGTTAACCTCCGCTACGTTCAGTCTGTCGAAGGAACAGGGATCGCGGGAACGGACTGCCCAGCTGAGACATATACTAGTGAGTGCCCACTACATATTGTACGCTCTAATGGTGAGTTACTATTATATGATCCAATATACATAATTGCGGCAGTAACATCGCACTGTGCCGTATTTACTTTAAACGCCGCTGCGACCTGTTGTCTTTATGACGATTGTTGTATTTAGACGACTGAGGGGCCATTAATCGCAATGTCCGGTCATATGACTTGTCTAACCGACTTGTTAGATAATGCGCAAATTCAACTTTGCTTAAAACTGACAACGCTGGTTTTGGAGCAAAACAAGCAACAGCTCAATTAGAGATTGAACGTTAGAAGCGTGCGGAATGTATGAAATTATTAACTCATAATTGTCAGACCAAGACTCTGTTTTATGCGCACTGTATAGTGGCTGTCAGCTAATATTGGAAAAACATTCCAATCGAGTTTTGAATTTGTACTAGGGCGTAAAGGCGTCAAATTCCTAGCCCCGAATAGCAATTTCGGTGAAGTTCTAGTTCCAAAGGGCTTGGTTTAGGATTTAAAGTTGGGATATTACTAAAGTACATTAAGGGGCGCACTTGCATAGGCAAGATACCTTGGACCGAAAACCTGTGGGTTGTGGGGATAAACATTGTTTTATTTTTTCTCAACTGTCGTGCGACCAAATGAAACGGGAAATTACCGTTGTGGGGTTAATAAAGTGGCTTGCGTTCAGAATGATTTGAACAAGCATCTTGATAGTTATCGAGCAGTTTATATAATAGAATATTATGCAAAATTTATTGTAGTATAATATTTATTATGTAAACTGCGAGATAACTATCATAGCCCACCCTTTCCCACCCATAGAAGTTATTTGCTAACGCGTGTGGAACGCAAGCAAGAAAGATAATTTCAGCCTGCATGTTTCAGGTTTCCAATCTGATTGGTTCGGGAGTCTGCAGCAAATTACACAAGACGATCGCTCGGATTCGTCCCTTGGCTGAGGCTAGCTGCGAACTAAACACTTCAGTGATAGTATTATTGATTCTATTCATGGTGGAAATAATAATATGTTTGATTACGCACATGTGTGGTGTAAACTATTTAAACAAGGAAATAGTAGTTTGAGAACATTGGTTTACATGATGCCTCTGTAGTCCTGAATATCTGTCGACAACTTGTCCAGATAGATGGCTAGGACGGATCAGGTTGGAAAGATTCATGACCATGTACGTTTCCGTGGTTTATTTTGCCGTAGAATGACCGTTACCGGATATACTTTTAGAAGTAGTGCCACCTATTCCTCATTGTACCTCTGCTACAGTACTAGTACTGTTGGAAAAGGAGACAACAGTTATGAACAACAATTGTCTTCTAAGTTTAGTTGCCAGCTATTTCAATGATAACGGCCCGTAGTTCGGTTGTTTTTTCAAAGTTGGTTTCACGATATTAGTACACAGCGGTGTTGGGACAGACTCATATGGGCCGGATGTACTCTGTACCAGCTGTCACACTGGGCTGCCAGTGAGTTGGCGCTAAGAACGGTACTATGTAACTTTCATAGTTATAAAGCTACTCGAGAGTCTCTCTGACTCTTCTAACAAGGTACTCGTAGCGAGAATAAAGCTACGCCTTCGTTCCTCCTGCGGTCACTCAACAATATGACGATTTTTGGGTGCGAACAACTTGGTCAATTCCACGATCGTCGCTGACCGCGCGCGCCAGGGTTTTCGTGGCAGGACCAATTTATTCACTAAAGGAGGCTAATTTATTTTAGCCAACCCTTTAATTTAAAATGAGAAATTTGAGCTTTCGCGAAGCATAAGCATCTTGATAGTTATCTCGCAGTTTACATAATAAATATTATACTACAATAAATTTTGCATAATATTCTATTAACAAAAACAGCCAAAATATTTTTTCCATGAAATACACGCTCGCCTTGCTACGTTGAACAGGTTTGTAGTTTGATCGCAAAGTGCATTACAGCTAAGATTCGGTGAACAATTGCGAACCTTATATTATCGATGAACATCTCGTTCATTAGGAACAATTGAAATTTATGTTAAAGAAATATGTAGAAAGCTAACCTGATGGGGAGAACATGAATATTGTAGAGGCAAGTATGTAGTACTTTCCAGAGATGTATGATCCGTTAATGGGAATTATATAGGGTCGAAGGTTACACCAAGATGCCACGCCTACAAGTTAATTGGATTTTCAGTTTTGAGTAGCACACCTGGGTGAGAATATTGGAAAGGCGATAGGTAATTGGGGATTAACCTTAAAACTCAATTATGTTCCAGAGGTGAGAATGTAAACCAAATTATGGTGTTCGGCGTATCAGAAAATAGAAAAAAATTTCGACTTCAGGTAAGTGATCAAACTACAAATACAAAAGAACATACAAAAAATCTGCTTCTGAGAACAATCTCCATGGTCACGTAAAACATGTAGAGACATTAGAAAATGTTCATGTTTCAATTTTGATGTTACACGTGTCACGTAACCACAGACTCAACTCAAATCCTCAGAAATCGCTCGAATCAAATCTCGCATCCAACATTTTTCATGTGGGTTTTTTTTGGAAAAACCCCGAAACACTTTTTCCTCCGATGTTTTCGTTAACAGTCTGATTTGCTGTTTCACGGTTTCGACAAAATGCTAGTTTGGGAAATCTAGCGCATGTTTAAGAACAGCATGATATCGAATACACTCTACGGTTATTCGATCTGTGGAAAGTATAGCTGAAATCTGAGTGCGTGACATTTGTTTCACCAGAACGTGAAGAACCTGAACACTTTCTATGTCTATCAACTTCCAAATCGTAAACTTTGAAGATAGAGATCCACACTTCAAGGCTATGTTGGAACGGACAGCTCGCACCCCCACTGCAGAGCAATGTGCTCAAATTTGCTATCAGGTAAAATACTAGAAAGCTCAAAAGGACCAGATAATTTCTAACACCACAATTACTGGAATACATACACATGCACAGGAGTTTTGTTAGTTCTACGTGTGTTATCACATGCAAATACAAATGATGATTATCAGCATGTTTTCGAATATGCCAGAAGATGGAAATGTGAAACGAAAGTGAACCGTTTTCTTATATGTGCAAAATGCGCATTAGTCGTGCTGGTGATTAGCGTTCGATGTTGACTATTGATGATTATTCGACTACTGTCTTCACGGGATGGCTGGTCGTCCTTAGAAGCATGGGCCCAAGCCGTGTTTTAGTTTGAGCACATTCCTGAAGTGGTCAATGTATACTAAGAGTCAATTGATAGTTACGTAAGTTTAGAACCCTATTGCATATTGTCATTACACTTCTCTGAATTACTAGAAGTAAATTGAACAGTCACGTGAGATTATCATTCTAACGAGGAATCGCGCGCTTTGTCATTACACTTTTCTGAATTCTGCTGTGTTTAACATGTTTCAAGTGACTGTGCAACTAAAACGGATATTTGTATTTCAAGTTCTGATACGCGAAACATAATAATTTGAATTCTATCTTTACTTCATGGGCATAATTGAGTAGATTTATCTGTTGAATCCAATCCGATTTCCCACCCAATTACCTATTGATCCCATTGCCGCTCCAATATTCTCACCCAGGTGTGTTACTCAAAACCGAAACCCCAATTAACTTATGGGCGTGGCGTGTAACCTTTGACTCTATTCCATTCTGATTACCAAATAGAACATCTCTGGAAAGTACCACGTACTTACTTCTACAATATTTATGTTCAAACTAGCAGGTTAGTTTCCTCCACATTCATTCAAAATCGCAATTGTTTTCAAAAACACTGAAATTGTTCCCAAAAACACGTTGTTTTATCTAGAAAACAAAGTTAGCAATCATTGACCGAATCTCGGTTGTGATCAACGTATCGCGATCAAACTACAAACCTGTTATATCATAGCGAAGCGACCGTGTATTTTATATGACCCATCTTTCTCGGATACCGTTTACCAAGAATGCTACTGTACATTGATACATCTGAGCGAGACACCAGTTTTCGTCCAGACACCTCTTTATTCTGGTTCGATTGGCCTACCTTACCATCATATCTACCGTTAAACCTCAACAACACTTCACAAGGAGATCGCAGAGGTTTTCAACGAAGAACACTTTCTGAGAATGCTCCAATGGCAGAAAAGGACCAAGCTCGATGGAGTAGTACAACTCAGGTAACGTTTGGATCGTTCATGTTCAATGAAATGTAACTCATGATCGTAAGAAAAATAACGTCGTGTAATCATACATAAAAACTTTGTTCTAGTTAAGCTTTTATGTTGACCTGATTCAGCAGAGTAAAAAAATATTAGCGAGATATGAAAACGAACAGTTGTGAGAGCTGTGACTCATACATATGTATACTTCTTTCAGATGATGTATTTCACTACATCCGTGGTTTTCAACAACATGAATCATATTCTTCCATACTCCGCTCATGTATACTGGTGACCAATGGTCTACTTGTGGTTATGACATGTGAATGCCACTGATGTACTAAACTCAATTGAGAATAATCATTTATTCTCTATTGTATCCCGAATTCGATGTCATACTCGACTACCAAACTGTTTCTGCTCTCGTTCAGCTGGTTCTATTGGTTATATTATGTCCGAGGTAAATTATTGATACATTTTCGTCCATAAATTTTCGCCTTCACTTGACTAACTGTTTTTGGATTTCATCTCAGTTTGTTTTGGTATCTCTGTCTATTCATTCATACTTTGAATAACAAAGTATATTCCTATATACCTTTGTTTCAGTTTTGCTATTTTGGAGTTTCTGACGACCAACAACGTTATGACGACTGCCATTTCGTTCTATCATCGTCTACTGGTTATAATGAACAAAAAAGTCATGTTTGAGAGTGATCATCTTTCTGGCTGCCCTAGTGATTGGTTACGGTGAGTCCCATTGACCGTTCGAGAACATGCGTCTAGAAAAAATGAAAAAAAATGCTTGAGCTTAGAGTAACCATCCCGAGATTTTCTCACAAACATCCCACCGACGAGGGAGGGGAAACCGTACTCATTCTGTAGGGATAATCGTAGCAACATTTAAAACAAACGAAACAGGTCTCTGACCAATTAGCATTTCCTTTGTCAGCTAATTTGAAGCAAGAGATAACACAGTGGATAAAAATATAATTTTTCACCATCTTCAATCAATACCCATGTTTTTCAGGGCCAACCAACTGACTACAAACCAGTGACAGCTTCTTCAACACCAGCAATCAGTGATCATAACAATTGTTTGTATATAACTAATCAACAAGGAATCAGTCAATGAACTTTGTATGTCTTTGTGTGTGGTTTTGGACAAAACAAAGTTAACGAATAGATGCACCTGAAAAAAACTTTTCGAAGAGGTTATATCAATGCCAATGCAATAACTCCTTTGAAGATAATGCTCGAGTAGCGCATCTGCTATAGTAGGTGCCAAATTTATAAATTTCTGTCTCTCGCCGGAAACGAACCTGTGAGCAAAATATTCGAAGCAGAGCGCTAACCACTGCGCTAATAGAGCACATAACAGCGGAAAGGGATAAATACAGTACCCCTCCACCTTTCCGCAGGCAACGACTACATCGCGCCTGCCCTTCGCCTAGCTGCCACCCGCTCGAGGGCCAACCAATCAACCAACTCCAAGCCTGTTACTGCTTCTTTTACCAACAAAAAGTGATCAATCATGACAACCCTTGTTTGTACATTTCGAAACATCATACGACATGGTTTTTCAATGAAGACTTGTTTATACTGTAGTCACTAGTAATCGATAGTCTATCAAGCAGTACTCCATTATCGTAAAAACTTTCCGAGAGCGTAAATCGAACCGAATTTGAGTTAGAGAAGGCTTTAATACGCTCTCGGGAGAGCTAACTTGTTATGCATTTCGATCAACAACAAAAAGACGATATCATGGCTAAATCTCTGCTGACAAAAGTGTTTGCCTCATGCTGACCACATCGCAAACTGTAATTCCGGATCGATGAAGGTTGGGCAAACGATCAATATCTATGACAGCCACGCTGTATGAACAGTAGTTTACTGTTTTGCAACGACGCTTGTTCTGAGTTTAAACGCAAACTACAGACAAAATGTCAAGTTCAGTTGAACTGGGAAAGACCATGATCTGAAGCAGCATACGGGGAACGCTTTCCAGTTCCATTGTGTGAGTAGTTTTTCCAATTGATTTTTAGTCAAATCTCGCAAATCACAGTGAGATTAAACTAAAACAAGACTTTGGAAACAAAGCAACTACCAGTAATATTTAATGATGTATGGAATATTCCGAAGTTGGCAGAAAGAGAACTACCAAATTCCGGTGAAATAAATGGAAACAACCGAAAACAATCAAAGTTAATTTCCGAAACGATATTCTCACATGATATGATAATGATAAGAACGTGATATTTGACAGAAAAATCAGAAGACTGACGAGATGAATGTTGATACGAAATATAATTCACTTGTACAGGGAAAAATTGAGACATACAATCATTTTCATACCCAGTTAGCCATTAGAAACAACAAACTGTTCGTTCGTTACAATATTAGAATGTTACTAAAAGACCAACTACTGAAGTATTCAAATCAGCTTTCCTGTTACAAAAATGTTCAAGAACCACTGAAGTGGAAGTATGCAAATAAGTCCTTTGAAATATATATTGCAAACTATGGGAAAAACAAACGAAAAGATAACAATCCAAATAAGAAAGTGAAATAGACAGCACTGATCGTAATAGAACAAGCGCAATCGATAAAGAATATGCACAGAAAAGAAGCAGTAATGTATGCAAGTCTGTAACGACCGATCGATTCGCCAGTTATGAGGGCCTGAAGGTGGAGGAGAAGTGGTCCACTTCCGAATAGGAGGTATTCGAACGATGGGGGACCTTGGATGAACTGAAATATGAGGAATAAACTTTTTTCATTCTCAATCGCTCTCTGTCTCCTCATGGAATTTACACCTATCCACTGAGAAGAGTGAAACTTTTTAGCTCGAACCACAAAAAAGGGTGGAAGTGAAATGTTTTCGTGAAGATGCAGTTTTCCATCTGCTCTAATATAAATGAAACCTACACCACTCACGCTTTACACCCTACAGTAACTGTTTTGATAGAAAACTATGTGATTTATAGTTCGATGAAGTGATTTAAGCTTGTACATCGTACATGGCGAAGTTGAATCAAAGAGAAACAGGATCAAACTACAAACACAGTGGGATCAAACTCCATATACCGTATATACTGTCTCCGCATTGAGTTAAAATTCCTGTTGAAACATGCGTTTATCTGTAATAGTAACCGAGGATATATGACTCACTCTTATATGTTTGAGATACCAAGCGAGTATGGTCAATCCGGTTAGAAGAGGAATGGCAGCATGAACGAGAAACGCCTAAATCAATACTTTTTCGTCATTAGCCAGCTGAAAAAACGATAACATGGCAAATCAATAAGAATGCGGACGGCATAGTACAGTCTGGATCTCTCTGACCTGCTAAATCTTTCGTCTCTACGAAAATGGCCGACTAATTGGCTCGTTTATTTGAACTACATTCACACTCTTTCTCTTTCAACCATTAGCCTGTGTAGTTTTGTAGAGATTTATAGGCGAAACAAGCTGAATATTACTTTATATAATGAATAATTTGAAACACGTGTTCTACCATATTTACTTTATTTTGTATTGGGGGTCGCAGCAGGAATGATGTGAACCTCAGCACGTAACCCAGAACATCCCGGGACCTCCATGTCATCCTGTATCTCTCATTCGCCTCACCATTTCGCGAGGGGCGGGCGGTTTGAGAAGAGAAATAGCGTACTTCTCGAGAGACGCAGACTTAAAAATAGGTGCCGATATTTTCTAGCAATCATACCTCCCGAATTGTCGTCCGCATCTTTTTCATGGCCTTAATGGCAGTCCTATTCCGACTGGACAGCAGTCGCTTCGCTTCCCAGCTCACGAAGATGGCGTAGAGAGCAACGATCACGGGGCTAGCCGCTGTGACACCTGAATGTCAACTGATTTACTGACTATGACAAATTTCGGGGGACTAGGCCGTGAATAATCTCGTACCAAGTTATGCGGTTACGAACTTTGGACCAAGTATCCCCCTAAGTCCCATTTTCTCAAAACAAAACTTGTAAATCTTTTCTTTTCTGTATTTCAATGAAGGTTGAGAACACATATGTATTTAGATGTTTTCTCTTACTAGTTTTCAGTTGTTCATTCAAAGCTCTTACTTATGTTTTTGCCGCACAGAATACTCAAAAACTTGTGTGCGGTCCTTATTCTCCAATTCAGGACCGTACAAACACAGCGGAATGCAGCAAACTACACTCAAACTGACACTCAATTAGAAGAAATAAGAAGGGAAAAGGGGGGGGGTAGAGAGAGAAAGAGAGAGAGAGAGAGAGAGCGAGAGAGAGAGAGAGAGAGAAACAACAAAGATAACGAGAGATACACGTGTAAAAAAAGTTTGCAGATCAGAAAGACGCAGAGCGTGTCATTTAATCAACGACCTTTCTAACCTCCATGAAATCACATCAAAATTCAAGACAGAAATTAGCAAGTTTCTGAGTTTCCTAGGGGAACTTTGGCAGCCTGCCATTAGAACTTCATCAACCGCTCAAAATAATTCTAGACAAAATAATGTCAGTAGCAAGTTGCAGAGCTAAAATAGCATGGAGGCCGAAGTTGTGCTTGTAATTTGCTTCGGTCACTTCTCGATGATTATATGGGGGAGAATGCGGAACTCACCCATTACAATTTGTCCTCTCGGCGTGGTTAATTTGTACCCAATATACTTGTACTTCTTAGGGTTGAGAGTGAATTCTGTCCAGTCCTCGAAAAGCATCAAAAGTACCTTAAAATATATAATTACCGCTGAAATTCATAATATGATGGTTTATTCGCGACTGAACACGTCATATACCACATAATATCTGAGATAGGACGCTTCGATCGACTTAATGGAGAGAAAATTTAAAAAAGTCACTTCGTCACGCGCACATAGTACCATGGTTATTCTAATTCTTCCTGAGACCTTGGCAGATAGCCAATAAAATTTTGAATGATTTTCATACAGAGATGGCTTCCGGTGAAAAGTATCATCGTTCACCATCCGTAGCAAGAATGCTAACTATTTTCTCAATCTTTTTGCATTAATCTTACTTTGTTGAAAGAAAAAAACTTTGTTTTTCGGGTCGTGGTCAAATAGAATAAAATTGAACAGGGCTCGACGATAGTGAGAGAACCAAACAGTATCATCGTGAAAAGTATCATCGTTCACCATCCGTAGCAAGCGTGCTAACTACTTTCTCAATCTTTTTGCATTAATCTTACTTTGTTAAAAGAAAAGAAAACTTTGTTTTTCGGGTCGTGGTCAAATAGAATAAAATTGAACAGGGCTCGACGATAGTGAGAGAACCAAACAATTTATACGCTAATGACTAGAAGAACATATTAAGCGGACTCACCGTAACCACTAAAGAAGGCACTGAACAGATTGCCAGAATGATCAACACCTTAATGACGGTGATTTTTCTGCCCATCAAAAGCATTCGACGTTCATAGAGCGAAATAGCAGTCGTCACCACGTTATTGGTCGTTAAAAACACCAGAAAAGCGAAGCTGTAACATAACAAATAAAATAGGAATGTTCTGTTAACAGTGAAGATAGACAACAAATATCGAGGTCAAACATAATCTCGAAATATAGTGAAGGCGAATTTTTGAACGAGACCCTAGTCGAAATGTTTTCTAGTTATTTCCTCCTTATGAAGTAAACCAATGAGAAGATCAACAAAAAACGCCCGTCTACAGACGACTGAGCGAAAACAGAGCAAGTAAAAAATGTTTTGGGAGTGTACTCACGACAATACTTGGAAAGTGAAGTCAAAGTAGTAGGCCAGACCATCGAATGCCACGCCGAAATATCCATCAACAAACACTGTTCTGAAACATTGGTCCGTAGTAAGGCGATAGTTGGAGAGAACCGGGAATTTCGCCTGTTACTCTAGGGATACTCTTTTCTTTGATTGTTTCGTGAATCAGCCGAAACTCATACAGTTATAGTCAGTGAGCCTTTTCATTAAGACAGACTGCCCGCACCGGTCTAGGCCAGGTAAACGTTAAAAGAAAAAAGGTACTTTCTGTTTTTTTGTGTCTGATACTCTTTGAATCTGCCCAGTATGTGAGTTGTATGAAAGGTGTGATTAAATTGAAATATAAATAATGGCATTCCTTGCCAGAAAATGACGCAAAAAATGGCTCAACACAGTTGATTACACATCAACCAAAACCTACGGTAGAAAGCTGTGGTTATCGTTAAGATACGCCGGGACAATTCATGTTTGACACGAATTGAATCTGCATAGGATACTTGCACTTTCTGGAGCCAAGTATAACACGGAAAAAGCCAAACTTTCTTCAAGGTTTAGAGTTCGTTCTATTCAGTGGCTCATTTTGTTTTAGTTCAATCGCGGCGTTTGGACTGCATCGAAAGGAGTGGGTGACGATTAAGCTCAAAGGCATTAAGTTACAACCAATAACTCATGTGTAAACACCAATAGAGAGTTCAAAGTATCACAATGGGTAGTTTATGAGAATAAACTATCTTTGTGAAAGTTTGGAGAGAAACAACTGATACAGTTTTTACTAGAAGACATCTGCTCAATGTGTTTAAGCTTAATCGTCACCCACTCTCGAAAGAATAAGACGTGTATCGAAATAAACCACAACGAATAGTTTGAGCAATTTACCTTGGACATAGAACAAGCCATAGAAGCAGTTGAACAACGGCGAGAGTAGTTTGGTAGAGCATTAGAACATAGGATCCGCGAGAAACAAGGCATGGGTCGTTGGTGACCACCCTAATCAATCGCATATTTGCCAAAGCGGCCAGAACAGCCACAAAACACATGTATAACGAGTAGTCTCCCAAGCCAATCATTCTCCTGTGAGATTCTGGAACACGAATCTTTTTAGCGAACAAAAGAGAAGCCCAGCTACGTCATAGAGACTTAAACGAATTGAAAAAAAAGAATAGCACAGGCATGGTACGTTTCGCCTCTACCCCAGAGCACTTCAATAATTTTTATTGAGGCATTCTCAGGGATAGGAAATCAAATATGTCTGTTTGAATCATTGAAACACAAAGAGGAATCATTTTAGAAGAGAAATTGGAGGAAACATGCATAACATTCTGACAATGAAAGCCTAAAATACAAAAATCTAAAAACACGAAAGTCAAACCGTAGACGGAACATAAAGCAGCAAACAGAAAACAAATTTTGAAAATGAACCTCCTCTCATTTGTTTTGGTTGTGTCTCAGACCATTGTGTGCCTCTGACCTATGTTTGTCTTAAACTGTTGTGTACTTTGTAGTCTGATTAACGCTCACTCATAATTTCTAATTCAGTTACATTTTTTCTACTACTTCTTGTTTTGTACAATTTATATTATAAGAATGAACATCGTCGGAGAAAAGTGCGAGATAATCAAGAGGAAAAATAGAGAGACGGATGGAGAATAGAGATAGAGAGAAAGAAGCGAAAAGAAAAAGAATGTAGTACGTTCCGGATCGACCTCAGAACAATTTCATCATCTTTTTTGACGCATACTCAGTGAGGAAAGGAGGGGAAAACAAATGTGTTTTGTTGGAGTTTAGAACAAAAGAAAAAAGAAGAACGCTAAAGAAAACTGGAAATGAATGCCTAAAATCCTGAAATCGAAATAAAAACACGAAATAATAATGAAAACGGAACAGAGCAATGAAGGAAAAACCAATTGTTGGAACATGATCTTCTTCTGATATGTGCGCTTTGGGCGTCTGACTATTGTGTGCCTCTGACCTATGTTTGTCTCAAACTGTCATGTACTTTGTAGTCTGATCAACGCTCACTTGTGGGTAAATTGGATATTTAACCTACAATTCGTTTTTTTTAATAGAATCTTGCAATAATTCAGTTGCATTACTTCTACTATATTTTGTTCTGTACCATTTATATTATTATATAATATCGTACAGAGAAAGAGTACAAGATGAGCAACAGGAGAAATAGAGAGACGAATAAAGTATACAGAAAGATAGAGAGAAAGAAATAAACAAAGCAAGAAAGAGAGAGAGAGGCTGAATAACATAAAGCACGAGAGAGTTAGTCCAAATTGACGTAACTTGAATGATGAAAGTTGAATGTACCCTGAGAGATGAAGGAACACGAATGGTCAACTATCGATCTCATGGTGCGCCGAAACGAAAAGGAAACGTGCCCAGGTCCAGAGTTTTCGTAGAAACAACCCGGTCTTTGTAGTTTGATCTCTGTGCAAACCATGGTTAGCGATGTCTGTATGCTGATGGTGAGTGGTCTATTCTGTGGTTTTAGCTCAAATAGCCGGGTAAGCCATTTGAGTAAGCAGTTTATTCATCAAACTTTAGTTTATTCATCAAACTCTGGTAACGTTTACGGTAATATCATAACATTTGTGCCTAGTCGTGAGCGAGTTTATCAGTTTCTCACAGGAGATAGAGTCGACACTATTCCTACTGAGACTCTTACAGTAAACATTCGAAGTTTTCAATATTTGGTGTAGTTTGGTCTCTGTGCTTACCAGTGTGCTGATTGTGAGTGATCGTAGTTTATGAGCTCAAATAGCCGGGTGCCCCGTTTGCGTTAAAGGGGGGGGGGGGGGGGGGCAGAAAGGGAAGTTCATATTGAAGAGCCGCTCCAGAGAGACCGATATACACAAATTTTCATTCACACTAACGAACCTACTTTGCATACGGTTCACATGTTTAATCCTGTTTTTGCTCGCGCAACGTTATGTTCAGGTACCCCGGGGTACCTAATCTAGCTTTCCATTCTGCCCTCCTTTAAAGTTTCATTCATTAAATTCTGGTTACGTTGACGGTAATTTTATCACATTTGTACCTAGTCGTGAGCGACATGTCAGTTTCTCACCGGAGATAGAGTCGACACCATTCCTACTGAGACCACAGTACACATTCGAGGTTTCCAATGTCAGGTTTCTCATCTAAATATCGACTTTGCCCGAGAAGTTTTGGAGCAGTCCTTGTGATTGGGAAGCAGAATCATGTGCGAACAACTCTACTTCTCGACAGAATGTAGGTCATCCCAACCATCCCAACGCATTTTGTAATCTTACTGTCGTTTTCAAAGGAGGTATAACATAGGCATCGCTATACCCTTCTTCTAAAATGTTTTCGAGTTCATCGATTCGTTAAACTTGTTTGGTCAGAAACCATACGCAAAGACATACAATGTTTATTGACTGATTTCATGTTGATTTGTTAAATACAAACAATTGTTGTGATCAATGATGGTTGGTGTTGAAGAAGCTGTCACTGGCTTGGAAGAGAGTTGGTTGGCGCTGGAAAACATAAGTATTCATTGGAGATGGTGAAAAATCATACTATCCATTCGTGTTAACTCGTGCTCTCTCTCTCTCGTGCTCTCTTTCTCTCTCTCTCTTTCTCTCTTTCTCTCTCTCTCTCTCTCTCTCTCTCTCTATTTGGTTGGATTTTTGTGAGAAAATCTCAGGATGTTCACGCTAATCTCAAGCATCTTCTCCACTATATGTTTTTCCTAGAGGCCTGCTTCCGAACTGTCAACGGCACTCACCGTAACTAATCAGTAGGAAAGAGAGAAACATGATCACTTTCAAAAGGTGAGTTTTTTGCCCATTATAACCAGTAGACGATGATAGAACGGAACGGCAGTCGTCATGACGTTGTTGGTCGCTAGAAACACCAGAATAGCGAAACTGAAACAATAATATTTCGTTATTTAAATTATAGAGAAATGAATAACAAAATCCAAAACAACCCGAGCAAAAACCAGAAACGGTTAGTCAAGTGGCGAGAATGTGTGGAGGAGACTATACTATAAATAGAAGGAAATATGAAACAAAGTGCTATGCGTAATGAATTAGTATAATAAGAAAAAGTTTAAAAAAACATTGACTTTGTAAAATTTTTTGTCTCTTATGAGAAAAAGCTGGAATTATTGTATTGCATCGATTCGCCTCTGAATATCAACAATTTACCTCGGACACAATAGAACCAACAGAACCAGCTGAAGGAGAGCAGAAACAGTTTGGTAGTGGAGTATGACATCGAATTCGGGATAAAATAGAGAATAGCAGAATATTCTCAGTTGAGTTCAGTACTTCAGTGGTATCGTACTGATTCTTAACCGCAAGTACACCATTGAAAACCAGTATATACGACCGGAATGTAGAAGAATATGACTCATGGTGTTAAGAACTACCATGGATGTAGTGAAATATATCATCTGAAAGAACATGGGTCACTGAACAACTCTTCCCATTTCAGCCAATTTTCCGGCCAACTACATGAGCAAACTGGTCGATATCAGACAAACATCAACCCGGTTGCTTTTGTAAAGAAAACTCTTTAGAACCAACCAACTTTTCTCCACAAAAGCAACCGAGTTTCCAGTTTTGTGATGTAATGGAACTTGTTGATTCTAATATCAACCCTGTTGTTCTGTAAATAGAAATTTGTTGTTTTCTAAAAACAGTCCGTGTGCTTTGACAATTTTTTTCCTCTCACCCGTTCGGTGAGATATTTTGGAGCTAATCTCTGGATGGTTACTCTAAGCTCAAACGTTCATTAAACTAACTTCTTGCATAATTCCAAAATTTCCACCGGACTCACCATAACCAATTTTCAGAAACATGATCACTCTCCAAACGGTGACTTTTTCTCTCTTCATAACCAGTAGACGATGATATAACGGAATGGCAGTCGTCATAAAGTTGTTGGTCGCTAGAAACACCAGAATGGCGAAACTGAAATATAGGAATATTTTTCATGATTCAAAGTGTAGATAAATTGATTTGGACACCAAAAAAACCTGAGCAAAAACCAAACAGTTAGTCAAGTGACGAGAGAGTATGGAGGAGACTATATCAACAATTTACCTCGGACATAGTAGAACCAATAGAACCAGCTGAAGGAGAGCAGAAACAGATTGGTAGTGGAGTATGACATCGAATTCGGGATAAAATAGAGAATAGCAGAATATTCTCAGTTGAGTGCAGTACGTCAGTGGTATTGTGCTGATCCATAACAGATTCATACCGTTGAAAACCAGTATATATGACCGGAATACAGAGAAATATGATTCATGTTGTTGAAAACGACCATGGATGTAGTGAAATATATCATCTGAAAGAAGTATAGTTATTCATGGGTCACAAAATACCAGTTTTTACATTTATTTTACTGCCAATTGTTAATTTCGCGCCGTTTATTTCAGGCCTCAAGGAAATTGCACAACTATTTATTTACATACTACGTACTTTGTTCCGATTCTGTCAAATGTTCTACATCACACGTGTAAAAGTAAGTTGATGAAGTAAACTCAGAAGTTAGCATCTCAGTCGAACGGTCTTTCACGATTTCCAATAGTTCGCAGAAAATAGTTTCCTCCATCATCTTAAAAACGCGCCTGACAATTCGAAATTCCGTGAACGCAATGCATGGATTAATCTTATTTAGATCTCAACTAGGGATTCTACCGTGTTTTCAAGTCAGGATAACTCGACCACTATTCTAGTTTTAGACATACCTCGGACATAATAGAACCAATAGAACCAGCTGAAGGAGAGCAGAAACAGTTTGGTAGTCGAGTAAGACATCGGATTCGGGATGAGTTAGAGAATAGCAGAATATTCTCAGTTACGTCCAGAACATCAGTGGTATCGTACTGTTTCATAACACAGTTATATCATTGGAAACCAGTATATATGACGGGAATGTAGAAGAACATGATTCATGACGTTAGCAACGATCATGAATGTAGTGGAATGTATCACCTGAAAAAAAGTTGGAAAGTTATACCTGGGTCACAAAACAACAGTTCTCATAACTGAGTTCTTAACTTGAACGAAGTTTTCACATAAGTAACCAAATGATCTAATAATAATTAAGACTATCTGTGAAGTTAATTATTGATTAAGTTGAAAGTTACATCGTTTTGGCCTCCGCATCTCTACCAAAGTACGAAAATAGGCTTGAAGTCCGTAAAGTTCTAGAGTATGAAACGTTGTCTTATTTGAAATCATTTAACAGTAAATTGAACTAATAAAACTTAATTACCTTGTCCAGTAATTGAAGAAAGGGTCGAAAACTGATCGGGAACCATACTGGTGTCTCTTTTCGATACGATCAACCGAAGCATTTCACCATCATCACCCGCACTTCACATATTTCCTGGAAAAGTCAGTACCATTCAAGCGTAGTGGGAAGTGTGATATTCTCTATCAAACGGTTGGTTCTCTTGAAGAAAGCAATAACACGAATATGGGTAAAACTTTCTCTTTTTAGTCCAAAACTTATAATGTGTACTATTGCTACACAACTGCTCGAACTATTGTTCACAAACAGAGCAGAATACAATTGAGAGATAGAATGTGTTAACAAAAACAGCCAAAATATTTTTTCCATGAAATACACGCTCGCTTTGCTACGTTGAACAGGTTTGTAGTTTGATCGCAAAGTGCATTACAGCTAAGATTCGGTGAACAATTGCGAACCTTATATTATCGATAAACATCTTGTTCATTAGGAACAATTGAAATTTATGTTAAAGAAATATGTAGAAAGCTAACCTGATGGGGAGAACATGAATATTGTAGAGGCAAGTATGTAGTACTTTCCAGAGATGCATGATCCGGTAATGGGAATTATATAGAGTCGAAGGTTACACCAAGATGCCACGCCTACAAGTTAATTGGATTTTCAGTTTTGAGTAGCACACCTGGGTGAGAATATTGGAAAGGCGATAGGTAATTGGGGATTAACCTTAAAACTCAATTATGTTTCAGAGGTGAGAATGTAAACCAAATTATGGTGTTCGGCGTATCAGAAAATAGAAAAAAAATTTGACTTCAGGTAAGTGATCAAACTACAAATCCAAAAGAACATACAAAAAATCTGCTTCTGAGAACAATCTCCATGGTCACGTAAAACATGTAGAGACATTAGAAAATGTTCACGTTTCAATTTTGATATTACACGTGTCACGTAACCACAGACTCAACTCAAATCCTCAGAAATCGCTCGAATCAAATCTCGCATCCAACATTTTTCATGTGGGTTTTTTTTTGGAAAAACCCCGAAACACTTTTTCCTCCGATGTTTTCGTTAACAGTCTGATTTGCTGTTTCACGGTTTCGAAAAAATGCTAGTTTGGGAAATCTAGCGCATGTTTAAGAACAGCATGATATCGAATACACTCTACGGTTATTCGATCTGTGGAAAGTATAGCTGAAATCTGAGTGCGTGACATTTGTTTCACCAGAACGTGAAGAACCTGAACACTTTCTATGTCTATCAACTTTCGAATCGTAAACTTTGAAGATAGAGATCCACACTTCAAGGCTATGTTGGAACGGACAGCTCGCACCCCCACTGCAGAGCAATGTGCTCAAATTTGCTATCAGGTAAAATACTAGAAAGCTCAAAAGGACCAGATAATTTCTAACACCACAATTACTGGAATACATACACATGCACAGGAGTTTTGTTCGTTCTACGTGTGTTATCACATGCAAATACAAATGATGATTATCAGCATGTTTTCGAATATGCCAGAAGATGGAAATGTGAAACGAAAGTGAACCGTTTTCTTATATGTGCAAAATGCGCATTAGTCGTGCTGGTGATTAGCGTTCGATGTTGACAATTGATGATTATTCGACTACTGTCTTCACGGGATGGCTGGTCGTCCTTAGAAGCATGGGCCCAAGCCGTGTTTTAGTTTGAGCACATTCCTGAAGTGGTCAATGTATACTAAGAGTCAATTGATAGTCACGTAAGTTTAGAACCCTATTGCATATTGTCATTACACTTTTCTGAATTACTAGAAGTAAATTGAACAGTCACGTGAGGTTATCATTCTAACGAGGAATCGCGCGCTTTGTCATTACACTTTTCTGAATTCTGCTGTGTTCAACATGTTTCAAATGACTGTGCAACTAAAACGGATATTTGTATTTCAAGTTCTGATACGCGAAACATAATAATTTGAATTCTATCTTTACTTCATGGGCATAATTGAGTAGATTTATCTGTTGAATCCAATCCGATTTCCCACCCAATTACCTATTGGTCCCATTGCCGCTCCAATATTCTCACCCAGGTGTGCTACTCAAAACAGAAACCCCAATTAACTTATGGGCGTGGCGTATAACCTTTGACTCTATACCATTCTCATTACCGAATAAAACATCTATGGAAAGTACCACGTACTTACTTCTACAATATTTTTGTTCAAACTAGCAGGTTAGTTTCCTTCAATTTTTTCAAAATATCAATTGTTTTCAAAAACACAGAAATTGTTCCCAAAAACACGTTGTTTTATCTAGAAAACAAAGTTAGCAATCATTGACCGAATCTCGGTTGTGATCAACGTATCGCGATCAAACTACAAACCTGTTATATCATAGCGAAGCGACCGTGTATTTTATATGACCCATCTTTCTCCTGTGTTCAGTTTACACAATTGAACTCAAGTACATCCTACTGTGTTTGTAGTTTGCTGCTGCTTATTTTGTTCGAAGATGGAATTATGTGTCGAGTGCAAACTACAACTGTCATCCATGTCAATCCCCATTCCAACTGATTTCAGGAACGAAATGGAGACAACGGTCTAGATTCCCTGCTTCTCGGAACGGTTGAATGAGAAGATTTAAGACAACTTCTCACGGTCAAAGTCAGATAACATATTGGAGAAAAAACGGATACCGTTTACGAAGAGTGCTACTGTAGATTGATACATCTGAGCGAGACACCAGTTTTCGTCCAGACACCTCTTCATTCTGGTTCGATTGGCCTACCTCACCATCATATCTACCGTAAAACCTCAACAACACTTCACAAGGAGATCGCAGAGGTTTTCAACGAAGAATACTTTCTGAGAATGCTCCAATGCCAGAAAAGGACCAAGTTCGATGGAGTAGTACAACTCAGGTAACGTTTCGCTCGTTCATGTTCTATGAAATGTAACTTATGATGCTAAAATGAAATTGAGTCGTTTAATCATACAGGAAAACTTTGGTATAGTTGAAGTTCTTATATTTTGACCTGATTTTAGCGTAACAAAGTAAACAAACAGTAGCGGAAAATAAAAAAAAACGGACAGTTGTGAGAACTGTATCTCATACATAACTATACTTCTTTCAGATGATATATTTCACTACATCCGTGGTCGTCCAAATTTACTTGTGGTTATGACATGTGAATATCACCGATGTACTGAACTCAACTGAGAATATTCTGCTATTCTCTATTGTATCCCATATTCGATGTCACACTCGACTACCAAACTGTTTCTGCTCTCCTTCAGCTGGTTCTATTGGTTCTATTATGTCCGAGGTAAATTGTTGATACATTTTCGTTCATTAATTTTCGCCTCTTGACTAACTGTTTTTGGATTTCATCTCAGGTTGTTTTGGTATTTCTATCTATTTATTCATACTTTGAATAACAAAGTATATTCCTATATACCTTTGTTTCAGTTTTGCTATTTTGGTGTTTCTGACGACCAACAACGTTATGACGACTGCCATTTCGTTCTATCATCGTCTACTGGTTATAATGGACAAAAAAGTCTTTTTTGAGAGTGATCATCTTTCTGGCTGCCCTAGTGATTGGTTACGGTGAGTCCCATTGACAGTTCGAGAACATGCGTCTAGAAAAAGTGTACAAAATGCTTGAGCTTAGAGTGACCATCCCGAGATGTTCTCACAAACTTCCCACCGAACGAGACAGGAAAACGGCACTCATTCTGTAGGGATAACCGTAGCAACATTTAATAGAAACGAAACAGGTCTTCGACCAATTAGCATTTCCTTTGTCAGTTAATTTGGAGCAAAAGGTAACACAGTGGATAAAAATATAATTTTTCACCATCTTCAATCAATACCCATGTTTTCCAGGGCCAACCAACCGACTCCAAACCAGAGACAGCTTATTTAACACCAGCAATCAGTGATCACAACACTTGTTTGTATATAACAAATCAACAAGAAATCAGTCAATAAACTTTTCATGTCTTTGTGTGTGATTTTGAACCTGACAAAGTTAACGAAGAAGTTATATCAATGCCACTGCAAGAATAGGTTATATAACCAACCGACTCCGGAGAGTTTATACAACCAACCGACTCCAAGCCAGTTACAGCTTCTTTGACCAAAAATCAGTGATCATGACAACAACCCTAGTTTGTACATTTCAAAAAATCATACGACATAGTTTTCCAATGAAGACTTGTTTATACTGTAGTCTAATCGACAATCCAAGAAGCAGAACTCCTTTCTCGTGAAAACTTTCCGAGAGCGGAAATCGGACCGAATTCGAGTTAGAGAAGGCGCTAATACGCCATCGGGAGAGAAAACTTGTTATGCATTTCAATCAACAACAAAAGATGATATCATGGCCAAATGTCTGTTGACAAAAGTGTTTGCCTCATGCTGACCACAACGCAAATTGTAATTTCGGATCGATAAAGGTTGGGCTGGCCTTGTAATTTGATCTCGAAACGTACAAGTTACTCACGGATTCCCCCCCCCCCCAAAGCCAACCTACTAGGGTTGTTAATCGAGTAAAAAAAACAGATTATTGCGATTTTCGACTTTCAAGCCATTTTAAAATTTCGATTCGATTCGATTTCGATGTTGCGTAGTTCGGAGAAAAAAATGATTATTTCGATTTTCGACTTTCGATATCTCACTCCATGGGCTAGATGTATTATGTGAATGCACTATACTCATTATCAGAACTATCGTATGGTGGTTCCTAATCGAAATCTGACCATTTTTCGAGGTTAGAATCGAAACTCGTAAATAACCGAAATTTCGATTCTGAATCGCCTTTTTTGATTTTGAACAAATTTTGTCTAATCTGTGTTTTCGATTTTCGACTTTTCGACTTTGGCGAAATTTCGATTGATTCGATTTTCGATCTGAAGATCGAAAATTGAAATTCGACTGTTTTCGACTTTAATCGATTTTCGATTTCGATCTTAACAATCCTACAACCTAACGACTCCATACCAGTAACAGATTTTTGTTAGACCAAAGGCTGTTAATTACAAATTCGCGTCTGGTCGAAACTGTATTGCAAAAAATCTAGGAACAGTGCGGGCGCCGGAGAGTTAGACGACGAGAGAATAAATCAATATCTATGACAGCCACGCTGTATAAACAGTAGTGTACTGTTTTGCAACGACGCTTGTTCTGAGTTTAAACTCAAATTACAGACAACATTTCACGTTCGGGTTTCATTTGAACTGGAAAAGTCCACGGGTGTGAGGTTCACTTTATCTGTAGCAGCATACGGGGAACGCCTTTCAGTTCCATTGTGTGAGTAGTTTTTCCAACTGATTTTCAGTGAAATCTCGCGAATCACGGTGAGATTAAACTAAAACAAGATTTTGGAAACAAAACAACTACCAGTAATATTTAATGATGTATGGAATATTCCGAAGTTGGCAGAAAGAAAACTACCATATTCCGGTGAAATAAATGGAAAACAACCGAAAACAATCAAGTTATTTTCCGAACCGATATTTGCACATGATCTGATAATGATAAGAACGTGATATTTGACAGACAAATCAGAAGATTGATAAGATGAATATTGATCAGAAATATAATTCACTTGTACAGGGAAAAATTGAGACATATAATCATTTTCATACCCAGTTAGCCATTAGAAACAACGAACTGTTCGTTCGTTACAATATTAGAATGTTACTAAAAGACCAACTACTAAAGTATTCAAATCAGCTTGCCTGTTACAAAAGAATTCAAGAACCACTGAAGTCAAAGAATGCGTTAAAATCAGTCCTTTGAAAGCTATATGGCAAACTAAGGGAAGAACCAAAGAGACGATAAAAATCCAATCAACAAAGTGAAATAGACAGCACTGATCGTAATAGAACAAGCGCAATCGATAAAGAATATGCACAGAAAAGAAGCAGTAATGTATGCAAGTCTGTAACGACCGATTGATTTGCAAGTAATCAGGGCCTGAAGATGGAGGAGAAGTGGTCCACTTCCGAATAGGAGGTATTCGAACGATGGGGGACCTTGGATGAACTGAAATATGAGGAATAAACTTTTCTCATTTTCAATCGCTCTCTGTCTCCTCATGGAATTCACACCTATCTCCACTGAGAAGAGTGAAACTTTTCAGCTCGAACCACAAAAAAGGGTGGAAGTGAAATGTTTTCGTGAAGATGCAGTTTTCCATCTGCTCTAATATAAATGAAACCTACACCACTCACGCTTTACACCCTACAGTAACTGTTTTGATAGAAAACTATGTGATTTATAGTTCGATGAAGTGATTAGAGCTTGTACATCGTACATGGCGAAGTTGAATCAAAAAGAAACAGGATCAAACTACAAACACAGTGGGATCAAACTCCATATACCGTATATACTGTCTCCGGATTGAGTTGAAATTTCTGTTGAAACATGCGTTTATCTGTAATAGTAACCGAGGATATGTGACTCACTCTTATATGTTTGAGATACCAAGCGAGTATGGTCAATCCGGTTAGAAGAGGAATGGCAGCATGAACGAGAAACGCCTAAATCAATACTTTTTCGTCATTAGCCAGCTGAAAAAACGATAACATGGCAAATCAATAAGAATGCGGACGGCATAGTACAGTCTGGATCTCTCTGACCTGCCCAATATTTCGTCTCTACGAAAATGGCCGACTAATTGGCTCGTTTATTTGAACTCAATTCACACTCTTTCTCTTTCAACCATTAGCCTGTGTAGTTTTGTAGAGATTTATAGGCGAAACAAGCTGAATATTACTTTATATAATGAATAATTTGAAACACGTGTTCTACCATATTTACTTTATTTTGTATTGGGGGTCGCAGCAGGAATGATGTGAACCTCAGCACGTAACCCAGAACATTCCGAGACCTCCATGTCATCCTGTGTCTCTCATTCGCCTCACCATTTCGCGAGGGGCGGGCGGTTTGAGAAGAGAAATAGCGTACTTCTCAAGAGACGCAAACTTGAATATAGGTGCCGATATTTTCTAGCAATCATACCTCCCATATTGTCGTCCGCATCTTTTTCATGGCCTTAATGGCAGTCCTATTCCGATTGGACAGCAGTCGCGCTTCCCAGCTCACGAAGATGGCGTAGAGAGATACGATCACGGGGCTAGCCGCTGTGACACCTGAATGTCAACTGATTTACTGACTATGACAAATTTCGGGGGACTAGGCCGTGAATAATCTCGTACCAAGTTATGCGGTTACGAACTTTGGACCAAGTATCCCCCTAAGTCCCATTTTCTCAAAACAAAACTTGTAAATCTTTTCTTTTTCTGTCTCTCAATGAAGGTTGAGAAATCATATGCATTTAGATGATTTCTTTCACTAGTTTTCAGTTGTTCATTCGAAGCTCTTACTTATGTTTTTGCCGCACAGAGTACTCAACAAATTGTGTGCTGTCCTGATTCTCCAATTCAGGACCGTGAAAACACAGCGGAATGCAGCAAACTACACTTAAACTGACACTCAGTTAGAAGAAAGAAGAAGGGAAAAAAGGGGGGTAGAGAGAGAAAGAGAGAGAGAGAAAGAAACAACAAGGATAACGAGAGATATACGTGTAAAAAAAGTTTGCAGATCAGAAAGACGCAGAGCGTGTCACTTAATCAACGACCTTTCTAACCTCCATAAAATCACATCAAAATTCAAGACAGAAATTAGCAAGTTTCTGAGTTTCCTAGGGGAACTTTGGCAGCCTGCCATTAGAACTTCATCAACCGCTCAAAATAATTCTAGACAAAATAATGTCAGTAGCAAGTTGCAGAGCTAAAATAGCATGGAAGCCGAAGTTGTGCTTGTAATTTGCTTCGGTCACTTCTCGATGATTAAATGGGGGAGAATGCGGAACTCACCCATTACAATTTGTCCTCTCGGTGTGGTTAATTCGTACCCAATATACTTGTACTTCTTAGGGTCAAGAGTGAATTCCGTCCAGTCCTCGAAAAGCATCAAAAGTACCTTAAAATATATAATTACCGCTGAAATTCAGAATATGATGGTTTATTCGCGACTGAACACGTCATATACCACATAATATCTGAGATAGGACGCTTCGATCGACCATTAATCGACCATCGATCATTAATTTTTCGTTATTTAAATAATTTATAGAGAAAGGAATAAGAAAATCCAAAACAACCCGAGCTAAAACCAGAAACGGTTAGTCAAGTTGCGAGAATGTGTGAAGAAGACTATATTATGAATAGATGGAAATATGAAACAAAGTGTTATGCGTAATGAATTAGTATAATAAGAAAAAGTTACTCTTAACTATTAACTTTGTAAAATTTCCTGTCTCTTATGAGAAAAAGCTGGAATTATTGTATTGCATCGTTTCGCCTCTGAATACCAATAATTTACCTCGGACACAATGCAACCAATAGAACCAGCTGAAGGAGAGCAGAAACAGATTGGTAGTGGAGTATGACATCGAATTCGGGATAAAATAGAGAACAGCAGAATATTCTCAGTTGAGTTCAGTACGTCAGTGGTATTGTGCTGATTCTTAACCGCAAGTAGACCATTGAAAACCAGTATATACGACCGGAATGTAGAAGAATATGACTCATGATGTTAAGAACTACCATGGATGTAGTGAAATATATCATCTGAAAGAACATGGGTCACTAAACAACTCTTCCCATTTCAGCCAATTTTTCGGCCAACTACATAAGCAAACTGGTCAATATCAGACAAACATCAACCCGGTTTCTTCTGTAAAGAAAACTCTTTAGAACCAATCAACTTTTCTCCACAAAAGCAACCGAGTTTCCAGTTTTGTGATGTAATGGAACTTGTTGATTCTAATATCAACCCTGTTGTTCTGTAAATAGAAATTTGTTGCTTTCTAAAAACAGTCCGTGTGCTTTGACAATTTTTTTCCTCTCACCCGTTCGGTGAGATATTTTGGAGCTAATCTCTGGATGGTTAGTCTAAGCTCAAACGTTCATTAAAGTGACTTTTTGCATAATTCCAAAATGTCCACTGGACTCACCATAACCAATTTTCAGAAACATGATCACTCTCCAAACGGTGACTTTTTCTCTCTTCATAACCAGTAGACGATGATATAACGGAATGGCAGTCGTCATAACATTGTTGGTCGCTAGAAACACCAGAATAGCGAAACTGAAATATAGGAATATTTTTCATGATTCAAAGTGTAGATAAATTGATTTGGACACCAAAAAAACCTGAGCAAAAACCAAACAGTTAGTCAAGTGACGAGAGAGTATGGAGGAGACTAAATCACTAATTTACCTCGGACATAATAGAATCAATAGAACCAGCTGAAGGAGAGCAGGAACAGTTTGGTAGTCGAGTATGACATCGAATTCGGGATAAAATAGAGAATGACAGAATATTTCCAGTACTTCCAGAATAGTTCCGAACATAGGAGGTATTGTACTGATTCTCGCAAGTAAACCATTAAAAACCAGTATGTATGACCGGAATATGGAAGAATATGATTCTTGATGTTAACAACGACTGTGGATGTAGTGACAGGATCACCTGAAATAAGTATTGTTGTACCTGTACAAGCAACAGTTCTCCCGTCTGTCCGTTTTTAATATCTCATTACTATTCATTCCCTTTGCTTTGCAGGTCAAATAGAAGGAAGTTAACTATAACAAAGTTTTCAGATGAATGACTAAATGAACTAAGAATAACAATAACTATCTATAAAGTCAACTATTGATCGAGTTCAAACTTACACCGTTTCGGCCTCCGCACCTCTACCAGAGTACGAAAATAGATTTGAAGCCCGTAAAGTTCTAGATTATAAAACTTCACCTTAGTTGAGTTCATTTAAAAAAAGTTATATTGTACCAAAAAAACTAAATTACCTCGTCCAGTAATTGAAGAAAGGGTCGGAAACTGATTGGGAACCATACTGGTGTTTCCTTGCAGTACTTTATTTGTACGATCCACCGAAACCTTATACCATCACCACCCGCACTTCACATATTTCCTGTAAAAGTCGATACCATTCAAGCGTTATGGAAAGTCTGATATTCTCTATCAAACGGTTGATTTGCTTTAAAAAAGTCAATACCTTAAATATACTTTTTTTAGTCAGAAACGTACAATGCGTACTATTGCTACACAACTGCTCGAACTATTGGTCAAACCACATACACAGCATAATACATTGAGAGATCGAATGTGTTAACTTAAAACAGCCAAAATATTTGTTTCATGGAATACACGTTCGCTTCGCTACGTTATACAGGTTTGTAGTTCGATCGCCAAGTTCTAAATACAGCTAAGATTTGGTGAACAATTGCGAACCTTATATTCTCGATGAACATCGTGTTCATTGGGAACGATTGAGATTTCTGGTAAAGAAATATGAAGAAAACTAACCTGATGAGGATAACATAATTATTGTATAGGTAAGTATGTAGTACTTTCCAGAGATGTATGATCCGGTAATGAGAATTATAGAGGGTCAAAGGTTACACCAAGATGCCACGCCTACGAGTTAATTGGGGTTTCAGTTTTGAGTAGCACACCTGGGTGAGACTATTGGAAAGGCAACAGGTAATTGGGGATTTACCTTGAACCTCAATTATGTTCCAGAGGTGAGAATATGAACCAAATTATGATGTCCGGAACATGAGAAAAAGAAGAATTGTTGACTTCAGGAATGTGATCGAACTACAAATACAGGAGAACAAACTACAAAATGACCGTTTTCGCCTATGCCTCTAAGGACGATGATCATGGTCTCGACATAATATTGTTAGTCATTTGCACAGTCACTTGAAACATGTTGAACACAGCAGAAGTCAGAAACGTGAAAAGAAGAAGCGCACGATTCCTCGTTAGAATGATAACCCCATGTGACTGTTCAATTAACTTCTAGTATATTCTCATGAAACTCTATGAAAAGTGCCCAACTCTTCGTTGTAGTTTGACGCGAAAGTAACCTTTTTGATCGAGGCACAGTGAAATCGATAAATGTCCATTTGTGTTCCTCAATCTCTCTGATTGCATTCAATGGTCATCACTATGAATAACGTAGATGTGGCCTATTTGCTTCTCTTTTTCTCGTTCTCTTTTTCTCCATCTTTTTTTTCGTTTTTCCATTTTCTCTCCTCCACCCCCCCCCCTCCCTTTCTCTTTCTTCTATATCTCTTGTTTTCATTCTTGGTTGTAAGCTTCCGTTTATTCATTTCGAACAGTCCAGTACCGACTCCCCAAGTCTGTATTGAATTGTCGAAAGTTATTCATACTTAACTTTCGGATCCACCGTTTCAGCAGTTTTTAACTTTCATACTTAACTTTCGGATCCACCGATTCTATTCTAAGGCCAACCCGACAATCTTTTTTTTTTGTTTTTGGTTTATTTTCTCACTATTAAGAGTGTACGAACTGAACGTAGTAATATCATTGTAACCTAATTATTGCTAGAAAAATGTCTAAATATTGTATGTCAAGGAAACAACCTACGGGGCGTTGATCAGGCTACAAAGTACAAGGCATTGTGAGACAAGCAAAGGTCAGAGACAGGGATGTAAACCGCACAACTCAGCACATGTGTATGTTGTTGAACTAGTTCTATATTGTTATCAGTATTGTTACACCTACGGAGCGTTGATCAGACTACAAAGTTCAAGGCATTGTGAGACAAACATAGGTCAGAGACAGGGGAGCAAACCGCACAACTCAGGACAGGTGTATTTAGTTGAACTAGTTCTATCGCGCGCAGCGCGAAGCGCTGCGCAGATTAGTTTTTGATCACAACATTGCGGACTTTCAAAAGTGGTTTTATGCCATTTTCTCAAAAACTCCTGAACGGATTTTTGAGATTTTGATGGAAAGAGATAGAGGAGGAAAGGCTTTATCATTGAGCTATTCGATATTTGATGTGCGACCAGTGATCTACAGTTATGCTGAATATCGTCTCGCAAAAATGTCTTCCGACGGCGGCCGCGTGGCGCGGCGTGGCGCGGCGCGGCGTGGCGCGGCGCGGCGGCCGCAAAACCGACGAATTTAACCGATTCGTCTGAAATTTGGAATATAGTTAGAAACAGCAGAGTTATGTATAAATCTGAAATCTTGGACCAATCGGTTAAAAATGAGTCATTTTATCGCCTTGGAAACATTGCATTTAGCTGCTTTGACAATCACTTCTAGATGTGCGGAGTGTGCGCAGTGAGCTGTTGTTCCGCCTTTTGGTGGTTTGAATAGATCAAAATATATTGGAAAAACAATTGTGTTAATCCGTAGAGATCCTGACTACATAAAAAGGTTAATCGAACAAAAACAAAAATGCTGTCCGTGAAAGGATTCGAACCCTCGGCCTACTGATCTGTAGTGCGCTGCTCTGCCGACTGAGCCAAATCGTCACGAAGGAAGAAAAAATGGACGGCGCCACACGTGCGCTGCCCGAAATCAAGGATTGATCACGGTTTCTGAGAGAATGCTTACTAACCAGAGTTCTAACGCAGTTTATGTTCTGCAAATCAGCTTAGTATTCATTGTTACGTTCAAAAAAGTATAATAATAATGGATTAGATGCTCATTATTTCCTATCTATTGATTCATTATTTCCTTCGGAAATATAGAAAATGAGGACAATTTGTATAAAAAAACGATGTAAAGTGAGAGACGATTAGCTTTTGAGATTGAACTGCATGGAATATAGAAAAGGAGGACAATAACTCAAGAGGGAAAAAAAATCTAATCTCGCAATTTTCATGATCATCCTGACAGACTGATTCAAAAAATATATGCTAAATCTTTTAGAAAAGTCCGCTTACACTAAAAACGTATCTGAAACAAAAATCAGCTATACTGTCAGTCTATCGCACAGTCACGTGAAACATGTTAAACACAGCAGAACTCGGAAACGTGAAACGACAAAGTGCACACTTAGGCTATTAGAATGCTAACTTTACATGAATATTCAAGAAACTTATAGTGTACTCTGTTCTGTTATAATTTTTGAATCAATGGTGATAATCATATTAGGACGTTTCATCTAATTGTTTGCTGCAAGGTTTTTTTTCACTGAAAAACAAAATGTTTTTGACCCATGAAAATTGCGAGATTAGATTTTTTATTTCCCTCTTGAGTTATTGTCCTCCTTTTCTATATTCCATGCAGTTCAATCTCAAAAGCTAATCGTCTCTCACTTCCCATCGTTTTTTTATACAAATATTACTAGTATTATTATACCTAATTTCATGTTTCATTTTTATAATGAACTTTCTGTATAATTGTTTTTGTGAAACTCGTAATTTAGTATATTTACACTATAATGTTTTAGTTTTGTCAGAGTCTTTTAGTTTTCCGAAAAAAAAAATCTCGTTCTCATTGTTTTTAGTGTGAAACATATTGTTTCCATTCTTCAGATCGTGCATTCTATTTTCAATAAGAAATCGTGTTTCAGGAAGTTTGAGAACTATGGCTTTTCTCGAAGCCTATTTCGCCTACATGTGTGGCGCCGCGGTGGTGGCTGTATACCTGAATATTGTGTTGCTTTTGCTGGTCCCCTTCCTACAATTCCCTGCATTTCCCGGATTCGATATTCTACTGTACTGCCAAGCTACTCCTGCCGTCTTTCAGCTGATTCTGTTGGTTCTACTGTGTCCGAGGTAAATTGTACAAATGAAATTATTTGGTTGCAGTTTATCTCGATGCATGAGATATTTGTTCGATTGATAAAACTAAAAACACAGTGGGAGCGGACAATACACATCGGAAAGACGAAGAGGAAGGAAAGAATTGGGATGCGCGTACTTTTCATCTCAAACAAAGTTTGCCATCACATGCGTTACTTCGCTGTCGGTGTGCAATCTGGAAATTTTTGGATGTGCGCATTCTGTCGTAGTGTATAGGATTTTTCAAACCGTTGTGGACACCGTACCATCGATTTTGTATGGGACGGGGTTTGGTGAGCGGCCAGTTCGTCTGCGTATCATTGATCTAATCACTCTCTCTCTCTCAACTGCTGGCAGATTATCTACGACCGCTCGCCCCGCATCGCTCATTCAATTGAACCCTCTGATGTCTTTATGGGGAAAAGGGCGACTATAAGAGCGCATTTGCCTGCGATTTGCCTGCGACCGCATTTGCCTGCGACTGAAGTAAGAAACTGCGATTATCATGTGTTTGGGAAGCGTAGCAATGTTTTCATTTCAAACTTCACTCTAAAGTTAAAAACCCAAGTTGTAAATCAAGTTTAGACAGTTTACCTAACCTTGATTCCACAATTTGATATCAACTAGTAACCAATTTGGTGGGCGAACTTTGTTAACCAACTCGGTTCTCAACTTCTAGAGCAGAGACGATCATCTGACTTCTCTGATGAGACTTTAATGAGCATTTCGTTGACTCCCGGCAACGTTTTAGTGTAGTTTGTGGTCATACGGGTGGTGATTAGTATATTATAGTCTACAAATGTTCTGAAATCATTCACATTAAAAACCTGCCTAAAAAATTCCACCGTTCACAGAGTGAGAGAGACAGAGTGTGCGCGTGACACAACGCATTGACAGCCGTATTCTCAGGAACGTATTCTATTATGCAATTAGCGAAATAAAAATATTAGATAGTATTAAGATCAATGAGAGCTCAGACAGTCTGAGATAGTCTGCCTTGTTCTAACCTACAAATTTTCTCGTTCAGGCCGCATAAGAACGAGCCGGTCCTAGCTCGGAATTTTTCTAGTTAGTATAAATTTCCAGTTTCGGAAAGTTACAGACATATTTTCCAGAACACTGTTCGATAATGACTTGTTCGTTGTGTCATTTCATGGGCTGACTGAGCTCTTCAATTTCAACTCCAATTTCCAATTATATTGGTGAGTACACTTGAAGTAACAATTGAAGTGTCACTTATGATATATAAGATATTGAGAGAAGATAGGAAATGAACCTCGTTTGCATAGATATAATGGTCAGTAACCTGCCTGGCAAACTTCAACTCCCCCCCCCCCCCCATCCATCGAATTTTTCTAGGGTTGAGCTGAGCCAAACACTAAGAATTCGATGAATAGTTCAGCTGAGCTCAGCTGAAAATGAACTCCAGTTAAATGTTGGCTTTTAGTTTCTGATCGTGGAAATTCAATGCGAATCGAACTAGAAGTAAATCGTATTATCACGTAAATCTAACACTCTAATGAGGAACCGTGCATTTTTCATTGCACTTTTCTGAGTTCTGCGGTGTTTATCATGTTTCACGTGACTGTGCAGTTGACTGACCGTATAATCGAAATATAGAGTGGAACCGAATTTTCGTTGTAGTTTGATCTCACAATCCGTTTCGGTAAACGAAATTTGACCGGAAGGCAACAGGGTGAAACTGTAAACACAGTATTGTGAAGCAACAAACGCCGTATTGACATGTTTCCAAAACACATGGCATGTGTTTGAATATAGGTGATGGGGTGGCGGCAGTATAGCTTTGGTTATTCTCACAGAAAATTCGGCAGCGTGCAAATAAATATTAAGTGCAAACTTTTACTACTTCATAGTTTTTCGTAAGAACTACAAATCTCAGCTAGCAGCTGTTCATTTTGAATCTTGGCACGATGTCAATGAGTCTACATGCAATTGAAACGACGTACACGTACACTGAGCCTCCCTTTCGGAACTTCACCTTCATTTGCCTGCTTGTTTTTCGTTTTGGTTCGGTCTTTATTGAGTCAGAGTTTCAGTTCTTTTCTAACATCAAATCCTCTGGTTCTTATGTTTCAGTTTCGCTGTATTGGTGTTCCTAGCCATCAACACCGTTGTGCCCATCGCCGTTTCGTTCTTTCATCGTCTCTGGGCTATAAAGGGCGTGAAAGTCTCTCGTCTGAGTATACTATGGTTTCTGGTAATCGGTATGTTGCCCCAAGTAGTGGTTATGGTAAGTCCAATTGATATTTCCGAAAAATAGGTCTAGAAGAAAAGAGATTTTTCAAAGGGATTAGAGCTTGCAGTAACCATTTCCAGGATTGCTCACGAACATTGAGCCAAACGAGAGAGGGGGAAAACCCCAATCTGTCCAATAAAATAATCGGAGCAAGTTCAATAACATATAAAATACGTTTCTGTTGAATCAGCTATATTTCCGTACAGCACTCATATAAAACTGATTATATACTGCAAACAGAGCTTTGAAGTTGAAATTCCAGAGAAATGAAAATATAGCTCGATTTGTCTCAGCGTTGTCTGTCATTTCAAGACTTTAGCTTTAGGGTTCGTTCCTATCACCGCAAGCCTATACGTTTTGTTCTGCCACGGTGCTTGTACTCTCGTTAGACTCCGGTCGACTTCCGTACAATATAGCACGTATTGCGTGCAAACTACAACAATTTTCTGGATATTCCAGATACGTTTGATGTGCATGGAGGACTGGAAAGATTTTTCACCAGAAATCCTCGACCACAACAATACAACTGAGGAAGTCAAACGTTTTGCGTACAACACTACCACATGGAGCGGGCTCTATGTGATGGGTAGGTTTCGAACTCTTTCGCTCATAATTAGCTTACGTAGGAAACTGTCACGGTGTTGTAGTTTGAACCCGTGAACATCGATCGAGAAGTAACGAGGTCAAACTTCAAACACATCCGGACACGGCAACACAAACCGTATCAGCTTGCTTCTAATTATGCCTATCCCTCCTGTAACTTTTCTCGAACAATTCTCTTTCGAATTTATCGCTACTTTTGTAGCGGTATCGACGAGAAAGTGTGCAGGTCAGAGAGACGGGGACGATCTGAGATTGTCTGCGGTCCCGTAGATCCTCTTGCTCTTCCCCGTTTCTACTTTGCTATTCGGAGAAAGTTTCCTCAAAAGTCTGAGTTATCAATGAAACTCAAATGCGTGATGTGAAAATCCGTGACTCATTTTTTCAATGATTTTCCTCACCAACTAAACAGCATTGAGCTGTTGCACACTTCTTCCTCTCGCCAATGAGTGTCAAACGTGACAGTGTGAGAAGTTTCCAGCCGAGCGGCGATCATAGAGGCAGTTCTATACAGTCAATGCTGCCCAATCCTGCAGTGTTTGTATTTTCATCTCATTTCTTTTCAGTTAAACCCCGCGATTCACGGTATATTTCGAGATTAAATCAAATTTATGATTTGGTTCCCTAAACCACGCGTCTATTTTTTAACATTATGGATATGCTTATGACCGTCAGTCCTACTGTACCTCCTATATTTTGTCCTTCCTATTTCAGTTGTCACAGTGGGCAGTCCCCTGATTGTATACATTATCGCAGTCTACGTGATTTGGGAAGCCGAACAAGTGATGCCTACAATGAATATCAGTGAAGCCAACAAACAGATGCACAAGACACTTTTGCAGGTATAGTCTTCATTTCCCCAACAAAGACTGCCAACGGTCGTTCATGATTTGCCCGCTAAGAAGGCTCAGTAGATAAGTTGGCCGCGCGCATCGCTGTGTATTGATAATAACCACAGCTCAGTTGTAGTTTGTAGTTTGAAAGTTGTACACGCCCTGTTCACCAAACTTCGTTCCAAACGCCACGGGTTCAAACTACAATCACAAGATTGTCCAACATACACCGTACAGAATTGCTCTGGAGAGAGCTGGAAAGACATAGTGCAGTAAATAGAGTAATAGTGTGAAAGATGAGGTAATCATGTTGTGCTGCATTGCACTTTCTCATTAACTTTTCGAAATCGACAGATGATAGTTTTGCCATTCGATGCTCATCTATTTAAAATAAAGCTGAGGATTTCACTCTGTCAAAAACGGAAGCAGGAAAAAAATCAAGACACACTGTTGGTACAGTTTCGACATGGGACTGAACGGTTTCTCAGACAACTCTTCGTCAACCCGCGAGCCATACTTGTAGCGGCCTCTGCGACAGAGTATTGAGGTCAGAGAGATGCAGACTGTCTCAGATGGTCCTTATTGACCTGGCGGCGTAGCAAACCCCACAAAAGTTCATGAGATCACCTCATGAGCTATTAGCACGAGCTGCTCATGAGATTCTATTGATTGGTATGCTACAGTTCACGAGTAGCTCATAAGGTATCTCATGAGAAACTCATGTGAACTTCTCATGAGGTTGGACGGTTTGCTACGCCGCCAGAGTGCACCCTTGTTACAGTTCGCAGAAAAGAGGCGGGGATGATTTCAAGATATGAAAACTGTTTTGTTCCAGTCCTTCTTCGTCCAAGCCTCAATTCCGTCCATCATCGCACTTGTCGTACTTGTTTGGTTTTTTTCGCACAAACAAGTGAGCTGCACTGTATTGATTACTATTACAAACAAACACAAACTCTCACAAAATAGCTCACTTATAGTTAGAAGTACTATGTTATCAGTAAATATAGATGGTGTCGTGAAGGAAAGCCGTTGTTTTTTCTAGAAGACGTTTTTCCTCTCCATCTCAGCATCCTTTGAACGCCATCCACTCCTGTTGATTCGAGAGAAACATAAAGCTTGTACTGTATGTAGAAAGATAAAGAGGGAGATAAGGCCTAGAGAAAATCAATTCCCCTCTTTTCAGTTTTCCCAAATTCCGAAGTGTTTCGAATGCCTCTTGTTCGGTGTTGGGCCTCTGGTCCTTGGCTGCCAGGTCTTGCTTACTGTCAGAACGATCGGTCGTTACCAACCTGTGTTCGGTTATCCTTTTTGTGTCCTGGTCGCTCTCATTGCAGTTATTGTCTTCATTTTACTTGCTATAATTTGATTGGATGACGCTCGTATCGTGTCGTTTTGTTTCATGTATAATATGCGAAAATAAATGCGACGGTACTGTAGGTAGATCGTTTTTCGAAAGCTCCGTGGACTCCCACGGGAAGATCAAAATGAGGGAAAACTCAGTAGTCAGGGTCAACTTTTAATGATTATGCCCTCTTCATTGCGTTTTTTGCTCTATTGCGGAAATAAATGCGACGGTACTGTAGGTAGATCGTTTTTCAAAGGCTCCGTGGACCTCCACGGAAAGATCTAAATGAAGGAAAATACAGTAGTCAGGGTCCACTTTTAATGATTATACCCTATTCATTGTGTTTTTTGCTCTATTGCGCAAATAAATGCGACGGTACTGTAGGTAGATCGTTTTTCAAAGGCTCCGTGGACCCCCACGGAAAGATCTAAATGAAGGAAAATACAGTAGACAGGGTCCACTTTTAATGATTATACCCTATTCATTGTGTTTTTTGCTCTATTGCGAAAATAAATGCGACGGTACTGTAGGTAGATCGTTTTCAAAGGCTTCGTGGACTCCCACATAGAGATCAAAATGGAGGAAAATTCAGTAGTAAGGGTCAACTTCTAATGATTATGCCTTCTTCTTTGCGTTTTTTTGCTCTCTTGCGAAAGTAAATGCGACGGTACTGTAGGTAGATCGTTTTCAAAGGCTTCGTGAACTCCCACAGAGAGATCAAAAAGGAGGAAAATGCAGTAGTCAGGGTCAACTTTTGATGATGATGCCCTCTTCATTGCGTTTTTGCTCTATTGCGGAAATAAATGCGACGATACTGTAGGTAGATCGTTTTCAAAGGCTTCGTGGACTCCCACGGAGAGATCAGAATGAAGGAAAATTCAGTAGTAAGGGTCAACTTCTAATGATTATGCCCTCTTCATTGCGTTTTTTGCTCTCTAGCAAAAATAAATGCGACGGTACTGTAGGTAGATCGTTTTTTAAGGGCTCCGTGAACTCCCACGGAGAGATCAAAAAGGAGGAAAATGCAATAGTCAAGTTCAACTTTTAATGATTATGCCCCCTGTTCATTGCGTTTTTTGCTCTCTTGCGAAAATAAATGTGACGGTACTGTAGGTAGATCGTTTTTCAAAGGCCTCGTGGACTTTCACGGAGAGATCTAAATGAAGGAAAATTTAGTAGTCAGGGTCAACTTTTAATGATTATGCCCCCTGTTCATTGCGTTTTTTGCTCTCTTGCGAAAATAAATGCGACGGTACTGTAGGTAGATTGTTTTTCAAAGGCTTCGTGGACTCCCACGGAGAGATCTAAATGAAGGAAAATTTAGTAGTCAGGGTCAACTTTTAATGATTATGCCCCCTGTTCATTGCGTTTTTTGCTCTCTTGCGAAAATAAATGCGACGGTACTGTAGGTAGATCGTTTTTCAAAGGCTTCGTGGACTACCATGGAAAGATTAAAATGAAGGAAAATTCAGTAGTCAGGGTCAACTTTTAATGATTATGCCCCCTGTTCATTGCGTTTTTTGCTCTCTTGCGAAAATAAATGCGACGGTATTGTAGGTAGATCGTTTTTCAAAGGCTTTGTGGACTCCCATGGAGAGATCAAAATAAAGGAAAATTCAGTAGTCAGGGTCAACTTTTAATGATTATGCCCTCTTCATTGTGTTTTTTGCTCTCTAGCGAAAATAAATGCGACGGTTCTGTAAATAGATAGTTTTTCAAAGGCTTCGTGGACTCCCACAGAGAGATCAAAATGAAGAAAAATTCAGTAGTAAGGGTCAACTTCTAATGATTATGCCCTCTTCATTGCGTTTTTTGCTCTCTTGCGAAAATAAATGAGACGGTACTGTAGGTAGATCGTTTTTCGAAGGCTCCGTGGACTCCCACGGAGAGATCAAAATGGAGGAAAATGCAGTAGTCAGGGTCAACTTTTGATGATGATGCCCCCTGTTCATTGCGTTTTTTGCTCTCTTGCGAAAATAAATGCGACGGTACTGTAGGTAGATCGTTTTTCAAAGGCTTTGTGGACTCCCATGGAGAGATCAAAATAAAGGAAAATTCTGTAGTCAGGGTCAACTTTTAATGATTATGCCCTCTTCATTGTGTTTTTTGCTCTCTAGCGAAAATAAATGCGACGGTTCTGTAAACAGATAGTTTTTCAAAGGCTTCGTGGACTCCCATGAAGAGATCAAAATGAAGGAAACTTCAGTAGTCAGGGCCAACTTTTAATGTTTATGCCTCCTGTTCATTGCGTTTTTTTGTTCTCTTGCGAAAATAAATGCGACGGTACTGTAGGTAGATCGTTTTTCAAAGGCTTCGTGGACTCCCATGGAGAGATCAAAATGAAAAAAATTTCAGTAGTAAGGGTCAACTTCTAATGATTATGCCCTCTTCATTGCGTTTTTTGCTCTCTTGCGAAAATAAATAAGACGGTACTGTAGTTAGATCGTTTTTCGAAGGCTCCGTGGACTCCCACGGAGAGATCAAAATGGAGGCAAATGCAGTAGTCAGGGTCAACTTTTGATGATGATGCCCCCTGTTCATTGCGTTTTTTGCTCTCTTGCGAAAATAAATGCGACGGTACTGTAGGTAGATCGTTTTTCAAAGGCTTTGTGGACTCCCATGGAGAGATCAAAATAAAGGAAAATTCAGTAGTCAGGGTCAACTTTTAATGATTATGCCCTCTTCATTGTGTTTTTTGCTCTCTAGCGAAAATAAATGCGACGGTTCTGTAAATAGATGGTTTTTCAAAGGCTTCGTGGACTCCCATGATGAGATCGAAATGAAGGAAAATTCAGTAGTCAGGGTCAACTTTTAATGATTATGCCCCCTGTTCATTGCGTTTTTTGCTCTCTTGCGAAAATAAATGCGACGGTATTGTAGGTAGATCGTTTTTCAAAGGCTTTGTGGACTCCCATGGAGAGATCAAAATAAAGGAAAATTCAGTAGTCAGGGTCAACTTTTAATGATTATGCCCTCTTCATTGTGTTTTTTGCTCTCTAGCGAAAATAAATGCGACGGTTCTGTAAATAGATAGTTTTTCAAAGGCTTCGTGGACTCCCACAGAGAGATCAAAATGAAGAAAAATTCAGTAGTAAGGGTCAACTTCTAATGATTATGCCCTCTTCATTGCGTTTTTTGCTCTCTTGCGAAAATAAATGAGACGGTACTGTAGGTAGATCGTTTTTCGAAGGCTCCGTGGACTCCCACGGAGAGATCAAAATGGAGGAAAATGCAGTAGTCAGGGTCAACTTTTGATGATGATGCCCCCTGTTCATTGCGTTTTTTGCTCTCTTGCGAAAATAAATGCGACGGTACTGTAGGTAGATCGTTTTTCAAAGGCTTTGTGGACTCCCATGGAGAGATCAAAATAAAGGAAAATTCTGTAGTCAGGGTCAACTTTTAATGATTATGCCCTCTTCATTGTGTTTTTTGCTCTCTAGCGAAAATAAATGCGACGGTTCTGTAAACAGATAGTTTTTCAAAGGCTTCGTGGACTCCCATGAAGAGATCAAAATGAAGGAAACTTCAGTAGTCAGGGCCAACTTTTAATGTTTATGCCTCCTGTTCATTGCGTTTTTTTGTTCTCTTGCGAAAATAAATGCGACGGTACTGTAGGTAGATCGTTTTTCAAAGGCTTCGTGGACTCCCATGGAGAGATCAAAATGAAAAAAATTTCAGTAGTAAGGGTCAACTTCTAATGATTATGCCCTCTTCATTGCGTTTTTTGCTCTCTTGCGAAAATAAATAAGACGGTACTGTAGTTAGATCGTTTTTCGAAGGCTCCGTGGACTCCCACGGAGAGATCAAAATGGAGGAAAATGCAGTAGTCAGGGTCAACTTTTGATGATGATGCCCCCTGTTCATTGCGTTTTTTGCTCTCTTGCGAAAATAAATGCGACGGTACTGTAGGTAGATCGTTTTTCAAAGGCTTTGTGGACTCCCATGGAGAGATCAAAATAAAGGAAAATTCAGTAGTCAGGGTCAACTTTTAATGATTATGCCCTCTTCATTGTGTTTTTTGCTCTCTAGCGAAAATAAATGCGACGGTTCTGTAAATAGATGGTTTTTCAAAGGCTTCGTGGACTCCCATGATGAGATCGAAATGAAGGAAACTTCAGTAGTCAGGGCCAACTTTTAATGTTTATGCCTCCTGTTCATTGCGTTTTTTGTTCTCTTGCGAAAATAAATGCGACGGTACTGTAGGTAGATCGTTTTTCAAAGGCTTCGTGGACTCCCATGGAGAGATCAAAGTAAAGGAAAATTCAGTAGGTTTGGTCGCTATGGTTAGCAACTAAAATCAAGATTTTTGGAGTAAAATTTTTTTATTGATGTAGATGAGTCATTGCATTGGCATTGATGAACCCTTTACGGAAAGTTTCTTTAACTCTGTTTGGTCCGAAACCACAAGCAAAGACATGAAATGTTAATTGGCTGATTTCTTTTTGATTTGTTATCTACAAACATTTGGTTGGATGAATGATTGTTGTTGGTCAAAGAAGCTGTAACTGGCTTGGAGTTGGTTGGTTGGCCCTCGAGCGGGGGCGGTTGGGCAAAGGGCAGTCGCGCTATGGTCGTTGCCAGCGGAAAGGTGGAAGGGTACTGTATATCTCACTTTCCGCTGGTATGTGCTCTTATAGCGCAATGGTTAGCGCTCATCTACAAATATTCTGCTTGCAGGTTCGATTCCGGCCAGACACAGAAACTTATAAATTTTGAGAGCTACTATACCAGGAGTTATTGCATTGGCATTGATAAACCCTTTACGAAATTTTATCAAGTGCATCTATTCGTTAATTTTGTTCGGTCAGAAACCACACGCAAAGACATGGAAAGTTTATTGGCTGATTTTTTTGATTCGTTATATACAAACAATAGTTGTGATCAATGATTGTTGGTGTTGAAGAAGCTGTCACTGGCTTGGAAGAGAGTTGGTTGGCCCTGAAAAATATACGTATTGATTGGAGATGGTGAAAAATCTTACTATCCTTCCGTGTTAACTCATGCTCTTTATTTGCTAACAAGAGAAATTCAAACTGTGCAAAAACCTAAAATGAATTTGTTAGGGTTATATCTTCAAAATGAGTGCGGTGTTTTCCCTCTTTCTTACTCTCGCTCTCTCTCTCTCTCGCTCTCTCTCTCTCTCTTTCTCTCTCTCTCTCTCTCTCTCTCTCTCTCTCTCTCTCTCTCTCTCTCTCTCTCAACGGGACTCACCGTGACCGATCAGGAGGACTGCCAGAATCATGATCACTCTCAAGAAGTGACTTTTTTGCCCATTATAACCAGTAGACGATGATAGAACGGAATGGCAGTCGTCATAACGTTGTTGGTCGCTAGAAACACCAGAATAGCGAAACTGAAACATTAATATTTCGTTATTTAAATTATAGAGAGATGAATAAGAAAATCCAAAACAACCCGAGCTAAAACCAGAAACGGTTAGTCAAGTGGCGAGAATGTGTGGAGGAGACTATACTATAAATTGAAGGAAATATGAAACAAAGTGTTATGCGTAATGAATTAGTTTAATAAGAAAAAGTTACTCTTAACTATTAACTTTGTAAAATTTTCTGTCTCTTATGAGAAAAAGCTGGAATTATTGTACTGCATCGTTGTGCCTCTGAATATCAACAATTTACCTCGGACACAATATAACCAATAGAACCAGCTGAAGGAGAGCAGAAACAGATTGGTAGTGGAGTATGACATCGAATTCGGGATAAAATAGAGAATAGCAGAATATTCTCAGTTGAGTTCAGTACGTCAGTGGTATTGTGCTGATCCATAACAGATTCATGCCGTTGAAAACCAGTATATATGACCGGAATACAGAGAAATATGATTCATGTTGTTGAAAACGACCATGGATGTAGTGAAATATATCATCTGTAAGAAGTATAGTTATTCATGGGTCACAAAATAACAGTTTTTACATTTATTTTACTGCCAATTGTTAATTTCGCGCGGTTTATTTCAGGCCTCAAGGAAATTGCATAACTATTGATTAACATACTACGTGCTTTGTTCCGATTCTGTCAAATGTACTACATCACACGTGTAAATGTAAGTTGATGAAGTAAACTCAGAAGTTAGCATCTCAGTCGAACGGTCTTTCACGATTTCCAATAGTTCGCAGAAAATAGTTTCCTCCATCATCTTAAAAACGCGCCTGACAATTCGAAATTCCGTGAACGCAATGCATGGATTAATCTTATTTAGATCTCAACTAGGGAATCTACCGTGTTTTCAAGTCAGGATAACTCGACCACTAATCTAGTTTTAGACATACCTCGGACATAATAGAACCAATAGAACCAGCTGAAGGAGAGCAGAAACAGTTTGGTAGTCGAGTAAGACATCGGATTCGGGATGAGTTAGAGAATAGCAGAATATTCTCAGTTACGTCCAGAACATCAGTGGTATCGTACTGTTTCATAACACAGTTATATCATTGGAAACCAGTATATATGACCGGAATGTAGAAGGACATGATTCATGACGTTAACAACGATCATGAATGTAGTGGAATGTATCACCTGAAAAAAAGTTGGAAAGTTATACCTGGGTCACAAAACAACAGTTCTCATAACTGAGTTCTTAACTTGAACGAAATTTTCACATAAGTAACCAAATGATCTAATAATGATTAAGACTATCTGTGAAGTTAATTATTGAATAAGTTGAAAGTTACATCGTTTTGGCCTCCGCATCTCTACCAGAGTACGAAAATAGGCTTGAAGTCAGTAAAGTTCTAGAGGATGAAACGTTGTCTTATTTGAAATCATTTAACAGTAAATTGAACTAATAAAACTTAATTACCTTGTCCAGTAATTGAAAAAAGGGTCGAAAACTGATCGGGAACCATACTGGTGTCTCTTTTCGATACGATCAACCGAAGCATTTCACCATCATCATCCGCACTTCACATATTTCCTGGAAAAGTCAGTACCATTCAAGCGTAGTGGGAAGTGTGATATTCTCTATCAAACGGTTGGTTCTCTTGAAGAAATCAATAACACGAATATGGGTAAAACTTTCTCTTTTTAGTCCAAAACGTATAATGTGTACTATTGCTACACAACTGCTCGAACTATTGTTCACAAACAGAGCAGAATACAATTGAGAGATAGAATGTGTTAACAAAAACAGCCAAAATATTTTTTCCATGAAAACGCGCGGAGCGCGAAGCGCTCTGCGTGAGTTGTCTTTGGTTTGGCCATTGCGGACTCGTTTTTTCCTTTTGATTACCAAAAATCTTCAAACATATTTTTTTTTGAAAACTAAAAGGAGAGAAAGTTAGAGAATCACAAATTGAACATTGTGTGAAAATTTCAGCCAAATCGGATTATTTTCGCCTGAGTTATGGTTTCGTGTCGTTGTTGAAAAGTTCCGCCGTTCGTCCCTCGTCCCTCCTCCCTCACGGAATTCTGTCCGCATCGTAGTGGAAAAACTACTGAACCAATTTGGCTGAAATTTGAAACATCTATTCTATGGCAAAAGTTAGCTCGTCGCGCCAAGTATGAAATGTATATGTAATCTCTGGCGCCGGGCGCGGGCGCCAATAGGCGCCAAAAATGACTATTGGAAAAACTATCGAACCGATTTAGCTGAAATTTGAAACATGAGTTCCAATGCGAAATTTAGCATGTCGCGCCAAATATGAGATGTATAGCTCCTCATTGGCGCCGGGCGCGGGCGCCAATAGGCGCCAAAACCACTATTGGAAAAACTACCGAACCGATTTAGCTGAAATTTGGAACATGAGTTATAATGCAAAAGTTAGCCCGTCGCGCCAAATATGAGATGAATACATCATCATTGGCGCCCGGCGCTGGCGCCAATAGGCGCCAAAAACGGCAAAACACTATTTATCATCAACTAAAATGTTGAACACTAATAGAAATTGAATAATTTGGTGAAAAGTGTGAAAGTCTTCTTCCAAAACTGAAATTTTTCTTCTGGCGCTCGAACCAGGCGCCAGATGGCGCCAAAAGCCAAACTCACAACAGCGTCAATGGAATCGTCTGAAATTCGGTACACTGAATAACTATCACATGGCAAGTAAGATGCTCAATCTGAAAATCAAAAAAAATCTGTTGGCATTGTGCGCTGGCGCCAATTGCGCCAAAGTTGGAAAAATATCAGTTATCGTCTATCAAACTGTTTCAAGTTAACAGATATTGAATATTCCAATGTGAAATATAGATCCACAAATTCAAAACCGAATTTTATCTTCTGGCTCGGAACAGACGCCAAATGGCGCCAAAACAAAAACACACGAACTGACAATTGAATAGTTTGAATATTGCTCCATTCAGTAATTGACACATGTAGTGTGTACTGGTAGCTCAAAAACCTAGAAAATTTAGTTTCGTTCTGGCGCCAGACATGTGTGCCAATTGGCGCTGGAAGGAAAAACAAGATAGTTTCAACATGAAGGTTTTTCATGTGGTATCGGAAATAATGGCTATATTGTAAGTGATTTGGTGTCTCTAATTGTAGATTGCTCAATGGCGCCAATCCCGTTCGCTTATCGCAGCTAAAAGCGGTGTACATGTCAATCGGAACGTTTAGCGTTTTCGTTCAGTTGTTGATAGATACAGAGCCAGTAACTTAGCGTTAAAATAGCGTTATATTACAACATCAGCAATTTTATGGTCTGCATTCGGCTTCGTGCACACAAAGCTGAGATTTCCATAATAATATAATAAGTAATAATATAATGAGTTTTAAAGAAAATTGAATCAGTTCACAATAATTTCACCAGAAAATTGTTCTTCCGGCTTGGTGGCTACAAATATTGCACTATTCCTGGCTCTTCATTTAGGAACAGGAAATTAACATTGATATCATTGGAATCTAGAAGAAATACAACTGATTTAGTTATGATACACAAAATAATAACTGGACAATGTGGTCTAAATGCGATTGACTTTTTCACGTTCAATCGTTCACGTACTCGAGGTACAAAGGAGAAGATTAGCTTTCCAATACCAAAAACTAGTCATCGTGCACAGTTCTTCACTGTTCGTGCCGGTTCAAAATACTTGAAACACAGCAAGAACAAAAATATTCCGAGTTCTCTTGCGGCGGCCAAGAAATATTTTTCGGAAAAGCACTTGTAACTGACCTTACCATGTTTATTAGTCAAAACCCCATTGAAATGTCGATCGTTGTACTGTAGTCATATATAAGCTCATTCAATGTTCACCTTACTGTTCACCATGTTTCGATTCGTGTTTTCATATTGCTCAAATTCATTTGGTTTTTATTCATTTTTCGTTCTCTCCATGTATCTCACATGCTTGCATGTAAATAAATAAATCAATCAATCAATGAGTTCACAAGATCCAATCTGTGAATAGGCAACATAATGAAGTTGTAGGAGTACAACTAGCAAAAAAAGAACAATTAGTAAAAAGTGGGGGAACCAACAAATGTGTGAGTTGTGTTTGGTTCGACCTCAATATCAGCAAAAAGTGAACGATACGAACTGCTGTGATACTGTAGCAGAAGTATTCTGCAAAAATAGAACAATACAAATGTTGCACAATGGTTCACAACGCACGCATGTCGTCAAAGCACACATGAAATACCATTCGGCAATTTCTGAAATATCATGCGGGCTCCGTGAACCATTGTTCAACATTTGTATTGTTCTATTTTTGCAGAATACTTCTGCTACAGTATCACAGCAATTCGTATCGTTCACTTTTTGCTGATATCGAGGTCAAACCAAACACAACTCACACATTTGTTGGTTCCCCCACTTTTTACTAATACACGCTCGCTTTGCTACGTTGAACAGGTTTGTAGTTTGATCGCAAAGTGCATTACAGCTAAGATTCGGTGAACAATTGCGAACCTTATATTATCGATGAACATCTTGTTCATTAGGAACAATTGAAATTTATGTTAAAGAAATATGTAGAAAGCTAACCTGATGGGGAGAACATGAATATTGTAGAGGCAAGTATGTAGTACTTTCCAGAGATGTATGATCCGGTAATGGGAATTATATAGGAACGAAGGTTACACCAAGATGCCACGCCTACAAGTTAATTGGATTTTCAGTTTTGAGTAGCACACCTGGGTGAGAATATTGGAGAGGCGATAGGTAATTGGGGATTAACCTTAAAACTCAATTATGTTCCAGAGGTGAGAATGTAAACCAAATTATGGTGTTCGGCGTATCAGAAAATAGAAAAAAATTTCGACTTCAGGTAAGTGATCAAACTACAAATACAAAAGAACATACAAAAAATCTGCTTCTGAGAACAATCTCCATGGTCACGTAAAACATGTAGAGACATTAGAGAATGTTCACGTTTCAATTTTGATGTTACACGTGTCACGTAACCACAGACTCAACTCAAATCCTCAGAAATCGCTCGAATCAAATCTCGCATCCAACATTTTTCATGTGGGTTTTTTTTTTGGAAAAACCCCGAAACACTTTTTCCTCCGATGTTTTCGTTAACAGTCTGATTTGCTGTTTCACGCTTTCGACAAAATGCTAGTTTGGGAAATCTAGCGCATGTTTAAGAACAGCATGATATCGAATACACTCTACGGTTATTCGATCTGTGAAAAGTATAACTGAAATGCGTGACATTTGTTTCACCAGAACGTGAAGAACCTGAACACTTTCTATGTCTATCAACTTCCGAATCGTAAACTTTGAAGATAGAGATCCACACTTCAAGGCTATGTTGGAACGGACAGCTCGCACCCCCACTGCAGAGCAATGTGCTCAAATTTGCTATCAGGTAAAATACTAGAAAGCTCAAAAGGACCAGATAATTTCTAACACCACAATTACTGGAATACATACACATGCACAGGAGTTTTGTTCGTTCTACGTGTGTTATCACATGCAAATACAAATGATGATTATCAGCATGTTTTCGAATATGCCAGAAGATGGAAATGTGAAACGAAAGTGAACCGTTTTCTTATATGTGCAAAATGCGCATTAGTCGTGCTGGTGATTAGCGTTCGATGTTGACTATTGATGATTATTCGACCACTGTCTTCACGGGATGGCTGGTCGTCCTTAGAAGCATGGGCCCAAGCCGTGTTTTAGTTTGAGCACATTCCTGAAGTGGTCAATGTATACTAAGAGTCAATTGATAGTTACGTAAGTTTAGAACCCTTATGCATATTGTCATTACACTTTTCTGAATTACTAGAAGTAAATTGAACAGTCACGTGAGGTTATCATTCTAACGAGGAATCGCGCGCTTTGTCATTACACTTTTCTGAATTCTGCTGTGTTTAACATGTTTCAAGTGACTGTGCAACTAAAACGGATATTTGTATTTCAAGTTCTGATACGCGAAACATAATAATTTGAATTCTATCTTTACTTCATGGGCATAATTGAGTAGATTTATCTGTTGAATCCAATCCGATTTCCCACCCAATTACCTATTGATCCCATTGCCGCTCCAATATTCTCACCCAGGTGTGTTACTCAAAACCGAAACCCCAATTAACTTATGGGCGTGGCGTGTAACCTTTGACTCTATTCCATTCTTATTACCGAATAAAACATCTATGGAAAGTACCACGTACTTACTTCTACAATATTTATGTTCAAACTAGCAGGTTAGTTACCTTCAATTTATTCAAAATCTCAATTGTTTTCAAAAACACGTTGTTTTATGTAGAACATAAAGTAAGCAATCATTGACCGAATCTCGGTTGTGATCAGCGTATCTCGATCAAACTACAAACCTGTTATATCATAGCGAAGCGACCGTGTATTTCGTAGGACCCATATTTCTCCTGTGTTCAGTTAACACAATCGGACTCAAGTACATCCTGCTGTGTTTGTAGTTTGCTCCTGCTTATTTTGTTCGAAGATGGAATTATGTATCGAGTGCAGACTACAACTGTCAATTCATGTCAATCCCCATTCCAACTGATTTCAGGAACGAAATGGTGACAACGGTCTCTGAATTGATTCCTTGCTTCTCGGAACGGTTGAATGAGAAGATTTAAGACAACTTCTCACGGTCAAAGTCAGATAACATATTGGAGAAGAAACGGATACCGTTCACGAAGAGTGCTACTGTACATTGATACATCTGAGCGAGACACCAGTTTTCGTCCAGACACCTCTTTATTCTGGTTCGATTGGCCTACCTCACCATCATATCTACCGTAAAACCTCAACAACACTTCACAAGGAGATCGCAGAGGTTTTCAACGAAGAATATTCTCTGAGAATGCTCCAATGCCAGAAAAGGACCAAGTTCGATGGAGTAGTACAACTCAGGTAACGTTTGGCTCGTTCATGTTCTATGAAATGTAACCTATGATGCTAAAATGAAATTGAGTCGTTTAATCATACAGTAAAACTTTGGTATAGTTGACGTTCTTTTATTTTGACCTGATTCTAGCGAAGCAAAGTAAACTAATAGTAGCGAGATATGAAAAAACGGACAGTTGTGAGTACTGTGACTCATACATAACTATAGTATTTTTCAGATTATATATTTCACTACATCCGTGGTCGTCCAATGGTGTACTTGTGGTTATGACATGTGAATACCACTGATGTTCTGGACGTAATTTAGAGTATTCTGCTATTCTCTATTGTATCCCAAATTCGATGACATACTCGACTACCAAACTGTTTCTGCTCTCTTTCAGCTGGTTCTATTGGTTCTATTATGTCCGAGGTATGTTTAAAACTGGAATAATGGTTGAGTTATCCCGACTTTAAAACACGGTAGAATCCCTAGTTGAGATTGAAATAAGATGAAACTATGCATTGGGCTCACGGAATTTCAAATTAGCAAGCGCGTTGGTTAGATGATGGAGAAAACTATTTTCCGCGAACTAGTGAAAATAGTGAAAAACCGGTTCTATTATATCCGAGATAAAATGTTGATACAGATTCCTCCATACATTCTCGCTAGACTTGATTAACCAATTCATTTCCATATACTTTGAATAACGAAATATATTCCTATGTTCCAGTTTCGCTATTCTGATGAGCCTGGCGACCAACAACGTTATGACGACTGCCATTCCGTTCTATCATCGTCTACTGGTTATATTGGACAAAAAAGTCACTTTTCGAGAGTGATCATGTTTCTGGGAGTCCCGTTGACAGTTCAGAAGCAGGCGTCTAGAGAAATCTAATGGAGAAGAGGCTTGAGATTGGAGTTCACATTCCGAGATTTTCTCACAAAAACCCAACCAAATAGAGATAGAGAGAGAGAGAAAGAGAGAGAGAGAAAGAAAGAGAGAGAGAGAGAGAGAGAGAGAGAGAGAGAGAGAGAGAGAGATAAGAGAAGGAAATATGGTGGAACACATGTTGTAAATTAAGTAATGTATAAATCAATGTGTAGTTTGTTTCGCCTATAAGTCCCTACAAAACTACACTGGCTAACGGTTAAGGCTCATCAGGGGATTCCGTTAGCCATAAATAGGAGTTTATGTGATGAACAACAATTTATTTTGTATGAGAGAGAGAGAAAGAGAGAGAGAGAGAGAGAGAGAGAGAGAGAGAGAGAGAGAGAGAGAGAGAGAGAGAGAGAGAGAGAGAGAGAGAGAGAGAGAGAGAGAGTAAACCGCACTCATTTTGAAGATATAACCTAGCAAATTCATTCTAGGTTCTTGCACAGTTTGCATTTATTTTGTTATTAAACTTTGAGAAAGAGATAACACGAGTGGATAATAAGATTCTTCACCATTTACAATCAATACCTATGTTTTTCAGGGCCAACCATCCAACTCAAACCAGTGACAGCCTCATTGAACAACACTCCTTGATCATGACAATTGTTTGTATATAACGAATCAAAAAGAAATCAGCCAATAAACTTTCCATGTCTTTGCTTGTGGTTTCTGACCAAACAAATTTAACAAACAGATGAGCTTGAAATTTTTTTTTCGAAAAAGAGTATAGCGATTCCTATGTTATACCTCCTTTGACAATAATGTCTAAGTAGCTTAGCGGGTAGTGCGCCTGCCTCTCGCCTAACCGCGCCCGGCTCGATCCCGCTCGGCGCTCACGCAATGTTGAATATTTCGGTATGTGTTGCCCAAACCTGTTGAATCGACAAACTCAATGTGTAGTTCATGTTCCACGACGTGATGGAACTTGACTCGATTAGAAAAGCTGAAAGTAGTATTTTTCATTCTCATTGAGACTCCTACAGTGAGATTACAGTGCGTTGGGATGAACTACATTTTATCGAGAAGTAAAGTTGTTCGCACATGATTCTGCTTCTCAATCACAAGGACTGCTCCAAAACTTCTCCTGCAAAGTCGATATTTAGATGAGAAACCTGACATTGAAAACTTCGAATGTGTACTGTAGGAGTCTCAGTAGGAATCTTTCTCCTGTGAGAAACTGACAAACTTGCTCACGACTAGGTACAAATGTGATAAAATTACCGTCAACGTAACCAAAATTAAATGAATGAAACTTTGAAGGAGGGCAGAATGGAAAGCTAGTTTAGGTACCCCGGGGTACCTAAACGTAACGTTGCGCGAGCAAAAACAGGATAAAACATGCGAACCGTATGCAAAGTAGGTTCGTTAGTGTGAATGAAAATTTGTGTATATCGGTCTCTCTGGAGCGGCTCTTCAATATGAACTTTCCTTTCTGCCCCCCTCCCCCCTCCCTCTAACGCAGATGGCGCACCCGGCTATTTGAGCTCATAAACTACGATCACTCACAATCAGCACACTGGTAAGCACAGAGATCAAACTACACCAAATATTGAAAACTTCGAATGTGTTCTGTAAAAGTCTCAGTAGGAATGGTGTCGACTCTATCACCTGTGAGAAACTGATAAACTCGCTCACGACTAGGCACAAATGTTATGATATTACCGTAAACGTAACCAAAGTTTGACGAATAAACTAAAGTTTGATGAATAAACTGCTTACTCAAATGGCTTACCCGGCTATTTGAGCTAAAACCACAGAATAGACCACTCACCATCAGCATACAGACATCGCTAACCATGGTTTGCACAGAGATCAAACTACAAAGACCGGGTTGTTTCTACGAAAGCTCTGGACCTGGGCACGTCCCCTTTTCGTTTCGGCGCACCAGGAAATCGATAGTTGACCATTCGTGTTCCTCCATCTCTCAGGGTACATTCAACTTTCACCATTCAAGTTACGTCAATTTGGACTAACTCTCTCGTGCTTTATGTTATTCAGCCTCTCTCTCTCTTTCTTGCTTTCTTTATTTCTTTTTCTCTATCTATCTCTATACTTTATTCGTCTCTCTATTTCTCCTGTGCTTATCTTGTACTCTTTCTCTGTATGATATTATATAATAATATAAATGGGACAGAACAAAATATAGTAGAAGTGATGCAACTGAATTGTTGCAAGATTCTATGAAAAAAAAACGAATTGTAGGTTAAATTTCCAATTTACCCACAAGTGAGCGTTGATCAGACTACAAAGTACACGGTAGTTTGAGACAAACATAGGTCAGAGGCACACAATAGTCAGACGCCCCAACCGCAGATATCAGGAGAAGATCATGTTCTAACAAGTGGTTTTTCCTTCATTGCTTTGTTCCGTTTTCATTATTATTTTATGTTTTTTTTTTCGATTTTAGTCTTTTAGGCATTCATTACCAGTTTTCTTTAGCGTATTTTCTTTCGTTTGTTCTAAACTTCAACAAAACACATTTGTTTTCCCCTCCTTACCTCACTGAGTATGCGTCAAAAAAGATGATGAAATTGGTCAGAGGTCGATCCGGAACGTACTACTTTCTTTTTTCTTCGTTCTCTCCATCTCTATTCTCTATCCGTCTCTCTATTTCTTCTTCCGATTATCTCGCTCATTTTCTCTCACGATGTTTATTCTTATAATATAAATGATACAAAACAAGGAGTAGCTGAAGCCTTGTAACTGAATTAAAAATTATGAGTGAGCGTTAATCAGACTACAATGTACAATGCAGTTTGAGACAAACATAGGTCAGCGTCGCACAATGGTCTGAGACACAACCAAAACAAAAAGAGAAGGTTCATATTCAACACTTGGTTTCTATATGTTGCTCTATGTTCCGTTTGCCGATTAACTTTAGTGTTTTAAGATTTTTGTATTTAAGACGTTCGTTTTGGTCGTTTTATGTATGTTTCATCCAAGTTTCTCTCGAAACATATTCGATTTCCCTTCACTGAAAATTCCTCAACAATAACTATTGAAGTGCTCTGGGGTAAAGGCAGAACGTACCATGCCTGTGCTACTCTTTTTTTCAATTTGTTCAAGTCTGTACAACGTAGCTCAGCTACTTAATTGCTAAGAAGATTTCTGTTTCAGGAGCTCTCAGCAGAATGGCTTTCTTTAACTTCTATTCGTACTACATGTGTTTTGTGGTTTTTCTGGCCGCATTCCCGAACTATCGGTTGGTCAAGCTGTTCGTGAAAAAACCATCCAGATTTTTCCCCGAACTCGATGTTATAATGCTCTACCAATCGGGTTGCGCCCTCTTCCAGCTGATACTATTGCTTCTACTGTGTCCAAGGTGAATTATTTCGTGGGGAATCTTCGTGGTAGTTTATACTACCAGTTAAATGAAGAGTCTTATATTCAGTATTCTGACAGTTGACGAAAGATCCAAAAACTGGGCGAAAGCCGAAAAATGCTCAATGACTGATTTCAATCGCGTTTTTGTGACTTGCACGAAAAAACCATATTTCTTCATTCTTCAACAGAAAGAATTGACATGTGTACCTGAATTGGAGGTATTTCATTGTTGTAAGCGATGTGAACTCCTGAAAACACAAGTCAACGATCCTAACATCAAATTACGATTCTCGGTTTGTCACTTCGTGCAATCTTGCTTTCGTTATTTACCCAAATACCTCTTCTTCGCTTCTTTAAGGGAGCTGAAGGGGGTCTTACATCATTAACTTGAACGCGTATTATCGTAGTAGCCACGTTGGTTGCTGATAACTATGATTTTTGGATAAAAACCGCAAATTCAATTTTCTGGGTACGGCGGTTTCTAAAATTCCCGGCCAACTCCAGCCAATTACCGCCAACCTCTTCGAGGTGCCCTACGCACATTCACTTTGCGTCAAAACAGAGTTTATCTCAATGTATACATTATTTTGTACAAAAGTGGGCGTATCCTTGCGGTAACTACAGTTTACTACCACAGGTTTTAGTTAATGTGTAATGAATCTGTGTCACAAAATGATTAAACTGTGTCAATTTGTGAAGGAAGCCCATATGTTCCATGTAAATTTGATAACAGAATTCATACAACTTACATCCACTTGCGAACGTTCGAAGAATTTGAGATACACAAAAAAGTATATTTTCCTTTTCAATTTTTACTCAGCTCAGACCTATGCTGGAAATCTGTTTTGCTGGGAAGCTGCTGGCTCACTGATTGTATACATTTCGGCTTATGCACGAAAGTGAACAAGAAGAAGAGTAACCTTGGAGTACCATGCGACAGTTTCGGTTTTCTGCAGTTATTGCCAAACTACGGACCAATGTTTCAGAACAGTGTTTGTTGATGAATTTTTTGGTGTGGCATTCGATGGTCTGATTTACTACTGTGGTTTCGATCTACAAGTATTCGCGTGAGTTCACTCGGAGAAGTAGATATAGTCGCTATCTTTCCCACTGAGACTTCTACAATACACTTTCGAATTTTGCCATAGTTGCTTTTCAATGAATTCAACCGCTTTTTGTTATAAGTGATTAGATTGGAATGCAATAAATTGTTAACAATTTCGATAGCATTCACCTCACTGAAACAGGCTTGAAATATTGTAGTCTTACTGTAGGAATCTCAGTAGGAATGAAAAAGACTGAAGAAAATCTGCCGGGAACATTTTATTCTCATCTCTTCGTCGGAAGATTTGAGACAAGTTTTTAAATTAGACATTAACCCCTAAAGCCTTTTTTTGCTGCTCTTCTCATGCTTAGTACTCAGTAGACAAGCGATTTTTCGAACTTTTTTTCGTTTTTCGCATGCAAGAAGTATTCTATGACTAAGCTCCTTTTTTGAAATGTTCGCCTTCATTTGATTCTGCTTTTTTGATTATGGTTGACCTCAATACTCGTTGTCTATCTTCCCGGTTCACGAAACATTCTCATTCTTCTTTTTTCGTTTCAGCTTCGCTATTCTGATGTTTCTCACGATCAACAACGTTACTACTACTGCTTTTTCGCTCTATACTCGTCTACTGTTTATAAAGGGCGAAAATATCCGATTCTCGAAATTCTGCATGTTTCTGATAATCTGTTCAATGCCCTCCCTAGTGGTTTCGGTGAGTCCGCTCAAAACTGTTTGGTACTTTCACTGTCGTCGAACACTGTCCAAATTACAGTCTGACCACGGGCCGAAGAGTATCAAAGTTACTTTAAGCAAGTAAGATTAATTTGAAGAGTGTGAAAGAGTGGTTAACCATCCCTACTGCGAAATGTGAACTATTCTACTTTGTAGCAAAAGCCTCTCTCTTTGGAATTCATTTGTTCAAGATTTTGCCGAGGTGTCAGTGAGACTGAATATTACTATGGTACTATATGTGCGTAACCGGGCAACTATACCATTTTCACAATTTGTCCCCCATTTAGTCAATTGGAGGGTCACATTCAAGATAGTATGTGGAAATTCACGTGTTCAGTGCCAATAAACCAAGATATTCTAGAGTTCAGCTGAAAATCTATATTTTTAGGAACTTTTGGTGCTTAACGGGGGGGACTGGAGAGAATTCGACACCCCTGAAAATCACAAGCATATTGGGTACAACTTAACCACGCCGAGAGGACAAATTGTAATGGGTGAGTTTTGCATTTTTACCAATATACTAAGCGAATTCAGGCAAGTACCACATCTGCGTCGAAGTTTGAACTCATGAGCTTCTATCGAGAAGAGACAGGAGCAAACTACAAAAACAGCCCAGATCACTCGAACTGTATAGGCAGGCATTGATCCAGCCGTTCACTTCTGTCAGACAACATCCAACCAAATCCTGAAACACATACGTTCTCAACCTTTATTGAAAGATGAAAGGAGGAGCTCAGAAATTTAGTTTTCAGGAAGTGGGACTTTAGGCTGGGAAAACATCTTGCGCGACGCATGCCCAAAATCGGCGAACCGCCTGCACTCAAAATGTCGGGACTTTGCGTACAACATTCCGATCGCTAATTTTGTGCATGCGATCCGCAAATCGTGGGTATGCGGGGCGCAGAGTATAGCATCATCCCCCGGCAGTCGTTCTAGGCCATATATTCTTCATAATCAAGTTTATAGGTCAATATCTTGAAGGAAAAGAATATACAAATGTTTGCTATCTATTTTCATATATTCATTGTAGAAATCAGCAACAAAACATCTAATTCAAAGCATGTATGCAACAAACAAACCATCAATTTATCACACAAAAACTTATACTAATCTTTGAAAAAAGTTGGATTTCTGTTGATCTTCTCATTCCAGAGATCCCGGTTATACCTATGAAAAGACATATAAGAACACACGCAAATACAGTTTCACAACCCCCTCATAAATTATATATCACTTTTTATTGAACAACTTCCCAAAATTGTTTTGATGAAAACAACAATTATGAGTGGTACCTTTTCTTCATTTTTCGATGAAGCCAAGTGTGAGATTGGTCACTAATTGAAAAAAGGATTGACAAGCAGCCTATAACCTATAGCAACAAAACGAGTAGAATAAAACTATAAAACATAATGTCGAGCATCAATAAATGTATTTACCTATTATTCCTTATTCGACAAAAATCAATTTGACTTTGTCGTCTACAAAAACTGAATGAAAATAGGGTGTTTTATCTGGATGACCAAACTAAAAAACTGGTTATAGAATGACGCTATCACCAGTGAAAGTTTTTTTCAAATTTACTGAACTAAACGAATACAAATATCTTGGTTGGGCTATTTAACACCATTTTTTGACTGCGGAGGGCGAGCCCTCGTTTTGCGCTTTTGGGAGTGCGTGCGGTCCGCAAAATAGGCCTGGCGGCCGAAAAGTGGGCGAATTTTGCATAAATGATCATCTTTTATGGCAACTATTTCAGCCGTGTGTTACTTTGTTCATTTTTATATAGCGCGCACACAACCAGTCGACCACCCGGCATGCGCTCGGCAATATTTTTTCCATAGTCAGTAAATCAGTCGCCATTCAGGTCTCACAGCGGCCAGCCCCCTGCTCGTGTTCCTGTTCGACATCGGCGTGAGCTGGCAGGCGAAGCAACTGCTGTCCAATGACAACGCCATTGAGGTTATGTTCAAGATGCAGACAACATTCTGGAAGGTATACTCTGTTTCCCAAATATATGTCCTTAAGCAGTAAGAGGTATTTCCTTATGAGTTACTCAATTACTTTTTTTTTCAATCTTCCGGAGTTTTTACTAGTGAGGGGAGATATGACATTATCGGAACCTGAAGAAAATCCTAAACGCCCACATATCAAACTTTGACTTTGAATTTTGAGCGTATTACGGTGGAGGGTAGAGTGGAACAAACTGTATGATTGCTAGAAGATCCCGCACCGTCATTACAACTTGCCTTTTCTGAAACTTACGCCAATTCTCCTCTATAGTTTGTTCCACCCACTTATAACCCTCTACAGTAATCTGCTAACACTTCCAGGTCAACGTTCACTATATTAGCGTATTCAGAACGCCTCAAAATGTTCATAGTGTCTTCTGCATGTTTACACTACTAACTCTGAAAATTTGAAACCAAAGTGAAGACTTTTCAATTAGAAAACACCCCTTGAATAATTGACGGATTACTGTAGGAGTACATCGATTGGTGAAACAGACTATAACAGCCCGCCCGCATTCGAGTCTCGCGAAATATTGAGGCAAAGCAAGAGTCGCCTGATGGGATGAAGGTGCCGAGATGCTCTAGCGTTAGGGTGGTTGAATAGGTTTCATTATTTTTATAATTATTTAAAAAAATCTTTGTTGTCATTACGACTTTTTTGATGTTATTATCTCCATAGTGTATTGTTTTTATTGTGAGAAAATCGGAATTGAACTGAATTGAATTTTTTGGACAACCAGAAAAAGTAGAATTGAATTGATTTGGTGTTTGGAGTTGGTTAACCACTCTATCTAGCATACGTACTCAGTTCTACAGCGTACTGCGAACCCCACAAAACACAGTCGAACTTTTCAATGAGCGTTCGTTTTGTAACGAAAAAAGTAGCGGGAGTTTCTAACCCTCTCAATAGAATAGAACACAATAGATTTATTCGCGATTTACCACGTGAATTCCACATAGTACTTGGCACTCCAAATGGCTAAATGGAGCGAAAAGTTGAGAAGAAAAGGGGTATGGTTACCCTGTTACGTTACACGATGGATCGTACCCGCTGAAAACGGACTGAAAGTTTGCCGATCAGACTGTAGCAGTCTCCGGAGGAATGGAAAAGAATTTATGGCCTCCACCTTTTCAACAAAGTCAGTAGAGAGCTAGGTCGAATGAGGAATGTTGGAGTTTAGATCGTTGAGAAAGCGTTAAGATCAAATATACAAGTCAGTTGGTCGGCAACTTTTGCAGAGACGAGAGAGTGGACATGTCAGAGAGACCCAGACTGTATTAGCCTGCACACAGTATCATTGACCACCATGCTATCGTTTTGTAGCTGGCTAATCACAAAAACGACATTGTTCCAGGCCTTTTTCATGCCAGCCATCATTCCTCTCATAACCGGATTGGCCGTACTCTCTGGGTATCTTGAACATATAAGAGTGAGTTGCATATCCTCGTTTACTACTACGGAAGAACGTATGCTTGACACAAACTCTCACATATTCCAAAGCCAGTCTATACGGTGTATGTTTATTCATCCCACTGTGTTTGTAGTTTCCTCCTTTCTGTTGCTTTTCGGTCGAATTTCGCAAGTACGATGTACTTCGAGCTCAAACTATTTGATTTAACCATAAGCCAGACAGTTGTCTATCAAAAAAGTCACTGTAAAGAGTTACGCGTGGATGGTATACACTGCAGATATGTGAGTGCAGGTGGAAAACTGGCTCTTTGCATTTTTTTTTTTCCACTTCCACCCTTTTTTGTGGTTTGAGCTGAAAAAAATGTGCCTAACCCCTTTTCTCTCCTCTTTGAATATATGACATTTTGATGAGGAGATAAAGATAGAGAGAAAAACAGAAACGAAAAAGGATGGAGATAGATAAATAAAAAAGAAACAGAAAGAGAGAGAAATACAGACAGAGAGAGAGAGAGAGAAAGTGAGAAGAAGAGTTAATTTTGTTTTTTTCAGTTCACCCAAGGCTCCCTGTTCTTTGAATACTTTCTTGGAATTGTACCACTTTTGCTCCGCCTCCAGGCCACAATACTTACGGACAGAAAGATGTTCTGTTATAATGCTGTTGGCCAGCTACTTTGCTTCGAATCTGCCTCTTCGCTGGCGCTCACTCTTTCTTGTTTTTTGCTGGTGGTATTACCATTTAAATGTATTACCGCCTACCATTAAAGATCTACAGTATATTAGTACTCCTACAGTACATTAGTACTCCTACAGTGTACTTGTCTTAATCTTTCACCTGTACAAGTGTATCTTTTCCTCTCTGATCATCATTCATCTCATCTGTGAAATTTCAATTGCATCAATATTATGATAAAAATATCAAGGGAAAAAATCAACATTATTTCTCGTTTTCCGTTGTTTTCATTCATTCGATCTGGATTTTGTAGTGTTCTATTCGTCAACTCCGGCATAATACATTTTTCACCTGAATTACTTTGGTAGTCGTTCGATTTTTAAGTATTGGTAAAAGTTAAGTGTCACCGTAATTCACTAGGTTTGACGTGGATTCAATGGAATTCGAATGATAGAATAGAATAGAACGTTTGTTCGCGACTAACATAATGGAAGAGCAACGTACACCGTGTCTCAACTCACGAATGTGTTATAGTCGTCGCCAACGGGAAGACGACAGGGTACTGTATATCTCACTTTCCGATGTGTACACACATATTTCTTCGGTTCCAAAGCTCACGGCGAAGTGTTCTGATAGCGCAATGGTTTGCGCCCTGCTACGATTTTTTTGCTTGCATTTCGGACGAGACAGAAATTTATAAATTCGGCACCCACTTGTCGCGAAAGCGATAGTTTCATTTTGTTATTGTTAAACGCCGAGGGGGCGGTCTTGAAAGGAACAGTCCAGCCTTTGTTAGCCGCACGAGAGGTGCGTAGTTTTCTATTGTTTCTATTGTGTGTATTATTGTACTTGTGTGTTGGTTGTCTTTGGAAGATCATGAATCCTTATTGAAGGAAGTGTTCTGTTGTAACTTAAAAAGAGACAATGAGTTACGGCGCTGTGTATAGGTCATACACACAGTGGCCGGTACCAGCTGTTAGAGCGTAGCGTGGGATTATAACCCCCCGAAACGACATGGTGCATCGGCAAAAACGAAAAGTTAGAGTTGACTTTTGGTGATACGAATTCGCTACCTCACCACGGTATGCAAAACATTTGGTTTTCGTTATCGGTCGGTTCACGTTACGCGCGGTCGCGTGGCACGGTTCAGTACGGTACTAGAGACGAGTACACAGACATTACATAGATAGATACAAACAGTGAAACTTCTCATGAGAGCCGGTGGACGTACCATTAGATTTTATGTAGAATTTTGTACTGTGAGGCAGACTCAAGGTTTCGAAACGCATTACATTGCTACGTAATTGCAGTAAGGTAATTGTAAAACCACCAACGAATCTATGGCTATATTTTCGTTCGATCGATCAATCGGTGCTGGAAGTTGCAGAGAGCCCTGGGCAACACAGCAATGAGTTAATACGTTAATGAAGTATTCTCAAAATCACCCTCGGTAAAGGGTAGTAGGGAGTTTTTTCTAGATTTTTGGCCAAACTTCTACGATTAACGGTCCCCACAGGTTCAGTCATTTTTTCTCGCTGTACGAAAAAATGCATTTGCTTGCTCATGTTTTGAGAGAGCTTGGCATGCGACAGATCTACATACAGATAACGTGTGAACGTGCTAATGGATGGCGCTAATGCAATGTGTAATAGCAGATTGTACAGGAGCTGTCACGCCACTTGCTATCTCATTCGCTCTGCAAGGTGGTAAGAAGAGTTATCCCTATTTTTCACGCTTACAGTTGTGTTCTTTACATAAGGAGAGAGTATCGGATTCAGCCAGAGGTGGCATGGCTCGGCCAGATCCGACACTAAGGTACTCCCGTACTAAGGGTACGAAGCTTATAAAAGATCTACAAGCTTTGACTACGGAATGTGAGCCGTATGACAGGAAATTCGATTTTCCTACAGATGAAGATGCTATAAAGCACCTTTTGAACAGAGAACGATCGAGTCTTGGAAATTGGCACGCTCTCTAGACAAGAAAATCGAAGCGGTCGAAAACTTCTTAGCAGAGGTCAGCGTCAAAGTAGAGGACATCAAGGCATTTGATGCTACTCTGGGAGGGTTAGCCAAGAATAATTTAGAGAAATATCTGGTTGACAAAAAGTTTGATGAGATCATCAATTCTTCGAATGACGCTAAGATAGTTTTGGAAAAAAGGGCACGTGAAATTCGTGTTCAGACATCTATCATTCGTTTGGACAACGAAGTCGACGACGACGACGACGACGATGATGATGAAGACATAGCGCCTGAGGTGTCAGTGCTCGCCAGCCTGTGTAACAAACTCTCTTTGAACAGAGAGATGAAAATTCCCGAATTTGATGGTCAAATTAGTGAATGGGACGGGTTCTGGGATCTGTTTTCGGCAGTAGTGCATCAAAAAGAGTACGCGGACATCGAAAAACTAACAATGCTCCTAGAAGCATGTGAGGGAGATGCCGCTAGAGCGCTCAAAAGAGTTCCCAGAAAAGGTTCGGATAATCCTTCGGCAATTAAGATATTGCAAGGGCTCTATGCCGACAAAAGGCGCTATCGGTATGCCCTCTATCAGCTCCTTAGTGTTTGTTTCAAAAATCAAAACTATATACGTGTACAAGGTAACCATTGTAGTTACAGCGTATCTAATAATGGTACTGGTTCATTTTTCACTTTTCAGGAAGTTTGTTATTTACTTGAGTCACTTCTAGAAAATAGTGTTGCTGTATACGGTAACAAGGTTTATAGACAAAGATGTGGTATTCCACAAGGTGCCAGCTGCTCACCACAAATAGCCGACCTGACTCTTAGCTACATGGAGTACAAGTTTATCAAATCAGTTTTAGAAACACGAGGGCAACATTTCGCACGAAAGTACAATTATACATATCGATATATCGATGATCTGTTACATATTTCCGATGTATCCGATAATTTCAAAGCAGATTTAGCTCAAATCTATGACTCTTCATTGAGTTTAGAAGCAACAGCGGATTTGAAAACAAATTGCGAGTTTCTCGATTTGGATATCACTGTGACAATTCCCCAGATTAAAGTATCTCTATTTAATAAAACTGATCTCTTCAAGTTTGACGTTATAAGATATCCAAACTACTTTTCGAATATCGATAGTAGAATTGGTTTGAATACAATTACTGGCGAAATAATACGAATAACACGTGCTTGTTCAGACTATGAAGATTTCTTAGCAAGAGCAAAACAGCTTGCTAGTTTTTATTTTAAAAATGGTTGGCCTAAAATGTTGATTCTTAGACGCTTCTATAAAGTAATTGCTGATAAACCATTTATTACAAGTAAGTATGCAATTGACTTGCAATTGTTTACTAGATTATTAGATGCAGTGACGTGAACTTTTGATCCAGCGAACAGTTCGATCAATAATTGTCTGTCCATTTTCTGACCCTCCTCTTGCACTCAGCTGACTCACTGGTCATCATTCTGCTCTTGTGTAAGTGTAAATGGACTCTTTTTACATCTTCTAACTCAATTTCTTGAAATAATCTCACTAGGTTAACTATAACAGGTCATCTACTGATGAGGGCATCCTGTTTGACATATGGATCGGTAATTGCCCGAAATGTCAAGGTAACTAATGTTTGTAATAGACAATCTAGGAATTTGCACAGTGCAAATAAATTTATCTCTCACTCTCTTCCCTCTTTCATTCCTCTCTCCTTTGGACTTTTTTCTTTTATAAATTACTAAAGTAGCCTGATATCACCTGTTAGTTGAGCTTGTTTACACGAGCAACGTGGTTTTGTATAGTAGTTTCAACTTCCTAGTTTTCTTATAATTTAATGTTTTGTCTAAGTATACGTGCTGATTGTGTAGTTCACACTCACTCGCCGTTAAACTTAGAAACTCATCCGTTTACCTATTTATTTTCTTTTCCTTAGTTCTATTTGGCTAATCCCTTTCTATCGCCTTTTCAACATCATGAACTAAATTATCTAATTTATTATATTCAGTAAGTATTAGGGCTACACCTTATCTAATTGAAACTTGATTGTCGTGGTTCTGTCTTACTATTGTATTGACTTAATAACTACCCAGTACTAAGTGGTTAATTTTCTTATATAGTTTCTCATGTAGTATCTGATGGGAGTAAATGTAGTTTGATCTCGATTAATGGGCCTAAGAGCCTATACGCGTCTCTTATGAGTCGCGGGAGTTCTTCTATGTTTACTCGTCTAATAGGACTAAGTTCCTATACATCTATGGTACTATTTTATCATTAAGTTTCTTACTATTTCACTTATACATTCTAATATATTCGTTCAATTGTGTTACAGTTTGGGAGGACACTTCGGTGTCTCGACTAATGGGACTAAGATCGCATACAAACTGTAACACATGTAATATTCATTAATTAAAATCAACCCAGTGTTTTATTTATCGGCTTTTGTAAGTTTTGGACAAATACACCCGCTATCGTCTCCATTTTGTAGAGCTCACGTCAATTGTAAAATTACCAATCACACAATATTGAGTGATTCATTCTCTATCATAATTTCTCATGTAGTATCTGATGGGAGTAAATGTAGTTTGATCTCGATTAATGGGCCTAAGAGCCTATACGCGTCTCTTATGAGTCGCGGGAGTTCTTCTATGTTTACTCGTCTAATAGGACTAAGTTCCTATACATCTATGGTACTATTTTATCATTAAGTTTCTTACTATTTCACTTATACGTTCTAATATATTCGTTCAATTGTGTTACAGTTTGGGAGGACACTTCGGTGTCTCGACTAATGGGACTAAGATCACATACAAACTGTAACACATGTAACATTCGTTTAATAAACATGGTCTCATTGGTTCGGTTATTGGTTATAAATGAATACTCCTACTACCTTAATATACGCCTATTTTGCATACCCCCTCCTCGTTTGCCCCAAGTTTCTTAAACAAATTGTATTACGTAAAATAACATATCAACATATTTCTATTTGTGTAATTCTAATTCATACTTGGATCCCTTAACACATTATACGTTATTGTATGTTTCTCAGCTTCTGGAGTGTATCTTAATACTATAATTTCCTAGCTCCTCTTTAATTTCTCCCGTTTCTATAATCTATATTGTAGGACATATAAATGCAATATATGTTTTTATCAACCCTGCTTTTTATAGTTTAAGTGTCAAAGTTCTAAACTACTGTCCAGTGGATTTACTTAACATTAATTTTATATCCTTCATTTCCCTATCACATGTTTCCTTAGTAGTTACTTAGTAATGTTACTGATGGAATTCCACGTTGAACTTTTCATTACTGTGAGAGATCGTGCTATGTAGGCGGGCAACCCCGTTCCACGTGTAGTTGTCTACTAGTAGTGCTCTCTGATACTGATCGGTGCCCGTACCGGAGAAACAAAAACGTTTCTCATAACAACTCACACAATTGAGGATGTCTAGGCCAGCGTCCTCATGGAGTCAGAGCCTACTACCACCCCGAACACAAACAGTAACGCAGTTCAATCTACTTGGTATAGTTACGTTGAAAAATGCGATAGAAACTACTTAGTCACACCCTCCCATTTCTCAGATCAAAAAGGTAGTAGGTGTCATAGGGGTAATTGCCGTATTTGTAAAATTATGAACTTTAGCTCCAGGGTACTATGTACCACAACTCAGAATTTCATTGTTACAAATAAACCGAGCCAAGCCAACTGTGAGACTAAAAATGTGATTTATTGTATTACGTGTAACACGTGTAAATACCAATACGTGGGCGAAACCAAACAGAAACTCAGAGGTCGTATTAGTCAACATTTGTATTCTTTCACTAAGAAATCCATAAACACTTATCTTTCCAGCCACTTTTTCGAAAGCGGTCACAACCCAAATAACATATCGATTGACATTCTCGATTCAGTTCAGGGTGCTTTTGATAAACAAACTAAGATACATTTACACGATAAAGAGATTATATAAAATAAGTATAAAGTATAAGATAAGATGACTTGAAATGTTATACATGAGAATAAATGAGTATAAATGAGTATTATGGTTAGAATAATACTATCTATAATATTAATAAAAAGATTACTAAGTAATACATCGTTTCGGCCTCTGGTCCTCTACGATGTCTTTGGTCAGCGGTCGAGGCCTCATCAGGAGATAAGCCGCTGACCGGATATATAAAGAATTAACTAACTAAAATTTTCCTTTTTCAAGTTATTTGCAAAATTCTATATATTTTTAACTAAGAATCAAAAGTATCTACTTACAAATATGAAAAATTACCTTGTATCTGTGTAGCATACTGACGATAGTACTGGCTATAATATAGTGTGTTGAGTGATATGGATCGGAGAGGTGTCCTCTTATATAGTGTTATCATTATTATTTCCCGCCAAGTGGAGAAGATTTGATCTATTATTGTTTTACCGTAGCAAGCGTATGGCAAGATAAAAACGCATTCTACCATGGAAATAATGTTATTATATGGGGGATCTTATTTTCTATTATCAAGTATAGTTTTTAATTACTGACATGAAGTTGGATAGTTTATTTTTGTCATACTTATTACATATTATATGACTTGCGTTGATTACTCTTATAATTCGGTTACAAATTATGATGGTTGGAAATTCGTTGATTTTAAAATCTCTAATAAGTGCTTCTATTCTATTTTTGAAGTCTGCGAATTTACTACAGCATCTGCTAAAGCGAATGACTTCTCCTTTAACAGTGTTGAGACCTAGGCTGGTAGGGATGTTGGAATTGAAATGTGGGTATCTTCTAATTCTGAAGTTATAGTCATCCGTCTTGTTATATAATCTAGTAACTATCTCTTTATTTACTTTGTCAGTTTTTATGGTAATATCTAGAAAGTTTGCTTCATTATCAGTGGTATTAGTGCGTTCTAAATTTAGAGCTTCATCATATATTTCTTTAAATGTAGATGTTATATCATATTCATCTCTGGGCTTATAAATTTGTAAGAGGTCGTCCATATATCTGTAAGTTCTATTATTATAAGTTTTAAATTTCTGTTGATGTTTAATTGCATATTTATATTCCATAGCACAGAGTGTCAGATCAGCAATTAAGGGGGAGGCATTATTACCTTGGGGTATACCGGCAACTTGTTTATAAATCTGATTACCGTATTTAGTAAAACTATTATTAAGTATATAGTTGAGCATCAATTTGATATCATTTTTAGTGTAGCTACGAGCAGCTTTTTGGTTTGCCATTTCATTACTATAGTATGATTTATTATTATTTATAACAATATAAGATTTACCTGAATTGGTATTTTTAAAGCAGAGATCAATAATAAAAGATAGTTCTTCTTTTACAATTTTATGGGGGAGGCTAGTGAATAGACTAGAAAAATCAGCAGTATATAATTTATGTGTATTAATTTGCATGTCTCTTATATCATTAATGATATGTAGGCTACTATCTATAGACCAAAATAGTTTGATATTATTACGATTTTCAATCACATTACAGTATCTACGGAAATGTTGTTTGATGTGTTTTAAAATTTTTTGAAATTGTATAGACATTTCCCTTAAACTGCTTGTTTTAGCACCAGTTATAAATCTACATTTAATGGGGTATTTATGTAATTTAGGTATTCCATAAATTTTAGGAATTTGGGTGAGGGTGTTGTTTTTCAATCTCCAGTTAGTGTTAGTACTTGTATGTCTATCTATAATATCTGTTTCCTTTTCTAAGAAGTATTTGGTAAATGTTTTATTATTAAGTGAATTGTTAAGATATCCCATTTCTTCATTGAGTAGTTTTACATATAATTTTTTGCATGTGAATGAGTAATTAGATGTTGCTTTATCTGTAACTGTAATGATAAATTGTTCATGTATTTTATTCAATTGATTATTCCAATATTGTGATTCTTTCTGATGTTGATTTAATTTAGTTTTAGTTTTTATTATCTCAATGAGTTTGTTATGTAATGTGGTTATCATTTCACCAGGTATTTGAGGTTCATTAGCTTTAGTTTTATCATTAACTTTATGTACAAGTGTGAGACATTGATTTATCAGAGTATCTTCAATAGTACTAATATCTATATGGTTAGGGAGTCTGAATTTTGTTCCTTTATTCAAGAGTTCGAATATTGGAGTATTTTTAAATAGTTCTGGATCACCAGTGATAATCTAAAATGTGGATTAAAATCCTTTCATCAAGTTATCCATTTGGTTTCAATGATCAAATTAAAGGTTTTGGAAACATTTCCAACACTCCTAATCCACTTATTAAACCTGACCATCCCTTTTTTGTCATGCCTTTTCCAACACATCGTAAAAGTCATGGAAAGAAGCGACGATCTAAAACTTCTAGATCTCCTCAAAGAGATATTGATCAGTTGTTGAATAGTGTTCAGATCATGCAAGATAGAGAACTTTATCTGTTTTCAAGAACTCTCTCTAAACATGAGAAAGATTTGCTCCTCCAGTATGCTTTTGCAGGTGAATTTCTTTCCAAAAAATTTGAATTCAGGTACAAACTTTATACTTGTATCTGCAATCATTACTGGAAAACGAAACGAACTAAGTCTCAAGATACTATTGTTGCTAGTGTCACTATTCCTTTCATGTCTAAAAGTATGGAGCATCTTCATTTACCTAGCCTTTTCAATAAGGGTGTTGTTCACAACTATCTTTCTGAAATCAGTGGAATGCCTAATCCAAAAATTCGGGTGATCTTCACGTACAATCCTCCATTATCACTTAAGGTGTTCAATTATAACACGTTCCTCAAAAGGTTGGATCGCAATCATATTGATTATCTGGTTTCTGACAGTTATAAATGTATCTGTGACAAGTTTTCTGCTTATATTGATCCTAATCACGGTCACATCTGTACCGGTGATCTAACTTTCATCAAAAATTCACATTTACGCAATTTGCTAACATGTGGTACGAAATTCAGGTGTCAAGAACCACCAGACTCAGCATCGATTATTCAAGCTTGTCAAAAAGCGGTTCAATCAGTTATTGGAACAGTTCGTAAATGCTATAAACCTAACAAACAGGTTGTAGATACGTTCCAAGATATTCTAATGCAAAATGTTTGTAATACGGTATCTAACCGATTGCATACTCTTGATCCTGATTTGGACAATTCTTATATTTTGAATACTCGTGATTTGAATGATATCACAAAGTTACAAGAGCATTTCATTATAACTTGTGTCGATAAAGCAGCGACTAACTATGCATTTACTTGTAAAAAGTTATACGTACGAATGATGAATGTAGAAATTGAAAGAAGCAGTGTTTCGCAGTTTTCCACTTATGAAGTTTCCAATCATACTGTTGATGATGTAATCATTAAACATTCTAAGTTTATTGAAGGCTTGAACTTCAAAAAAGTGCAAGACCCTTCAATTCCTAAGATGTATGGTATACCAAAAATGCATAAAGCTATCATGAAGTTTCGTTTCATTACTGGTGCTAAAACTAGTCCGTTGAAACCTCTTTGCACCAATTTGCAAGTAATTTTGGCTCATGTACAAAAACATTTTATTAACTATTGCAATGTTATACACGAGAGAACCGGAGTTCGTCACTACTGGGCTGTAAACAACAGTTCACGAGTGGTGGATGACGTGACTCCCTTGCGTACCAGTAATAGTACACGTATTTATTCTGCTGATTTCGCTAGTTTATTTACTAATTTACCACATAGCGTGATAAAGCTGAATATGTTTCAGCTCCTTAGTGTTTGTTTCAAAAATCAAAACTATATACGTGTACAAGGTAACCATTGTAGTTACAGCGTATCTAATAATGGTACTGGTTCATTTTTCACTTTTCAAGAAGTTTGTTATTTACTTGAGTCACTTCTAGAAAATAGTGTTGCTGTATACGGTAACAAGGTTTATAGACAAAGATGTGGTATTCCACAAGGTGCCAGCTGCTCACCACAAATAGCCGACCTGACTCTTAGCTACATGGAGTACAAGTTTATCAAATCAGTTTTAGAAACACGAGGGCAACATTTCGCACGAAAGTACAATTATACATATCGATATATCGATGATCTGTTACATATTTCCGATGTATCCGATAATTTCAAAGCAGATTTAGCTCAAATCTATGACTCTTCATTGAGTTTAGAAGCAACAGCGGATTTGAAAACAAATTGCGAGTTTCTCGATTTGGATATCACTGTGACAATTCCCCAGATTAAAGTATCTCTATTTAATAAAACTGATCTCTTCAAGTTTGACGTTATAAGATATCCAAACTACTTTTCGAATATCGATAGTAGAATTGGTTTGAATACAATTACTGGCGAAATAATACGAATAACACGTGCTTGTTCAGACTATGAAGATTTCTTAGCAAGAGCAAAACAGCTTGCTAGTTTTTATTTTAAAAATGGTTGGCCTAAAATGTTGATTCTTAGACGCTTCTATAAAGTAATTGCTGATAAACCATTTATTACAAGTAAGTATGCAATTGACTTGCAATTGTTTACTAGATTATTAGATGCAGTGACGTGAACTTTTGATCCAGCGAACAGTTCGATCAATAATTGTCTGTCCATTTTCTGACCCTCCTCTTGCACTCAGCTGACTCACTGGTCATCATTCTGCTCTTGTGTAAGTGTAAATGGACTCTTTTTACATCTTCTAACTCAATTTCTTGAAATAATCTCACTAGGTTAACTATAACAGGTCATCTACTGATGAGGGCATCCTGTTTGACATATGGATCGGTAATTGCCCGAAATGTCAAGGTAACTAATGTTTGTAATAGACAATCTAGGAATTTGCACAGTGCAAATAAATTTATCTCTCACTCTCTTCCCTCTTTCATTCCTCTCTCCTTTGGACTTTTTTTCTTTTATAAATTACTAAAGTAGCCTGATATCACCTGTTAGTTGAGCTTGTTTACACGAGCAACGTGGTTTTGTATAGTAGTTTCAACTTCCTAGTTTTCTTATAATTTAATGAACAGCTGGAGTCTCTCCCGCGCGCTACTAATGACGCGTCCAGTTTGAGAAACACCCTGAGTGATGTAATGGCCATTATAGCAGCCATGGATCGAGCTGATGAGGACACATCCAGTCTCTCGGTTTTGAGATTGTTGAAGTCTTCTTTTCCCATTAAGTTCCAGCGTGAACTATCCAGACTAGAGTTTAGAGATAAGGAAGACATGACAATCAAAAAGTTGGTTGACCATATTAGTCATTTGATTAAAGAAAATGAATACGTTGATATAGAGTTATCACATGGTGGTAGAAACAGTTCCGAGAAAACACTTATTTTCTCGGATGACTGTTGATGGTACATTGTTTCTATTGGTCAGAAACAAGCAAGTCGTTTTCTCTTGGTTATTCCTATTCGCCGACGTAGAAAGAAGAAGAAAAACATTCTCTCCGAGATGATTATCGTAGAATTCAGTAGTGTCTCACATGCTAGATTATTTCATATCATCTGTTATATTTGTAAGTCTACATAACCATGTTCAAGCTTGTACCATTTGTTTTACAGTTAATTTAGCTGACAGTGAGGTTAACTATTTGGTGACTATGTTATTTCGTGCCTAATTTTCTAGTTTGTCTGATTGTAAAAGTTATTCATGTTCAAACAAGGGTTTGATAGTTTGCAAGGTGCAAACGGGACGGTGTGTCCCCCCCCCCCTCCTGTTCTTATTTGCAAGGTGCGAATTAGACTGTTCGCAGAGTACGAACATAGTTTCTGGTATTACCAGACCGTAAGTCGGAATGTGATCGTAGTGTCCTTTCGAAACATGAGGAATCACATTGGCCGCGGGGAGGTAGAGTAACTTTGAGTAAAGTTCTCAATCGGTTCAATGGTGTGTCATAGCGAAGGCGCATGGAACCACTATTTAGGCCCCCGAATGTCGCGAAAGCGATAGTTTCATTTTGTTATTGTGAAACGCCGAGGGGGCGGTCTTGGAAGGAACAGTCTAGCCTTTATAACGAACAAGATACGGTACCAATATTCATTCAGATGTTATTGAATATCACACAGCATGGTCTTAGGCTGTGGTCCCGAATGACAATCAATAGACCACGCCTACACATAGTAATAGCACGCCGGGTGGCTAATACACATATATACGAAACACATACGAGAGATAAGAGACACAGACGTACTATATCATGACATCCCACCCCTTTCACAAGCGAGAGTCCCGCGAGCAAAATGAATGGAATGTTTGAATAGATTGTGATAGAGTACGTTAGTGTCCTGACAAATAAAGATCTTACAAAGTACCGGATTCGGGATAGTACCAATCATGAACGTCAATTGAGCAAATGTCTACCAATTTTTTTTCTCAAATATGCTCAACAACACAGTATTTACTCTATTGACCCTACGTTAATAAGGTAACTGTGTCTCCATCGACTTTTCAAACAAGTGAATAACCTTCCGAACATATTAACTTGTACATGAAACACTCCTAACAATTCAGTACGACGGGAGAGCTGAATGAACGTTGAACAATATATTACTCACAATAGGTCTAACTGAAAACTACACTGCACTGACAGAATCAAAAGGGTGGTTGCAAAATCAAATTCATTATCTACTTAGAAGATTGTAAAGTAGCCATAATACTTTCAACAAATTCACGATAAACATATTAGCCGGCAACATAAAAAATATCAATACGAACTCACATTGGTTCATCCCACCAATATAGTATCAACTGGCCGGTATAATTCTTCGGTCCAGGATAAAGGAGCAACTTTGGCTCACGGCTCGGCACAACAGCATTTTGAATACGGACGATTTCAAAGTAGCAGTAATGAGAATAATATGGGCAACCGGACAGAATATAATTTAGTAGACCTGTCGAATAATAAGGGTGGAAGGGTCAGGCAGACAAAATAATTAGACCCTTGGAGCTGAGGCGGTAGACACTTGGGGTGGTGTAGCGGTGAATCCTGAGAGTCAGAAGATCATCCCGGCAGTCGAACTCGACAATCTCTTCTGACTCTAGGCGATGGGTGTTCAATCGAGAGGACCTCCATATAACGAACAAGATACGGTACCAATATTCATTCAGATGTTATTGAATATCACACAGCATGGTCTTAGGCTGTGGTCCCGAATGACAATCAATAGACCACGCCTACACATAGTAATAGCACGCCGGGTGGCTAATACACATATATACGAAACCCATACGAGAGATAAGAGACACAGACGTACTATATCATGACACCTTTGTTAGCCGCACGAGAGGTGCGTAGTTTTCTATTGTTTCTATTGTGTGTATTATTTTACTTGTGTGTTTTACTTGTTGGGAGATCATAAACTATATGTGGGACACGTGTTCTGTGGTTTATTGAGAACATGGATAGAGTGGCGCTGTGTATAGGTTATACACACAGCGGCCAGTACCAGCTGATTAGCGTAGCGTGGGAATAGAACCCCCGAAACGACACCACCATAGTTGTTCGCGCCGAAAATTTTTTTGACTTGGAGTCGGTCGGTTAGCCCTAGGTAAATGGCTGCGAATTACTGTGCGCTTCGAGATCAAACTACAAGGCCACACTTCATATTGTAAAATCCCGAGTTCTGCATTTAGAAACAGGAAACTAAACTTGGTCACTTTAGAATCTAGAAGAAATACTACAGATCTCATTATGATTCATAAAATCATAACTAGTCAGTGTGGATTGAGTGCAGCAGACTTCTTTACGTTCAAACCTTCACGTACTAGAGGTTCTAGAGCGAAATTCAGTTTACCAACTCCAAAAACTAGCCAACGTGCGAAGTTTTTCACAGTACGGGCTGGATTCAAGTACTTGAAATTGAGCAAGAAATTCAAAATACCGATGTCATTATCTGCCGCAAAAAAGCACTTTAAGTGAATGCATTTGAATAAGACTTCTACTGTGTTTTTTGTTAATCCTATGAGATTGGCCCAAATTGTTCCCTGTGTGATTTGTTTTATCCGTATTGTCATACTGTTTACTTTCATTTACTGTGATGACCGAATGATGTTTGATTTCTGACACTTTTTTCCGCTTTTGAGTGTTTGTATCCTACTGTCATTTTTGGTTTCTCCTCTTGTATATCACATGCTTGCATGTAAATAAATAAATCAATCAATCAATCAATCAATCAATCAATCAATCAATCAATCAATCAATCAATCAATCAATCAATCAATCAATCAATCAATCAATCAATCAATCAATCAATCAATCGACTCAAGGCCTTTTCTATTGAACTTACTGAGGTTGAAAATGAAATCAAGTACCTTTTTCCAACGTCATGACACCGTTTTTAATGGTTTTCCTTCTATTTTTTCCTACAAATATGCATGTATAGAAGGAAATTTCATGGCGAGAATTACAAAAACATCAGACACTAATCGACCAGAAATTATGCGGTTCTCGGCATGTTGTCAAACTGCTCAACGGATTTCACAGCTCCAGCGGAGCATTTCCAGAGGAATCCCCCGACCTCCTGGCTGACAGAACAGGGGGACGTGGGGATACTGGAGTTGAATAGCTAGTTTGAAAATCAATGAAATGATATATTGCATTCATTTTCATGGTCTTCGTTCAATGAATGTATGTGTGCAGAACACACTAGCGAAATTTTCGGTGGAATGTTTTCGAGTCAATCAAGCTCAAGCGCCTTTTAAAGGCAGAGATCCACGCCAGCATCGAAATTGAGATTGGGTCCCTTTCCAATTCTACTTGGGTAGTTACTACCAGATAATGAGTGAAAAAGGGAACATTAAAATTTACTTGATGAAATTTATTTTTTAACTTCATCGGGTTTCATCGGAAATCGGGCGGTACCTCTGCGTATATGCGCACCTACCGTAACGCAATTAGAGGTGGCGAACTTGAGGAGTGTCCTAATCATTGTATTTGTGTTTGTTTCAAATTTATGATAATGTTTAAAATTTTGAATAAAAACAGAGAAAATAATTACATACAAAGAAATAATTTGAGTACTATTTATTTAACACGGTTGAATATTCAACCGCGGCCTAACAGGTAACACGTCCGCGGGACTGCGCGGTACTACCGCGGACCTGCATATTGAGAAATTCGAACATTCGCTAACAAACTTATTGTAAAACTTGGGATATTCTTTTTCTTCCTACTATACATATTCGAAACTGATAAAAATGAGTCATTTATAGGCGATTCACTATATATTCAATTTGAATGCTGGCGTGGATATCTGCCTTTAAGGCAAATTTCTTCCAGGTCAGACCAATCTTTCTAAAAATTTCGAGCGGAACCACCGTAACCAATAAGTAGGACAGCATGCCGATTGCCAGTAACATGATCACTGTCTTGACGGTTACTTTTCGCTGATTATGACCAGTAGACAATGATAGAACCGAAAAACAGTCTTCATAACGTTGTCGGTTGCGAGGCTCATCAAAATAACGGAGCTGAAAGGTTAAAATAAGAAAAACATTAGAAACTGGTAAGTCGATGTTAACAACGTCTTATTAACACACTAAAAGAACCAAAAAAACACTCTTTCTCTCTTTTGATTTTGTCGATCCAGTCCAGTATTCACAGTTAGTTTAACTGTTTTTGGAGTTTAACGTGTGTTTTAATTCGGTTATAATCATCGAAGTTCTGACCCATGACTAATTACAGCACGACTCAAAAGATATCCTTCAGAGAAAAACTAAGAACATTCATTCATGGTACAGAAACATGTGCTTGTATGGACAGATTGACAGGGCTTCTACCAAATTTGATACGAAAATTCAAAAACGAGAGAAAAGAGGGAAGAGGGATGAGGCAAGATGAGAAACTCATTGCAGCAGGTATCTGGCCGGTAGCAACCAGAGAGACTGAGAAACACAAATGGACATTTATCGATTTCACTATCTCTCGTTCAAAAAGGTTACTTTCGCGTCAAACTACAACGAAGAGTTGGGCACCTTTCTTTGAGTTTCATGGGAATTAACTAGAAGTAAATTGAACAGTCACGTGAGGTTTTCATTTTAACAAGGAAGCGTGCACTTTTTCATTGCACGTTTCTGAGTTCTGCTGTGTTTAACATGTTTCAAGTGACTGTGCAAATAACTCTAACAATATAACGTCAATTCATATTTAACGTTACCATGATCATCGTCTTTAGAGGCATAGGCGAAAGCGGTCATTTTGTGGTTTGTTCTTCTGTGTTTGTAGTTCGATCACATTCCTAAAGTCAACAATTCTTCTTTTTCTCATGTTCCGGACACCATAATTTGGTTTATATAGAACATAATTGAGGTTCAAGGTAAATCCCCAAGTACTTATTGGCCTATCGCCTTTCCACTATTCTCACCCAGGTGTGCTACTCAAAACTGAAACCCCAATTAACTCATGGGCGTGGCATCTTGGTGTAACCTTTGACCCTCTATAATTATCATTACCGGATCATACATCTCTGGAAAGTACTACACACTTACCTATACAATATTTATGTTCTCCCCATCAGGTTAGTTTTATTCGTATTTCTTTTACATAAATTTCAATTGTTACTAATGAACAAGATGTTCATCGATGATATAAGGTTCGCAATTGTTCTCCAAATCTTAGCTGTAATCAGCGCTTCGTGATCAAACTACAAACCTGTATAACGTAGCGAAGCGAACATGTTTTCCATGAAACAAATATTTTGGCTGTTTTAAGTTACCACATTCGATCTCTCAATTGTATTATGCTGTGTATGTAGTTTGAGCAATATTTCGAGCAGTTGTGTAGCAATAGTACGCATTATACGTTTCGGACTAAAAAGAGAACGTTTTATCCATATGTAAGGTATTGACTTTTTTTAAAGCAAATCAAACGTTTGAGAGAGTATAGCAGATGTTCCATATTGCTTGAATATTATTGATTTTTCAGGAAATATGTGAAGTGCGGGTGGTGATGGTAAAAGGTTTCGGTGGATCGTACAAAAAAGTACTGCAAGGAAACACCAGTATGGTTCCCAATCAGTTTCCGATCCTTTCTTCAATTACTGGACAAGGTAATTTAGTTTTTTTCGTACAATATAATTTTTTTTTAAATGAACTCATCTAAGGTGAAGTTTTATAATCTAGAACTTTACGGGCTTCAAATCTATTTTCGTACTTTGGTAGAGGTGCGGAGGCCGTAACGGTGTAAGCTTGAACCTGATCAATAGTTGACTTTGCGGATAGTTATTGCTATTCTTAGTTCATTTAGTCATTCATCTGAAAACTTTGTTATAGATAACTTCCTTTTATTTGACCTGCAAAGCAAAGGGAATGAATAGTAATGAGATATTAAAAACGGACAGACGGGAGAACTGTTGTTTGTACAGGTACAACTATACTTATTTCAGGTGATCACTTCACTACATCCATAGTCGTTGTTAACATCAAGAATCATATTCTTCCATATTCCGGTCATACATACTGGTTTTTAATGGTATACTTGCGAGAATCAGTACACTACCTCCTATGTTCGGAACTATTCTGGAAGTACTGGAAATGTTCTGTCATTCTCTATTTTATCCCGAATCCCGAATTCGATGTCATACTCCACTACCAAACTGTTCCTGCTCTCCTTCAGCTGGTTCTATTGGTTCTATTATGTCCGAGGTAAATTGTTGATTTAGTCTTCTCCATACTTTCTCGCCACTTGACTGACCGTTTTCGGTTTTTGCTCGGGTTGTTTTGGTGTCCTAACTCGTTTACCTACACTTTTGTATACATTCCTATTTTTCAGTTCTGCTATTTCGATGAGCTTGGCTACTAACAACGTTATGACGACTGCCATTCCGTTTTATCATCGTCTACTGGTTATGAAGAGAGAAAAAGTCACCGTTTGGAGAGTGATCATGTTTCTGAAAATTGGTTATGGTGAGTCTGGTGGAAATTTTGGAGTTATGCGAGAAGTTACTTTAATGAAGGTTTGAGCTTAGAGTAACCATCCAGAGATTAGCTCCAAAATATCTCACCGAACGGGTGAGAGGAAAAAAGATTGTCAAAGCACACGGACTGTTTTTAGAAAGCAACAAATCTCTATTTACAAAACAACAGAGTTGATTTTAGAATCAACAAGTTCCATTACATCACAAAACTGGAAACTCGGTTGCTTTTGTGGAGAAAAGTTGGTTGGTTCTAAAGAGTTTTCTTTACAAAAGAAACCGGGTTGATGTTTGTCTGATATTGACCAGTTTGCTCATGTAGTTGGCCGGAAAATTGGCTGAAATGGGAAGAGTTGTTTAATGACCCATGTTCTTTCAGATGATATATTTCACTACATCCATGGTAGTTCTTAACACAATGAGTCAAATTCTTCTACATTCCGGTCGTATATACTGGTTTTCAATGGTCTACTTGCGGTTAAGAATCAGTACAATACCACTGACGTACTGAACTCAACTGAGAATATTCTGCTAGTCTCTATTTTATCCCGAATTTGATGTCATACTCCACTACCAAACAATAATTCCAGCTTTTTCTCATAAGAGACAGGAAATTTCACAATGTCAATAGTCAAGAGTAACTTTTTCTTATTATACTAATTCATTACGCATAGCACTTTGTTTCATATTTCCTTCTATTTATAGTATAGTCTCCTCCACACATTCTCGCCACTTGACTAACCGTTTCTGGTTTTAGCTCGGGTTGTTTTGGATTGTCTTATTCATTTCTCTATAATTTAAATAACGAAATATTAATGTTTCAGTTTGGCTATTCTGGTGTTTCTAGCGATCAACAACGTCATGACGACTGCCATTCCGTTCTATCATCGTCTACTGGTTATATTGGGCAAAAAAGTCACTTCTTGAGAGTGATCATGTTTCTGGCTGTCCTACTGATTGGTTACGGTGAGTCCCGTTGTCAGTTCGGAAGCAGGCGTCTAGAAAAATAAAGTGAAAAAGATGCTTGAGATTAGCGTGAACATCCTGAGATTTTCTCACGAGAGTCCAATCAAATATAAAGAGAGAGAGAAAGAGAGAGAGAGAGAGAGAAAGAAAGAGAGAGAGAGAGAGAGAACAAGAGTTAACACGAATGGATAGTAATATTTTTTACCATCTCCAGTCAATACTTATGTTTTCAAGCCAGTGACATCTTCTTCAACACCAACAATCATTGATCACAACAATTCTTTGTATATAACAAATCAACAATAAATCAGTCAATAAACTTTGTATGTCTTCGCTTGTGGTTTTTGACCAAACAAGTTTAACGAATAGATGAACAATTTGTTTTCGAAAAAGGGTATAGCGATGCCTATCATATACCTCCTTTGGAAATAATGTCCAAGTAGCGCAGCGGGTAGCGCGCCTGCCTTCCGCCTAGCCGCTCCCGGCTCGATCCCGTTCGGCGCGTAGCAATGTTCAACATTTCGGTTTGCGTTACCTAAATCTATTGAATCGACGAACCCGATGTGTAGTTCATGTTCCACGATGTAGGGTGTTTTCTCTGGATGACCAAACTGAATAACTGGTTAGAAAATGACGCTGTCACCAGTGAAAGCGACTTTTTTTTAAAATTTACTTACAAACTTTCGAAGGCTGTTGTAAATGAAGTTTATGGAAAATGCTCTCGATTCACTGTTCCTGAGTACGAGAATAAGGTGCGAAAATCCTCAACCAAGTTTTGCTCTGTAAGAGTGCAGTTAAATTGTAGTTCAAAACTGAGAATCATTCGCCAAACTCAAACACCCAATTTTTCGAAAGAGAAGAGATGTTGGACGAAAACTCTTATTTCTTTTCTCCTTTCCACACCTTTTCGTTTCTCATTGTTCAAAAAGATGAATCAACTCTAATCTTGTGAGTACTATTCATTGAATAGTAGCTAATTTCTCAGGCCATTTAACATTTCCAGAATGTCTGTCAAATAATCGGTCACACACTGCTTGAATGTAACTCAGTAAGTAGTTCGTTAAAGAATTGTGAATATCCCTGATAACGACAGTACTCTGGTTGAAACCAACATGTCCATAAAGTTCCATCTACACTCTCTGACCCTGCTGGTAGGTGTGGCTGCTGCTCGCTCACCCCCGATGCCCCCACTGTTCGGAGAACCTCTTGATTACTATACCGCTCACAACACTAGAGTCGATGCTTCAGGTGAGTGGTAGTTTGATCGAATTCAAAGTAAGGATCAAACTACAAACACAGCGGGAAGAAGGATAAGGAACAGATATGAGAACAGGCAAATTTGGACTACTATTCCCTCAACGATACAGTCGACACCGCGGGTGAGATATTCGCAGTGAACTAATGTTGTGTTGTAGTTTGATCTCAATACTCAGTATGAGAAAATCGAACCTGTCGTTGTAGTTTGATTATCACACGTGCTCTGTTTGACGAATTTTGACCGGAAAGTAGCTGTGATCAAACCGCAAACACAGCGGAATTGGGCAGCACCGTAAAAACTCGGTTAAGAGCGTTCAATATCATACACAGAAAATCCCGGCACTCCAATCTGTGTTTCTTGCCCGGTTTTAAACTAACAAACGATTTGAGTTCAATTGTTGAATTAAAACCAATAATATTATTAATAATATTTTTTGTTTTTGTTTTTCAGATGAGGTCCTCAGGAACGTCGCTCCCTACTTCAACCGAATGATGCATCTTGAAGATCAGGTACAGCGAGGACTCAGACTCAAGAACTTCGTCCCACTCTCTCTTGGGTCAGTTGCCTTTACAGGGAAGTTTACTAGTAATTTCGCGAAAACGTGAGAGAACTTTTTACGTTCACTCGGTGGAGTTGATTTATTTTCTTGAATTTTCAAAAAACGTGAGAAAACATTCTTTTTTTCTTGGATCAGAGTCGTTTCCTCGTAACTTTATTAGTAAAAAGTTAATGAAAGTCTACCGTGTCGGTATTAGCTGGTAGATATTCTTGTAGTCTGTTTTCTTGGAATGAGTCACGCGGCGAAGATTTTACTCGCTGAAAAGATTCATCTTGGTTCAATACTAAACACCGACAGAACCTACATATACTAGAACTAAACTGAATACTCACGTGAAATTAGCATTCTATTGAGGAATTGTGCACTGTGTCATTGCACGTTTCTGAGTTCTGCTGTGTTTAACATGTTTCACGTGACTGTACAATTGACTAACAGTAATCTTGTCGTTGTTTTAGTCAGAATGTAACAGGATTGAAAGGTACCAAACTACAAACTCTGCCGGTTAACGCAACATACCCAGTCTGTGCTTGTTTTGGAATATATTAGTCCTAGAAACTTGCAGAATATAGTTGATTTTATTATTATCATTATTACAATTATTATTAATATCATTATTATTATTATTTTCATCAATTTTCATTGTTTTCATTTTAGAATGGACCCTCATGACCTGGACAAACTGGAGTTACAACTGCGTTTCGCCGGCTCCAGACATATTTGAAGGAAGGGGAAGAAGAAGTATTCGAGTTTTGTGTGATAAATGAACGTTATTAAAATTTCTGGAAAAGTTTGTCTCTTCTGGGGTACTGGGAACGAAGTATTTAAAACTTTTGTGTGACTAAACATAAATTATTTTCGGTCTCCGTAAAAGTTTGTCTCTACTGGAAACTGGTAAAACAAGAAGTATAATCCCTTGTGTGTAACATATAAATGATTTTTTCAAGTCTTATGTAGCATTTTCGCTTCTCTGGGGAGCTGGGAAAAAAGAATTTAACAGTTGTGTAGCTGGTGACAAGGATTTATGTGTTATGTTGTTGTAAAACAGCACAGTAAGGTGGAAGTGAAACGTGTTATCCACAGTAGTTGTACTGTTAGTCCATTACACAGTCACGTGAAAAATGATAGACACAGCAGAACTCAGAAACGTGCAATGACAAAACGAACGGTTCCTCATTAGAATGCAAACTTTACGAGACATTCAATTGGCAGTAATAATATCACGCGTGATTACTAGTATTTATACCTAATTTCATGTTTCATTTTTATAATGATCTTTCTGTATAATTGTTTTTGTGAAACTCGTAATTTAGTATATTCACACCATAATGTTTTAGTTTTGTCAGAGTCTTTTAGTTTTAGGAAAAAAAATTTCTCGTTCTCATTGTTTTTAGTGTGAAACATATTGTTTCCATTCTTCAGATCGTGCATTCTATTTTCAATAAGAAATCGTGTTTCAGGAAGTTTGAGAACTATGGCTTTTCTCGAAGCCTATTTCGCCTACATGTGTGGCGCCGCGGTGGTGGCTGTATACCTGAATATTGTGTTGCTTTTGCTGGTCCCCTTCCTACAATTCCCTGCATTTCCCGGATTCGATATTCTACTGTACTGCCAAGCTACTCCTGCCGTCTTTCAGCTGATTCTGTTGGTTCTACTGTGTCCGAGGTAAATTGTACAAATGAAATTATTTGGTTGCAGTTTATCTCGATGCATGAGATATTTGTTCGATTGATAAAACTAGAATCACAGTGAGAGAAGACAACACACATCGGAAAGACGATGTGATGCGCGCACTTTTCATCTCAGACAAAGTTTGCCATCACATGCGTTACTTCGCTGTCGGTGTGCAATCTGGAAATTTTTGGATGTGCGCATTCTGTCGTAGTGTATAGGATTTTTCAAACCGTTGTGGGCACCGTACCATCGATTTTGTATGGGACGGGGTTTGGCGAGCGGCCAGTTCGTCTGCGTATTATTGATCTAATCACTCTCTCTCTCTCTCTCTCTCTCAACTGCTGGCAGATAATCTACGACCGCTCGCCCCGCATCGCTCAATCAATTGAACCCTCTGATGTCTTTATGGGGAAAAGGGCGACTATAAGAGCGCATTTGCCCGCGATTTCGCACGCGTTACCTGGCTCACGTATGAAACTGCGAGTATCACGTGTTTGGGAAGCGTAGCAATGTTTTTATTTCAAACTTTACTCCGAAGTTGAAAACCCAAACTGTAAATCAAGTTTAGACAGTTTACCTAACCTTGATTCCACAATTTGATATCAACTAGTGACCAATTTGGTGGGCGAACTTTGTTAACCAACTCGGTTCTTGACTTCTAGAGCAGAGACGATCATCTGACTTCTCTGATGAGACTTTAATGAGCATTTCGTTGACTCTCGGCAACGTTTTAGTGTAGTTTGTGGTAATACGGGTGGTGATTAGTATATTATAGTCTACAAATGTTCTGAAATGATTCACACTAAAAACCTGCCTAAAAATTCCACCGTTCACAGAGTGAGAGAGACAGAGTGTGCGCGCGACACAACGCATTGACAGCCGTATTCTCAGGAACGTATTCTATTATACAATTAGCGAAATAAAAATATTAGATAGTATTAAGATCAATGAGAGATCAGACAGTCTGAGATAGTCTGCCTTGTTCTAAGCTACAAATTTTCTCGTTCAGGCCGCATAAGAACGAGCCGGTCCTAGCTCGGAATTTTTCGAGTTAGTATAAATTTCCAGTTCCGGAAAGTTACAGACATATCTTCCAGAACACTGTTCGATGATGACTTGTTCATTGTGTCATTTCATGGGCTGGCTGAGCTCTTCAATTTAAACTCCAATTTCCAATTATATTGGTGAGTGCACTTGAAGTAACAATTGAAGTGTCATTTATGATATATAAGATATCGAGAGAAGATAGGAAATGAACCTCGTTTGTATAGGTATAACGGCCAGTAACATGCCTGGCAAACTTCAACTCCCCCCCCCCCCCCCCCTCCATCCATCGAATTTTCCTAGGGTTGAACTGAGCCAAACACTAAGAATTCGGGGGATAATTCAGCTGAGCTCAGCTGAAAATGAACTCCAGTTAAATGTTGGCTTTTAGTTTCTGATCGTGGAAATTCAATGCGAATTAAACTAGAAGTAAATCGTATAGTCACGTAAATATAACACTCTAATGAGGAACCGTGCATTTTTCATTGCACTTTTCTGAGTTCTGCGGTGTTTATCATATTTCACGTGACTGTGCAGTTGACTGACCGTATAATCGAAATATAGAGTGGAACCGAATTTTCGTTGTGGTTTGATCTCACAATGCGTTCCGGTAAACGGAATTTGATCGGAAGGCAACAGGGTGAAACTGTAAACACAGTATTGTGAAGCAACAAACGCCGTATTGACATGTTTCCAAAACACATGGCATGTGTTCAAATATAGGTGATGGGGTGGCGACAGTATAGCTTTGGTTATTCTCACAGAAAATTCGGCAGCGTACAAATAAATATTAAGTGCAAACTTTTACTACTTCATAGTTTCTCGAAAGAACTACAAATCTCAGCTAGCAGCTGTTCATTTGAAATCTTGGCACGATGTCAATAAGTCTACATGCAAATGAAACGACGTACACTTACACTGAGCCTCTCTTTCGGAACTTCACCTTCATTTGCCTTCTTGTTTTTCGTTTTGGTTCGGTCTTTATTGAGTTAGAGCTTCAGTACTTTTCATCAAATCCTCTGGTTCTTATGTTTCAGTTTCGCTGTATTGGTGTTCCTAGCCATCAACACCGTTGTGCCCATCGCCGTTTCGTTTTTTCATCGTCTCTGGGCTATAAAAGGCGTGAAAGTCTCTCGTCTGAGTATACTATGGTTTCTGGTAATCGGTATGCTGCCCCAAGTAGTGGTTATGGTAAGTCCAATTAATATTTCCGAAAAATAGGTCTAGGAGAAAAGAGATTTTTTAAACGGATTGGAGCTTGCAGTAACCATTTCCAGGATTGCTCACGAACATTGAGCCAAACGAGAGAGGGGGGAAACCGCAATCTGTCCAATAAAATAATCGGAGCAAGTTCAATAACATATAAAATACGTTTCTGTTGAATCAGCTATATTTCCGTACAGCACTCATATAAAACTGATTATATACTGCAAACAGAGCTTTGAAGTTGAAATTCCAGAGAAATGAAAATATAGCTCGATTTGTCTCATCGTTGTCGGTCATTTCAAGTCTTTAGCTTTAGGGTTCGTTCCTATCACCGCAAGCCTATACGTTTCATTCTGCCACGGTGTTTGTACTCTTGTTAGACTCCGGTCGACTTCCGTACAATATAGCATGTCTTGCGTGTAAACTACAACAATTTTCTGGTTATTCCAGATACGTTTGATGTGCATCGAGGACTGGAAAGATTTTTCACCAGAAATCCTCGACAACAACAATACAACTGAGGAAGTCAAAAGTTTTGCGTACAACACTACCACATGGAGCGGGCTCTATGTTATGGGTAGGTTTCGAACTCTTTCGCTCATAATTAGCTTACGTAGGAAACTGTCACGGTGTTGTAGTTTGAACCCGTGAACATCGATCGAGAAGTAACGAGGTCAAACTTCAAACACATCCGGACACGGCAACACAAACCGTATCAGCTTGCTTCTAATTATGCCTATCCCTCCTGTAACTTTTCTCGAACAATTCTCTTTCGAATTTATCGCTACTTTTGTAGCGGTATCGACGAGAAAGTGTGCAGGTCAGAGAGACGGGGACGATCTGAGATTGTCTGCGGTCCCGTAGATCCTCTTGCTCTTCCCCGTTTCTACTTTGCTAATCGGAGAAAGTTTCCTCAAAAGTCTGAGTTATCAATGAAACTCAAATGCGTGATGTGAAAATCCGTGACTCATTTTTTCAATGATTTTACTCACCAACTAAACAGCATTGAGCTGTTGCACACTTCTTCCTCTCGCCAATGAGTGTCAAACGTGACAGTGTGAGAAGTTTCCAGCCGAGCGGCGATCATAGAGGCAGTTCTATACAGTCAATGCTGCCCAATCCTGCAGTGTTTGTATTTTCATCTCATTTCTTTTCAGTTAAACCCCGCGATTCACGGTATATTTCGAGATTAAATCAAATTTATGATTTGGTTCCCTAAACCACGCGTCTATTTTTTAAAATTATGGATATGCTTATGACCGTCAGTCCTACTGTACCTCCTATATTTTGTCCTTCCTATTTCAGTTGTCACAGTGGGCAGTCCCCTGATTGTATACATTATCGCAGTCTACGTGATTTGGGAAGCCGAACAAGTGATGCCTACAATGAATATCAGTGAAGCCAACAAACAGATGCACAAGACACTTTTGCAGGTATAGTCTTCATTTCCCCAACAAAGACTGCCAACGGTCGTTCATGATTTGCCCGCTAAGAAGGCTCAGTAGATAAGTTGGCCGCGCGCATCGCTGTGTATTGATAATAACCACAGCTCAGTTGTAGTTTGTAGTTTGAAAGTTGTACACGCCCTGTTCACCAAACTTCGTTCCAAACGCCACGGGTTCAAACTACAATCACAAGATTGTCCAACATACACCGTATAGAATTGCTCTGGAGAGAGCTGGAAAGACACAGTGCAGTAAATAGAGTAATAGTGTGAAAGATGAGGTAATCATGTTGTGCTGCATTGCACTTTCTCATTAACTTTTCGAAATCGACAGATGATAGTTTTGCCATTCGATGCTCATCTATTTAAAATAAAGCTGAGGATTTCACTCTGTCAAAAACGAAAGCAGGAAAAAAATCAAGACACACTGTTGGTACAGTTTCGACATGGGACTGAACGGTTTCTCAGACAACTCTTCGTCAACCCGCAAGCCATACTTGTAGCGGCCTCTGCGACAGAGTATTGAGGTCAGAGAGATGCAGACTGTCTCAGATGGTCCTTATTGACCTGAGTGCACCCTTGTTACAGCTCGCAGAAAAGAGGCGGGGATGATTTCAAGATATGAAAACTGTTTTGTTCCAGTCCTTCTTCGTCCAAGCCTCAATTCCGTCCATCATCGCACTTGTCGTACTTGTTTGGTTTTTTTCGCACAAACAAGTGAGTTGCACTGTATTGATTACTATTGCGAACAAGCGCAAACTCTCACCAAATATCTCACTTATAGTTAGAAGTACTATGTTATCAGTAAATATAAATGGTGTCGTGAAGGAAAGCCGTTGTTTTTCTAGAAGACGTTTTTCCTCTCCATCTCAGCATCCTTTGAACGCCATCCACTCCTGTTGATTCGAGAGAAACATAAAGCTTGTACTATATGTAGAAAGATAAAGAGAGATAAGGCCTAGAGAAAATCAATTCCCCTCTTTCCAGTTTTCCCAAATTCCGAAGTGTTTCGAATGCCTCTTGTTCGGTGTAGGGCCTCTGGTCCTTGGCTGCCAGGTCCTGCTTACTGTCAGAACGATCGGTCGTTACCAACGTGTGTTCGGTTATCCTTTTTGTGTCCTGGTCGCTCTCATTGCAGTTATTGTCTTCATTTAATTGCTGTAATTTGATTGGATGACACTCTTATCGTGTTGTTTTGTTTCATGTATAATATGCGAGAATAAATGCGGCGGTACTGTAGGTAGATCGTTTTTCGAAAGCTCCGTGGAGTCCCACGGGAAGATCAAAATGAGGGAAAACTCAGTAGTCAGGGTCAACTTGTAATGATTATGCCCTCTTCATTGCGTTTTTTGCTCTTTTGCGAAAATGAATGTGACGGTACTGTAGGTAGATCGTTTTTCAAAGGATCCGTGGACTCCCACGGGAAGATCAAAATGAGGGAAAACTCAGTAGTCAGGGTCAACTTGTAATGATTATGCCCTCTTCATTGCGTTTTTTGCTCTCTTGCGAAAATGAATGTGACGGTACTGTAGGTAGATCGTTTTTCAAAGGCTCCGTGGACTCCCACGGAAAGATCTAAATGAAGCAAAATACAGTAGTCAGGGTCCACTTTTAATGATTATACCCTATTCATCGTGTTTTTTGCTCTATTGCGAAAATAAATGCGACGGTACTGTAGGTAGATCGTTTTCAAAGGCTTCGTGGACTCCCACGGAGAGATCAAAGTGAAGGAAAATATAGTAGTCAGGGTCCACTTTTAATGATTATGCCCTCTTCATTGCGTTTTTTGCTCTTTTGCAAAAATGAATGTGACGGTACTGTAGGTAGATCGTTTTTCAAAGGATCCGTGGACTCCCACGGAGAGATCTAAATGAAGGAAAATTCAGTAGTAAGGGTCAACTTCTAATGATTATACCCTATTCATTGTGTTTTTTGCTCTATTGCGAAAATAAATGCGACGGTACTGTAGGTAGATCGTTTTTTAAAGGGTCCGTGGACTCCCACGGAGAGATCAAAGTGAAGGAAAATATAGTAGTCAGGGTCCACTTTTAATGATTATGCCCTCACCATTGCGTTTTTTGCTCTCTTGCAAAAATGAATGTGACGGTACTGTAGGTAGATCGTTTTTTAAAGGCTCCGTGGACTCCCACGGAGAGATCTAAATGAAGGAAAATTCAGTAGTCAATGTCAACTTTTAATGATTATGCCCTCTTCATTGCGTTTTTTTGCTCTCTTGCGAAAATAAATGCGACGGTACTGTAGGTAGATCGTTTTCAAAGGCTTCGTGGACTCCCACGGAGAGATAAAAATGGAGGAAAATGCAGTAGTCAGGGTCAGCTTTTGATGATGATGTCCTCTTCATTGCGTTTTTGCTCTATTGCGGAAATAAATGCGACGATACTGAAGGTAGATCGTTTTCAAAGGTTTCGTGGACTCCCACGGAGAGATCAAAATGAATGAAAATAAAGTAGTCAGGGTCCACTTTTAATGATTATGCCCTCTTAATTGCGTTTTTTGCTCTATTGTGGAAATAAATACGACGATACTGTAGGTAGATCGTTTTTTAAAGGCTCCGTGAACTCTCACGGAGAGATCAAAATGGAGGAAAATGCAATAGTCAAGTTCAACTTCTAATGATTATGCCCCCTGTTCATTGCGTTTTTTGCTCTCTTGCGAAAATAAATGTGACGTTACTGTAGGTAGATCGTTTTTCAAAGGCTTCGTGGACTCCCATGAAGAGATCAAAATGAAGGAAAATTCAGTAGTCCGGGCCAACTTTTAATGATTATGCCCCCCGTTCATTGCGTTTTTTGTTCTCTTGCGAAAATAAATGCGACGGTACTGTAGGTAGATCGTTTTTCAAAGGCTTCGTGGACTCCCATGGAGAGATCAAAGTAAAGGAAAAATCAGTAGGTTTGGTCCCTATGGTTAGCAACTAAAATTAAGATTTTTCGAGTAAAATTTTTTATTGATGTAGATGAGTCATTGCATTGGCATTGATGAACCCTTTACGGAAAGTTTCTTTAACTCTGTTTGGTCCGAAACCACGAGCAAAGACATGAAATGTTGATTGGCTGATTTCTTTTTGATTTGTTATCTACAAACATTTGTTTGGATGAATGATTGTTGTTGGTCAAAGAAGCTGTAACTGGCTTGGAGTTGGTTGGTTGGCCCTCGAGCGGGGGCGAATGGGCAAAGGGCAGTCGCGCTATGGTCGTTGCCAGCGGAAAGGCGGAGGAGTACTGTATATCTCACTTTCCGCTGGTATGTGCTCTTATAGCGCAATGGTTAGCGCTCAGCTACGAATATTCTGCCCGCAGGTTCGATTCCGGCCAGACACAGAAACTTATAAATTTTGACAGCTACTATACCAGGAGTTATTGCATTGGCATTGATAAACCCTTTACGAAAAGTTTATCAAGTGCATCTATTCGTTAACTTTATTCGGTCAGAAACTACAAGCAAAGACATGGAAAGTTTATTGGCTGATTTCTTTTTGATTCGTTAAATACAAACAATTGTTGTGATCAATGATTGTTGGTGTTGAAGAAGCTGTCACTGGCTTGGAAGAGAGTTGGTTGGCCCTGGAAAATATACGTATTGTTTGGAGATGGTGAAAAATCTTACTATCCTTCCGTGTTAACGCATGCTCTTTATTTGCTAACAAGAGAAATTCAAACTGTGCAAAAACCTAGAATGAATTTGCTAGGGTTATATCTTCAAAATGAGTGCGGTGTTTTCCCTCTTTCTTACTCTCGCTCTCTCTCTCTCTCTCTCGCTCTCTCTCTCTTTCTCTCTCTCTCTCTCTCTCTTTCTTTCTTTCTTTCTTTCTTTCTTTCTCTCTCTCACTCTCTCAACGGGACTCACCGTAACCAATCAGGAGGACAGCCAGAAACATGATAACTCTCAAAAAGTGACTTTTTTGCCCATTATAACCAGTAGACGATGATAGAACGGAATGGCAGTCGTCATGACGTTGTTGATCGCTAGAAACACCAGAATAGCGAAACTGAAACATTAATATTTCGTTATTTAAATTATAGAGAAATGAATAAGAAAATCCAAAACAACCCGAGCAAAAACCAGAAACGGTTAGTCAAGTGGCGAGAATGTGTGGAGGAGACTATACTATAAATAGAAGGAAATATGAAACAAAGTGTTATGCGTAATGAATTAGTTTAATAAGAAAAAGTTACTCTTAACTATTAACTTTGTAAAATTTCCTGTCTCTTATGAGAAAAAGCTGGAATTATTGTACTGCATCGTTGTGCCTCTGAATATCAACAATTTACCTCGGACACAATATAACCAATAGAACCAGCTGAAGGAGAGCAGAAACAGATTGGTAGTGGAGTATGACATCGAATTCGGGATAAAATAGAGAATAGCAGAATATTCTCAGTTGAGTTCAGTACGTCAGTGGTATTGTGCTGATCCATAACAGATTCATACCGTTGAAAACCAGTATATATGACCGGAATACAGAGAAATATGATTCATGTTGTTGAAAACGACCATGGATGTAGTAAAATGTATCATCTGAAAGAAGTATAGTTATTAATGGGTCACAAAATAACAGTTTTTACATTTATTTTACTGCCAATTGTTAATTTCGCGCCGTTTATTTCAGGCCTCACGGAAATTGCACAACTATTTATTTACATATTACGTACTTTGTTCCGATTCTGTCAAATGTACTACATCACACGTGTAAAAGTAAGTTGATGAAGAAAGTTAGCATCTCAGTCGAACGGTCTTTTACGATTTTCTATAGTTCGCAAAAAAACAGTTTCCTTCATTATCCAACCAACGCGCTTGCCAATTTGAAATCCAGAAAACCAGTGCATAGTTTCATCGTTTTTCAATCTCAACTAGGGATTCTACCGTGTTTTCAAGTCAGGATAACTCAACCATAATTCTAGTTTTAGACATACCTCGGACATAATAGAACCAACAGAATCAGCTGAAGGAGAGCAGAAACAGTTTGGTAGTGGAGTATGACATCGAATTCGAGATACAATACAGAATATCGCCAATGAGGTCAGTACATCAGTGGTAGTGTACTGATCCATAACACATTTACACCATTGAAAACCAGTATATATGACCGGAATGTAGAAGAATATGATTCATGATGTTAACAACGATCATGGATGTGGTGGAATATAACACCTGAAAAAAAGTTGGAAAGTTATACCTGGATCACAAAACAACTGTTCTCACAACTGAGTTCTTAACTTGAACGAAGTTTTCGCATGAATAACCAAATGAACTAATAATTAGTAAAAAGTGGGGGACCAGGAAGTGTGTGAGTTCTGTTCGATTTCACCGTTTTCAGCAAAAAGTGTACAATACAGGTAGGGAGTGTGCAACGAAAATAGAATAATACATAGGTTTGCACAACGGTTCACAACGTACGTACGTTAAACCACTTATACACTCACGCTAAAATCACGATTTTTGTTATCAATGTTTTTTGTGAACCGTTGTGCAAACCTATTTATTGTTCTATTTTTGTTGCACACTCCCTACCTGCATTGTACACTTTTTGCTGAAAACGGTGAAATCGAACAGAACTCACACACTTCCTGGTCCCCCACTTTTTACTAATTGTGTTCTTTTTGCTAGTTGTACTAGTACAATCACTCATTGATCAGAACAATCAGAATGAAATACGAAAATTGGTGACTATAAAACATCCTGATTAGTGGGCGAAGTTTCGAGTTTTCAAATGGTGTGATACTAGTTTTTCAAATTATTTTTGGCGCCAATTGACCTCTAAAAAACGTAAAAAATCTGAGTCATTTCAGTACAACGCAACGCTTTACTTATTTGGCGCCAACGGGCGCCAGCGTTTGGCGCCAATAATCATACATGTTACTCCAATTGGTGGAAAACCTGGAACGAACGGTTTCAACCATTTGGCACAGTTTCCGATGATTTTTTGTTCGGAAACAATATCTTCAATTTTGGCGCCAATTGGCGGATAAACGGGCTTCTCGGCGCCAAATGTCAAAGAAATGTGGATAAAATGTTGATCCGCCTGTTAACAAAATGTATAGTTCTGACATCTGTGAACGAATCCGGTCGTTACCCTACTTCGCTAATGGTGTCCTCATTTGACGCCAATAGGCGCCCGCGTTTGGCGCCATTTGATAATAATGGCACCATGTTTTGGAAATCAGGTTGAACCTACTTTTATGACATCTGTGCGGAATTTCAAACAAATTTATTCATGGGAACACATATTTTCCAGCTTTTGGCGCCATCTGGCGCCAGCGCCAAGCGTCAGACATAACGTGACATCACCAAACTTCTGGGGCCGCGCTAACTTTGGGGTTTACACATGTGTGCCAAATTTCAGCCAAATCGGTCCAGTAGTTAAAAAAATAATTTTCTATGCGGACATTGGACGAGGGACGAGGGACGCGCGACGAGCGACGAGGGACGAGCGACGAGGGACGAGCGACGAGGGACGAGGGACAACGGAAATTTTCATAACGACACGGCAGCATAACTTTTCTCAACCTCGACCGATTATCCTAATTTTTTCACACAACATGTATTTAATACATATCTAGCTCTCTCTCTCTTTTTAAATTTCGAAAAAAATGTTTTATTTGAAGACTTTTGTGGTTTGAAAGCCAAAAATGGGTGCGCAATGGCCAAACCAAACACAACTCACACGCAGCGCTTCGCGCTGCGCGCGATAATTGGGACTATCTGTAAAGTTAAATATTGATTAAGTTCAAAGTTACACCGTTTTGGCCTCCGCACCTCCACCAAAGTACGAAAATAGGCTTGAAGCCCGTAAATTTCTAGATAATAAAACCTCTTGCGTACTATTGCTACACAACTGCTCGAACTATTGTTCACAAACACAGCAGAATACAATTGAGAGATAGAATGTGTTAACTAAAAACAGCCAAAATATTTTTCCATGAAATACACGCTCGCTTTGCTACGTTATACAGGTTTGTAGTTTGATCGCAAAGTGTTGATTACAGCTAAGATTCGGTGAACAATTGCGAACCTTATATTCTCGATAAACATCGTGTTCATTGGGAACGATTGAGATTTCTGGTAAAGAAACATGAAGAAAGCTAACCTGATGGGGAGAACATAAATATTGTATGGGTAAGTGTGTAGTACTTTCCAGAGATGTATGATCCGGTAATGAGAATTATATAGGGTCAAAGGTTACACCAAGATGCCACGCCCACAAGTTAATTGGGGTTTCAGTTTTGAGTAGCACACCTGGATGAGAATATTGGAAAGGCGACAGGTAATTGGGGATTTACCTTGAACCTCAATTATGTTCCAGAGGTGAGAATATGAACCAAATTATGGTGTCCTGAACATGAGAAAAAGAAGAATTGTTGACTTCAGGAATGTGATCGAACTACAAACACAGAAGAACAAACTACAAAATGACCGTTTTCGCCTATGCCTCTAAGGACGATGATCATGGTAACGTGCAAATATGAATAGACATAATATTGTTAATAGTTTGCACAGTCACTTGAAACTTGTTAAACACAGCAGAAATCAGAAACGTCAGATGACAAAGCGCGCGATTCCTCGTTAGAATGATGACCAAACGTGACTGTTCAATTTACTTCTAGTATATTCCCATGAATCTCTATGAAAAGTGCCCAACTCTTCGTTGTAGTTTGACGCGAAAGTAACCTTTTTGATCGAGGCACAGCGAAATCGATAAATGTCCATTTGTGTTCCTCAATCTCTCTGGTTGCATTCAATGGTCATCACTATGGATAACGTAGAAATATTATTCATTTCATTCCCACTGAGACCCCTTGGCATTGTGCCAAGATTTTTGAATGACTATTCCTTAGATAGAGACCGCAGGCTCCGCCCCTTTTGTGGCAGACTGAAATCGGGCAAAACGCGTTTTACCCGCGATGGAGAAGTAACAAAGTTTGATTAGACATTACTCCACCTAGAATATACATTTTTCGAAAAAATCAAAGAGAGAGAGGTAGTTCAAAACCTCAATATTTGAGGTATAACTTTAATTTCTTAGTTTCTGTTGTTTTTATGTCTGTGCAAATGGTTAAACTTAAACTTGCATATTTAATCAGTTTTTTGCGAGAACAGGTTTCTAATTATTGTTTATTTCTATAGATTAACTTTTTAGGCGTAGAATACGAAAAAGAAATCGAAAATCTAAAGACGCAAACATATTAAATTTTTTGTCCGCGTTGACCTCACTTTTTCAGGTTGCGCACGCCTTAGAGCAGAAAAGTACTCTACAGACGTTTTTTTGTTAACATTGTCTTATGGGATTGAACAATCGCTTCCAGAGTTTTGCAGATTATTGAAAAAAACCTCCAAAGCGGTGAAAAACATCCTAGAATTATCGTTGGCACACTGCCAAGTCTCAGTAGGAATGACCGGGACTAATTTGCCTCCAACTTGTAATATCTTTCCGTGTTTGAACCATACTGTCTTTGCAATCTCGACAATGTTTTCCATTTTACCAATTTAATTTATCACACGCTTCATTTGCGTAATAAATTCATTCATATTGAAAAAACCTCCAAAGCGGTGAAAAACATCCTAGAATATTCGTTGGCACACTGCCAAGTCTCAGTAGGAATGACCGGGACTGTACTGTTGGCGTGGATTGAACCTTTGAAAAACTTGAGCGCGGTCAAAATCGTGGAAATGGACAGTCTGGAACATCAAACAGCTGCTACGTTCAAAAACAAACATAATTTTCTCTGGAATGTTATTTCAAAACGACATGTGAGACCACATAGGGATAGTTGATCTTCTTACTTGTTTTATGACGACTTGGAGAAGCCACTTCCAAACAAAGAGAAACGATCAACTTATGGTATTTATACGATGTTGTTTCAACAACGACATGCAATATACGAACATAAGTGAATATATGCTAATATAACAAAAGGAAGTGTTGGAATGGACTCGTATATAGTTTATCAGGTGCTTAAACTGTAGAATATTGAACCTATTGAAATGATGTAGCTCTGAAATGTCATGTCCACCTGAACTACTCAATACCTATCAATGAACTACCCTATCATAGTTCTTTATTATCACTTCATCTTGTGAAAAACAAACTATTTCCCCATTCCCTGCATCCAGGTCAAGTTTCAGCCAAATCCATTCACATTTATTTTCCATGAAACTGTCTCAACTTTACTAGAGCCAAAATTGTCGATTTGAAACGACATCAAAATCGAAATTTTCGAAATTCTCACAGATTCCTCGGAATTTTGCCACGGTAGATTGATGGGTGATTTGGACCGCCAAATCACGCTGCTGTTGCGAGTTTTGTAAACAAATATCAACTTTCCGTATATTTTCACGTCGTTTTGTCCAAAAAAGGGGCAACAAATGCCGAACCCCCTAAATCTAGCTCCAACATAAATATGCTTCAAAACTTCGCAGGATGTGTTTATTTCAGATAGGTTTCCTTTCAAACATCAAAGCTCAAAAGCAAACCACGTAAACCCAAAATGAACTTTTTGATTTTGCGTTTATAAAACCAACCGACCTGTATTAAAAAACGGCCAAAAGGTCGATTCAAAACGACATTTGGTCGTTTTTTAGCGACATTGAACAAGTTGCTCAGTTATGAACATTTTTGGCCGAATCATTTACAGAATCGTGAAAAAGACCTATTTTGCTCCTCGAGCGAGTTTCAGCTGAGTATCTCCGTTTAAACCAGGATTACCACCCTTTGCCCGAAAAGTTCTGGAAATCGTTATGCTTGTAGCTTGATCCCGTGGTTTCTCAATTTCAACTTTGACCAAATTTGCTCAAACTTTCAGTTCCACCCTCTGTGTATGAGATAAACCCAGCCAACAAACCTCAGCTCCTATCTCCGATTTTTCTATTACCGTAACACGTATTAGTTTTGCTTTCAACATTAAAACGTCACCAATCCATGAAAAAAATTTGAAACTTCGGCCATAAGTCTGCCCTCAACCGAATTTCACGAATCGAAAACCGATTTGTGGATAAATCTCGATAGAATAAGAGTGTTCCGGAAACGTTCACATCTGAACATCATTTTAACGATTGAAAAAAAATAAGAAAAAAATGACCGAAATCACGACGAGCCATAACGTTTTTCAGAATTCTGCTGTGTTTAACATGTTTCACGTGACTGTGCAACTAACTAACTAACTAACTAACTAACTAACTAACTAACACTATATTTGTATCTCAAGTTTTGACACCCGGAAAATAATAATTTGATTTCCATTTTTACTTCATGGGCATAATTGAGTTCATTTATCCATTGAATTCAATCCGATTTCTCATCCAATAACCTATTGATCCCATTGCTTCTCCAATATTCTCACGCAGGTGTGCGACTCGAAACAGAAACCCCAATTAACTCATGGGCGTGGCATCTTAGTGTAACCTTTAACCCTCTATAATTCTCATTACGGGATCAGACATCTCTGGAAAGTACTACGTACTCACTTCTACAATATTTATGTTCGAACTATCAGGTTAGTTTGCTCCATATTTCTCCAAAACACATCTCAATTGTTTTCAAAAACACTATATCTAGAACTTAAAGTTTTATCTATTTTATCTAGAACTTAAAGTTAGCAATCATTGACCGAATCTCGGTTGTGATCAGCGTATCGCGATCAAACTACAAACCTGTTATATCATAGCGAAGCGACCGTGTATTTCATAGAACACATCTTTCTCCTGTGTTCAGTTAACACATTTGAACTCAAGTACATCCTGCTGTGTTTGTAGTTTGCTCCTGCTTATTTTGTTCGAAGATGGAATTATGAATCGAGTGAAAACTACAACTGTCAATCCATGTCAATCCCCATTCCAACTGATTTCAGGAACGAAATGGTGACAACGGTCTCTGAATTGATTCCTTGCTTTTCGGAACGGTTGAATGAGAAGATTTAAGACAACTTCTCACGGTCAAAGTCAGATAACATATTGGAGAAGAAACGGATACCGTTCACGAAGAGTGCTACTGTACATTGATACATCTGAGCGAGACACCAGTTTTCGTCCAGACACCTCTTTATTCTGGTTCGATTGGCCTACCTCACCATCATATCTACCGTAAAACCTCAACAACACTCCACAAGGAGATCGCAGAGGTTTTCAACGAAGAATATTTTCTGAGAATGCTCGAATGGCAGAAAAGGACCAAGTTCGATGGAGTAGTACAACTCAGGTAACGTTTCGCTCGTTCATGTTCTATGAAATGTAACTTATGATGCTAAAATGAAATTGAGTCGTTTAATCATACAGGAAAACTTTGGTATAGTTGAAGTTCTTATATTTTGACCTGATTTTAGCGTAACAAAGTAAACAATCAGTAGCGGAAAAAAACGGACAGTTGTGAGAACTGTAACTCATACATAACTATACTTCTTTCAGATGATATATTTCACTACATCCGTGGTCGTCCAATGGTCTACTTGTGGTTGTGACATGTGAATGCCACTGATGTACTGGACTCAATTGAGAATAATCTGTTATTCTCTATTGTATCCCGAATTCGATGTCATACTCGACTACCAAACTTTTTCTGCTCTCTTTCAGCTGGTTCTATTGATTCTATTATGTCCGAGGTAAATTGTTGATACATTTTCGTCCATAAATTTTCGCTTTCACTTGACTAACTGTTTTTGGATTTCATCTCAGGTTGTTTTGGTATCTTTATCTATTCATTCATACTTCGAATAACAAAGTATATTCCTATATACCTTTGTTTCAGTTTTGCTATTTTGGTGTTTCTGACGACCAACAACGTTATGACGACTGCCATTCCGTTCTATCATCGTCTACTGGTTATAATGGACAAAAAAGTCTTTTTTTGAGAGTGATCATCTTTCTGGCTGCCCTAGTGATTGGTTACGGTGAGTCCCATTGACAGTTCGAGAACATGCGTCAAAAAAATGGAAAAAATGCTTGAGCTCAGAGTAACCATCCCGAGATTTTCTCACAAACATCCCACCGAACGAGAGAGGAAAACGGCACTCATTCTGTAGGGATAACCGTAGCAACATTTAAACGAAACAAAACAGGTCTTTGACCAATTAGCATTTCCTTCGTCAGTTAATTTGAAGCAAGAGGTAACACAGTGGATAAAAATAAAATTTTTCACCATCTTCAATCAATACCCATGTTTTTCAGGGCCAACCAACTGACTACAAACCAGTGACAGCTTCTTCAACACCAGCAATCAGTGATCATAACAATTGTTTGTATATAACTAATCAACAAGAAATCAGTCAATAAACTTTTTCTGTCTTTGTGTGTGGTTTTGGACCAAACAAAGTTAACGAATATATGCACCTGAAAAACTTTTAGAAGAGGTTATATCAATGCCAATGCAATAACTCCTTTGAAGATAATGCTCGAGTAGCGCAGCTGCTATAGTAGGTGCCAAATTTATGAATTACTGTCTCTAGCCGGAATCGAACCTGCGGGCAGAATATTCGTAGCAGAGCGCTTACCACTGCGCTAATAGAGCACATAACAGCGGAAAGTGATATATACAGTACCCCTCCACCTTTCCGCTGGCAACGACTACATCGCGCCTGCCCTTTGCCCATCCGCCCCCGGCTCCATGACCAACCAACCGACTCCAAGCCAGTTACAGCTTCTTTGACCAACAACAAGTGATCATGACAACCCTCGTTTGTACATTTCGAAACATCATACGACATAGTTTTCCAATGAAGACTTGTTTATACTGTAGTCTAATCGACAATCCAAGAAGCAGAACTCCTTTCTCGTAAAAACTTTCCGAGAGCGTAAATCGAACCGAATTTGAGTTAGAGAAGGCTTTAATACGCTCTCGTGAGAGCTAACTTGTTATGCATTTCAATCAACAACAAAAAGACGATATCATAGCTACATCTCTGTTGACAAAAGTGTTTGCCTCATGCTGACCAGAACGCAAATTGTAATTTCGGATCGATGAAGGTTGGGCTGGCCTTTTACTTTGATCTCAAAACGTACAGGTTACTCACGAATTTCCACCCAGAGCCAACCTACCGACTCCATATCAGTAACAGCTTCTTCTGGGACCATAGGCTTCTTCTGGGACCATTGTTAATTACAAATTCGCGTCTGGTCGGACCTGTATTGCAACAATTCTAGAGACAGTGCGGGCACCGGAGAGTCAGAAGACAAGAGAAAAATCAATATCTACGACAGCCACGCTGTATAAACAGTAGTTTACTGATTTGCAACGACGCTTGTTCTGAGTTTAAACGCAAACTTCAGAAAAAACTTCAAGTTCGGGTTTCATTTGAACTGGGAAAGACCACGGGTGTGAGATTCGCTTTATCTGAAGCAGCATACGGGGAACGCCTTTCAGTTCCATTGTGTGAGTAGTTTTTCCAATTGATTTAAAGTCAAATCTCGCGAATCACGGTGAGATAAAACTAAAACAAGTCTTTGGAAACCAAATAACGACCAGTAATATTTAATGATGTATGGAATATTCCGAAGTTGGCAGAAAGAAAACTACCAAATTCCGGTGAAATAAATGGAAAACAATCAAAACAATCAAGTTATTTTCCGAACCGATATTCTCACATGATCTGATAATGATAAGAACGTGATATTTGACAGACAAATTAGAAGATTGAAAAGATAAATGTTGATCAGAAATTTAATTCACTTGTACAGGGAAAAATTGAGACATATAATCATTTTCATATCCAGTTAGCCATTAGAAACAACAAACTGTTCGTTCGTTACAATATTACAATGTTACTAAAAGACCAACTACTGAAGTACTCAAATCAGTTTTCCAGTTACGAAAAATGTTCAAGAACCACTGTCGTGGAAGTATGCGAATCAGTCCTTTGAAAGCTATATTGCAAACTATGGGGAAAACAAACGAAAAGATAACAATCCAATCAATAAAGTGAAATACAGAGCTTTGATCGTATTAGAACAAGCGCAATCGATAAAGAATATGCCCAGAAAAGGAGCAATAATGTATACAAGTCTGTAACGACCGATCGATTTGCAAGTTATGATGTTGAGTTATGAGGTTGAGTTGAGTCTGTACATCAAAATTGAGAAACGTGAACATTTTCTAATGTCTCTACATTATTTACGTGACCATAATGATCGTCTTCAGAAGCAGATTGTGTCCTGTTTTTCTGTGTTTGTAGTTTGATCACATTCCTGATGTCCACAAATCTCCTGTTTTTCATGCTCTGATACACAGAACGCCTTAATGTGGTTCATAATCTCACATCTAGAACATAATTGAGTTTTGAGGTGAATCCCCAATTACCCATTGGCCTATTGCCTTCCCAAAATTCTCACCCAGGTGTGCTACTCAAAACTGAAACTCCAATTAACGTGTAGGCGTGGCATCTTGGTGTAACCTCCAACCCTATGTCATTCTTACTACCGGATCATACATCTCTGGAAAGTACTACATATTCAATTCTACAATATTTATGCTGTTATTATCAGGTTAGTTCCTTCCATTTAAAGGCGTCTCAATTGTTCATCATGAACACGATTTTCATCGAGAAGGTTTGCATTAGCTCACCAAATCTTAGGCTTTCTGACTAAAAAGAGAACGTGTTACCCATATTCATCATATTGACTATTTTAAAGCCAATCAAACGTTTGAAAAAGCACATCAGACTTTCCATATTGCTTGAATGGTATTGACTTTTCAGGAAACGTTTGAAGTGCGGTTGTCGATGGTAAAAAGCTTCGGTGGATCGTATCGAAGAAAGTACTGCAAGGAAACACCAGTATTCCAGTATGGTTCCCGATCAGTTTCCGACCCTTTCTTCAATCACTGGACAAGGTAATTTAGTTTTATTAGTACAATATAATTGACTTAAAATAAACTTAACTAAGGTGAAGTTTTATTATCTAGAACTTTACGGGCTTCAAACCTATTTTCGTACTTTGGTAGAGGTGCGGAGGCCAAAACGGCGTAACTTTGAACTCAATCAATAACTAACTTTAGATAGTATTTATCCTCGTTTTTCATTGGACACAATTGATTGATTGCGACAACTCATTTCTCTACTTTTTTCCTACTCAAACTTTTCGATCATCGTGCGCAGCGCTCTGCGCAGATTAGTTTTTATTCAGAGGTCTGCAGACATTCAAAAACAGTTTATTACCATTTTCTTCAAAGTACGTCGACCATTTTCCTAGATATTTGCATGAATCACTGAAGGGCAACACGTCTACAAGACACTGAGTTCACGTTCCGAGTAAGATTAGTTGAGAGAAGTAAGAGGGCCAAACGTCTCGCAAAAATGGCTTCCGTGCTCGGAGGCGGAGGCGGAGGCGGCGGCGGCGACAAAAGTGTCCGCCTCCTCAAATCGCGGCAAAGTTTCGCTCAAAATTAACTTATTCCGAAACTTCTTACATTGTTGAAAAGCTATAAAAAAGTTGAGGTATACGTATTTTCCAGGTATGTTTGAAATTTGAATATTACGTGTCAGAGGGCCAAAAATAGTCTCGCGAAAAATCATGGATAGACCGGTTTTGTGAAAATAAGAATGAAAGAAGAGTTTAACGTATAGTAGAAAGATATTTTTCAATGAAGAACTCATGACAGGCGGGTACAGCTTGGTTTTCACTCCTATTCACATGCCTGATTGGCGGATTGGATAAAAGCTCTATTCACGCACGGCGAACGAAGGTTCGATTCCTGCCTGGAGCACAAAAGTTGCTCTCACTTGAACAAGGTTATAACTACGCCAATTGTTCTGAACTACGGCGCCGTTAAAAACTTCAATAGAACCTCATAACATTCCTTGTTTAGCTTAATGTTCAAAAATATCATTTTTATCAAAAATGACCGTTACTTCGTAACTATAGAAAAACAGTTCAATTAGTATAAAAAACGGGTGTTAAGAAAGTAAATATTAGTTTTGAATGAGAAGTGTGCAAAAAATATGAAAGAAGCCCAATAAAAATATTTTGAGGAAAAGGGTAATCTCGATTTTCTTGAGAAAAAAAACAGAGTATAAGCTAGATCATTGTGAGTCGCAGTCGGAATTTTTCTTTTCGGTAACAAAAAACACGGTATCCATTGCTTTCTGAAACTTTAAACCGAGCGAGATTAGCCTTTTCCTCAAAATATTTTTATTGGACTTCTTTCATATTTCTTGCACACTTCTCATCCGAAACTAATCCTTACTTTCTTAACATTTTTTTAGGATTTATTATTAATGAATCACTGAACTTTGCTAATCATTGTAAGAGAATAAGCAGACTTGCGAAGAGAAGAACTTTCAATATATTCAAATCATTGAAAGTCAAAAAACAAGACGTGCTTGTTAAACTATATAAGACTTACGTTCGTCCCATTGTCGAGAGTGGATGCACTGTATTTAATTCAGATAAGGGTGCTGTAAAAGCACTAGAATCTGTGCAAAACGATTTCACTAGGAAGTTGTTCATGAGGAAAGGTGGCTACACTTATTGTAAAGTACCTTCATCTGAAGTAAGAAATAGAATACTTGGCCTGAAATCTCTGATTAGTCGTAGAGATACATTTGATTTGGTCATGGTGCACAAAATCTTAACTGGTCAGATAGGTTTGAAACCGTGTAATTTTTATACTTTCTCGAACTCTAGAACAAGAGGAGCGAACACTAAACTGAGTTTTCCTATACCAAAAACAAAACTGCGTCAGCAGTTTTTCTCCGTGCGAGCTTGTTCAAAATACTTGAAACTGACCAAAAAGAAGAAGTTGCCATTTTCAGTTGCAGGGTTAAAACGAATAGTATCATCATAATATTGTGAGATCTGTACTGTATTTACTGACTGCCTACACCGTAACTTTTACTATTCCATTCCTTTATGTACCGTATGTTACATATGTTTTCGTATAGTATATTATCCCCTCGTTATATCTCTTCGTGTTCCATTCGTACTGTTTGACATGTTCAAACTTGTTTGCATCCTTACCATATTTTTTTATCACACGCTTTACTTGCGTAATAAATTCATTCATTCAACACCCGTTTTTTATACTAATTCATCTAGTTTTCAGTGAATCATGGTCCCTCGGTGGTTTCTGTTCATGAAATTACTCTTGAGCAGCGAAGTGCATGCGTCCAAGAAGATCTCGTCCGCGTTAGAAGAATATATTATCTTCCGTGACTGGACAATGTAATTGAGTTTCATTAGTTTCATTATTAACCGAGTTGGTTTCATTATCTAGAACTTTACGGGCTTCAAACCTATTTTCGTACTTTGGTGGAGGCGCGGAGGCCAAAACGGTGTAACTTTGAACTTAATCAATAACTTACTTTAGATAGTATTTATTATTTATAGTTCATCCAGTTATTCGTGTTATAACTTTGTTCTAGTTAACTTTTTTTTATTTGACCTGATTCTAGCAAAGCAAAGTAAACGAATAGTAACGAGACATGAAAAACGGACAGATGGGAGAACTGTCATACTCCACTACCAAACTGTTTCTGCTCTCCTCCAGCTGGTTCTATTGGTTCTATTATGTCCGAGGTGTGTCTAAAACTGGAATAATGGTTGAGTTATTCTGACTTGAAAACACGGTAGAATCCCTAGTTGAGATTGAAATGAGACTATGCATTGGGTTTACATTGGGTTTTCTAAAGCCTGATATAAATGGCACGAGATGGCAGATGTGAAAACATTCATTTTGTGACCCATACATAACGACACTTTTTTCAGGTGATGCATTTCACCACATCCATGGTCATTTTCAACAACATGAATCATATATACATATATTTCTATATTCCGGTCATATATACTGGTTTTCAACGGTACTTGCGAACGTCAGTAGAATACCACTGATGTTCTGGCCTCGTTCGTGAATATTCTGCTTTTCTCTATTTGGTCCCGAATTCGATGCTACCAAACTGTTTCTGCTCTCCTTCAGCTGGTTCTATTGGTTCTATTGTGTCCGAGGTAATTTGTTGATATTGAGAGGCAAAACGATGCAGTACAATAAACCCAGCTTTTTCTCATAAGAGACAGGAAATTTTACATCGTCCATAAATCACACCATTTAAAACCGAACATTTATAGAATGGTTCTCATCTCTATCAAGAATCTGATTCAACGAAACAGCAACCTGCCAACTGCACTACTCATCGACTATATCATCGCAACATTCGGACGTGGAAGCTTGTACCACGCGAACACTGGCCTCAGGATTTCAGGAACCATGGATCGGTAAGTATACTAGTATTAAGCTGAATAGTAGCGTGAAATTAGCCATTTAACAAAAATTCGTGCAGTTTTTAGTCGGACTTTTTTGAGTTTCACCGTGTTTAACATGTGTGAGTGTGCAGTGGACTAACAGTATAATTGGATTGATTGTTAGTTTTAAAACAAAAGGAACAACGATGTTCCCCGTTATGAACAGTTAAATGCAAATTCTGACATGCGCAAATTTCAAACGTTTTTGTAGCAAGTTAGCAATGAGAAATTGAACATAAGTTGTCAAGTTGTGAAGTGAACATAATGTAATCCGGCCATGTTACCGCAAGTTTCACTCTCTGTTTCTTAATTTCCACCCATTCTTCCACAGAGTTTGCACCGATACTTCCACAGTGTTTGTATTATGTATGCAGTTGTATACACATCATACATTATGACGTTTCAGAAGCGCAACGGCTCGCACGACCGCAAGCATGTGGAGACAGAAGGTGAGCAACACTAAGCAAAAAACAGAGTCCCGTCCGACGTGGAACGCTAGAAGCGTATTATAATTAGCGGTACGTTTTCTCAACTTCTTTGCTTAACGAATATATGTTTTGATTAAAAATACCATCGCTCTTTGAAGAAAATGCTGAGAGAGAGAGCAAGGGAGAGAGAGAGAGAGACAGCGAGATGTAAAAAAAACTATTAGTATCTACACAATGTATTACCTATATTCAGAATTCTTTATTAATGCCACGGATATCGTACTGTTTAAATTGCGCGCGTCTCTCTCTCCAAATTATATAGTTTTGTTCATATTTCGTCCCCATGTATACGCTGTTAACTCACGCCACTGAATTATAGACACACGGTCCCTTCAACGTCTTATGCATAACATTTCAGGCATGGAGTCCAGCTTTGTTACCCCGAGTTGCCCATCTTCGTCTTGGATGGTAGGGCGGGTAAGCTCCCTCTGGAGTTGATTGAAGTGGACGTCACGGTTGGAGCTTGAGCCCGGTGACCGACGAGATGATGATTTTTGTAAAGAAAAATTGACGTTCTAACGAAAGTTTATTTGGCAAAACTGTTGCATCGCTTGAAAAGTCTGGTTTTCTCGGTTGTGGTTTTCACTGTGATATAGAGAAAAAATTTTCTGCTATCCAAACACTATTTTTTCGACCGACCTTTAACGTACCCATGTATGCTTACCGAAGCCATACTAAATACGGCGCAGACGCCCCTTGCCAAGCACTATGCATTCAGTCGGGCACTCTAAAGTGAACAGTTCAGGTATAATATACATTTATACACAATATTGTACAATTAGTGGTTATCAGGTGTAGGGGTACTGGTCTGGCTTCGCAAAGGGGTTGTGGTTGTAGTAGGAGGACTGAAATGTTGAGAATTATAATTGAAAACCAAGAGTTGTTGTAGTTTGATCTCAAAGTTAGAATTTTTTCAGATAACTTGTCGAGAATCCGGTGGTGTGGTTTCGAATTAGGCGTACCACGCCCAGGTACCGGGCATTATGGCTTTAATTGGAAATTCTTTTTTGAGTTTGGCAAGCGGGACCCCCATTTCGTATAGCTAGCACACGCGTGCGTCGGACAGGTAACATAAACAATGATAGTTTACATGATGACGTTAACCTTTTATCGATTGCTTCCTGGTCCAAGTAGCCATAGGGCACAGTGAAATCGGGCAAATATCGTAGTTTTGTCATCACCGGTTGTAGTCTTTTCTTCAGAACTTTGGTGGCTATTTGACCGAGTTTTTTCACAATCATGGCTCGTTCAGACTCAACAATTCCGGGGTTTTCTTCCGCAACCAGGTCACGAACCATGTCCTACATGACTTGGAAGTTGATCTTCTTGGCCGCTTCGGAATCAAGCGTCTGAAATCGGGTTGTTAAACACTGTATGAACTCTGAGAAAAAATGCCAATTGGTGTGGAGTAAAACTAACCACTCCTTTGACTCTGCAGACCGTCTTGACATCTCCGGCAAATATGAGTAGACTTTGAGCGCCATGCTCACAAACTTGGTTATCCGGTAGCCTATGCTATTTCCGAGGTCAAAAACCCAAGCCGGTCTGCCCGAAGGTCAGCTAACCTGTCCGGTTTGCGGTCATCGTTGAGGAATATGAGAGAATCGGTATTTGAAAATGGGAAATTTTGCTGTCTAATTTTTTTGAAACGATTCATTCCAACTGGTTTTTCCAACTTTCGAACTCACCAACATAAAGAAGATCATCTCCAACACGACTCATTGCCTGTGTATTCCACGGGCTTCCTGTACTCCACGCGTGGTTTGTACGAGCAAACTACAGAATCATCTGTTCGAAGGCATGAACTCCGTCACAGTTTTGTCCGGATTCTAGCCGGTTTTGCACCAGACACTGAAAAATTCAGTTTTATAGTTTGTAGTTTGATCACTTGAGTGAAATTACGTATGGAATTGCTTTTACCTGTTGAGAAGGAGTTTGGCGACTGTCCGCAACGGTCAGTTTTCAGCAATGTTTCCACGGTCCAGTTCCACGCCGACGTTCTCTTTGTGGTCTTCCAAAAACCGCACCTGAAAGATATATCTGGTTATTCCGCCGGTTTAAATACCCAAGTTAGAGGTAGATTACAGAATGTTGCCAACCTTTTGCTCTTCAGTCATATTTGACGAGGGCCAACCACTTTTTCCTGCTTGAGCTTGATGAACTTCTTGGTGAACTTCTTGAAGAGGCCGCCCATCTCCCAAGTGTTCCAACTCCATACTTCGTAGCATCGTAGTACCTTGTATCCGTTTCGCAGAGCGTGGGACAGTTCCACGGGACACACGAAAACGTGAAGAAATCGTTCCTTCTCCGAGTAGTGGGTACACAGCGTGTTGTCCCCGTTTTCGGCACACGTGCGACACGTGCAAAATACTAACTTGTTGTTGACCAATAATGGGAAATTTGATGTCGGGCGGAGCCAATATGTCGCACATCACAAGCCCTTGTATGGGGAATCTTGACCAGTTACAAACGGTCTGAAGTCAAAATAATGACCTCGGGGTATCCAATCGGGTATTCGGCCAAGTACGCCGTGGTGTACGGGTAGAAACTACAAAAGTCCATATATTGGATAGACTTGTGCGAATCAGCTTCCACAAGAAGACGATACGTTTTAGTACGACCACCCATGAACGCCTCTCTTGGCCTCAGAGACTGTTATGTGTTCTATCAACTTAGTGTTTAGCGCTCTGCTACGAATATTTTGCTCGCAGGTTCGATCCCGGCGAGAGACAGAAATTCATAAATTTGGCACCTACTGTAGCAGGTGCGCTACTGGAGCATTATCTTCAAAAGAGTTATTGCATTGGCATTGATATAACCTCTTCGAAATGTTTTTCAGGTGCATCTATTCGTTAACTTTGTTTGGTCCAAAACCACACACAAAGACAGAAATAGTTTATTGACTGATTTCTTGTTGATTCCTTATATACAAACAATTGTTGTGATCACTGATTGCTGGTGTTGAAGAAGCGGTCACTGGTTTGTAGTCAGTTGGTTGGCCCTGTAAAACATGGGTATTGATTGGAATGGTGAAAAATTATCTTTCTATCCACTGTGTTATCTCTTGCTCCAAACGAACTAACAAAGGGAATGCTAATTGGTCAAAGACCAGTTTCGTTTTTTTTTCGTGTTGCTAAATGTTGCTACGGTTATCCCTACAGAATGAGTGCGGTTTTTCTCCCTCGTTTGGTGGGATGTTTGTGAGAAAAATCTCGGGATGGTTACTCTAGCTCAAGCATTTTCTCCACTTTTTCTAGACGCATGTTCTTGAACTGTCAATGGGACTCACCGTAACCAATCATTGGGACAGCCAGAAAAAAACATGATCACTCTCAAAAAGATACTTTTTTGCCCATTATAACCAGTAGATGATGAAAGAACGAAATAGCAGTCGTCATAACGTGGTTGGTCGCCAGGCTCATCGAAATAGCGAAACTGAAACAAAAATATTTCATTATTAAAATTATATGGAAATGGGTTTGGACACCAAAACAACCCGAGCAAAAACCAAAAACGGTTAGTCAAGTGGCGAGAAAGTATGGATAAGACTAAATCAGCAATTTACCTCGGACATAATACAACCAATAGAACCAGCTGGAGGAGAGCAGAAACAGTTAGTGAAATATAACATCGGATTCAGGATGAATTAGAGATTAGCAGAATATTCTCAGTTGAGTCCAGTACATCTGTGGTACTGTACGAATCCAAAACGCATTTACGCAGTCAAAGGTTACACCAAGATGCCACGCCTACTAGTTAATTGGGGTTTCAGTTTGAGTAGCACACCTGGGTGAGAATATTGGAGAGGCGATAGGTAATTGGGGATTCACCATAAAACTCAATTATGTTCTATAGGCAAGAATATTAACCAAATTATGAGGTCCGGAACATGAGAAAAAGAAGAATTGTTGACTTCAGGAATGTGATCGGAACAAACACAGAAGAACAAACTACAAAATGACAGCTTTCGCCTATGCCTCTAAGGACGATGATCAGGGTAACGTGAAATATGAACAGACATAATATTGATAATCATTTGCACAGTCACTTGAAACATGTTAAACACAGCAGAAGTCAGAAACGTGAAAAGACAAAGCGCGCGATTCCTCGTTAGAATGATAACCTCACGTGACTGTTCAATTTACTTCTAGTATATTCCCATGAAACTCTATGAAAAGTGCCCAACTCTTCGTTGTAGTTTGACGCGAAAGTAACCTTTTTGATCGAGGCACAGTGAAATCGATAAATGTCCATTTGTGTTTCTCAATCTCTCTGGTTGCATTCAATGGTCGTCACTATGGATAACGTAGATGTGGCCTATTTGCTTCTCTTTTTCTCGTTCTCTTTTTCTCCATCTTTTTTTTCGTTTTTTCCATTTTCTCTCCTCCAGCCCCCCCCCCCCCTCCCTTTCTCTTTCTTCTATATCTCTTGTTTTCATTCTTGGTTGTAAGCTTCCGTTTATTCATTTCGAACAGTCCAGTACCGACTCCCCAAGTCTGTATTGAATTGTCGAAAGTTATTCATACTTAACTTTCGGATCCACCGTTTCAGCAGTTTTCAACTTTCATACTTAACTTTCGGATCCACCGTTTCTATTCTAAGGCCAACCCGACAATCATTTTTTTTGTTATTGGTTTATTTTCTCACTAGTGGGAGTGTACGAACTGAACGTAGTAATATCATTGTAACCTAATTATTGCTAGAAAAATGTCTAAAGATTGTATGTCAAGGAAAGAACCTACGGGGCGTTGATCAGGCTACAAAGTACAAGGCATTGTGAGACAAGCATAGGTCAGAGACAGGGATGTAAACCGCACAACTCAGCACATGTGTATGTTGTTGAACTAGTTCTATATTGTTATCAGTATTGTTACACCTACGGAGCGTTGATCAGACTACAAAGTTCAAGGCATTGTGAGACAAACATAGGTCAGAGACAGGGGAGCAAACCGCACAACTCAGGACAGGTGTATTTAGTTGAACTAGTTCTATATTACTAGTATTATTATACCTAATTTCATGTTTCATTTTCATAATGGCCTTTCTGTATAATTGTTTTTGTGAAACTCGTAATTTAGTATATTTACACCATAATGTTTTAGTTTTGTCAGAGTCTTTTAGTTTTCCGAAAAAAATTCTCGTTCTCATTGTTTTTAATGTGAAACATATTGTTTCCATTCTTCGGATAGTGCAATCTATTTTCAATAAGAAGTCGTGTTTCAGGAAGTTTGAGAACTATGGCTTTTCTCGAAGCCTATTTTGCCTACATGTGTGGCGCCGCGGTGGTGGCTGTATACCTGACTATTGTGTTGCTTTGGCTGGTCCCCTTCATTCAATTCCCAGAATTTCCCGAACTCGATGTCTTACTGTACTACCAAAGTACTACTGCCGTCTTTCAGCTGATTCTGTTGGTTCTACTGTGTCCGAGGTAAATTGTATAAATGAAATTATTTGGTTGCAGTTCGATCTCGATGCATGAGATATTTGTTCGATTGATAAAACTAAAAGCATAGTGAGAGAAGACAATACACATCGGAAAGACGATGTGATGAGCGTACTTTTCATCTCAGACAAAGTTTGCCATCACATGCATTACTTCGCTGTCGGTGTGCAATCTGGGGATTTTTGAATGTGCACATTCTGTCGTAGTGTAAGAGCGCATTTGCCCGCGGTTTCGCACGCGTTAGCTGGCTCACGTATGAAACTGCGAGTATCACGTGTTTGGGAAGCGTAGCAATGTTTTTATTTCAAACTTCACTCTAAAGTTAAAAACCCAAGTTGTAAATCAAGTTTAGACAGTTTACCTAACCTTGATTTCACAATTTGATATCAACTAGTGACCAATTTGGTCTGCGAACTTTGTTAACCAACTCGGTTCTTAACTTCTAGAGCAGAGACGATCAACTGATTTCTCTGATCAGACTTTAATGAGCATTTCGTTGACTCCCGGCAACGTTTTAGTGTAATTTGTGATAATACGGGTGGTGATTAGTATATTATAGTCTATAAATGTTCTGAAATCATTCACATTAAAAACCTGCCTGAAAAATTCAAACGTTCACAGAGTGAGAGAGACAGAGTGTGCGCGCGACACAACGCATTGACAGCCGTATTCTCAGAAACGTATTCTATTATGCAATTAGCGAAATAAAACTATTAGCTAGTATTAAGATCAATGAGAGCTCAGACAGTCTGAGATAGTCTGCCTTGTTCTAACCTACAAATTTTCTCGTTCAGGCCGCATAAGAACGAGCCGGTGACAGCTTAGAACTTTTCGAGTTAGTATAAATTTCCAGTTCCGGAAAGTTACAGACATATCTTTCAGGACACTGTTCGACGATGACCTGTTCGTTGTGTCATTTCATGGGCTGGCTGAGCTCTTCAATATCAACTCCAAGTTCCAATTATATTGGTGAGTACACTTGAGGTAACAATTGAAGTGTCACTTATGATACATAAGATATTGAGAGAAGATAGGAAATGAACCTCGTTTGCATAGATATAACGGTCAGTAACATGCCTGGCAAACTTCAACCCCCCCCCCCATCCATCAAATTTTCTAGGGTTGAACTGAGCCAAACACTAAGAATTCGGGGGATAATTCAGCTGAGCTCAGCTGAAAATGAACTCCAGTTAAATGTTGGCTTTTAGTTTCTGATCGTGGAAATTCAATGCGAATTAAACTAGAAGTAAATCGTATAGTCACGTAAATATAACACTCTAATGAGGAACCGTGCATTTTTCATTGCACTTTTCTGAGTTCTGCGGTGTTTATCATGTTTCACGTGACTGTGCAGTTGACTGACCGTATAATCGAAATATAGAGTGGAACCGAATTTTCGTTGTAGTTTGATCTCACAATGCGTTCTGGTAAGCGAAATTTGACCGGAAGGCAACAGGGTGAAACTGTACACAGTATTGTAAAGCAACAAACGCCGTATTTTGCTTTCATTATTATTTCATTATTATGCCGTATGTTTCCAAAACACATGGCATGTGTTTAAATATAGGTGATGGGGTGGCGGCAGTATAGCTTTGGTTATTCTCACAGAAAATTCGGCAGCGTGCAAATAAATATTAAGTGCAAACTTTTGCCACTTCATAGTTTTTCATAACAACTACAAATCTCAGCTAGCAGCTGTTCATTTGAAATCTTGGCACGATGTCATTAAGTCTACATGCAATTGAAACGACGTACACTTACACTGCCCTTTTGGAATTTCACCTTCATTTGCCTTCTTGTTTTTCGTTTTGGTTCAGTCTTTATTGAGTCAGAGTTTCAGTACTTTTCTAACATCAAATCCGATGATCCGAAAAATTTCCGGTTCTTATGTTTCAGTTTCGCTGTATTGGTGTTCCTGGCCATCAACACTGTTGTGCCCATCGCCGTTTCGTTCTCTCACCGTCTCTGGGCTATAAAGGGAGTAAAAGTCTCTGGTCGGAGTATTCTATGGTTTCTGGTAATCGGTATGCTGCCTCAAGTAGTGGTTATGGTAAGTCCAATTGATATTTCCGAAAAATAGGTCTAGAAGAAAAGAGATTTTTCAAAGGGATTTGAGCTTGCAGTAACCATTTCCAGGATTGCTCACGAACATTGAGCCAAACGAGAGAGGGGGGAAACCGCAATCTGTCCAATAAAATAATCGGAGCAAGTTCAATAACAAATAAAATACGTTTCTGTTGAATCAGCTATATTTCCGTACAGCACTCATATAAAACTGATTATATACTGCAACCAGAGCTTTGAATTTGAAATTCCAGAGAAATGAAAATATAGCTCGATTTGTCTCAGCGTTGTCTGTCATTTCAAGACTTTAGCTTTAGGGTTCGTTCCTATCACCTCAAGCCTATACGTTTTGTTCTGCGCTTGTACTCTCGTTAGACTCCGGTCGACTTTTGTACATTATAGCACGTCTTTCGTGTAAACTACAACAATTTTCTGGATATTCTAGATACGTTTGATGTGCATCGAGGACTGGAAAGGTTATTCACCAGAAATCCTCGACAACAACAATACAACTGAGGAAGTCAAACGTTTCGCGTACAACACTACCACATGGAGCGGGCTCTATGTGATGGGTAGGTTTCGAACTTTTTTGCTCATAATTAGTTTACGTAGGAAACTGTCACGGTGTTGTAGTTTGAACCCGTAAACATCGATCGAGAAGTAACGAGGTCAAACTTCAAACACATCCGGACACGGCAACACAAACCGTATCAGCTTGCTTTTAATCAAGAACCCTCCATGCCTATCCATCCTGCAACTTTTCTCGAATTATTCTCTTCCAAATTTATCGCCACTTTTGTAACGGTATCGACGAGAGAGAGTGCAGGTCAGAGAGACGGGGACGATCTCAAATTGTCTGCGGTCTTGTAGATCCTCTTGCTCTTCCGCGTTTCTACTATGCTAATCGCAAAAAGTTTCCTCAAAAGTCTGAGTTATCAATGGAACTCAGATAGGTGATGTGAAAATCCGTGACTCATTTTTTCGATGATTTTCCTCACCAACTAAACAGCATTGAGCTGTTGCACACTTCTTCCTCTCGCCAATGAGTGTCAAACGTGACAGTGTGAGAAGTTTCCAGCCGAGCGGCGATCATAGAGGCAGTTCTATACAGTCAATGTTGCCCAATCCTGCTGTGTTTGTATTTTCATCTCATTTATTTTCAGTTTAACCACGCGATTCACGGTATGTTTCGAGATTAAATCAAATTTATGATTTGGTTCCCTAAACCACGCGTCTATTTTTTAACATTATGGATATGCTTATGACCGTCAGTCCTACTGTACCTCCTATACTTTGTCCTTCCTATTTCAGTTGTCACAGTGGGCAGTCCCCTGATTGTATACATTATCGCAGTCTACGTGATTTGGGAAGCCGAACAAGTGATGCCTACAATGAATATCAGTGAAGCCAACAAACAGATGCACAAGACACTTTTGCAGGTATAGTCTTCATTTCCCCAACAAAGACTGCCAACGGTCGTTCATTATTTGCCCGCTAAGAAGGCTCAGTAGATAAGTTAGCCGAGCGCATCGCTGTGTATTGATAATGACCATAGCTCAGTTGTAGTTTGTAGTTTGAACGTTGTACACGCCCTGTTCACCAAACTTCGTTCCAAACGCAACGGGTTCAAACTACAATCACAAGATTGTTCAACATACACCGTATAGAATTGCTCTGGAGAGAGCTGGAAAGACATAGTGCAGTAAATAGAGTAATAGTGTGAACGATGAGGTAATCATGTTATGCTGCATTGCACTTTTTCATTAACTTTTTGAAATCGACAGATGATAGTTTTGCCATTCGATGCTCATCTATTTAAAATAAAGCTGAGGATTTCACTCTCTCAAAAACGAGAGCAGGAAAAAAATCAAGACACACTGTTGGTACAGTTTCGACATGGGACTGAACGGTTTCTCAGACAACTCTTCGTCAACCCGCAAGCCATACTTGTAGCGGCCTCTGCGAGAGAGTATTGAGGTCAGAGAGATGCAGACTGTCTCAGATGGTCCTTATTGACCTGGCGGCGTAGCAAACCCCACAAAAGTTTATGAGCTCACCTCATGAGCTATTAGCACGAGCTGCTCATGAGGTATCTCATGAGAAACTCATGTGAACTTCTCATGAGGTTGGACGGTTTGCTACGCCGCCAGAGTGCACCCTTGTTACAGTTCGCAGAAAAGAGGCGGGGATGATTTCAAGATATGAAAACTGTTTTGTTCCAGTCCTTCTTCGTCCAAGCCTCAATTCCGTCCATCATCGCACTTGTCGTACTTGTTTGGTTTTTTTCGCACAAACAAGTGAGTTGCACTGTATTGATTACTATTACAAACAAACACAAACTCTCACAAAATAGCTCACTTATAGTTAGAAGTACTATGTTATCAGTAAATATAAATGGTGTCGTGAAGGAAAGCCGTTGTTTTTCTAGAAGACGTTTTTCCTCTCCATCTCAGCATCCTTTGAACGCCATCCACTCCTGTTGATTCGAGAGAAACATAAAGCTTGTACTGTATGTAGAAAGATAAAGAGAGAGATAAGGCCTAGAGAAAATCAATTCCCCTCTTTTCAGTTTTCCCAAATTCCGAAGTGTTTCGAATGCCTCTTGTTCGGTGTAGGGCCTCTGGTCCTTGGCTGCCAGGTCCTGCTTACTGTCAGAACGATCGGTCGTTACCAACGTGTGTTCGGTTATCCTTTTTGTGTCCTGGTCGCTCTCATGGCAGTTATTGTCTTTACTTTACTTGCTGTAATTTGATTGGATGACGCTTGTATCGTGTCGTTTTGTTTCATGTATAATATGCAAAAATAAATGCGACGGTACTGTAGGTAGATCGTTTTTCGAAAGCTCCGTGGACTCCCACGGGAAAATCAAAATGAGGGAAAACTCAGTGGTCAGGGTCAACTTTTAATGATTATGCCCTCTTCATTGCGTTTTTCGCTCTATTGCGGAAATAAATGCGACGGTACTGTAGGTAGATCGTTTTTCAAAGGCTCCGTCAGGGTCAACTTTTGATGATTATGCCCTCTTCATTGCGTTTTTTGCTCTATTGCGAAAATAAATGCGACGGTACTGTAGGTAGATCGTTTTTCAAAGGCTCCGTGGACTCCCACGGAGAGATCTAAATGAAGGAAAATTCAGTAGTCAATGTCAACTTTTAATGATTATGCCTTCTTCATTGCGTTTTTTTGCTCTCTTGCGAAAATAAATGCGACGGTACTGTAGGTAGATATTTTTCAAAGGCTTCGTGGACTCCCACAGAGAGATCAAAATGAAGGAAAATTCAGTAGTAAGGGTCAACTTCTAATGATTATGCCCTCTTCATTGCGTTTTTTGCTCTTTTGCAAAAATAAATGAGACGGTACTGTAGGTATATCGTTTTTCGAAGGCTCCGTGGACTCCCACGGAGAGATCAAAATGGAGGAAAATACAGTAGTCAGGGTCAACTTTTGATGATGATGCCCTCTTCATTGCGGTTTTGCTCTATTGCGGAAATAAATGCGACGATACTGTAGGTAGATCGTTTTCAAAGGCTTCGTGGACTCCCACGGAGAGATCAAAATGAAGGAAAATTCCGTAGTAAGGGTCAACTTCTAATGATTATGCCCTCTTCATTGCGTTTTTTGCTCTCTAGCAAAAATAAATGCGACGGTACTGTAGGTAGATCGTTTTTTAAGGGCTCCGTGAACTCCCACGGAGAGATCAAAAAGGAGGAAAACGCAATAGTCAAGTTCAACTTCTAATGATTATGCCCTCTTCATTGCGTTTTTTGCTCTCTTGCAAAAATAAATGAGACGGTACTGTAGGTAGATCGTTTTTCGAAGGCTCCGTGAACTCCCACGGAGAGATCAAAGTAAAGGAAAATTCAGTAGGTTTGGTAGAAACTAAAATTAAGATTTTTCGAGTAAAATTTTTTATTGATGTAGATGAGTCATTGCATTGGCATTGATGAACCCTTTACGGAAAGTTTCTTTAACTCTGTTTGGTCCGAAACACGAGCAAAGACATGAAATGTTAATTGGCTGATTTATTTTTGATTTGTTATCTACAAACATTTGTTTGGATGAATGATTGTTGTTGGTCAAAGAAGCTGTAACTGGCTTGGAGTTGGTTGGTTGGCCCTCGAGCGGGGGCGGTTGGGCAAAGGGCAGTCGCGCTATGGTCGTTGCCAGCGGAAAGGTGGAAGGGTACTGTATATCTCACTTTCCGCTGGTATGTGCTCTTATAGCGCAATGGTTAGCGCTCAGCTACAAATATTCTGCTTGCAGGTTCGATTCCGGCCAGACACAGAAACTTATAAATTTTGAGAGCTACTATACCAGGAGTTATTGCATTGGCATTGATAAACCCTTTACGAAAAGTTTATCAAGTGCATCTATTCGTTAATTTTGTTCGGTCAGAAACCACAAGCAAAGACATGGGAAGTTTATTGGCTGATTTTTTTTTATTCGTTATATACAAACAATAGTTGTGATCAGTGATTGTTGGTGTTGAAGAAGCTGTCACTGGCTTGGAAGAGAGTTGGTTGGCCCTGGAAAACATACGTATTGATTGGAGATGGTGAAAAATCTTACTATCCTTCCGTGTTAACTCATGCTCTTTATTTGCTAACAAGAGAAATTCAAACTGTGCAAAAACCTAAAATGAATTTGTTAGGGTTATATCTTCAAAATGAGTGCGGTGTTTTCCCTCTTTCTTACTCTCGCTCTCTCTCTCTCTCTCTCGCTCTCGCTCTCTCTCTCTCTCTCTCTCTCTCTCTCTCTCTCTCTCTTCTTTCTTTCTTTCTCTCTCTCTCTCTCTCTCTCTCAACGGGACTCACCGTGACCGATCAGGAGGACTGCCAGAATCATGATCACTCTCAAGAAGTGACTTTTTTGCCCATTATAACCAGTAGACGATGATAGAACGGAATGGCAGTCGTCATGACGTTGTTGATCGCTTGAAACACCAGAATAGCCAAACTGAAACATTAATATTTCGTTATTTAAATTATAGAGAGATGAATAAGACAATCCAAAACAACCCGAGCAAAAACCAGAAACGGTTAGTCAAGTGGCGAGAATGTGTGGAGGAGACTATACTATAAATAGAAGGAAATATGAAACAAAGTGTTATGCGTAATGAATTAGTTTAATAAGAAAAAGTTACTCTTAACTATTAACTTTGTAAAATTTCCTGTCTCTTATGAGAAAAAGCTGGAATTATTGTACTGCATCGTTGTGCCTCTGAATATCAACAATTTACCTCGGACACAATATAACCAATAGAACCAGCTGAAGGAGAGCAGAAACAGATTGGTAGTGGAGTATGACATCGAATTCGGGATAAAATAGAGAATAGCAGAATATTCTCAGTTGAGTTCAGTACGTCAGTGGTATTGTGCTGATCCATAACAGATTCATACCGTTGAAAACCAGTATATATGACCGGAATACAGAGAAATATGATTCATGTTGTTGAAAACGACCATGGATGTAGTGAAATATATCATCTGAAAGAAGTATAGTTATTCATGGGTCACAAAATAACAGTTTTTACATTTATTTTACTGCCAATTGTTAATTTCGCGCGGTTTATTTCAGGCCTCAAGGAAATTGCACAACTATTGATTAACATACTACGTGTTTTGTTCCGATTCTATAAAATGTTCTACATCACACGTGTAAATGTAAGTTGATGAAGTAAACTCAGAAGTTAGCATCTCAGTCGAACGGTCTTTCACGATTTCCAATAGTTCGCAGAAAATGGTTTCCTCCATCATCTTAAAAACGCGCCTGACAATTCGAAATTCCGTGAACGCAATGCATGGATTAATCTTATTTAGATCTCAACTAGGGATTCTACCGTGTTTTCAAGTCAGGATAACTCGACCACTATTCTAGTTTTAGACATACCTCGGACATAATAGAACCAATAGAACCAGCTGAAGGAGAGCAGAAACAGTTTGGTAGTCGAGTAAGACATCGGATTCGGGATGAGTTAGAGAATGGCAGAATATTTTCAGTTACGTCCAGAACATCAGTGGTATCGTACTGTTTCATAACACAGTTATATCATTGGAAACCAGTATATATGACCGGAATGTAGAAGAACATGATTCATGACGTTAACAACGATCATGAATGTAGTGGAATGTATCACCTGAAAAAAAGTTGGAAAGTTATACCTGGGTCACAAAACAACAGTTCTCATAACTGAGTTCTTAACTTGAACGAAATTTTCACATAAGTAACCAAATGATCTAATAATGATTAAGACTATCTGTGAAGTTAATTATTGATTAAGTTGAAAGTTACATCGTTTTGGCCTCCGCATCTCTACCAAAGTACGAAAACAGGCTTGAAGTCCGTAAAGTTCTAGAGTATGAAACGTTGTCTTATTTGAAATCATTTAACAGTAAATTGAACTAATAAAACTTAATTACCTTGTCCAGTAATTGAAGAAAGGGTCGAAAACTGATCGGGAACCATACTGGTGTCTCTTTTCGATACGATCAACCGAAGCATTTCACCATCATCACCCGCACTTCACATATTTCCTGGAAAAGTCAGTACCATTCAAGCGTAGTGGGAAGTGTGATATTCTCTATCAAACGGTTGGTTCTCTTAAAGAAAGCAATAACACGAATATGGGTAAAACTTTCTCTTTTTAGTCCAAAACGTATAATGTGTACTATTGCTACACAACTGCTCGAACTATTGTTCACAAACAGAGCAGAATACAATTGAGAGATAGAATGTGTTAACAAAAACAGCCAAAATATTTTTTCCATGAAATACACGCTCGCTTTGCTACGTTGAACAGGTTTGTAGTTTGATCGCAAAGTGCATTACAGCTAAGATTCGGTGAACAATTGCGAACCTTATATTATCGATGAACATCTTGTTCATTAGGAACAATTGAAATTTATGTTAAAGAAATATGTAGAAAGCTAACCTGATGGGGAGAACATGAATATTGTAGAAGCAAGTATGTAGTACTTTCCAGAGATGTATGATCCGGTAATGGGAATTATATAGGGTCGAAGGTTACACCAAGATGTCACGCCTACAAGTTAATTGGATTTTCAGTTTTGAGTAGCACACCTGGGTGAGAATATTGGAAAGGCGATAGGTAATTGGGGATTAACCTTAAAACTCAATTATGTTTCAGAGGTGAGAATGTAAACCAAATTATGGTGTTCGGCGTATCAGAAAATAGAAAAAAATTTCGACTTCAGGTAAGTGATCAAACTACAAATACAAAAGAATATACAAAAAATCTGCTTCTGAGAACAATCTCCATGGTCACGTAAAACATGTAGAGAAATTAGAAAATGTTCACGTTTCAATTTTGATGTTACACGTGTCACGTAACCACAGACTCAACTCAAATCCTCAGAAATCGCTCGAATCAAATCTCGCATCCAACATTTTTCATGTGGGTTTTTTTGGAAAAACCCCGAAACACTTTTTCCTCCGATGTTTTCGTTAACAGTCTGATTTGCTGTTTCACGGTTTCGACAAAATGCTAGTTTGGGAAATCTAGCGCATGTTTAAGAACAGCATGATATCGAATACACTCTACGGTTATTCGATCTGTGGAAAGTATAGCTGAAATCTGAGTGCGTGACATTTGTTTCACCAGAACGTGAAGAACCTGAACACTTTCTATGTCTATCAACTTCCGAATCGTAAACTTTGAAGATAGAGATCCACACTTCAAGGCTATGTTGGAACGGTCAGCTCGCACCCCCACTGCAGAGCAATGTGCTCAAATTTGCTATCAGGTAAAATACTAGAAAGCTCAAAAGGACCAGATAATTTCTAACACCACAATTACTGGAATACATACACATGCACAGGAGTTTTGTTCGTTCTACGTGTGTTATCACATGCAAATACAAATGATGATTATCAGCATGTTTTCGAATATGCCAGAAGATGGAAATGTGAAACGAAAGTGAACCGTTTTCTTATATGTGCAAAATGCGCATTAGTCGTGCTGGTGATTAGCGTTCGATGTTGACAATTGATGATTATTCGACTACTGTCTTCACGGGATGGCTGGTCGTCCTTAGAAGCATGGGCCCAAGCCGTGTTTTAGTTTGAGCACATTACTGAAGTGGTCAATGTATACTAAGAGTCAATTGATAGTTACGTAAGTTTAGAACCCTATTGCATATTGTCATTACACTTTTCTGAATTACTAGAAGTAAATTGAACAGTCACGTGAGGTTATCATTCTAACGAGGAATCGCGCGCTTTGTCATTACACTTTTCTGAATTCTGCTGTGTTCAACATGTTTCAAATGACTGTGCAACTAAAACGGATATTTGTATTTCAAGTTCTGATACGCGTAACATAATAATTTGAATTCTATCTTTACTTCATGGGCATAATTGAGTAGATTTATCTGTTGAATCCAATCCGATTTCCCACCCAATTACCTATTGATCCCATTGCCGCTCAAATATTCTCACCCAGGTGTGCTACTCAAAACAGAAACCCCAATTAACTTATGGGCGTGGCGTATAACCTTTGACTCTATGCCATTCTCATTACCGAATAAAACATCTATGGAAAGTACCACGTACTTACTTCTACAATATTTTTGTTCAAACTAGCAGGTTAGTTTCCTTCAATTTTTTCAAAATATCAATTGTTTTCAAAAACACAGAAATTGTTACCAAAAACACGTTGTTTTATCTAGAAAACAAAGTTAGCAATCATTGACCGAATCTCGGTTGTGATCAACGTATCGCGATCAAACTACAAACCTGTTATATCATAGCGAAGCGACCGTGTATTTTATATGATCCATCTTTCTCCTGTGTTCAGTTTACACAATTGAACTCAAGTACATCCTACTGTGTTTGTAGTTTGCTGCTGCTTATTTTGTTCGAAGATGGAATTATGTGTCGAGTGCAAACTACAACTGTCATCCATGTCAATCCCCATTCCAACTGATTTCAGGAACGAAATGGAGACAACGGTCTAGATTCCCTGCTTCTCGGAACGGTTGAATGAGAAGATTTAAGACAACTTCTCACGGTCAAAGTCAGATAACATATTGGAGAAAAAACGGATACCGTTTACGAAGAGTGCTACTGTAGATTGATACATCTGAGCGAGACACCAGTTTTCGTCCAGACACCTCTTCATTCTGGTTCGATTGGCCTACCTCACCATCATATCTACCGTAAAACCTCAACAACACTTCACAAGGAGATCGCAGAGGTTTTCAACGAAGAATACTTTCTGAGAATGCTCCAATGCCAGAAAAGGACCAAGTTCGATGGAGTAGTACAACTCAGGTAACGTTTGGCTCGTTCATGTTCTATGAAATGTAACTTATGATGCTAAAATGAAATTGAGTCGTTTAATCATACAGGAAAACTTTGGTATAGTTGAAGTTCTTATATTTTGACCTGATTTTAGCGTAACAAAGTAAACAAACAGTAGCGGAAAATAAAAAAAAACGGACAGTTGTGAGAACTGTATCTCATACATAACTATACTTCTTTCAGATGATATATTTCACTACATCCGTGGTCGTCCAAATTTACTTGTGGTTATGACATGTGAATATCACCGATGTACTGAACTCAACTGAGAATATTCTGCTATTCTCTATTGTATCCCATATTCGATGTCACACTCGACTACCAAACTGTTTCTGCTCTCCTTCAGCTGGTTCTATTGGTTCTATTATGTCCGAGGTAAATTGTTGATACATTTTCGTTCATTAATTTTCGCCTCTTGACTAACTGTTTTTGGATTTCATCTCAGGTTGTTTTGGTATTTCTATCTATTCATTCATACTTTGAATAACAAAGTATATTCCTATATACCTTTGTTTCAGTTTTGCTATTTTGGTGCTTCTGACGACCAACAACGTTATGACGACTGCCATTTCGTTCTATCATCGTCTACTGGTTATAATGGACAAAAAAGTCTTTTTTGAGAGTGATCATCTTTCTGGCTGCCCTAGTGATTGGTTACGGTGAGTCCCATTGACAGTTTGAGAACATGCGTCTAGAAAAAGTGTACAAAATGCTTGAGCTTAGAGTGACCATCCCGAGATGTTCTCACAAACTTCCCACCGAACGAGACAGGAAAACGGCACTCATTCTGTAGGGATAACCGTAGCAACATTTAATAGAAACGAAACAGGTCTTCGACCAATTAGCATTTCCTTTGTCAGTTAATTTGGAGCAAAAGGTAACACAGTGGATAAAAATATAATTTTTCACCATCTTCAATCAATACCCATGTTTTCCAGGGCCAACCAACCGACTCCAAACCAGAGACAGCTTATTTAACACCAGCAATCAGTGATCACAACACTTGTTTGTATATAACAAATCAACAAGAAATCAGTCAATAAACTTTTCATGTCTTTGTGTGTGATTTTGAACCTGACAAAGTTAACGAAGAAGTTATATCAATGCCACTGCAAGAATAGGTTATATAACCAACCGACTCCGGAGAGTTTACACAACCAACCGACTCCAAGCCAGTTACAGCTTCTTTGACCAAAAATCAGTGATCATGACAACAACCCTAGTTTGTACATTTCAAAAAATCATACGACATAGTTTTCCAATGAAGACTTGTTTATACTGCAGTCTAATCGACAATCAATAAATCAGTACTCCTTTCTCGTGAAAACTTTCCGAGAGCGGAAATCGGACCGAATTCGAGTTAGAGAAGGCGCTAATACGCCATCGGGAGAGAAAACTTGTTATGCATTTCAATCAACAACAAAAGATGATATCATGGCCAAATGTCTGTTGACAAAAGTGTTTGCCTCATGCTGACCACAACGCAAATTGTAATTTAGGATCGATAAAGGTTGGGCTGGCCTTGTACTTTGATCTCGAAACGTACAAGTTACTCACGGATTCCCCCCCCCCCCCCCCCCCAAAGCCAACCTACTAAGGTTGTTAATCGAGTAAAAAAAACAGATTATTGCGATTTTCGACTTTCAAGCCATTTTAAAATTTCGATTCGATTCGATTTCGATGTTGCGTAGTTCGGAGAAAAAAATGATTATTTCGATTTTCGACTTTCGATATCTCACTCCATGGGCTAGATGTATTATGTCAATGCACTATACTCATTATCAGAACTATCGTATGGTGGTTCCTAATCGAAATCTGACCATTTTTCGAGGTTAGAATCGAAACTCGTAAATAACCGAAATTTCGATTCTGAATCGCCTTTTTTGATTTTGAACAAATTTTGTCTAATCTGTGTTTTCGATTTTCGACTTTTCGACTTTGGCGAAATTTCGATTGATTCGATTTTCGATCTGAAGATCGAAAATTGAAATTCGACTGTTTTCGACTTTAATCGATTTTCGATTTCGATCTTAACAATCCTACAACCTAACGACTCCATACCAGTAACCGATTTTTGTTAGACCAAAGGCTGTTAATTACAAATTCGCGTCTGGTCGAAACTGTATTGCAAAAAATCTAGGAACAGTGCGGGCGCCGGAGAGTTAGACGACGAGAGAATAAATCAATATCTATGACAGCCACGCTGTATAAACAGTAGTGTACTGTTTTGCAACGACGCTTGTTCTGAGTTTAAACTCAAATTACAGACAACATTTCACGTTCGGGTTTCATTTGAACTGGAAAAGTCCACGGGTGTGAGGTTCACTTTATCTGTAGCAGCATACGGGGAACGCCTTTCAGTTCCATTGTGTGAGTAGTTTTTCCAACTGATTTTCAGTGAAATCTCGCGAATCACGGTAAGACTGAACTAAAACCACATTTTAAAAACCAAATAACGACCAGTAATATTTAATTATGAATGGAATTTTCTGAAGTTGGCAGAAAGAGAACTACCGAATTCCGGTAAAATAAATGGAAAACAACCGAAAACAATCAAAAGTTATTTTCCGAACCGATATTCTCACATGATAAGATAAAGTAAGATAAGATAAGATAAGATATAGGTAAGTACAAATCAGAAGATTGAAAAGATGAATGTTGATCAGAAATATAATTCACTTGTACAGGGAAACAATTGAGACATGTAACTATTTTCATCCCAATTAGCCATTGAAAACAATACACTGTTCGTTCGTTACAACATCAGAATGTCATTAAAAGACCAACTATTGAAGTATTCAAATAAGCTTTCCAGTTACAAAAAATGTTCAAGAACCACTGACGTGGAAGAACGAATCAGTCCTTTGAAAGCTATATTTCAAACTATGGGGAAAACAAACGAAAAGATAACAATCCAATCAACAAAGTGAAATACAGAGCTTCGATCGTAATAGAACAAGCGCAATCGATAAAGAATATGCCCAGAAAAGGAGCAACAATGTATACAAGTCTGTAACGACCGGTCGATTTGCAAGTTATGAGGTTGAAGTATGAGGTTGAGTTGAGTCTGTACATCGAAAATGAGAAACGTGAACATTTTCTAATGTCTCTACATTATTCACGTGACCATAATGATCGTCTTCAGAAGCAGATTGTGCTCTGTTTGTCTGTGTTTGTAGTTTTATCACATTCCTGATGTCCACAAATCTCCTGTTTTTCATGCTCTGATACACAAAACACCTTAATGTGGTTCATAATCTCACATCTAGAACATAATTGAGGTTCAAGGTAAATCCCCAATTACCTATCGCCTTTCCAATATTCTCACCCAGGTGTGCTACTCAAAACTGAAACCCCAATTAACTTGTAGGCGTGGCATCTTGGTGTAACCTTTGACCTTCTATAATTCCCATTACCGGATCATACATCTCTGGAAAGTACTACATATTTATTTCTACAGTATTTATGCTGTTACTATCAGGTTAGTTTCTTCCATTTAAAGGCGTCTCAATTGTTCATCATGAACACGATTTTCATCGAGAAGGTTTGCATTAGCTTACCAAATCTTAGGCTTTCTGACTAAAAAGAGAACTTGTTACCCATATTCATCATATTGACTTTTTTAAAGCCAATCAAACGTTTGAAAAAGCACATCAGAGCACATCTACAGACGTTTTTTGTTAAGCATACGGTGAACGCTTTTCAGTTCCATTATGTGAGTAGTTTTTCCAATTGATTTTTAGTCAAATCTCGCAAATCACGGTGAGATTAAACTAAAACAAGATTTTGGAAACAAAACAACTACTTTCGCGCCGGCATCGTGTGTTCGCATGCTAAATTATAGCCAAAAGTTGTAATTAGCCAAAAGAAGACAAGTCAGCTCTTGCTAGGCAAGAAACCGACTGTCCAGTGCATCTACGGTGGTTCAGTGGTATTTTACACACGATACTGGGCGATATCCTATTCCTCATAGAGAAATAGAACGTACAAGTTTCAACCTTGTTTTCACAGCACCTTTTCAACCTTTGCCTTTGTGTGAATCGTATAGAACAGAACACATAATTACATAGAATTCATATACTATATTGTCTATGAACATTACAATAATTACTATGCTAAATACATCACTTATTAATAGAATAGATTCTCAATCAATCAATAATATAACAGAAGATTACCAGTTAATCTCAGTTTCTCACGGAAAGCGTAATGCTACTGCAATTTCACTTGTTTTCACGGTTCACAATCACATTTCCATTATTCCCTCACAATTCACTTTTACATCCTCACATGACAGAAAAGGTATCAACCTAAAGATTTTAGGCCAATTCACATCGACATAAAAGAAAAGATACGCAGCCAACTCGTTGATACGCAGCCAAATTAGACGTGCGTCAAGAGAAGGCGCACTCACTTTGCGCCAGCGCGCGTTGCTGACACAATCACAAAATGAAACGAGTCGCCTCCGCGACACTCCCCAAAAACACAAGAAAAACCATAACAAGTTAGAGCTAGAGTCAAACAAACAACAACAGATCTACCAATGAAAGCATGACTAAGTAACTAAGTTGTTAAAGACTATACTTGATCATGAAGAGTAGAAATCGGCCTGCGAGGCGGTTTGAAAACGTCGAGCAGCCTCCCCACGAAGACGACCGAAGATGAAAGATGTCCCAGCAAGTACACAGTCGAGCTGTCCGTATGCACTTTACGTCACTCTGAATGATGTGATTACATGAACACTTCATTCAATCACTTTGTCGCTCCGAATAATTTCCAAAATTACCCATCCTTAAACTCACGTTTACAAAATACACTAGTTTTCACTCACAACGACATGGGATCGTTACAAAATAACTTTCCCTTGTACTTTCTCATTCACTCACTCCATAAAGAACAGAAAGAAGAATACCGTTCAACTTTTGGATCACTGCATTGTCACCTTATCAGAGAGCTCTCTCTCTCTTTTCTCACAATCACACACGTTCATTAATACATTACCTAGTTCATCTATCTTCAATGGTGGCAACCATATTACATACTCCCAGATGAACAAACTCGCATTTCAGCTCACACTTTTACAAATCTCAACAACAAGCACTCAAACTACTCACAACACTCTCTTTCAATCTTACCTCACTAGATTTCGATTACAATTAGCATACATAGGTTGCGTAACTACATTGATGCTACTATACCGAGTATCAAATGATCACTTTTGGAGGTACCCTCACTCCATTTCCAATTCATCACCAAACATACATACTACACATAAAAATTTAGTGACTTGACAAAAAAAGTTAGTACCATGGGCACACAGAAGACCCTCACTCTGTTCCAGTGCTACAAAATGCCATGGGCACAAGGAGGAACCGTCACTCCCTTAAAGTGCTACGATAAACCATGGGCACACAGAGGACAACTCTCACTCTGTTCCAGTGCTACAACATTCCATGGGCACAAGGAGGAACCTCACTCCCTTAAAGTGCTACAGTAATTTCGCGTCTAGGAGACCCTCATCCTTTAAACAACGCTACATGATCGAACATCTAGAGGAACCTCACTCTATTAACAATGCTTGACCACATTTTTAGTAAAAATTAGTCGCTGTTGATTAGTAGTATCACTCACTCACTTGCACACACAGTAAAAGAATAGCTAGCTTCCTCACAATGAACACATACAAAATCAATAATAGGGCACGACCTGTGAAAAAAAAATTTCACTCCCGAAGAAACTCCAATCAGTCGCCAATTGGTCTATAGGAAAACGTATCAAGGCCTTAGATAATGTCAGGTTGTAGCATCGCAATGAAGTTTCCAAACCTCCATGCGTAAAGTACAAGATACGACGTAGAACACGTCACACAAGCACAGCAACAGAAAACATATCTGGTAGGCTACATGTACCAGATACCACAACAGTACGACAAATTAAATGAACGATTAATCTCAGATGTTACCAGATCGCCTCGTTCCGGGCTTACAATTAGTAGTCAGTGAAAGTTTCTGTTCACTAACCACTCCATTACTACCCTATCACAACCTTATATTCGCCACACATCCATTGCGAAAATATACTAACACTCCATACTCCATACATAAGCAAGTGGATGACTTGGAAAAATAAATTATCATGCAAAAACTAACTCTCAGTCAGTCAAGGATACGTGACACTCGCTCACATGTCCAACAAAATGTCAAGTTACCACAATAATACAATCAGTTAGTCCATCCCGAACTCACACTGAGTGCTATCACACTTCCGTCAACTATAGTAACACAAGTACACAAGCATACCACTCTCACAGTCCACACCTAGAAACGGCACTTCATCAACTTATTTCAAACGTAAATAACCTAATGAACGATCAACTATCAAATATGCGCAATAAGATAATTAACCGTCACAGATTCAACCGACATGCAATCAATTCAAGTACACTATCTCTCATATGTTCATCTTTCATCCAACATACATTCACCAAGATTACAAAATTGCAAGCACTCTTTGCACACTTGCACTTGGTTCTCACAAAAATCACACAAATGACAAATAGTACTTTCTCAACTTAATTGCTCTATACCGAACACTTAACTTAGAAATTATACATCGCGCTCACCTTCACATCACAGTCCAAGAAAAAACTCACACCACAGTCCAAGAGAAAACTAACTATCATACTTCACCGAACAACTCGTACAAATAGCCACAATTGAGAAATACAATCCCTGAAAAATGCATTATCGCCTCAATTAGTTGCGCATTTGCAAATTTCACTCACTTGCACTCCTTTTATTCACTCACTCACCGATACTAATAGAAAAAGAATAAAAGGACAAAAAGTCAACTGCAACAGTGCTTCGCACCAGCTGCCACTAGTGATAAATTTCCTCTTACCTTTGACTCCAGTAGAATCCCGACCATTTGTGGCCACCTCTCTTGTGCTTGAAAGACGAAGCAATAGCCGTCTACGCATCTTCTTAGCTCAATAGCAACGAGCTACGATCATCCGAACGATATGGAACTATGAAACCTGAAACAAAGATGAAATCCGTATCCCATTGCTATCACTTCACTCCTAAATCCAGCACATTAGGTGCGTCAACATGTTCATTCCTCATGAACTTGCCAGTCCTTCACTTATTTTGGTGCCATACAAATTTAGAATATTGCGATCCGACACACAAAAATAAATTACTAGAATGCACAGAAAATGAAACAACGCCTCGCACTCTGACTCCCTCCTGTCATATAAAACTCCCTTCTTTGCTAAATATCCACGAAAAACATAATAACTTGCGCTCCCTCTCTGCTGCGAAATTAAATCCACTCAAATCCACAATCAGCACATATCCACACAGAAGATGATAATAACATACTCACTATCTCGCCCTTGAGCGAAAAGAATCACATTCAAGATAATCACCTGTCCTGATATCCATTGCAAGTGTCCATTTGCATCCAACGAAAAAAAACCAGTCCATTCTGTTCAATTTCTCCGGATTTCCGCAACGAATAAGCTCTGGAACATTCCATCATGTATACCAGTTCCTTTGCAACAGATCGGAACATGAGAAGAATATAAAATCACAGAAGATCACAAAACAAACAACAAAAACGATAATGTGGCGTCATAATCGAAATTTGCTATTTATTTTCAAACGACCATTTTTCGCGCCTCACTTTAGCAATGGGGCGAATTATTCGCATTCGGTCACAGTTCTCTCAAATCATCAAAAATTCTTCCAAATCGGCAAAAATTCAAGATCACATCACAGAACTAAATGATTCACACAAATTACAGGCATTTCACTCAAATATCACATTATCCATTCGCCGATGCACCATTTCGCGCCGGCATCGTGTGTTCGCATGCTAAATTATAGCCAAAAGTTGTAATTAGCCAAAAGAAGACAAGTCAGCTCTTGCTAGGCAAGAAACCGACTGTCCAGTGCATCTACGGTGGTTCAGTGGTATTTTACACACGATACTGGGCGATATCCTATTCCTCATAGAGAAATAGAACGTACAAGTTTCAACCTTGTTTTCACAGCACCTTTTCAACCTTTGCCTTTGTGTGAATCGTATAGAACAGAACACATAATTACATAGAATTCATATACTATATTGTCTATGAACATTACAATAATTACTATGCTAAATACATCACTTATTAATAGAATAGATTCTCAATCAATCAATAATATAACAGAAGATTACCAGTTAATCTCAGTTTCTCACGGAAAGCGTAATGCTACTGCAATTTCACTTGTTTTCACGGTTCACAATCACATTTCCATTATTCCCTCACAATTCACTTTTACATCCTCACATGACAGAAAAGGTATCAACCTAAAGATTTTAGGCCAATTCACATCGACATAAAAGAAAAGATACGCAGCCAACTCGTTGATACGCAGCCAAATTAGACGTGCGTCAAGAGAAGGCGCACTCACTTTGCGCCAGCGCGCGTTGCTGACACAATCACAAAATGAAACGAGTCGCCTCCGCGACAACTACCAGTAATATTTAATGATGTATGGAATATTCCGAAGTTGGCAGAAAGAAAACTACCATATTCCGGTGAAATAAATGGAAAACAACCGAAAACAATCAAGTTATTTTCCGAACCGATATTCGCACATGATCTGATAATGATAAGAACGTGATATTTGACAGACAAATCAGAAGATTGATAAGATGAATATTGATCAGAAATATAATTCACTTGTACAGGGAAAAATTGAGACATATAATCATTTTCATACCCAGTTAGCCATTAGAAACAACGAACTGTTCGTTCGTTACAATATTAGAATGTTACTAAAAGACCAACTACTAAAGTATTCAAATCAGCTTTCCTGTTACAAAAAATGTTCAAGAACCACTGAAGTGGAAGTTTGCGAATATGTCCTTTGAAATATATATTGCAAACTATGGGAAAAACAAACGAAAAGATAACAATCCAAATAACAAAGTGAAATACAGAGCTTCGATCGTAATAGAACAAGCGCAATCGATAAAGAATATGCCCAGAAAAGGAGCAACAATGTATACAAGTCTGTAACGACCGGTCGATTTGCAAGTTATGAGGTTGAAGTATGAGGTTGAGTTGAGTCTGTACATCGAAAATGAGAAACGTGAACATTTTCTAATGTCTCTACATTATTCACGTGACCATAATGATCGTCTTCAGAAGCAGATTGTGCTCTGTTTGTCTGTGTTTGTAGTTTTATCACATTCCTGATGTCCACAAATCTCCTGTTTTTCATGCTCTGATACACAAAACACCTTAATGTGGTTCATAATCTCACATCTAGAACATAATTGAGGTTCAAGGTAAATCCCCAATTACCTATCGCCTTTCCAATATTCTCACCCAGCACTGATCGTAATAGAACAAGCGCAATCGATAAAGAATATGCACAGAAAAGAAGCAGTAATGTATGCAAGTCTGTAACGACCGATCGATTCGCAAGTTATGAGGGCCTGAAGATGGAGGAGAAGTGGTCCACTTCCGAATAGAAGGTATTCGAACGATGGGGGACCTTGGATGAACTGAAATATGAGGAATACACTTTTTCCATTTTCAATCGCTCTCTGTCTCCTCATGGAATTTACACCTATCCACTGAGAAGAGTGAAACTTTTCAGCTCGAACCACAAAAAAGGGTGGAAGTGAAATGTTTTCGTGAAGATGCAGTTTTCCATCTGCTCTAATATAAATGAAACCTACACCACTCACGCTTTACACCCTACAGTAACTGTTTTGATAGAAAACTATGTGGTTTATAGTTCAATAAAGTGATTTGAGCTTGTACGTCGTACATGGCGAAGTTGAATCGAAAAGAAACAGGATAAAACTACAAACACAGTGGCATCAAACTCCATATACCGTATATACTGTCTCCGGATTGAGTTAAAATTTCTGTTGAAACATGCGTTTATCTGTAATAGTAACCGAGGATATGTCACTCACTCTTATATGTTTGAGATACCAAGCGAGTATGGTCAATCCGGTTAGAAGAGGAATGGCAGCATGAACGAGAAACGCCTAAATCAATACTTTTTCGTCATTAGCCAGCTGAAAAACAATAACTTGGCAAATCAATAAGAATGCGGACGGCATAATACAGTCTGGATCTCTCTGAGCTGTCCAATCTTTCGCTCTACGAAAATGGCCGACTAATTGGCTCGTTTATTTGAACTACATTCACACTCTTTCTCTTTCAACCATTAGCCTGTGTAGTTTTGTAGAGACTTATAGGCGAAACAAGCTACATATTACTTTGTACATGTTCCACCATAGTTTCTTTATTTAGTATTGGGGGTCGCAGCAGGAATGATGTGAACCTCAGCACGTAACCCAGAGCATTCCGAGACCTCCATGTCATCCTGTGTCTCTCATTCGCCTCACCATTTCGCGAGGGGCGGGCAGTTTGAGAAGAGAAATAGCGTACTTCTCGAGAGACGCAGACTTAAAAATAGGTGCCGATATTTTCTAGCAATCATACCTCCCGAATTGTCGTCCGCATCTTTTTCATGGCCTTAATGGCAGTCCTATTCCGACTGGACAGCAGTCGCTTCGCTTCCCAGCTAACGAAGATGGCGTAGAGAGCAACGATCACGGGGCAAGCCGCTGTGACACCTGAATGTCAACTGATTTACTGACTATGACAAATTTCGGGGGACAAGGCCGTGAATAATCTCGTACCAAGTTATGCGGTTACGAACTTTGGACCAAGTATCCCCCTAAGTCCCATTTTCTCAAAACAAAACTTGTAAATCTTTTCTTTTTCTGTATTTCAATGAAGGTTGAGAACACATATGTATTTAGATGTTTTCTCTTACTAGTTTTCAGTTGTTCATTCGAAGCTCTTACCTATGTTTTTGCCGCACAGAGTACTCAAAAACTTGTGTGCGGTCCTGATTCTCCAATTCAGGACCGTGAAAACACAGCGGAATGCAGCAAACTACACGCAAACTGACACTCAATTAGAAGAAATAAGAAGGGAAAAAGGGGGGTAGAGAGAGAAAGAGAGAGAGAGAGAGAGAGAGAGAGAGAGAGAGAGAGAGAGCGAGAGAGATAGAGAGAGAGAGAGAGAGAGAGAGAGAGAGAGAGAGAGAGAGAGAGAGAGAGAGAGAGAGAGAGAAACAACAAAGATAACGAGAGATACACGTGTAAAAAAAGTTTGCAGATCAGAAAGACGCAGAGCGTGTCACTAAATAAACGACTTCTCTAACCTCCATGAAATCACATTATATGGGGGAGAATGCGGAACTCACCCATTACAATTTGTCCTCTCGGCGTGGTTAATTTGTATCCAATATACTTGTACTTCTTAGGGTCAAGAGTGAATTCTGTCCAGTCCTCGAAAAGCATCAAAAGTACCTTAAAATATATAATTATTGCTGAAATTCAGAATATAAGACGGTGCAAACTAAAAATTTGGCAAAATGCATCAAAATTTGTTGTTTTGATGAAAATTAGGTTTTTTTACTAAACCGTGTTTAATTCTGTAAGTTTCACTTCAATTCGTGTCACAACATTCAATTCCATTTTACAGGAGGGATAATTGACATCAATTCATTCATTCCATTGTAAAACAGGTATAACAGAGAAAAACAATAAATGGACCATTATTGGATCATCCGAAAATAGGCATTGAGTGGATCAAAATATAGACATAGATGAGAAGCCGAGAAAAATAAGCGGCCTTCTTGGGGCCGCACAACAGAAACGGGCGCCGCCCATTTTTGGATGATCCAAATTTAGGCGAGTAGTTCAATGTAGAAAACTGGTAATTTTTCACATGTAACTGCGGAACGAGAGAAACAGAAAACTTTCGTTACATATAAGATCTATCGAACATAATGACATGACCGTTTTTACAAAATTCTTAGTTATGAAAACGTGTAAAACACCAGAAACGCGTTAGTAGATCAGAATCGGGTCAAGATCAACACTAGAACGTCATTTTCCTAGACATTTTCGGTAAATAACTATATTTAACAAGTCTCAAGTTGAACACAATTCAAATTCTAACCAATTGTTATATATCGAACACTAGAACATGTCAAGAAACACTTAAATCTGAGAACAAACATTTCCAAAAAGTTCTGAAGTTCAAACCCAACTTATCTTTCAAAGCGTGGGGGGGGGGCTCAGAAGCACACACCAGTAAGGTTCGACTATTCGACACAAAGTAGTCCGTTTTTAGCGTTGAAAAGGTGAAATTTTATAATTTTGCATCAAAAATGGGCCAATTATTGCCGAATTCGGCCGAAGAGTAGGCGGTATTTCGGATTTTTGTGGCTACCCGGACAATCTTACTGGTGCATGCTCAGAAGTGTGCTTTAAAAGACTATTAATACGAGCAACAATAATAAAGCTTTGGAAATTAAGTGAGATTGAACTTCAAAATAAGAGAAAATGTGTAAACTATGAAAACCTGTCACTAAGATGCGTAGCCGTAGAATTTTGTGGGTTTCTGGCTGACGAAAAGCCCTTATTCTGCTTCTGCTCCGATCGAATGATCCGAGAACGTTCGCTGCCTGAAACAGAAAGAAAAAATTACGCATAGTTTGGAAAAGCCCGGAGGGTGGGAATACGCCCGCTACAGTTCTACGTTGGCAAACTGAGCTGATGAGATGATGAGTACGTTTTCTGGTATGCCACTGAGTTTCATGGAAAGAATCAGATATTAATGCACACAAAACGTAAGTCGATATTTGGGGAACATTGACTTTTTACCCCCCACCTTTCTGAATTGGTATTGCGTTTGGGGAATTGTAGTTTGACCCCCCGGGGGGTGATAATTCAATTTATCACTTGCAATACAAAAGTTTGAGGGTGGGGGGTGAAAAGTAAACATTTCCGGTATTGAAGTTCAGCCCCCCACTCGTTGAAGTTTGACCCCCCACCATTGAAGTTCTACCCCCCGCCGACCCAGGTGGGGGGTAAATAGTAAATGTCGAAGTTGATTTCAGAAACATAGTCAAAAGGTTCTTCAATTCTGCTCAGCACAAGAATAGCCACAAAAGCGTTTCCTATTAAAACTAGCAATTACTCTCAATTATTTCAATTACTCGATGATCTAAATTTATTGTTAAAAACCTCCAGCAATATCTCGTTCCAAAACGACGTAACAAATTAAAATGAGAAAAGTGAGCGATCAGAAGGCGAACATTCCATGTGTAAACAACCTCGCTACTAATATGATAAAGAGATCAGTTTCAAGACGGAATCGGAAGCCAATATCGAAAAACTCACCGCAATAGAAAAATCTTTCTCTCGTTTGTTCCTGAGAACCTTTATATAGCTTCCTTCTGAGCATTTTATGCCTGAAAACACCGAATTATCTAAGCTTCAGCGCCTTATATTCAAAACAATAAAGTGAATTGACATGAAACAAGAAATAAAAATAAAGAAAACAATTAAAATTATTTTAAAAATTTTCAAAAATGCTCGCCGTGCGCTCGAAAATGAGTGGTTCCCTCCTGCGTACTCCATTTTAGACCGCACGTCAGCCACCAGATATTTTTCAAATTTTACGGTGTATATTTTTTAAGCTTTATGTTATAGTGTATTTCTATTTTTGCTCTTTTAACCTAAAAATAGTAATAAAAACACATGTTCACGCATGCAATGTCTCTTTCCGTACAGTATTCCTTGTGTTTAGTCAATTACTTTTTGCACCATACTAGGACGACGGGGTACCGGGGAAAACTCATTCAAAAATAGAACTAACTCATTACTGGTAAACTTATTAACTTATTTTCAGTCAGGAACTTTATGACATTATCGTGTATTTTTGTGCTTTGCTCTCATGACTCTCATAATTGTGTTTTGATTACAGGTCAGATTGGTGAAGTGCCCTTCTCCATTTTTGAAAACGCATGGAGAATATGGCAATCGGTCGGCCGAAGCGATATGTGTTCGGTTAGTGATTTTTCTGTAATATTTGTTTTATCTCATGACACATTCCATGAATACGTAACCTTTTTTGGGAAATGCCTGCAGAGTTTAAAATAGTTTTTTCGCGCTTATCCGCCTATTCTACATTTCGCTTAGGTTCCATATGAAGTTGCAAGTGTACGTGGTCGAAATTGTCATAAATTAAGAAAAACGCAGTCTATTTTGCCAAAATCATTCAAAAATTGAATCCAGATCCTGTACTTTCGCTGGGCTGGGAAAAAGAGATAACAAAAATTTTGCTGGAAACTAGTGCCTCATATTTACTCGCGCCTCTTGTTAAAGAAATAGGATATCTCCCGCGCTTTTATTCAAGGCGGAGACTTCTGATGTTTTCTAATAATTTCATTGTGATTGTTTTCTCGGTTTTCAATAGACATTTTCAGTGTCATCGATGATATGTTTCCCTTCCGGACGCCTCTTACCGTCACGAATAGTTGTCCGCTGGTGATGCAAATGCAGAAAGGATAAAATTCAGGTTGATTAGCATATTTGTGTTATTTTTGTTTCGTTCATTTTTGTTTCGTTCCCATTATATATCCCAAATCCCATTAAGGATGGATTCCACCCATTTTTGAAGATCGATGCTAGATCACCAGTAAACTCTCTATTCGATAAAAATGCAGTAAGCTAGCTATGTTTTCTATCAATTTTTAGACAGTTTGGCACCTATAGCTCACAAAGTGTACTATACTACCGTGTCATCGCTATCATACACCACCAAGGGTCTCTCATTGGTTCTAAAATCTCGCGACCTTTCTAAAACTGCGATTTTCACATATACTCGCGTATTAAAAGCTGATTTTATATGAACTTGGTAGTGTATGATCGCTAGTGACTTTTTATAAGCGTACGTTGGTAATTAGTGACTCAGAATCAGGATATACACGTCGATTCTCGCTGTGTTCATACCCTAGTAAACTTGTCCAAATAGACAGAACAAAATGACCATGACTCTTTCTCGTTGTTGCTCATTTGTTGGGAAAGTTCTAACTTACAGTCGATGTCGTTTGTTTTAGGTTTTTGAACCCTGTGTAACTAAGAGAAATGTTGTTGTTTTTGCTATCCGCTGAAAATCGTTTGGTTAAGGTTTACACAATTTCGGTAGTTATGCAGTTGTGGATATACATGTTTTCTGTAATATTATAATTGTGTGCAGTATGTGTACACATTGCAGTAACTACCGATTTCGTGAATAGTACTATTTCCACTTTTTTAATCACTGAGGTGTACAATGTCTCAGTGCTGTGTTATACACTTTGATTCATGCTTGTATGTATGTTAGCGGTGTTTTACACATGGTTGTTGCAATAATTTTTTTTTCAATGGCCGGTTTTGGGATGATCCAAAAATGGGCTCGGCCTAAGTTTTTCTATCGGCCTTCAAAAAGCCCGATGTTTCTTCACGGTTTTTCCTGAAGCCCATTACTGGATCATCCAAAAGCGGACTTTTCGCATTATCGTTTATAGTGTGTCTATTATTCATTACAATCAGTTTTTTTCTTCATTATTGTGCAATGTCATCGGATATCACTTTTTCCAACGTCAAATAAATGCTCAGACTTCTTTCACGTGCATTTTCCGGCTTCAAACTTCTTTCTCGCTTTTTACAAAGCCTATAAAACGCAGTTTTAGTAAATAAACTTTCATTTTGCCAAATTTTTAGTTTGCACCGTCTTATATGATGGTTTATTCGCGACTGAACACGTCATATACCACATAATATCAGAGATGGGACGCTTCGATTGACTTAATGGAGAGAAAATTGGAAAAAGTCACTTCGTCACGCGCACATTGTGCCATGGTTACTAATTCTTCCTGAGACCTTGGCAGATAGCCAATAAAATTTTGAATGATTTTCATACAGAGATGGCTTCTGGTGAAAAGTATCATCGTTCACCATCCGTAGCAAGAACGCTTACTACTTTCTCAATCTTTCTGCATTAATCTTACTTTGTTAAAAAAAACTTTGTTTTTCGGGTCGTGGTCAAATAGAAAGAAATTGAACAGTACTCGACGACAGTGAGCGAACCAAACAATTTGTACGCTAATGAGTTAGAAGAACTTTTTAAGCGGACTCACCGTAACCACTAAAGAAGGCACTGAGCACATTGCCAGAAACATCAACACCTCAATGACGGTGATTTTTCTGCCCATCAAAAGCATTCGACGTTCATAGAGCGAAATAGCAGTCGTCACCACGTTATTGGTCGTTAAAAACACCAGAAAAGCGAAGCTGTAACATAACAAATAAATTTGGAATGTTTTGATAACAGTGAAGATAGACAACAAATATCGAGGTCAAAAATAATCTCGAAATATAGTGAAGGCTAATGTTGGAACGAGACCCTAGTCGAAATGTTTTCTAGTTATTTCCTCTTTATGAAGTAAACCAATGAGAAATTCAACAAAAACGCCCGTCTACTGACGACTGAGCGAGAACAGAGCGAGTAAAAAATATTTTGGGAGTAAATGTCGAAATCGAGAATTTGTCTCCCAAATTCCGACGAAGGAATGTAACTGTACGACTGTACTCACGACAATACTTGGAAAGTAGAGTCAAAGTAGTAGGCCAGACCATCGAATGCCACGCCGAAATATCCATCAACAAACACTGTTCTGAAACATTGGTCCGTAGTAAGGCGATAGTTGGAGAAAACCGGGAATGTCGCCTGTTACTCTAGGGATACTCTTTTCTTTGGTTGTTTCGTGAATCAGCCGAAACTCTTACAGTTATAGTCAGTGAGCCTTTTCAAAGAGAGACTGCCCGCACCGGTCTAGGCCAGGTATACGTTAATGAAAAAAAGTACTTTCTCTTTTTTTGTGTCGGATATTCTCTGAATCTTCCCAGTATAAGAGTTGTATAGAAGGTGTGATTGAATTGAAATGGAAATAATGGCATTCCTCCACAGAAAATTGAAATGGAAACAATGGCATTCCTCCACAGAAAATTGAAATGGAAATAATGGCATTCCTCCACATTTTGTTTTAGTTCAATCGCGGCTTTTGGACTGAATCGAAAGAGTATGACGTGTATCGAAATAAACCACAACGAAGAGTTTGAGCAATTTACCTTGGACACAGAACAAGCCATAGAAGCAGTTGAACAACGGCGAGAGTAGTTTGGTAGAGCATTAGAACATAGGATCCGCGAGAAACAAGGCATGGGTCGTTGGTGACCACCCTAATCAATCGAATATTTGCCAAAGCGGCCAGAACAGCCACAAAACACATGTATAACGAGTAGTCTCCCAAGCCAATCATTCTCCTGTGAGATTCTGGAACACGAATCTTTTTAGCGAACAAAAGAGAAGCCCAGCTACGTCATAGAGACTTAAACGAATTGGAAAAAAGAATCATTCCACCATTTGTGTCATTCCACCATTTGTGTCGGTCGTGTGAGGTGACCCTCTCGATTGATTACTATGCCATCGCCTCGTCCAAAAATGGTACCACTTCGAACCCATTTTTCCACCCTTTTGAGTGAAATCAAAACACTCAACTCCAAACTCGACTATCTGACCCAATCTCTACCCACTATTATTCAATCCCAACTCCACCACTTCAATGATCGTCGCTGTCTCACTATTTATGGTCTACCAGAGGATTCTTCAACAAAGAAAAAGGTGAATGCAGTTTTCAATTTGGTCTCCGTTTCTCCATCTAATATTTCTATTCTTCACCGTTTGGGTAAACCTCGTCAAGATGGTTTACCTCGTCCACTCAAAGTATCTATCAAAGATGGTATTCCGTTTCCTCGTCTTATTGATCTTTCTACTGCTATGAAGTCTGATGCTTCTATGTCAACTTTTCATGTTCGGAAGTTCGAGACCCCGGAACAGCGAAAGGCCGGATTCCTCGCCAGACAATCGAAACGAGACGCCGCCCGAGCTGAGGTCACCGACCAAACTACAACATCAACACCGTCTGCCGATCCTATTCTGCCAATTGAAATGGAGTTAGTTGAACAAACTAGAAATGTCGTTTCCAATCTTGTGTCCGCATTTCCATCTCCAAATGCTATATCTACCCGTACAACCCCTGTTCGTTTTGATGATCAACCTGCTATCCAAAGTCCCGTTCCTGTTGAAGTTACACAAAAATCTGATGATCCTTCTCCTATGTGTGATACACCATCCATTATTGACCCTCCATCGTTCCATGATGCTCTTGATGATGCTTCTTTGAAATGTGTAAATGACAATGTTGACATATTGTATAATATGCAGCTGAGTGGAGTTTCTATGCGTAAACGTTACAGCTGTTTCCATGGGTGCTATCAATTGACCCCTCATCTAGCCCCAATTGTTTCTGACGTGTACTCTGATCGCTATGGTTTCCGTTTCAACATCAATCAATCTTGGGTACCTCTTCCATCTCTGTCTTCTAACTGAGCCTCATTGACATCAACAACAAATGGTATTAGCAACTTTCTTCATGTACCTGTTTTTCTTTTGTTTTCTCAAATGTCAGTTTGAATAGTTTACATTTTGTGATTTCATATTGGTCTATTATTATACTGATAAACATTATTATTATTATTATTATTATTATAGCACAGGCATGGTACGTTTCGCCTCTACCCCAGAGCACTTCAATAATTTTTATTGAGGCATTCTCAGGGAAAGGAAAGCCAATATGTCTGTTTGAATCATTGAAACATAGAGAATTCATTGGAGAAGAGAAACTGGAGGAAACATGCATAACATTATGACAATGAAAGCATAAAATACAAAAATCTAAAAACACGAAAGTCAAACTGTAGACGGAACATAAAGAAGCAAACAGAAAACAAATTTTGAAAGTGAACCTCCTCTCATTTGTTTTGGTTGTGTCTCAGACCATTGTGTGCCTCTGACCTATGTTTGTCTTAAACTGTATTGTACTTTGTAGTCTGATTAACGCTCACTCATAATTTCTAATTCAGTTACATTTTTTTCTACTACTTCTTGTTTTGTACAATTTATATTATAAGAATGAACATCGTCGGAGAAAAGTGCGAGATAATCAAGAGGAAAAATAGAGAGACGGATAGAGAATAGAGATAGAGAGAAAGAAGCGAAAAGAAAAAAGAATGTAGTACGTTCCGGATCGACCTCAGAAAAATTTCATCATCTTTTTTGACGCATACTCAGTGAGGTAAGGAGGGGAAAACAAATGTGTTTTGTTGGAGTTCAGAACAAAAGAAAAAAGAAGAACGCTAAAGAAAACTGGAAATGAATGCCTAAAGTACTAAAATCGAAAAAAAAACGAAATAATAATGAAAACGGAACAAAGCAATGGAGGAAAAACCAATTGTTAGAGCATGATCTAATTTGATCTTCTTCTGATATGTGCGGTTTGGGCGTCTGACTATTGTGTGCCTCTGACCTATGTTTGTCTCAAACTACCGTGTACTTTGTAGTCTGATCAACGCTCACTTGTGGGTTAATTGGAAATTTAACCTACAATTCGTTTTTTTCTCATAGAATCTTGCAATTATTCAGTTGCATTACTTCTACTATATTTCGTTCTGTACCATTTATATTATTATATAATATCGTACAGAGAAAGAGTACAAGATGAGTAACAGGAGGAATAGAGAGACGAATGAAGTATAGAGAAAGATAGAGAGAAAGAACTAAACAAAGCAAGAAAGAGAGAGAGAGAGAGGCTGAATAACATAAAGCACGGGAGAGTTATAGTCGTGGACCACGGATAATCGGGTGAAAAGACGGTGTTATGAGTTGACCGGGTGTTAGCAGGGGCGCGCAGATGGCATCAATCAATACAATTTTTTGGAAATTCTGCCATTGCATTGTGCTTTCACATTCTTTTTTCAATGTAGTGTGGGTTTATTCTTTTTAAATAAGCTCAATTATTCAACACTATTATTGTCAAACCATAGCAAATATATTAGAAAAAAGAAATATGTAAATGGGAGGTTTTTTTTTCATAAAGCAGTTTCAAAAAGTTGAAAATCTACTCTACAATTTTCTATTTACTATCCTGAAACGTTTTAAATCTATCGTATATATTAACTGACTATGAATGCTTTTTTTAATTCAATATCTAGAGTTGTTCACATATCTAACCTTCCCGGGCATTGCAAAGGTTGGCTCACTTAGCGCAGTGACAGTGTGGCGGTACTACAATCCTACTCGCCACGGGTTCGATTCCCGTGAAAATAATTTTCTGTCCAAAATTTACGCACTGTGTACTCTTTCATTTGAATCGGTCTACCACTATAGTCCAAATTGACGTAACTTGAATGATGAAAGTTGAATGTACCCTGAGAGATGGAGGAACACGAATGGTCAACTATCGATGTCATGGTGCGCCGAAACGAAAAGGGGACGTGCCCAGGTCCAGAGCTTTCGTAGAAACAACCCGGTCTTTGTAGTTTGATCTCTGTGCAAACCATGGTTAGCGATGTCTGTATGATGATGGTGAGTGGTCTATTCTGTGGTTTTAGCTCAAATAGCCGGGTAAGCCACTTGAATGAGCAGTTTATTCATCAAACTTTAGTTTATTCATCAAACTCTGGTTACGTTTACGGTAATATCATAACATTTGTGCCTAGCCGTGAGCGAGTTTATCAGTTTCTCACAGGAGATAGAGTCGACACCATTCCTACTGAGAGTCTTACAGTACACATTCGAAGTTTTCAATATTTGATGTAGTTTGATCTCTGTGCTTACCAGTGTGCTGATCGTGAGTGATCGTAATTTATGAGCTCAAATAGCCGGGTGCCCCATTTGCGTTAAAGGGGGGGGGGGGGGGCAGAAAGGAAAGTTCATATTGAAGAGCCGCTCCAGAGAGACCGATATACACAAATTTTCATTCACACCAACGAACCTACTTTGCATACGGTTCGCATGTTTTATCCTGTGTTTGCTCGCGCAACGTTATGTTCAGGTACCCCGGGGGTAGCAGAAAGGAAAGTTCATATTGAAGAGCCGCTCCAGAGAGACCGATTTACACAAATTTTCATTCACACCAACGAACCTACTTTGCATACGGTTCGCATGTTTTATCCTGTGTTTGCTCGCGCAACGTTATGTTCAGGTACCCCGGGGTACCTAATCTAGCTTTCCATTCTGCCCTCCTTTAAAATTCCGTTCATTAAAATCTGGTTACGTTGACGGTAATTTTATCACATTTGTACCTAGTCGTGAGCGAGTTTGTCAGTTTCTCACAGGAGATAGAGTCGACACCATTCCTACTGAGACCAGAGTACACATCGAGGTTTTCAATGTCAGGATTCTCATCTAAATATCGACTTTGCCCGAGAAGTTTTGAAGCAGTTCTTTTGATTGGGAAGCAGAATCATGTGCGAACAACTTTACTTCTCGATAAAATGTAGGTCATCCCAACCATCCCAACGCATTTTGTAATCTTACTGTCGTTTTCAAAGGAGGTATAACATAGGCATAGCTATACCCTTCTTCTAAAATGTTTTCGAGTTCATCAGTTCGTTAAACTTGTTTGGTCAGAAACCATAAGCAAAGACATATAATCTTTATTGACTGATTTCATGTTGATTCGTTAAATACAAACAATTGTTGTGATCAATGATTGTTGGTGTTGAAGAAGCTGTCACTGGCTCGGAAAAGAGTTGGTTGGCCCTGGAAAACATAAGTATTGATGGAGATGGTGAAAAATCATACTATCCATTCGTGTTAACTCTCTCTCTCTCTCTCTCTCTCTCTCTCTCTCTCTCTCTCTCTCTCTCTCTCACTCTCTCTCTCTCTCTCTCTCTCTCTCTCTCTCTCTCTCTCTCTCTCTCTCTCTCTATCTCTCTCTCTCTCTCTCTCTCTCTCTCTCTCTCTCTCTCTCTCTCCTCTCTCTCTCTCTCTCTCTCTCTATCTCTCTCTCTATCTCTCTCTCTCTCTCTCCCTCTCTCTCTCTCTCTCTATCTATCTCTCTCTCTCTCTCTCTCTCTCTCTCTCTCTCTCTCTCTCTCTCTCTCTCTCTCTCTCTCTCAACGGGACTCACCGTAACCAATCAGGAGGGCAGCCAGAAACATGATAACTCTCAAAAAGTGACTTTTTTGCCAATTATAACCAGTAGATGATGAGAGAACGGAATGGCCGTCGTCATAACGTTGTTGGTTGCCAGAAACACCAGAATAGCGAAACTGGAACATTAATATTTTGTTATTTAAAATATAGAGAAATGAATAAGAAAATCCAAAAAAACCCGAGCGAAAACCAGAAACGGTTAGTCAAGTGGCGAGAATGTGTGGAGGAGACTATATTATAAATAGAAGGAAATATGAGACAAAGTGTTATGCGTAATGAATTAGTATAATAAGAAAAAGTTACTCTAAACTATTGACTTTGTAAAATTTTCTGTCTCTTATGAGAAGAAGCTGGAATTATTGTATTGCATCTATTCGCCTCTGAATATCACAATTTACCTCGGACACAATAGAACCAATAGAACCAGCTGAAAGAGAGCAGAAACAGTTTGGTAGTGGAGTATGACATCGAATTCGGGATAAAATAGAGAGTAGCAGAATATTCTCAGTCGAGTTCAGTACATCAGTGGTATTGTACTGATTCTTAACCGCAAGTAGACCATTGAAAACCAGTATATACGACCGGAATGTAGAAGAACATGACTCATGATAATAAGAACTACCATGGATGTAGTGAAATATATCATCTGAAAGAACATGGGTCACTAAACAACTCTTCCCATTTCAGCCAATTTTTTGGCCAACTACATAAGCAAACTGGTCAATATCAGACAAACATCAACCCGGTTTCTTTTGTAAAGAAAACTCTTTAGAACCAATCAATTTTTCTCCACAAAAGCAACCGAGTTTCCAGTTTTGTGATGTAATGGAACTTGTTGATTTTAATATCAACCCTGTTGTTCTGTAAATAGAAATTGGTTGTTTTCTAAAACCAGTACGTGTGCTTTGACAATCTTATTTTCTCTCACCCGTTCGGTGAGATATTTTGGAGCTAATCTCTGAATGGTTACTCTAAGATCAAACGTTCATTAAAGTAACTTCTTGAATAATTCCAAAATTTCCACCGGGCTCACCATCACCAATTTTCAGAAACATGATCACTCTCCAAACGGTGATTTTTTCTCTCTTCATAACCAGTAGACGATGATATAACGGAATGGCAGTCGTCATAACGTTGTTGGTCGCTAGAAACACCAGAATAGCGAAACTGAAATACAGGAATATTTTTCATGATTCAAAGTGTAGATAAAGTGATTTGGACACCAAAAAAACCTGAGCAAAAACCAAACAGTTAGTCAAGTGACGAGAAAGTATGGAAGAGACTATATCAACAATTTACCTCGGACATAGTAGAACCAATGTTTGGTAGTGGAGTATGACATCGAATTCGGGATACAATAGAGAATAGCAGAATACTCACGAATGAGGCCAGTACATCAGTGGTAGTGTAATGATCCATAATACATTTATACCATTGAAAACCTGTATATATGACCGGAATATAGAAGAATATGATTCAGGATAGTAAAAACGACCATGAATTGAGTGGAATGTATCACCTGAAAGAAGTATAGTTATTCATGGGTCACAAAATAACCGTTTTCACATCTGCCAAATGTTCATATTGTTCCATTTTTTCAGGCCTTAAAGAGGGACGATTTTCCATCGTTTCATCTTATTTCAGTCTCAAATAGGGGTTCTACCCTGTTTTTAAATCAAAATAATTCAACCATTATTCTAGTTTCAGACATACCTCGGACATAATAGAACCAATAGAACCAGATGAAGGAGAGCAGAAACAGTTTGGTAGTAGAGTATGACATCGAATTCGAGATACAATACAGAATGTCGCCAATGAGGTCAGTACATCAGTGGTACTGTACTGATCCAAAACACATTGCTACCATTGAAAACCAGTATAAATGACCGATATGTAGAAGAATATGATTCATAATGTTAAAACCGTCATGAATGTAGTGGAATGTATCACCTGAAAAAAAAGTTGGAAAGTTGTACCTGGGTCACAAAACAATAGTTCTCACAACTGAGTTCTCAACTTGAACGAAGTTTTGCATAAATAACCGATTGAACTAATAATACTAAAGACTATCTGTGATGTTAATTATTGATTAAGTTCAAAGTTACACCGTTTGGGCCTCCGCACCTCTACCTAAGTACGAAAATAGGCTTGAAGCCCGTACAGTTCAAGAGTATGAAACGTTGTCTTACTTGAAATCATTTAACAGTAAATTATTTGAACTAATACAACTTAATTACCTTGTCCAGTTATTCAAGAAAGAGTCGGAAACTGAACAATTTCTAGTCGATTTCAAAATTGTTATTATTCTTAAAATTCTTATTGCTGAATTAAATTTCTAGTAGGTGGTTTTGGTGAACAATTGCGAACCTCATATTATCAATGAACATCTTGTTCATTAGGAAAAATTGAGATTTTTGGTAAAGAAATATGAAGAAAGCTAACCTGATGGGGATAACATAAATATTGTAGAGGTAAGTATGTAGTACTTTCCAGAGATATATGATCCGGTAATGAGAATTATATAGGGTCGAGGGTTACACCAAGATGCCACGCCCACAAGTTAATTGGGGTTTCAGTTTTGAGTAGCACACCTGGGTGAGAATATTGGAAAGGCAATAGGTCATTGGGGATTTACCTTGAACCTCAAATATGTTCCAGAGGTGAAAATATGAACCAAATTATGATGTCCGGAACATGAGAAAAAGAAGAATTGTTGACTTCAGGAATGTGATCAAACTACAAATACAGAAGAACAAACAACAAAAGGACAGCTTTCGCCTATGCCTCTGAGGACGATGATCATGGTAACGTGAAATATGAATAGACATAATATTGTTAGTCATTTGCACAGTCACTTGAAACATGTTAAACACAGCAGAAATCAGAAACGTCAGATGACAAAGCGCGCGATTCCTCGTTAAAATGATAACCTCACGTGACTGTTCAATGTACTTCTAGTATATTCCCATGAAACTCTATGAAAAGTGCCCAACTCTTCGTTGTAGTTTGACGCGAAAGTGACCTTTTTGATCGAGGCACAGTGAAATCGATAAATGTCCATTTGTGTTCCTCAATCACTCTGGTTGCATTCAATGGTCGTCACTATGGATAACGTAGATGTGGCCTATTTGCTTCTCTTTTTCTCGTTCTCTTTTTCTCCATCTTTTTTTTTCGTTTTTTCCATTTTCTCTCCTCCAGCCCCCCCCCCCCTCCCTTTCTCTTTCTTCTATATCTCTTGTTTTCATTCTTGGTTGTAAGCTTCCGTTTATTCATTTCAAACAGTCCAGTACCGACTCCACAAGTCTGTATTGAATTGTCAAAAGTTATTCATACTTCACTTTCGGATCCACCGTTTCAGCAGGCGCTTTAGTCTAGAGACTCTCTATTCTAAGGCCAACCAGACAACTATTTTTTGTTATTGGTTTTTTTCTCATTTTTATGAGTGTACAAAACTAAACGTAGTAATACCATTGTAACCTAATTGTTGCTAGAAATGTCTAAAGATTTCATCTCCATGGAACAACCTTGATCAGACTACAAAGTTCAAGGCATTGTGAGACAAACATAGCTCAGAGACAGGGGAACAGACCGCAGAACTCAGGACAGGTGTATTTAGTTGAACTAGTTCTATATTACTAGTATTATTATACCTAATTTCATGTTTTATTTTCATAATGGCCTTTCTGTATAATTGTTTTTGTGAAACTCGTAATTTAGTATATTTACCCCATAATGTTTTAGTTTTGTCAGAGTCTTTTAGTTTTCCGAAAAAAAATTCTCGTTCTCATTGTTTTTAGTGTGAAACATATTGTTTCCATTCTTCGGATAGTGCATTCTATTTTCAATAGGAAGTCGTGTTTCAGGAAGTTTGAGAACTATGGCTTTTCTCGAAGCCTATTTTGCCTACATGTGTGGCGCCGCGCTGTATACCTGAACATTGTGTTGCTTTGGCTGGTCCCCTTCATTCAATTCCCAGCGATTCCCAGATTCGATATTCTACTGTACTGCCAAGCTACTCCTGCCGTCTTTCAGCTGATTCTGTTGGTTCTACTGTGTCCAAGGTAAATTGTATAAATGAAATTATTTGGTTACAGTTTGATTTCGATGCATGAGATATTTGTTCGATTGATGAAACTAGAAGCACAGTGAGAGAAGACGATACAAATCGGAAAGACGATGTGATGCGCGTACTTTTCATCTCAGACAAAGTTTGCCATCACATGCGTTACTTCGCTGTCGGTGTGCAATCTGGGGATTTTTGAATGTGCACATTCTGTCGTAGTGTAAGAGCGCATTTGCCCGCGGTTTCGCACGCGTTAGCTGGCTCACGTAGGAAACTGAGAGTATCACGTGTTTGGGAAGCGTAGCAATGTTTTTATTTCAAACTTCACTCTAAAGTTGAAAACCCAAGTTGTAAATCAAGTTTAGACAGTTTACCTAACCTTGATTTCACAATTTGATATCAACTAGTGACCAATTTGGTGGGCGAACTTTGTTGACCAACTCGGTTCTTAACTTCTAGAGCAGAGACGATCATCTTATATATCTGATGAGACTTTAATGAGCATTTCGTTGACTCCCGGCAACGTTTTAGTGTAGTTTGTGATAATACGGGTGGTGATTAGTATATTATAGTCTACAAATGTTCTGAAATCATTCACATTAAAAACCTGTTTGAAAAATTCAAACGTTCACAGAGTGAGAGAGACAGAGTGTGCGCGCGACACAACGCATTGACAGCCGTATTCTCAGAAACGTATTCTATTATGCAATTAGCGAAATAAAACTATTATCTAGTATTAAGATCAATGAGAGCTCAGACAGTCTGAGATAGTCTGCTTTGTTCTAACCTACAAATTTTCTCGTTCAGGCCGCATAAGAACGAGCCGGTCCTAGCTTGGAACTTTTCGAGTTAGTATAAATTTCCAGTTCCGGAAAGTTACAGACATATCTTCCAGGACACTGTTCGACAATGACTGGTTTGTTGTGTCATTTCATGGGCTGGCTGAGCTCTTCAATATCAACTCCAAGTTCCAATTATATTGGTGAGTACACTTGAGGTAACAATTGAAGTGTCATTTATGATATATAAGATATTGAGAGAAGATAGGAAATGAACCTCGTTTGCATAGATATAACGGTCAGTAACATGCCTGGCAAACTTCAACCCCCCCCCCCATCCATCAAATTTTTCTAGGGTTGAACTGAGCCAAACACTAAGAATTCGGGGGATAATTCAGCTGAGCTCAGCTGACAATGAACTCCAGTTAAATGTTGGCTTTTAGTTTCTGATCGTGGAAATTCAATGCGAATTAAACTAGAAGTAAATCATATAGTCACGTAAATATAACACTCTAATGAGAAACCGTGCATTTTTCATTGCACTTTTCTGAGTTTTGCGGTGTTTATCATGTTTCACGTGACTGTGCAGTTGACTGACCGTATAATCGAAATATAGAGTGGAACCGAATTTTCGTTGTAGTTTGATCTCACAATGCGTTTCGGTAAACGGAATTTGACCGGAAGGCAACAGGGTGAAACTGTACACAGTATTGTAAAGCAACAAACGCCGTATTGACATGTTTCCAAAACACATGACATGTGTTCGAATATAGGTGATGGGGTGGCGACAGTATAGCTTTGGTTATTCTCACAGAAAATTCGGCAGCGTGCAAATGAATATTTAGTGCAAACTTTTACTACTTCATAGTTTTTTCATAGTTTTTATAGTTTTCATAGTTTTTCGAAAGAACTACAAATCTCAGCTAGCAGCTGTTCATTTTAAATCTTGGCACGATGTCAATAAGTCTACATGCAAATGAAACGACGTACACTTACACTGAGCCTCCCTTTCAGAACTTCACCTTCACTTGCCTTCTTGTTTTTCGTTTTGGTTCGGTCTTTATTGAGTTAGAGCTTCAGTACTTTTCTAACATCACATCCTCTGGTTCTTATGTTTCAGTTTCGCTGTATTGGTGTTCCTGGCCATCAACACTGTTGTGCCCATCGCCGTTTCGTTCTCTCACCGTCTCTGGGCTATAAAGGGAGTAAAAGTCTCTGGTCGAAGTATACTATGGTTTCTGGTAATCGGTATGCTGCCTCAAGTAGTGGTTATGGTAAGTCCAATTAATATTTCCAAAAAAAGAAGTCTAGAAGAAAAGAGATTTTTCAAAGGAATTAGAGCTGGCAGTAACCATTCCCAGGTTTACTCACGAACATTGAGCCAAACGAGAGAAGGGGGAAACCGCAATCTGTCCAATAAAATGGAGCAGGTTCAATAGAATATAACCACGATTCTGTCGAATCAGCTATATTTCCGTACAGCACTCACATAAAACTGATGATATACTGCAAACAGAGTGGTTCGTTCCTATCACCGCAAGCCTATACGGTTTATTTTGTCACGGTGTTTGTACTCTTGTTAGACTCCGGTCGACTTCCATACAATATAGCACGTCTTGCGTGTAAACTACAACAATTTTCTGGTTATTCCAGATACGTTTGATGTGCATCGAGGACTGGAAAGATTTTTCACCAGAAATCCTCGACCACAACAATACAACTGAGGAAGTCAAACGTTTGGCGTACAACACTACCACATGGAGCGGGCTCTATGTTATGGGTGGGTTTCGAACTCTTTCGCTCATAATTAGCTCACGGAGAAAACTGTCACGGTGTTGTAGTTTGAACCTGTAAACATCGATCGAGAAGTAACGGGGTCAAACTTCAAACACATCCGGATACGGCTATACAAACCGTATCAGCTTGTTTTCAATTGAAAACCCTTCATGTCTATCCCTCCTGTAACTTTTCTCGAACAATTATCTTTCGAATTTATCGCTACTTTTGTAGCGCTATCGACGAGAGAGTGTGCAGTTCAGAAAGACGAGGACGATGTAATTATCAACGAAACTCAAATGCGTGATGTGAAAATCCGTGACTCATTTTTTCAATGATTTTCCTCACCAACTAAACAGCATTGAGCTGTTGCACACTTCTTCCTCTCGCCAATGAGTGTCAAACGTGACAGTGTGAGAAGTTTCCAGCCGAACGGCGATCATAGAGGCAGTTCTATACAGTCAATGCTGCCCAATCCTGCTGTGTTTGTATCGCGCGCAGCGCGAAGCGCTGCGTGTGAGTTGTGTTTGGTTTGGCCATTGCGCACCCATTTTTGGCTTCCAAACCACAAAAGTTTTCGAATAACACATTTTTTTCGAAAATTAAAAAGAGAGAGAGCTAGATATCTATCAAATACATGTTGTGTGAAAAAATTAGAAGAATCGGTCAAGGTTGAAAAAGTTATGCTGTCGTGCCGTTATGAAAATTTCCGTTGTCCCTCGTCCCTCGTCGCTCGTCCCTCGTCCCTCGTCGCTCGTCGCTCGTCGCTCGTCCCTCGTCCCTCGTCCCTCGTCCCTCGTCCCTCGTCCCTCGTCCCTCGTCCCTCGTCCCTCGTCGCTCGTCCCTCGTCCCTCGTCGCTCGTCGCTCGTCGCTCGTCCCTCGTCCCTCGTCCCTCGTCCCTCGTCCCTCGTCCCTCGTCCCTCGTCCCTCGTCCCTCGTCCCTCGTCCCTCGTCCCTCGTCCCTCGTCCCTCGTCCCTCGTCCCTCGTCCCTCGTCCCTCGTCCCTCGTCCCTCGTCCCTCGTCCCTCGTCCCTCGTCCCTCGTCCCTCGTCCCTCGTCCCTCGTCCCTCGTCCCTCGTCCCTCGTCCCTCGTCCCTCGTCCCTCGTCCCTCGTCCCTCGTCCCTCGTCCCTCGTCCCTCGTCCCTCGTCCCTCGTCCCTCGTCCCTCGTCCCTCGTCCCTCGTCCCTCGTCCCTCGTCCCTCGTCCCTCGTCCCTCGTCCCTCGTCCCTCGTCCCTCGTCCCTCGTCCCTCGTCCCTCGTCCCTCGTCCCTCGTCCCTCGTCCCTCGTCCCTCGTCCCTCGTCCCTCGTCCCTCGTCCCTCGTCCCTCGTCCCTCGTCCCTCGTCCCTCGTCCCTCGTCCCTCGTCCCTCGTCCCTCGTCCCTCGTCCCTCGTCCCTCGTCCCTCGTCCCTCGTCCCTCGTCCCTCGTCCCTCGTCCCTCGTCCCTCGTCCGCATAGAAAATTATTTTTTTAACTACTGGACCGATTCGACTGAAATTCGGCACGCATGCGTGAACCCCAAAGTTAGCTCGGCCCCCAAAGTTTGGTGTTGTCAAGTTTTGTTTGGCGCTTGGCGCGGGCGCCAATAGGCGCCAGAAGCCGGATTGTGTGTTCCCATGGATGAAATGCTCCGAAATTTTGCACATAGGTTAGATTAGTGAATCCCAGCCTTCTCTGAGAATTTGATGTCATGGTTTATATTTGGCGCCAAACGCTGGCGCCCAGTGGCGCCAAATTAGAACAACGCCAGGCAAGTAGGGTAACGAGCGAAATGTTCCACAGATGTCCGAACTATGAACATAATTAACGAATATGGCTCGGATTCCAACTTGTCTTCGACATTCTGCGCCAAAGCGGTACTTTATCCGCCAATTGGCGCCAAAATTGAAAATAGGGTTTCTGAACCAAAAAAACAGTAGGAAATTGTGCCAATTAGTCGAGGCCATTCACTTCAAGTTATTTGTTACCAATTAGAGTAATTTTATATTTGGCGCCAAACGCTGGCGCCCAGTGGCGCCAAATTAGAACAACGCCAGGCAAGTAGGGTAACGAGCGAAATGTTCCACGGATGTCCGAACTATGAACATAGTTAACTGAACATAGTTAACGAATACGGCTTGGATACCAACATTTCTTCGACATTCTGCTCCAAAACGGTACTTTATCCGCCAATTGGCACCAAAATTGAAAATAGGGTTTCTGAACCAAAAAAAAAAGTCGGAAATTGTGCTAATTGGTCGAGGCCATTCATTCCAAGTTATTTGTTACCAATTAGAGTAACATGTTCCATATCTCAATTGGCGCGCCCGTTCGCGCCAATTGAGAAAAGATTTTCTTTGTACTGTAATGACGCATATTTCTCACAACACTCAGATTTCAATTAACGAAGCGGAAAAAGCTGTTTTTTTAACCAGTTTCGCTTATCCCGCCAATTTAAGAGATTAATTAGCGCAAAAAAATATTTTGAAAACCCAGGATCACATCGTTTGAAAACTTGGAATTTCCAGATATCAGGATGTTTGATAGTTACCACTATTCAAAAATCGTCTTTCTAGTCAACTCTAGGAGTGGTTGTACTAGTACAACTAGCAAAAAAAGAACAATTCGTAAAAAGTGGGGGACCAGGAAGTGTGTGAGTTCTGTTCGGTTTCACCGTTTTCTGCAAAAAGTGAACAATACGATGTTGTGAATGAGTGTGCAACAAAAAAAGAACAATACATTTGTTTGCACAACGGTTCACAACGTTCTGAGGGAAAACCACTATGCACTTTTACGTTCAAGTTGTACTTTGTGTATTCTGTTTTTCGTGAACCGTAGTGCAAACAAATGTAGTTCTTTTTTTGTTGCACACTCATTCACAACATCGTATTGTTCACTTTTTGCAGAAAAAGGTGAAACCGAACAGAACTCACACACTACCTGGTCCCCCACTTTTTACGATTCATCTTATTTCTTTTCAGTTAAACCCCGCGATTCACGGTATGTTTCGAGATTAAAGCAAATTCATGATTTGGTTCCCTAAACCACGCGTCTATTTTTTAACATTATGGATATGCTTATGACCGTCAGTCCTACTGTCCCTCCTATATTTTGTCCTTCCTATTTCAGTGGTCACAGTGGGCAGCCCCTTGATTGTATACATTATCGCAGTCTACGTTATTTGGGAAGCCAAACAAGTGATGCCTACAATGAATATCAGTGAAGCCAACAAACGGATGCACGAGACACTTTTGCAGGTATAGTCTTCATTTCCCCAACAAAGACTGCCAACGGTCGTTCATTATTCGCCCGCAAAGAAGGCTCAGTAGATAAGTTGGCCGCGCGCATCGCTGTGTATTGATAATGACCATAGCTCAGTTGTAGTTTGTAGTTTGAACGTTGTACACGCCATGGTTACCGAATTTCGTTCCAAACGCCACGGGTTCAAACTACAATCACTAAATTGTCCAACATACACCGTATGGGCTTGCTCTGGAGAGAGCTGGGAAGACATAGTGCAGTGAATAGAGTAATAGTGTGAAAGATGAGGTAATCATGTTATACTACATTACACTTCCTCATTAACTTTTCGAAATCGATAGATGATAGTTTTGCCATTCGATGCTCATCTATTTAAAATAAAGCTGAGAATATCACTCTGTCAAAAACGAAAACAGGAAAAAAATCAAGACACACTGTTCGTACAGTTCCGACATGGGACTAAACGGTTTCTCAGACAACTCTTCGTCAACCAGCGAGCCATACTTGTAGCGGCCTCTGCGAGAGAGTATTGAGGTCAGAGAGATGCAGACTGTCTCAGATGGTCCTTATTGACCTGAGTGCACCCTTGTTACAGCTCACAGAAAAGAGGCGGGGATGATTTCAAGATATGAAAACTGTTTTGTTCCAGTCCTTCTTCGTCCAAGCCTCAATTCCGTCCATCATCGCACTTGTCGTACTTGTTTGGTTTTTTTCGCACAAACAAGTGAGTTGCACTGTACTGATTACTATTACGAACAAACGCAAACTCTCACAACATAGCTCACTTATAGTTAGAAGTACTATGTTATCAGTAAATAGTGTCGTGAAAGAAAACCGTTGTTTTTCTAGAAGACGTTTTTCCTCTCCATCTCAGCATCCTTTGAACGCCATCCACTCCTGTTGATTCGAGAAACATAAAGCTTGTACTGTATGTAGAAAGATAAAGAGGGAGATAAGGCCTTGAGAGAATCAATTCCTCTCTTTCCAGTTTTCCCAAATTCCGAAGTGGTTCGAATGCCTCTTGTTCGGTGTAGGGCCTCTGGTCCTTGGCTTCCAGGTCCTGATAACTGTCAGAACGATCGGTCGTTACCAACGTGTGTTCGGTTATCCTTTTTGTGTCCTGGTCGCTCTCATTGCAGTTATTGTCTTTACTTTACTTGCTGTAATTTGATTGGATGACGCTTGTATCGTGTCGTTTTGTTTCATGTATAATATGCAAAAATAAATGCGACCGTAGGTAGATCGTTTTTCGAAAGCTCCGTGGACTCCCACGGGAAGATCAAAATAAAGGAAAATACAGTAGTCAGGTTCCACTTTTAATGATTATACTCTCTTCATTGTGCGTTTTGCTCTATTGCGAAAATAAATGTGACGGTACTGTAGGTAGATCGTTTTTCAAAGGCTCCGTGGAATCCGACGGAGAAATCTGAATGAAGGACAATTCAGCAGTCAGGGTCAACTTTTAATGATTATGCCCTCTTCATTGCGTTTTTCGCTCTATTGCGAAAATAAATGCGACGGTACTGTAGGTAGATCGTTTTTCAAAGGCTCCGTGGACTCCCACGAAGAGATCTAAATGAAGGAAAATACAGTTGTCAGGTTCCACTTTTAATGATTATACTCTCTTCATTTTGTTTTTTGCTCTATTGCAAAAATAAATGCGAGGCTACTGTAGGTAGATCGTTTTTCAAAGGCTCCGTGGACTCCCACGGAGAGATCTAAATGAAGGAAAATACAGTAGTCAGGGTCCACTTTTAATGATTATACCCTCTTCATTGTGTTTTTTTGCTCTATTGCGAAAATAAATGCGACGGTACTGTAGGTAGATCGTTTTTCAATGGCTCCGCCAGGGTCAACTTTTAATGATTATGCCCTCTTCATTGCTTTTTTTGCTCTATTGCGAAAATAAATGCGACGGTACTGTAGGTAGATCGTTTTTCAAAGGTCATAACTGACGAGGGGCATGAGCTATGTAGTCGCGGCAAAATCTAATTATTATAATGAGAATGTTGTAATGTGTCCTCTCATGTGTATTTTTTATTACATCAGATTGTTGAAATTATCTTGGTTTTACTGTCGATAGTCAAGTTTTTCTTACATATTTTCCGGTTTTAGTGTTTTAGAACAACTTTTTCATAATTTTCTGAGTGCAATTTTGAAAAGGCTGTTAAAGTTTGTTTATTAATTGTTTGGATGTATGATTGTGGTAGGTCAAAGAAGCTTTGGATGTATGATTGTTGTTGGTCAAAGAAGCTGTAACTGGCTTAGAGTTGGTTGGTTGGCCCTCGAGCGGGGGCGGTTGGGCGAAGGGCAGTCGCGCTATAGTCGTTGCCAGCGGAAAGACGGAGGAATACTGTATATCTCACTTTCCGCTGGTATGTGTTCTTATAGCGCAATGGTTAGCGCTCAGCTACGAATATTCTGCCCGCAGGTTTGATTCCGACCAGACACAGAAACTTATAAATTTTGACAGCTACTATTCCAGGAGTTATTGCATTGGCATTGATAAACCCTTCACGAAAAGTTTTTCAAGTGCATCTATTCGTTAACTTTGTTTGGTTAAAAACCACAAGCAAAGACATGGATAGTTTATTGACTGATTTCTTTTTGATTCGTTAAATACAAACAATAGCTGTGATCAATGATTGTTGGTGTTGAAGAAGCTGTCACTGGCTTGGAAGAGAGTTGGTTGGCCCTGGAAAACATACGTATTGTTTGGAGATGGTGAAAAATCTTACTTTCCTTTCGTGTTAACTCATGCTCTTTATGTGCTAACAAGAAAAATTCAAACTGTGCAAAAACCTAGAATGAATTTGCTAGGGTTGTATCTTCAAAATAAGTGCGGTGTTTTTCCTCTTTCTCTCTCTCTCTCTCTCTCTCTCTCTCTCTCTCTCTCTCTCTCTCTCTCTCTCTCTCTCTCTCTCTCTCTCTCTCTCTCTCTCTCTCTCTATCTGTCTCTTTCTCTCTCTCAACGGGACTCACCGTAACCAATCAGGAGGACAGCCAGATTCATGATAACTCTCAAAAAGTTAATTTTTTGCCCATTATAACCAGTAGACGATGATAGAACGGAATGGCAGTCGTCATAACGTTGTTGGTCGCTAGAAACACCAGAATAGCGAAACTGAAACATAAATAATTCGTTATTCAAATTATAGAGAATAAGAAAACACCGAAACAACCCGAGCAAAAACCAAAAACGGTTAGTCAAGTGGCAATAAAGTGTGGAGGAGACTATATCAACAATTTACCTCGGACATAGTAGAACCAATAGAACCAGCTGAACGAGAGCAGAAACAGATTGGTAGTCGAGTATGACATCGAATTCGGGATGAAATAGAGAATAGCAGAGTATTCAAGAATAAGGGCAGAACATCAGTGGTATTGAAAACCAGTATATATGACCGGAATATAGAAAAATATGATTCATGATGTTGAAAACGACCATGGATGTAGTGGTTTCATCTGAAAAAAGGTATCGTTATACATGGGTCACTAAACAACTCTTCCCATATTAGCCAATTTTTTGACCAACTACACAAGCAACCGAAAACCGAATCAATATCAACCAAACATTAACTCGGTTGCTTTTGTAAAAAAAAACTCGATTGCTTCTAGGAAGCAATCAAAAAGCAACGGTATTGTCTATAACCAACCAACTTTTCTTTACAAAAGCAACCGAGTTTCCAGTTTTGTGATGTAACGGAACTTGTTGATTCTAATATCACACCTGTTGCTTTCGTAAATAGAGATTGGTTGCTTTCTGAAAACAGTCCGTGTGCTTTGACAATCTGTTTTCCTCGCACTCGTTCGGTGAGATATTTTTGAGCTAATCTCGGGATGGTTACTCTAAGCTCAAATGTTCATCAAAGAAACTTCTTGCATAATTCCAACATTTTCATCGGACTCACCATAACCATTTTCAGAAACATGATCACTCTCCAAACGGTGACTTTTTCTCTCTCCATAACCAGTAGTCGTCATAACGTTGTTGGTCGCCAGGCTCATCAAAATAGCGAAACTGGAACATAGGAATGTATTTCGTTATTCAAAGTATATGGAAATGAATTGGGACACCCAAAAAAACCGAGAAAAACCCCAGAAACGGTTAATCAAGTCTAGCTAGAATGTATGGAGAAATCTGTATCAACAATTTATCTCGCACATAATAGAACCGGTTTTTACGATTTTCACTAGTTCGCGGAAAACAGTTTTCTCCATCATCTAACCAACGCGCCTTTCATTTGCAATTCCGTGAACCCAATGCATAGTTTCATCTTATTTCAATCTCAACTAGGGATTCTACCCTGTTTTCAAATCAGGATAACTCAACCATAATTCTAGTTTTAGACATACCTCGGACATAATAGAACCAATAGAACCGGCTGGAGGAGAGCAGAAACAGTTTGGTAGTCGAATATGACATCGAATTCGAGATACAATACCGAATATCGCCAATGAGGTCAGTACATCAGTGGTACTGTACTGATCCAAAACGCATTCACACCATTGAAAACCAGTTTATATGACCGGTATGTAGAAGAATAAGATTCATGATGTTGACAACGATCATGGATGTGGTGGAATAATAATAATTCATTCGTTCATATGTTTCAGAACAGACTTCAAACAAAAAACTATCTAATTATATGAACTCACGGAAAAGGGGAAAAAGAAAAGAGAATACACCAACACAAAATTTAGACATAAAACATTACAAAGCTAATAAAAATTACTGAAAGACTAATAGTAATAGTAACTGCCTCATAAAACATTAGGAAACAATCATACCTAGTAAAACCTTAAATATTAAAACAACAAACACAAAGCGCCAAATCTACTCGCATCCTCATTATAATTTGCAGCAACTAGAACCTAGCAAAACAGTATGTAATTATGGTTTCGAAAGCTTATCGTGTTGAAATTATTTCACCAAGTCTTCAAAATGGGGCCAAACGTCTACGGCGTAATGAAATGAAGGTCGGATGAACTTGGGATCAAACTACAATAATAGGGCCGTTCATTCATACGATTATAAACTGATGGAGAGTATGAAAATGAGAGATTGAGACTATTTCGTAATGTCCGGCACAGAATTGTTCTTATAAGAAGTGCGAGAGACATTATAGGAAGAGATATAGATTTATGATTAGGAGTATAATAAGAGGAATGAAAAAAGTGGTAGTTTCGTTAAATCACACCAGTTAGATCGGGTAGACATTGAGCCACACCTGATACATGACTAAACCTGTACCACACTTTGCTGCCTTAAGTGACTCGGAGGGGGGTCAGGGGGGAATATATCACCTGAAAAAAAGTTGGAAAGTTATACCTAGATCACAAAACAACAGTTCTCATAACTGAGTTCTCAACTTGAACCAAGTTTTCGCATGAATAACCAAATGAACTAATAATAATTAAGACTATCTGTGAGATTAATTATTGATTCAGTTCAAAGTTACACCGTTTTGGCCTCCGCACCTCTACCAAAGTACGAAAATAGGCTTGAAGTTCGTAAAGTTCTAGAGTACGAAAGGTTGTCTCACTTGAAGTCATTTAACAGTAATCTATTTGAACTGATAAAACTAAATCACCTCGTCCAGTATTTGAAGAAAAGGTCGGAAACTGATCAGGAGCCATACTGGTGTTTTCTTGCAGTACTTTCTTCGATACGATCTACCGAAACCTTTTACCATCAGCACCCGCACTTCACATATTTTCTAAAAAGTCAATACCATTCAAGCAATATGGAAAATCTGATATGCTTTCTCAAACGGTTGATTTGCCAAACGGAAGATTCGGTGAACAATTGCGAACCTTATATTATTAATGAACATCTGTTCATTAGGAACAATTGAGATTTCTGGTAAAGAAATATGAAGAGAACTAACCTGATTGGGAGAACATAAATATTCTATAGGTAAGTGTGTAGTACTTTCCAGAGATGTATGATCCGGTAATGAGAATTATATAGGGTCAAAGGTTACACCAAGATGCCACGCCTACTAGTTAATTGGGGTTTTAGTTTTGAGCAGCACACCTGGGTGAGAATATTGGAAAGGCGATAGGTAATTAAGGATTTACCTTGAACCTCAATTATGTTCCAGAGGTGAGAATATGAACCAAATTATGATGTCCGGAACATGAGAAAAAGAAGAATTGTTGACTTCAGGAATGTGATCGAACTACAAACACAGAAGAACAAACTACAAAATGACAGTTTTCGCCTATGCCTCTAAGGACGATGATCATGGTAACGTGAAATATGAATTGACATTATATTGTTAGAGTTATTTGCACAGTCACTTGAAACATGTTAGACACAGCAGAACTCAGAAACGTGCAATGAAAAAGTGCACGATTCCTCGTTAGAATGATAACCTAACGTGACTGTTCAATTTACTTCTAGTATACTTCCATGAAACTCTATGAAAAGTGCCCAACTCTTCGTTGTAGTTTGACGCGAAAGTAACCTTTTTGATCGAGGCACAGTGAAATCGACAAATGTTCATTTGTGTTCCTCAATCTCTCTGGTTGCATTCAATGGTCATCACTATGGATAACGTAGAAATATTATTCATTTCATTCCCACTGAGACCCCTTGGCATTGTGCCAAGATTTTTGAATGACCCCCTGTGTATGTATGAATGACCCCCACCCTCTGTGTATGAGATAAACCCAGCCAACAAACCTCAGCTCCTATCTCCGATTCTTCTATTACCGTAACACGTATTAGTTTTGCTTTCAACGTTAAAACGTCACCAATCCATGACAAAATTTTGAAACTTCGGCCATGAGTCTGCCCTCAACCAAATTTCACGAATCGGAAACCGATTTGTGGATAAATCTCGATAGAAAAATAGTGTTCCGGAAACGTTCACATCTGAACATCATTTTAACGATTTTTACCGCCAAAATAAGAAAAAAATGACCGAAATCACGACGAGCCATAACGTTTTTTCAGTTTTGACCTACCAACTCAACTTTCTGCACACCGCCATCAACTGAGTTGATGAACAACTGAGAAAGAGTTTCCGGGAAGCGAACCACGTTGAGCCGAGATATATGATCTAGGACCCTCACCGTAAAAGTCACCCCCACTTACGTGGACCACTTCATGAGGGAAAATGTCACCAATCCATGACGATACTCTAAAACGCTATAACTCTGTAAAAAATAAGGGTCCCCAATGCTTCATATCCCACTATCCAAAAACATCCGTAATACGAAAATTTAACTTTAGTGTATTTTTCTGAAACTATTAACTTAAGCTTCTCTAGGTCCAATAAACCCAACCTGTGAATTTTGACCCAAATTTCAGATTCTCTTTTTTTGATAAGTCTTCAGAAGCCAAAGCCGTGTTCTAGTTTGAGCAGATTCCTGAATTCGACATTATATACTAAATTACGATTGAATAGTCACGTAAGTAAGCATTCTAATGAGGTATCGTGCACTTTGTCATTGCACGTTTCTGTATTCTGCTGTGTTTAACATGTTTCACGTGATTGTGCAACTAACTTACTAACTAACTAACTAACTAACTAACAGGCTATTTGTATTTCAAGTTTTGACACACGGAAAATAATAATTTGATTTCTATTTTTACTTCATGGGCTTAATTGAGTCCATTTATCCATTGAATCCAATCCGATTTCTCATCCAATTACCTATTGATCCCATTGCTTCTCCAATATTCTCACCCAGGTGTGCTACTCAAAACTGAAACCCCAATTAACTTATGGGCGTGGCGTGTAACCTTTGACTCTCTGCCATTCTCATTACCGAATAAAACATCTATGGAAAGTACTACGTACTTACTTCTACAATATTTATGTTCAAACTATCAGGTTAGTTTGCTCCTTATTTCTCCAAAACACATCTCAATTGTTTTCTAAAACACGTTGTTTCATCTAGAACATAAAGTTAGCAATCATTGACCGAATCTCGGTTGTGATCAGCGTATCGCGATCAAACTACAAACCTGTTATATCATAGCGAAGCGACCGTGTATTCCATAGAACACATATTTCTCCTGTGTTCAGTTAATACAATTGAACTCAAGTAAATCCTACTGTGTTTGTAGTTTGCTCCTGCTTATTTTGTCCGAAGATGGAATTATGTATCGAGTGCAACACTACAACTGTCAATCCATGTCGATCCCCATTCCAACTGATTTCACGGTCTCTGAATTGATTGCTTGCTTCTCGGAACGGTTGAATGAGAAGATTTAAGACAACAAACGGATACCGTTTACGAAGAGTGCTACTGTACATTGATACATCTGAGCGCGGCACCAGTTTTCGTCCAGACACCTCTTCATTCTGGTTCGATTGGCCTACCTCACCATCATATCTACCGTGAAACCTCAACAACACTTCACAAAGAGGTCGCAGAGGTTTTCAACGAAGAATACTTTGTGAGAATGCTCCAATGCCAGAAGAGGACCAAGTTCGATGGAGGTAACGTTTGGCTCGTTCATGTTCTATGAAATGTAACTTATTGTTCCTTATTGTGACTAAAATGAAATTGAGTCGTTTAATCATACAGGAAAACTTTGGTATAGTTGAAGTTCTTATATTTTGACCTGATTTAGCGTAACAAAGTAAACAAATAATAGCGGAAAATAAACGGACAGTTTTGAGAACTGTAACCCATACATAACTACACTTCTTTCAGATGATATATGTCAATACATCCGTGGTCGTCCAATGGTGTACTTGTGGTTATGACATTTGGATACCACTGCCGAACTGTACTCAATTGAGAGTATTCTGCTATTCTCTATTCTATCCCGAATTCGATGTCATACTTGACTACCAAACTGTTTCTTTTCTCCTTCAGCTGGTTCTATTCGTTCTCTTGTGTCCGAGGTAAAATGTTGATATAGTCTCCTCCACACTTTCTCCTTACTTGACCAACCGTTTTTGGTTTTGTCGGGTTGTTTTGGTGTCCAAATCCAAATCTATTGTCATATTCTATGAAAAACGAAATATATTCCTATATTTCAGTTTTGTCGTTCTGCTGGGTCTGGCGACCAACAACGTTATAACTGTTATGGCACAGACCGCTTTCATTCCGAGAACGACTAGAAAGGAGAGAACAAGAAGAAGAAGCGAGTCGAGCCATCCTGACAAGAAGAACAAAGAGTGCAGTCTACGCTTCTGGAAGACGCTTCACGCTGTCTGGGAAATGGGTATAAATACCCCGATCACTCTCCAATAAACAGTTCCAAACCTACTGTGTGCTTGTTGTATCAACACTTCTAAGTGGCGATCAGCTTATAGTACTCACTAGGGAAGGTCTATCGTCGTCTGCAACCCGATCTACTCCTGCTAGCTGTTCGAAGACAGCGCTTGTGGAGCACCGATGGTCGTAACGGATGACACCCAACAGCCAGGATCCCCGAGGAGCTCTGCTCCCACTCACCTTCCGGTGTACCGGGGGCGAGCGCCTGGTGCATATCGCCCCGGATCCTCTTGGAAAACCTGGTTACGTTTATTTTCCAACTTCTTGAGTCACTGTAGAGAGTGACCAACGTCTCATCTTTCTTCAAGAAATAGGAGATTCGAATTATGAACTCCTTGAGTCTTTGCTGCAAGGTCGTACTCCCGAAGATACACCAATTACAGAGTTGTACAGCGTTATGGAGAAGCACTTTGCCCCGAAGAAACTGGTCCTCGCCGAACGCTTTCGTCTGATGACCATGGCCCAGAACAGTGGACAGACCCTGCAGGACTTCTACGCCAGCATCCAGAAGACTGCCAAGGACTGTGACTTCGGCGCCATCAAGGACCACCGGGACGCTCAGGTTACCTTGGTATTCATTGGTGGAATTTCCTCCCTTGAAACCAGGAAGAGACTTCTTGAGAAAGAGGATCTGACTTCTAAGCAGGCCTTAGAAATTGCGGAAGCTTTCGAGAGAGTGGGCCAAAATGCGCCACATCTCAAAGAAGGTAGCCATCCTACTGGAATCGGCAAAATTTTCGCTAAGAAGTCAGACCGCTCTGTTCATAGCAAGGGCGAGTGGGAACCAAAGTCATTCAAATCCACAAAAAAGCATGACTCCCACAAACCCAAGCATGGACATGGTACTAATTGTACCGTATGTGGCATGAAAGGACATTCATCTGAGCGCTGCTTCCACAAGGAAGGAGCGTTCTGCGGCAACTGTCGCAAGTCCGGCCACTTGGCAAGAGCTTGTAGAAAGCAGGCCAAAGTCTCGCGTCACGTAAATTCTTGTGCCGAGCCAGACTTTTCCGACAGTGAGGATGTTTTTCGCAATCGCATCCACCAAGTTACCAATAGGGTACACTGTCATGGAATTAAGTCTGAGGGATCGAATTCTTCGACCCGATCTTTTGCCAAAGTCTCTGTGCCGCATGCTATGCAGAGCCGGACCTTGTCCGAGGGTTCTCTACAAACCCGCTCATATGCCGAAGTAGTCTCCTGTCATGCGCAAAGGAGCCAGATTCAGATTGAATCTGCCGAGCACAAAAACGTGACTCGAAGCTCGCATTCGTGTAAAAACGGAAAGCCGAGAAAAGGCAATAGGAAAGTCTCCGATCCTCCTAAAGGAAACAGGAGCCAGACTCTCAAGTCTGCCGGGTCTCATGTGGTGGCCCGGAAAGTCCCTCAACCGCGTAAAAACGGTCTGAAGGGCCAGGTTCTCATTGAATCTGCTGAACCCAATCCAGTGGTTCAGAAAGTCCCTACATCTTCGTATGAGTGTAAGGGCCAGGCCTTAATTGAGCCTGACGAGTCTGAAATATTGACTCGTAAAGACTCCCAACCGCTTAATGCAACGAGGAGCCAGATTCTCATTGAATCTGCTGAACCCAATGCAGTGGTTCAGAAACTCCCTACATCTTCATATGAGAGTAAGGGCCAGGCCGTAATTGAGCCTGGCGAGTCTGAAATATTGACTCGTGAAGACTCCCAACCGCTATATGCAACGAGGAGCCAGATTCTTATTGAATCTGCTGAACCAAATCCAGTGGTTCAGGAAGTCCCTACATCATTGTGTAAGGGCCAGGTCTCGATGAAACCTGACAAGTCTGAAACATTGGCTTGTAAAGCCTCCAATCTTTATCCAAAACAGAGGAGCCAGACTACCAGTCTGCCAGCCAACGTTAACAAGGATAAGAGCTCAAGGGAAAATTCCCCTACACTGATCAATAGTGTGAAAAATGAGCCGCCTTGTCTGCTGGATCTTGAGATAAACGGTAAATCCGTGCCCTGCGAGCTAGATACAGGCGCATCAATCTCAATAATTGACTATGACGTATGGGTCGGAATTGGCAAACCAACCCTATTGCCAGTGAAAACACAGGCAATGGCTTATAATAAAAGTCCTATCCGCTTCGCGGGAATGTCAAAAGTCAAAGTCAAATTCAACAGAAACCAAGCCATCGTACCTATTCATGTTCTAGAAGGACAGAATAGTGGTTATCCGTTGTGTGGACGTGACATGATACGTTCACTAGGCATCGATTGTGGTCCACACTACCGCACGGTGTTCGAGGTCAAGACGCTAGATCGTCAGACACTCAAATCCGAGCTAACCGAGATGTCAGAGCAGAACAAGGCACTATTCAACCCAGAACTGGGAAAGTGTACTACGGTCCAGGCACACCTCAAATTCAAAGAGGATACGCCAACCCCGAAATTTTTTCGGGCAAGACCGATTCCGTTCGCTCTCAGACCGAAGGTTATTGAAAAGCTCGATGAAATGGTACGAAACGGTACCTTGGTCAGAGTAGAACACTCTGACTGGGCAACACCTCTCGTGGTTGTGCCTAAACCCGGAGGCAAAATAAGGGTATGCGGTGACTACAAAGTAACAGTCAACCAGCAATTGGATATCAACCAATACCCGTTGCCCATTCCAGACGATCTGTTCCATATGCTAAATGGAGGGACAAAGTTCTCTAAGGTGGATCTGTCTGATGCATACATGCAAGTGGAACTAGACCAAGAGTCTAGAAAATACACCACTATCAATACGTTGAAAGGCATGTTCGAGTATACACGAGTACCATTTGGTGTAGCCTCTGCCCCAGCCATATTCCAACGCATAATGGAAACAACGCTGGCAGGTATAGAAGGTGTTCTCGTATACCTAGACGACATCACGGTCACCGCGCCGGATGATCGCACGCATCTCGATCGACTCAGACGAGTGCTAGACCGCCTTAATAAGGCAGGTTTTCGACTAAAACGTGAAAAATGTGAATTCCTAACAGAAAAAATGGATTTTCTGGGACACGTTGTCGATGCCAATGGCATAAGACCCTCGCAAGAGAAACTGAAAGGCATGGTCAATATGCCAGAACCGAAAAGCCTCAAGGAAATCGAATCCTTTTTGGGGATGGTTCAATATCACGGCAAATTCATCCCGAGTCTATCTACCTTAGCGGCCACAATGAGATTGCGTAAAAAAGGAGTAGTATTCAAATGGGAAACGGAACAGCAAACTGCGTTCCATGCTATCAAGAAAAGGTTGGAAACCGATATCTTGACGCATTATGACCCCCAAACTCCAGTCGTATTGGCCACTGATGCCTCCGATTATGGATTGGGAGCAGTCATTTATCACAAATACGCCGATGGCAAAGAAAAAGTCATCGCCTATGCCTCACGTTCACTCACAAAAGAAGAACGAAACTATGCTCAAATTGAGAAAGAGGCATTAGGCATTGTATATGGCGTTGAGAAATTCAATCAATTTCTCTATGGAAGGAAATTTACCCTCCTGACCGATCATCAACCATTGGTGAAAATATTCGGTCCCAAGCATGAACTACCAATCATTGCTGCGAAGAGATTGCATCGCTGGGCACTGAGGTTAATGGTGTATTCGTTCGAAATCGAATATAGAAACACCCACGAGTTCGGAAATGCAGATGGGTTATCCAGACTGCCCGACCCTCGAGAATTACCCAGTGCAGAAACCATCGTACGAGAAGTACAGATGATAGATATGCAAGATGAATATCTCGAAAAACTTCCTATGTCTGAAAAAGACATTTCAGAAGCAACTCAAAAGGACACTTTGTTGCAAGTGGTAAAACAGTACATTATGAATGGCTGGCCACCAAAGGTCCGAAATGAGGCTCTGAAGGCATTCACTGGCAAGAAAGAGGAATTAAGCATTCATAAAGGGTGCATCCTCTGGGGTACACGCGTAGTAATACCGACCCAATACAAGAAGAAAATTCTTGAAATGCTGCACAGTAGCCACTATGGGAAGAGCAGAATGATATCTTTAGCCCAAATGAAGGTTTGGTATCCCGGAATTGATAGCGACATCACCAAATTGGTGGCAGCGTGTGACACATGCGCAATTTTCGCTAGGGATCCTGTAAAAACAAAACTGCATCCATGGGAAGAGCCGGCAAAGCCCTGGCAACGACTCCACATGGACTTTTGCCAGACAGAAGATGGCAGTATGTGGTTAGTTGTGGTCGACGCAAAGTCAAAATGGCCGACAGTGGTAAAAATGAGAACCACAACAACTGAAAAAACCACCGCAGTACTCAAGCAACTGTTATCATTACATGGATTACCCGAACAAATAGTATCGGATAATGGACCTCAATTTGCGTCCAGAGAATTCAAAGAATTCTGCCAGTTGCGAAACATTGAGTTAACACTCACTCCGCCTTATCACCCTAATTGTAATGGGGAAGCGGAAAGACTGGTTCAAACATTCAAGAAGGGACTGTATAAAGGTATCAGATCAGGCAAAAGTACTGACGAAGCCGTAACAGACCTCTTGTTTCAATATAGAGTGACACCCCATCCTGCAACAGGCAAATCGCCAGCAGAGATATTAATGGGCAGACAACTCAGAACCGCCTTTGACTTCATAAAAACCGACAAAAAAGTCGTTCCTGATAATCAATACAGGGAAAATATGAAGAAACATTACAAAGGCAAGGCAGTAAAGACTTTCAAACCAGGCCAAGAAGTCTACCTACGCAATTATAATGCAAAAGGAGACAAATGGCTACCTGGGATTGTCACGGAAATTTCCGGCGCTAATACGTACATAGTACACTATGGCACAGGTCATAGAAAAGCGCATGCTGACCAACTGAGAAAGAAAGTCACTTTCTGGGAAGATTTGGACACTACCGTTCTTGTACAAATGCCTACTCAGAATAAGGGTAATGGTCAGAAACGTACACCAAAGACGAAGGTCCCTCGAGCAATTCCGAATGCACCAAGAAAATCTAACCGGATGAGGAAACCAGTAGATAGGTATCAAGCAGCCAACATGGCGCAAACCTACCACCACAACCCCACCGTTAATAGCATTTCCATGAAAATGAAAACCGTGGATGTGGAAATCGCACGCCGTAAACAGGCAACCAACGACGTAAACCGTTGAACCGTTGAACCGTTGAAGAACTCAAAATCACGTGAAATGCAGCGTGAAAAGTGCAATTCGAGGAATGAAAACCAGGGGAGGGAATATCCGATCCGGAGAAGGTTTCATTCCAGTAGAAGGTTTCACAAGTACACACAGATTGGACACCTGATCCATATTCAACGAAGATGTAGAGTAGCATTGAACTTCGCTCACACGATTGAGGGGAGATGTAGATCTAACTCGAACTTCACAAAAGATCGTATGCAGAGAGGTACACCTAACAATGTGAACTCCACTTCCTCAAACAAAGCAAGGGAGTGGAGACGTAACACTAGGGAGAACTCTGCCAACCCGTTCTCGGGTCCGATCAACAATTTTGGTCATCGCCGCGCCAGAGATCCTAGTAGTATTGATGAGTCATCAATAGGGGAGGTGTTATGGCACAGACCGCTTTCATTCCGAGAACGACTAGAAAGGAGAGAACAAGAAGAAGAAGCGAGTCGAGCCATCCTGACAAGAAGAACAAAGAGTGCAGTCTACGCTTCTGGAAGACGCTTCACGCTGTCTGGGAAATGGGTATAAATACCCCGATCACTCTCCAATAAACAGTTCCAAACCTACTGTGTGCTTGTTGTATCAACACTTCTAAGTATAACGACTGCCATTTTGTTCTATCATCGTCTACTGGTTATAGGGGGTGGAAAACTCACCGTTTGGGGAGTAATCCTGTTTCTGGCAATTGTTATGCTGTCCTATTTATTGGTTACGGTGAGTCCGCTTGAAACGTTCAGAAAGATTGGTCTAACCTAAAAGAAACTTGCCTGAAAACGCTTGAGCTTAGAGTAACCATCCCGAGATTGAATCAAAAACATCTCACCGAACGAGAGAGAGGGAATCGCACACTTGAAGGGATTTCGAATGTTTGGTCTGGAAGTTTGGTATGTTGGCGTTTTTGGATTTCCTCCAAATTTCGTTGGTGTAATCTGGACAAAAACTAATATAAATTCATGAAAAAGTGGGGGCCCAACGACTGTGAGATTTGTCTTCTGCTGTGCGCCGCTTAGACAGCTACTCTCAAATGGAGCAGCTACTGCTACAAAAACCGGAAAATACTTATATACTCAAGTATAACTGTTCATTACGAACATACAAAAGTCGTAAAATATTTTTTCAAACCTGTAAACTAGAATCTACAAGTCACAGCTGTAAAAGAGAGAACAACTGTTGAATAATATGGCAAGTGTTATAGCACCTAGAGTAACAAGTAAGGACCAAAACTGCAAATCATTGTGTACAAAACCAGAATCTCTATAGTTGACTACGTTGAGTTAACATCTGTGATTTGTATATTATAGTTTACAGGTTTGAAAAAATATTTTACGACTTTTGTATGTTCGTAATGAACAGTTATACTTGAGTATATAAGTATTTTCCGGTTTTTGTAGCAGTAGCTGCTCCATTTGAGAGTAGCTGTCTAAGCGGCGCACAGCAGAAGACAAATCTCACAGTCGTTGGGCCCCCACTTTTTCATGAATTTTTCTCTTTTTGTACACATGCCGTAGGTATGTGGTTTGATCTGTACGGTGCAGATAAAATTGTTTTCTTAATGAATGACTTGTCAAGTATTACCATCATTCGAAAAAATATGACGTCAACATTGCAGTTCTGGAAACTTACTATATCTGCCCTTCAGATTCCCAGAATACGTCATGTTTGAATGAAGTTTCATCGTGAATTGACCATTTTTAAGAAACTTTCAGCATTCGAAAACATATTTCACGTCAATTTTTTCAAAAGTTGACGTCATCTGGTCTTCTGAATTCCAGAATAAGTCATATTTAGATAAAGTTTCATCGTTAATATACCATTTTTGAGATATTTTCAGCATTTGAAATAATATGTGACGTCAACTTTGCACTTTTCAAAAATGACGTCATCTGGTCTCCAGAATCCCAGAATACGTCACTCTTAGATTGAGTTTCACCGTTAATTGACCCTTCCTAAGATATAAACATCATTTGAAAATATATGTGACATCAACTTTGCACTTTTCGATTATGACGTCATCCGAGCTCCAGAATCCTCGATGACGTCATCAGTAGAAGACTTACATCTGAATCAATGTCAGTTCATGTAGTGGTATCATACTCCAAATTTTACTTGAATTGGTTAGGACTGAGCTGAGTTATAACGCAATTTGATTTACCGCGACAGAGAGGGCGAGAGAGTGCACGAAATGAAGAGACGCAGAGACATTTTCAAAGACCTATAACTTAATGAAAAATGATTTTTTTCGAAAAAAAGTTTGCGCCCCCAAGGTTTGAGTGGGATATCTATCGTGTCCCAAATTTTCAGTCAAATCGGTTCACACATAAAAATTTCCCAGGAGTGCGCACCAACACAGACAGACAGACAGATACACGGCGGAAGTTGGCGGTCTGCATGAAGCGCATAACGTCATAACTCGGCTCAAACTTAATCAATTTCGTTCACATTTTGAATATAGCTTGTAAATGTGCCATAGAAAATCAGCAAATCATAAAAAGTTTTGATTTGCACAATTGGACCTTTTTGAGAGTGAACTAAAAAAATGAAAGCGCGCATTGGCCGGACCAAAGACAAATCTCGCACAGCGCTTCGCGCTGCGCGCGATTATCATTTCACCGATTTTCAGACGACATCTTCAACTCCAGTATCCCCAGATGTCTCTGTACCGTCTGCCAGGAAGACAGGGGGTCCTCTGGAACTGCTCGGAGCTGTAAAGTCTGTACCTTGTCGTTATCCAGTTTTTCAGAATGCCGAGAACCGCATAATTCCTTGTTGATCTGATGTGTTTGTCATTCTCGCAATGAAATTTCATTTTATACATGTATGTTTGTAAAGAGAAACTGGAAAGAAAATGAAATGGTCTCTTTGATTGTTAAGACTCTGTTGTGGGTCGGTCTCGCCGTAATTCACAATTTTTGACCGGGAATCTACGGGATCAAACTGATTGAAGTACAAACATGAAGGTATAGGTCAGCGTACACCGTATGTAGCTGATTTGACGTAATCGCGCCTAATCGCCTAACAAGTAGTCTTTCCCACTCCTACTATAGTGAATGCCAAATTTATAGATTTCTGTCTATTGTCGGAATCGAACTTGCGAGCAAAAGTTTTGTAGCAAGGCGCAAACCACTGCGCTATTGTAGCACATAACCGGCGAGCTTCGGAATCGAATACATGTGTGCATACACAGCAGGAACCGAGATATACAGTACCCTCCCGCCTTTCCGTTGGCGACGACTATAAAACAGGATCCAGTGGCAGTTACGTCGAACTAACAGATTCAAACCTCTTAACTAGAACAGAGATACTCGCGAACAAAAATAAGTTTTGAATGATTCTTACTCATTTACAAATTCAATTAAGCCACCGGTAACATCAACTTTCATTGCGTGAATGAAAAAATTGATTATAATCAATACTTATGTTTTGCAGGGCCAGCCAACTTACTCCAAGCCAGTGACAGCTTCTTTGACCAACAATCGATGATCATGAAAACACTTGTTTGTACATTACGAAACATTACAAAGATTTTTTAAAAGAAATTCTCTCACATTGCAGCTGTTCAATTAATACATGAAACTTTTTCAATCTCCGCAGAGTCGTTTGCTCCTGCTTATTTTGTCCGAAGATGAAATTATGTATCGAGTGCAACACTACAACTGTCAATCCATGTCGATCCCCATTCCAACTGATTTCACGGTCTCTGAATTGATTGCTTGCTTCTCGGAACGGTTGAATGAGAAGATTTAAGACACGAGAGGTGCGTAGTTTTCTATTGTTTTATTATGTGTGTATTATTGTATTTGTGTGTTTTACTTGTTGGGAGATCATAAAGTGACAGAGAGAGCACTTGTTCTGTATAGTTGAGAACACTATAATGGCGCTGTGTATAGGTTATACACACAGCGGCCTGTACCAGCTGATTAGCATAGCGTGGGATTAGAACCCCCGAAACGACATTTCGAATTAGAATTTTGAGTACCACTCGAAATTCAATGTTGTCGCCACAACAATCTGAACAACCGTTACTCGTCTTCTCTCGAATCGGTCCGTTGACTTTCTAGCACTATTCAACAGTGTTGTGCAGAATTTTGTGCAAATATCGATGTCAAACTAATCCGACGATGGTTATTGGGATTGGTGGAAGATGCCCTTTTTAGAATGGTTGTCACAAAAGAATGTTACCATCGTTTAGGTCCTTCTGCTCGTAGCATACGGATGTTGAATTGCATTCAATAAGTTTGTTCCAGAGTCATAACACCATTTCTTTATCATTTCCTTTTAATTACCTTTTACAAAAAATACATGTATAAAAGGAAACTTCATTGCAAGTCAGCTAATCAACAAGTATATATGTGTCTTCCGGTATGGTGAAGAAATGCATAACGATCCTCACAGCTCCAGGCGTATCAGCTCCATGGGCACGCCCTGACCTTCAGGCAAACGGTACAGAGGCAAGTTGGGAAACTGGAGTTGAAGATATCGCCTGAAAATCAACGAAATGAACATTGGTTATAGTTTTCTGGTCCTGTTCGTTCACTTCCTTTGGCCATCAGTTAACTAAAGTTGAGTGAAAAGTAGATATTTAGGTTAATGTTGAACTTAGCAAATACACTCATTAATGGGAGTGAGACATGCACAACCTAATCAGCTCCAACTAGCTGCATAATTTGGTATAAACCCGTTTTTAACGTCTTGTAATTTTTGTCCATCAAATTGAAATCAACAACAAATGCTATCTGCAAATTTCTATATGCAAAAGTGTTTTTTTTTTTTCATTTCTCAAATGTCAGTTCAAATGGTTCAAGTTCGTGATCGCATGTGTGTCTATCACTATACTGATAAATTTATTATTACTATTATTATTATTATTATTATTATTATTATTATTATTATTATTATTATTATTATTATTATTATTATTATTATTATTATTATTATTATTATTATTATTATTATTAACTATCGAATTGATCACGGAAACAACAAAACAAATAATAAAGTTGAACTGGAACTCCAGTTAACTGCGCTGTAATATACTGCAGTAGCACTATTGTTTTCTAATATGGACGTTTTTCAAAATAACTCACGTGTGCCAATAGTAATCTTGTACTGTGCCGAAGTGCTTTTCTTGTTGGCGGTTTGATAAGTTGACTTCCTCTCCACACTGTTCTGGCTGATCATCTATAAATAAAATGTGAGTGAAGGGTGACGAAATGTTATACGCAAATAAAATAATTGTTACCTGGAAACGAATTTGATGCTACATGGATGTAAATAGTTATGGCTCTACTTCATAAATATACATTTGTTGCAGAGGATCTCTTATCAGTGGCAAAGATAAAGATATGACTAAAGTACAAACCTCATATTGACAGTACATCAGTCAGTGGTACTGTACTGATCCATAACCACAATTGAACCATTGAAAACCAGTGTATATGACCGGAATGTAGAAGAATATGATTCATAATGTTGAAAACAACTATGGAAGTAGTGATAGGAAGTAGTGATATCTGAAAAAAAAGTATCGTTATGGATTAATATTTACTATTTACACTTCTGCCAATTTTGCCTGTTGCGGCTTAAACTGAGTCCATACGTTCAGCTTGAAAAATAAGTGCGGTTCCCCCTCTCTCTGGTTTGGTTAGATTTTTGTAAGAACATTTCGGGACTCTATGCTCAACCGCTTTTCGAGCAACTTTCTCTGGAAATACACACAATTTTTCCGAAATTTCAACCGGACTTACCGTAACCGATAGGTAGCCCAACATAATATTGGCCAGAAACATTATTACGGCCAGAACGGTGACCTTTTCTCTCTTCAAAACCAGTAGACGATGATAGAACGAAATAGCAGTCGTCATAACGTTGTTGGTCGCCAGGCTCATCAAAATAGCGAAACTGAAACAGGAATATTTCGTTACTCAAATAATATGGAAATGGATTTGGACACCAAAACAACCCGAGCAAAAACCAAAAACGGTTAGTCAAGTGGCAAGAAAGTGTGGAGAAAACTATATCAACAATTTACCTCGGACACAACAGAACGAATAGAACCAGCTGAAGGAGAGCAGAAAAAGTTTGGTAGTCGAGTATGACATCGAGATCGGGACCAAATAGAGAATAGCAGAATATTCACGAATGAGGGCAGTACATCAGTGGCATTGTACTGATTCAAGACCACATTGAAAAGCAGTATATACGACCGGAGTATGGAAGAATATGATTCATGTTGTTGAAAACGAGCATGGATGTAGTGATTTCATCTGAAAAAAAGTATCGTTATACATGGGTCACTGAACAACTCTTCCCATATCAGCCAATTTTTCGGCCAACTCAACAAGAAACCGGGTCGATATAAACCAAACATCAACCCGGTTGCTTTCGTAAAGAAAACTCGGTTGCCTTGAAAGAAAGCAACCAAAATGCGACCGTATTGTCTTTTTAGAACCAATCAACCTCTTTCAGCTCTAAAAATGAGTGAAATTTCCCTCTCACTCGTTTGGTGAGATGTTTTCGAGCGAATCTCGGAATGGTTACTCTGAGCTCAAGCGTTCATTGAAGTAACTTCTTGCATGGTTCCAAAATTTCCACCGGACTTACCATAACCAATTTTCAGAAACATGATCACTATCCAAACGGCGACTTTTCCTCTCTTCATAACCAGTAGTCGTCATAACGTTGTTGGTCGTCAGGCTCATCAAAAAAGCAAAACTGAAATATAGGAATATATTTCGTGATTCAAAGTGTAGATAAATGAGTTAGGAAACAAAAACAACTCGAGCGAAAACCAGAAACGGTTAGTCAAGTGGCGAGAATGTGTGAAGGAGACTATATTATGAATAGAAAGAAGTATTAAGCAATGTGTTATGCGTAATAAGTTAGTATAATAAGAAAAAGTTACTCTTAACTATTGACTTTGTGAAATTTCCTGCCTCTTATGAGAAAAAGCTGGAATTATTGTATTGCATCGTTGTGCCTCTGAATATCAACAATTTACCTCGGACATGATAGAACCAATAGAATCAGCTGAAGGAGAGCAGAAACAGTTCGGTAGTCGAGTATGACATCGAATTCGGGATGAAATAGAGAATAGCAGAATATTCTCAGTTGAGTTCAGTACGTCAGTGGTATGGTACTGTTTCATAACACAGTTATACCATTGAAAACCAGTATATATGACCGATGTGTAGAAGAATATGATTCATAATGTTAAAAACCGTCATGAATGTAGTGGAATGTATCAGCTGAAAAAAAGTTGGAAAGTTATACCTGGGTCACAAAACAACAGTTCTCATAACTGAGTTCTTAACTCGAACGAAGTTTTCACATAAGTAAACAAGTGATCTAATAATAATTAGGACTATCTGTAAAGTTAATTATTGATCAAGTTGAAAGTTATATCGTTTTGGCCTCCGCATCTCTACCAAAGTACGAAAATAGGCTTGAAGCCCGTAAAGTTCTAGAGTATGAAACGTTGTCTTATTTGAAATAATTTAACAGTAAATTATTTGAACTAATAAAACCTTATTACCTTGTCCAGTAATTGGAGAAAGGGTCGGAAACTGATCGGGAACCATACTGGTAGTTTTTTTCGATACGATCAACCGGAGCATTTCACCATCACCACCCGCACTTCACATATTTCCTGGAAAAGTCAGTACCATTCAAGCGTAGTGGGAAGTGTGATATTCTCTATCAAACGGTTGATTTCCTTAGAGAAATCAATAAAACGAATATGGGTAAAACGTTATCTTTTTAGTCCGAAACGTATAATGCTACACAACTGCTCAAACTATTGTTCACAAACACAGCAGAATACAATTGAGAGATCGAATGTGTTAACTGAAAACAGCCAAAATATTTGTTCCATGGAATACACGCTTGCTTTGCTACGTTGAACATGTTTGTAGTTTGATCGCGAAGTGCTGATTACAGCTACGATTCGGTGAACAATTGGCAAACCTTCTATTCTCGATAAACATCGTGTTCATTGGGAACAATTGAGATTTCTGGTAAAGAAACATGAATAAAGCTAACCTGATGGGGAGAACATAAATATTGTATGGGTAAGTGTGTAGTACTTTCCAGAAATGTATGATCCGGTAATGAGAATTATATAGGGTCAAAGGTTACACCAAGATGCCACGCCTACAAGTTAATTGGGGTTTCATTTTTGAGTAGCACACCTGGGTGAGAATATTGGAAAGGCGATAGGTAATTGGGGATTCACCTTGAACCTCAATTATGTTCCAGAGGTGAAAATATGAACCAAATTATGAGGTCCGGAACATGAGAAAAAGAAGAATTGTTGACTTCAGGAATGTGATCGGAACAAACACAGAAGAACAAACTACAAAATGACAGCTTTCGCCTATGCCTCTAAGGACGATGATTAGGGTAACGTGAAATATGAACAGACATAATATTGTTAGAGTTATTTGCACAGTCACTTGAAACATGTTAAACACAGCGGAACTCAGAAACGTGAAATGACAAAGCGCGCGATTCCTCGTTAGAATGATAACCTAACGTGACTGTTCAATTTACTTCTAGTATATTCCCATGAAACTCTATTCAAAGTGCCCAACTCTTCGTCCAAACCAAACCAAACCAAACCAAACCAAACCAAACCAAACCAGTCCAAACCAAACAGAACTCACACGCAGCGCTTCGCGCTGCGCTCGATATGTGTTCTATGGAATACACGGTCGCTTCGCTACGTTATACAAGTTTGTAATTTGAACGCGATGCGCCGAATACAGCTGAGATTTGGTCAATAATTGCTATAGTTCCGGTCATTCTCACTGAGACCTCGGCAAAGTGCCAATGAAACTTACAGACGAGTTTTTATCATGTTATGAAAACACTAAAAGTTTTTCGAGCGGCAGTTACTTTTGTTACAGTACGTTGGTTAGTTTTTTTATCATAAAACCTGTGATTTCTCTAATAAATAAGCATTCGAAGTTTTGTTGGCACGCTGCCAAAGTCTCAGTGGGAATGGGGAGAACTATAACTTTATGTTCTACATGAAACAAGGTGTATATTATAAACAATTGAGATGTATTTTGAAGAAATATGAAGAGAACTAACCTGATAGTGAAAACATAAATATTGTAGAAGCAAGTACGTGGTATTTTCCAGAGATGTATACTTCAGTAATGAGAATTATAGAGGGTCAAAGGTTACACCAAGATGCCACGCCTACAAGTTAATTAGGGTTTCTGTTTTGAGCAGCACACCTGGGTGAGAATATTGGAGAAGCGATGGGAAATAGGTATTTGGATGTAAAATTGGATTGGATTCAATAGGTAATTGGAATCAATTGTGCTCTAGAAGTAAAGATGGAAATCAAATTATGATGTTCCGTGTATAAAATTTTGAAATTCAAATTTACTATTAGTTAGTTTCACAGTCACGTGAAACATGTTAAACACAGCCACCGTGCCAAATGAGTAATACATGCTATTTTTCATGCTTTTGAAGTTTTTCGAACAATTGCGAATCTTCGTTAGCCGTTGTTTAGTTGCATTTCTGGTTGGTAAGTTAAGCGTACAACCTGCTCATGAGTGAGAATTGATCAGACTACAAAGTACGCGGCAGTTCGCGAAAAACACAGGTCAGAGGCACACAATGGCCACACACACACCAGACAGTTCACTAAGGGTTGTGTGTGTATTCAAACATATTTTCTATTAGTTGCTTCATTTTTTTTTCATTTAAACTGTCCTCAGTATTCATGGATTCTCGTCTTCTGTTCTTCGGGAGTTTCATAGAGCAGACTTTCATCTTCACAGTTTCCCTCATGTTTTCTCTTTTTTTCTCACACAGCTTTTTTTATTGCTCAATAGAGACGTTCAACATCATTGACTGAAAAAATTCATGCCTCGAGAAAGGTTTAAAGTGATCGTCTGCGGTCAAGGCGAAACGTACCCTTAATGTTGTTCTTGTTTCTATGAGTTTTTATAGCTGAGCTTTTATAATTCATTGAAAAGATTTGTGTTCCAGAAACCTCAAAAAGTATGTACGTGCTATTGAGCTCCTATTCGATCTACATGTATGCGGTCGCTTTGATGGCTGCATATGTGAATGTTGGGTTGTTGTTGCTGGTGTGCACCGTGCAATTCTACGCGCATCTCAAATTCAATATCATATTGATCTGGCAAACTGTTTCTGCCCTTCTTCAGCTGATTTTATTGGGTCTACTGTGTCCAAGGTGAGCTGTTTATATGGAGTGTATACTGTTAGTCAATTGCACAGTCACTTGAAACATGTTAAACACAGCGGAACTCAGAAACGTGAAATGACAAAGCGCGCGATTCCTCGTTAGAATGATAACCTAACGTGACTGTTCAATTTACTTCTAGTATATTCCCATGAAACTCTATTCAAAGTGCCCAACTCTTCGTCCAAACCAAACCAAACCAAACCAAACCAAACCAAACCAAACCAAACCAAACCAAACCAAACCAAACCTGTCCAAACCAAACAGAACTCACACGCAGCGCTTCGCGCTGCGCTCGATATGTGTTCTATGGAATACACGGTCGCTTCGCTACGTTATACAAGTTTGTAATTTGAACGCGATGCGCCGAATACAGCTGAGATTTGGTCAATAATTGCTATAGTTCCGGTCATTCTCACTGAGACCTCGGCAAAGTGCCAATGAAACTTACAGACGAGTTTTTATCATGTTATGAAAACACTAAAAGTTTTTCGAGCGGCAGTTACTTTTGTTACAGTACGTTGGTTAGTTTTTTCATCATAAAACCTGTGATTTCTCTAATAAATAAGCATTCGAAGTTTTGTTGGCACGCTGCCAAAGTCTCAGTGGGAATGGGGAGAACTATAACTTTATGTTCTACATGAAACAAGGTGTATATTATAAACAATTGAGATGTATTTTGAAGAAATATGAAGAGAACTAACCTGATAGTGAAAACATAAATATTGTAGAAGCAAGTACGTGGTATTTTCCAGAGATGTATACTTCAGTAATGAGAATTATAGAGGGTCAAAGGTTACACCAAGATGCCACGCCTACAAGTTAATTAGGGTTTCTGTTTTGAGCAGCACACCTGGGTGAGAATATTGGAGAAGCGATGGGAAATAGGTATTTGGATGTAAAATTGGATTGGATTCAATAGGTAATTGGAATCAATTGTGCTCTAGAAGTAAAGATGGAAATCAAATTATGATGTTCCGTGTATAAAATTTTGAAATTCAAATTTACTATTAGTTAGTTTCACAGTCACGTGAAACATGTTAAACACAGCCACCGTGCCAAATGAGTAATACATGCTATTTTTCATGCTTTTGAAGTTTTTCGAACAATTGCGAATCTTCGTTAGCCGTTGTTTAGTTGCATTTCTGGTTGGTAAGTTAAGCGTACAACCTGCTCATGAGTGAGAATTGATCAGACTACAAAGTACGCGGCAGTTCGCGAAAAACACAGGTCAGAGGCACACAATGGCCACACACACACCAGACAGTTCACTAAGGGTTGTGTGTGTATTCAAACATATTTTCTATTAGTTGCTTCATTTTTTTTTCATTTAAACTGTCCTCAGTATTCATGGATTCTCGTCTTCTGTTCTTCGGGAGTTTCATAGAGCAGACTTTCATCTTCACAGTTTCCCTCATGTTTTCTCTTTTTTTCTCACACAGCTTTTTTTATTGCTCAATAGAGACGTTCAACATCATTGACTGAAAAAATTCATGCCTCGAGAAAGGTTTAAAGTGATCGTCTGCGGTCAAGGCGAAACGTACCCTTAATGTTGTTCTTGTTTCTATGAGTTTTTATAGCTGAGCTTTTCTAATTCATTGAAAAGATTTGTGTTCCAGAAACCTCAAAAAGTATGTACGTGCTATTGAGCTCCTATTCGATCTACATGTATGCGGTCGCTTTGATGGCTGCATATGTGAATGTTGGGTTGTTGTTGCTGGTGTGCACCGTGCAATTCTACGCGCATCTCAAATTCAATATCATATTGATCTGGCAAACTGTTTCTGCCCTTCTTCAGCTGATTTTATTGGGTCTACTGTGTCCAAGGTGAGCTGTTTATATGGAGTGTATACTGTTAGTCAATTGCACAATCACGTGAAACATGTTTAACACAGCACTACTCAGAAACGGGCAATAACAAAGTGCACGATGCTTCATTAGAATGCTAATTTTACGTGACTATTCAGTTTACTTCTAGTATAGAAAAAATGTTCGATTTTCGATATCGACTCCAACAATCCTAAACAATAAGCTAACTTTTAAATGAGGATTTTTCGTTTCTCTTGAAGAGCGCAAGTTAGATAGGTAAATTTCCCCGCGATTGAACAAATGACATTTTGTTGAAATGATTGAAGTTTGCGATATGAGCCAGTTTGTGACCTCTCCTAGCCGGAAAGACAAATTTCTAGACCTACTATTCTGTAATATTGCTGACGTAATTGAAAACTGTCGCGTTAAGGCTCCGATTGGAACCAGCGACCACAATACTATATTCTTTGATATGAAAATTTCACGCAAACCAAATGAACTGGTTTGGAAGAGAAACTATGAGAAAGCTGACTATGAAATTATTCGATCTTACCTAGCTAATGTTGACTGGTTAGGTTCCTTTTCCACAGTCAGTACTGTAGACCAGCTATACGAAATATTTATTGCAATTCTGAATCATACCATAGAACTGTTTGTTCCAATGCGTAAGGTTATTGCCAAAAGCACTAACCTTCCGAGCTATTTGAGAAATATGAGTATGTATAGAGACGATTAGTGGGAAAGGGCTCATAGCTCTACGAATCCAACCTTATGGGAAGAGTATAGGACGTGTACTGCGAAGTATACGAAAGCCTTGAATAAGTTTAATAGATCTATTGAAAATGAACTAATTAGGAGAGGCGATTCAAAAACCATTTATAAGTTAGTGAATTCTCGCTTGAAAGAGAGAAAAAGTATATCAAGTATGATTGGCCCCAACAACACAATTTGTGTTACAGATTCGGATAGGGCAAATTTGCTCGCAGATTCATTCCAAAGTGTTTTTTCTACTGATAGTATTGATGTTCCTGTGTTTTCTGTCGACAATGTTGTACAAATGGACCATTCATTCAGTTTGATAGAATTCTAATTGAAAAACTTTTGCGTACGTGGCCAATGTCCTACTCACAAACACCGGATGGAATTCCATTTAAGTATATTAAAAAGTTATCTGTTGAGATTTGTGGCCCTCTAGAATATATATTTAATCTTAGCTTGTGGAGAGGGGCGGTACCGGAACGATGGAAACATTCTCTTGTAACTCCTCTACCTAAGAAACCCCCTTTGTCAAACCCTCTAAACTACAGACCAGTTAGCATCACATCAATATTTGCGCGACTTTTTGAAAAGATTTTGAAACGTGAGATGATTACGCACTTGAACGAAAATGATATCATATCTTCACAGCAACACGGTTTTAGAAAGGGTAAATCTGTAGAAACACAGATGTTAGAATGTCTCAATGAATGGACTTTATCCCTCGATAGGAAAGAATGTGTTGATGTAGTGTATTTCGACTTTTCTAAAGCGTTCGATAGAGTTTCACATAAATTGCTAGTTCTTAAAATGGAGAAACTTGGATTTCACAGAATGATTATAGCATGGGTGAAAGAATACTTAACGAATCGCACGTTTGCAGTCAGAGTAAACTCAAGTTTTTCTTCGAATCGCAGAATAACTAGTGGTGTTCCACAAGGAAGTGCGCTTTCTCCTGTTCTGTTTAACATTTTCACGTGCGAATTACCTAACACACTTGCAGATTCGAGTGTGAAATGCAAGGTCTTCGCAGACGATACGAAAGTTTATAAGTCGTTTATGCCTGGAGGTTCTAACAAAGAGCTGCAAAGTTGTTTAGATCGAATGTATAAGTGGTCTGTAGATTGGGGGTTACCACTATCAGTAGAAAAATCACAAGTTATGCATCTGGGCTACAACAACCCGAAGCAAAACTATACATTGAACGGAGCAGTTCTGAAGCAAGTCACTGAAAAAGTTAGAGATTTGGGTTTCTTGTTGAATAGCAGTCTTTCCTTCAAAGATCATGTGCGACATATTGTACAGTTAGCAAAATATAGAACTTACAATCTTTTCAAGGTATTGAAAACCAATAAAGAAAGTATTTGGATTAAAGCGTACAAAACCTATATTCGTCCAATGGTTGAGTTCGGAACAACGGTGTTCAATTCAGATAGAGGATTCGTAAAGAAAATTGAATCAGTTCAGAATAATTTCACCAGAAAATTGTTCTTCCGGCTTGGTGGCTACAAATATTGCACTATTCCCAGCTCTTCATTTAGGAACAGGAAATTAAAATTGATATCATTGGAATCTAGAAGAAATACAACTGATTTAGTTTCGGCCAAGAAATATTTTTCGGAAAAGCACTTGTAACTGACCTTACTATGTTTATTAGTCAAAACCCCATTGAAATGTCGATCGTTGTACTGTAGTCATATATATGCTCATTCAATGTTCACCTTACTGTTCACCATGTTTCGATTCGTGTTTTTCATATTGCTCAAATTCATTTTTATTCATTTTTCGTTCTCTCCATGTATCTCACATGCTTGCATGTAAATAAATAAATCAATCAATTTCACACTGCGATATGTGGCACTACAATAGGAGAAATATGAAAATACGAAAGCGAGGGAGCATGTAGATTAATGAGGACGCAGATTAGTCCGAGGCAATATACGTATTTTAGTTTGTGGCAGCTACAGAAGTGGCTGGACAATCGGCTGGGAATTTTCTCAGTTTTCTATGTGGGTAATTATAATAAACTCTTCCAGAACATTGTACGTTGACAAGTTATTTGTTGTGTCACTCCATGGTCCGGCTCTGGTCTTCAATCCCACTTTACAAGCATGTTGGTGAGTATAATGTTTCTGTCGAACAAACTTTACTCTTGATATTGTACAGCTCATATAAGAAAACTTATAATATCCTGAAAACGGGCTTTGAGAACTTTCAGAGAAATGATAGAAACGCTTTGTCTCAGCCTCCTATGTTATTTGAGAGATAGGCCATAGGTTTCGATCTTATCGCGCTGTGTTGGTTCTTTCGTTAAATCATGGTCAACTTCCGTACTTGAGAGAAAATTACAACAATTATCTGGTCGGTTTCTATGGAGAATTTTCATTTCAGATACTTTTGATGCGCACCGAGGACTGGGAAGATTGTCCACCAGAAATCCTCCAATACAACAATATAACTGAAGGAGTCAAGCTTCGTGCGTACAACACCACCACCTCGAATGGAAGTTACGTGATGGGTACGTTTCGAATTTTCGCCTCTTATCGTGCGCAGCGCGGAGCGCTGTGCTCATTACTTCTTGTTCACCACTAAGCAGACGTTTCAGAAAGTTTATTGCCAGTTTCTTCGTCTATTGTGTATCACAGCAATGAAAGGGCAAAGATCCACACGCTCAGAGATAAGGTTCGAAACGATATATTTGACAGGAGTTGGAAGGGGAAACGTTTCGCAAAAATGACTTCCGTAACGGGGCGGCTGCGGCGGCTACAGAAAATGTCCGCCTTCTTTTCCGGCACAGCTCTGCTGAGAGTGAACATCTCTTAACGATGTTCACACCGTTGAAAAGCGAAGAAAGATCTATTTCATATTCTTTATTTTTTGTTCTAGTTATTTCAGCTGTCACAATGTACAGTCCCCCAATCGTGTTCGTCTTCGCATACGGCGTGATATTAGTAGCCTACCGACTGCTAACTAAGCTGACTATCAGTGAAGCGAATATGAAGATGCACAAGAGAATATTGCAGGTATACTCTTTCTATTTCTTCAACAAAGACTGCGAACGGTCGTTCATTATTTGTAGTTTTAACGTTGTACACACCATGGTTATCGAATTTCGTTCCGAACGCAACGGGTTCGAACTACAAACACATCAAGACTGTAATTTTCATTTCTACCGAGTCTTCTGCCGTATTCTTATATAACTTTTAGATAGTCTTACTTACGTGAACTTTTTTTGAATTTTTTTTTCGCAAATGAGAGGATGAATGAGGGATTTTCTCATTCGACTCTAAACTCCTATCACGAAGGTTTTTTACAGGAATGTCTGACTTTTTTCACAGGAAATTACAGGAAAATTCGATAGAAAACAGTCATTAGAAAGTCTGAATTTGTACTGTAGAAGTCTCAATAGGAATGATGGAGACAATAATATAGTCCCGGTTTTGCACCAACCACTACCATATTACCATTTGTGTCATCTTGCGATCATAAAAAGTATTCGTAAGTATACCTTCTTAGTCGCAGAAAATGGGCACAAACGATTTGAAAACAGTACTGTGACTATATGAATGTGCTCCGTTTGAACCAAGCAAGACGTTTTATTGGATGTGGCGACGTTTAAACGGCATCGATCAACAAAACAATGTTCTAAAGTATCTCTGTATTTCAGTTCGTTTTCATTGTACTGTCATTGTTCCAGGCTTTCTTCGTTCAAGCTACCATTCCTTTTAGTACTGGATTAATCGTATTTGTCTGGTATTCCGTACACAAAAAAGTGAGTGGCACCGCACTGGTTACGTCGAACGAACACGAAATTGCTCACATGTAGTCAGAAGTAAAGAGTTATCGGGAACATTTTACTCACGCCCCCCCCCCCATTTCCGTTTTAGCCGATACGATGATCTGTTACTTTCACTCCCCGGTATAAGTTGCATGGCTCAGTTAAGAATCAACTAAGAGTCAGAAGGGTAAGGGCGATTATTGAAGACTTCCAGGCATGTTACTTCTTTCATTCCTGGCTGTGATTGTACGGTGGGAGGTGAAATAAACATTTCCCCGAGTCAACTCCGAATTTTGTAGTGGAGAAAAGCCGGTCTCTTGAGTTGTGGGTGAAAAATATGGACTGAATGTGTGTGAGAGTAGGGATGTCACTGACTCTCGGCAGACAAATCCCCGTTCACCCTCTATTGTATGGTTTAAGCAGAAAAGTGATGGTTCTTGTGTTGGATGGTTCCATGCAGAGAAAGAGAGAGAGAGGAATGGAGAGAGGAAAAAATAAAGAGAGGAGTTTAAGACAGAGAGATAATGAGAGAGAAAGATATAGAGGGTGAAGCCTAGAAAATTGATTCTCTTCGTTCAGGTATTCCAAGACTTCCCGTGCTTTGAGTGCGTGCTTTTCGGAGTCGTCCCTCCGATTCTTGGCTTCCAGGCACTGATCCATATCACGTCGATCGATCGTTATCGACGTGAATTCAATTTTTGGCTTTGTATCGGGATCGTTGTTTTCACGGCCGGAATGTCGACCGTGCTTATTTGTACAATACAATTTTGATCACGGAATCAGAACCAATACAATTCGCCATAACATCTCTCCAAATTGTTCGCTTTTCTCCGGCAGTTCTCATTCAGTTGTTACAAACAGATTATTCGAAATCATCTTATCATCTCTGTCTTGGTCTATCAGTTGAACTTGGTTCATTCTCAGTATTTGTCTCTCGCATACTAGTAGCAATTATAATGAACACGTAAAGTTAGCTTTCTGATCGGGCACCGTGCACTGCACGTTTCTAAATTCTACTGTGTTCAACATGTTTTACGTGACTGTGCAGTGAACTTGCAGTGAACTTGTGATTATCTCTTCATCTCGCAGTGAAATTATCGACACTTCAATGATTCATCGCTATTTGTTGTTTCCTGTCGTTGCCTACCAATTGTTCTACTCTGTTTATAGTTCTGGTCATTCCCACTGAGACTGGCAGCGTGCCAATGAGTATTCTAGGCTATCTTTCACCACTTCCGAGTTTTCCAAGAAAAGTTTAATATTCTGTTAACGATTGTTTTGTTTCATGAGAACACGAAATTCTGAAAATTTTGACACGCTGCCAATGACAACTCTCAGGGCGAATGAAACAAACTTTACATTTCCGATTGTGTACCATTCTATCTATCTATTTTATTGTATTAGCGTATTAAATCTATTCGTTCATTCATTCCATAATGTATTCGTTCATTCATTCCATAATCCATCACCTGAATAGTTATAGTAGCTGTTTGATTCTCAAGACTTTGTTGTAGTTTGGTCTGGTCGTAGTTCACGAATGAATGGGATCGAACTAAAAACACAACTGGGTAGTGCAACATACATCGTATGTATAGTTCCGGTCATTCCCACTGAGACTTGGCAGCGTGCCAATGAATATTTCAGGCTTGAATATAATGAATATGTATTTTAAAAGGTGTTGTGTTCTAACTTAAGAGAGTAAAGGAGAAGGAGATATCAGCATAGGTTACACGCTGATCTGCCGCCGGTCATCACGTTCGAAGAATAACGAATTTACTAGTGAATCGACCGGTACAGGCAACTCACCCAAGGGAAAGTGGGACAAAGTTCTTGAGTCTGAGTCCGCGCTGTCCTTCATCTTCCAGATTCATCATTCGGTTGAAGTATGGAGCGACGTTCCTGAGGACTTCATCTGGAAAACAAAAACAAGTACAATATGATTAATAATAATAATGGTTTTAATTCAACAATTGAACTCAAAGTCGTTTGGAAGTGCAAACAGAGCGAGAGAGAGAGAGAGTTTAGAATGTCAACATTTCTCGTATATGTATATTGAACGCTCTTACCAAACCTGTTTTCGCCCTGTCCCTCTGTGTTTGTAGTTTGATCCTGTTACATTCTATTCGATCAAACTACAACTCACCCGAGGCGTCGACTCTAGTATTGTGAGCAGAGTAGTAATCCAGAGGTTCTCCGAACAGTGGGGGCATCGGGGGAGAACGAGCAGCAGCCACAGCTACCAGCAGGGTCAGGGAGAGTAGGCGGAACATTCTGGACATGTTGGTTTCAAACAGAGTACTGTCGTTATCAGGGATATTCACTTTATTTAACCAACAATTTACTGAGTTACATTCAAGTAGTGTGTGACAGATTAATTGACAGACATTCTGGAAACGTTTAATGACCTGTGAAATTAGCTACTATGCAATGAATAGTACTCACGAGTTTAGAGTTGATCCATCTTTTCAAAAAAAGAGAAACGAAAAGGTGTGGAAAGGAGAAAGGGAATAAGAGTTTTCGTCCAACATCTCTTCTCTTTCGAAAAGTTGGGTGTTTGAGTTTGGGGAATGATTCTCAGTTTTGAACTACAATTTTACTGCACTTTTACAGAGCAAAACATGAGGCGAGAACTCAATTGATAATTTAGTATGAAAGAGTAATTGAAGTTGAACGGCGTACAATACTTTCTACAATTCCAGCAGTAGTTTTATAGTGTGATTTCTTTCTCAGTCACATCAAATGCTAATGAAATCCTGGAAAACCATGTCACTATGCCAGTTTTGGTGACGTGTAATGAGATCGCCACGTCAAGTGTTTATCAAAGATGAAATATATCAATTGTACAGAAGAAAACACTATAATTATGAAAACGAAGGAAAGTTGAATTAAGAAAACTAAAAATACCCCGAACCTAGACGAAAAAGCCGTGTGCGATCAAAGCGACGAGTATGAAAGTGGAGAAAACTCTAAAGAAACATGAGCAACTAGATCAACACAAAATGTTTGCTAAATTGTAATTTCCAAGTTTGTGTACGGAATACTCGTGTTCAAACAGCCAAACCCATAATGTACGTTAATCAAGAGAGGACTGTTCCTCTCAAATCTGGTTTGCATGCAAAAGTTATAAAACATAAATTCTCTGTATTACAGTCATAGTTCGAGTAACCATGGGATTATAAATACGACAAAACGAGTTCACTAACGCGATATTTATAGAAAAAACCAAAAGTTGACGTTTGATTATGAGTTATTACGCAAATGAGAGCGTGAACAATATGTGAACATGGAAATGAAAAAGTAATAAGAAATCAGAAGTTGAGGCACGAAATTGGAGAATACAGTCACAGAATGAAATATGCAAACATGGACCCAATGCAGTAACGAGTACAGTAACACGATGTATTCATAATAGTTGTCACGATCACTGCGACGTGTAGTTTGTTGTGTGGCGTTGAGGATTTTAAAGAAGTTTATGTTTCTGGTTTCGCAATATTGGTAAAAAAAAATGCAAAAACACATTATATATCTGTAAAATTGCTCTTTCAGGACCTGTCCAGTCTCCATTAAATCTCTAAATTGAATAAGAATCTGTCCCTTTTTTGAGCATTTGTCAGTGAAGCAAATTTTTTCATCAAACTGATAGATTCGTTCACAATTATCTATGAAAAGTGTCAAAGTATTCAATGTAGTTTTTACCTACTCGCTGAGAGAGTGTGCAGGTCATAGAGAATCAGATGTCTACGGCCTCATTGACCTCTAAGCTCTCTCGTTTTGTAGTTTGCCCATCGCAGAAAACTGGCGCCAATCGTTCTCAGTTGACGCAGACATGACTTTCTCGACCTCTCAACCAAGTGAACTCGATAGTTGTTCATTCGCGTTTCTTAATCGCTCAGGTTACATCGATTGTCGATATTTGAGTTACCATTATTTCCTTTAATACTTCCCTTCCTACCTTTCTCTCCCTTCCTCTCTCTTCATCTATTCATCAAACTCTCTCCCTTTATGTCTTTTTGCATCTCTTCGTCATTAGTTCAGATAGTATAGAGTGTATAGAACAGAGAAATACCAGGTTTTGTAACCATACTTTATATGACAGAACGAATCGAAATTTTTCTCCAAATTTGTTTTACCTACTTGCGAGTGATTGTTGGTTAGACTACAAAGTGCAAGATATTCGAGACTGACACAGATTAGAAGGAGATACCGCACATATAGTAGAGTATTTCTGGATTATAAGTTTTTTTTAAAAAGTTTCTTTCTTTTTTTCTACAACTGATCCCAGTCATGAGTTTCCGTACTTCAGCTTTTCATTTCCGTGGTTTACCTAATGTTTTCACGGGTCGATTTTTTCATATTATTTCTCTCTTGTTTTATAGTCTATCACATTCAATTCCGATTTCTCATCTCACTGAGAATGTCTCAGAAAGGGGGTTGAAGTGGTATGGGCTCGATGGCGCGATGTACCCCTTTAATGTTCCTTTTTTTGATGAGTTTGTATACCAACGCTGAGCTATAGTTCCGGTCATTCCTACTAAGACTTGGCAGCGTGTCAATGATTTCCCAGTTCATTTTAGCCGTTTTAAGGTTGTTCAAATAACTTCAAATTTATCTTGGCCGTTGTTCAGTTACTTGAAAACACGTGAATAACACCAAATCCTTACAATACTTATGTCTGCTCTGAGAAATAGTCATCCGAAAACATTACCACAGTACCAATGGGTCTCAGTAGGAATGACCGGAACTATATCTCATCTGTTACAAACAACTGTGTTCCAGAAACATTGAGAAGGATGGCCTCCTTGGGTGCCTATTTTTGGTACATGTGCGCCGCGGCTGCGTGGTCGTCATCTGAGAATTTCCACCTGTTCTGTCTGACAATTTTGCAACCATATATCACTCGTCAAAAAATTGATGTTGCTCTCGCATATCAATCGGGGTCCGCTGTCGTCCAGCTGGCTCTGTTGGTTCTATTATGTCCGAGGTAAATTACAAATTAAAATTATATAGGTTAAATATATTAATGACGATACCTGTTTTGCTCCTTCCAATAAGAGCCCTCTTCAGTGACATGCTCAAACTTCTTGGCCAATGTTTGATATGGTGGCGTTTTTCAACTTTCATGACCAATTTTGATGCTTGATTATGTGTATGGTAAATTATATCTCATCTTCTGACCTACGATGAGGTTACAAAACCTTTTGTCCGATTTGGTATCTCATTTTCATGTGCAAAGCAAACTTTCTACACTGGAAGTAAATTGAATAGTCACGTGAAATTTATAAGGCTTCGTGCACTTTAAAATCGCGCGTTTCTGAGTCTGCTGTGTTCAACATGTTTCACGTGACTGTGCAATCGAACCACCGTATAACTATCATTGGAAACGCCATCATTTCAGAACTTTGTATGTTGATGGATATTTCGTGGTTTCACTTCATGGTCCGGCCCAGACTTTCAACCCCAGTACGGGAGTAGTTTGGTGAGTACACTTCAAAATGGCCTCACAACCAAACCACGTGTCTGGCGCTCCACTGTTAATTTATTCGCTCCAACGAAAGCCCACTAACGAAGTTTTTAAATCTCCGCTGTTGAACTGTGATTGAATGACCACAATGTATCAATTAACTAGTTTTCGTACCGCATTTGCATTAGTGCGACGGAAAAAGAAAAAGGAATGGAGTGTTAGACTGAGAGTTTACAACCCTAACGCCCTTAGTTCATGAGCGCTCCACATTTCTCTATCGGGTTGTTTTAGTTTTTTTCAAACATTTCTCCATAGGCTTCAAGATTTCTTCCTCATTTAAATGTTTCAGTTTCGCTATTCTGGTGGGCCTAGCAACTAACAACATTCTTCCTACTACTGTTTCTTTCATTCATCGTTTACTGATTGTAATGAACAGAAAGGTCTCATATTGGGCAACAGGAATGCTTTTGGCACTTCTTATGCTGCCCTATGTGAAGGTTATGGTGAGTCCGGTTGATTGCCTTTAAGTGAAAATTGTGAGGAATATATATATATATATATATATATACATATATATGTATTCCTCACAATGACAATTTATATGATATATGACAATTTGCGATGAGACATAGCATGCAACTGTGGGCTAGTCCCGAAACGACGACACTCTGTTTATTGGTTACTGTTGAGAGCAGCTTAATGTCAAATACAAATATTCTTTTTGCCCCCTTCAAAGCAGGGTTCGGACTTTTTGCGCCATTTTTCATATTTTGCCATATGTAGTTTTCCATAGTTCGCCTGAATTCCCCATAATTCGTTATATGTTCGCCATATGTAACATCATATTTTGTACCCGTACCATGGCGCCAAGAAAAGTATGAGCGCTCCGGGATACATTTTTCTCTCTCGATTATATCAATTTCCGATTCAAAAATAACTTTCACTAACTTTAATTGCTTGACTACATGTTATTTTGTACGCGTCCTCTCTCTATCATTAAAGAATAAAAATTATGTTTGAACTTCGCGCGCCTGAATTTGCCTGAACTACAGAAATATCTGATCGACACCGAGGAGTGGTCGACTAGGAGCTGGTCGACATTGTCTCACGAATCGATTTACAATCGCACGACGGAACACACCAACTTCATCGGACACAGCACCACTACTCCGGAGGCAAAATATGTGATCGGTACGGATTTCGAATTTCGGATACATTTTGAGTTCTCATTTTTCGAGTTTCGGTGTAACAGAGCTTGAACAGAAAACAGGCAACCGGAATTTAGACTAACAGTGAATTACTGACTTTTATTTTTGAATGACTTCTTTCTGGTACCCAGAAAACACCAGACAAGTAACGGCATCAAACTATAAAAAAATTGTGAAAGTTTGCGAATGAACTATTTTAGCTCATTTCGTAGAGTTTCTATTCAATTCAATTCGGTATAAATCGTCTATACTGTTCGTGAAGTGCATAGTCACGCGAAACATGTTCAACACAGCAGAACTCAGAAAAGTGCAATGACATACTGCAGAATTTCTCATTATAATGCTGAATTCACGTGACTAGTCAATTTAGTTGCAATTGACTATCATTAACCTCCATAAAGCACTTGACATTGAGAGTACGTATGTTAGAAGATCATTGCACCTTTACCCTGTCCTTCATCTCTCGCTCTGCCTTACTGTTTGCGCTGTCAGGGAATGAGTGAGGCAGAGCGAGAGATGCTTCACGGGATGAAGGCGCCGGGATCGTCTACCTCACGGGCTCTGTGGCCGTATTCACTAAGCTCAAAAAGCCGGGTAAGCTATCTGAGCAAAATTTCAATGGTTGCATTCTAGTTCAAGTTGAGTTCATTTTAATATTTCTCCTGATAGTTAGACGCAGGTTCGCTAGACAACTATCAAAACAAGTGAGTGAGTAGTTTGTAGTTTACTATTTGAACGTTGCTCAAACAGCTTACCCGGCTATTTGAGCTTAGTGAATACAGCCACAGGTGTGTTCAACGTGTTTCACGTGACTGTGCGATGGACTAACAGTGATCTGAATAGAGCATTCGACTTTCAGTTGTCGCAGTGCTCAGCCCCCTGCTGGTGTTGTTTTTTGCTATGCTCGTCAACTTGACAGCACACCATCTGCTGCTCCGTGTTCACTCCACTGAAGTCGCCAGGGGAATGCTTCGGACATTAGTGCAGGTGCAGAACATAGTCTAGCTCATAATCACTCGAACCACTTCAGTGAACATTCAAACTTATCAATGACTCATTTTTTTCAATTTGAAGTAAGATTAGAATGGTTTGATGAGCCTTCAATAACGTTTTGTCGACCTCAATGACCAAATTCTCGCCTAGTTTGTAGCTTACCGATTGCAACAATATAACAGTTTCGCGAGTTTGAGCACAAAAGGTTGCTCATTCGAGGGGTTGAAGTCTGCCGAAACGGGAACAAACTGCTGTGGGGGAATTCCTTTCCAAACCTACTCGCACCGAAACAATACCGAACCGATTCTTTCCGAACCTGTTGGTCCGTTCTAGAACCGAACCAAATTTGGGTATTTGGGACAACAAAGATGAAACCGAACCAATTCAAGTAATTAATACCGAAATGGGGCCTCTGCGTACCGTTTATTAGGGTTTGAATTGGTTTCATGCCGATAAGAGACGGTTCGGGAAGAAATTTGCCACTGCAGTGATCACTCAACCGTTTCCGACATGTACTTTCACTTTTCAGGCGCTCATCGATCAAGCTGCTATTCCTTCCATCACTGCAGTTAACGCTCTTATTTGGATGTACAGACAGAAAGTGAGTATTTATTGAACACTATTTCAGCGTAAATTCTTAAGTATAGTTTGGAATACTGAGGTTTTTTACACTGTTTCGGAAGGTAGTGTAGTGTTGTATTTCTATGAGATTCTCCCGTTTATTTTCGGTCGAAGTCGGCCAGTGAGGATGAATATCGGATCAATCTACAGCTCTGACTTGATCGATGTATTTTGCTAAGTAACACAACTTTTAATATACTAGAAGTCAGTTAAATAGCACGTGAAGTCAATTTAATGAGGAATCGCGCACTTAGTCTTGCACGTTTCTGGTTCTTCTGTGTTGAACAGTTCACGTGACTGTGCACTTGACTAAGAGTATACTGGTTGCATATATGTGTGGGGGTAAGCTGCTTGGTGAGCTGGTTGGGGTTTTACACTGCCCGCTCTAGCATACGTACTCAAGGGTGAGAAGGGTTGAAGGAAAACAAAAAGAGAGAGAGTGATAGATAACTTCATTTCTAATTTCCTACTTCACAGATTGTTCATCTGTTTCCCTACGTTGATTACGTTGGTTTTGGAGTCGGACCGTTCATTCTCTACTTCCAAGCTTCGAAATCGTTGAGATCGATAAGCCTCCCCCAACGGGAATACAGATGGGTGTATCGTGTTGCAATCGAGGCCTGCCACCTCATTTTACTATATTTGTTCGTGGGTTTTTGCTTGCTTACGATGGTTGAGGGATCAACATCATATGAGGCAGCATATCTGAGGGCGAAGTCTCACGGTCGAGGTGCTTACTCGAGCTTCAAATATTTCAAAAATCATTTCCATCGCTTTCCGTGATAGGGAGGCGACTTGATTTTTCGACTGTTCTTTTCCATCACGTTCCAGTATACTAGTAAAATAAATAGTCACGTGAAGTCAGCATTCTAATGAGGCATCGTGTACTTTGTCATGGCATGTTTCTGAGTTCTGATGTGTTTAACATGTTTCACGTGACTGGGCAATTGACTAACATTATTGTTCGGACAAATTTAAACAATTGTGTATTTCTATTGTCGTTATCCTGTACACGTTCATCTCCTGTTCTTGACACTGATTCTTGACACTGGTTTTGTTTAAGTTATTTGTCGATATCGGGCTGTTATCTTCCAATTATTGTTCAATTTTATATTACTTTCTATAAACTTACTTGTCTGATTTCATAACAATCAAGAACAGAAAACCCTTTTATCGACACAACAGTTACACAGATAGTTTATTAGTCACAAAAGTGTTAATAGTCTTTTTTCTCAGCGTCTCTTAGAGATGTCTCGACCCGGCAAAAGGCAGTTGTCCTTCGAGTCTATCCAGAGCAGAAAGGTTTCTTCTGAAAATAGCAGTTTCAAGTTTGGCGTTTTATTCATGGTCTAGTGTGGTTTACATCCAATTCGAACTTTTATCTATATGAAATGACAGTTAGTTCCCGATAGTATACTTCCTGAAGCTTATGTAGGATTCGCTCTTGTGCGGGGAAGAAAAAAAGGAACTTAGCCGTGGGAAACAGGGACCAGCATGTTGCGGTAAAACTCTTCTCTATATACCCCTGTGATTCTCAAATTTTCTATGTTCGGCTACAAATAGGCACGGAGTGGTTCGTTCAGCGTCGGACGGACTCAAACTTAGCGCAAATGTGTGGTACGAAACCCACTAAGTGTTTTACACAGAGCGAGTATTAGGAAGCGAGCTGCTCTGTTCCGGAACATATTACCTTCGCATATTACCGTCTAAGTGCCGAGTTATGTTGACCCCCTCTCACTGTCTATTTTCAACACAAAAATGTTTTCAATGTCGAGTTTTCGATAAGCCACGCCCCTCAAGTACTCCCTAACTTCCCCAGGTTATGCCTGAGAAATAAATCTTCACTATCAACACTGGGCGCACTGATCTCACTGTATTTGTAGTACAAGTCGTTACTTCCTGAGTTGAACTCATCAAGAACATCAAACTATGACGAAATATTGGGAACGCCCGCACGAACAAGAGAGCATGACTATTATAGAAGCAACTTGTAAATCGAATTCTGTCATACTGGTGTATTGTCATTAATCTTTAAAATTTTCTGGCTGAACCGCCTTATGATCCACAACCGTACCAGCAAAATAGTCCAGTTTTGTTCGTACATTACGGAGCAAAGTCAATACAGATTTTATCATTTATATATTTGTTCATTTTCGGAATCAACCGGGCGTTTTTGGGTTGCCGGAAGCAGAAATCCAACGAGTTGGAGCGTGAAAATGCTGCGTGAGAGGAACTTCGTCAACCTCAGGATGTCATGTTTTCAGCTCTGATAATTTTGTTGTGTTCTATAACGAGATTAGGTATCATAGCTTAGAGGTTGTGTTAGGTATGTTAGGTACCACACCTCACATAGTAGTTTCGAGTATATAAGGGTTGACCTTTTAGTTTGATCTAGAAACATGGCGACAGTCAACATTTTCATCCGAAAAGCTACAAGGGCGAATTACGAATAAAATCTCAAATTAGGAGATTCAGTGGGTATGGGAAAGACTACGTGTTAGACGCCGAATCAGCTACATACGATGTACGCTGCCCTATACCTTCATGTTTGTACTTTGATCAGTTTGATCCCCTTGATTCCCGACACCTCTTCAACCTCTTCAAGTACAAAACAGCTAATCAAAAGGTTATACAACCGCTAGGTATCACCAGCTCATTTTGTAAGTAAATGTTTTCGGAAGGTTTGTTCAAGCCTGCACTGTTAAGAGCGACGTCATGTGTGTTCAAACGCAGGAAAAAACTGAGGGTTGGCATTAAACATTTGTTGCAGAGGATCTCTCACCAGTAGATACAGATATGACTGAAGTACAAACCTCATAATAACAGTACATCAGTCAGTGTAACTGTACTGATCCAAAACCACGAGTAAACCATTGAAAACCAGTATATATGACCGAAATGTAGAAGAATAGGATTCAGGTTGTTAAAAACGACCATGAATGTAGTGGTATCATCTGAAAACATATAGTTATCCATGAGTCACTAAACACCTATTACTACTTCTGCCTACTTTGCCTGTTGCGGCTTAAACTTAAACTGGGTTCATACTTTTAGTATTTAAAATGAGTGCGGTTTCCCCTCTATCTGGTTTGGTTGGATGTTTTTGAGCTAATCTCGGGATGGTTACTCTAAGCTCAAGCGTTTAAGCAACTTTTTGCATAATTCCAAAATTTCCACCGGACTCACCATAACCAATTTTCAGGAACATAATCACTCTCCAAACGGTGACCTTTTCTCCCTTCATAACCAGTAGACGATGATAGAACGAAATAGCAGTCGTCATAACGTGGTTGGTCGCCAGGTTCATCAAAATAGCGAAACTGAAACAGGAATATTTCGTTATTCAAACTATATGGAAATGGATTTGGACACCAAAACAACCCGAGCAAAAACCAAAAACGGTTAGTCGGGTGGCGAGAAAGTGTGGAGAAAACTATATCAACAATTTACCTCGGACATAGTAGAATCAATAGAACCAGCTGAAGGAGAGCAGAAACAGTTTGGTAGTGGAGTATGACATCAAATTCGTGATAAAATAGAGAATAGCAGAATATTCACGAATGGGGGCAGAACATCAGGGGTATTGAAAACCAGTATGTATGACCGGAATACAGAAAAATATAATTCATGTTGTTGAAAACGACCATGGATGTAGGGAAATATATCATCTGAAAGAAGCACTGTTATTCATGGGTCACAAAATAACAGTGTTTACATTTTTTTACTGCCAATTGTTAATTTCGCGCCGTTTATTTCAGGCCTCAAGGAAATTGCACAACTATTTATTTACATACTACGTACTTTGTTTCGATTCTGTCAAATGTACTACATCACACGTGTAAAAGTAAGTTGATGAAGTAAGCTCAGAAGTTTGCATCTCAGTTGAAAAGTCTTTTACGATTTCCAATAGTTTGCAGAGAATAGTTTTCTCCATCATTCAACCAACGCGCTTGCCAATTTGAAATCCAGAAAACCAGTGCATAGTTTCATCGTTTTTCAATCTCAATTAGGAATTCAACCGTGTTTTCAAGTCAGGATAATTCAACCATAATTCTAATTTTAGACATACCTCGGACATAATAGAACCAATAGAATCAGCTGAAGGAGAGCGGAAACAGTTTGGTAGTGGAGTATGACATCGAATTCGGGATGAATTAGAGATTAGCAGATTGTCCTCAGTTGAGTCCAGTACATCAGTGGTACTGTACGGATCAAAAACGCATTTACATTGAAAACCAGTATATATGACCGGAATGTAGAAGAATATGATTCATGATGTAAACAACGATCATGGATGTGGTGGAATATAACACCTGAAAAAAAGTGGGAAAGTTATACCTGGATCACAAAACAACGGTTCTCACAACTGAGTTCTTAACCTGAACGAAGTTTTCGCATGAATAACCAAATGAACTAATAATAACTAGAACTATCTGTGAAGTTCAAAGTTACACCGTTTTGGCCTCCGCGCCTCCACCAAAGTACGAAAATAGGTTTGAAGCTCGTGAAGTTCTAGATAATAAAACTTCTACTTAGTTTCGTTTATTTCAAGTTACTTATATTGTACTAATAAAACTAAATTACCTTGTCCAGTAATTGAAGAAAGGGTCGGAAACTGATCGGGAACCAAGCTGGTATTTCTTTTCGATACGATCAACCGAAGCCTTTCACCATCACCACCCGCACTTCACATATTTCCTGAAAAAGTCAGTACCATTCAAGCGTAGTGAAAAAAATCTGATATTCTCTATCAAACGGTTGATTTCCTTGAAGAAATCAATTACACGAATATGGGTAAAACGTTCTCTTTCCAGCTCAAAACGTATTATGCGTTCTATTGCTACACAACTGCTCGAACTATTGTTCACAAACACAGCAGAATACAACACAGAGATAGACTGTGTTATCTAAAAACAGCCAAAATATTTTTTCCATGAAATACACGCTCGCTTTGCTACGTTGAACAGGTTTGTAGTTTGATCGCAAAGTGCATTACAGCTACGATTCGGTGAACAATTGGCAAACCTTCTATTCTCGATAAACATCGTGTTCATTGGGAACAATTGAGATTTCTGGTAAAGAAACATGAATAAAGCTAACCTGATGGGGAGAACATAAATATTGTATGGGTAAGTGTGTAGTACTTTCCAGAGATGTATGATCCGGTAATGGGAATTATATAGGGTCAAAGGTTACACCAAGATGCCACGCCTACGAGTTAATTGGGGTTTCAGTTTTGAGTAGCACACCTGGGTGAGAATATTGGAAAGGCGATAGGTAATTGCGGATTTACCTTGAACCTCAATTATGTTCAAGAGGTGAGAATATGAACCAAATTATGGTGTCCTGAACATGAGAAAAATAAAAACTGTTGACTTCAGGAATGTGATCGAACTACAAATACAGAAGAACAGACAACAAAATGATCGCTTTCGCCTATGCCTCTAAAGACGATGATCATGGTAACGTGAAATATGAATAGACATAATCGCGCGCAGCGCGAAGCGCTGTGCGAGATTTGTCTTTGGTCCGGCTAATGCGCGCCTCCGTTTTTTTAGTTTTCCCATAAAAAGGCTGAAATTTGCAAAACAGAACTTTTACAAATTGGGGAAGTTTCTACAGCATATTTGCAAAGTGTGCCCCAAATTTTATCGAAATCGGTGACAAGGGAAAATTCCCAGTTTAAGGGTTTCTACCGAATCGATTTTGTTGAAAATTGTGGAAGACATGTGATACCTACTCAAACCCTGGCGGACCAAAAACAATTTGCAAAAAAAATTGTTTTAATCAAAGTTATAGACATTTTTCGAAAAGTATCTGCGTCTCTCCATTCAGCACGCTCTCTCACTCTCTCTGTCCGGTCGATAACTCAAACTGTACTGTAACGTAGAGAAACAATTACCGATTTGCTTGAAAATTGAAATATGATGCCAACGTGCAATTTGTTTGAATATGAAGTATTGTATTCTGACGTCCTTCAGGATTCTGGAGACCAGATGACGTCATTTTTGAAAAGTGCAAAGTTGACGTCACATATATTTTCAAATGATGGTAATATCTTAGAAAGGGTCAACTAACGGTGAAACTCAATCTAAGAGTGACGTATTCTGGGATTCTGACGACCAGATGACGTCATTTTTGAAAAGTGCAAAGTTGACGTCAGATATATTTTCAAATGGTGAAAATATCTTAAAAATGGTATATTAACGATGAAACTTTGTCTAAATATGACGTATTCTGGAACTCAGAAGGCCAGATGACAGATGACAGAGTACTGTATATCTCACTTTCCGCTGGTATGTGCTCTTATAGCGCAGTGGTTAGCGCTCAGTTGCGAATATTCTGCCCGCAGGTTCGATTCCGGCCAGACACATAAACTTATAAATTTTGACAGCTACTATACCAGGAGTTATTGCATTGGCATTGATAAACCCTTTACGAAAAGTTTTTCAAGTGCATCTATTCGTTAAGTTTGTTTGGTCAGAAACCACAAGCAAAAACATGGAAAGTTTATTGGCTGATTTCTTTTTGATTCGTTATATACAAACAATAGTTGTGATCAATGATTGTTGGTGTTGAAGAAGCTGTCACTGGCTTGGAAGAGAGTTGGTTGGCCCTGGAAAATATACGTATTGATTGGAGATGGTGAAAAATCTTACTATCCTTCCGTGTTAACTCATGCTCTTTATTTGCTAACAAGAGAAATTCGAACTGTGCAAAAACCTAGAATGAATTTGCTAGGGTTATATCTTCAAAATGAGTGCGGTGTTTTCCCTCTTTCTCACACTCTCTCTCTCACTCTCTCACTCACTCTCTCTCTCTCTCTCTCTCTCTCTCTCTCTCTCTCTCTCTCTCTCTTTCTCTCTCAACGGGACTTACCGTAACCAATAAGGAGGACAGCCAGAAACATGATAACTCTCAAAAAGTGACTTTTTGCCCATTATAACCAGTAGACGATGATAGAACGGAATGGCAGTCGTCATAACGTTGTTGGTCGCTAGAAACACCAGAATAGCGAAACTGAAACATTAATATTTCGTTATTTAAATCATAGAGAGACAATCCGAAACAACCCGAGCGAAAAACAGAAACGGTTAGTCAAGTGGCGAGAATGTGTGGAGGAGACTATACTATAAATATAAGGAAATATGAGACAAAGTGTTATGCGTAATGAATTAGTATAATAAGAAAAAGTTACTCTTAACTATTAACTCTGTAAAATTTCCTGTCTCTTATGAGAACAAGCTGGAATTATTGTATTGCATCTATTCGCCTCTGAATATCAACAATTTACCTCGGACACAATAGAACCAATAGAAAGCTGATATGGACCGCCAAATCACGCTGCTGTTGCGAGTTCCGTAAACAAATACCAACTTTCCGTATTTTTTCACGTCGTTCCGTCCAAAAAAGGGGTAACAACTGCCAAACCACCTCAATCTATCTCCAACACAAATTTGCTTCAAAACTTCGCAGGTTATGTTTATTTCAGATAGGTTTCCTTTCAAACATCCAAGCTCAAAAACAAACCACGTACACCCAAAATGAACTTTTCGATTTTGCGTTTATAAAACCAACCGGCCAAAATGTCGATTTGATTTTGTCGTTTTTTAGCGACATTGAAAAAGTTGGCCAGTTATAAGCATTTCTGGCCGAATCATTTACAGAATAGTCAGAAATACCTATTTCACTCCTCGAGCAAGTTTCAGCTGAGTATCTTCGTTTAAACCAGGATTACCACCCTTTTCCCGGAAAGTTCTGAAAATCGTTATGCGTTATGCAAAATTTTGAAACTTCGGCCATAAGTCTGCCCTCAACCGAATTTCACGAATCGAAAACCGATTTCTGGATAAATCTCGATAGAAAAATAGTGTTCCGGAAACGTTCACATCTGAACATCATTTTAACGATTTTTATCGCTAAAATAAGAAAAAAATAAAATCACCACGAGCAATAACGTTTTCAGTTTCGACCTACCAACTCAATTTTCTGCAAACCGCCATCAACTGAGTTGATGAACACCTGAAAAAGAGTTTCCGGGAATCGAACCACGTTGAGCCGAGATATAGGATCTGGGACCCTCACCGTAAAACTCACCCCCACTTACGTGGACCACTTCATAAGGGAAAATGTCACCAATCCATGACGATACTCTAAAACGCTATATGTCTGTAAAAAAAATAAGGGTCCTCAATGCTTCATATCCCACTATCCAAAAACATCCGGAATACGAAAGTTTAACTTTAATATATTTTTATATCTTTTGAACTATAAACTTAAGCTTCTCTAGGTCCAATAAACACAACCTGTGAATTTTGACCCAAATTTCAGATTCTCAGTTTTTGATAAGTTTTCAGAAGCCAAAGCCGTGTTTTAGTTTGAGCAGATTTCTGAATTCGACATTATATACTAAATGTCGATTGAATAGTCACGTAAGTAAGCATTCTAATGAGGTATCGTGCACTTTGTCATTGCACGTTTCTGAGTTCTGCTGTGTGTAACATGTTTCACGTGACTGTGCAACCAACTAACCAACTAACTAACTAACTAACTAACAGTATATTTGTATTTCAAGTTTTGACACACGGAAAATAATAAGTTGATTTCTATCTTTACTTCTAGGGCATAATTGACTGCATTTATCCATTGAATCCAATCCAATTTCTCATCCAATTACCTATTGGTCCCATTGCTTTTTCAATATTATTACCCAGGTGTGCTGCTCAAAACAGAAACCCCAATTAACTCATGGGCGTGGCATCTTGGTGTCACCTTTAGCCCTCTATAATTCTCATTACCGGATCAGACATCTCTGGAAAGTACCACGTACTTACTTCTACAATATTTATGTTCAAACTATCAGGTTAGTTTGCTCCATATTTCTCCAAAACACATCTCAATTGTTTTCAAAAACACGTTGTTTTATCTAGAAAACAAAATTAGCAATCGTTGACCGAATCTCGGTTGTGATCAGCGTATCGCGATCAAACTACAAACCTGTTATATCATAGCGAAGCGACCGTGTATTTCATAGGACACATCTTTCTCCTGTGTTCAGTTGACACAATTGAACTCAAGTACATCCTACTGTGTTTGTAGTTTGCTCATGCTTATTTTGTTCGAAGATGGAATTATGTTTCGAGTGCAAACTACAACTGTCAATCCATGTCAATCCCCATCCCAACTGATTTCATGAACGAAATGGTGACAACGGTCTAGATTCCTTGCTTCTCGGAACGGTTGAATGAGAAGATTTGATCCAACTTGTCACGGTCAAAGTCAGATAAAATATTGGAGAAGAAACGGATACCGTTTACGAAGAGTGCTACTGTACATTGATACATCTGAGCGAGACACCAGTTTTCGTCCAGACACCTCTTCATTCTGGGTCGATTGGCCTACCTCACCATCATATCTACCGTGAAACCTCAACAACACTTCACAAGGAGATCGCAGAGGTTTTCAACGAAGAATACATTCTGAGAATGCTCCAATGCCAGAAAAGGACCAAGTTCGATGGAGGTAACGTTTGGCTCGTTCATGTTCTATGAAATGTAACTTATTGTTCCTTATTGTGACTAAAATGAAATTGAGTCGTTTAGTCATACAGGAAAACTTTGGTATAGTTGAAGTTCTTATATTTTGACCTGATTTCAGCGTAACAAAGTAAACAAATAATAGCGGAAAATAAAAATAAAATTAACCGGACAGTTTTGAGAACTTTAACCCATACATAACTACACTTCTTTCAGATGATATATTTCACTACATCCGTGGTCGTCCAATGGTGTACTTGTGGTTATGACATGTGGATACCACTGCTGAACTGTACTCAATTGAGAGTATTCTGCTATTCTCTATTCTATCCCGAATTCGATGTCATACTTGACTACCAAACTGTTTCTGTTCTCCTTCAGCTGGTTCTATTCGTTCTCTTGTGTCCGAGGTAAAATGTTGATATAGTCTTCTCCACACTTTCTCCTTACTTGACCAACCGTTTTTGGTTTTGGTCGGGTTGTTTTGGTGTCCAAATCCAAATCTATTGTCATATTCTATGAAAAACGAAATATATTCCTATATTTCAGTTTTGTCATTCTGCTGGGTCTGGCGACCAACCACGTTATAACGACTGCCATTTCGTTCTATCATCGTCTACTGGTTATAGGGGGTGGAAAACTCACCGTTTGGGGAGTAATCCTGTTTCTGGCAATTGTTATGCTGTCCTATTTATTGGTTACGGTGAGTCCGCTTGAAACGTTCAGAAAGATTGGTCTAACCTAAAAGAAACTTGCTTGAAAACGCTTGAGCTTAGAGTAACCATCCCGATATTGAATCAAAAACATCTCACCGAACGAGAGAGGGGGAATCGCACACTTGAAGGGATTTCGAATGTTTGGTCTGGAAGTTTGGTATGTTGGCGTTTTTGGATTTCCGCCAAATTTCGTTGGTGTAATCTGGACACTTACTTCCCACCATTTGTGTCGGTCGTGTGAGGTGACCCCTCTCGATTGATTACCATGCCATCGCCTCGTTCAAAAATGGTACCACTTCGAACCCATTTTTCCACCCTTTTGAGTGAAATCAAAACACTCAATTCCAAACTCGACTCTCTGACACAATCTCTACCCACTATTATTCAATCCCAACTTCACCACTTCAATGATCGTCGCTGTCTCACTATTTATGGCCTACCAGAGGATTCTTCAACAAAGAAAAAGGTGAATGCAGTTTTCAATTTGGTATCCGTCTCTCCATCTAATATTTCCATTCTTCACCGTTTGGGTAAGCCTCGTCAAGATGGTTTACCTCGTCCACTCAAAGTATCTATCAAAGATGGTATTCCGTTTCCTCGTCTAATAGATCTATCTACTGCTTTGAAATCTGATGCTTCTATGTCAACTTTTCATGTTCGGAAGTTCGAGACCCCGGAACAGCGCAAGGCCGGATTCCTCGCCAGACAATCAAAACGAGACGCCGCCCGAGCTGAGGTCACCGACCAAACTACAACACCAACACCGTCTGCCGATCCTATTCTTCCAATTGAAATGGAGTTAGTTGAACAAACCAGAAATGTCGTTTCCAATCTTCTGTCCGCATTTCCATCTCCAAACTCTATATCTACTCGTACAACCCATGTTCCTTTTGATGATCAACCTGCTATCCAAAGTCCCGTCCCTGTTGGAGTTACCCAAAAAGCTGATGATCCTTCTCCTATGTGTGATACACCATCCATTATCGACCCTCCATCGTTACATGATGCCCTTGATGATGCTTCTTTGAAATGTGTAAATGACAATGTTGACATGTTGTATAACATGCACCTAAGTGGAGTTTACATGCGTGAACGTTACAGCTGTTTCCATGGTTGCTATCAATTGACCCCTCATCTAGCCCCAATTGTATCTGACGTGTACTTTGATCGCTATGGTTTCCGGTTTAACATCAATCAATCCTGGGTACCCTTTCCATCTAGATCTTCTCACTGAGTCTCAGGAGTATCAACATATCAGCCACTTTGCGTATGTACTAGTTTTTATTTTTCTTTGTTTTTTCGAATATCAGTTCAATTGGTTTGAATTCGTAATTCGTTGTTGGTCCATCACTATACTGATAAAGTTTATTATTATTCCACTATGAACATAACAACTAATACAAGTTATCATTTCACCGATTTTCAGACGACATCTTCAACTCCAGTATCCCCAGATGTCTCTGTCCCGTCTGCCAAGAAAACAGGAGGTTCCTCTGGAACTTCTTGGATCTGTTAAGTCTGTGCCTTGTCGTTATTCAGTTTTGCAGAATGCCGGGAACCGCATAATTTCTTGTTGATTTGATGTGTTTGTAATTCTCGCAATGAAGGTTTCTTTTATACATGTATATTTGTAAAGAGAAACTGGAAAAAAAATTAAATGGTCTCTTTGATTGTTGAGACTCTGTTGTGAGTCGCTCTGGCCGTATTTCACAATTTATGACCGGGAATCTACGGGATCAAGCTGATCGAAGTACAAACATGAAGGTATAGGGCAGCGTACACCGTATGTAGCTGATTTGACGAAATCGCGCCTAATCGTCTAACAAGTAGTCTTTCCCACTCCTACTAAAGTGAATGCCAAATTTATAAATTTCTGTCTCTTGTCGGAATCCAACTTGAGAGCAAAAAATTCTTAGCAGGGCGCAAACCACTTCGCCATTGAAGCACATTACCGGCGAGCTTCGGAGCCGAATACATGTGTGCGTACACAGCGGGAAGTGATATATACAATTTACCTCGGACACAACAGAACGAATAGAACCAGCTGAAGGAGAGCAGAAAAAGTTTGGTAGTCGAGTACGACATCGAGATCGGGACCAAATAGAGAATAGCAGAATATTCACGAATGAGGGCAGTACATCAGTGGCATTGTACTGATTAAAGACCACATTGAAAAGCAGTATATACGACCGGAGTATGTAAGAATATGATTCATGTTGTTGAAAACGAGCATGGATGTAGTGATTTCATCTGGAAAAAAGTATCGTTATACATGGGTCACTGAACAACTCTTCCCATATCAGCCAATTTTTCGGCCAACTCAACAAGAAACCGGGTCGATATAAACCAAACATCAACCCGGTTGCTTTCGTAAAGAAAACTCGGTTGCCTTAAAAGAAAGCAACAAAAATGCGACCGTATTTACTTTTTAGAACCAAACCAACCTTTTTTCAGCTCTCAAAATGAGTGCGATTTTCCTCTCACTCGTTTGGTGAGACGTTTTTGAGCTAATCTCGGGATGGTTACTCTGAGCTCAAACGTTTGTTAGAGTAGCTTCTTGCATACTTGCATAGTTTCTACCGGACTCACCATAACCCATTTTCAGAAACATCATCATTCTCCAAGCGGGGAATTTTTCTCTATTTATAACCAGTAGACGATAATAGAACGAAATAGCAGTCGTCATAATGTTGTTGGTCGCCAGGCTCCTCAAATAGCGAAACTGAAATATAGGAATATATTTCACAAATCGTGTAGATGAATGAGTTAGGACACAAAAACGACCCGAGCGAACACCAGAAACGGTTAATCAAGTGGCGAGAATGTGTGGAGGAAACTATCTTATGAACAGAAGGAAATATGAAACAGAGTGATATGCGTGATGAATTAGTATAATAGGAAAAAAAGTTACTCTTAACTATTGACTTTGTGAAATTTCCTGTCTCTTATGAGAAAAAGCTGGAATAATTGTATTGCATCGTTGTGCCTCTGAATATCAACAATTTACCTCGGACATAATAGAACCAATAGAATCAGCTGAAGGAGAGCAGAAACAGTTCGGTAGTCGAGTATGACATCGAATTCGGGATGAAATAGAGAATAGCAGAATGTTCTCAATTGAGCCCCATATATCGTACTGTTCCGTAACACATTTACACCATTGGTAACCAGTATATATGACCGGAATGTAGAAGAATATGATTCATGATGTTAACAATGATCATGGATGTGGTGGAATAAATCACCTGAAAAAAAGTTGGAAAGTTATACCTGGATCACAAAACAACAGTTCTCACAACTGAGTTCTTAACTTGAACGAAGTTTTCGCATGAATAAGCAAATGAACTAATAATAATTAAGACTATCTGTGAAGTTAATTATTGATTAGTAAAAAGTGGGGGAACCAACAAATGTGTGAGTTGTGTTTGGTTCGACCTCGATATCAGCAAAAAGTGAACGATACGAATTGATGTGATACTGTAGCAGAAGTATTCTGCAAAAATAGAACAATACAAATGTTGCACAATGGTTCACGAAGCCCGCATGATATTTCAGAAATTGCCGAAGGGTATTTCATGAGTACTTTGACGACATGCGTGCGTTGTGAACCATTGTGCAACATTTGTATTGTTCTATTTTTGCAGAATACTTCTGCTACAGTATCACATCAATTCGTATCGTTCACTTTTTGCTGATATCGAGGTCGAACCAAACACAACTCACACATTTGTTGGTTCCCCCACTTTTTACTAATTGTCCTTTTTTTGCTAGTTGTACTCCTACAACTTCATATGTTGCCTATTCACAGAGTGGATCTTGTGAACTCATTATATTATTATGGAAATCTCAGTTTTGTGTGTGCACGAAGCCGAATGCAGACCATAAAATTGCTGGTGTTGTAATATAACGCAGGTTACTGGCTCTATGACTATCAACAACTGAACAAAAACGCTAAACGTTCCGATTGACATGTACACCGCTTTTAGCGGCGATAAGCGATGGGGATTGGCGCCATTGACAAATCTACAATTAGAGACACCAACTCTTTTACATTATAGCCATTATTTCCAACACCACATCAAAAACCTTCGTTGAATTTTTTTTTCATTCCTGCGTCAATTGACACACGAGTCTGGCGCCAGAACGAAACGAAATTTTCTAGGTTTTTCAGCTACCAATACACACTACATGTGTCAATTACTGAATGAAGCAATATTCAAACTATTCGATTGTCAGTTTCGTGTGTTTTTGTTTTGGCGCCATTTGGCGTCTGTTCCGAGCCAGACGATAAAGTTCGATTTTGAATTTGTGGATCTTTATTTCACATTGGAATATTCAATATCTGTTAACTCGAAACAGTTTGATTGACAATAACTGATATTTTTCCAACTTTGGCGCCAATTGGCGCCAGCGCACAGTGCCAACAGAACATTTTTGATTTTCAGATTGAGCATACTTGCCATGTGATAGTTATTTAGTGTACCGAATTTCAGACGATTCCATTGACGCTGTCGTGAGTTTGGGTTTTGGCGATATCTGGCGCCTGGTTCGAGCGCCAGAAGAAAAATTTCAGTTTTGGAAAATGACTTTCACACTTTTCACCAAATTATTCAATTTCTATTAGTGTTCAACATTTTAGTTGACGATAAATAGTGTTTTGCCGTTTTTGGCGCCTATTGGCGACAGCGCCGGGCGCCAATGATGATGTATTCATCTCATATTTGGCGCGACGGGCTAACTTTTGCATTATAACTCATGTTTCAAATTTCAGCTAAATCGGTTTGGTAGTTTTTCCAATAGTGGTTTTTGGCGCCTATTGGCGCCCGCGCCCGGCGCCAATGAGGAGCTATGCATCTCATATTTGGCGCGATGGGCTAAGTTTTGCATTAGAACTCATGTTTCAAATTTCAGCTAAATCGGTTAAATAGTTTTTCCAATAGTCGTTTTTGGCGCCTATTGGCGCCCGCGCCCGGCGCCAATGAGGAGCTATACATCTCATATTTGGCGCGATGGGCTAAGTTTTGCATTAGAACTCATGTTTCAAATTTCAGCTAAATCGGTTGAATAGTTTTTCCAATAGTCGTTTTTGGCGCCTATTGGCGCCCGCGCCCGGCGCCAGAGCTTACATATACATTTCATACTTGGCGCGACGAGCTAACTTTTGCCATAGAATAGATGTTTCAAATTTCAGCCAAATTGGTTCAGTAGTTTTTCCACTACGATGCGGACAGAATTCCGTGAGGGACGAGGGAGGAGGGACGAGGGACGAGGGACGAATTACGGCGGAACTTTTCAACAACGACACGAAACCATAACTCAGGCGAAAATAATCCGATTTGGCTGAAATTTTCACACAATGTTCAATTTGTGATTCTCTAACGTTCTCTTCTTTTAGTTTTCAAAAAAAGAATATGTTTGAAGATTTTTGTCAATTAAAAGGAAAAAACGAGTCCGCAATGGCCAAACCAAAGACAACTCACGCAGAGCGCTTCGCGCTCCGCGCGATTAAGTGCAAAGTTACACCGTTTTGGCCTCCGCACCTCTACCAAAGTACGAAAATAGGCTTGAAATCCGTAAAGTTCTAGAGTACGAAACGTTGTCTTACTTGCAGTCATTTAACAGTAAATTATTTGAACTAGTGAAACTTAATTACCTCGTCCAGTATTTGGAGAAAAGGTCGGAAACTGATCAGGAACCATACTGGTGCTTCCTTGCAGTACTTTATTTGTACGATCCACCGTAACCTTTTACCATCACCACCCGCACTTCACAAAATTCCTGAAAAATCAATACCATTCAAGCAATATGGAAAGTCTGATATGCTCTCTCAAACGGTTGATTTGCCAAACGGTAGATTCGGTGAACAATTGCGAACCTTGTATCATCGATGAACATCTTGTTCATTAGGAACAATTGAGATTTCTGGTAAAGAAATATGAAGAGAACTAACCTGATTGGGAGAACATAAATATTGTATAGGTAAGTGTGTAGTACTTCCCAGGGATGTATGATCCGGTAATGAGAATTATAGAGGGTCAAAGGTTACACCAAGATGCCACGCCTACAAGTTAATTGGGGGTTCATTTTTGAGTAGCACACCTGGATGAGAATATTGGAGAGGCGATAGGTAATTGGGGATTAACCTTGAACCTCAATTATGTTCCAGAGGTGAGAATATGAAGCAAATTATGATGTCCTGAACATTAGAAAAAGAAGAATTGTTGACTTCAGGAATGTGATCGAACTACAAACACAGAAGAACAAACTACAAAATGACTGCTCCCGCCTATGCCTCTAAGAACGATGATCATGGTAACGTGAAATATGAATAGACATTAAATTGATAAAAAAGTCATTAGCACATTCACGTTAAACATGTTAAACAGAGCAGGACTCTGAAACATGCAATGACAGAGTGCACGATTCCTCGGTAGAATGATAACTTTACGTGACTGTTTAATTTACTTTTAGTGTAGTTCACACCATTCCTATTGACACTCCTACAGTAACCTTACAAACTTTCCGAAGACTGTTGTGAAGTTTGAAATGTAGTTCATCGAAAATGCTCTCGTATATTTACTCTACCTGAGAAGAAGAATGAGGTACTAAAATCATCAACTTCTGCTATCAGAAGTAAGTAAGCAAAACGGCTGTGAAGTTTCGCAATCGTACTGTGGGAGTCTCAGTAGGAATGGAAAATACTATATATTTCCATGGAACTCTATGGAGAGTGCCCAACTCTTCGTTGTAGTTTGACGCGGAAGTAACCTTTTTTGATCGGGGCACAGTGAAATCGATAAAGTCCATTTGTGTTCCTCAATCTCTCTGTTGCCTTCAATGGTCACCACTATGGATAACGAAAATGTGGCCTCACTTTTCTCGTTCTCTTTTCTCCATCTTGTTTCCGTTCTTTCTATTTTTCTCTCCTTACTTCGCTGTCGGTGTGCATTCTGGGGATTTTCTGGAAGTGCGCATTCTGTCGTAGTGCAACAGCGTATTTGCCCGCGGTTTCGCACGCGTTAGCTGGCTCACGTGTGAAACTGCGAGTATCACGTGTATCGGAAGCGTAGCAATGTTTCCACACCTCACTCCAAAGTTACAAAGCTAGTTGTTTACCAAGATTCGCCAAAAATCCAAGTTGTAAATCAAGGTTTACACAGTTCACAAAGCCTTGATTTCACAACTTGATATCAACTAGTGACCAATTCGGTTGGTAAACCTTGGTGACCAACTTTTTTTCAACTTATAGAGCAGAGACGATCATCTGATTTCTCTGATGAGACTTTCATGAGCATTTCGTTGTTTCCCGGCAAAGTTTCAGTGTAGTTTGTGGTAATACGGGTGGTGATTAGCATATTGAAGTCTACAAATGTTTTGAAATTCTTCACATTGAAAACCTGCCTGAAAAAATTCAAACGTTTACAGTAGAGAGTGTTTGCGCGACACAACGTTGTGACAGCCGTATTCTCATGAACGAATTCTATTATGCAATTAGCAAAACAAAAACATTAGAGAGTATTTAGATCAATGAGGGCGCAGACAGTCTAAGATAATCTGCCTTTTTCTAACCTAGAAACTTTCTCGTTCAGGTCGCATAAGAATAAGTCGGTCTTAGCTTTGAACGTTTTGAGTTAGTATAAATTTCCAGTTCCGGAAAGTTACAGACATATCTTCCAGAACACTGTTCGATGATGACTTCTTCGTTGTGTCATTTCATGGGCTGGCTGAGTTCTTCAATTTCAATTCCACTTTTCAATTATATTGGTGAGTACTCTTGAGGTAACAATTACAGTGTATTGTAAAGTATTGTAAAGCAACATACGCCGTATTGACATGTTTCTAAAACACATGGCAAATGTTCGAATATAGGGGATGGGGTGGCGGCAGTATAGCTTTGGTTAATCTCACAGAGACTTCGGCAGCGTGCAAATAAATATTCAATGCAAATTTTCAGTACTCCATAGTTTTTCGTAAAAATTACAAATCTCAGCTAGCAGCTGTTCGTTCGAAATCTTGGCACGATGCCAATGAGTTTACATGCAAATGAAACGACGTACACTCACACTTACACTGCCCTTTTGAAACTTCACCTTCACTTGCCTTCTTGTTTTTCGTTTTGGTTCGGTCTTTATCGAGTCAGAGTTTCAGTACTTTTCTAACATCAAATCCGATGATCCGAAAAATTTCCAGTTCTTATGTTTCAGTTTCGCTGTATTGTTGTTCCTGGCCATCAACACCGTTGTGCCATTCGCCGTTTCGTTCTTTCATCGTCTCTGGGCTATAAAGGGCGTAAAAGTCTCTGGTCGGAGGATACTATGGTTTCTGGTAATCGGTATGCTGCTCCAAGTAGTGGTTATGGTGAGTCCGATTGATATTTCCGAAAAATAAGTCTATAGAAGAAAAACAGAAATCAAATTATTATTTTCCGTGTGTCAAAACTTGAAATACAAATATACTGTTAGTTAGTTAGTTAGTTAGTTAGTTACTTGGTTATAGAATAGAATAGAATAGATTGATTCGTGATTTAACACGTGACTTCCATATATTTGGTGGCACTCCAAAAATGAGTAATTGGAGAGGAAAAGTGAAAAGAAAAAGGGTATGGTTACCTTGTTACGCGCACATAATATTTCATGCAATTTAAGAGTGCTGGACGACGGCGATTGAACCAAATGATCTGTGGGACAATAGTTATCTTGAAAAAGACGTTGTAATGAAGATATGTTTTGTAAAGAGATCATCCGGATTGGCATGTTTGGCTGGGATGAGATGTATGCACGTTGGCTGCGCCATGTGTAAAAACAGAGGGATGCAATAGACGGTCACAAAACACATAGTAATAAGACATGAATTCTGCGCTGTTTCGAGTTTGCCCGTTCTTGTAACTCTATACCAAAAATCGAATAGTTTGATCATGCATGCAACAATGCTATCCAGTGTCAAGACGGTTCAGTTAGTAACGTTGCCCTTAACCAATGACACTTCGTCGATCAGATTTCTACTACAGAGTACAGTGAACGGCCGCACTTCGCAACACCGCGGATAGACATAAATGTCATCCCACCTAATAAGACATAGAAAACATTTGTGACCATCCATATATGCATAGGGCTATATATTCAAACATCTTCCTGCTAGTGTAGGCTTTTGAAGTCTCAATCCCAACCAAGACATGTTTCACCCTCTCTCACTTAGCACCATTGGAGATAATGAGCCGTTTTGGACAATCACCGTTATGTCCACACTGTATATGTATGGAAATAGAATGAATGAGGGTGAGATTCTGTCACCCTCCTTCGATTTTTTAGTTAGTTAGTTAGTTGCACAGTCACGTGAAACATGGTAAACACAGAAGAATTCAGAAACGTGCAATGACAAAGTGCACGATACCTCATTAGAATGCTTACTTACGTGACTATTCAATCGACATTTATTATATAATGTCGAGTTCAGGAATCTGCTCAAACTAAAACACGGCTTTGGCTTCTGAAGACTTATCAAAATAAGAGAATCTGAAGTGTGGGTCAAAATTCAGAGGTTGGGTTTATTGGACCTAGAGAAGCTTAAGTTTATAGTTTCAGAAAAATATATTAAAGTTGAATTTCCGTATTCCGGATATTTTTGGATAGTGGGATATGAAGCATTGGGGACCCTTATTTTTTTTACAGAGTTATAGCGTTTTAGAGTATCGTCATGGATTGGTGACATTTTCCCTTATGAAGTGATTCACGTAAGTGGGGGTGAGTTTTACGGTGAGGGTCCCAGATCCTATATCTCGGCTCAACGTGGTTCCCTTCCCGGAAACTCTTTCTCAGTTGTTCATCAACTCAGTTGATGGCGGTGTGCAGAAAATTGAGTTGGTAAGTCAGAACTTAAAAACGTTATGGCTCGTCGTGATTTCGGTCATTTTTTCTTATTTTGGCGATAAAAATCGTTAAAATGATGTTCAGATGTGAACGTTTCCGGAACACTATTTTTCTATCGAGAGTTATCCACTGATCGGTTTTCGATTCGTGAAACTCGGTTGAGGGCAGACTTATGGCCGAAGTTTCGAAATTTTGTCATGGATTGCTGTCGTTTTAACGTTGAAAGCAAAACTAATACGTGTTACGGTAATAGAAGAATCGGAGATAGGAGCTGAGGTTTGTTGGCTGGGTTTATCTCATACACAGAGGGTGGAACTGAAAGTTTGAGCAAATTTGGTCAAAGTTTAAGTTGAGAAACCACGGGATCAAACTACAAGCATAACGATTTTCAGAACTTTCCGGGAAAAGGGTGGAAATCCTGGTTTAAACGGAGATACTCAGCTGAAACTCGCTCGAGGAGTAAAATAGGTCTTTCTGACAATTCTGTGAATGATTCGGCCGAAAAGGTTTATAACTGGCCAATTTTTTCAATGTCGCTGAAAAACGACCAAATGTCGTTTTAAATCGACATTTTGGCCGTTTTTTAATACAGGTCGGTTGGTTTTATAAACGCAAAATCCAAAAGTTCATTTTGGGTTTACGTGGTTTGTTTTTGAGCTTCGATGTTTGAAAGGAAACCTGTCTGAAATAAACACATCCTGCGAAGTTTTGAAGCATATTTATGTTGGAACTAGATTTAGGGGTTCGGCAGTTGTTTCCCCTTTTTTGGACAAAATGACGTGAAAAAATACGGAAAGTTGGTTTTCGTTTACGGAACTCGCAACAGCAGCGTGATTTGGCGGTCCATATCAGCTATCTGTCTACCGTGGCAAAATTGCAGGGAATGGGGAAATAGTTTGTTTTTTACAAGATGAAGAGATAAGAAAGAATTATGATAGGGTTGAATTGAGTAGTTTAGGTGGACATGACAATTCATAGCTAGATCATATCAATAGGTTCAATATTCTACAGTTCAAGCACCTGATAGACTGTATACCAGTCCATTCCAACAGTCCATTTCTTTTTGTTATATTAGCGTATATTCACTTATGTTCGTATGTTGCATGTCGTTGTTGAGACGACATCGTACAAATACGGTCATAAGTTGATAAATGTTCATAACTTAGTTTGGAAGTGGCTTCTCCAAGTCGTAATAGAACAAGTAACAAGTTCGATCATTGCTGAATGTGGTCTCAAATGTCGTTTTGAAATAACAGTCCAGAGAAAATGATGTTTATTTTCGAACGTAGCAGTTGTTTGATGTTCCGAACTGTCCATTTCCATGATTTTGACAGCACTCAAGTTTTTCAAAGGGTAAATCTACGCCAACAGTATAGTCCTGGTCATTCCTACTGAGACTTGGCAGTGTGCCAACGAATACTCTAGGATGTTTTTCACCGCTTTGGAGGTTTTTTCAATAATCTGCAAAACTCTGGAAGCGATTGTTCAATCCCATAGGACAATGTTAACAAAAAGGTCTGTAGAGTACTTTGTCTGCTCTAAGGAATAGTCATCCGAAAATCTTGGCACAATGCCAAGGGGTTTCAGTGGGAATGAAATGAATAATATTTCTACGTTATCCATAGTGATGACCATTGAATGCAACCAGAGAGACTGAGAAACACAAATGGACATTTATCGATTTCACTATCTTTCGATCAAAAAGGTTACTTTCGCGTCAAACTACAACGAAGAGTTGGGCACTTTTCATAGAGATTCATGGGAATATACTAGAAGTAAATTGAACAGTCACGTTAGGTTATCATTCTAACGAGGAATCGTGCACTTTTTCATTGCACGTTTCTGAGTTCTGCTGTGTTTAACATGTTTCAAGTGACTGTGCACATGACTAACAAAATTTTGTCTTTCTCATATTTCACGTTACCATGATCATCGTAGGCATAGGCGAAAGCTGTTCTTATGTTGTTTGTTCTTCTGTATTTGTAGTTCGATCACATTCCTGGAGTCAACAATTCTTCTCTTTCTCATGTTCCAGACCACATAATTTGGTTCATATTCTCACCTCTGGAACATAATTGAGGTTCAAGGTAAATCCCCAATTACCTATCGCCTTTCCAATATTCTCACCCAGGTGTGCTACTCAAAACTGAAACCCCAATTAACTTGTAGGCGTGTCATCTTGGTGTAACCTTTGACCCTATATAATTCCCATTACCGGATCATACATCTCTGGAAAGTACTACATACTTGCCTCTACAATATTTATGTTCTCCCCATCAGGTTAGCTTTTTTCATATTTCTTTACCAGAAATCTCAATTGTTCCTAATGAACAAGATGTTTATCGATAATATAAGGTTCGCAATTGTTCACCGAATCTTTGCTGTAATCAGCACTTCGCGATCAAACTACAAACCTGTATAACGTAGCAAAGCGAGCGTGTATTTCATGGAAAAAATATTTTGGCTGTTTTTAGTTAACACATTCTATCTCTCAATTGTATTCTGCTGTGTTTGTAGTTTGAGAAGCAGTTCGAGTAGTTGTGTAGCAATAGTACGCATTATACGTTTCTGACTAAAAAGAGAACGTTTTATCCATATGTAAGGTATTGACTTTTTTTAAAGCAAATCAACCGTTTGATAGAGAATATCAGACTTTCCAAAACGCTTGAATGGTATCGACTTTTACAGGAAATATGTGAAGTGCGGGTGGTGATGGTAAAAGGTTTCGGTGGATCGTACAAATAAAGTACTGCAAGAAAACACCAGTATGGTTCCCAATCAGTTTCCGACCCTTTCTTCAATTTCTGGACAAGGTAATTTAGTTTTTTAGTACAATATAATTTTTTTTATGAACTCAACTAAGGTGAAGTTTTATAATCTAGAACTTTACGGGCTTCAAATCGATTTTCGTACTTTGGTAGAGGTGCGGAGGCCGAAACGGTGTGAGTTTGAACTTGATCAATAGTTGACTTGTTAGATAGTTATTGTTATTCTTAGTTCATTTAGTCATTCATCTGAAAACTTTGTTATGGATAACTCCCTTTTATTTGACCTGCAAAGCAAAGGGAATGAATAATAATGAGATATTAAAAACGGACAGACGGGAGAACTGTTGTTTGTACAGGTACAACTATACTTATTTCAGGTGATCACTTCACTACATCCGTAGTCGTTGTTAACATCAAGAATCATATTCTTCCATATTCCGGTCATACATACTGGTTTTTAATGGTATACTTGCGAGAATCAGTACACTACCTCCTATGTTCGGAACTATTCTGGAAGTACTGGAAATGTTCTGTCATTCTCTATTTTATCCCGAATCCCGAACTCGATGTCATACTCGACTACCAAACTGTTCCTGCTCTCCTTCAGCTGGTTCTATTGGTTCTATTATGTCCGAGGTAAATTGCTGATTTAGTCTCCTCCATACTTTCTCGCCACTTGACTGACCGTTTTCGGTTTTTGCTCGGGTTGTTTTGGTGTCCTAACTCGTTTATCTACACTTTTGTATACATTCCTATTTTTCAGTTTTGCTATTTCGATGAGCCTGGCTACCAACAACGTTACGACGACTGCCATTCCGTTTTATCATCGTCTACTGGTTATGAAGAGAGAAAAAGTCACCGTTTGGAGAGTGATCATGTTTCTGAAAATTGGTTATGGTGAGTCCGGTGGAAATTTTGGAATTATGCAAGAAGTTACTTTAATGAACGTTTGAGCTTAGAGTAACCATCCAGAGATTAGCTCCAAAATATCTCACCGAACGAGTGAGAGGAAAACAGATTATAAAAGCACACGGACTGTTTTTAGAAAGCAACCAATCGTTATTTACAAAACAACAGGGTTGATTTTAAAATCAACAAGTTCCATTACATCACAAAACTGGAACCTCGGTTGCTTTTGTGGAGAAAAGTTGGTTGGTTCTAAAGAGTTTTCTTTACAAAAGAAACCGGGTTGATGTTTGTCTGATATTGTCCAGTTTGCTCATGTAGTTGGCCGGAAAATTGGCTGAAATGGGAAGAGTTGTTTAGTGACCCATGTTCTTTCAGATGATATATTTCACTACATCCATGGTAGTTCTTAACACCATGAGTCATATTCTTCTACATTCCGGTCGTATATACTGGTTTTCAATGGTCTACTTGCGGTTAAGAATCAGTACATTACCACTGACGTACTGAACTCAACTGAGAATATTCTGCTATTCTCTAATTTATCCCGAATTCGATGTCATACTCCACTACCAAACTGTTTCTGCTCTCCTTCAGCTGGTTCTATTGGTTCTATTGTGTCCGAGGTAAATTGTTGATGTTCAGATGCGAAACGATGCAATACAATAATTCCAGCTTTTTCTCATAAGAGACAGGAAATTTTACAAAGTTAATAGTTAAGAGTAACTTTTTCTTATTAAACTAATTCATTACGCATAACACTTTGTTTCATATTTCCTTCTATTTATAGTATAGTCTCCTCCACACATTCTCGCCACTTGACTAACCGTTTCTGGTTTTTGCTCGGGTTGTTTTGGATTTTGTTATTCATTTCTCTATAATTTAAATAACGAAATATTAATTTTTCAGTTTCGCTATTTTGGTGTTTCTAGCGACCAACAACGTCATGACGACTGCCATTCCGTTCTATCATCGTCTACTGGTTATAATGGGCAAAAAAGTCACTTCTTGAGAGTGATCATGTTTCTGGCTGTCCTACTGATTGGTTACTGTGAGTCCCGTTGACAGTTCGAAAGCAGGCGTCTAAAGAAATCTAATGGAGAAGATGCTTGAGATTGGAGTTAATATTCCGAAATTTTCTCTCAAAAACCCAACCAAATAGAGAGAGAGAAAGAGAGAGAGAGAGAGAGAGAGAGAGAGAGAGAGAGAGAGAGAGAGAGAGAGAGAGAGAGAAAACCGCACTCATTTTGAAGAAATTCATTCTAGGTTTTTGCCCTAGCAAATTCATTCTAGGTTTTTGCACAGTTTGCATTTCGTTTGTTAATAAACTTTGAGAAAGAGATAACACGAGTGGATAATAAGATTCTTCACCATTTACAATCAATACCTATGTTTTTCAGGGCCAACCATCCAACTCAAACCAGTGACAGCCTCATTGAACAACACTCCTTGATCATGACAATTGTTTGTATATAACGAATCAAAAAGAAATCAGCCAATAAACTTTCCATGTCTTTGCTTGTGGTTTCTGACCAAACAAATTTAACAAACAGATGTTTTTTTCGAAAAAGAGTATAGCGATTCCTATGTTATACCTTCCCTGAAAAAAATGTCCAAGTAGCTCCTTTTCAAAATTGCATTCAGAAAAATATCAAAAATTTGTTCTAAAACACTAAAACCGGAAAATATGTAAGAAAAACTTGACTATCGACAGTAAAACGAAGATAATTTCAACAAAATGTAAGAAAAAACACACATGAGAGGACAAATTACAACATTCTTATTATAATAATTAGTTTTTGCCGCGACTTTTTGCCTACATAGCTCATGCCCCTCGTCAGTTATGACTTTTGGAAAACGATCTACCTACAGTACCGTCGCATTTATTTTCGCAAGAGAAAAACGCAATAAAGAGGGCATAATCATTAAAAGTTGACCCTGACTACTGAATTTTCTCTCAATTTGATCTGTCCGTGGGAGTCCACGAAGCTTTTGAAAAACGATCTACCTACAGTACCGTCGCATTTATTTTCGCATATTATACATGAAACAAAACAACAGGATACAAGCGTCATCCAATCAAATTATAGCAAGTAATATGAAGACAATAACTGCAATGAGAGCGACCAGGACACAAAAAGGATACCCGAACACACGTTGGTAACGACCGATCGTTCTGACAGTAAGCAGGACCTGGCAGCAAAGAACCAGAGGCCCGACACCGAACAAGAAGCATTCGAAACACTTCGGAATTTGGGAAAACTGGAAAGAGAGGAATTGATTCTCTCAAGGCCTTATCTACCTCTTTATCTTTCTACATACAGTACAAGCTTTATGTTTCTCGAATCAACAGGAGTGGATGGCGTTCAAAGGATGCTGAGATGGAGAGGAAAAACGTCTTCTAAAAAACAACGGTTTTCTTTCACGACACTATTTACTGATAACATAGTACTTCTAACTATAAGTGAGCTATTTTGTGAGAGTTTGCGTTTGTTCGTAATAGTAATCAATACAGTGCAACTCACTTGTTTGTGCGAAAAAAACCAAACAAGTACGACAAGTGCGATGATGGACGGAATTGAGGCTTGGACGAAGAAGGACTGGAACAAAACAGTTTTCATATCTTGAAATCATCCCCGCCTCTTTTCTGCGAGCTGTAACAAGGGTGCACTCAGGTCAATAAGGACCATCTGAGACAGTCTGCATCTCTCTGACCTCAATACTCTCTCGCAGAGGCCGCTATAAGTATGGCTCGCGGGTTGACGAAGAGTTGTCTGAGAAACCGTTTAGTCCCATGTCGAAACTGTACGAACAGTGTGTCTTGTTTTTTTCCCTGTTTTCGTTTTTGACAGAGTGAAATTCTCAGCTTTATTTTAAATAGATGAGCATCGAATGGCAAAACTATCATCTATCGATTTCGAAAAGTTAATGAGGAAGTGTAATGTAGTATAACATGATTACCTCATATTTCACACTATTACTCTATTAACTGCACTATGTCTTCCCAGCTCTCTCCAGAGCAAGCCCATACGGTGTATGTTGGACAATCTTGTGATTGTAGTTTGAACCCGTTGCGTTTGGAACGAAGTTTGGTGAACAGGGCGTGTACAACGTTCAAACTACAAACTACAACTGAGCTATGGTCATTATCAATACACAGCGATGCGCGCGGCCAACTTATCTACTGAGCCTTCTTAGCGGGCAAATAATGAACGACCGTTGGCAGTCTTTGTTGGGGAAATGAAGACTATACCTGCAAAAGTGTCTCGTGCATCCGTTTGTTGGCTTCACTGATATTCATTGTAGGCATCACTTGTTTGGCTTCCCAAAAAACGTAGACTGCGATAATGTATACAATCAGGGGGCTGCCCACTGTGACAACTGAAATAGGAAGGACAAAATATAGGAGGTACAGTAGGACTGACGGTCATAAGCATATCCATAATGTTAAACAATAGACGCGTGGTTTTGGGAACCAAATCATAAATTTGCTTTAATCTCGAAACATACCGTGAATCGCGGGGTTTAACTGAAAAGAAATGAGATGAAAATACAAACACAGCAGGATTGGGCAGCATTGACTGTATAGAACTGCCTCTATGATCGCCGCTCGGCTGGAAACTTCTCACACTGTCACGTTTGACACTCATTGGCGAGAGGAAGAAGTGTGCAACAGCTCAATGCTGTTTAGTTGGTGAGGAAAATCATCGAAAAAATGAGTCACGGATTTTCACATCACGCATTTGAGTTTCATTGATAACTCAGACTTTTGAGGAAACTTTCTGCGATTAGCAAAGTAGAAACGGGGAAGAGCAAGAGGATCTACAAGACCGCAGACATTTTTACATCGTCCTCGTCTTTCTGACCTGCACACTCTCTCGTCGATACCGCCACAAAAGTAGCGATAAATTCGAAAGAGAATTGTTCGAGAAAAGTTACAGTAGGGATAGACATGATGGGTTTTCAATTAAAAACAAGCTGATACGGTTTGTATTGCCGTGTCCGGATGTGTTTGAAGTTTGACCTCGTTACTTCTTGATCGATGTTTACAGGTTCAAACTACAACACCGGGACAGTTTTCTCCGTGAGCTAATTATGAGCGAAAGAGTTCGAAACCTACCCATAACATAGAGCCCGCTCCATGTGGTAGTGTTGTACGCAAAACGTTTGACTTCCTCAGTTGTATTGTTGTGGTCGAGGATTTCTGGTGAAAAATCTTTCCAGTCCTCGATGCACATCAAACGTATCTGGAATAACCAGAAAATTGTTGTAGTTCACACGCAAGACGTGCTATATTGTACGGAAGTCGACCGAAGTCTAACAAGAGTACAAACACCGTGACAAAATAAACCGTATAGGCTTGCGGTGATAGGAACGAACCACTCTGTTTGCAGTATATCATCAGTTTTATGTGAGTACTGTACGGAAATATAGCTGATTCGACAAAAACGTATTTTATATTCTATTGAACCTGCTCCATTTTATTGGACAGACTCTGGCCTCAATTTGCCAGAGAGCGGTCTCCTTCTAACGCTCTGTGCTCATTCCTATTTCGGTCTACTTTTTGCCTTGGAACTCGCACTTTCGGACTACCTTCAACCCAGTGGCAGGGTACTTTCTATCGTCTTCATATTGCCACCTTCGAAGGTATATAAGGACTCGGTTTTCATCTTTAATTGGACTTTTGTTGGTATTTGTGGTCGAAATCAGCTGGAATCGCGCGGCCCCGATTCAAATCAATACTGTTTGTCTGAGCCGCCCGCAAAGGTGAACAGTGCTCTTTCGTAGTGTGATCAAACTACAAAGTCAAAATGTCAATGGATCTCACAAATAATACGCCTTCTCGTTTCTCTTCTACTATCAGGGCCAAGCGGACCAGGGTCAACGACTCTCCTGGCCACAAGGACATCATGAAGGACATTGAGGGAGATCTTGCCCTTCTCGATCGTGGAACAGACGTGCCCCCGTTCATGAAGAATATTGTTCTTCATCTCATCAACATCGTCCAGGAACAGGCAACTATTATTAGTTCAATTAGTCTGGAGAATCAGTCTCTGAGTAGTGACATTATTGCTTTGAAGGCCAAGGCAGCCGAGAATGCCCCTGTTAGTGTTCCCGTTACTACTGTTTGTTCTGACCCCTGTGAAGAACGTGAACGTTCACGTGCTATTGTCATTTCCGGTATTTATGAGTCTCAGTCTTCTCATGCTGTTGAGAGAAATGAGCAAGATATGTGTAAGGTTAAACAGGTCATCAATAGTCTAGGTGTTGAGTGTCAGCCGGTTACGACTTACCGCATGGGGCAAATGGGGTCTCGTCCTCGTTTGCTCAAGGTGGTACTCCCAACCAGCCGGCACCAGCGCGTATTGTGCGAGCGTTCTCACTTTCTGAAGAACTCTCAATACCGGGGAGTTTGGCTTCGCCAATCTCTCACATCGGAGGAGAGAGCTCGGCAGAGAGCTGAACGTCAGCAGAACGGTGCTTGGAGAGGTCCCGGGTTTCCTCCTCAAGGAGGCCAGGGACCGCGTGCCTACGGAGATCCCTCCCACGCGCGTATTCCAAGCACTGGGCTGCGAAACGGCCCAGCCGGCTCGTACAATAGGGTTCCGGGAAATTGACTGTCCCTCTCCGGCCCCATGTAGTTCATAGGAAAAGTAGTCAGACTTACAAGTGCTTAATGTTGGATATTCGATCAATCACGAAAAATAGTGCCGCATTACAAAGTGTTTTAGTGAAAGATAATGTAGACATAGGAATATTCACCGAGACGTGGTTGAAAAGTAAATGTGAAAATGGAGTATTTCTTGGTTCGATTTTGGATAGATATCAGACAATAAGATGTGATAGGAAAAGGTTGCAGGGAGGAGGAGTTGCTATAGTAATTAGAACAGGCTTGAAGTTTAGAGAAATTTTTTCAGAATGTGTTTTGAAAGCATATGAGATTTTAGTAGTTGACATTTATTTGTCAAATAATCCTTTTCGTTTTATTGTAGTCTACCGTACGCCTTCATGCTCTGTAGCGCACTCCTTTCAGTTACACAAGTGCATTAGTGATTGGTCAAATTGTGAGCAACCAACTGTTTGTTTGGGCGATTTCAATATACCTGAATTGGAATGGCCAGTAGCAGATGGGCTAAATTTATCAAGTATTGCCGAAAATTTTGTTGAAATGATAGAAGTTTGCGATATGAGCCAGTTTGTGACCTCTCCTAGCCGGAAAGACAAATTTCTTGACCTACTATTCTGTAATAGTGCTGACGTAATTGAAAACTGTCACGTTAAGGCTCCAATTGGCACCAGCGACCACAATACTATATTCTTTGATATGAAAATTTCACGCAAACCAAAGGAACTTGTTTGGAAGAGAAACTATGAGAATGCTGACTATGAAATTATTCGATTTTACCTAGCTAATGTTGACTGGTTAGGTTCCTTTTCCACAGTCAGTACTGTAGACGAGCTATACGAAATGTTCATTGCAATTCTGAATCATACCATTGAAATGTTTGTTCCAATGCGTGAGGTTATTGCCAAAAGCACTAACCTTCCGAACTATTTGAGAAATATGAGTATGTATAGAGAAGAACTATGGGAAAGGGCTCATAGTTCTACGAATCCAACTCTATGGGACGAATATAGGACGTGTACTGCGAAGTTTACGAAAGCTTTGAATAAGTTCAATAGATCTATCGAAAACGAACTAATTAGGAGAGGCGATTCAAAAACCATTTATAAGTTAGTGAATTCTCGTTTGAAAGAGAGAAAAAGTATACCTAGTATGATTGGCCCGAACAACACAATTTGTGTTACAGATTCGGATAGAGCAAATTTGCTCGCAGATTCATTCCAAAGCGTTTTTTCTACTGATAGTATTGATGTTCCTGTGTTTTCTGTCGACAATGGTGTACAAATGGATCATTCCATTCAGTTTGATAGAGTTCTAATCGAAAAACTTTTGCGTACGTGGCCAATGTCCTACTCACAAACACCGGATGGAATTCCATTTAAGTATATTAAAAAGTTATCTGTTGAAATTTGTGGCCCTCTAGAATATATATTTAATCTTAGCTTGTGGAGAGGGGAGGTACCGGAACGATGGAAACATTCTCTTGTAACTCCTCTACCTAAGAAACCCCCTTTGTCAAACCCTCTAAACTACAGACCAGTTAGCATTACGTCAATATTCGCGCGACTTTTCGAAAAGATTTTGAAACGTGAGATGATTATGCACTTGAACTCAAATGATATCATATCTCCCCATCAACACGGTTTTAGAAAGGGTAAATCTGTAGAAACACAGATGTTAGAATGTCTTAATGAATGGACTTTATCCCTCGATAAGAAAGAATGCGTTGATGTAGTATATTTCGACTTTTCTAAAGCGTTCGATAGAGTTTCACATAAATTGCTAGTTCTTAAAATGGAGAAACTTGGATTTCACAGAATGATTATAGCATGGGTGAAAGAATACTTAACGAATCGCACTTTTGCAGTCAGAGTAAACTCAAGTTTTTCTTCGAATCGCAAAATAACTAGTGGTGTTCCTCAAGGAAGTGCGCTTTCTCCTGTTCTGTTTAACATTTTCACGTGCGAATTACCTAACACACTTGCAGATTCGAGTGTTAAATGCAAGGTTTTCGCAGACGATACGAAAGTTTATAAGTCGTTCAAACTTGGAGAGTCTAGCAAAGAGCTGCAAAGTTGTTTAGATAGAATGTATAAGTGGTCTGTAGATTGGGGGTTACCACTATCAGTAGAAAAATCGCAAGTTATGCATCTGGGCTACAACAACCCAAAGCGAAACTATACATTGAACGGAGCAGTTCTGAAGCAAGTCACTGAAAAAGTTAGAGATCTGGGTTTCTTGTTAAATAGCAGTCTTTCCTTTCAAGATCATGTGCGACATATTGTACAGCTAGCAAAATATAGAACTTACAATCTTTTCAAGGTATTGAAAACCAATAAAGAAAGTATTTGGATTAAAGCGTACAAAACCTATATTCGTCCAATGGTTGAGTTCGGAACAACGGTGTTCAATTCAGATAGAGGATTCGTAAAGAAAATTGAATCAGTTCAGAACAATTTCACCAGAAAATTGTTCTTCCGGCTTGGTGGCTACAAATATTGCACTATTCCCAGCTCTTCATTTAGAAACAGGAAATTAAAATTGATATCATTGGAATCTAGAAGAAATACAACCGATTTAGTTATGATACACAAAATAGTAACCGGACAATGTGGTCTAAATGCGATTGACTTTTTCACGTTCAATCGTTCACGTACTCGAGGTACACAGGAAAAGATTAGCTTTCCAATACCGAAAACTAATCATCGTGCACAGTTTTTCACTATTCGTGCCGGTTCAAAATACTTGAAACACAGCAAGAACAAAACTATTCCGAGTTCTCTTGCGGCGGCCAAGAAATATTTTTCGGAAAAGCACTTGTAACTGACCTTACTATGTTTATTTATCAGAACCCCATTAAGTGTCGATCGTTGTACTGTAGTCATATATATGCTCGTTCAATGTCCACTTTTCTGTTCATCATGGTTTCGATTATTGTTTTCATTTTGCTCAAATTCAGTTGGTTCTCATTTACGTTCTGTTTGTCTATGTATCTCACATGCTTGCATGTATATAAATCAATCAATCAATCAATCAATTGCGGTTTCCCCCTTCTCTCGTTTGGCTCAATGTTCGTGAGCAAACCTGGGAATGGTTACTGCAAGCTCTAATTCCTTTGAAAAATCTCTTTTCTTCTAGACTTCTTTTTTTGGAAATATTAATTAGACTCACCATAACCACTACTTGAGGCAGCATACCGATTACCAGAAACCATAGTATACTTCGACCAGAGACTTTTACTCCCTTTATAGCCCAGAGACGGTGAGAGAACGAAACGGCGATGGGCACAACAGTGTTGATGGCCAGGAACACCAATACAGCGAAACTGAAACATAAGAACCAGAGGATTTGATGAAAAGTACTGAAGCTCTAACTCAATAAAGACCGAACCAAAACGAAAAACAAGAAGGCAAATGAAGGTGAAGTTCTGAAAGGGAGGCTCAGTGTAAGTGTACGTCGTTTCATTTGCATGTAGACTCATTGACATCGTGCCAAGATTTAAAATGAACAGCTGCTAGTTGAGATTTGTAGTTCTTTCGAAAAACTATGGAAACTATGAAAACTATGAAAAAACCATGAAGTAGTAAAAGTTTGCACTTAATGTTTATTTGCACGCTGCCGAATTTTCTGTGAGAATAACCAAAGCTATACTGCCGCCACCCCATCACCTATATTCGAACCCATGCCATGTGTTTTGGAAACATACGGCATAATAATGAAATAATAATGAAAGCAAAATACGGCGTTTGTTGCTTTACAATACTGTGTACAGTTTCACCCTGTTGCCTTCCGGTCAAATTCCGTTTACCAGAACGCATTGTGAGATCAAACCACAACGAAAATTCGGTTCCACTCTATATTTCGATTATACGGTCAGTCAACTGCACAGTCACGTGAAACATGATAAACACCGCAGAACTCAGAAAAGTGCAATGAAAAATGCACGGTTCCTCATTAGAGTGTTATATTTACGTGACTATACGATTTACTTCTAGTTTAATTCGCATTGAATTTCCACGATCAGAAACTAAAAGCCAACATTTAATTGGAGTTCATTTTCAGCTGAGCTCAGCTGAATTATCCCCCGAATTCTTAGTGTTTGGCTCAGTTCAACCCTAGAAAAATTTGATGGAGGGGGGGGGGGGTTAAAGTTTGCCAGGCATGTTACTGACCGTTTAATCTATGCAAACGAGGTTCATTTCCTATCTTCTCTCAATATCTTATATATCATAAGTGACACTTCAATTGTTACCTCAACTGTACTCACCAATATAATTGGAACTTGGAGTTGATATTGAAGAGCTCAGCCAGCCCATGAAATGACACAACGAACAAGTCATCGTCGAACAGTGTCCTGAAAGATATCTCTGTAACTTTCCGGAACTGGAAATTTATACTAACTCGAAAAGTTCCAAGCTGTCACCGGCTCGTTCTTATGCGGCCTGAACGAGAAAATTTGTAGGTTAGAACAAGGCAGACTATCTCAGACTGTCTGAGCTCTCATTGATCTTAATACTAGCTAATAGTTTTATTTCGCTAATTGCATAATAGAATACGTTTCTGAGAATACGGCTGTCAATGCGTTGTGTCGCGCGCACACTCTGTCTCTCTCACTCTGTGAACGTTTGAATTTTTCAGGCAGGTTTTTAATGTGAATGATTTCAGAACATTTGTAGACTATAATATACTAATCACCACCCGTATTATCACAAACTACACTAAAACGTTGCCGGGAGTCAACGACATGCTCATTAAAGTCTCATCAGATAAATAAGATGATCGTCTCTGCTCTAGAAGTTAAGAACCGAGTTGGTCAACAAAGTTCGCCCACCAAATTGGTCACTAGTTGATATCAAATTGTGAAATCAAGGTTAGGTAAACTGTCTAAACTTGATTTACAACTTGGGTTTTCAACTTTAGAGTGAAGTTTGAAATAAAAACATTGCTACGCTTCCCAAACACGTGATAATCGCAGTTTCATACGTGAGCCAGCTAACGCGTGCGAAATCGCGGGCAAATGCGCTCTTATAGTCGCCCTTTTCCCCATAAAGACATCAGAGGGTTCAATTGATTGAGCGATGCGGGGCGAGCGGTCGTAGATTATCTGCCAGCAGTTGAGAGAGAGAGAGTGATTAGATCAATGATACGCAGACGAACTGGCCGCTCGCCAAACCCCGTCCCATACAAAATCGATGGTACGGTGTCCACAACGGTTTGAAAAATCTTATACACTACGACAGAATGCGCACATCCAAAAATTTCCAGATTGCACACCGACAGCGAAGTAACGCATGTGATGGCAAACTTTGTTTGAGATGAAAAGTACGCGCATCACATCGTCTTTCCGATGTGTATTGTCTTCTCTCACTGTGCTTCTAGTTTTATCAATCGAACAAATATCTCGTGCATCGAAATCAAACTGTAACCAAATAATTTCATTTATACAATTTACCTTGGACACAGTAGAACCAACAGAATCAGCTGAAAGACGGCAGGAGTAGCTTGGCAGTACAGTAGAATATCGAATCCGGGAAATGCTGGGAATTGTAGGAAGGGGACCAGCCAAAGCAACACAATATTCAGGTATACAGCCACCACCGCGGCGCCACACATGTAGGCAAAATAGGCTTCGAGAAAAGCCATAGTTCTCAAACTTCCTGAAACACGACTTCTTATTGAAAATAGAATGCACTATCCGAAGAATGGAAACAATATGTTTCACACTAAAAACAATGAGAACGAGAATTTTTTTTTCGGAAAACTAAAAGACTCTGACAAAACTAAAACATTATGGTGTAAATATACTAAATTACGAGTTTCACAAAAACAATTATACAGAAAAGCCATTATGAAAATAAAACATGAAATTAGGTATAATAATACTAGTAATATAGAACTAGTTCAACTAAATACACCTGTCCTGAGTTGTGCGGTTTGCTCCCCTGTCTCTGACCTATGTTTGTCTCACAATGCCTTGAACTTTGTAGTCTGATCAACGCCCCGTAGGTTGTTCCATAGACATAAAATCTTTAGACATTTATTGTAGCAACAATTAGGTTACAATGGTATTACTACGTTCAGTTTTGTACACTCTTAAAAATGAGAAAAAAACCGATAACAAAAAATGGTTGTCTGGTTGGCCTTGGAATAGAGTCTCTAGACTAAAGCGCCTGCTGAAACGGTGGATCCGAAAGTGAAGTATGAATAACTTTTGACAATTCAATACAGACTTGGGGAGTCGGTACTGGACTGTTTTAAATGAATAAACGGAAGCTTACAACCAAGAATGAAAACGAAAGATATAAAAAAAGGGAAATTGGGGAAAGAAAGAAAGACGGACAGAGAGAACGAAAAAAAAGATGGAGAAAAAGAGATATAAAAGTAAGAGAAAGGGGGGGGGGGGGGGTTGGAGGAGAGAAAATGGAAAAGAACGAAAAAAAAAGATGGAGAAAAAGAGATATAAAATGAAGAGAAAGGGAGGAGGGGGGGGGGGGGGTGGAGGAGAGAAAATGAAAAAAAACGAGAAAAAAAAAGATGGAGAAAAAGAGATCGAGAAAAAGGAAGCAAATAGGCCACATTTTCGTTATCCATAGTGACGATCCTTGAATGCAACCAGAGACACTGAGGAACACAAATGGACATTTATCGATTTCACTGTGCCTTGATCAAAAAGGGTACTTTCGCGTCAAACTACAACGAAGAGTTGAGCACTTTTCATAGAGTTTCATGGGAATATACTAGAAGTAAATTGAACAGTCACGTAAGGTTATCATTCTAACGAGGAATCGTTCACTTTTTCATTGCACGTTTCTGAGTTCTGCTGTGTTTTACATGTTTCAAGTGACTGTGCAAATGACTAACAACATTTTGTCTATTCATATTTCACGTTACCATGATCATCGTAGGCATAGGCGAAAGTTGTCATTCTGTAGTTTGTTCTTCTGTGTTTGTAGTTCGATCACACTCTAGAACCCGAAGTCAACAATTCTTCTTTTTCTCATGTTCCGGACATCATAATTTGGTTCATACTCTTACCTCTGGAACATAATTGAGGTTCAAGGTAAATCCCCAATTACCTATCGCCTTTCCAATATTCTCACCCAGGTGTGCTACTCAAAACAGAAACCCCAATTAACTTGTAGGCGTGGCATCTTTGCGTAACCTTTGACCCTATATAATTCTCATTACCGGATCATACATCTCTGGAAAGTACTACACACTTACCTATACAATATTTATGTTCTCCCCATCAGGTTAGTTTTCTTCATTCTTCATTGTTTAACAGAAATCTCAATTGTTCCTAATGAACAAGATGTTCATCGTTAATATATACCTCGCAATTGCTCACCAAATCTTAGCTGTAATCAGAACTTCGCGACCAAACTACAAACCTGTATAACGTAGCGAAGCGAGCGTGTATTCCGTGGAACAAATATTCTGGCTGTATTTAGTTACCACATTCGATCTCTCAATTGTATTCTGCTGTGTTTATAGTCTGAGAAATAGTTCGAGTAGTTGTGTAGCAATAGTACGCATTATACGTTCCTGACTAAGAAGGGAACGTATTACCCATATTAATGATATTGACTTTTTCAAGCAAATCAAACGTTTGAGAGAGTTTATCAGACTTTCCATATTGCTTGAATAGTATTGATTTTTCAGGAAATATGTGAAGTGCGGGTGGTGATGGTAAAAGGTTTCGGTGGATCGTACAAATAAAGTACTGCAAGGAAGCACCAGCTTGGCTTCCGATCAGTTTCCGACTCTTTCTTGAATAACTGGACAAGGTAATTAAGTTTTATTAGTTCAAATAATTTACTGTTAAATGATTTCAAGTAAGACAACGTTTCATACTCTAGAACTTTACGGATTTCAAGCCTATTTTCGTACTTTGGTAGAGGTGCGGAGGCCAAAACGGTGTAACTTTGAACTTGATCAATAATTAACTTCACAGATAGTCTTCATTATTATTAGTTCAATTGGTTATTTATGCGAAAACTTCGTTCAAGTTAAGAACTAAGTTAGAATAGAATAGAATAGATTTATTCGTGATTGTGAGAACTATTGTTTTGTGACCCAGGTATAACTTTCCAACTTTTTTTCAGGTGATACATTCCACTACATTCATGACAGTTTTTAACATTATGAATCATATTCTTCTACATATCGGTCATTTATACTGGTTTTCAATGGTATCAATGTGTTTTGGATCAGTACAGTACCACTGATGTACTGACCTCATTGACGATATCCTGTATTGTATCTCGAATTCGATGTCATACTCTACTACCAAACTGTTTCTGCTCTCCTTCAGCTGGTTCTGTTGGTTCTATTATGTCCGAGGTATGTCTGAAACTAGAATAATGGTTGAATTATTTTGATTCAAAAACAGGGTAGAATTCCTATTTGAGTTTGAAATAAGATGAAAAGATGGAAAATCGTCCTTCTTTAAGGCCTGAAAAAAAATGGAACAATATGAACATTTGGCAGATGTGAAAACAGTTATTTTGTGACCCATGAACAACTATACTTTTTTCAGGTGATACATTCCCCTCAATTCATGGTCGTTTTTACTATCCTGAATCATATTCTTCTATATTCCGGTCATATATACTGGTTTTCAATGGTATAAATGTGTTATGGATCAGTACACTACAACTGATGTACTGGGCTCATTTGAGATATTCTGCTATTCTCTATTGTATCCCGAATTCGATGTCATACTCCACTACCAAACTGTTTCTGCTCTCCTTCAGCTGGTTCTATTGGTTCTACTATGTCCGAGGTAAATGGTTGATCTAGTCTCCTCCATACTTTCTCGTCACTTGACTAACTGTTCGGTTTTTGCTCAGGTTCTGTTGGTGTGCAAATCAATTTATCTACACTTTGAATCATGAAAAATATTCCTATATTTTAGTTTCGCTATTCTGGTGTTTCTAGCGACCAACAACGCTATGGTGACTGCTATTTCGTTCTATCATCGTCTACTGATTCTGAAGAGAGTAAAAGTCACCGTTTGGAGAGTGATTATGTTCCTGAAAATTGGTTATGGTGAGTCCGGTGGAAATTTTGGAATCATGCCGAAAGTTGCTTAAACGCTTGAGCTTAGAGTAACCATCCCGAGATTAGCTCGAAAACATCTAACCAAACCAGATAGAGGGGAAACCGCACTCATTTTTAAAGATGAAAGTATGAACCCAGTTTAAGTTTATGCCGCAACAGGCAAAGTAGGCAGAAATGGAAATAGGTGTTTAGTGACCCATGTATAACGATACCTTTTTTCAGATGAAACCACTACATCCATGGTCGTTTTCAACATCATGAATCATATTCTTCTATATATCGGTTATACATACTGGTTTTCAAGGGTCTACTTGTGTGATTTTGATCAGCACAGTACCACTGATGTACTGACCTCATTGGCGATATTCTGTATTGTATCTCGAATTCGATGTCATACTCGACTACCAAACTGTTTCTGCTCTCCTCCAGCCGGTTCTATTGGTTCTTTTATGTCCAAGGTATGTCTAAAACTAGAATAATGGTCGAGTTATCCTGATTTGAAAACAGGGTAGAATCCCTAGTTGAGATTGAAATAAGATGAAACTATGCATTGGGTTCACGGAATTTCAAATGAAAGGCGCGTTGGTTAGATGATGGAGAAAACTATTTTCCGCGAACTAGTGATACATTCTCGCTAGACTTGATTAACCGTTTCTGGGGTTTTTCTTGGGTTTTTTTGGGTGTCCCAGTCCATTTCCATATATTTTGAATAACGGAATATTCCGGTTTCAGTTTCGCTATTTTGATGAGCCTGGCGACCAACAACGTTATGACGACTGCTATTTCGTTCTATCATCGTCTACTGGTTATGAAGAAAGAGAAAAGGTCACCGTTCTGGCAGTATTAATATTTCTGGCCAATAGTATGCTGGTCTACTGATCGGTTACGGTAAGTCCGGTGGAAACTTTGGAAAAATTGGTGTATTTCCAGAGAAAAGTTGCTCGAAAAGCGCTTGAGCATAGAGTCCCGAGATTTTCTTACAAAATTTTCTTACATCTAACAAAACTAGGGAGAGGGAGAACCGCCCTTATTTATGAAGCTGAAAGTATGGACTCAGTTTAAGCCGCAACAGGCAAAATTGGCAGAATTGTAAATAGTAAATAGTAACTCATAGCGATACTTTTTTTTCTAGGAGGTACCACTACTTCCATAGTTGTTTTCAACATCATGAATCATATTCTTCTACATTTCGGTCATGTATACTGGTTTTCAATGGTTCAATTGTGGTTATGGATCAGTACAGTACCACTGACTGATGTTCTGCTAATATGAGGTTTGTACTTTAGTCATATCTGTATCTACGCCACTGGTAAGAGATCCTCTGCAATAAATGTATATTTATGAAATAGAGCCATAACTAATTAAATCCATGTAGCATCAAATAAGTTTCCAGGTAACAATTATCATATTTGCGTATAACATTCCGGCAAGTGAGAGACGCAGAGAGATTTCCATAAAGAGGCTATTCTCGAGTGTTTTCCATTATCACTAGCGCTCTCTTACTGACATACATCTCTGTGTGAGGTAACTAAAAAGAGTACAAGGTTAACAGTTAGATGTTTAGACCAGCGAAACGAACTCAAAAAAGTTAGAAATGAAAGTCCCATAGATTTTTGAATGTATCAATGAAGAATGTGAGCGGTACATAAAAAAACAAGTAATGAATATGTTGTTGGTGACAGTATAAGGTTATAGCAATTTGAGTTTATACTGATTTACAGCTTTTTTATATTGTAGATGCAGTTATAAAGATGACGTTTGTATAATGATGGTGTAATTGTGGCGGAAAATAGTGACCTAGCGTGTATGTATGACATGAAAAGCAAATATACCTTCTGCACAGTTTAACTCTCGGATAAATTTCACTAGAAGAGACAATAGTGACATTAAAAGTTCTCAAAATTATCTTAATAAAAAACGTCGACTAGAAACTTCAAATTTCAACCGTAGTTCACGTATGTGTGAAACTGAGTGCCGTTTCGATTTTTGTGTCGTTTCAAGAATATGATTGTATTTAGTGCCAACTCCAACATCAGCACCGTTTAGCGCAAGCATATCACCGGAGTCCCCGTTCGGAGCAGACCGCTGAGGAGAGGAACGATAATGGACTATTATGCCAGGTATTATACATTTCAACTTGTTCAATAGGCATATCAATTTTATTCCATTTGTTTCAATTGCTTGTAAAACACGGTTTTTACCACAGTATTTGGAGAAAAAGAAAACTTTTTACCGTATTAAAGAAAGAATAATGACAGCTAGATGAAATAAGATGTATTAAATGCATATTTGAAACGCATGTTTCGAACTATGTTTACGATAAAGCAGATAAAATATAATAGTGAGGTTGAAGTACGAGCACGTTCTCATGGAAACTATTCATTTTTATTATTGATTAAGTAAAATAGCCATTGTTCTATCCTGTAGAACCTCAAGTATGCCTGCTGGTACATAATAACCGTTTTGAAATATTTAACGCCTCCAAATGTTTCACACATAACACGCAGAAACTATACGTGTGAATACCCCCGTATGGTATGGCGCCATGGTTAACTTCAAACAATATCAATTATTTTTTCTCATCTCGCATTCAAAATACCTATTACAGGCATAACATTACACTCAACCACCCGGGAGCGCCGGTCTTTACCCTGAGCAACCGCGGAGGCCATGTTCCGGCGGAACTGTTACTGCTAACATTCGAGTGACGCCACCGCAACCTACTCAACTCACATCATCTTCCATACCGCTACCGCAATTTCCCTTTTATTCGTTCCTATTTGCAGTACATAAACTTTGTTGTTGTTGATGTTGATGTCCCAGTAACGATTTGAAAATACGGAAATAATTGGATTTGGATTGATTTTTGGAACTAAGTAACAAGCCTATACGGTGTGTAAAATATCAAGAAAAACTGAATAGCCTTTGTAAAAGTTTCCAACTTTGTGAAAGCGAATAAACGGTAACTGTTGTGGACTAAAATGTTGGGTTGGTGGTATTTAAAAACCATTGGCGTTGTTATGGGAATTTGTATACCGGGGAGATTGTATGTGTTTAGTTAAAATATGCAGAATAGTATGATTGTGCGGTGCCTAAATGAAACGAGGCTCTAGACTGACTTGATTGGGGTCTACAGACAGAGCACGAACTACAAAGAATGATATACATTCATATACAATATTTGACAAATAGTGTTCATCAGGTGTAGGGGTACTCGCCTCGCTCCTCACAGGGGTGGTAGTTGTAGTTGGAGGACTGAATAGTTGAGAGTTATAATTGAAAACCAAGTGCTGTTGTAGTTTGACCCCAAAGTTAGAAATTTTTTAGATAACTCGCCTAGAAGCCGGTGGTGTGGTTTCAAAAAAGGCGTATCACGCCCAGGTACCGGGCATTATGACTTTAATTGGAAGTTCTTTTTTTGAGTTTGGCAAGTGGGACCCCCATTTCGTTTAGCTAGCACACGCGTGCGTCAGACAGGTAATATAAACAATGATTCATGAAAAAGTGGGGGCCCAACGACTGTGAGATTTGTCTTCTGCTGTGCGCCCCTTAGACAACTACTCTCAAATGGAGCAGCTACTGCTACAAAAACCGAAAAATACTCATGTATAACTGTTAACTACAAACATACAAAAGTCGTAAAATATTTTTTCAAACCTGTAAACTAGAATCTGTAAATAACCGAAAAATACTAATATACTCAAGTATAACTGTTCATTACAAACATACAAAAGTCGTAAAATATTTTCTCAAACCTGTGAACCAGAATCTGCAATTCACAGCTGCGAAAGAGAGAGCAACTGTTGAATAATATGCCAAACGTTATAGCACCTAGAATTGAAGTAATGATCAAAAACACCAACCATTGTGCACAAAACCAGGAACTCTATAATTGTCTACGTTGAATTAACATCTGTGATTTGTAGATTCTAGTTTACAGGTTTGAGAAAATATTTTACGACTTTTGTATGTTTGTAATGAACAGTTATACTTGAGTATATTAGTATTTTTCGGTTATTTACAGATTCTAGTTTACAGGTTTGAAAAAATATTTTACGACTTTTGTATGTTTGTAGTTAACAGTTATACATGAGTATTTTCGGTTTTTGTAGCAGTAGCTGCTCCATTTGAGAGTAGTTGTCTAAGGGGCGCACAGCAGAAGACAAATCTCACAGTCGTTGGGCCCCCACTTTTTCATGAATTTTTCTCTTTTTGTATACATGCCGTAGGTATGTGGTTTGATCTGTACGGTGCAGATAAAAAAAAAATTTATTGAACCATTTGCCACGTATTACTGTCATTTCACAAAAATATGACGTCAACTTGCAGTTCTAAAAACTTACTTTCTGCCCTCTGCCCTTCAGAATCCCAGAATACGTCATGTTTGAATGAAGTTTCATCGTGAATTGACCATTTCTAAGAAACTTTCAGCATTCGAAAACATATTTCACGTCAATTTTTCGAAAGTTGACGTCATCTGGCCTGATTTCCAGAATAAGTCATATTTAGATAAAGTTTTGTCGTTAATATACCATTTTTAAGATATTTTCAGCATTTGAAAATATATGTGACGTCAACTTTGCACTTTTCAAAATCGACGTCATCTGGTCTCCAGAATCCCAGAATACATCACTCTCAGATTGAGTTCCACCGTTAATTGACCCTTTCTAAGATATTACCATCGTTTGAAAATATATGTGACGTCAACTTTGCACTTTTCAAAATCGACGTCATCTGGTCTCCAGAATCCCAGAATAAATCACTCTCAGATTGAGTTTCACCGTTAATTGACCCTTTCTAGGATATTACCATCGTTTAAAAATATATGTGACGTCAACTTTGCACTTTTCAAAAATGACGTCATCTGGTCTCCAGAATCCCAGAATACATCACTCTCAGGTTGAGTTTTACCGTTAATTGACCCTTTCTAAGATATTACCATCGTTTGAAAATATATGTGACGTCAACTTTGCACTTTTCAAAATTGACGTCATCTGGTCTCCAGAATCCCAGAATAAATCACTCTCAGATTGAGTTTCACCGTTAATTGACCCTTTCTAAGATATTACCATCGTTTAAAAATATATGTGACGTCAACTTTGCACTTTTCAAAAATGACGTCATCTGGTCTCCAGAATCTCAGAATACGTCACTTTTAGATTGAGTTTCTCCGTTGATTGACCCTTTCTAAGATATTATCATCATTTGAAAATATATGTGACGTCAACTTTGCACTTTTCAAAAATGACGTCATCCGGTCTCCAGAATCCTGAAGGACGTCAGGAATAGAATACTTCATACTCAAATAAAAGTCACGCTGGCATCATATTTCAATTTTCGAGCAAATCGGTAATTGTTACTCTAAGTTACAATACAGTTTGAGTTGTCGACCGGACAGAGAGAGTGAGAGAGCGTGCTAAATGGAGAGACGCAGACACTTTCCGAAAAATGTCTATAACTTTGATTAAAACAATTTTTTCTTGAATTTTTTTCGCTCCGCGAGTGTTTGAGTAGGTATCACATGTCTTCCACAATTTTCAACGAAATCGGTTGAGTAGAAACCCTTGAACTGGGTTTACTTTTCTTGTCACAACCCTTCCACCCACCCACCCACACACGACGGAAGTTGGCGCTCTTGATGAAGCGCATGAGGCCATAACTTGGCTCAAACTTAACCGATTTCGCTCAAATTTGAAACACGGTTAGGGTATTAGCTATAGAAAACAGGTACAACAATAAAAACTTTGTTTTGCAAATTTCAGCCTTTGTGAGGAGAAACTAAAAAAACGGAAGCGCGCATTAGCCGGACCAAAGACAAATCTCGCACAGCGCTTCGCGCTGCGCGCGATAGTTCACATGATGATGCTAACCTTTTATCGATTGCTTTCTGGTCCAAGTAGCCATAGGGCACAGTTGTGAAATCAGTCAGATATTGTAGTTTGGTCATTACCGGTTGTAGTCTTTTCTTCAGAACTTTGGTGGCTATTTGACCGAGTTTTTTCACAATCATGGCTCGTTCAGTCGAAACAACTCCGGGGTTTTCCTCAGCAACCAGGTCACGAACCATGTCTTCCATGACTTGGAAGTTGATATTTTTTGCCGCTTCGGAATCAAGCGTCTGAAATCGGGTTGTTGAACACTGTATAAACTCTGATAAAAAATGCCAATGGGTGTGGAGTGAAACTAACCACTTCTTTGACTTTGCAGACAGTCTTGACATGTCCGGTGTCGTTTTCCAGCAAATATGAGTAGACTTTCGGCGCCATGCTCACAAACTTGGTTATCCGGTAGCCTTCCGGTATTTCCGAGGTCAAAAACTCAAGCCGGTCTGCCCGAAGGTCAGCTAAACTGTCCGGTTTGCGGTCATCGTTGAGGAATATGAGAGAATTGGTATCTGAAAATGGGAAATTTTCGCTGTCTAATTTTTTTGAAACGATCTATATTCCAACTGGTTTTTCTGACTTCCGAACTCACCAACATAAAGAAGATCATCTCCAACACGACTCATTGCCTCCAGTAAACTAAGTCGAGCATACGCAGTAGTGTAGGCCGCAATGGCAACGTTTGTGTATTCCACGGGCTTTCTGTACTCCACGCGTGGTTTGTACGAGCAAACTACAGAATCATCCAGGAGCGAGAAGCCGGTAGTCTCAATCTTTGTGGTGTTGATCAGCTTGCATAGTCTCTTACCGTTCGAAGGCTTGAACTCCGTCACAGTTTTGTCCGGATTCTGACCGGTTTTGCCCCAGACACTGAAAAATTCAGTTTTATAGCTTGTAGTTTGATCACTTGAGTAAAATTACTTATGGAATTGCTTTTACCTGTTGAGAAGGAGTTTCGCGACTGTCCGCAACGGTCCGTTTTCAGCAATGTTTCCACGGTTCGGTTCCACGCCGACGTTCTCTTTGTGGTCTTCCAAAAACCGCACGTGAAAGATATATCTGGTTATTCCGCCGGTTTAAATACCCAAGTTAGAGGTAGATTACAGAATGTTGCCAACCTTTTGCTCTTCAGTCATATTTGACGAGGGCCAACCACTTGCTTCCTGCTTGAGCTTGATGAACTTCTTAATGAACTTCTTGAAGAGGCCGCCCATCTCCCAAGTGTTCCAACTCCATACTTCGTAACATTGTAAAACCTTGTATCCGTTTCGCAGAGCGTGGGACAGTTCCACGTGACACACGAAAACGTGAAGAAATCGTTCCTTCTCCGAGAAGTGGGTACACAGCGTGTTGTCCCCGTTTTCGGCACACGTGCGACACGTGCAAAATACTAACTTGTTGTTGACCAATAATGGGAAATTTGATGTCGGGCGGAGCCAATATGTCGCACATCACAAGCCCTTGTATGGGGAATCTTGACCAGTTACAAACGGTCTGAAGTCAGAAGTAATGACCTCGGGGTATCCAATCGGGTATTCGGCCAAGAACGCCGTGGTGTACGGGTACAAACTACAAAAGTCCAAATATTGGATAGACTTGTGCGAATCAGCTTCCACAAGAAGACGATACGTTTTAGTACGACCACACATGAACGCCTCTCTTGGCCTCAGAGACTGTTATGTGTTCTATCAACGCAGTGTTTAGCGCTCTGCTACGAATATTTTGCTCGCAGGTTCGATCCCGGCGAGAGACAGAAATTCATAAATTTGGCACCTACTATAGCAGCTGCGCTACTCGAGCATTATCTTCAAAAGAGTTATTGCATTGGCATTGATATAACCTCTTCGAAATGTTTTTCAGGTGCATCTATTCGTTAACTTTGTTTGGTCCAAAACCACACACAAAGACAGAAATAGTTTATTGACTGATTTCTTGTTGATTCGTTGTTATATACAAACAATTGTTGTGATCACTGATTGCTGGTGTTGAAGAAGCGGTCACTGGTTTGTAGTCAGTTGGTTGGCCCTGTAAAACATGGGTATTGATTGGAATGGTGAAAAATTATCTTTCTATCCACTGTGTTATCTCTTGCTCCAAACGAACTAACAAAGGGAATGCTAATTGGTCAAAGACCAGTTTCGTTTTTTTTTCGTGTTGCTACGGTTATCCCTACAGAATGAGTGCGGTTTGTCTCCCTCGTTCGGTGGGATGTTTGTGAAAAAATCTCGGGATGGTTACTCTAAGCTCAAGCATTTTTTCCACTTTTTCTAGACGCATGTTCTCGAACTGTCAATGGGACTCACCGTAACCAATCACTAGGGCAGCCAGAAAGATGATCACTCTCAAAATAGACTTTTTGCCCATTATAACCAGTAGATGATGATAGAACGAAATAGCAGTCGTTATAACGTGGTTGGTCGCCAGGCCCATAGAAATAGCAAAACTGAAACAGAAATATTTCATTATTCAAATTATATGGAAATGGATTTGGACACCAAAACAACCCGAGCAAAAACCAAAAACGGTTAGTCAAGTGGCGAGATAGTATGGATAAGACTAAATCAGCAATTTACCTCGAACATAATACAACCAATAGAACCAGCTGGAGGAGAGCAGAAACAGTTAGTGGAATATAACATCGGATTCGGGATGAATTAGAGATTAGCAGAATATTCTCAATTGAGTCCAGTACATCAGTGGTACTGAACGAATCCAAAACGCATTTACACCATTGAAAACCAGTATGTATGACCGGAATGTAGAAGAATATGATTCATGACGTTAACAACGATCATGAATGTAGTGGAATGTAACACCTGAAAAAAAGTTGGAAAGTTATACCTGGATCACAAAACAACTGTTCTCACAACTGAGTTCTTAACTTGAACGAAGTTTTCGCATGAATAACCAAATGAACTAATAATAATTAGGACTACCTATGAAGTTGATTATTGATTAAGTTCAAAGTTACACCGTTTTCGTCTCCGCACCTCCACCAAGGTACGAAAATAGGCGTGAAGCCCGTTAATTTCTAGATAATAAAACTTATACTTAGTTAAGTTTATTTCAAGTTAATTATATTGTACTAATAAAACTAAATTACCTTGTCCAGTGATTGAAGAAAGGGTCGGAAACTGATCGGAACCAAGCTGGTATTTCTTTTCGATACGATCAACCGAAGCTTTTCACCATCACCACCCGCACTTCACATATTTCCTGAAAAAGTCAGTACCATGCAAGCGTAGTGGGAAGTGTGATATTCTCTATCAAACGGTTGATTTCCTTGAAGAAATCAATAACACGAATATGGGTAAAACGTTCTCTTTTTAGTCCGAAACGTATAATGCGTACTATTGCTACACAACTGCTCGAACTATTGTTCACAAACACAGCAGAATACAACTCAGAGATAGACTGTGTTATCTAAAAACAGCCAAAATATTTTTTCCATGAAACACACGTTCGCTTTGCTACGTTATACAGGTTTGTAGTTTGATCGCAAAGTGTTGATTACAGCTAAGATTCGGTGAACAATTGCGAACCTTATATTCTCGATAAACATCGTGTTCATTGGGAACTATTGAGATTTCTGGTAAAGAAACATGAAGAAAGCTAACCTGATGGGGAGAACATAAATCTTGTAGATGCAAGTATGTAGTACTTTCCAGAGATGTATGATCCGGTAATGAGAATTATAGAGGGTCAAAGGTTACACCAAGATGCCACGCCTACAAGTTAATTGGGGTTTCAGTTTTGAGTAGCACACCTGGGTGAGAATATTGGAAAGGCGATAGGTAATTGGGGATATACCGTGAACCTCAATTATGTTCTATAGGCAAGAATATTAACCAAATTATGAGGTCCGGAACATGAGAAAAAGAAGATATGTTGACTTTAGGAATGTGATCGAACTACAAATACAGAAGGACAAACTACAAAATGACAGCTTTCGCCTATGCCTCTAAGGACGATGATCAGGGTAACGTGAAATATGAATAGACATAATATTGATAATCATTTGCACAGTCACTTGAAACATGTTATACACAGCAGAAATCAGAAACGTGCAAGGACAAAGCGCACGATTCCTCGTTAGAATGATAACCTCACGTGACTGTTCAATTAACTTCTAGTATATTCTCATGAAACTCTATGAAAAGTATGAATAGACATAATATTGTTAATAGTTTGCACAGTCACTTGATACATGTTAAACACAGCAGAAATCAGAAACGTGCAATGAAAAAATGCACGATTCCTCGTTAGAATGATAACCTCACGTGACTGTTCAATTTACTTCTAGTATATTCTCATGAAACTCTATGAGAAGTGCCCAACTCTTCGTTGTAGTTTGACGCGAAAGTAACCTTTTTGATCGAGGCACAGTGAAATCGATAAATGTCCATTTGTGTTCCTCAATCTCTCTGGTTCCATTCAATGGTCATCACTATGGATAACGTAGAAATATTATTCATTTCATTCCCACTGAGACCCCTTGGCATTGTGCCAAGATTTTTGGATGACTATTCCTTAGAGCAGACAAAGTACTCTACAGACGTTTTTTGTTAACTTTGTCGTATGGGATTGAACAATCGCTTCCAGAGTTTTGCAGATTATTTAAAAAACTTCCAAAGCGGTGAAAAACATCCTAGTATATTCGTTGGCACACTGCCAAGTCTCAGTAGGAATGACCGCGACTATACTGTTGGCGTGGAATTAACCTTTGAAAAACTTGAGAGCTTTCCAAATCATGGAATTGGACAGTTCGGAACATCAAACAACTGCTACGCTCCAAAATAAACATCATTTTCTCTGGACTGTCATTTCAAAACGACATTTGAGACCACATTCAGCAATAGTCGATCTTGTTACTTGTTTCATGACGACTTGGAGAAGCCACTCCCAAACAAAGAGAAACGATTTTGTTTCAACAACGACATGCAATATACGAACATAAGTAAATATATGCTAATATAACAAAAATAAGTGTTGGAATGGACTGATATACAGTGTATCATGTGCTTAAACTGTAGAATATTGAACCTATTGATATGATCTAGCTATGAAATGTCATGTCCACCTGAACTACTCAATTCAACCCCATCATAATTCTTTCTTATCACTTCATCTTACGAAAAACAAACTATTCCCCATTTCCTGCAATTTCGCCACGGTAGACAGATAGCTGATATGGACCGCCAAATCACGCTGCTGTTGCGAATTCCGTAAACGAATACCAACTTTTCGTATCTTTTCACGTCGTTTTATCCAAAAAAGGGGTAACAACTGCCGAACCCCCTAAATCTAGCTCCAACATAAATATGCTTCAAAACTTCGCAGGATGTGTTTATTTCAGACAGGTTTCCGTCCAAACATCAAAGCTCAAAAACTAACCACGTAAACCCAAAATGAACTTCTCGATTTTGCGTTTATAAAACCAACCGACCTGTATTAAAAAACGGCCAAAATGTCGATTTAATTTTGTCGTTTTTTAGCGACATTGAAAAAGTTGGCCAGTTATAAACATTTTTGGCCGAATCATTTACAGAATCGTAAAAAAGACCCATTTTACTCCTCGAGCAAGTTTCAGCTGAGTATCTCCGTTTAAAACAGGATTACCACCCTTTTCCCGGAAAGTTCTGAGAATCGTTATGCTTGTAGTTTGATCCCGTGGTTTCTCAACTTAAACTTTGACCAAATTTGCTCAAACTTCCAGTTCCACCCTCTGTGTATGAGATAAACCCAGCCAACAAACCTCAGCTCCTATCTCCGATTCTTCTATTGCCGTAACACGTATTAGTTCTGCTTTCAACGTTAAAACGTCGCCAATCTATGACAAAATTTTGAAACTTCGGCCATAAGTCTGCCCTCAACCGAATATCACGAATCGAAAACCGAGTTGTGGATAAATCTCGATAGAAAAATAGTGTTCCGGAAACGTTCACATCTGAACATAATTTTAACGATTTTTATCGCCAACATAAAAAAAAGACCGAAATCCCGACGAGCCATAACGTTTTTCAGTTCTGACCTACCAACTCAATTTTCTGCACACCGCCATCAACTGAGTTGATGAACAACTGAGAAAGAGTTTCCGGGAATCGAACCACGTTGAGCCGAGATATAGGATCTGGGACCCTCACCGTAAAACTCACCCCCACGGGAAAATGTCACCAATCTATGACGACACTCTAAAACGCTATAACTCTGTAAAAAATAAGGTTCCCCAATGCCTCATATCCCACTATCGGAAAACATTCGGAATACGAAAATTTAACTTTAATATATTTTTCTGAAACTAAAAACTTGAGCTTCTCTAGGTCCAATAAACCCAACCTGTGAATTTTGACCCAAATTTCAGATTCTCAGTTTTTGATAAGTTTTCAGAAGCCAAAGCCGTGTTTTAGTTTGAGCAGATTCCTGAATTCGACATTATATACTAAATGTCGATTGAATAGTCACGTGAGTAAGCATTCTAATGAGGTATCGTGCACTTTGTCATTGCACGTTTCTGAATTCTGCTGTGTATAACATGTTTCACGTGACTGTGCAACTAACTAACCAACTAACTAACTAACTAACTAACTAACTAACAGTATATTTGTATTTCAAGTTTTGACACACGGAAAATAATAATTTGATTTCTATCTTCACTTCTAGGGCATAATTGAGTGCATTTATAAACTGAATCCAATCCAATTTCTCATCCAATTACCTATTGGTCCCATTGCTTTTTCAATATTATTACCCAGGTGTGCTACTCAAAACAGAAACCCCAATTAACTAGTAGGCGTGGCATCTTGGTGTAACCTTTAACCCTCTATAATTCTCATTACCGGTTCAGACATCTCTGGAAAGTACTACGTACTTACTTCTACAATATTTATGTTCAAACTAGCAGGTTAGTTTCCTTCAATTTATTCAAAATCTCAATTGTTTTCAAAAACACATCTCAATTGTTTTCAAAAACACGTTGTTTCATCTAGAACATAAAGTTAGCAATCATTGACCGAATCCCGGTTGTGATCAGCGTATCGCGATCAAACTACAAACCTGTTATATCATAGCGAAGCGACCGTGTATTTCATAGAACACAGCTTTCTCCTGTGTTCAGTTAACACATTTGAACTCAAGTACATCCTGCTGTGTTTGTAGTTTGCTCATGCTTATTTTGTTCGAAGATGGAATTATGTATCGAGTGCAAACTACAACTGTCAACCCATGTCAATCCCCATTCCAACTGATTTCAGGAACGAAATGGTGACAACGGTCTCTGAATTGATTCCTTGCTTCTCGGAACGGTTGAATGAGAAGATTTAAGACAACTTCTCACGGTCAAAGTCAGATAACATATTGGAGAAGAAACGGATATTGTTTACGAAGAGTGCTACTGTACATTGATACATCTGAGCGCGGCACCAGGTTTCGTCCAGACACCTCTTTATTCTGGTTCGATTGGCCTACCTCACCATCATATCTACCGTGAAACCTCAACAACACTTCACAAGGAGATCGCAGAGGTTTTCAACGAAGAATACTTTCTGAGAATGCTCCACAGCCAGAAAAGGACCAAGTTCGATGGAGGTAACGTTTGGCTCGTTCATGTTCTATGAAATGTAACTTATGATGCTAAAATGAAATTGAGTCGTTTAATCATACAGGAAAACTTTGGTATAGTTGAAGTTCTTATATTTTGACCTGATTTTAGCATAACAAAGTAAACAAATAGTAGCGGAAAAAAAACGGACAGTTGTGAGAACTGTAACTCATACATAGCTATACTTCTTTCAGATGATATATTTCACTACATCCGTGGTCGTCCGATGGTGTACTTGTGGTTATGACATGTGAATACCACCGATGTACTGACCTCAATTGCGATTGTTCTGCTATTCTCTATTTTATCCTGAATTCGATGTCATACTCGACTACCAAACTGTTTCTGTTCTCCTTCAGCTGGTTCTATTCGTTCTCTTGTGTCCCAGGTAAATTGTTGATATCTGACTCCACACTTTCTCCTCACTTGACTAACCGTTTTTGGTTTTGGTCGGATTGTTTTGGTGTCCAAATCCAAATCTATTTCCATATTCTATGAAAAACGAAATATATTCCTATATTTCAGTTTTATCGTTCTGCTGGGTCTGGCGATCAACAACGTTATGACGACTGCCATTTCGTTCTATCATCGTCTACTGGTTATAGAGGGTGGAAAAGTCACCGTTTGGAGAGTAATCCTGTTTCTGGCAATTGTTATGCTGTCCTACTTATTGGTTACGGTGAGTCCGCTTGAAACGTTCAGAAAGATTGGTCTAACCTGAAAAGGCGCTCGAGTATAGAGTAACCATCCCGAGATTGACTCAAAAACATCTCACCGAACGAGAGAGGAGGAATCGCAGGAATTTCGAATGTTTGGTCTGGAAGTTTGGTATGTTGGCGTTTTTGGATTTCCTCCAAATTTCGTTGGTGTAATCTGGACACTTACTTCTACTAGGAAAATAAAAAACTGATACAAATTATCATTTCACCGATTTTCAGACGACATCTTCAACTTCAGTATCCCCAGAGGTCTCTGTACCGTCTGCCAGGAAGACAGGGGATCCCTCTGAAACTGTTTGGAGCTGTGAAGTCTGTACCTCGTCGTTATCCAGTTTTGCAGAATGCCGAGAACCGCATAATTCCTTGTTGATCTGATGTGTTTGTAATTCTCGCAATGAAATTTCATTTAGTACATGTATGTTTGTAAAGAGAAACTGGAAAGAAAATGAAATGGTCTCTTTGATTGTTAAGACTCTGATGTGGGTCGGTTTCGCCGTAATTCACAATTTTTGACCGGGAACCAACGGGATCGAACTGATCGAAGTACAAACATGAAGGTATAGGGCAGCATACACCGTATGAGGCTGCTTCGTCGGGAGCGCGTCTTGCCGTCTAACACGTAGTCTTTCCCACTCCTACTATAGTGAATACCAAATTTATGAATTTCTGTCTCTTGTCGGAATCGAACTTGCGAGCAAAAGTTTCGTAGCAGGGCGCAAACCACTGCGCTATTGCAGCACATAACCGGCGAGCTTCGAAACCGAATACATGTGTGCGTACACAGCAGGAAGTGAGAGATACAGTACCCTCCCGCCTTTCCGTTGGCGACGACTATGAAACAGGATCCAGTGGCAGTTACGTCGAACTAACAGATTCAAACCTTTCAACTTGAACAGAGAAATTCGTGAACAAAAATAAGTTTTGAATGATTCTTAATCATTTCAAAATTCAATCAAGCCATCGGTAACATCAACTTTCATGGCGTGAATGAAAAAATTGGAGATTGTGCGATCATAATCAAAACTTATGTTTTGCAGGGCCAACCAACTGACTCCATACCAGTGACAGCTTCTTTGACCAACAATCGATGATCATGACAACACTTGTTTGTACATTACGAAACATTACAAAGATTTTTCAAATGAAATTCTTTCACATTGCAGCTGTTCAATTAATACATGAAACTTTTTCAATTCCCGCAGAGGAAGACAAGTCACCCCGAATTTACAAGTTTGAACTCCTTCGCTACGAACCATCCTGAAGTTTTAATTCGAAACATTCGAGTTTTCGCCAAATTTCTGGGGTTACTTGAAGTCGAATTTGGGTTTTATCAGGTATATATGCAGTTCGTTTTGCGCCCCATTGTCACACACGAACATCAAACTCGAGCTATTCAAGTTTTGATTCCAACCAGTTCGAATCATTTTTTAGGATCTAGGGCTCCCAATTTGACTGGAGTTTTGAGCATTTCGAATTAGAAACTTGAGTACCACTCGAATTTCAATGCCGTCGACACAACAATCTAAACAACCGTTACTCGTCTTCTCTCAAATCGGTGTGTTGACTCTCTGGCACTATTCAACAGTGTTGTGCAGAATTTTGTGCAAATATCGATGTCAAACTAATCCAACGATAGTTATTGTGATCGGTGGAATATGCCCTTTTTTGGAATGGTTGTCACAGAAAAATTGTTCCCGTTTAGGTCCTTCTTCTCGTAGCATACGAATGTTGAATTGAATTCAATAAGTGTGTTCCAGCGTCATAACATCATTTATTTATCATTTCCTTTTCATTTCCTTTACAAAACATACATGTATAAATGGACATTTCATTGCAAGTCGGCTAATCAACAAGTATATATGTGTATTACGGTATGATGAAGAACTGCATAACGATCCTCACAGCTCCAGGCGTATCAGCTCCATGGGCACTCCCTGACCTCCAGGCAAGCGGTACAGAGGCAAGTTGGGAAACTGGGGTTGAAGATGTCGCCTGAAAATCAGTGAGATGATGATTCGTATTAGTTTATATGGTCCTATTCGTTCACTCCGTTTTACCATCACTTAATTATAGTTGACTGAAAAGTAGATATTTAGGTTGGTGTTAAACTTAGCAAATACACTCATTTATGGGAGTGAGACATGCACAACCTAATCAGCTTTAACTAGCTGCATAATTTAGTATGAACCCGTTTTTAACGTCTTGTAATTTCTACCCATCAAATTGAAATCAACAACAAATGCTATCTGCAAATTTCTATATGCAAAAGTTTTTCTTTCATTTCTCAAATGTCAGTTCAAATGGTTCAAGTTCGTGATTGCATGTGTGTCTATCACTATACTGATAAATTTATTATTATTATTATTATTATTATTATTATTATTATTATTATTATTATTATTATTATTATTATTATTATTATTATTATTCCTATTATTATTATTATTATTATTATTATTATTATTATTATTATTATTATTATTATTATTATTATTATTATTATTATTATTATTATTATTATTATTATTATTATTATTATTATTATTATTATTAACTATCGAATTGATCACGAGAACAACAAACCAAATAATAAAGTTGAACTGAAATTCCAGCTAATTGCGCTGTAATACACTGCAGTAGCAATATTGTTTTTCTAATATTCACGTTTTTCAAAATAACTCACTTGTGCCAATAGTAACCTTGTACTGTGCCGAAGTGCTTTTCTTGTTGGCGGTTTGATAAGTTGACTTCCTCTCCACACTGTTCTGGCTGATGATCTATAAATAAAATGTGAGTGAAGGGTGAAGAACTATTATACGCAAATATAATAATTGTTACCTGGAAACGAATTTGATGCTACATGGATTTAAATAGTTATGGCTCTATTTCATGAATATACATTCGTTGCAGAGGATCTCTTATCAGTGGCGAAGATACAGATATGACTAAAGTACAAACCTCATATATTAACAGTACATCAGTCAGTGGTACTGTACTGATCCATAACCATAATTGAACCATTGAAAACCAGTATATATGACTGGAATGTAGAATAATATGATTCATGATGTTGAAAACAACTATGGAAGTAGTGGTACCTTCTGGAAAAAAAGTATCGTTATGGGTTACTATTTACTATTTACACTTCTGCCAATTTTGCCTGTTGCGACTTAAACTGAGTCCATACGTTCAGCTTCAAAAATAAGTGAGGTTCCCCCTCTCTCTGGTTTGGTTTGATTTTTGTAAGAAAATCTCGGGACTCTATGCTCAACCGCTTTTCGAGCAACTTTCTCTGGAAACACACCAATTTTTTCGAAATTTTAACCGGACTCACCGTAACCGATAGGTAGACCAGCATAATATTGGCCAGAAACATTATTACGGAAGGAAAAGTGACCTTTTCTCTCTTCATAACTAGTAGACGATGATAGAACGAAATGGCAGCCGTCATAACGTTGTTGGTCGCCAGGCTCATCAAAATAGCGAAACTGAAACAGGAATATTTCGTTATTCAAATAATATGAAAATGGATTTGGACACCAAAACAACCCGAGCAAAAACTAAAAACGGTTAGTCAAGCGGCGAGAAAGTGTGGAGAGAACTAATTCAACAATGTACCTCGGACATAATAGAACCAATAGAATCAGCTGAAGGAGAGCAGAAACAGTTTGGTAGTGGAGTATAACATCGAACTCGGGATACAATAGAGAAAATCGCCAATGAGGTCAGTACATCAGTGGTACTGTACTGATCCAAAACACACTGATACCATGGAAAACCAGTATGAATGACCGATATGTAGAAGAATATGATTCATAATGTTAAAAACCGTCATGAATGTAGTGGAATGTACCACCTGAAAAAAAAGTTGGAAAGTTATACCTGGGGACTGAATTCTTAAATTGAACGAAGTTTTCGCATAAATAACCAATTGAACTAATAATAATTAAGACTATCTGTGAAGTTAATTATTGATTAAGTTCAAAGTTACACCGTTTTGGCCTCCGCACCTCTACCAAAGTACGAAAATAGGCTTGGAGCCCGTAAAGTTCAGCAGTATGAAACGTTGTCTTACTTGAAATCATTTAACAGTAAATTATTGGAACTAATAAAACTTAATCACCTTGTCCAGTAACTGAAGAAAGAGTCGGAAACCAAGCTGGTGCTTTCTTGCAGTACTTTATTGGTACGATCCACCGAAACCTTTTACCATCACCACCCGCACTTCACATATTTCCTGAAAAATCAATACTATTCAAGCAATATGGAACGTCTGCTATACTCTCTCAAACGTTTGATTCGCTTGAAAAAGTCAGTATCATGAATATGGGTAATACGTTCCCTTTTTAGTCAGGAACGTATAATGCGTACTATTGCTACACAACCAGTCCAACTATTTCTCAGACTATAAACACAGCAGAATACGATTGAGAGATCGAATGTGGTAACTAAATACAGCCAGAATATTTGTTCCACGGAATACACGCTCGCTTCGCTAAGTTATACAGATTTGTAGTTTGATCGCGAAGTTCTGATTACAGCTAAGATTCGGTGAGCAATTGCGAGGTATATATTAACGATGAACATCTTGTTCATTAGGAACAATTGAGATTTCTGGTAAAGAAATATGAAGAAAACTAACCTGATAGGGAGAACATAAATATTGTATAGGTAAGTATGTAGTACTTTCCAGAGATGTATGATCCGGTAATGAGAATTATATAGGGTTAAAGGTTACACCAAGATGCCACGCCTACAAGTTAATTGGGGTTTCAGTTTTGAGTAGCACACCTGGGTGAGAATATTGGAAAGGCGATAGGTAATTGAGGATTTACCTTGAACCTCAATTATGTTCCAGAAGTGAGAATATGAACCAAATCATGATGTCCGGGACATGAGAAAAAGAAGAATTGTTGACTTCAGGAATGTGATCAAACTACAAATACAGAAGAACAAACAACAAAAGGACAGCTTTCGCCTATGCCTCTAAGGACGATGATCATGGTAACGTGCAAATATGAATAGACATAATATTGTTAATAGTTTGCACAGTCACTTGAAACATGTTAAACACAGCAGAAATCAGAAACGTGAAAGTTTTTGGATGACTATTCCTCAGAGCAGACAAAGTACTCTACAGACGTTTTTTGTTAACATTGTCTTATGGGATTGAACAATCGCTTCCAGAGTTTTGCAGATTATTGAAAAAACCTCCAAAGCGGTGAAAAACATCCTAGAGTATTCGTTGGCACACTGCCAAGTCTCAGAAGGAATGATCGGGACTATACTGTTGGCGTAGATTTAACCTTTGAAAAACTTGACTGCTGTCAAAATCATGGAAATGGACAGAAATGACAAAATTTTGAAACTTCGGCTATAAGTCTGCTCTCAACCGAATTTCACGAATCGAAAACCGATTTGTGGATAATCTCGATAGAAAAAAAGTGTTCCGGAAACGTTCACATCTGAACATCATTTTAACGATTTGTATCGCCAAAATAAGAAAAAAAATGACCGAAATCACGATGAGCCATAACGTTTTTCAGTGTCGACCTCAATTTTCTGCACACCGCCATCAACTGAGTTGATGAACAACTGAGAAAGAGTTTCCGGGATTCGAACCACGTTGAGCCGAGATATAGGATCTGGGACCCTCACCGTAAAACTCATCCCCACTTACGTGAGTCACTTCATAAGGGATAATGTCACCAATCCATGACGATACTCTGAAACGCTATAACTCTGTAAAAAATAAGAGTCCCCAATGCTTCATATCCCACTATCCAAAAATATCCGGAATACGAAAATTCAACTTTAATATGTTTTTCTGAAACTATAAACTTAAGCTTCTCTAGGTCCAATAAACCCAACCTGTGAATTTTGACCCAAATTTCAGATTCTCAGTTTTTGACAAGTTTTGAGAAGCCAAAGCCGTGTTTTAGTTTGAGCAGATTCCTGAATTCGACATTATATACTAAATGTCGATTGAATAGTCACGTAAGTAAGCATTCTAATGAGGTATCGTGCACTTTGTCATTGCACATTTTTGAATTCTGCTGTGTTTAACATGTTTCACGTGACTGTGCAACTAACTAATTAACTAACTAACTAACTAACTAACTAACTAACAGTATGCTTGTATTTCAAGTTTCGACCCACGGAAAATAATGATTTGATTTCTATCTCTACTTCTAGGGCATAATTGAGTGCATTTATCCATTGAATCCAATCCAATTTCTCATCCAATTGCCTATTGGTCCCATTGCTTCTCCAGTATTCTCACCCAGGTGTGCTACTCAAAACTGAAACCCCAATTAACTCATGGGCGTGGCATCTTGGTGTAACCTTTGACCCTATATAATTCTCATTACCGGATCATACATCTCTGAAAAGTACTACGTACTTACTTCTACAATATTTATGTTCAAACTAGCAGGTCAGTTTGCTCCATATTTCTCCAAAACACATCTCAACTGTTTTCAAAAACACATCTAGAACATAAAGTTGGCAATCATTGACCGAATCTCGGTTGTGATCAGCGTATCGCGATCAAACTAAAAACCTGTTATATCATAGCGAAGCGACCGTGTATTTCATAGGATACATCCTGCTGTGTTTGTAGTTTGCTCCTGCTTATTTTGTTCGAAGATGGAATTATGTATCGAGTGCAAACTACAACTGTCAATCCATGTCAATCCCCATTCCAACTGATTTCAGGAACGAAATGGTGACAACGGTCTCTGAATTAATTCCTTGCTTCTCGGAACGGTTGAATGAGAAGATTTAAGACAACTTCTCACGGTCAAAGTCAGATAACATATTGGAGAAGAAACGGATACCGTTTATGAAGAGTGCTACTGTACATTGATACATCTGAGCACGGCACCAGTTTTCGTCCAGACACCTCTTTGTTCTGGTTCGATTGGCCTACCTCACCATCATATCTACCGTAAAACCTCAACAACACTTCACAAGGAGATCGCAGAGGTTTTCAACGAAGAATACTTTCTGAGAATGCTCCACTGCCAGAAAATGACCAACTTCGATTAGGTAAGTAACTTTCGACTCGTTCATGTTGTATAAAATGTAAGTGATGATTGTAAATTGAAATTGAGTCGTTTAATCATACATCAGAATACTGTTCTAGTTAACGTTATTTTATTTTGACCTGATTTTGGCGAAGCAAAGAAAACGACTAGTAGCGAGATATGAAAAATTGACAGTTGTGAGAGCTGTGACTCATACATATCTATACTTCTTTCAGATGATGTATTTCACTACATCCGTGGTCGTTTTCAACAACATGAATCATATTCTTCCATACTCCGCTCATGTATACTGGTGACCATAGGTCTACTTGTGGTTATGACATGTGAATGCCACTGATGTACACGACTCAATTGAGAATAATCTGTTATTCTCTATTTTATCCCGAATTCGATGTCATACTCGACTACCAAACTGTTTCTGCTCTCGTTCAGCTGGTTCTATTGGTTATATTATGTCCGAGGTAAATTATTGATACATTTTCGTCCATAAATTTTCGCCTCAACTTGACTAACTGTTTTTGGATTTCATCTCAGTTTGTTTTGGTATCTCTGTCTATTCATTCATACTTTGAATAACAAAGTATATTCCTATATACCTTTGTTTCAGTTTTGCTATTTTGGAGTTTCTGACGACCTACAACGTTATGACGACTGCCATTTCGTTCTATCATCGTCTACTGGTTATAATGAACAAAAAAGTCTTTTTTGAGAGTGATCATCTTTTTGGCTGCCCTAGTGATTGGTTACGGTGTGTCCCATTGACCGTTCGAGAACATGCGTCTAGAAAAAATGAAAAAAATGCTTGAGCTTAGAGTAACCCTTTGTAACTCCTTTGAAGATAATGCTCGAGTAGCGCATCTGCTATAGTAGGTGCCAAATTTATATATTTCTGTCTCTCGCCGGAAACGAACCTGTGAGCAAAATATTCGAAGCAGAGCGCTAACAACTTCGCTAATAGAGCACATAACAGCGGAAAGGGATATATACAGTACCCCTCCACCTTTCCGCAGGCAACGACTACATCGCGCCTGCCCTTCGCCTAGCCGCCCCCCGCTTGAGGGCCAAGCAATCAACCAACTCCAAGCCTGTTACAGCTTCTTTTACCAACAAAAAGTGATCAATCATGACAACCCTTGTTTGTACATTTCGAAACATCATACGACATGGTTTTTCAATGAAGACTTGTTTATGCTGTAGTCACTAGTAATCGATAGTCTATCAAGCAGTACTCCATTATCGTAAAAACTTTCCGAGAGGTAAGTCGAACCGAATTTGAGTTAGAGAAGGCTTTAATACGCTCTCGGGAGAGCTAACTAGTTATGCATTTCAATCAACAACAAAAAGACGATATCATAGCTAAATCTCTGCTGACAAAAGTGTTTGCCTCATGCTGACCACATCGCAAACTGTAATTTCGGATCGATGAAGGTTGGGCAAACGATCAATATCTATGACAGCCACGCTGTATGAACAGTAGTTTACTGTTTTGCAACGACGCTTGTTCTGAGTTTAAACGCAAACTACAGACAACATTTCAAGTTCGGGTTTCATTTGAACTGGAAAAGACCACGGGTGTGAGGTTCGCTTTATCTGAAGCAGCATACGGGGAACGCCTTTCAGTTCCATTGTGTGAGTAGTTTTTCCAACTGATTTTCAGTGAAATCTCGCGAATCACGGTAAGACTGAACTATAACAAGCTTTTGAAAACCAAACAACTACCAGTACTATTTGATGATGTATGGAATATTCTGGAGTTGGCAGAAAGAAAACTACCGAATTTCGGTGGAATAAATGGAAAACAACCAAAAACAATCAAAAGTTATTTTCCGAACCGATATTCTCACATGATAAGATAATGATATGATAAGATAATGATAAGATACCGATATTCTCACATGATAAGATGATGGTAAGTACAAATCAGAAGATTGAAAAGATGAATGTTGATCAGAAATATAATTCACTTGTACAGGGAAAAAATTGAGACATATAATTATTTTCATACCCAGTTAGCCATTGAAAAACAATACACTGTTCGTTCGTTACAACATCAGAATGTCATTAAAAGACCAACTATTGAAGTATTCAAATCAGCTTTCCAGCTGATTTGCTTTCCCTCTTGGGTAGATGTGAGCAACAACTCATTGAAAAGGCTCACATTATAGTGGGAACAGTTAGAATTACGGCATTGTTCTTTCAAACTACATAAAACCAAGGAATAGTGTGTCTGGTTAGGTATTACTGTCTAGAATAGTCCCTCTTGGGTAGATGTGAGCAACAACTCATTGAAAAGGCTCACATTATAGTGGTAACAGTTAGAATTATGGTATTGTTCTTTCAAACTACATAAAACCAAGGAATAGTGTGTCTGGTTAGGTATTCCTGTCTAGAATAGTCCCTCTTGGGTAGATGTGAGCAACAGCTCATTGAAAAGGCTCACATTATAGTGGGAACAGTTAGAATTATGGCATTGATCTTTCAAACTACATAAAACCAAGGAATAGGGTGTCTGGTTAGGTATTACTGTCTAGAATAGTCCCTCTTGGGTAGATGTGAGCAACAACTCATTGAAAAGGCTCACATTATAGTGGGAACAGTTAGAATTACGGCATTGTTCTTTCAAACTACATAAAACCAAAGAATAGTGTGTCTGGTTAGGTATTACTGTCTAGAATAGTCCCTCTTGGGTAGATGTGAGCAACAACTCATTGAAAAGGCTCACATTATAGTGGTAACAGTTAGAATTATGGCATTGTTCTTTCAAACTACATAAAACCAAGGAATAGTGTGTCTGGTTAGGTATTCCTGTCTAGAATAGTCCCTCTTGGGTAGATGTGAGCAACAACTCATTGAAAAGGCTCACATTATAGTGGGAACAGTTAGAATTATGGCATTGATCTGTCAAACTACATAAAACCAAGGAATAGGGTGTCTGGTTAGGTATTACTGTCTAGAATAGTCCCTCTTGGGTAGATGTGAGCAACAACTCATTGAAAAGGCTCACATTATAGTGGTAACAGTTAGAATTATGGCATTATTCTTTCAAACTACATAAAACCAAGGAATAGTGTGTCTGGTTAGGTATTACTGTCTAGAATAGTCCCTCTTGGGTAGATGTGAGCAACAACTCATTGAAAAGGCTCACATTATAGTGGGAACAGTTAGAATTACGGCATTGTTCTTTCAAACTACATAAAACCAAGGAATAGTGTGTCTGGTTAGGTATTACTGTCTAGAATAGTCCCTCTTGGGTAGATGTGAGCAACAACTCATTGAAAAGGCTCACATTATAGTGGTAACAGTTAGAATTATGGCATTATTCTTTCAAACTACATAAAACCAAGGAATAGTGTGTCTGGTTAGGTATTACTGTCTAGAATAGTCCCTCTTGGGTAGATGTGAGCAACAACTCATTGAAAAGGCTCACATTATAGTGGGAACAGTTAGAATTATGGCATTATTCTTTCAAACTACATAAAACCAAGGAATAGTGTGTCTGGTTAGGTATTACTGTCTAGAATAGTCCCTCTTGGGTAGATGTGAGCAACAACTCATTGAAAAGGCTCACATTATAGTGGGAACAGTTAGAATTACGGCATTGTTCTTTCAAACTACATAAAACCAAGGAATAGTGTGTCTGGTTAGGTATTACTGTCTAGAATAGTCCCTCTTGGGTAGATGTGAGCAACAACTCATTGAAAAGGCTCACATTATAGTGGTAACAGTTAGAATTATGGCATTATTCTTTCAAACTACATAAAACCAAGGAATAGTGTGTCTGGTTAGGTATTACTGTCTAGAATAGTCCCTCTTGGGTAGATGTGAGCAACAACTCATTGAAAAGGCTCACATTATAGTGGGAACAGTTAGAATTACGGCATTGTTCTTTCAAACTACATAAAACCAAGGAATAGTGTGTCTGGTTAGGTATTACTGTCTAGAATAGTCCCTCTTGGGTAGATGTGAGCAACAACTCATTGAAAAGGCTCACATTATAGTGGGAACAGTTAGAATTATGGCATTGATCTGTCAAACTACATAAAACCAAGGAATAGGGTGTCTGGTTAGGTATTACTGTCTAGAATAGTCCCTCTTGGGTAGATGTGAGCAACAACTCATTGAAAAGGCTCACATTATAGTGGTAACAGTTAGAATTATGGCATTATTCTTTCAAACTACATAAAACCAAGGAATAGTGTGTCTGGTTAGGTATTACTGTCTAGAATAGTCCCTCTTGGGTAGATGTGAGCAACAACTCATTGAAAAGGCTCACATTATAGTGGGAACAGTTAGAATTACGGCATTGTTCTTTCAAACTACATAAAACCAAGGAATAGTGTGTCTGGTTAGGTATTACTGTCTAGAATAGTCCCTCTTGGGTAGATGTGAGCAACAACTCATTGAAAAGGCTCACATTATAGTGGTAACAGTTAGAATTATGGCATTATTCTTTCAAACTACATAAAACCAAGGAATAGTGTGTCTGGTTAGGTATTACTGTCTAGAATAGTCCCTCTTGGGTAGATGTGAGCAACAACTCATTGAAAAGGCTCACATTATAGTGGGAACAGTTAGAATTACGGCATTGTTCTTTCAAACTACATAAAACCAAGGAATAGTGTGTCTGGTTAGGTATTACTGTCTAGAATAGTCCCTCTTGGGTAGATGTGAGCAACAACTCATTGAAAAGGCTCACATTATAGTGGTAACAGTTAGAATTATGGCATTGTTCTTTCGAACTACATAAAACCAAGGAATAGTGTGTCTGGTTAGGTTTTCCTGTCTATAATAGTCCCTCTTGGGTAGATGTGAGCAACAACTCATTGAAAAGGCTCACATTATAGTGGTAACAGTTAGAATTATGGCATTGTTCTTTCAAACTACATAAAACCAAGGAATAGTGTGTCTGGTTAGGTATTCCTGTCTAGAATAGTCCCTCTTGGGTAGATGTGAGCAACAACTCATTGAGAAGGCTCACATTATAGTGGTAACAGTTAGAATTATGGCATTGTTCTTTCAAACTACATAAAACCAAGGAATAGTGTGTCTGGTTAGGTATTCCTGTCTAGAATAGTCCCTCTTGGGTAGATGTGAGCAACAACTCATTGAAAAGGCTCACATTATAGTGGGAACAGTTAGAATTATGGCATTGTTCTTTCAAACTACATAAAACCAAGGAATAGTGTGTCTGGTTAGGTATTCCTGTCTAGAATAGTCCCTCTTGGGTAGATGTGAGCAACAACTCATTGAAAAGGCTCACATTATAGTGGGAACAGTTAGAATTATGGCATTGATCTTTCAAACTACATAAAACCAAGGAATAGGGTGTCTGGTTAGGTATTACTGTCTAGAATAGTCCCTCTTGGGTAGATGTGAGCAACAACTCATTGAAAAGGCTCACATTATAGTGGTAACAGTTAGAATTATGGCATTGTTCTTTCAAACTACATAAAACCAAGGAATAGTGTGTCTGGTTAGGTTTTCCTGTCTAGAATAGTCCCTCTTGGGTAGATGTGAGCAACAACTCATTGAAAAGGCTCACATTATAGTGGTAACAGTTAGAATTATGGCATTGTTCTTTCAAACTACATAAAACCAAGGAATAGTGTGTCTGGTTAGGTATTCCTGTCTAGAATAGTCCCTCTTGGGTAGATGTGAGCAACAACTCATTGAAAAGGCTCACATTATAGTGGTAACAGTTAGAATTATGGCATTGTTCTTTCAAACTACATAAAACCAAGGAATAGTGTGACTGGTTAGGTATTCCTGTCTAGAATAGTCCCTCTTGGGTAGATGTGAGCAACAACTCATTGAAAAGGCTCACATTATAGTGGGAACAGTTAGAATTATGGCATTGTTCTTTCAAACTACATAAAACCAAGGAATAGTGTGTCTGGTTAGGTATTCCTGTCTAGAATAGTCCCTCTTGGGTAGATGTGAGCAACAACTCATTGAAAAGGCTCACATTATAGTGGTAACAGTTAGAATTATGGCATTATTCTTTCAAACTACATAAAACCAAGGAATAGTGTGTCTGGTTAGGTATTCCTGTCTAGAATAGTCCCTCTTGGGTAGATGTGAGCAACAACTCATTGAAAAGGCTTACATTTTAGTGGGAACAGTTAGAATTATGGCATTGTTTTTTCAAACTACATAAAACCAAGGAATAGGGTGTCTGGTTAGGTATTACTGTCTAGAATAGTCCCTCTTGGGTAGATGTGAGCAACAACTCATTGAAAAGGCTCACATTATAGTGGGAACAGTTAGAATTACGGCATTGTTCTTTCAAACTACATAAAACCAAGGAATAGTGTGTCTGGTTAGGTATTACTGTCTAGAATAGTCCCTCTTGGGTAGATGTGAGCAACAACTCATTGAAAAGGCTCACATTATAGTGGTAACAGTTAGATTTATGGCATTGTTCTTTCAAACTACATAAAACCAAGGAATAGTGTGTCTGGTTAGGTTTTCCTGTCTAGAATAGTCCCTCTTGGGTAGATGTGAGCAACAACTCATTGAAAAGGCTCACATTATAGTGGTAACAGTTAGAATTATGGCATTGTTCTTTCAAACTACATAAAACCAAGGAATAGTGTGTCTGGTTAGGTATTCCTGTCTAGAATAGTCCCTCTTGGGTAGATGTGAGCAACAACTCATTGAAAAGGCTCACATTATAGTGGGAACAGTTAGAATTATGGCATTGTTCTTTCAAACTACATAAAACCAAGGAATAGTGTGTCTGGTTAGGTATTCCTGTCTAGAATAGTCCCTCTTGGGTAGATGTGAGCAACAACTCATTGAAAAGGCTCACATTATAGTGGTAACAGTTAGAATTATGGCATTATTCTTTCAAACTACATAAAACCAAGGAATAGTGTGTCTGGTTAGGTATTCCTGTCTAGAATAGTCCCTCTTGGGTAGATGTGAGCAACAACTCATTGAAAAGGCTTACATTTTAGTGGGAACAGTTAGAATTATGGCATTGTTTTTTCAAACTACATAAAACCAAGGAATAGGGTGTCTGGTTAGGTATTACTGTCTAGAATAGTCCCTCTTGGGTAGATGTGAGCAACAACTCATTGAAAAGGCTCACATTATAGTGGGAACAGTTAGAATTACGGCATTGTTCTTTCAAACTACATAAAACCAAGGAATAGTGTGTCTGGTTAGGTATTACTGTCTAGAATAGTCCCTCTTGGGTAGATGTGAGCAACAACTCATTGAAAAGGCTCACATTATAGTGGTAACAGTTAGATTTATGGCATTGTTCTTTCAAACTACATAAAACCAAGGAATAGTGTGTCTGGTTAGGTTTTCCTGTCTAGAATAGTCCCTCTTGGGTAGATGTGAGCAACAACTCATTGAAAAGGCTCACATTATAGTGGGAACAGTTAGAATTATGGCATTGTTCTTTCAAACTACATAAAACCAAGGAATAGTGTGTCTGGTTAGGTATTCCTGTCTAGAATAGTCCCTCTTGGGTAGATGTGAGCAACAACTCATTGAAAAGGCTCACATTATAGTGGGAACAGTTAGAGTTATGGCATTGATCTTTCAAACTACATAAAACCAAGGAATAGTGTGTCTGGTTAGGTTTTCCTGTCTAGAATAGTCCCTCTTGGGTAGATGTGAGCAACAACTCATTGAAAAGGCTCACATTATAGTGGTAACAGTTAGAATTATGGCATTGTTCTTTCAAACTACATAAAACCAAGGAATAGTGTGTCTGGTTAGGTATTCCTGTCTAGAATAGTCCCTCTTGGGTAGATGTGAGCAACAACTCACTGAAAAGGCTCACATTATAGTGGTAACAGTTAGAATTATGGCATTGTTCTTTCAAACTACATAAAACCAAGGAATAGTGTGTCTGGTTAGGTATTCCTGTCTAGAATAGTCCCTCTTGGGTGGATGTGAGCAACAACTCATTGAAAAGGCTCACATTATAGTGGGAACAGTTAGAATTATGGCATTGCTCTTTCAAACTACATAAAACCAAGGAATAGTGTGTCTGGTTAGGTATTACTGTCTAGAATAGTCCATCTTGGGTAGATGTGAGCAACAACTCATTGAAAAGGCTCACATTATAGTGGGAACAGTTAGAATTATGGCATTGTTCTTTCAAACTACATAAAACCAAGGAATAGTGTGTCTGGTTAGGTATTACTGTCTAGAATAGTCCCTCTTGGGTAGATGTGAGCAACAACTCATTGAAAAGGCTCACATTATAGTGGTAACAGTTAGAATTATGGCATTATTCTTTCAAACTACATAAAACCAAGGAATAGTGTGTCTGGTTAGGTATTACTGTCTAGAATAGTCCCTCTTGGGTAGATGTGAGCAACAACTCATTGAAAAGGAAGGCTCACATTATAGTGGGAACAGTTAGAATTACGGCATTGTTCTTTCAAACTACATAAAACCAAGGAATAGTGTGTCTGGTTAGGTATTACTGTCTGGAATAGTCCCTCTTGGGTAGATGTGAGCAACAACTCATTGAAAAGGCTCACATTATAGTGGTAACAGTTAGAATTATGGCATTGTTCTTTCAAACTACATAAAACCAAGGAATAGTGTGTCTGGTTAGGTATTCCTGTCTAGAATAGTCCCTCTTGGGTAGATGTGAGCAACAACTCATTGAAAAGGCTCACATTATAGTGGTAACAGTTAGAATTATGGCATTATTCTTTCAAACTACATAAAACCAAGGAATAGTGTGTCTGGTTAGGTATTCCTGTCTAGAATAGTCCCTCTTGGGTAGATGTGAGCAACAACTCATTGAAAAGGCTCACATTGTAGTGGGAACAGTTAGAATTATGGCATTGATCTTTCAAACTACATAAAATCAAGGAATAGTGTGTCTGGTTAGGTTTTCCTGTCTAGAATAGTCCCTCTTGGGTAGATGTGAGCAACAACTCATTGAAAAGGCTCACATTATAGTGGTAACAGTTAGAATTATGGCATTGCTCTTTCAAACTACATAAAACCAAGGAATAGTGTGTCTGGTTAGGTATTCCTGTCTAGAATAGTCCCTCTTGGGTAGATGTGAGCAACAACTCATTGAAAAGGCTCACATTATAGTGGTAACAGTTAGAATTATGGCATTGTTCTTTCAAACTACATAAAACCAAGGAATAGTGTGTCTGGTTAGGTATTCCTGTCTAGAATAGTCCCTCTTGGGTAGATGTGAGCAACAACTCATTGAAAAGGCTCACATTATAGTGGGAACAGTTAGAATTATGGCATTGTTCTTTCAAACTACATAAAACCAAGGAATAGTGTGTCTGGTTAGGTATTCCTGTCTAGAATAGTCCCTCTTGGGTAGATGTGAGCAACAACTCATTGAAAAGGCTCACATTATAGTGGTAACAGTTAGAATTATGGCATTATTCTTTCAAACTACATAAAACCAAGGAATAGTGTGTCTGGTTAGGTATTCCTGTCTAGAATAGTCCCTCTTGGGTAGATGTGAGCAACAACTCATTGAAAAGGCTTACATTATAGTGGGAACAGTTAGAATTATGGCATTGTTTTTTCAAACTACATAAAACCAAGGAATAGGGTGTCTGGTTAGGTATTACTGTCTAGAATAGTCCCTCTTGGGTAGATGTGAGCAACAACTCATTGAAAAGGCTCACATTATAGTGGGAACAGTTAGAATTACGGCATTGTTCTTTCAAACTACATAAAACCAAGGAATAGTGTGTCTGGTTAGGTATTACTGTCTAGAATAGTCCCTCTTGGGTAGATGTGAGCAACAACTCATTGAAAAGGCTCACATTATAGTGGTAACAGTTAGATTTATGGCATTGTTCTTTCAAACTACATAAAACCAAGGAATAGTGTGTCTGGTTAGGTTTTCCTGTCTAGAATAGTCCCTCTTGGGTAGATGTGAGCAACAATTCATTGAAAAGGCTCACATTATAGTGGTAACAGTTAGAATTATGGCATTGTTCTTTCAAACTACATAAAACCAAGGAATAGTGTGTCTGGTTAGGTATTCCTGTCTAGAATAGTCCCTCTTGGGTAGATGTGAGCAACAACTCACTGAAAAGGCTCACATTATAGTGGTAACAGTTAGAATTATGGCATTGTTCTTTCAAACTACATAAAACCAAGGAATAGTGTGTCTGGTTAGGTATTCCTGTCTAGAATAGTCCCTCTTGGGTAGATGTGAGCAACAACTCATTGAAAAGGCTCACATTATAGTGGGAACAGTTAGAATTATGGCATTGTTCTTTCAAACTACATAAAACCAAGGAATAGTGTGTCTGGTTAGGTATTACTGTCTAGAATAGTCACTCTTGGGTAGATGTGAGCAACAACTCATTGAAAAGGAAGGCTCACATTATAGTGGGAACAGTTAGAATTACGGCATTGTTCTTTCAAACTACATAAAACCAAGGAATAGTGTGTCTGGTTAGGTATTACTGTCTGGAATAGTCCCTCTTGGGTAGATGTGAGCAACAACTCATTGAAAAGGCTCACATTATAGTGGTAACAGTTAGAATTATGGCATTTATTTTATTTATTTATTTATTTATTCTACACAAAATGTGCAACGGGACAAATTGGAAAAGAGAGATCGATCGATGACTATAGAAAAAGAAGAAATGCTCAAGGCTCCCACGCTGTGGTAGGGTGCATTCAGTGGACGAGGCTGAGGGCGGGATTGAACGGAGGAGTTGCGGACTTGGTGCGGAGGTACCCCTGGTAGCAATATGGCTGCTACCAGCTACACCCACAACCGTTGCGGAGCGGAGCGGAGAAGATCGGAAACAGAGGAGAAGAGAAAAAGAGAAGAGAAAAATATACATATTAAAAGATTCAGATAAAGGCACTGATATTCTTGAGGGGTAGAGGGGGGGGGGTTAAGGCTAGCAAAACATCTATAACATTCTTACAAACAGAACTCAAACTACCACATCTTCTTAAACTACAATATTTAAAACTATAACAATGCTCAACCGGTTAAAAATTAAATTTACTAATATACACAATACACATCTACTTCTAATTATACAAAATTGTTCTTTCAAACTACATAAAACCAAGGAATAGTGTGTCTGGTTAGGTATTCCTGTCTAGAATAGTCCCTCTTGGGTAGATGTGAGCAACAACTCATTGAAAAGGCTCACATTATAGTGGGAACAGTTAGAATCATGGCATTGTTCTTTCAAACTACATAAAACCAAGGAATAGTGTGTCTGGTTAGGTATTCCTGTCTAGAATAGTCCCTCTTGGGTAGATGTGAGCAACAACTCATTGAAAAGGCTCACATTATAGTGGTAACACTTAGAATCATGGCATTGTTCTTTCAAACTACATAAAACCAAGGAATAGTGTGTCTGGTTAGGTATTACTGTCTAGAATAGTCCATTGAAAAGGCTCACATTATGGCTCACACACGAATGGTCAATATCGATCTCATGGTGCGCCGAAACGAAAAGGGGACGTGCCCAGGTCCAGAGCTTTCGTAGAAACAACCCGGTCTTTGTAGTTTGATCTCTGTGCAAACCACAGTTAGCGATGTCTGTATGCTGATGATGAGTGGTCTATTCTGTGGTTTTAGCTCAAATAGCCGGGTAAGCCATTTGAGTAAGCAGTTTATTCAGCAAAGTTTAGTTTATTCATCAAACTCTGGTTACGTTTACGGTAATATCATAACATTTGTGCCTAGTCGTGAGCGAGTTTATCAGTTTCTCACAGGAGATAGAGTCGACACCATTCCTACTGAGAATCTTACAGTACACATTCGAAGTTTTCAATATTTGGTGTAGTTTGAACTTCTTCTATACCCTTCTTCTAAAATGTTTTCGAATTCATCCATTCGTTAAACTTGTTTGGTCAGAAACTACAAGCAAAGACATGGAAAATTTGTTGGCTGATTTCTTGTTGAATCGTTTAATACAAACAATTGTTGTGATCAATGATTGTTGGTGTTGAAGAAGCTGTCACTGGCTTGGAAGAGAGTTGGTTGGCCCTGGAAAACATAAGTCTTGATTGGAGATGGTGAAAAATCTTACTATCCATTCGTGTTAACTCGTGCTCTCCCTCCCTCCCTCTCTCTCTCTCTCTCTCTCTCTCTCTCTCGCGCTCTCTCTCTCTTTCTCCCTCTCTCTCTCTCTCTCCTTTTGATTGGATTTTTGTGAGAAAATCTCAGGATGTTCACGCTAATCTCAAGCCTCCACTACATGTTTTTCCTAGACGCCTGCTTCCGAACTGTCAACGGGACTCACCGTAACCGATCAGGAGGACAGCCAGAATCATGATAACTCTCAAAAAGTGACTTTTTTGCCCATTATAACCAGTAGACGATGATAGAACGGAATGGCAGTCGTCATGACGTTGTTGGTCGCTAGAAACACCAGAATAGCGAAACTGAAAAATTAATATTTCGTTATTTAAATTATAGAGAAATGAATAACAAAATCCAAAACAACCCGAGCAAAAACCAGAAACGGTTAGTCAAGTGGCGAGAATGTGTGGAGGAGACTATACTATAAATAGAAGGAAATATGAAACAAAGTGTTATGCGTAATGAATTAGTTTAATAAGAAAAAGTTACTCTTAACTATTAACTTTGTAAAATTTCCTGTCTCTTATGAGAAAAAGCTGGAATTATTGTACTGCATCGTTGTGCCTCTGAATATCAACAATTTACCTCGGACACAATATAACCAATAGAACCAGCTGAAGGAGAGCAGAAACAGATTGGTAGTGGAGTATGACATCGAATTCGGGATAAAATAGAGAATAGCAGAATATTCTCAGTTGAGTTCAGTACGTCAGTGGTATTGTGCTGATCCATAACAGATTCATACCGTTGAAAACCAGTATATATGACCGGAATACAGAGAAATATGATTCATGTTGTTGAAAACGACCATGGATGTAGTAAAATGTATCATCTGAAAGAAGTATAGTTATTAATGGGTCACAAAATAACAGTTTTTACATTTATTTTACTGCCAATTGTTAATTTCGCGCCGTTTATTTCAGGCCTCACGGAAATTGCACAACTATTTATTTACATACTACGTACTTTGTTCCGATTCTGTCAAATGTACTACATCACACGTGTAAAAGTAAGTTGATGAAGAAAGTTAGCATCTCAGTCGAACGGTCTTTTACGATTTTCTATAGTTCGCAAAAAACAGTTTCCTTCATTATCCAACCAACGCGCTTGCCAATTTGAAATCCAGAAAACCAGTGCATAGTTTCATCGTTTTTCAATCTCAACTAGGGATTCTACCGTGTTTTCAAGTCAGGATAACTCAACCATAATTCTAGTTTTAGACATACCTCGGACATAATAGAACCAACAGAATCAGCTGAAGGAGAGCAGAAACAGTTTGGTAGTGGAGTATGACATCGAATTCGAGATACAATACAGAATATCGCCAATGAGGTCAGTACATCAGTGGTAGTGTACTGATCCATAACACATTTACACCATTGAAAACCAGTATATATGACCGGAATGTAGAAGAATATGATTCATGATGTTAACAACGATCATGGATGTGGTGGAATATAACACCTGAAAAAAAGTTGGAAAGTTATACCTGGATCACAAAACAACTGTTCTCACAACTGAGTTCTTAACTTGAACGAAGTTTTCGCATGAATAACCAAATGAACTAATAATTAGTAAAAAGTGGGGGACCAGGAAGTGTGTGAGTTCTGTTCGATTTCACCGTTTTCAGCAAAAAGTGTACAATACAGGTAGGGAGTGTGCAACGAAAATAGAACAATACATAGGTTTGCACAACGGTTCACAACGTACGTACGTTAAACCACTTATACACTCACGCTAAAATCACGATTTTTGTTATCAATGTTTTTTGTGAACCGTTGTGCAAACCTATGTATTGTTCTATTTTTGTTGCACACTCCCTACCTGTATTGTACACTTTTTGCTGAAAACGGTGAAATCGAACAGAACTCACACACTTCCTGGTCCCCCACTTTTTACTAATTGTTCTCTTTTTGCTAGTTGTACTAGTACAATCACTCATTGATCAGAACAATCAGAATGAAATACGAAAATTGGTGACTATAAAACATCCTGATTAGTGGGCGAAGTTTCGAGTTTTCAAATGGTGTGATACTAGTTTTTCAAATTATTTTTGGCGCCAATTGACCTCTAAAAAACGTAAAAAATCTGAGTCATTTCAGTACAACGCAACGCTTTACTTATTTGGCGCCAACGGGCGCCAGCGTTTGGCGCCAATAATCATACATGTTACTCCAATTGGTGGAAAACCTGGAACGAACGGTTTCAACCATTTGGCACAGTTTCCGATGATTTTTTGTTCGGAAACAATATCTTCAATTTTGGCGCCAATTGGCGGATAAACGGGCTTCTCGGCGCCAAATGTCAAAGAAATGTGGATAAAATGTTGATCCGCCTGTTAACAAAATGTATAGTTCTGACATCTGTGAACGAATCCGGTCGTTACCCTACTTCGCTAATGTTGTCCTCATTTGACGCCAATAGGCGCCCGCGTTTGGCGCCATTTGATAATAATGGCACCATGTTTTGGAAATCAGGTTGAACCTACTTTTATGACATCTGTGCGAAATTTCAAACAAATTTATTCATGGGAACACATATTTTCCAGCTTTTGGCGCCATCTGGCGCCAGCGCCAAGCGTCAGACATAACGTGACATCACCAAACTTCTGGGGCCGCGCTAACTTTGGGGTTTACACATGTGTGCCAAATTTCAGCCAAATCGGTCCAGTAGTTAAAAAAATAATTTTCTATGCGGACATTGGACGAGGGACGAGGGACGCGCGATGCGCGACGCGCGACGAGCGACGAGGGACGAGCGACGAGGGACGAGGGACAACGGAAATTTTCATAACGACACGGCAGCATAACTTTTCTCAACCTCGACCGATTATCCTAATTTTTTCACACAACATGTATTTAATACATATCTAGCTCTATCTCTTTTTAAATTTCGAAAAAAATGTTTTATTTGAAGACTTTTGTGGTTTGAAAGCCAAAAATGGGTGCGCAATGGCCAAACCAAACACAACTCACACGCAGCGCTTCGCGCTGCGCGCGATAATTGGGACTATCTGTAAAGTTAAATATTGATTAAGTTCAAAGTTACACCGTTTTGGCCTCCGCACCTCCACCAAAGTACGAAAATAGGCTTGAAGCCCGTAACTTTCTAGATAATAAAACTTCTACATTTCAAGTTACTTATATTGTACTGATAAAACTAAATTACCTTGTCCAGTACTTGAAGAAAGGGTCGGAAACTGATCGGGAACCAAGCTGGTATTTCTATTCGATACGATCAACCGAAGCCTTTCACCATCACCACCCGCACTTCACATATTTCCTGAAAAAGTCAGTACCATTTAAGCGTAGTGAAAAAAATCTGATATTCTCTATCAAACGGTTGATTTCCCTGAAGAAATCCATAACACGAATATGGGTAAAACGCTCTCTTTTTAGTCCGAACCGTATAATGCGTACTATTGCTACACAACTGCTCGAACTATTGTTCACAAACACAGCAGAATACAATTGAGAGATAGAATGTGTTAACTAAAAACAGCCAAAATATTTTTCCATGAAATACACGCTCGCTTTGCTACGTTATACAGGTTTGTAGTTTGATCGTGAAGTGCTGATTACAGCTAAGATTCGGTGAACAATTGCGAACCTTATATTCTCGAGAAACATCGTGTTCCTTAGAAACAATTGAGATTTCTGGTAAAGAAATATGAAGAAAGCTAACCTGCTGGGGAGAACATAATAATGTAGAGGTAAGTAAGTAGTACTTTCCAGAGATGTATGATCCGGTAATGGGAATTATATAGGCTCAAAGGTTACACCAAGATGCCACGCCTACAAGTTAATTGGGGTTTCAGTTTTGAGTAGCACACCTGGGTGAGAATATTGGAAAGGCGATAGGTAATTGGGGATTTACCTTGAACCTCAATTATGTTCCAGAGGTGAGAATATGAACCAAATTATGGTGTCCTGAACATGAGAAAAAGAAGAATTGTTGACTCTAGGAATGTGATCGAACTACAAATACAGAAGAACAAACAACAAAAGGACAGCTTTCGCCTATACCTCTAAGGACGATGCTCATGGTAACGTGCAAATATGAATAGACATAATATTGTTAATAGTTTGCACAGTCACTTGAAACATGTTAAACACAGCAGAAATCAGAAACGTGAAATGACAAAGCGCGCGATTCCTCGTTAGAATGATAACCTCACGTGACTGTTCAATTTACTTCTAGTATATTCTCATGAAACTCTATGAAAAGTGCCCAACTCTTCGTTGTAGTTTGACGCGAAAGTAACCTTTTTGATCGAGGCACAGTGAAATCGATAAATGTCCATTTGTGTTCCTCAATCTATCTGGTTGCATTCAATGGGCATCACTATGGATAACGTAGAAATATTATTCATTTCATTCCCACTGAGACCCCTTGGCATTGTGCCAAGATTTTTGGATGACTATTCCTTAGAGCAGACAAAGTACTCTACAGACGTTTTTTGTTAACATTGTCGTATGGGATTGAAAAATCGCTTCCAGAGTTTTGCAGATTATTGAGAAAACCTCCAAAGCGGTGAAAAAAATCCTAGAATATTCGTTGGCACACTGCCAAGTCTCAGTAGGAATGACCGGGACTATACTGTTGGCGTAGATTTAACCTTTGAAAAACTTGAGTGCTGTCAAAATCATGGAAATGGACAGTTCGGATCGTCAAACAACTGCTACGTTCGAAAATAAACATCATTTTCTCTGGACTGTCATTTCAAAACGACATTTGAGACCACATTCAGCAATAATCGAACTTGTTACTTGTTCTATGACGACTTGGAGAAGCCACTTCCAAACTAAGTTATGAACATTTTTGAACTTATGACCGTATTTGTACGATGTCGTTTCAACAACGACATGCAATATACGAACATAAGTGAATATATGCTAATTAAACAAAAAGAAGTGTTGGAATGGACTCGTATACAGTTTATCATGTGCTTAATTAACAAGGATTTACTGTTATTTGAAAAACTCGAAAGTGGAGAAAAATAGCCTGGATTATTCATTGGCAAGCTGCCCAGTCCAGCTGGAAAATGTGAGCACTGTACTCTAGCTCATTCATATATGTTTATATTGTTATTGGTTTCTCACAATCCGTTTCACAGGTACTACTTCTCCTGGCACAAAAACAATGTGGCTGAGAAGGATTGAAGGCGTCTCCAACAAAAACTCCCCGCTGGTACGCGGCAACCTGGTGAAATATTTCCAAGAACGGTACGTTTTCTCGGCAACTTTTCTCTATTCTCAGACCGGAATGTTTTGAATCAACAATAAACTTGAATAATGCTTGGCTTTTGATAGATACAACTTCTGATAGGCTATTTAGGTGTGTTTTTCATGTATTTTAGTGCAGTCATTGAATGCATAATGAACTTAAACATGAACACAAATAGGCATTAGGTGGTGGATGTAGTTTAAATGAGATTATGTGTATACAACGCGGCATAACCCCGCTTCGGGGTTGCAATTCAATTTTTGAAATTGTCACACATCACATATTATCGCCAGCTAGTCAAAGACATAGTCACCCAAACAGTGCTTCCAAAATACCATTTAAAAGCGCATCTATTTTCATATTAAAATTGAATCGCTATGACCTATAATTCATTTCAGACATGGAGTTGTAATCAGCAATCTGCAACTGGCCGTGTACGAGCTTGTGGGAGCTGCTGGCACCATCCCATTGGAGCTGCTGGATGTAGTGGTTGTCGCCAGCATGTGAGGACCTCTTCTCCCTCTTGTCAGTCACCGTGCCATCCAGCCACACCATTTCGCATCCTACAATTCGCTCGTTTCTTGTTTAGTTGTGGTGAATGAAAACTGTTTTTCAGTTTGTGATTGAGTGGAAAATGTTGGGGCAGAAATTTTTATACATTTAAATAAGTTTCGTATAACACCCATTATCAAGAACTGAACAACGTTCAAATTGAATTTAGTTCAAATATGCAGAATGGTATGATTGTGCGCTGCCTAAATAATACGAGCCTTTAGAGTTACTTGATTGAGACAGACAGAGAACGAACTACAAAGATTTATATACATTTATATATAATATTTTACAATTAGTGTTTATCAGGTGTAGGGGTACTGGCCTCGCTCCTTACAGGGGTGGTAGTTGTAGTTGGAGGACTGAAATGTGGAGAGTTATTATTGAAAACCAAGTATTGTTGTAGTTCGATCCCAAAGTTAGATACTTTTTAGATAACTTGCCTAGAATCCGGTGGTGTGGTTTCGAAATAGGCGTGCCACGCCCAGGTACCAGAAAATATAAACAATGATAGTTTACATGATGATGCTAACCTTTTTTCGATTGCTTCCTGGTCCAAGTAGCCATAGGGCACAGTTGTGAAATTAGGAAGATATCGTAGTTTGGTCATCACTGGTTGTAGTTTTTTCTTGAGAACTTCGGTGGTTATTTGACCAAGTTTTTCCACAATCATGGCTCGTTCAGTCTCAACAACTCTGGGGTTTTCCTCAGCAACCAGGTCACGAACCATGTCTTCCATGACTTGGAAGTTGATATTCTTCGCCGCTTCGTAATCAAGCGTCTGAAATCGGGTTGTTGAACACTTTATGAACTATGAGAAAACATGCCAATAGGGATGGAGTTAAACTAACCACTCCTTTGACTTTGCAGACAGTCTTGACATGTCCGGTGTCGTTTTCCAGCAATAATGAGTAGACTTTCAGCGCCATGCTCACAAACTTGGTTGTCCGGTAGCCTTTCGGTATTTCCGATGTCAAAAACTCAAGCCGGTCCGCACGAAAGTCAGCCAACCTGTCCGGTTTGCTGTCGTCGTTGAGGAATATGAGAGAATCGGTATCTGAAAATGGGAAGTTTATGCTGCGTAATTTTTTGAAACAATCCAACACAACTCATTGCCTGCAGTAAACAAAGTGGAGCGTACGCAGCAGTGTAGGCCGCAATCACATCGTTTGTGTATTCCACGGGCTTTCTTCTCCACGCGTGGTTTGTACGAGCAAACTACAGAGTCATCCAGGAGCGAGAAGCCGGTAATCTCAATCTTTGTGCCGTTGATCAGCTTGCATAGTTTTTCACTGTTCGAAAGCATGAACTCCGTCACAGTTTGGTCCGGATTCTGGCCGGTTTTGCCCCAGACACTGAAAATATCAGTTGTATGGTTTGTAGTTTGATCACTTGAGTGAAATCACGTATGGAATTGCTTTCACATGTTGAAAAGAGTTTTTTTCACACCCGATTTCACAACTGTGCCCTATGGCTACTTGGACCAGGAAGCAATCGATAAAAGGTTAGCGTCATCATGTAAACTATCATTGTTTATATCACCTGTCTGACGCACGCGTGTGCTAGCTATACGGAATGGAGGTCCCACTTGCCAAACTCAAAAAAGAACTTCCAATTAAATTCATAATGCCCGGTACCTGGGCGTGATACGCCTTTTTTGAAACCACACCACCGGCTTCTCGGCAAGTTATCTAAAAAAAATTCTAACTTTGAGATCAAACTACAACAATACTTGGTTTTCGATAGTAACTCTCCACATTTCAGTCCTCCAACTACAACTACAACCCCTGTGCGAAGCGACCCTTCACCTGATAACCACTAATAGTTTCTCTATTGTCATAGATAATCATTTATATTGGAGTTCCAGGTTCTATTAAGTATCGTTTCATAATCTTCCTATTGGGCATGGTTGTTCTATTTTGATAGTTATTTGCATTTATCTATTACATCGCGCCATATATCATATACATTATTTTCCCATGGCATAATAGCAATACATTATATCCATTATTTTCTCATAGAATAATAACATCCAACCATTATTTCCCACTGAATTCTATTATAATCTTATTTCCGACTTGCTTATAAACCAGGCAAGCTGGCTTATCATCGTTGGTTCGTTGTCACTATCGCAGATAAACACTTCAATAACAACAAGTTGTTATATGGCGACCTCCTAAATTCGATACTGCAATTTTCTGCTACGCATCGTCACGCACGTCAGATCAGTCACGCCACAAAGCCAGGTATCCCCGTTACTTTTCTCTCATTGTGTTTTGTTTGGTCTTCTCGCCTTCTCATTACGAGTAATCTTCTCCAGCATCTGAGTGCGAGGACGAGAGTTTTACCGAGATCCTACTAAGTGAGCGGCACCATTCAAACACACTTTGAGTTAAAACATGTCCGGTAACCTTCGCCGCCTGATCGGCTCTACCAAACGTCACTTACTTCGATATCTTGTTAATTGTGACCACGTATTCAATGACTATTCTTTGTCATTCGACAACACCAACCTCTCGTCCCTCGACGATGATCAACTGCTCGACTTTGTAACGGATGCCACCGAGGCCCGTAATAAAATTGTTGAAGCCTACACAAAGCTCACTTCCATGAACGACGAATGGAATGACCTCATTCTTCACGATGCCTCCGAAACGGCAACATACGACAACTACATTGCACAATACGGCGACTATCATCTCCCGATGAAAAAAGCTGCTGATACGCTATCCACTCTGGACACGGTTCTCAACCATTGCGACGATGAATGCGAACAGCGGCGACTCGAACAACCCATCACCCGCTCTCCGGACTCCTTCCGCGATGATGCACCAAGCTCCGACAATGACTTGGCATTCTGGAAAACGCCGCTTCAAGTTATCCAGAATCAACTCTCGGGAAACAAAGCCGCTCCGCTACGCGCTCCTTCTCCCACACCCAGAAAGATATATGGACGTTCGAATTCTAACGTAGAAGTTAATCATCCTTCCAATGCGTCGTTCGCTTCTCTCAAGGTGGATTTTGATCCACACACAGGACATCGCAATGTCACACCTCTCGCACAACAAGCCCCTGCTACACGCACTGCAGAGGAGCGCTACTCCAGTAATCGAACTGGACCATCAAATCAAATACAGGCCGTACCCCGTACTCAAGTTCCGGCCGTACCAACGCCTCCACCTCCTCATGCCACTCTCTACCCAGTACCAACTCACCCAGCTTCACCATTATTCAACTTCGTGGATGCTTCTCTTCTAAGCAAGATGGACCTTCCCTCGTTCAGTGGAAATCTACTGGAATGGCCTGAGTTCTGGGCTCGTTTCTCCTCACTCGTTGGAGACAAATCCGAAGTTGATCCTTCAACCAAGTTCTACATTCTCAGAAGCTGTCTTCGCGGTGACGCTCTCATGTCCATCGATGGACTCTCTGCCAATGATCGAGACTACGCCATCGCAGTGGAGATTCTGAAGAGTCACTACGACGACAAACCCATCATTCGACATATGATCTTTACCAAACTGATGATGCTGCCCGACTGTGATCCTAACGGGACCAATCTTCCTCAACTCTACAATCGTATGTTCTCGTTGATCCGCCAGTACTCAGCTCTCGGTGACGATTCCAAAGAATATGGACTTGGCGCGGCTCTACTCAACAAACTTCCCAAGTACGTGAAAAGTCGAATCTATGACCGTTGTCATAATAGAAATCTCACTCCTAAAGAGTTGATCGATATTCTCACCGACATAGTGCGCAAAGAACGCACACTTCTCAAAATGGACCCATCTCTCTCACGTCACCAAGTGTCTGTGCAGCAAACGTTCCAAGCTACCGCTCGTCCAGTTCGTCAGAAAGGTTCCCATGGAACACCACACCGCAATTCCTCTCGTGAACGACAGTATGCTCCACACTGCCAACTTTGTGACTCTTCTCAACACAAAGTTTTTGACTGCACAACTTACGCTGACGGTCATCAGCGATCGAAGAGAGCCAGAGAAAAACGACTTTGCCTGAACTGTCTTCGCCCAGGTCATCAAACCAACCAGTGTCCGTCCAAGATATCTTGCAGAAAGTGTTCTCGACGACATCACACTTCCCTTTGCTACGCCAACAACGACGCTTCTCCATACTCTAACTCTCACGTCAACGCACATCGTCCGCCTCGTCATGGTACGCTGTCTGCTCCACAAGCTCAACCAAATCGTTCCACTCCTCGTCGAGGACATGTTCAGTTCAACGATCAGTCTCACTTTGTGGATGACTCTCCTGCTGCTCCTGCTCCCTTCACGCAGACTACTGAGATGTCCCAGACCTATGCCTCAACCTACCCAGAGACGCCAAACCCGAATGTCCTTGATGGTCATCAAGTCGTTCTCATGTGTGCTCCAGTGGTTCTCTTCAATCCAAACGATCCAACGGTTCGAGTGTCCACCACAGCTTTCCTTGACAGTGGTTCCACTAAATCATACATAACAAAAGAACTGGCTGCTGCTCTTCATTTGTCGTTCGACCACAAAGAAGATCTACACATGCACACATTCGGTTCCGACAATCCGAATGTCTTCGAAGCATCAATCCATCAGCTGGGACTGTACACCCATGACGGATCTCACATGTTCTTGCGTGAGAGCTTTGAAAACCCTGACCAACTCCATGCAACTTCTACAGCTCGATGGTCATACCACTGATATGACAACATCCGACACCGTTCCAGGCCTACTAGTAGGTTCAGATTATTTCTGGGAACTGGTACTCTCCGACAAGTTCTGTTGCAAACAACTCTCAAACGGATACCGTCTTCTCCACACCCGAATTGGTCCGATCATCACAGGCAAGAAATTCAAGCACGAGTACACCTACTCTTTTGTGAATGAGGAAAAACTGGAGAATCCCGGACACCACAAGTATCTTGAAAAACTTGTTGAGAATTTCTGGAAGTTCGAGACAGTGGGAATCATGGACAATCCATGCCAAGACGACGACGACAAGTGCTTGCAACTGTTCAATGAGACGGTAACCTTCGACGATGTTGAAGGTCGGTACTCGGTCAGTTTGCCATTCAAGGTTGACCCAAAAGAATTACCTTCCAACTACAAATTGGCATTCTCTCGACTCATTGCCAACGTTCGAATGCTAAGCCGCAACCAAACCTACATGAGCAAGTATCACGCCATCATCACTGAACAACTAGAGCGGGGAATCATAGAAGCCATCGATGTTACACCAGACACTCTTGGCACACACTTCCTTGCCCACCACGGAGTCGTCAAAAACGACAGTAAAACCACAAAAATCCGATGTGTGTATGATGGATCAGCAAAAACGAAAGGATCCATCAGTATCAACGAGGCTCTTTTCCGAGGTCCAGTTCTTCTCCCCGACTTACCAGGTATTCTACTTCGGGCTCGCTTGTCTCCCATTCTAGTGTCTAGTGACATAGAAAAAGCCTTTTTGATGGTTGGCCTCAACACCGACAGCCGCAACTTCACATGTTTCCTCTGGCTAAAGAACCCATCTCTCGGATGTACTGCTGACAACATTGTTATATATCGGTTCCGCCGTGTCCCCTTCGGTTTGAATGTCTCACCGTTTCTACTCGCGGCAACTATCCACTTTCATTTGGAAAGTACGGGAACTACTATTGCTCAAGCAATACTGAAGAACACATACGTCGACAACGTTTTCCTCTCCGTGAACTCTACCGAGGAAGGAAAAATGATCTACCATGCCTCGAGAGAGCTGTTCCAGAAAGCGGGAATGAATCTTCGCGAATTCACTAGCAGTGACAGGTCCCTCAATGATTATTTTACTTCGCAGACCAAGGACAAGATCGACGTGGAAACCAAAATTCTCGGCCTCCGTTGGAATACGTCCACAGATGAACTTTCCATCACGCCACCACGATCAACAAACGAGGTGTTGTGGACCAAAAGAAAAATTCTGAAATTTGTGGCCAGTACATTCGACCCACTTGGATGGATCTCACCCTCAGTTCTCATTGGAAAAATGTTTCTCCAGTCTCTATGGAAGCACAACTTGAGCTGGGACGAACAACTACCGGATCAATTGGCAAATACATGGAGGGACATCATTTCAAAGTGGACGGTATCTTCGGTATCTCTACCACGATGCATCAAGTTACCCGATGACAACACGTCCAATGATCTTCATGTTTTCACGGATGCATCCAAGGATGCCTACTGTGCAGTCATATACCTTGTGCAGCGCAATAGTGACACTGGGTCCAGCTCTTCAACGCTCCTCATGTCGAAGACGCGTCTCTCTCCTCAGTCGCACACCGTCACCATACCCAGGTTGGAGCTGGCAGGTATCACCATTGGCTCACAGCTCTTGCGGTACGTAACCACACAACTTGATGTACCCATCCAGAATACATATCTCTGGTCGGACAGTCGAGTGGCTCTGATGTGGATCAAGATCGACAAGGATCTCCCCGTATTCGTGAAAAATCGTGTCAGAACCATCAAATCAAACGCTCCTACTGCCCAACTTCGCCATGTACCAGGTGGATTGAACCCTGCGGACATTGCTAGCAGAGGAATGAACATTGAAGAACTTCTTAGCACTGATATCTGGTGGAAAGGTCCTCCTTTCTTGCTACAACCCCCCGAAGAGTGGCCCGCGGACAAAAGCGCGGACGTTCCACCTCCTACCATAAATGGCAAGATTGACGACATCGTGCCCGATTCCTCCGACATCGTTATGTCTTCCCTGCACAGCACACCACCAATGCTCGAAGTTACAAACTACAGCTCATGGACACGTCTTCTCAACACCGTGATGTACATATTTCTGTTTTGCAGACTAACAAGACGGTCGGACAGAACTGAGAAACTCCACAATGCTAAATTCGCGTGTTACCCACAAGCGAGACTCTTCCTGTTCCGAACGGCACAAGAGAACAATCCGCCTTCTTCTACCTTGCGAGAACAACTACAGTTGTACCTCTGCAAGGAGACCAATGTCATACGTGCGCATGGTAGACTACAACATTCGACCCTTCCTGTGGACACCATTAAACCTGTCTTTCTACCAAAGAACAATCACATCACAGCACTCTACATTCTGGATTTGCATTTCTCCAACAACCACTGCGGAGTTGCACAAACTGTTTCTGAAGCACGCAAAGCGGTATGGATCCCCCAAATACGAACAGTCGTGAAGAGAGTTCTTCGTTCACTGTGTTTTCGCTGTAGACGTGTTCAAGCGAAACCCTTCTCACTACCGGACTTTCCTCCTCTTCCAGCTATAAGAGTGACGAGACCCCGATATCCATTCGAGAACACAGGTATCGATTACATGGGTCCCTTGTTCTACCGTGAAGGCAACAACGCTGTCAACAAATACTGGATTGTGTTATTAACGTGCTTGAACTGTCGAGCAATATACTGTGACATTGTGACCGACATGACATCTCGTTCCCTCTTGCATTTGCTTCGGCGCTTCATTGCAAGTTCTGGATTCCCAAAACTTCTACTCGCGGACAATGCCAAGGTTTTCAAGTCAATCAGCGAACTTCAGTCGTCACTGTCTTCCCATGGTGCCGAAGAAGGTGTTCTAGACTACTGCGCTCTCAAAGGGATCAACTTCAAATTCATCCCTAGCTACAGCCCATGGCAAGGTGGTGTCTACGAACGTCTCGTTGGCATTTTCAAGAAGAGTTTCAAAGCAGCGGTCGCAAACCGAATACTACCTCTCGACGACTTGCAAACATTACTGAAAGAGAGTGAAGCAATATGTAACTCTCGTCCTCTTACCTACGTGTCCGACCAACTGGATCATCTGCCACTACGCCCGATTGATTTCATTCGTCCGTTTGCGCTGTTGTCTTCACCACGTTTATTGGTAGAAGATAGCGATACATGGAATCTACGAACAACTACTAACGATGTTCTCCTCCACGACTGGCGACGGACCACATCTCTGTTGAACGAGTTTTGGCGACGCTGGAGCTCAGAGTATCTCACCGGTCTACGAGAGCAATACAAAATATCCCATCCTCGGCCTCGCATATACTCCGACGACACGCCTAGAAAAGGTGATATCGTCATCATCGAAGAAGAACACACCGACCGGGGGCAGTGGAAAATTGCTGAGGTCTATGACTCAAATGACAATTTCGTTCGCTCTGCACAACTACGCTTACCATCCAAACGGATCATCACACGTCCTATTAATCAACTATACAAACTGGAAGTAGACGTGCACCATGCCGCTGGACACCCCGAGAAATCTACACTATCAAAACACGACGCACCTTCAACTGGTCCCCTTCAACAACAAACATCACCAGCTGGTCCAATCTCCAAACATCCTATGATAACGAGAGGACGAGGACAAACTACGGCTGCGATGTTATCACTCATGACAATTATCTCACTCTTCTGTTCTATTGAAGCTGTGAACATGAAATGTTCTACAGATCTATCAACCGCAAAGACTATCATATACACTACAGCGTGTGTTTCGACTGGAGCGGCCATTTCGACATACTTCAGAAACGGAGCTGAAACTTTCTGCTGGTTTCCCGTATCATGTCCTGATGGACATGTTGCCGAATATCCTATTCAGCCCAACGCCAGTTTGTGTGGAGCACCCTGCGCATGTCCGAGCTGGACTCACACATGCTCTCATAACAATGGAGAACGACGGCACACGGGGGCGCACGAGCTTTCGACGACCTTGAAAACATACAAACCACCAACAGTTTGCTCGTTCACTAGCAATTCATCGTGTGACACCGTTAAAAGACTCGGAGTATTCAACCAGATTCAACTGTATGACAACACCACGTTCCTTGTACCTTCCTTACAAGTTGACCTCAAAGATTTTCTCGACTCGATGGATTTCGAGTGCTTCGACCTCAAAGGAAAACCGGTTCCAGCAGAGCCTCCATTCATCGGCACTTCCCAATTTTGCGCAAAACACAACTGCCAAGATAATTTTAACAAATTTTGTATATACGGCAACCCAATTGCTCTGTTCGAAGACTCCGACAATCCGGCCCAAGTGATCGTAATCCAAGCTTGGGGTACCACCACCCGCGAATACTATGGGTTCATCCATCAAGTTCAACAAGATCACCCGGTAACCGCCAATTGCACGACTCGAGGAATCTCCCTCGCCGGGCCAGCAGTCATGGACAACGTTAAAGCATGTGTCAACTCATACTGTGTATTCCTCTCCAACTACACACGATCGGAAATCACCTTCCCGAATCACGTGACTCTGTTCGACTATCAAGTTGAAGTCGAGGTCTGGATGAATAGTCAAGTGATTCACAACGGATCGGTCAGATGCCACAACAGCCCATTCTGCGACACTCTGGACTGCTCGCTATGCTTGGAGAAGATCTTCAACGTCGATTGCTGGTCAGTAATAGATGCAGTAATATACGCAATAACACTTTGTGTTCTACTCATCACATGCTGCATAGTCCGCCTCATCCATACCGTGTGTTCCTCTGTTTGTTACATCGCCCAAGGCATCTTCAACGTATTCCGATGCTGCTGTGTTTTCTTCACAGGATGTTGTTACCGTCGGTCCCGCGAAGTACAAACTCGGTCCCATCGCACCTACTCTGCATTCAAACGAAGAAAGATGAACATTGACCGTTCCCAAAAATTGGGCTACCTCGTGATTTCCTCCTGTCTTCTTCATTGTGTGGTACCCATCTTTCCCTGCTCAGAGGTGGTCTCGATGACCGCGAATGCGGACGAATGCGTTGTGAGTCAGTCAAACACTTCGGAGTGTACGTTCAACCAGGCCACGACCCTCTCTCTTCAACCTCTCAATCAAGAAACCTGTCTCTCATTGAGAGACGACAGCAGTGAGCCTCTCGGTTTCCTCTCAATTCGAGTGAAAGGAATTGAGTATGTCTGCAATCAACGAGACGAGTTCTATACCAGAGATCATCAATTTCTCACCGAGTCGAGCCATCGATGTGCTTCAAAAGGGAGCTGTACTTCAGGCCGCTGTGGTTCAATCAAACCGAATGATCGTTTGGAAGAATTCTCTCATACCGCTAACCACAGCCCAGGATACACCTCGTGTGAAGACTCCTGTGGTTGTATTACTTGCGATGGATGTTTTCTGTGCTCGCCATCCTGCCAATTCCAACGTCTTTATGGCTCCCCTACATCTCAGACAACATATCGAGTGTACACATGCACCTCCTGGACCCTCTCCGTAAAACTACATTTGTCCATCCAGAACAAGAACAATGATCGTTCTACCTCTCTGACGCTCTACCCCGGAACATACACTCGCTGGAACAACATGAAGTTCTCTCTCATCAGTACCACATCTCCCGTTCTACCGGTTCTCTCGTCTACTTTTCTGACCGACGGAAAGACTACTTCAATGATCAAACCGGTCGAGATGGGACATCTCCTTCCCCACTCACCTGGCCAACTACAGTGTGTTGATAAACAACATGCCGCCGACTTCAACTGCTCGTTTCCTCCTCAAGTTTGTTCGTGCAGAACAGCATCCCACAAATCTGTTTGTAACTGCGCCAAAGGGGATATTCGTGCATATCTTCAGAAAAACACTCTACCACTGACGATGAGAAACGTTCTGATCTATCCCGAAGGTGAACTCCTCAAAGCACAAGCTACGGCGGGTTCGTCACTCCAAGTTCAGGTCGTTGCCGATAACATGAAGTTGAGGACAGTTCAACACAATGTCACTTGCCAAGTTACAGTCTCTGATGTCACAGGTTGCTACAGATGCTCGATTGGTGCTGAAGTTCACATCGGTTGTACTGCTGCAGAAGAGGTGACTGCCGATATTACATGTGGTGAACATACTAATCTCTTGGTATGCACACACACTGGAAAGATCAACAAAGTCAAGTTCTCTTTTGACCGCGCCGACGTCCACGAGAACTGTTCCATTCGATGCCCGGGAGGGACAGTATTTGCCACTGTCGAAGGAAAACTCCGCTACATCAACGAAGGAATACTGACAGAAATGACAGGAAGCTCGAACCGCAACATGATTTCGGATTCCGATAGTTTCTCAATTTTCGGGAGTCTCAATAGTTGGATAGCATCTTTAACTCTAGGAACTATCAGCAATTATGCCTTGATACTCACAGCGGTACTTGGCATGTTGTATATTGCACTACGCATAATCATATATTTCGTTTTTCCACCTATCACCTTTTCCCAAACTAAGCGCACTTCACACATCTCCGGTAAACGTATTCGTAATAAGAGAAGTATGATACATAAGAAGCAATATTAATCCCCCGGGAGTTTCTCTATTGTCATAGATAATCATTTATATTGGAGTTTCAGGTTCTATTAAGTATCGTTTCATAATCTTCCTATTGGGCATGGTTGTTCTATTTTGATAGTTATTTGCATTTATCTATTACATCGCGCCATATATCATATACATTATTTTCCCATGGCATAATAGCAATACATTATATCCATTATTTTCTCATAGAATAATAACATCCAACCATTATTTCCCACTGAATTCTATTATAATCTTATTTCCGACTTGCTTATAAACCAGGCAAGCTGGCTTATCATCGTTGGTTCGTTGTCACTATCGCAGATAAACACTTCAATAACAACAAGTTGTTATAAATAGTACAATATTGTATATGAATGTATATAATTCTTTGTAGTTCGTGCTCTGTCTGTAGACACCAATCAAGTCAGTCTAGATACTCGTCTTATTCAGGCACCGCACAATCATACTAATCTGCATATTTGAACTGAACACATACAATCTCCCCGGTATACAAATTCCCATAACAACGCCAATAGTTTTTAAATACCACCAACCCAACATTTTAATCCACAACAATTACCGTTTAATCGCTTTCACAAAGTTGGAAACTTTTACAAAAGCTATTCAGCTTTTTCTTGATATTTTACACACCGTATAGGCTTGTTACTTCGTAACTGGGACCTCAACATCAACAACAACAAAGTTTATGTACTGCAAACAGGAACGAATAATGGGGAAATTGCGGTAGCGATATCGCAGATAATGTGAGTTGAGGAGGTTGCGGTGGCGTCACTCGAATGTTAGCAGTAACAGTTCCGCCGGGACATGGCCTCCGCGGTTGCTCAGGGTAAAGACCGGCGCTCCCGGGTGGTTGAGTGTAATGTTATGCCTGAAATAGGTATTTTAAATGAGAGATGAGAAAAAAGAATTGATGTTGTTTGAAGTTAACTATGGCGCCATACCACACGGGGGTATTCACACGTATAGTTTCTGCGTGTTATGTGTGAAACATTTAGAGGCGTTAAATATTTCAAAGCGGTTATTATGTACCAGCAGGCATACTTGAGGTTCTACAGGATAGAACAATGGCTATTTTACTTAATCAATAATAAAAATAAATAGTTTCCATGAGAACGTGCTCGTACTTCAACCTCACTATTATATTTTATCTCCTTTATCGTGAACATAGTTCAAAACATGCGTTTCAAATATGCATTTAATACATCTCATTTCATCTATCTGTCATTCTTCTTTCTGTAATACGGTAAAAAGTTTTCTTTCTCTCCAAATACTGTGGTAAAAACCGTGTTCTACAAGCAATCAAAAACAAATGGAATAAAATTGATATGCCTATCAAGCAAGTTGAAATGTATAATTACCTGCTGGCATAATAGTCCATTATCGTTGCTCTCCTCAGCGGTCTGCTCCGAACGGGGACCCCGGTGATGTGCTTGCGCCAAACGGTGCTGATGTTGGAGTTGGCACTAAATACAATCATATTCTTGAAACGACACAAAAATCGAAACGGCACTCAGTTTCACACATACGTGAACTACGGTTGAAGTTTGAAGTTTCTAGTCGACGTTTTTTATTAAGATAGTTTTGAGAACTTTATATGTCACTATTGTCTCTTTTGGTGGAATTTATCCGAGAGTTAAACTGTGCAGAAGGTATATTCGCTTTTTTTATGTCATACATACACGCTAGGTCACTATTGTTCGCCACAATTACACCATCATTATACAAACATCATCTTTATAACTGCATCTTCAATATAAAAAAGTTGTAAATCAGTATAAACTCAAATTGCTATGACCTTACACTGTAACCAACAACATATTCATTGCTTGTTTTTTTTATGTTTCGCTCACATTCTTCATTGATACATTCAAAAATCTATGGGATATTCATTTCAAACTTTTTGAGTTTGTTTCGCTGGTCTAAACATCTAACTGTTAACCTTGTACTCTTTTTAGTTACTTCACACAGAGATGTATGTCATTTAGAGAGCGCTAGTGATAATGGAAAACACTCGAGAATAGCCCCTCTATGGAAATGTGCGTCTCTCACTTGTCGGAATGTTATACGCAAATATGATAATTGTTGCCTGGAAACTAATTTGATGCTACATGGATTTAAATAGTTATGGCTCTATTTCATACATATACATTTATTGCAGAGGATCTCTTACCAGTGGCGTAGATACAGATATGACTAAAGTACAAACCTAATATTAGCAGAACATCAGTCAGTGGTACTGTGCTGATCAAAATCACACAAGTAGACCATTGAAAACCAGTATGTATGAACGATATGTAGAAGAATATGATTCATGATGTTGAAAACGACCATGATGTAGTGGTTTCATCTGAAAAAGGTATTGTTATATAGTTTGTTACACCCACTTATAACCCTCTACAGTAATCTGCTAACACTTCCAGGTCAAAGTTTACTAAATTAGCGTATTCAAAACGCCTCAAAATGTTCATAGTGTCTTCTGCATGTTTACTACTACTAACTCTGGAAATTTGAAACCAAACTAAAGACTTTTTCGTTAGAAAACACCCCCTTGAATAATTGACGGATTACTGTAGGAGTACATCGATTGGTGAGACAGACTATACATGGGTCACTAAACAACTCTTCCCATATTAGCCAATTTTTCGGTCCACTTAACAAGCAACCGGAAATCAATCAAACATCAACCCGGTTGCTTTTGCAGAGAAAACTCGATTGCTTTTAGAAAGCAACCAAAATGCAATTGAATCGCTGTTTACAACCAACCAACTTTTCTTCACAAAAGCAAGTTTTGTGATGTAATGGAACTTGTTGATTCTATTATCACACCTGTTTGTTTTGTGAATAGAGATTGGTTGCTTTCTAAAAACAGTCCGTTTCCTTTGACAATCTTTTCCCTCTCACTCGTTCAGTGAAATATTTTTGAGCTAATCTCGGGAAACGTTTATTAAAGTAACTTCTTGCATAATTCCAAAAATTCCACCGGACTCACCATAACCAATTTTCCGAAACATGATCACTCTCCATACGGTGACCTTTTCTCTCTTCATAACCAGTAGACAATGATAGAACGGAATAGCAGTCGCCAAAGCGTTGTTGGTCGCTAGAAACACCAGAATAGCGAAACTGAAATATAGGAATATTTTTCATGATTCAAAGTAACCAATTGCATAAATATCCAATTGAACTAATAATAAATTGATTTGGACACCAAAAAAACCTGAGTAAAAACCAAACAGTTATTCAATGACGAGAAAGTATGGAGGAGACTATATCAATAATTTACCTCGGACATAGTAGAACCAATAGAACCAGCTGAAGGAGAGCAGAAACAGTTTGGTAGTGGAGTATGACATCGAATTCGGGATACAATACAGAATATCGCAAATGTATCACCTGAAAAAAAAGTTGGAAAGTTATACCTGGGTCACAAAACAATAGTTCTCACCACTGAGTTTTTAACTTGAACGAAGTTTTCGCATAAATAACCAATTGAACTAATAATAATGAAGACTATCTGTGAAGTTAATTATTGATTAAGTTCCAAGTTACACCGTTTTGGCCTCCGCACCTCTACCTAAGTACAAAAATAAGCTTGAAGCCCGTAAAGTTCAGGAGTATGACACGTTGTCTTACTTGAAATCATTCAACAGTAAATTATTTGAACTAATAAAAGTTAATTACCTTGTCCAGTAATTGAAGAAAGAGTCGGAAACTGATCGGAAACCAAGCTGGGGCTTCCTACTCACCACCCGCACTTCACATATTTCCTGAAAAATCAATACTATTCAAGCAATATGGAAAGTCTGATATATTCTCTCAAACGTTTGATTTGCTTGAAAAAATCAATATCATGAATGTAGGTAATACGTTCTTTTTTTAGTCAGGAACGTATAATGCGTACTATTGCTACACAACTACTCGAACTATTTCTCAGACTATAAACACAGCAGAATACAATTGAGAGATCGAATGTGGTAACTAAATACAGCCAGAATATTTTTTCCACGGAATATACGCTCGCTTCGCTACGTTATACAGGTTTGTAGTTTGATCGCGAAGCGCTGATTACAGCCAAGATCTGGTGAATAATTGCGAACCTTGTATTATCGATGAACATCTTGTTCATTAGGAACAATTGAGATTTCTGGTAAAGAAATATGAAGAAAGCTAACCTGATGGGGAGAACATAAATATTGTATAGGTAAGTGTGTAGTACTTTCCAGAGATGTATGATCCGGTAATGGGAATTATATAGGGTCAAAGGTTACACCAAGATGCCACGCCTACTAGTTAATTGGGGTTTCAGTTTTGAGTAGCACACCTGGGTGAGAATATTAGAAAGGCGATAGGTAATTGGGGATTTACCTTGAACCTCAATTATGTTCTATAGGCAAGAATACGAACCAAATGATGATGTCTGGAACATGAGAAAAAGAAGAATTGTTGACTTCAGGAATGTGATCAAACTACAAATACAGAAGAACAAACAACAAAAGGACAGCCTCCGCTTATGCCTCTATAGAGGACGATGATCATGGTAACGTGGAATATGAATAGACATAATATTGTTAATAGTTTGCACAGTCACTTGAAACATGTTAAATACAGCAGAAATCAGAAACGTGAAATGACAAAGCGCGCGATTCCTCGTTAGAATGATAACCTCACGTGACTGTTCAATTTACTTCTAGTATATTCCCATGAGGCTCTATGAAAAGTGCCCAACTCTTCGTTGTAGTTTGACGCGAAAGTAACCTTTTTGATCGAGGCACAGTGAAATCGATAAATGTCCATTTGTGTTCCTCAATCTCTCTGGTTGCATTCAATGGTCATCACTATGGATAACGTAGAAATATTATTCATTTCATTCCCACTGAGACCCCTTGGCATTGTGCCAAGATTTTCCGATGACTATTCCTCACAGCAGACAAAGTACTCTACCGACGTTTTTTGTTAACATTGTCTTATGGGATTGAACAATCGCTTCCGGAGTTTTGCAGATTATTGAAAAAACCTCCGAAGCGGTGAAAAACATCCTAGAATATTCGTTGGCACACTGCCAAGTCTCAGTAGAAATGACCGGGACTATACTGTTGACGTGGATTTAACCTTTGAAAAACTTTTTTTTTTTTTTTTTTTTTTCTTTTTCACAGTTTGTAGAAGAGGCATGCTTCTGACAGTTTGTATGCTGTCCTACTTACTAGTTACGGTGAGTCCGGTTGAAATTTGGCAACATTGGTGTATCCTAAGAGAAATTTGCTTGAAAAGGCGCTTGAGCTTAGAATATATTTCCGTAGAAAACATAGGTATCGATTGTAAAGGGTGAAGAACATTATTATCCACTCGTGTTATCTCTTGCTCTTAGTTTACTAACAGAGGAAATGTGAACTGTTCAAAAATATAGCTCATTCGACAGTAAACATATGTTGTTTTGTATTTAATTTGCTACGGTGATCCCCCCAAAATGATTGAGATTTCTCTTTTTTCTGGTTTGTTTTGCTGTTTGTGAGGAACTCTCGGAAATATATTCTAAGCTCAAGCGCCTTTTCAAGCAAATTTCTCTTAGGATACACCAATGTTGCCAAATTTCAACCGGACTCACCGTAACTAGTAAGTAGGACAGCATACAAACTGTCAGAAGCATGCCTCTTCTACAAACTGTGACTACTTTGCCCTCTCTAACCAGTAGCCGATGATAGAAAGAAATACCAGTAGGAATAACGTTGTTGGTTGCCAACGTCGTTTTTCTTTGTTCGGAAGTGGCTTCTCCAAGTCGTCATGAAACAAGTAACAAGATCGACTATTGCTAAATGTGGTCTCGAACGTCGTTTTGAAATAACAGTCCAGAGAAAATTATGTTTATTAGCGTAGCAGTTGTTTGATGTTCCGAACTGTCCATTTCCATGATTTTGACAGCTCTCAAGTTTTTCAAAGGTTAAATCCACGTCAACAGTATAGTCCCGGTCATTTCTACTGAGACTTGGCGGTGTGCCAACGAATATTCAAGGATGTTTTTCACCGCTTCGGAGGTTTTTTCAATAATCTGCAAAACTCCGGAAGCGATTGTTTAATCCCATAAGACAATGTTAACAAAAAACGTCGGTAGAGTACTTTGTCTGCTGTGAGGAATAGTCATCCGAAAATCTTGGCACAATGCCAAGGGGTCTCAGTAAGAATGAAATGAATAATATTTCTACGTTATCCATAGTGATGACCATTGAATGCAACCAGAGAGATTGAGGAACACAAATGGACATTTATCGATTTCACTGTGCCTCGATCAAAAAGGTTACTTTCGCGTCAAACTACAACGAAGAGTTGGGCACTTTTCATAGAGTTTCATGAGAATATACTAGAAGCAAATTGAACAGTCACGTGAGGTTATCATTCTAACGAGGAATCGTGCGCTTTGTCTTTTCACGTTTCTGACTTCTGCTGTGTTCAACATGTTTCAAGTGACTGTGCAAATAACTCTAACAATATAACGTCTATTCATATTCCACGTTACCATGATCATCGTCCTTAGAGGCATAGGCGAAAGCTGTCATTTTGTAGTTTGTCCTTCTGTGTTTGTAGTTCGATCACATTCCTAAAGTCAACAATTCTTCTTCTTCTCATGTTCCGGACCTCATAATTTGGTTCATATTCTTGCCTATAGAACATAATTGAGGTTCAAGGTAAATCCCCAATTACCTATCGCCTTTCCAATATTCTCACCCAGGTGTGCTACTCAAAACTGAAACCCCAATTAACTAGTAGGCGTGGCATCTTGGTGTAACCTTTGACCTTCTATAATTCCCATTACCGGATCATACATCTCTGGAAAGTACTACACACTTACCTATACAATATTTATGTTCTCCCCATCAGGTTAGCTTTCTTCATATTTCTTTACCAGAAATCTCAATTGTTCCTAATGAACAAGATGTTCATCGATAATACAAGGTTCGCAATTGTTCACCAGATCTTGGCTGTAATCAGCGCTTCGCGACCAAACTACAAACCTGTATAACGTAACGTAGCGAAGCGAGCGTGTATTCGGTGGAACAAATATTCTGGCTGTATTTAGTTACCACATTCGATCTCTCAATTGTATTCTGCTGTGTTTATAGTCTGAGAAATAGTTCGAGTAGTTGTGTAGCAATAGTACGCATTACTAAAAAAAGAACGTATTACTAAAAAAAGAACGTATTACCTACATTCATGATATTGATTTTTTCAAGCAAATCAAACGTTTGAGAGAATATATCAGACTTTCCATATTGCTTGAATAGTATTGATTTTTCAGGAAATATGTGAAGTGCGGGTGGTGAGTAGGAAGCCCCAGCTTGGTTTCCGATCAGTTTCCGACTCTTTCTTCAATTACTGGACCAGGTAATTAACTTTTATTAGTTCAAATAATTTACTGTTGAATGATTTCAAGTAAGACAACGTGTCATACTCCTGAACTTTACGGGCTTCAAGCTTATTTTTGTACTTAGGTAGAGGTGCGGAGGCCAAAACGGTGTAACTTGGAACTTAATCAATAATTAACTTCACAGATAGTCTTCATTATTATTAGTTCAATTGGTTATTTATGCGAAAACTTCGCTCAAGTTAAGAACTCAGTTGTGAGAACTATTGTTTTGTGACCCAGGTATAACTTTCCAACTTTTTTTTCAGGTGATACATTTGCGATATTCTGTATTGTATCCCGAATTCGATGTCATACTCCACTACCAAACTGTTTCTGCTCTCCTTCAGCTGGTTCTATTGGTTCTACTATGTCCGAGGTAAATTATTGATATAGTCTCCTCCATACTTTCTCGTCATTGAATAACTGTTTGGTTTTTGCTCAGGTTTTTTTGGTGTCCAAATCAATTTATTATTAGTTCAATTGGTTATTTATGCAATTGGTTACTTTGAATCATGAAAAATATTCCTATATTTCAGTTTCGCTATTCTGGTGTTTCTAGCGACCAACAACGCTTTGGCGACTGCTATTCCGTTCTATCATTGTCTACTGGTTATGAAGAGAGAAAAGGTCACCGTATGGAGAGTGATCATGTTTCGGAAAATTGGTTATGGTGAGTCCGGTGGAATTTTTGGAATTATGCAAGAAGTTACTTTAATAAACGTTTCCCGAGATTAGCTCAAAAATATTTCACTGAACGAGTGAGAGGGAAAAGATTGTCAAAGGAAACTGACTGTTTTTAGAAAGCAACCAATCTCTATTCACAAAACAAACAGGTGTGATAATAGAATCAACAAGTTCCATTACATCACAAAACTTGCTTTTGTGAAGAAAAGTTGGTTGGTTGTAAATAGCGATTCAATTGCATTTTGGTTGCTTTCTAAAAGCAATCGAGTTTTCTCTGCAAAAGCAACCGGGTTGATGTTGGATTGATTTCCGGTTGCTTGTTAAGTGGACCGAAAAATTGGCTAATATGGGAAGAGTTGTTTAGTGACCCATGTATAGTCTGTCTCACCAATCGATGTACTCCTACAGTAATCCGTCAATTATTCAAGGAGGTGTTTTCTAACGAAAAAGTCTTTAGTTTGGTTTCAAATTTCCAGAGTTAGTAGTAGTAAACATGCAGAAGACACTATGAACATTTTGAGGCGTTTTGAATACGCTAATTTAGTAAACTTTGACCTGGAAGTGTTAGCAGATTACTGTAGAGGGTTATAAGTGGGTGTAACAAACTATATAACAATACCTTTTTCAGATGAAACCACTACATCATGGTCGTTTTCAACATCATGAATCATATTCTTCTACATATCGTTCATACATACTGGTTTTCAATGGTCTACTTGTGTGATTTTGATCAGCACAGTACCACTGACTGATGTTCTGCTAATATTAGGTTTGTACTTTAGTCATATCTGTATCTACGCCACTGGTAAGAGATCCTCTGCAATAAATGTATATATATGAAATAGAGCCATAACTATTTAAATCCATGTAGCATCAAATTAGTTTCCAGGCAACAATTATCATATTTGCGTATAACATTCCGACAAGTGAGAGACGCAGAGACATTTCCATAGAGGGGCTATTCTCGAGTGTTTTCCATTATCACTAGCGCTCTCTAAATGACATACATCTCTGTGTGAAGTAACTAAAAAGAGTACAAGGTTAACAGTTAGATGTTTAGACCAGCGAAACAAACTCAAAAAGTTTGAAATGAATATCCCATAGATTTTTGAATGTATCAATGAAGAATGTGAGCGAAACATAAAAAAAACAAGCAATGAATATGTTGTTGGTTACAGTGTAAGGTCATAGCAATTTGAGTTTATACTGATTTACAACTTTTTTATATTGAAGATGCAGTTATAAAGATGATGTTTGTATAATGATGGTGTAATTGTGGCGAACAATAGTGACCTAGCGTGTATGTATGACATAAAAAAAACGAATATACCTTCTGCACAGTTTAACTCTCGGATAAATTCCACCAAAAGAGACAATAGTGACATATAAAGTTCTCAAAACTATCTTAATAAAAAACGTCGACTAGAAACTTCAAACTTCAACCGTAGTTCACGTATGTGTGAAACTGAGTGCCGTTTCGATTTTTGTGTCGTTTCAAGAATATGATTGTATTTAGTGCCAACTCCAACATCAGCACCGTTTGGCGCAAGCACATCACCGGGGTCCCCGTTCGGAGCAGACCGCTGAGGAGAGCAACGATAATGGACTATTATGCCAGCAGGTAATTATACATTTCAACTTGCTTGATAGGCATATCAATTTTATTCCATTTGTTTTTGATTGCTTGTAAAACACGGTTTTTACCACAGTATTTGGAGAGAAAGAAAACTTTTTACCGTATTACAGAAAGAAGAATGACAGATAGATGAAATGAGATGTATTAAATGCATATTTGAAACGCATGTTTTGAACTATGTTCACGATAAAGGAGATAAAATATAATAGTGAGGTTGAAGTACGAGCACGTTCTCATGGAAACTATTTATTTTCATTATTGATTAAGTAAAATAGCCATTGTTCTATCCTGTAGAACCTCAAGTATGCCTGCTGGTACATAATAACCGTTTTGAAATATTTAACGCCTCTAAATGTTTCACACATAACACGCAAAAACTATACGTGTGAATACCCCCGTGTGGTATGGCGCCATAGTTAACTTCAAACAACATCAATTCTTTTTTCTCATCTCTCATTTAAAATACCTATTACAGGCATAACATTACACTCAACCACCCGGGAGCGCCGGTCTTTACCCTGAGCAACCGCGGAGGCCATGTCCCGGCGGAACTGTTACTGCTAACATTCGAGTGACGCCACCGCAACCTCCTCAACTCACATTATCTGCGATATCGCTACCGCAATTTCCCCATTATTCGTTCCTATTTGCAGTACATAAACTTTTTTGTTGTTGATGTTGAGGTCCCAGTTACGAAGTAACAAGCCTATACGGTGTGTAAAATATCAAGAAAAAGCTGAATAGCTTTTGTAAAAGTTTCCAACTTTGTGAAAGCGATTAAACGGTAATTGTTGTGGATTAAAATGTTGGGTTGGTGGTATTTAAAAACTATTGGCGTTGTTATGGGAATTTGTAAACCGGGGAGATTGTATGTGTTCAGTTCAAATATGCAGATTAGTATGATTGTGCGGTGCCTGAATAAGACGAGTATCTAGACTGACTTGATTGGTGTCTACAGATAGAGCACGAACTACAAAGAATTATATACATTCATATACAATATTGTACTATTAGTGGTTATCAGGTGAAGGGTCGCTTCGCACAGGGGTTGTAGTTGTAGTTGGAGGACTGAAATGTGGAGAGTTACTATCGAAAACCAAGTATTGTTGTAGTTTGATCTCAAAGTTAGAATTTTTTTTAGATAACTTGCCGAGAAGCCGGTGGTGTGGTTTCAAAAAAGGCGTATCACGCCCAGGTACCGGGCATTATGAATTTAATTGGAAGTTCTTTTTTGAGTTTGGCAAGTGGGACCCCCATTCCGTATAGCTAGCACACGCGTGCGTCAGACAGGTGATATAAACAATGATAGTTCACATGATGACGCTAACCTTTTATCGATTGCTTCCTGGTCCAAGTAGCCATAGGGCACAGTTGTGAAATCGGGTGTGAAAAAAACTCTTTTCAACATGTAAAAGCAATTCCATACGTGATTTCACTCAAGTGATCAAACTACAAACCATACAACTGAACTTTTCAGTGTCTGGGGCAAAACCGGCCAGAATCCGGACCAAACTGTGACGGAGTTCATGCTTTCGAACAGTGAAAAACTATGCAAGCTGATCAACGGCACAAAGATTGAGATTACCGGCTTCTCGCTCCTGGATGACTCTGTAGTTTGCTCGTACAAACCACGCGTGGAGAAGAAAGTCCGAGGAATACACAAACGATGTGATTGCGGCCTACACTGCTGCGTACGCTCCACTTCGTTTACTGCAGGCAATGAGTTGTGTTATATTGTTTCAAAAAATTACGCAGTATAAACTTCCCATTTTCAGATACCGATTCTCTCATATTCCTCAACGACGACAGCAAACCGGACAGGTTGGCTGACCTCCGTGCGGACCGGCTTGAGTTTTTGACATCGGAAATACCGGAAGGCTACCGGACAACCAAGTTTGTGAGCATGGCGCTGAAAGTCTACTCATTATTGCTGGAAAACGACACCGGACATGTCAAGACTGTCTGCAAAGTCAAAGGAGTGGTTAGTTTAACTCCATCCCTATTGGCATGTTTTCTCATAGTTCATAAAGTGTTCAACAACCCGATTTCAGACGCTTGATTCCGAAGCGGCGAAGAATATCAACTTCCAAGTCATGGAAGAATGGTTCGTGACCTGGTTGCTGAGGAAAACCCCGGAGTTGTTGAGACTGAACGAGCCATGATTGTGGAAAAACTTGGTCAAATAACCACCGAAGTTCTCAAGAAAAAACTACAACCAGTGATGACCAAACTACGATATCTGCCTAATTTCACAACTGTGCCCTATGGCTACTTGGACCAGGAAGCAATCGAAAAAAGGTTAGCGTCATCATGTAAACTATCATTGTTTATATTTTCTGGTACCTGGGCGTGGCACGCCTATTTCGAAACCACACCACCGGATTCTAGGCAAGTTATCTAAAAAGAATCTAACTTTGGGATCGAACTACAACAATACTTGGTTTTCAATAGTAACTCTCCACATTTCAGTCCTCCAACTACAACTACCACCCCTGTAAGGAGCGAGGCCAGTACCCCTACACCTGATAAACACTAATTGTAAAATATTATATATAAATGTATATAAATCTTTGTAGTTCGTTCTCTGTCTGTCTCAATCAAGTCACTCTAAAGGCTCGTATTATTTAGGCAGCGCACAATCATACCATTCTGCATATTTGAACTAAATTCAATTTGAACGTTGTTCAGTTCTTGATAATGGGTGTTATACGAAACTTATTTAAATGTATAAAAATTTCTGCCCCAACATTTTCCACTCAATCACAAACTGAAAAACAGTTTTCATTCACCACAACTAAACAAGAAACGAGCGAATTGTAGGATGCGAAGTGGTGTGGCTGGATGGCACGGTGACTGACAAGAGGGAGAAGAGGTCCTCACATGCTGGCGACAACCACTACATCCAGCAGCTCCAATGGGATGGTGCCAGCAGCTCCCACAAGCTCGTACACGGCCAGTTGCAGATTGCTGATTACAACTCCATGTCTGAAATGAATTATAGGTCATAGCGATTCAATTTTAATATGAAAATAGATGCGCTTTTAAATGGTATTTTGGAAGCACTGTTTGGGTGACTATGTCTTTGACTAGCTGGCGATAATATGTGATGGATGACAATTTCAAAAATTGAATTGCAACCCCGACGCGGGGTTATGCCGCGTTGTATACACATAATCTCATTTAAACTACATCCACCACCTAATGCCTATTTGTGTTCATGTTTAAGTTCATTATGCATTCAATGACTGCACTAAAATACATGAAAAACACACCTAAATAGCCTATCAGAAGTTGTATCTATCAAAAGCCAAGCATTATTCAAGTTTATTGTTGATTCAAAACATTCCGGTCTGAGAATAGAGAAAAGTTGCCGAGAAAACGTACCGTTCTTGGAAATATTCCACCAGGTTGCCGCGTACCAGCGGGGAGTTTTTGTTGGAGACGCCTTCAATCCTTCTCAGCCACATTGTTTTAGTGCCAGGAGAAGTAGTACCTGTGAAACGGATTGTGAGAAACCAATAACAATATAAACATATATAAATGAGCTAGAGTACAGTGCTCACATTTTCCAACTGGACTGGGCAGCTTGCCAATGAATAATCCAGGCTATTTTTCTCCACTTTCGAGTTTTTCAAATAACAGTAAATCCTTGTTAATGGTTTTCCAGTTTCATAAGAACACGTAAACAGAAAATATCTTTAGAGTACCTATGTTTGCTCTAAGAAATGGTCATCTGAAAATCATGGCGGAAGCCAATGGGTCTCAGTGGGAATGACATGAACTACACAATAATTCTAAATGCCTCACCAATTTGTAGCTTCCATGACACACCAAAATACTTCCACTATTTCAATTGTGTTTATTTTGGCAGACAGTGAAGTGTTTAATTTTTTTAGACACATTACAAAAGTTTTGAATGAATTTCGGTTTATTACCTCACAACAGATCCTTGAATGCGCAGCCCAGTTCTTGAGTGGTAACTAGTACCGTTTTAGAGAAGAGTGATAACCAGCTCTACTCGGAGTGTCTCGGGGAGGTGGCGGTTGCGTTCCAGGAATTCTTTGATGGATACGGTTTGCACAGTCATGTCTGGAAGTATACATATTTAAAACACATATAAGTGAACAACAAAATATTAGGACACCAAAAAAAACTCGAGCAAAACCGAAAACGGTTAGTCAAGTGGCGAGAAAGTATGGATAAGACTAAATCAACAATTTACCTCAGACATAATAGAACCAACAGAACCAGCTGAAGGAGAGCAGAAACAGTTCAGTAGTGGAGTATGACATCTAGTTCGGGATAAAATAGGGAATAGCCGAATATTCGCGGCCAGTACATCAGTGGTATTTTACTGATCCACACATTTATACCATTGAAAACCAGTATATACGACCGGAATACAGAGAAATATGATTCATGTTGTTAAAAACGACCATGGATGTAGTGAAATGTATCATCTGAAAGAAGTATAGATATTAATGGGTCACAAAATAACAGTTTTTACATTTATTTTACTGCCAATTGTTAATTTCGCGCCGTTTATTTCAGGCCTCACGGAAATTGCACAACTATTTATTTACATACTACGTACTTTGTTCCGATTCTGTCAAATGTACTACATCACACGTGTAAAAGTAAGTTGATGAAGAAAGTTAGCATCTCAGTCGAACGGTCTTTTACGATTTTATATAGTTCGCAAAAAAACAGTTTCCTTCATTATCCAACCAACGCGCTTGCCAATTTGAAATCCAGAAAACCAGTGCATAGTTTCATCGTTTTTCAATCTCAACTAGAGATTCTACCGTGTTTTCAAGTCAGGATAACTCAACCATAATTCTAGTTCTAGACATACCTCGGACATAATAGAACCAACAGAATCAGCTGAAGGAGAGCAGAAACAGTTTGGTAGTGGAGTATGACATCGAATTCGAGATACAATACAGAATATCGCCAATGAGGTCAGTACATCAGTGGTAGTGTACTGATCCATAACACATTTACACCATTGAAAACCAGTATATATGACCGGAATGTAGAAGAATATGATTCATGATGTTAACAACGATCATGGATGTGGTGGAATATAACACCTGAAAAAAAGTTGGAAAGTTATACCTGGATCACAAAACAACTGTTCTCACAACTGAGTTCTTAACTTGAACGAAGTTTTCGCATGAATAACCAAATGAACTAATAATTAGTAAAAAGTGGGGGACCAGGAAGTGTGTGAGTTCTGTTCGATTTCACCGTTTTCAGCAAAAAGTGTACAATACAGGCAGGGAGTGTGCAACGAAAATAGAACAATACATAGGTTTGCACAACGGTTCACAACGTACGTACGTTAAACCACTTATACACTCACGCTAAAATCACGATTTTTGTTATCAATGTTTTTTGTGAACCGTTGTGCAAACCTATGTATTGTTCTATTTTTGTTGCACACTCCCTACCTGTATTGTACACTTTTTGCTCAAAACGGTGAAATCGAACAGAACTCACACACTTCCTGGTCCCCCACTTTTTACTAATTGTTCTCTTTTTGCTAGTTGTACTAGTACAATCACTCATTGATCAGAACAATCAGAATGAAATACGAAAATTGGTGACTATAAAACATCCTGATTAGTGGGCGAAGTTTCGAGTTTTCAAATGGTGTGATACTAGTTTTTCAAATTATTTTTGGCGCCAATTGACCTCTAAAAAACGTAAAAAATCTGAGTCATTTCAGTACAACGCAACGCTTTACTTATTTGGCGCCAACGGGCGCCAGCGTTTGGCGCCAATAATCATACATGTTACTCCAATTGGTGGAAAACCTGGAACGAACGGTTTCAACCATTTGGCACAGTTTCCGATGATTTTTTGTTCGGAAACAATATCTTCAATTTTGGCGCCAATTGGCGGATAAACGGGCTTCTCGGCGCCAAATGTCAAAGAAATGTGGATAAAATGTTGATCCGCCTGTTAACAAAATGTATAGTTCTGACATCTGTGAACGAATCCGGTCGTTACCCTACTTCGCTAATGTTGTCCTCATTTGACGCCAATAGGCGCCCGCGTTTGGCGCCATTTGATAATAATGGCACCATGTTTTGGAAATCAGGTTGAACCTACTTTTATGACATCTGTGCGAAATTTCAAACAAATTTATTCATGGGAACACATATTTTCCAGCTTTTGGCGCCATCTGGCGCCAGCGCCAAGCGTCAGACATAACGTGACATCACCAAACTTCTGGGGCCGCGCTAACTTTGGGGTTTACACATGTGTGCCAAATTTCAGCCAAATCGGTCCAGTAGTTAAAAAAATAATTTTCTATGCGGACATTGGACGAGGGACGAGGGACGCGCGATGCGCGACGCGCGACGAGCGACGAGGGACGAGCGACGAGGGACGAGGGACAACGGAAATTTTCATAACGACACGGCAGCATAACTTTTCTCAACCTCGACCGATTATCCTAATTTTTTCACACAACATGTATTTAATACATATCTAGCTCTCTCTCTCTTTTTAAATTTCGAAAAAAATGTTTTATTTGAAGACTTTTGTGGTTTGAAAGCCAAAAATGGGTGCGCAATGGCCAAACCAAACACAACTCACACGCAGCGCTTTGCGCTGCGCGCGATAATTGGGACTATCTGTAAAGTTAAATATTGATTAAGTTCAAAGTTACACCGTTTTGGCCTCCGCACCTCCACCAAAGTACGAAAATAGGCTTGAAGCCCGTAAATTTCTAGATAATAAAACTTCTACATTTCAAGTTACTTATATTGTACTGATAAAACTAAATTACCTTGTCCAGTACTTGAAGAAAGGGTCGGAAACTGATCGGGAACCAAGCTGGTATTTCTATTCGATACGATCAACCGAAGCCTTTCACCATCACCACCCGCACTTCACATATTTCCTGAAAAAGTCAGTACCATTTAAGCGTAGTGAAAAAAATCTGATATTCTCTATCAAACGGTTGATTTCCCTGAAGAAATCCATAACACGAATATGGGTAAAACGCTCTCTTTTTAGTCCGAACCGTATAATGCGTACTATTGCTACACAACTGCTCGAACTATTGTTCACAAACACAGCAGAATACAATTGAGAGATAGAATGTGTTAACTAAAAACAGCCAAAATATTTTTCCATGAAATACACGCTCGCTTTGCTACGTTATACAGGTTTGTAGTTTGGTCGCGAAGTGCTGATTACAGCAAAGATTCGGTGAACAATTGCGAACCTTATATTCTCGAGAAACATCGTGTTCCTTAGGAACAATTGAGATTTCTGGTAAAGAAATATGAAGAAAGCTAACCTGATGGGAGAACATAATAATGTAGAGGTAAGTATGTAGTACTTTCCAGAGATGTATGATCCGGTAATGGGAATTATATAGGCTCAAAGGTTACACCAAGATGCCACGCCTACACGTTAATTGGGGTTTCTGTTTTGAGTAGCACACCTGGGTGAGAATATTGGAAAGGCGATAGGTAGTTGCGGATTCACTATGAACCTCAATTATATTCAAGAGGTAAGAATATGAACCAAATTATGAGGTCCGGAACATGAGAAAAAGAAGAAAAAGAAGAAGAATGTGATCGAACTACAATCACAGAAAAACAAACAACAAAAGGACAGCTTTCGCCTATGCCTCTAAGGACGATGATCATGGTCCCGACATAATATTGTTAGTCATTCGCACAGTCACTTGAAACATGTTAAACACAGCAGAAGTCAGAAACGTGAAAAGACAAAGCGCGCGATTCCTCGTTAGAATGATAACCTCACGTGACTGTTCAATTTACTTCTAGTATATTCCCATGAAACTCTATGAAAAGTGCCCAACTCTTCGTTGTAGTTTGACGCGAAAGTGACCTTTTTGATCGAGGCACAGTGAAATCGATAAATGTCCATTTGTGTTCCTCAATCTCTCTGGTTGCATTCAATGGTCATCACTATGGATAACGTAGAAATATTATTCATTTCATTCCCACTGAGACCCCTTGGCATTGTGCCAAGATTTTTGGATGACTATTCCTTAGAGCAGACAAAGTACTCTACAGACGTTTTTGTTAACATTGTCTTATGGGATTGAACAATCGCTTCCAGAGCATTGCAGACTATTGTAGTATGTAGTTTATTTCGATTTTTCAAAAGCCTTCGATCGAGTTTCTCATGTGAAACTTTTGCATAGATTGAAAACGTTAGGGTTTCATACCTCTATTGTCAATTGGATTACATCTTTCTTATCTGAAAGAACATTTCAAGTTACTATTGGTCGAGTAAAATCAGAAGTTCACAAAATTACCAGTGGAGTCCCTCAGGGGTGTTCTTTCCCCAATACTGTTCAGCATTTACACCTGCGAAGTTCCAGAAATGCTGTCAATTGGTGGTAGAGTTAGATGTAAAATGTTCGCGGATGACACGAAAGTTTATCAGAGTTTTCCTCCTGACCAAACTACAGACCATCTCCAGTCTGCTATAAACAAGATGTATGAATGGTCACAAGACTGGCAGTTACCATTAGCAGTAGAAAAAACGAAAATGATGCATATTGGTAAAAACAATCCGAAAAGAAACTACGTTATTTCTTGCTCTGATGTTGAGAAAGTCAGTACTATGCGGGATTTAGGATTTATTATAGATGAATCACTGAACTTTGCTGATCATTGTAAGAGAATAAGCAGACTTGCAAAGAGAAGAACTTTCAATTTATTCAAATCGTTGAAAGTAAAAAAAACAAGATGTCCTTGTGAAATTATATAAGACTTATGTTCGTCCTATTGTTGAAAGTGGATGTACTGTGTTTAATTCAGATAAAGGTGCTGTAAAAGCACTTGAATCTGTGCAAAACGACTTCACTAGGAAGTTGTTCATGAGGAAAGGAGGCTACACTTATTGTAAAGTACCTTCATCTGAAGTGCGAAATAGAATACTTAGTCTGACATCTCTCCTCAGTCGTAGAGATAGATTTGATCTGGTCATGGTGCACAAAATTTTAACTGGTCAGACCTTCAAACTTTTATACTTTTTCAAACTCCAGAACTAGAGGATCAAACTCAAAACTGAGTTTTCCAATACCAAAAACAAAATTGCGTCAGCAATTTTTCTCCGTGCGAGCAGGCTCAAAATACTTGAAACTAAGTAAAAAGAAGATATTGCCATTTTCAGTTGCTGGGCTAAAACGAATAATAACATAATATTGTGAAATATGTACTGTATTGACTGACTGTTTACGATGTAACTATTGCCATATTATCCATTCTTGTACTGTATATTACCTATGTTTTCGGTTCCGCGTAGAACTTGCCTCCAACTTGTTGTAATATCTTTCCGTGTTTGAACCATACCTTGCAATCTCGACAATGTTTTCCATTTTACCAATTTATCTTATCACACGCTTCATTTGCGTAATAAATTCATTCATATTGAAAAAACCTCCAAAGCGGTGAAAAACATCCTAGAATGTTCGTTGGCACACTGCCAAGTCTCAGTAGGAATCTCAGGCGTCTAGAAAAATAAAGTGAAAAAGATGCTTGAGATTAGCGTGAACATCCTGAGATTTTCTCACGAGAGTCCAATCAAATATAAAGAGAGAGAGAAAGAGAGAGAGAGAGAAAGAAAGAGAGAGAGAGAGAGAACAAGAGTTAACACGAATGGATAGTAATATTTTTTACCATCTCCAATCAATACTTATGTTTTCAAGCCAGTGACATCTTCTTCAACACCAACAATCATTGATCACAACAATTCTTTGTATATAACAAATCAACAATAAATCAGTCAATAAACTTTGTATGTCTTCGCTTGTGGTTTTTGACCAAACAAGTTTAGCGAATAGATGAACAATTTGTTTTCGAAAATGGGTATAGCGATGCCTATCATATACCTCCTTTGGAAATAATGTCCAAGTAGCGCAGCGGGTAGCGCGCCTGCCTTCCGCCTAGCCGCTCCCGGCTCGATCCCGTTCGGCGCGTAGCAATGTTCAACATTTCGGTTTGCGTTACCTAAATCTATTGAATCGACGAACCCGATGTGTAGTTCATGTTCCACGATGTAGGGTGTTTTCTCTGGATGACCAAACTGAATAACTGGTTAGAAAATGACGCTGTCACCAGTGAAAGCGACTTTTTTTTAAAATTTACTTACAAACTTTCGAAGGCTGTTGTAAATGAAGTTTATGGAAAATGCTCTCGATTCACTGTTCCTGAGTACGAGAATAAGGTGCGAAAATCCTCAACCAAGTTTTGCTCTGTAAGAGTGCAGTTAAATTGTAGTTCAAAACTGAGAATCATTCGCCAAACTCAAACACCCAATTTTTCGAAAGAGAAGAGATGTTGGACGAAAACTCTTATTTCTTTTCTCCTTTCCACACCTTTTCGTTTCTCATTGTTCAAAAAGATGAATCAACTCTAAACTTGTGAGTACTATTCATTGAATAGTAGCTAATTTCTCAGGCCATTTAACATTTCCAGAATGTCTGTCAAATAATCGGTCACACACTGCTTGAATGTAACTCAGTAAGTAGTTCGTTAAAGAATTGTGAATATCCCTGATAACGACAGTACTCTGGTTGAAACCAACATGTCCATAAAGTTCCATCTACACTCTCTGACCCTGCTGGTAGGTGTGGCTGCTGCTCGCTCACCCCCGATGCCCCCACTGTTCGGAGAACCTCTTGATTACTATACCGCTCACAACACTAGAGTCGATGCTTCAGGTGAGTGGTAGTTTGATCGAATTCAAAGTAAGGATCAAACTACAAACACAGCGGGAAGAAGGATAAGGAACAGATATGAGAACAGGCAAATTTGGACTACTATTCCCTCAACGATACAGTCGACACCGCGGGTGAGATATTCGCAGTGAACTAATGTTGTGTTGTAGTTTGATCTCAATACTCAGTATGAGAAAATCGAACCTGTCGTTGTAGTTTGATTATCACACGTGCTCTGTTTGACGAATTTTGACCGGAAAGTAGCTGTGATCAAACCGCAAACACAGCGGAATTGGGCAGCACCGTAAAAACTCGGTTAAGAGCGTTCAATATCATACACAGAAAATCCCGGCACTCCAATCTGTGTTTCTCGCCCGGTTTTAAACTAACAAACGATTTGAGTTCAATTGTTGAATTAAAACCAATAATATTATTAATAATATTTTTAGTTTTTGTTTTTCAGATGAGGTCCTCAGGAACGTCGCTCCCTACTTCAACCGAATGATGCATCTTGAAGATCAGGTACAGCGAGGACTCAGACTCAAGAACTTCGTCCCACTCTCTCTTGGGTTAGTTGCCTTTACAGGGAAGTTTACTAGTAATTTCGCGAAAACGTGAGAGAACTTTTTACGTTCACTCGGTGGAGTTGATTTATTTTCTTGAATTTTCAAAAAACGTGAGAAAACATTCTTTTTTTCTTGGATCAGAGTCGTTTCCTCGTAACTTTATTAGTAAAAAGTTAATGAAAGTCTACCGTGTCGGTATTAGCTGGTAGATATTCTTGTAGTCTGTTTTCTTGGAATGAGTCACGCGGCGAAGATTTTACTCGCTGAAAAGATTCATCTTGGTTCAATACTAAACACCGACAGAACCTACATATACTAGAACTAAACTGAATACTCACGTGAAATTAGCATTCTATTGAGGAATTGTGCACTGTGTCATTGCACGTTTCTGAGTTCTGCTGTGTTTAACATGTTTCACGTGACTGTACAATTGACTAACAGTAATCTTGTCGTTGTTTTAGTCAGAATGTAGCAGGATTGAAAGGTACCAAACTACAAACTCAGCCGGTTAACGCAACATACCCAGTCTGTGCTTGTTTTGGAATATATTAGTCCTAGAAACTTGCAGAATATAGTTGATTTTATTATTATCATTATTACAATTATTATTAATATCATTATTATTATTATTTTCATCAATTTTCATTGTTTTCATTTCAGAATGGACCCTCATGACCTGGACAAACTGGAGTTACAACTGCGTTTCGCCGGCTCCAGACATATTTGAAGGAAGGGGAAGAAGAAGTATTCGAGTTTTGTGTGATAAATGAACGTTATTAAAATTTCTGGAAAAGTTTGTCTCTTCTGGGGTACTGGGAACGAAGTATTTAAAACTTTTGTGTGACTAAACATAAATTATTTTCGGTCTCCGTAAAAGTTTGTCTCTACTGGAAACTGGTAAAACAAGAAGTATAATCCCTTGTGTGTAACATATAAATGATTTTTTCAAGTCTTATGTAGCATTTTCGCTTCTCTGGGGAGCTGGGAAAAAAGAATTTAACAGTTGTGTAGCTGGTGACAAGGATTTATGTGTTATGTTGTTGTAAAACAGCACAGTAAGGTGGAAGTGAAACGTGTTATCCACAGTAGTTGTACTGTTAGTCCATTACACAGTCACGTGAAAAATGATAGACACAGCAGAACTCAGAAACCTGCAATGACAAAACGAACGGTTCCTCATTAGAATGCAAACTTTACGAGACATTCAATTGTCAGTAATAATATCACGCGTGATTACTAGTATTTATACCTAATTTCATGTTTCATTTTTATAATGATCTTTCTGTATAATTGTTTTTGTGAAACTCGTAATTTAGTATATTCACACCATAATGTTTTAGTTTTGTCAGAGTCTTTTAGTTTTAGGAAAAAAAATTTCTCGTTCTCATTGTTTTTAGTGTGAAACATATTGTTTCCATTCTTCAGATCGTGCATTCTATTTTCAATAAGAAATCGTGTTTCAGGAAGTTTGAGAACTATGGCTTTTCTCGAAGCCTATTTCGCCTACATGTGTGGCGCCGCGGTGGTGGCTGTATACCTGAATATTGTGTTGCTTTTGCTGGTCCCCTTCCTACAATTCCCAGCATTTCCCGGATTCGATATTCTACTGTACTGCCAAGCTACTCCTGCCGTCTTTCAGCTGATTCTGTTGGTTCTACTGTGTCCGAGGTAAATTGTACAAATGAAATTATTTGGTTGCAGTTTATCTCGATGCATGAGATATTTGTTCGATTGATAAAACTAGAATCACAGTGAGAGAAGACAACACACATCGGAAAGACGATGTGATGCGCGCACTTTTCATCTCAGACAAAGTTTGCCATCACATGCGTTACTTCGCTGTCGGTGTGCAATCTGGAAATTTTTGGATGTGCGCATTCTGTCGTAGTGTATAGGATTTTTCAAACCGTTGTGGGCACCGTACCATCGATTTTGTATGGGACGGGGTTTGGCGAGCGGCCAGTTCGTCTGCGTATTATTGATCTAATCACTCTCTCTCTCTCTCTCTCTCTCTCTCAACTGCTGGCAGATAATCTACGACCGCTCGCCCCGCATCGCTCAATCAATTGAACCCTCTGATGTCTTTATGGGGAAAAGGGCGACTATAAGAGCGCATTTGCCCGCGATTTCGCACGCGTTACCTGGCTCACGTATGAAACTGCGAGTATCACGTGTTTGGGAAGCGTAGCAATGTTTTTATTTCAAACTTTACTCCGAAGTTGAAAACCCAAACTGTAAATCAAGTTTAGACAGTTTACCTAACCTTGATTCCACAATTTGATATCAACTAGTGACCAATTTGGTGGGCGAACTTTGTTAACCAACTCGGTTCTTGACTTCTAGAGCAGAGACGATCATCTGACTTCTCTGATGAGACTTTAATGAGCATTTCGTTGACTCTCGGCAACGTTTTAGTGTAGTTTGTGGTAATACGGGTGGTGATTAGTATATTATAGTCTACAAATGTTCTGAAATGATTCACACTAAAAACCTGCCTAAAAATTCCACCGTTCACAGAGTGAGAGAGACAGAGTGTGCGCGCGACACAACGCATTGACAGCCGTATTCTCAGGAACGTATTCTATTATGCAATTAGCGAAATAAAAATATTAGATAGTATTAAGATCAATGAGAGGTCAGACAGTCTGAGATAGTCTGCCTTGTTCTAAGCTACAAATTTTCTCGTTCAGGCCGCATAAGAACGAGCCGGTCCTAGCTCGGAATTTTTCGAGTTAGTATAAATTTCCAGTTCCGGAAAGTTACAGACATATCTTCCAGAACACTGTTCGATGATGACTTGTTCGTTGTGTCATTTCATGGGCTGGCTGAGCTCTTCAATTTAAACTCCAATTTCCAATTATATTGGTGAGTGCACTTGAAGTAACAATTGAAGTGTCATTTATGATATATAAGATATCGAGAGAAGATAGAAAATGAACCTCGTTTGTATAGGTATAACGGTCAGTAACATGCCTGGCAAACTTCAACTCCCCCCCCCCCCCCCTCCATCCATCGAATTTTCCTAGGGTTGAACTGAGCCAAACACTAAGAATTCGGGGGATAATTCAGCTGAGCTCAGCTGAAAATGAACTCCAGTTAAATGTTGGCTTTTAGTTTCTGATCGTGGAAATTCAATGCGAATTAAACTAGAAGTAAATCGTATAGTCACGTAAATATAACACTCTAATGAGGAACCGTGCATTTTTCATTGCACTTTTCTGAGTTCTGCGGTGTTTATCATGTTTCACGTGACTGTGCAGTTGACTGACCGTATAATCGAAATATAGAGTGGAACCGAATTTTCGTTGTGGTTTGATCTCACAATGCGTTCCGGTAAACGGAATTTGATCGGAAGGCAACAGGGTGAAACTGTAAACACAGTATTGTGAAGCAACAAGCGCCGTATTGACATGTTTCCAAAACACATGGCATGTGTTCGAATATAGGTGATGGGGTGGCGGCAGTGGGTTATTCTCACAGAAAATTCGGCAGCGTGCAAATGAATATTCACTGCAAACTTTTACTACTTCATAGTTTTTTTCATAGTTTTCATAGTTTCCATAGTTTTTCGAAAGAACTACAAATCTCAGCTAGCAGCTGTTCATTTTAAATCTTGGCACGATGTCAATAAGTCTACATGCAAATGAAACGACGTACACTTACACTGAGCCTCCCTTTCGGAACTTCACCTTCATTTGCCTTCTTGTTTTTCGTTTTGGTTCGGTCTTTATTGAGTCAGAGTTTCAGTTCTTTTCTAACATCAAATCCTCTGGTTCTTATGTTTCAGTTTCGCTGTATTGGTGTTCCTAGCCATCAACACCGTTGTGCCCATCGCCGTTTCGTTTTTTCATCGTCTCTGGGCTATAAAAGGCGTGAAAGTCTCTCGTCTGAGTATACTATGGTTTCTGGTAATCGGTATTCTGCCCCAAGTAGTGGTTATGGTAAGTCCAATTGATATTTCCGAAAAATAGGTCTAGAAGAAAAGAGATTTTTTAAACGGATTGGAGCTTGCAGTAACCATTTCCAGGATTGCTCACGAACATTGAGCCAAACGAGAGAGGGGGGAAACCGCAATCTGTCCAATAAAATAATCGGAGCAAGTTCAATAACATATAAAATACGTTTCTGTTGAATCAGCTATATTTCCGTACAGCACTCATATAAAACTGATTATATACTGCAAACAGAGCTTTGAAGTTGAAATTCCAGAGAAATGAAAATATAGCTCGATTTGTCTCAGCGTTGTCTGTCATTTCAAGTCTTTAGCTTTAGGGTTCGTTCCTATCACCGCAAGCATATACGTTTCATTCTGCCACGGTGTTTGTACTCTCGTTAGACGTCCGATCGACGTTCGCACAATAATGTACGTCTTGCGTGTGAACTACAACAATTTTCTGGATATTCCAGATACGTTTGATGTGCATCGAGGACTGGAGAGATTTTTCACCAGAAATCCTCGACCACAACAATACAACTGAGAAAGTCAAACGTTTTGCGTACAACACTACCACATGGAGCGGGCTCTATGTGATGGGTAGGTTTCGAACTCTTTCGCTCATAATTAGCTTACGTAGGAAACTGTCACGGTGTTGTAGTTTGAACCCGTAAACCTAGGTCGAGAAGTAATGGGATCAAACTTCAAACACATCCGGACACGGCAATACAAACCGTATCAGCTTGTTTTTAAACAAGAACCCTTCATGCCTATCCCTCCTGTAACTTTTCTCGAATTATTCCCTTCCAAATTTATCGCCACTTTTGTAGCGGTATCGACGAGAGAGTGTGCAGGTCAGAGAGACGGGGACGATCTCAGATTGTCTGCGGTCCCGTAGATCCTCTTGCTCTTCCCCGATTCTACTTTGCTAATCGCAGAAAGTTTCCTCAAAAGTCTGAGTTATCAATGAAACTCAAATGCGTGATGTGAAAATCCGTGACTCATTTTTTTTCGATGATTTTCCTCACCAACTAAACAGCATAAAGCTGTTCCACACTTTTTCCTCTCGCCAATGGGTATCAAATGCGACAGTTTGAGAAGTTCCTAGCCGAGCCGCGATCATAGAGGCAGTTCTATACAGTCAATGCTGCCCCATCCTGCTGTTTTGTGTTTTTATCTCATTTCTTTTCAGTCAGATTTCGCGAGTCACGGTATGTTTAGAGATAAAACTACATTTATGATTCGGTACCATAAACCACCCGATATATGGCCCAACGACCACCACGTGAACACTATGCTTCTATGGTCATACATTATGGATATGCTTATGACCGTCAGTCCTACTGTACCTCCTATATTTTGTCCTTCCTATTTCAGTTGTCACAGTGGGCAGCCCCCTGATTGTATACATTATCGCAGTCTACGTTTTTTGGGAAGCCAAACAAGTGATGCCTACAATGAATATCAGTGAAGCCAACAAACAGATGCACGAATCATTTTTGCAGGTATAGTCTTCATTTCCCCAACAAAGACTGCCAACGGTCGTTCATTATTTGCCCGCAAAGAAGGCTCAGTAGATAAGTTGGCCGCGCGCATCGCTGTGTATTGATAATGACCATAGCTCAGTTGTAATTCGTAGTTTGAACGTTGTACACGCCCTGTTCACCAAACTTCGTTCCAAACGCAACGGGTTCAAACTACAATCACAAGATTGTCCAAGAATTGCTCTGGAGAGAGCTGGAAAGACATGGTGCAGTAAATAGAGTAATAGTGTGGAAGATGAGGTAATCATGTTATGCTGCATTGCACTTCCTCATTAACTTTTCGAAATCGACAGATGATAGTTTTGCCATTCGATGCTCATCTATTTAAAATAAAGCTGAGGATTGTACTCTGTCAAAAACGAGAGCAGGAAAAAAAATCAAGACACACTGTTGGTACAGTTTCGACATGGGATTAAACGGTTTCTCAGACAACTCTTCGTCAACCCGCGAGCCATACTTGTAGCGGCCTCTGCGACAGAGTATTGAGGTCAGAGAGATGCAGACTGTCTCAGATGGTCCTTATTGACCTGAGTGCACCCTTGTTACAGCTCGCAGAAAAGAGGCGGGGATGATTTCAAATGAAAACTATTTTGTTCCAGTCCTTCTTCGTCCAAGCCTCAGTTCCGTCCATCATCGCACTTGTCGTACTTGTTTGGTTTTTTTCGCACAAACAAGTGAGTTGCACTGTATTGATTACTATTGCGAACAAGCGCAAACTCTCACCAAATATCTCACTTATAGTTAGAAGTACTATGTTATCAGTAAATATAAATGGTGTCGTGAAGGAAAGCCGTTGTTTTTCTATAAGACGTTTTTCCTCTCCATCTCAGCATCCTTTGAACGCCATCCACTCCTGTTGATTCGAGAGAAACATAAAGCTTGTACTATATGTAGAAAGATAAAGAAAGATAAGGCCTAGAGAAAATCAATTCCCCTCTTTCCAGTTTTCCCAAATTCCGAAGTGTTTCGAATGCCTCTTGTTCGGTGTAGGGCCTCTGGTCCTTGGCTGCCAGGTCCTGCTTACTGTCAGAACGATCGGTCGTTACCAACGTGTGTTCGGTTATCCTTTTTGTGTCCTGGTCGCTCTCATTGCAGTTATTGTCTTCATTTAATTGCTGTAATTTGATTGGATGACACTCTTATCGTGTTGTTTTGTTTCATGTATAATATGCGAGAATAAATGCGACGGTACTGTAGGTAGATCGTTTTTCGAAAGCTCCGTGGAGTCCCACGGGAAGATCAAAATGAGGGAAAACTCAGTAGTAAGGGTCAACTTCTAATGATTATACCCTATTCATTGTGTTTTTTGCTCTATTGCGAAAATAAATGCGACGGTACTGTAGGTAGATCGTTTTCAAAGGCTTCGTGGACTCCCACGGGAAGATCAAAATGAGGGAAAACTCAGTAGTCAGGGTCAACTTGTAATGATTATGCCCTCTTCATTGCGTTTTTTGCTCTCTTGCGAAAATGAATGTGACGGTACTGTAGGTAGATCGTTTTTCAAAGGCTCCGTGGACTCCCACGGAAAGATCTAAATGAAGCAAAATACAGTAGTCAGGGTCCACTTTTAATGATTATACCCTATTCATCGTGTTTTTTGCTCTATTGCGAAAATAAATGCGACGGTACTGTAGGTAGATCGTTTTCAAAGGCTTCGTGGACTCCCACGGAGAGATCAAAGTGAAGGAAAATATAGTAGTCAGGGTCCACTTTTAATGATTATGCCCTCTTCATTGCGTTTTTTGCTCTTTTGCAAAAATGAATGTGACGGTACTGTAGGTAGATCGTTTTTCAAAGGATCCGTGGACTCCCACGGAGAGATCTAAATGAAGGAAAATTCAGTAGTAAGGGTCAACTTCTAATGATTATACCCTATTCATTGTGTTTTTTGCTCTATTGCGAAAATAAATGCGACGGTACTGTAGGTAGATCGTTTTTTAAAGGGTCCGTGGACTCCCACGGAGAGATCAAAGTGAAGGAAAATATAGTAGTCAGGGTCCACTTTTAATGATTATGCCCTCACCATTGCGTTTTTTGCTCTCTTGCAAAAATGAATGTGACGGTACTGTAGGTAGATCGTTTTTTTAAAGGCTCCGTGGACTCCCACGGAGAGATCTAAATGAAGGAAAATTCAGTAGTCAATGTCAACTTTTAATGATTATGCCCTCTTCATTGCGTTTTTTTGCTCTCTTGCGAAAATAAATGCGACGGTACTGTAGGTAGATCGTTTTCAAAGGCTTCGTGGACTCCCACGGAGAGATAAAAATGGAGGAAAATGCAGTAGTCAGGGTCAGCTTTTGATGATGATGTCCTCTTCATTGCGTTTTTGCTCTATTGCGGAAATAAATGCGACGATACTGAAGGTAGATCGTTTTCAAAGGTTTCGTGGACTCCCATGGAGAGATCAAAATGAATGAAAATAAAGTAGTCAGGGTCCACTTTTAATGATTATGCCCTCTTAATTGCGTTTTTTGCTCTATTGTGGAAATAAATACGACGATACTGTAGGTAGATCGTTTTTTAAAGGCTCCGTGAACTCTCACGGAGAGATCAAAATGGAGGAAAATGCAATAGTCAAGTTCAACTTCTAATGATTATGCCCCCTGTTCATTGCGTTTTTTGCTCTCTTGCGAAAATAAATGTGACGTTACTGTAGGTAGATCGTTTTTCAAAGGCTTCGTGGACTCCCATGAAGAGATCAAAATGAAGGAAAATTCAGTTTTATTTATTTTATTTTATTTTTATTCAACACATTCATGTACTCGACACATAGTACAAACATGAACTAATGTGTCACATGGTGTTCTCTCAACTTCTTGCTTCATGTGCTTTTTGAACGAGGGAGGACCAGGGTTCAGAGCGCAAAGAAACAATGTCAGAATTGACTTAAAGTTGAGGTTATGGCAATACGATCCGCGCCAGCCACGACGAGTTGGAAAGGGCTCACTGGGTAGTTCGCCGGGAGAGACCTGTAGGAATACGCAGTATTGGGATGGAAACAGGGAACGGGAGACAATCAACCAGTCGGTAGCCGAACCAAGATAGAAAGTGACTCGATACCTGTAGGAATACGCAGTATTGGGATGGAAACAGGGAACGGGAGACAATCAACCAGTCGGTAGCCGAACCAAGATAGAAAGTGACTCGATACCTGTAGGAATACGCAGTATTGGGATGGAAACAGGGAAGGGGAGACAATCAACCAGTCGGTAGCCGAACCAAGATAGAAAATTCAGTAGTCCGGGCCAACTTTTAATGATTATGCCCCCCGTTCATTGCGTTTTTTGTTCTCTTGCGAAAATAAATGCGACGGTACTGTAGGTAGATCGTTTTTCAAAGGCTTCGTGGACTCCCATGGAGAGATCAAAGTAAAGGAAAAATCAGTAGGTTTGGTCCCTATGGTTAGCAACTAAAATTAAGATTTTTCGAGTAAAATTTTTTATTGATGTAGATGAGTCATTGCATTGGCATTGATGAACCCTTTACGGAAAGTTTCTTTAACTCTGTTTGGTCCGAAACCACGAGCAAAGACATGAAATGTTGATTGGCTGATTTCTTTTTGATTTGTTATCTACAAACATTTGTTTGGATGAATGATTGTTGTTGGTCAAAGAAGCTGTAACTGGCTTGGAGTTGGTTGGTTGGCCCTCGAGCGGGGGCGAATGGGCAAAGGGCAGTCGCGCTATGGTCGTTGCCAGCGGAAAGGCGGAGGAGTACTGTATATCTCACTTTCCGCTGGTATGTGCTCTTATAGCGCAATGGTTAGCGCTCAGCTACGAATACTCTGCCCGCAGGTTCGATTCCGGCCAGACACAGAAACTTATAAATTTTGACAGCTACTATACCAGGAGTTATTGCATTGGCATTGATAAACCCTTTACGAAAAGTTTATCAAGTGCATCTATTCGTTAACTTTGTTCGGTCAGAAACCACAAGCAAAGACATGGATAGTTTATTGGCTGATTTCTTTTTGATTCGTTAAATACAAACAATTGTTGTGATCAATGATTGTTGGTGTTGAAGAAGCTGTCACTGGCTTGGAAGAGAGTTGGTTGGCCCTGGATAACATACGTATTGATTGGAGATGGTGAAAAATCTTACTATCCTTCCGTGTTAACGCATGCTCTTTATTTGCTAACAAGAGAAATTCAAACTGTGCAAAAACCTAGAATGAATTTGCTAGGGTTATATCTTCAAAATGAGTGCAGTGTTTTCCCTCTCTCTCTCTCTCTCTCTCTCTCTCTCTCTCTCTCTCTCTCTCTCTCTCTCTCTCTCTCTCTCTCTCTCTCTCTCTCTCTCTCTCTCTCTCTCTCTCTCTCTCTCTCTCTCTCTCTCAACGGGACTCACCGTAACCAATCAGGAGGACAGCCAGAAACATGATAACTCTCAAAAAGTGACTTTTTTGCCCATTATAACCAGTAGACGATGATAGCACGGAATGGCAGTCGTCATGACGTTGTTGATCGCTTGAAACACCAGAATAGCGAAACTGAAACATTAATATTTTGTCATTTAAAATATAGAGAAATCAATAAGAAAATCCAAAACAACCCGAGCGAAAACCAGAAACGGTTAGTCAAGTGGCGAGAATGTGTGGAGGAGACTACATTATAAATAGAAGGAAATATGAAACAAAGTGTTATGCGTAATGAATTAGTATAATAAGAAGAGGTTACTATTAACTATTGACTTTGTAAAATTTCCGGTCTCTTATGAGAAAAAGCTGGAATTATTGTATTGCATCGTTTCGCCTCTCAATATCAACAATTTACCTCGGACACAATAGAACCAATAGAATCAGCTGAAGAAGAGCAGAAACAGTTTGGTAGTGGAGTATGACATCGAATTCGGGATAAAATAGAGAAGAGCAGAATATTCTCAGTTGAGTTTAGTACGTCAGTGGTATCGTACTGATTCTTAACCGCAAGTACACCATTGAAAACCAGTATATACGACCGGAATGTAGAAGAATATGACTCATGATGTTAAGAACTACCATGGATGTAGTGAAATATATCATCTGAAAGAACATGGGTCACTAAACAACTCTTCCCATTTCAGCCAATTTTCCGGCCAACTACATGAGCAAACTGGACAATATCAGACAAACATCAACCCGGTTGCTTTTGTAAAGAAAATTCTTTAGAACCAACCAACTTTTCTTCACAAAAGCAACCGAGTTTCCAGTTTTGTGATGTAATGGAACTTGTTGATTCTAATATCAACCCTGTTATTTTGTAAATAGAGATTTGTTGCTTTCTAAAAACAGGCTGTGTGCTTTGACAATCTTTTTTCCTCTCACTCGTTCGGTGAGATATTTTGGAGCTAATCTCTGGATGGTTACTCTAAGCTCAAACGTTCATTAAAGTGACTTTTTGCATGATTCCAAAATTTCCACCGGACTCACCATAACCAATTTTCAGAAACATGATCACTCTCCAAACGGTGACTTTTTCTCTCTTCATAACCAGTAGACGATGATAAAACGGAATGGCAGTCGTCATAACGTTGTTGGTCGCAAGAAACACCAGAATAGCGAAACTAAAATATAGGAATATTTTTCATGATTCAAAGTGTAGATAAAGGAGTTAGGACACCAAAACAACCCGAGCAAAAACCGAATGTTACTTTTTTTTAACTTTGATCAGTTGTATTTCAAGTTATGCTTTGTTTAGTTTTCTTTTTTTGATTTAGCGCACCTCGTAGTGCATTGAATAAATAAAAAAAAGATCAGTCAAGTGGCGAGAAAGTATGAAGGAGACTAAATCAACAATTTACCTCGGACATAATAGAACCAATAGAACCAGCTGAAGAAGAGCGAGTATGACATCGAATTCGGGATAAAACAGAGAATGACAGAATATTTCTAGTACTTCCAGAATAGTTCCGAACATAGGAGGTATTGTACTGATTCTCGCAAGTATACCATTAAAAACCAGTATGTATGATCGGAATATGGAAGATTATGATTCTTGATGTTAACAACGACTATGGATGTAGTGAAGTGATCACCTGAAATAAGTATAGTTGTACCTGTACAAACAACAGTTCTCCCGTCTGTCCGTTTTTAATATCTCTTTACTATTCATTCCCTTGCTTTGCAGGTCAAATGAAAGGAAGTTAACTATAACAAAGTTTTCAGATGAATGACTAAATGAACTAAGGATTTGTAAAAAGTGGGGGACCAGGAAGTGTGTGAGTTCTGTTCGGTTTCACCGTTTTCTACAAAAAGTGAACAATACGATGTTGTGAATGAGTGTGCAACAAAAAAAGAACAATACATTTGTTTGCACAACGGTTCACAACGTTCTTAGGGGAAACCACTATGCACTTTTACGTTCAAGTTATACTTTGTATATTATGTTTCTTGTGAATCGTTGTGCAAACAAATGTATTGTTCTTTTTTTGTTGCACACTCATTCACAACATCGTATTGTTCACTTTTTGTAGAAAACGGTGAAACCGAACAGAACTCACACACTTCCTGGTCCCCCACTTTTTACAAATTGTTCTCTTTTTGCTAGTTGTACTAGTACAACCACTTCTAGAGTTGACTTAGAAAAACGATTTTTTGAATAGTGGTGACTATCAAACATCCTGATATCTGAAAGTTCCTGGTTTTCAAACGATGTGATCCTGAAAAATTCAAAAAACAGCTTTTTTCCGCTTCGGTAATTGAAATCTGAGTATTGTGAAAAATCTGCGTCATTACAGTAAGAAAATATTTTCTCCATTGGCGCGAACGGGCGCCAGCCATTGGCGCCAGATATAGAACATGTTACTCTAATTAGTAACAAATAACTTGGAATGAATGGCCTCGACCAATTAGCACAATTTCTGACTGTTTTTTTGGTTCAGAAACCCTATTTCCAATTTTGGCGCCAATTGGCGGATAAAGTACCGTTTTGGCGCAGAATGTCGAAGAAATGTTGGTATCCAAGCCATATTCGGTAACTATGTTCATAGTTCGGACATCTGTGGAACATTTCGCTCGTTACCCTACTTGCCTGGCGTTGTTATAATTTGGCGCCACTGGGCGCCAGCGTTTGGCGCCAGCGTTTGGCGCCAAATATAAAATTACTCTAATTAGTAACAAAAAACTTGGAATGAATGGCCTCGACCAATTAGCACAATTTCCGACTGTTTTTTGGTTCAGAAACCCTATTTTCAATTTTGGCGCCATTTGGCGGATAAAGTACCGTATTGGCGCATAATGTCGAAGAAATGTTGGTATTCAAGCCGTATTCGTCAACTATGTTTATAGTTCGGACATCTGTGAAACATTTCTCTCGTTACCCTACTTGCCTGGCGTTGTTCTATTTTGGCGCCACTGGGCGCCAGCGTTTGGCGCCAAATATAAACCATGACACCAAATTTCCAGATAAGGCTGAAATTCACTAATCTAACCTCTGTGCACAATTTCGGAGCATTTCATCCATGGGAACACATATTTTCCTGCTACTGGCGCCTATTGGCGCCCGCGCCAAGCGCCAAACAGAACGTGACATCACCAAACATCTTGGGCCGCGCTAACTTTGGGGTTTATACATGTGTGCCAAATTTCAGCCGAATTGGTCCAGTAGTTAAAAAAATAATTTTCTATGCGGACATTGGACGAGGGACGACGAGGGACGAGGGACGAGGGACGAGGGACGAGGGACGAGGGACGAGGGACGAGGGACGAGGGACGAGGGACGAGGGACGAGGGACGAGGGACGAGAGACGAGGGACGAGGGACGAGGGACGAGGGACGAGGGACGAGGGACGAGGGACAACGGAAATTTTCATAACGACACGACAGCATAACTTTTTTCAACCTTAGCCGATTTTCCTAATTTTTTCACACAACATGTATTTAATAGATATCTAGCTATCTCTTTTTTTTAAATTTCGAAAAAATGTTTTATTTGAGGACTCTTGTGGTTTGAAAGCCAAAAATGGGTGCGCAATGGCCAAACCAAACACAACTCACACGCAGCGCTTCGCGCTGCGCGCGATAACAATAACTATCCACAAAGTCAACTATTGATCAGGTTCAAGTTTACACCGTTACGGCCTCCGCACCTCTACCAAAGTACGAAAATAGATTTGAAGACCGTAAAGTTCTAGATTATAAAATTTCACCTTAGATGAGTTCATTTAAAAAAAATATATTGTACTAAAAAAACCTAAATTACCTTGTCCAATAATTGAAGAAAGGATCGGAAACTGATCGGAAACCAAGCTGGTATTTCTTTTCGATACGATCAACCGAAGCCTTTCACCATCACCACCCGCACTTCACATATTTCCTGAAATAATCAGTACCATTCAAGCGTAGTGAAAAAAATCTGATATTCTCTATCAAACGGTTGATTTCCTTGAAGAAATCAATTACACGAATTTGGGTAAAACTTTCTCTTTTTAGTCCAAAACGTATAATGCGTTCTACTTCTACACAACTGCTCGAACTATTGTTCACAAACACAGCAGAATACAATTGAGAGATCGAATGTGTTAACTGAAAACAGCCAAAATATTTGTTCCACGGAATACACGCTCGCTTCGCTACGTTATACAGGTTTGTAGTTTGATCGCGAAGCGCTGGTTACAGCTAAAATTTGGTGAACAATTGCAAACCTTATATTCTCGATAAGCATCTTGTTCATTAGGAACAATTGAGATTTCTGGTAAAGAAATATGAAAAAAGCTAACTTGATGGGGAGAACATGAATATTGTATAGGTAAGTGTGTAGTACTTTCCAGAGATGTATGATCCGGTAATGGGAATTATATAGGGTCAAAGGTTACACCAAGATGCCACGCCTACGAGTTAATTGGGGTTTCAGTTTTGAGTAGCACACCTGGGTGAGAATATTGGAAAGGCGATAGGTAATTGGGGATTTACCTTAAAACTCAATTATGTTCTATAGGCAAGAATATGAACCAAATCATGAGGTCCGGAACAAGAGAAAAAGAAAAACTGTTGACTTCAGAAATATGATCGAACTACAAATACAGAAGAGCAAACAACAAAAGGACAGCTTTCGCCTATGCCTCTAAGGACGATGATCATGGTTACGTGCAAATATGAATAGATATTAAATTGTTAGAGTCATTTGCACAGTCACTTGAAACATGTTAAACACAGCAGAAATCAGAAACGTGAAAAGACAAAGCGCGCGATTCCTCGTTAGAATGATAACCTCAAGTGACTGTTCAATTTACTTCTAGTATATTCCCATGAAACTCTATGAAAAGTGCCCAACTCTTCGTTGTAGTTTGACGCGAAAGTAAAATTTTCTATCGCGGCACAGTGAAATCGATAAATGTCCATTTGTGTTCCTCAATCTCTCTGGTTGCATTCAATGGTCATCACTATGGATAACGTAGAAATATTATTCATTTCATTCCCACTGAGACCCCTTGGCATTGTGCCAAGATTTTCGGATGACTATTCCTTAGAGCAGACAAAGTACTCTACAGACGTTTTTTGTTAACATTGTCTTATGGGATTGAACAATCGCTTCCAGAGTTTTGCAGATTATTGAAAAAACCTCCAAAGCGGTGAAAAACATCCTAGAATATTCGTTGGCACACTGCCAATTCTCAGAAGGAATGATCGGGACTATACTGTTGGCGTAGATTGAACCTTTGAAAAACTTGAGAGCTGTCAAAATCATGGAAATGGACAGTTCGGAACATCAAACAACTGCTACGTTCAAAAATAAACATCATTTTCTCTGGACTGTCATTTCAAAACGACATTTGAGACCACATTCAGCAATAGTCGTAGATGCATTTATGACCTCATCTTTTGCTATCGCATAGTTCGCGGTTTTGAATTGAATGAAAACCTTAAACTATTTACTATTTGTAGATCTCAGCGGGCTCACTCTTTCCAGATAGCTCGTAAATTTGCAAGCAAAAAACAAGCTTATGGTTCTTTTGCAAATAGAATGCCACCAATATGGAATGCATTACCAGCTCATGTAGTAGAAGCTAGTACACTATCTGCTTTCAAATCTAGACTTTGATCTTTCCACAGTTTTACCGTTCCTACAATTGGAATAACCTCCAATTTGTTCTTCCGAAGTCTAAACGGTTAAAATTTATTCTACTTTAGGATAGGATGAACGATCTCTGGGACTGGTGAAGTTTGGTTGATCATATCAACATTTTTATTCTTTTATCTATTCAATGAGTGAGTTCTTGAACTCTCTTTTGTCTTAATATATTTTATTATTTTTATAATTAGACTTTTTTATAATACATTTTTTAGATTGATTTCCTAAATGTTGTATGTTTCAGATCCTATATTCTCCCTACATCTACCCCAATCATCATCTTCAATTATCTATGACATCACCAATATATCGTCCCCTTTAGATCTTTCGCATTCATCGTTATGTGTTTTCAATATACTTTTGCGTTACCCATTCTTTTGAATTCAATTATTCAATAAAGATTTTATATAATAGTCGATCTTGCTACTTGTTTCATGACGACTTGGAGAAGCCACTTCCAAACAAAGAGAAACGATTTTGTTTCAACAAAGACATGCAATATACGAACATAAGTGAATATACGCTAATATAACAAAACGAAGTGTTGGAATGGACTGGTATACAGTATACAGTTTATCATGTGCTTGAACTGTAGAATATTGAACCTATTGATAAGATCTAGCTATGAATTGTCATGTTCAGCTAAACTACTCAATTCAACCCTATCATAATTCTTTCTTATCACTTCATCTTGTGAAAAACAAACTATTTCCCCATTCCCTGCAATTTTGCCACCGTAGACAGATGGCTGATATGGACCGCCAAATCACGCTGCTGTTGCGAGTTCCGTAAACGAATACCAACCTTCCGTATTTTTTCACGTCGTTTTGTCCAAAAAAGGGGTAACAACCGCCTAACCCCTAAATCTAGCTCCAACATAAATATGCTTCAAAACTTCGCAGGATGTGTTTATTTCAGACAGGTTTCCTTTCGAACATCAAAGCTCAAAAACAAACCACGTGAACCCAAAATGAACTTTTCGATTTTGCGTTTATAAAACCAACCGACCTGTATAAAAAAACGGCCAAAATGTCGATTTAAAACGACATTTGGTCGTTTTTTAGCGACATTGAAAAAGTTGCTCAGTTATAAACATTTTTGACCAAATCATTCACAGAATCGTCAGAAAGACCTATTTTACTCCTCGAGCGAGTTTAAGCTGAGTATCTCCGTTTAAACCAGGATTACCACCCTTTTCCCGGAAAGTTCTGAAAATCGTTATGCTTGTAGTTTGATCCCGTGGTTTCTCAATTTAAACTTTGACCAAATTTGCTCAAACTTTCAGTTCCACCCTCTGTGTATGAGATAAACCCAGCCAACAAACCTCAGCTCCTATCTCCGATTCTTCTATTACCGTAACACGTATTAGGTCTGTTTTAACGTTAAAACGTCACCAATCCATGACAAAATTTGAAACTTCGGCCATATGTCTGCCCTCAACCGATTTTCACGAATCGAAAACCGATTTGTGGATAAATCTCGATAGAATAAGAGTGTTCCGGAAACTTTCACATCTGAACATCATTTTAACGATTTTTATCGCCAAAATAAGAAAAAAATGACCGAAATCACGACGAGCCATAACGTTTTTCAGTTCTGACCTACTAACTCAATTTTCCGCACACCGCCATCAACTGATTTGGTGAACAACTGAGAAAGAGTTTCCGGGAATCGAACTAAGTTGAGCCGAGATATGGGATCTGGGACCCTCATCGTAAAACTCACCCCCAACTCACGTGGATCACTTCATAAGGGAAAATGTCACCAATCCATGACGATACTCTAAAACGCTATAACTCTGTAAAAAATAAGGGTCCCGAATACGAAAACTCAACTTTAATATTTTTTTCTGAAACTATAAACTTAAGCTTCTCTAGGTCCAATAAACCCAACCTGTGAATTTTGACCCAAATTTCAGACTCTCTTTTTTTTGATAAGTCGTCAGAAGCCAAAGCCGTGTTTTAGTTTGAGCAGATTCCTGAACTCGACATTATATACTAAATGTCGATTGAATGGTCACGTAAGTAAGCATTCTTATGAGGTATCGTGCACTTTGTCATTGCACGTTTCTGAATTCTGCTGTGTTTAACATGTTTCACGTGACTGTGCAACTAACTAACTAACTAACTAACTAACTAACTAACTAACACTATATCTCAAGTTTTGACACACGGAAAATAATAATTTGATTTCCATTTTTACTTCATGGGCATAATTGAGTTCATTTATCCATTGAATTCAAAACAGAAACCCCAATTAACTCATGGGCGTGGCATCTTGGTGTAACCTTTAACCCTCTATAATTCTCATTACCGGATCAGACATCTCTGGAAAGTACTACGTACTCACTTCTACAATATTTATGTTCGAACTATCAGGTTAGTTTGCTCCATATTTCTCCAAAACACATCTCAATTGTTTTCAAAAACACGTTGTTTCATCTAGAACTTAAAGTTAGCAATCATTGACCGAATCTCGGTTGTGATCAGCGTATTGCGATCAAACTACAAACCTGTTATATCATAGCGAAGCGACCGTGTATTTCGTAGGACCCATCTTTCTCCTGTGTTCAGTTAACACAATCGGACTCAAGTACATCCTGCTGTGTTTGTAGTTTGCTCCTGCTTATTTTGTTCGAAGATGGAATTATGTATCGAGTGCAAACTACAACTGTCAATCCATGTCAATCCCCATTCCAACTGATTTCAGGAACGAAATGGTGACAACGGTCTCTGAATTCATTCCTTGCTTCTCGGAACGGTTGAATGAGAAGATTTAAGACAACTTCTCACGGTCAAAGTCAGATAACATATTGGAGAAGAAACGGATACCGTTCACGAAGAGTGCTACTGTACATTGATACATCTGAGCGCGGCACCAGTTTTCGTCCAGACACCTCATTCTTCTGGTTCGATTGGCCTACCTCACCATCATAACTACTATGCCCTCTTAATTGCGTGTTTTGCTCTATTGCGAAAATAAATGCGACGGTACTGTAGGTAGATCGTTTTTCAAAGGCTCCGTGGACTCCCACGGAGAGATCTAAATGAAGGAAAATTCAGCAGTCAGGGTCAACTTTTAATGATTATGCCCTCTTCATTGCGTGTTTTGCTCTCTTGCGAAAATAAATGCGACGGTACTGTAGGTAGATCGTTTTTCAAAGGCTCCGTGGACTCCCACGGAGAGATCTAAATGAAGGAAAATTCAGTAGTCAATGTCAACTTTTAATGATTATGCCCTCTTCATTGCTTTTTTTGCTCTCTTGCGAGAATAAATGCGACGGTACTGTAGGTAGATCGTTTTTCAAAGGCTCCGTGGACTCCCACGGAGAGATCTGAATGAAGGAAAATTCAGTAGTCAATGTCAACTTTTAATGATTATGCCCTCTTCATTGCTTTTTTTGCTCTCTTGCGAGAATAAATGCGACGGTACTGTAGGTAGATCGTTTTTCAAAGGCTCCGTGGACTCCCACGGAGAGATCTAAATGAAGGAAAATTCAGTAGTCAATGTCAACTTTTAATGATTATGCCCTCTTCATTGCTTTTTTTGCTCTCTTGCGAGAATAAATGCGACGGTACTGTAGGTAGATCGTTTTTCAAAGGTCATAACTGACGAGGGGCATGAGCTATGTAGTCGCGGCAAAATCTAATTATTATAATGAGAATGTTGTAATTTGTCCTCTCATGTGTATTTTTATTACATCAGATTGTTGAAATTATCTTCGTTTTACTGTCGATAGTCAAGTTTTTCTTACATATTTTCCGGTTCTAGTGTTTTAGAACAACTTTTTCATATTTTTCTGAGTGCAATTTTGAAAAGGCTGTTAAAGTTTGTTTATGAATTGTTTGGATGTATGATTGTTGTCGGTCAAAGAAGATTTGGATGTATGATTGTTGTTTGTCAAAGAAGCTGTAACTGGCTTGGAGCCTCGAGCGGGGGCGGTTGGGCAAAGGGCAGTCGCGCTATAGTCGTTGCCAGCGGAAAGGCGGAGGAATACTGTATATCTCACTTTCCGCTGGTATGTGTTCTTATAGCGCAATGGTTAGCGCTCAGCTACGAATATTCTGCCCGCAGGTTTGATTCCGGCCAGACACAGAAACTTATAAATTTTGACAGCTACTATACCAGGAGTTACTGCATTGGCATTGATAAACCCTTTACGAAAAGCTTATCAAGTGCATCTATTCGTTAACTTTATTCGGTCAGAAACTACAAGCAAAGACATGGAAAGTTTATTGGCTGATTTCTTTTTGATTCGTTATATACAAACAATAGTTGTGATCAGTGATTGTTGGTGTTGAAGAAGCTGTCACTGGCTTGGAAGAGAGTTGGTTGGCCCTGGATAACATACGTATTGATTGGAGATGGTGAAAAATCTTACTATCCTTCCGTGTTAACTCATGCTCTTTATTTGCTAACAAGAGAAATTCAAACTGTGCAAAAACCTAGAATGAATTTGCTAGGGTTGTATCTTCAAAATGAGTGCGGTGTTTTTCCTTTTCTCTCTCTCTCTCTCTCTCTCTCTCTCTCTCTCTCTCAACGGAACTCACCGTAACCAATCAGGAGGACAGCCAGAATCATGATCACTCTCAAAAAGTGAATTTTTTGCCCATTATAACCAGGAGACGATGATAGAACGGAATGGCAGTCGTCATAACGTTGTTGGTCGCTAGAAACACCAGAATAGCGAAACTGAAACATAAATAATTCGTTATTCAAATTATAGAGAAATGAATAAGAAAACACCGAAACAACCCGAGCAAAAACCAAAAACGGTTAGTCAAGTGGCAATAAAGTGTAGAGGAGACTATATCAATAATTTACCTCAGACATAATAGAACCAATAGAACCAGCTGAACGAGAGCAGAAACAGTTTGGTAGTGGAGTATGACATCGAATTCGGGACCAAATAGTATTCAAGAATGAGGGCAGAACATCAGTGGTATTGAAAACCAGTATATATGATCAGAATATAGAAAAATATGATTCATGATGTTCAAAACGACCATGGATGTAGTGGTTTCATCTGAAAAAAAGGTATCGTTATACATGGGTCACTAAACAACTCTTCCCATATTAGCTGATTTTTTGGCCAACTACACAAGCAACCGAAAACCGCATCGATATCAACCAAACATTAACTCGGTTGCTTTTGTAAAAAAAACTCGATTGCTTCTAGGAAGCAATCAAACAGCAACGGTATTGTCTATAACCAACCAACTTTTCTTCATAAAAGCAACCGAGTTTCCAGTTTTGTGATGTAACGGAACTTGTTGATTCTAACATCACACCTGTTGCTTTCGTAAATAGAGATTGGTTGTTTTCTAAAAACAGTCCCTGTGCTTTGACAATCTGTTTTCCTCTCACTCGTTCGGTGAGACATTTTTGAGCTAATCTCGGGATGGTTACTCTAAGCTCAAATGTTTATCAGAGTAACTTCTGGCATAATTCCAACATTTTCATCGGACTCACCAAAACCAATTTTCAGAAACATGATCACTCTCCAAACGGTGACTTTTTCTTTCTTCATAACCAGTAGTCGTCATAACGTTGTTGGTCGCCAGGCTCATCAAAATATCGAAACTGAAACATAGGAATATATTTCGTGATTCAAAGTGTAGATAAATGAGTTAGGACAGGAAAACAACCCGAGCAAAAACGAAAAACGGTTAGTCAAGTGGCGAGAATGTGTGGAGGAGACTATCTTATGAATAGAAGGAAATATGAGGCAATGTGTTATGCGTTATAAATTAGTATAATATGAAAAAGTTACTCTTAACTATTGACTTTGTGAAATTTCCTGTCTCTTATGAGAAAAAGCTGGATTTTTTGTATTGAATCGTTTCGCTTATGAATATCAACAATTTACCTCGGACATAATAGAACCAATAGAACCAGCTGAGGAGAGCAGAAACAGTTTGGTGGTAGAGTATGACATCGAATTTGAGATACAATACAGAATATCGCCAATGAGGTCAGTACATCAGTGGTACTGTACTGATCCAAAACACATTGATACCGTTGAAAACCAGTATATATGACCGGTATGTAGAAGAATAAGATGCATGATGTTGAAAACCGTCATGAATGTAGTGGAATGTATCACCTGAAACAAAAGTTGGAAAGTTATACCTGGGTCACAAAACAATAGTTCTCACAACTGAGTTCTTAACTTGAACGAAGTTTTCACATAAGTAACCAAATGAACTAATAATAATTAAGACTATCTGCAAAGTTAGTTATTGATTAAGTTCAAAGTTACATGGTTTTGGCCTACGCACCTCTACCAAAGTACGAGAAAAAGCTTGAAGCCCGTAAAGTTCTAGAGTATGAAACGTTGTCTTATTTGAAATAATTTAACAGTGAATTATTTGAGCCAATTAAACCTAATTACCTTGTCCAGCATTTGAAGAAAGGGTCGGAAACTGATGAAGAACCAAGCTGGTGTTTCTTTTCGTTACGATCCACCGAAACCTTTTACCATCACCACCCGCACTTCACATATTTCCTGAAAAATCAATACTATTCAAGCAATATGGAAAGTCTGATATCTCTCAAAGCTCTCTCAAACGTTTGATTGGCATGAGAAATTCAATACCATAAATATGGGTAAGACGTTCTCTTTTTTATTCCGAAACGTATAATGCGTACTATTGCAACACAACTACTCGAACTGCTTCTCAAACTACAAACACAGCAGAATACAATTGAGAGATCGAATGTGGTAACTAAATACAGCCAGAATATTTGTTCCACGGAATACACGCTCGCTTCGCTACGTTATACAGGTTTGTAGTTTGGTCGCGAAGTTCTGATTACAGCTAAGATTTGGTGAGCAATTGCGAGGTATATATTAACGATGAACATCTTGTTCATTAGGAACAATTGAGATTTCTGTTAAACAATGAAGAATGAAGAAAACTAACCTGATGGGGAGAACATAAATATTGTATAGGTAAGTGTGTAGTACTTTCCAGAGATGTATGATCCGGTAATGAGAATTATATAGGGTCAAAGGTTACGCAAAGATGCCACGCCTACAAGTTAATTGGGGTTTCTGTTTTGAGTAGCACACCTGGGTGAGAATATTGGAGAAGCAATAGGTAATTAGGGATTCACCTCAAAACTCAATTATGTTCCAGAGGTGAGAATATGAACCGAAATATGAGGTCCGGAACATGAGAAAAAGAAGAAAAAGAAGAAGAATGTGATCGAACTACAAATACAGAAGGACAAACTACAAAATGACAGCTTTCGCCTATGCCTCTAAGGACGATGATCATGGTCCCGACATAATATTGTTAGTCATTTGCACAGTCACTTGAAACATGTTAAACACAGCAGAAATCAGAAACGTGAAAAAACAAAGCACGCGATTCCTCGTTAGAATGATAACCTCACGTGACTGTTCAATTTACTTGAATGAATGAATGAATATTTATTACAAAGAAGTGTAACAACGGAACATGAACTAAGCTCTTTGAATAACCACAGTTGAAAGAAATGAAAAATGGTAGACAGCGGAAAATAAACTTTACAAAGTCGGAATGAAAATGCTAGAAGAAAAGCAATAATGAATCTCAGACTGCTCAGGTGCTATGGTCAAACTAAGAAAAAGAAAACTAGCAAGTATTCTACGACAGAATCACGAAAAGACAAACTGTTTAGTTCGATACCTATCGAGTGGACTTTGATTGATTAAATGCCCATGTTAGTAGTTTGAGATGGAGGAATAGGTAGAAGAGAAGAAAGAGAAAGATGAAAAGAAAGAGAGATAAAGAGCTCGTGCGTCTGGAATAGAAAGTTCGTTTGCGCTAGAGAGTTTGAACTCCAAAAAGACTGGCCTTCGATCGCAGACATGAGAACATGTCTCCGTGGATAGAAATCCGGTCGAGTATGTTTAATCCGGCCTCCGAGCACGCTGCAGTGCACGACCAGAAACTCTCGCGATCTAATGACCAGTAAGAAATGTTCACTCTCACGACTTTTTGAACTTGACAGCAAAATTGGACGAAAGAGATGGGAAACAGAGGAATGTAAAAGAATAGCAAAAAGAATTATGGTTAGTAAGGTGTGCAGACAAGTTGGGCATGAATTTTTCGACTATTGAGAAAAGAAGTCCACAAACGAAAGGAATCGAAAGCTAAACCATCCTGACGGAAATTAAGATATGATATAATCAAATATGAAACTCTTTCACACATCACATACAATAGATCACAATATACACAGCAACACCCAGATATTAAATTCAAAACACCTACAAGACACCTCTTATTATCACGCAAACTCATATCAAACAGCAGCACACATTAATTCAATTCAGAGTAAACCAATTTTTCTATGGAATCAACTAGCTAAAAATTATTGCAGAAATGTGACCTGAGCAGTGAATGCATCTAACTAACTAACTATGATAACTTGAACAGAAGTAGCCTGTGTTGATTCAAGATCGTTCTCCGAATGTTGAACAGCAGGTGCTGGTTGATTTCGCTGTCCCGGCGGTGTACAAACTTACCAAACTTACCAACTTACCATAAAAAGAATGGACAAAATTGGCGAAAGACAAAAAGCTAAAATTTTGTCGGCAGTTTTAAAACTTTACAGAGATCTATTTTTCTGAGCCGTTTCTTGAAAGTTCTAACGGTTTTTGATTTCAGCAAATGAAAGTCATGAGCAGATAGCATATTAAGCCATCTCGAGGTGCGTAAGGAAAAAGCATAATAACGAGTATTGACTTTAGTGTTTTCAACTGAAAACGAGTGACTACCTCTTCTCCCATTATGAAATCGATATCGATAAAAACAACTGAACTTTAGAATACATCTACCACTCATGATTTTAAAGGCTAAAACCAGATCTGAAAAAACCCTCCTTAGCGCTAAGCTTTGCAATCCGAGTTTTCTGCACCGTTCAGAGTATGAAGGCAGAGTTTTCGGATAGCCAGTACTGGGAAAACACCTGTAATAAACCACTCGGGTGAAAAACTCCTGCACTTTTTCAATTCTTTTCGACTCTAAAGCAAGAAAAGGACTCCAAACTTGACTTCCAAATTCAACAATTGGCAGAACATAAGTTTGATAGCAGCGCAAAAGTATATCTTTATCTCGCACAGAAACAGCACGCAGCATGAGAGCAAGTTGGCTCATGGCCTTTTTGTATCGATTTTGAATGTTGGCTTGATTTGAGAGTGATTGGGACACAATCACGCCCAAGTCTCTGAAATCTGAAACACAATTTAATATATGATTGGCAATAAAATAATTGGAGCGAGGATTATGTTTTCCCAAATACATTACACTTTTGAACAGCTAACTTTAGTTGCAAAGTGTCAACCCACGCAGAAAATTGATCGAGAATATTCTGAAACTGAGCTCTTGACCGCCTATCATCTTTATCAAAAATAATAAATAGTTTAATATCATCAGCGAAAGCCTTAATGTGAACATTTGGGAAATCTGTCAGGTGCAAATGAATATCATGAATGAATATGGAAAAGAGAATCGGACCCAACACTGAACCTTGAGGAACGCCAGATTTGAACTTATTTGCATATGAGCATGTACTATTGATACGAACGTGAAAAATACGACCAGTCAAAAAGGATTCAAACCAGCTTAACAGAGGATCTCGTAGTCCAATAGAGTGCAATTTGTGAAGAAGTTTAGGAATAGAAACAGTATCAAATGCCTTTGCAAAGTCAAAATAAACTACATCAACACATTTCTTACTCGCTACTGCTTTCGACCACAACTCGTGACAGGATAGTAAGTTATCAACTACAGAACTATTTTCTCTGAAACCAAACTGATAGTCAGGAATAATTCTATTTCGATTCAAGTACGGCACAAGGATAGATTTAATTAATCTTTCAAAGGTTTTTGAGGCTCCACAGGTTAATGCAATGGGCCTATAAGAACTGATGTGTTCAATTGGTTTTCCCGGCTTATGGATAGGAATCACATAACATAACTTGTACAAAGTAGGGAAAACTCCCTCTCTAAGACATATATTGTAAATATACGATAGCGGGACAGACAGACTTTTGGCTGACTTTTTCAGAATACATTGAGGAATAGCATCAGAACAGAGAGAACTTGAATTTTTCAACTTGGATAGTGCCTTTTCAACGATATGTGGAAAAAATATAGTATGCTCACCAGAGAGGGTCGAATTGATAGTTCTGATAGTTCTATTAGAGGGTGTGAGACCATCGTCTTCTATGAACACAGAACAGAAATTATTGGCAAAAGCATTGGCAATAGATTCACTATCAGTATGTTTATCACCGGCTGAATCAATAATGAGATTGGGTACGGTTTTAGCTGGCCTTGTTCTGGAGCTAATGAACGAAAATAGGTCTCTATGATTTTTCGATCGATAGCGACATTTTTGTTGAGCATTTTCAAAATTCCTCAATTTGCGCTGTAGATCTAAGCATGCTTTCTCATATAATAATTTGGTTCGTTGCCCAATATGACACTTCGAAAACATGGTATTGCGATGTACGAATAATTTTTTGATATGTTCTGGATATTTGTCGAAAGGTGTCATTTTGATTCGGACGGGAACTGTGAAAGCAAAGAAAGAGTGAATTGCGCTGCAAACTGTTCAATTTACTTCTAGTATATTCCCATGAAACTCTATGAAAAGTGCCCAACTCTTCGTTGTAGTTTGACGCGGAAGTAACCTTTTTGATCGAGGCACAGTGAAATCGATAAATGTCCATTTGTGTTCCTCAATCTCTCTGGTTGCATTCAATGGTCATCACTATGGATAACGTAGAAATATTATTCATTTCATTCCCACTGAGACCCCTTGGCATTGTGCCAAGATTTTCGGATGACTATTCCTTAGAGCAGACAAAGTACTCTACATACGTTTTTTGTTAACATTGTCTTATGGGATTGAACTATCGCTTCCAGAGTTTTGCCGATTATTGAAAAAAAGCTCCAAAGCGGTGAAAAACATCCTAGAATATTCGTTGGCACACTGCCAAGTCTCAGTAGGAATGACCGGGACTATACTGTTGGCGTGGATTGAACCTTTGAAAAACTTGAGAGCGGTCAAAATTGTGGAAATGGACAGTTTGGAACATCAAACAACTGCTACGTTCAAAAATAAACATCATTTTCTCTGGAATGTTATTTCAAAACAACATGTGAGACCACATTTAGCGATAGTTGATCCTCTTACTCGTTTAATGACGACTTGGAGAAGCCACTTCCAAACTGAGTTATGCACATTTGTCAACTTATGACCGTATTTGTACGATGTTGTTTCTACAACGACATGCAATATACGAACCTAAGTAAATATATGCTGATATCACAAAAATAAGTGTTGGAATGGACTGGTATACAGTTTATCAGGTGCGTGAACTGTAGAATATTGAACCAATTGATATGATCTAGCTATGAATTGTCATGTCCACCTAAACTACTCAATTCAACCCTATCATAATTCTTTCTTATCACTTCATCTTGTGAAAAACAAACTATTCCCCACTCCCTGCAATTTTGCCACGGTAGACAGATAGCTGATATGGACCGCCAAATCACGCTGCTGTTGCGAGTTCCGTAAACAAATACCAACTTTCCGTATTTTTTCACGTCGTTTTGTCCAAAAAAGGGGTAACAACTGCCGAACCCCTAAATCTAGCTCCAACAGAAATATGCTTCAAAATTTCGCAGGATGTGTTTATTTCAGACAGGTTTCCTTTCAAAAATCAAAGCTCAAAAACAAACCACGTAAACCCAAAATGAACTTTTCGATTTTGCGTTTATAAAATCAACCGACCTGTATTAAAAAACGGCCAAAATGTCGATTTAAAACGACATTTGTCGTTTTTTAGCGACATTGAAAAAGTTGGCTAGTTATAAACATTTTTGGCCGAATCATTTACAGAATCGTCAAAAATACCCATTTTACTCCTCGAGCGAGTTTCAGCTGAGTATCTCCGTTTAAACCAGGATTTCCACCCTTTTCCCGGAAAGTTCTGAGATTCGTTATGCTTGTAGTTTGATCCCGTGGTTTCTCAATTTCAACTTTGACCAAATTTGCTCAAACTTTCAGTTCCACCCTCTGTGTATGAGATAAACCCAGCCAACAAACCTCAGCTCCTATCTCCGATTCTTCTATTACCGTAACACGTATTAGTTTTGCTTTCAACGTTAAAACGTCACCAATCCATGACAAAATTTTGAAACTTCGGCCATAAGTCTGCCCTGAACCGAATTTCACTAATCAAAAACCGATTTGTGGATAAATCTCGATAGAAAACTAGTGTTCCGGAAACGTTCAAATCTGAACATCATTTTAACGATTTTTATCGCCAAAATAAGAAAAAAAAATAACCGAAATCACGACGAGCCATAACGTTTTTCAGTTCTGACCTACCAACTCAATTTTCTGCACACCGCCATCAACTGAGTTGATGAACAACTGAGAAAGAGTTTCTGGGAAGCAAACTACGTTGAGCCGAGATATAGGATCTGGGACCCTCACCGTAAAACTCACCCCCACTTTACGTGGACCACTTCATAAGGGAAAATGTCACCAATCCATGACGATACTCTAAAACGCTATAACTCTGTGAAAAATAAGGGTCCTCAATGCTTCATATCCCACTATCCAAAAACATCCGGAATACGAAAATTTAACTTTAATATATTTTTCTGAAACTAAAAACTTGAGCTTCTCTAGGTCCAATCAACCCAACCTGTGAATTTTGACCCAAATTTCAGATTCTCTTTTTTTGATGAGTCTTCAGAAGCCGAAGCCGTGTTTTAGTTTGAGCAGATTCCTGAATTCGACATTATATACTAAATGTTGATTGAATAGTCACGTAAGTAAGCATTCTAATGAGATATCGTGCACTTTTTCATTGCACGTTTCTGAGTTCTGCTGTGTTTAACATGTTTCACGTGACTGTGCAACTAACTAACCAACTAACTAACTAACTAACTAACTAACTAACTAACAGTATATTTGTATTTCAAGTTTTGCCACACGGAAAATAAGAATTTGATTTCTATCTTTACTTCTAGGGCATAATTGAGTGCATTTATCCATTGAATCCAATCCAATTTCTCATCCAATTACCCATTGGTCCCATTGCTTTTTCATTATTATTACCCAGGTGTGCTACTCGAAACAGAAACCCCAATTAACTCATGGGCGTGGCATCTTTGTGTAACCTTTAACCCTCTATAATTCTCATTACCGGATCAGACATCTCTGGAAAGTACTACGTACTTACTTCTACAATATTTATGTTCGAACTATCGGGTTAGTTTGCTCCATATTTCTCCAAAACACATCTAAATTGTTTTCAAAAACACGTTGTTTCATCTAGAACATAAAGTTAGCAATCATTGACCGAATCTCGGTTGTGATCAGCGTATCGCGATCAAACTACAAACCTGTTATATCATAGCGAAGCGACCGTGTATTTCATAGGACCCATCTTTCTCCTGTGTTCAGTTAACACAATTGAACTCAAGTACATCCTGCTGTGTTTGTAGTTTGCTCCTGCTTATTTTGTTCGAAGATGGAATTATGTATCGAGTGCAAACTACAACTGTCAATCCATGTCAATCCCCATTCCAACTGATTTCAGGAACGAAATGGTGACAACGGTCTCTGGATTGATTCCTTGCTTCTCGGAACGGTTGAATGAGAAGATTTAAGACAACTTCTCACGGTCAAAGTCAGATAACATATTGGGGAAGGAACGGATACCGTTTACGAAGAGTGCTACTGTACATTGATACATCTGAGCGAGACACCAGTTTTCGTCCAGGCACCTCTTCATTCTGGTTCGATTAGCCTACCTCACCATCATATCTACCGTAAAACCTCAACAACACTTCACAAGGAGATCGCAGAGGTTTTCAACGAAGAATACTTTCTGAGAATGCTCCCATGGCAGAAAAGGACCAAGTTCGATGGAGTAGTACAACTCAGGTAACGTTTGGCTCGTTCATGTTCTATGAAATGTAACCTATGATGCTAAAATGAAATTGAGTCGTTTAATCATACAGCAAAACTTTGGTATAGTTGACGTTCTTTTATTTTGACCTGATTTTAGCGTAACAAAGTAAACAAATAGTAGCGGAAAATAATAAAAAACGGACAGTTGTGAGAACTGTAACTCATACATAACTATACTTCTTTCAGATGATATATTTCACTACATCCGTTGTCTTCCAATGGTGTACTTGTGGTTATGACATGTGAATACCACCGATGTACTGAACTCAATTGCGATCGTTCTGCTATTCTCTATTGTATCCCGAATTCGATGTCATACTCCACCACCAAACTGTTTCAGCTCTCCTTCAGCTGGTTCTATTGGTTCTATTTTGTCCGAGGTAACTGAGAAAGGATCTCGCTGAGTGCGCGCACGATAGTTGCGGGGGGCATGCACCAGCAGTTGCGAACTAATTTCGTAGACCTCGCTTCGTGCGACTACAGTGCATCCAGCGCGCAACTAGCGCGCGAACGGTCAATATGAAACCAGCTCTGCCAATAATAGGGTAATAAACGTCCTTTTAACAACACCAAAATGGAAATTTGACCTGTTTTTCTTAAAAGTATTGAGACCATGGAACAAACTCAAGTTTGGATGACTAGAACTTTTATTGCTTCCTTTCAAAACAAACAAAAACAAGAGAACGAGATTCACAGTAACAGTATAAATAAGATGACAAACATGACTACATAACAATGTAAACATTGGATACAATAATGAATAACATATTTAAAGTGATATCCTGATATCAAAGCCAACGAGATGACATCGCCAGCGTTGCCGCTCCGTGCGGAAAATGTCGGATTGCTGAAACGAAATATACTATTCGATAGTAATATAGTCTAGTAAAGTCTATACAATGTAGTATTTGGCTTTTTTGCATATCCTCGTTTCTCACTTTAGGCATTCAAAATTTGGTGGGACAAGCGATATTTAATTTTAGAAGCACGCATTTTTTGGGCAAAGTCGTACTGTATCGCTCGGAGAAGCGAGGTATAGCACAGAATGAAACGTATAAGGGCCACAACTTTGAGTACAATCCAAGTGAGAAAGTTATTGAAAAATAAGTAACACACCTTGTCATTGACATTGTTTGTGAAAGAGCTGGATCGCTGTAGAGAGTACGGGCCCTGAAACTAGTAATTGCAGGAATTTATATAGCGTAAAACCTCGGTTTTCTCAAGTAAGGTTAGACAACAATTTTAAAAACAAAGAACTGGCACACACCAGTGAACTATTCTACAAAAAGGAACCTGTTATTAGTTCAAATACGTGAGATATCATGATTTTACATCAAAGTAGGGCATCTTTCCAATTTCGGGCGAGAATGATTCTGATTTTTCGAATTACATTAGTGCTCTCTCGAACTACTGTATTGGGGTAACGGTAAACAAACTGAATGTTGAAAAAATGCGAGTCAGCTCAACTGATATACTTTAGATTTCAGATAAAAACAAAACCAGAAAAAGTTCAGGAGCACCGTTCGAAAACTAAAAATGAATAATATATACTCACGCCTGTTGAAGATGCTATCTGAGGTCGAGGTGGTTGTCTGCTGAACTTGAGTGAAGGACCTGTAAAAGGATGTAGAGTGACTATTCTCCGAAAAATCTCTATTTTCAATACGAAATACATGAGTGAGACTGAGACATCATGATTACACATCAAAACTAGACCATTTCTCCCGAGTTTGGCGAAAAAAAAGACCCACTTTAAGATTTTTATGACTATTCGAATTCGAACTACTTCGGAGGTGAATGCAACTGGCCGTTCAAAAGTTTTCATTTCAAATTGAAAATTGCCAGCCTGCCCGTCTTTTAGTCCTTTGTTTAGGTGAAAATAAAAATTTATTTCAGCCTTAACCCTGGCGAACAGGCGTGAAGTCACCTTCCGCCACCGGTATGAACCGCTAGTCCGTCTAAGTCTTAGACTCTAAGGTAACAGAAAAGCACAACGTCATAGAGATGAAACAATAAACACAGGCAACTATTCCTGTGCCTGACAAAAAAGAGCCCTTTTCTCAATTGTTTTTCTGCCTATTCGAGCAAAACTCCACGTGAATGCCAGGTATATTTTCAAAGATAGTATAGAGCACTTAGCTCAAAAGAACCCAATATGCCACACTCACCTATACTCAGTACTACAGATGGATGACGACCTTCCCTATCTGCCACCAACGGTCTGCTTCTATTGATATCACTCCACACCCGGGTAACAGGCAACGATACCGCTGCAAATCATGGAAAATAAAATTGGGAACTCAGTAGTAACTGATCCCGTACATTAACAGTCGGACCATCGATTACCGGAATACCAAAGCAAAAATTACCTACTTGAAAAATTAAACAGTATATTTTCATACCTGCCCAGCGAGAGCATGATCCAGGTGAAACAGCGTAAATACTTGAGCTAGCCTCGTCTTATAGTCACACTGGTTAGTCTTTTATCTCAAAGAAGGGATCCAAACTTTTATTTGAAAACCTCAAATTTCATGATTTTAAGTCCGGCATTTTGTGGAAACTGCGTCAATATTTTGTCGTTTTTGCAAAAACGGGGCCCAGATTGGACTTGGCGAAAAAAAACGGCCCGTTTACGTTAGGTGTGGCTTTTTTCCCCCACTTTTTCATGATCATGGTCATACGCGAATAATATTAGCTATACCCGTACTGTTTAATGGTTTTTTCAACCACAGCTAGTGCACAACTCTAGTATTTAGGTATAAAACGAGAAACGTGGGGTGCGTCTGACTCTTTTTGCGAAAATTTCTCAGAATAAATCAAAAAGTCCCAGCTTTCCAACAGTAAACGGCGCACAATCCACTAATAGTACTTTCACCAATCTATAGTGCTCACCGTCTCAACAAACAAACATTGCATATTGATGTAAGGTAAGTACAATTAACCTTAATACGGGAAAGGGAAAATGCACTTGCACTCACTTCTTCTTATGGGCTGGCCGACCCAGAAAGACAACCCCTCATCGAAAACGTCCATCATCGTTGGAATTGCTGACGTCGCGAGAAGAGATGGCCCTCTGCAAATAGAAACTTATGCTTTGAACGAACTTTGAATCATAGAAACTGAAAAGTTTCTTAAACAAAACACAGATGTTTACATCAAATATTTTATGAAGGACACAGGCCAGTCCAACTGATCTGAGGAATGCTTTTCATTAGAAAAGTTACTTCTTTACGATACACTAGAAAGGTCCGACTGTTCGAGTAGTCAGTTTTTATATTTAAAAACGGAAAAATTATGATTTTCAGATTTCCCAGAAAAAACCGTTCAATTCCGCAATCACATATCGCATCAGACCCCCGCGATTATAGAAACCATACCTCGGCGAACATAGAAAACTCAGGGCAGAAAATAGAAAAACGAGCTCTATTTCAGCTTCACAATCTTGCAGTTTATTCGGAAATATATCCCCCTCGGGTTGGATTTGAAAATCGCACCGCGTTTGGTCACTCAGCTATACATTCTCTTCGAAACGATGGAGATAAAAACAAAAAAAAACCCATCCTACCTCAGAAATCCATTGAATGTATTTTATTCCTTGACTGTAATGCTACGCAGTCTCCCATCAACTGAAAAACATAAGTTACAACCTATACACACGAAGGATACCAAAATACACAATAAAAAAGTCTCTAAAATAAAATAAAGTATAAAACTAAAAATTTAATTCAAAAAATTTTGATACCGTAATCAAGATGCTTGCACGAAAATAGCTTGTTCATTTGCGCAGTGTATTTCGCGCGCGACGGCATCAAATCGAATTGGCTTGAAGGATGACTTATGAAGAAAATGAAGTTCACTAAGCATTCAGTTAACAAAAACCATACTGAACATGTAGATTATTGGCTGCTGAGAACGTTTCATTCACAGAAAACATACACACTGCGAGTCTGATTGTCGTCATTGAACGTTCACAAAAAAGGAAGAAAGCCACACAAACCACAGTCGTTCTTGAAGTATCTCTCCCTTCTCCCTTCCTTCCATTTCTTTTTCTCACTCTACTTATCTCTCTCTCTCTCTCTCTCTATCTATCTATCTCTCACACCCCCTCTCAGGCACTTCTCTCATTATTATCTTTACTTCTCTCTATCTCTCTCTCTCTGTATTTCTCTTTTTTGTATCAAATTTTCTCTCTCTCTCTCTCTTTCGCTCACTTTTTTTTACTCCCTCCATCTTTTCGCTTTCTTTATCACTAACTCCGTCTGACTTTTTCCTTTCTCTCAACTCTCGTTTTCTATCTATCTATCTCTCTCTTTCCCTCTCTTTCTTTTTCTCTCTCTCTCTCTCCTCTTATACCTTTCTGATCTCTCTCTCTTTCTTTCTTTCTCTCTCTCTTCTCTCTCTTCTCTCTCTCTTTCTCTCTCTCTCTCGCTCTCTCTCTTGGCTTTTCCTCCACTTTCTTATCACTCTCTCGTCCTTTCCTCTGTCTCCCATCTTCCGTTTTCTCAGTAAGAATAGCCAACGAAATCACCCTTTGATTTCTGACGACTAAACGCGCTGCAAATGCCGACTGGTCGCAAAGCCAAGTGTGCCGGTAGGGTGCAACTAGAGCGCAACCAGTCGGCAAATGGGCGGGGCTTAGCAAAAAGGGGCGTAACCGTGCAGGCACTCGGCAAAATCTTCTCAGAGAAATTGTTGATATAGTCTTTTCCATACTTTCTCGCCACTTGACTAACCGTTTTTGGTTTTGGTCGGGTTGTTTTGGTGTCCAAATGCAAATCCATTTCCATATTCTATGAGAAACAAATATATTCCTGTATTTCAGTTTTGTCGTTTCGCTGGGTCTGGCGACCAACAACGTTATAACGACTGCCATTTCGTTTTCTATCAACGTCTACTGGTTATAGAGGGTGAACAAGTCACCGTTTGGAGATTAATCCTGTTTCTGGCAATTGTTATGCTGTCCTACTCATTGGTTACGGTGAGTCCGCTTGAAATGTTCAGAAAGATTGGTCTAACCTGAAAGAAACATGCCTGAAAAGGCGCTTGAGCTTAGAGTAACCATCCCGAGATTGACTCAAAAACATCTCACCGAACGAGGGAGGGGAAATTGCACATTTGAAGGGATTTCGAATGTTTGATCTGGAAGTTTGGTATGTTGGAGTTTCTGGATTTCGTCCAAATGTCGTTGGTGTATTCTGGACACTTACTTCCCACCATTTGTGTCGGCCGTGTGAGGTGACCCCTCTCGATTGATTACCATGCCATCGCCTCGTTCAAAAATGGTACCACTTCGAACCCATTTTTCCACCCTTTTGAGTGAAATCAAAACACTCAATTCCAAACTCGACTCTCTGACACAATCTCTACCCACTATTATTCAATCCCAACTTCACCACTTCAATGATCGTCGATGTCTCACCATTTATGGCCTACCAGAGGATACTTTAACAAAGGAAAAGGTGAATGCAGTTTTCAATTTGGTCTCCGTTTCTCCATCTAATATTTCCATTCTTCACCGTTTGGGTAAGCCTCGTCAAGATGGTTTACCTCGTCCACTCAAAGTATCTATCAAAGATGGTATTCCGTTTCCTCGTCTAATAGATCTATCTACTGCTTTGAAATCTGATGCTTCTATGTCAACTTTTCATGTTCGGAAGTTCGAGACCCCGGAACAGCGCAAGGCCGGATTCCTCGCCAGACAATCAAAACGAGACGCCGCCCGAGCTGAGGTCACCGACCAAACTACAACACCAACACCGTCTGCCGATCCTATTCTGCCAATTGAAATGGAGTTAGTTGAACAAACCAGAAATGTCGTTTCCAATCTTCTGTCCGCATTTCCATCTCCAAACTCTATATCTACTCGTACAACCCATGTTCCTTTTGATGATCAACCTGCTATCCAAAGTCCCGTCCCTGTTGGAGTTACCCAAATAGCTGATGATCCTTCTCCTATGTGTGATACACCATCCATTATCGACCCTCCATCGTTACATGATGCCCTTGATGATGCTTCTTTGAAATGTGTAAATGACAATGTTGACATGTTGTATAACATGCACCTAAGTGGAGTTTCCATGCGTGAACGTTACAGCTGTTTCCATGGTTGCTATCAATTGACCCCTCATCTAGCCCCAATTGTATCTGACGTGTACTTTGATCGCTATGGTTTCCGGTTTAACATCAATCAATCCTGGGTACCCTTTCCATCTAGATCTTCTCACTGAGTCTCAGGAGTATCAACATATCAGCCACTTTGCGTATGTACTAGTTTTTATTTTTCTTTGTTTTTTCGAATATCAGTTCAATTGGTTTGAATTCGTAATTCGTTGTTGGTCCATCACTATACTGATAAAGTTTATTATTATTCCACTAGGAACATAACAACTAATACAAGTTATCATTTCACCGATTTTCAGACGACATCTTCAACTCCAGTATCCCCAGATGTCTCTGTCCCGTCTGCCAAGAAAACAGGAGGTTCCTCTGGAACTTCTTGGATCTGTTAAGTCTGTGCCTTGTCGTTATTCAGTTTTGCAGAATGCCGGGAACCGCATAATTTCTTGTTGATTTGATGTGTATGTAATTCTCGCAATGAAGGTTCCTTTTATACATGTATATTTGTAAAGAGAAACTGGAAAAAAATTAAATGGTCTCTTTGATTGTTGAGACTCTGTTGTGAGTCGCTCTGGCCGTATTTCACAATTTATGACCGGGAATCTACGGGATCAAGCTGATCGAAGTACAAACATGAAGGTATAGGGCAGCGTACACCGTATGTAGCTGATTTGACGAAATCGCGCCTAATCGTCTAACAAGTAGTCTTACCCACTCCTACTAAAGTGAATGCCAAATTTATAAATTTCTGTCTCTTGTCGGAATCCAACTTGAGAGCAAAAAATTCTTAGCAGGGCGCAAACCACTTCGCCATTGAAGCACATTACCGGCGAGCTTCGGAGCCGAATACATGTGTGCGTACACAGCGGGAAGTGATATATACAATTTACCTCGGACACAACAGAACGAATAGAACCAGCTGAAGGAGAGCAGAAAAAGTTTGGTAGTCGAGTATGACATCGAGATCGGGACCAAATAGAGAATAGCAGAATATTCACGAATGAGGGCAGTACATCAGTGGCATTGTACTGATTCAAGACCACATTGAAAAGCAGTATATACGACCGGAGTATGGAAGAATATGATTCATGTTGTTGAAAACGAGCATGGATGTAGTGATTTCATCTGGAAAAAAGTATTGTTATACATGGGTCACTGAACAACTCTTCCATATCAGCCAATTTTTCGGCCAACTCAACAAGAAACCGGGTCGATATAAACCAAACATCAACCCGGTTGCTTTCGTAAAGAAAACTCGGTTGCCTTAAAAGAAAGCAACCAAAATGCGACCGTATTTACTTTTTAGAACCAATCAACCTTTTTTCAGCTCTCAAAATGAGTGCGATTTTCCTCTCACTCGTTTGGTGAGACGTTTTTGAGCTAATCTCGGGATGGTTACTCTGAGCTCAAACGTTTGTTAGAGTAGCTTCTTGCATACTTGCATAGTTTCTACCGGACTCACCATAACCCATTTTCAGAAACATCATCATTCTCCAAGCGGGGAATTTTTCTCTATTTATAACCAGTAGACGATAATAGAACGAAATAGCAGTCGTCATAATGTTGTTGGTCGCCAGGCTCCTCAAATAGCGAAACTGAAATATAGGAATATATTTCACAAATCGTGTAGATGAATGAGTTAGGACACAAAAACGACCCGAGCGAACACCAGAAACGGTTAATCAAGTGGCGAGAATGTGTGGAGGAGACTATCTTATGAACAGAAGGAAACAGAGTGATATGCGTGATGAATTAGTATAATAGGAAAAAAAGTTACTCTTAACTATTGACTTTGTGAAATTTCCTGTCTCTTATGAGAAAAAGCTGGAATAATTGTATTGCATCGTTGTGCCTCTGAATATCAACAATTTACCTCGGACATAATAGAACCAATAGAATCAGCTGAAGGAGAGCAGAAACAGTTCGGTAGTCGAGTATGACATCGAATTCGGGATGAAATAGAGAATAGCAGAATGTTCTCAATTGAACCCCATATATCGTACTGTTCCGTAACACATTTACACCATTGGTAACCAGTATATATGACCGGAATGTAGAAGAATATGATTCATGATGTTAACAATGATCATGGATGTGGTGGAATAAATCACCTGAAAAAAAGTTGGAAAGTTATACCTGGATCACAAAACAACAGTTCTCACAACTGAGTTCTTAACTTGAACGAAGTTTTCGCATGAATAAGCAAATGAACTAATAATAATTAAGACTATCTGTGAAGTTAATTATTGATTAGTAAAAAGTGGGGGAACCAACAAATGTGTGAGTTGTGTTTGGTTCGACCTCGATATCAGCAAAAAGTGAACGATACGAATTGATGTGATACTGTAGCAGAAGTATTCTGCAAAAATAGAACAATACGAATGTTGCACAATGGTTCACGAAGCCCGCATGATATTTCAGAAATTGCCGAAGGGTATTTCATGAGTACTTTGACGACATGCGTGCGTTGTGAACCATTGTGCAACATTTGTATTGTTCTATTTTTGCAGAATACTTCTGCTACAGTATCACATCAATTCGTATCGTTCACTTTTTGCTGATATCGAGGTCGAACCAAACACAACTCACACATTTGTTGGTTCCCCCACGTTTTACTAATTGTCCTTTTTTTGCTAGTTGTACTCCTACAACTTCATATGTTGCCTATTCACAGAGTGGATCTTGTGAACTCATTATATTATTATGGAAATCTCAGTTTTGTGTGTGCACGAAGCCGAATGCAGACCATAAAATTGCTGGTGTTGTAATATAACGCCGGTTACTGGCTCTATGACTATCAACAACTGAACAAAAACGCTAAACGTTCCGATTGACATGTACACCGCTTTTAGCGGCGATAAGCGATGGGGATTGGCGCCATTGACAAATCTACAATTAGAGACACCAACTCTTTTACATTATAGCCATTATTTCCAACACCACATCAAAAACCTTCGTTGAAATTTTTTTTCATTCCTGCGTCAATTGACACACGAGTCTGGCGCCAGAACGAAACGAAATTTTCTAGGTTTTTCAGCTACCAATACACACTACATGTGTCAATTACTGAATGGAGCAATATTCAAACTATTCGATTGTCAGTTTCGTGTGTTTTTGTTTTGGCGCCATTTGGCGTCTGTTCCGAGCCAGACGATAAAGTTCGATTTTGAATTTGTGGATCTTTATTTCACATTGGAATATTCAATATCTGTTAACTCGAAACAGTTTGATTGACAATAACTGATATTTTTCCAACTTTGGCGCCAATTGGCGCCAGCGCACAGTGCCAACAGAACATTTTTGATTTTCAGATTGAGCATACTTGCCATGTGATAGTTATTTAGTGTACCGAATTTCAGACGATTCCATTGACGCTGTCGTGAGTTTGGGTTTTGGCGATATCTGGCGCCTGGTTCGAGCGCCAGAAGAAACATTTCAGTTTTGGAAAATGACTTTCACACTTTTCACCAAATTATTCAATTTCTATTAGTGTTCAACATTTTAGTTGACGATAAATAGTGTTTTGCCGTTTTTGGCGCCTATTGGCGACAGCGCCGGGCGCCAATGATGATGTATTCATCTCATATTTGGCGCGACGGGCTAACTTTTGCATTATAACTCATGTTTCAAATTTCAGCTAAATCGGTTTGGTAGTTTTTCCAATAGTGGTTTTTGGCGCCTATTGGCGCCCGCGCCCGGCGCGAATGAGGAGCTATTCATCTCATATTTGGCGCGATGGGCTAAGTTTTGCATTAGAACTCAAGTTTCAAATTTCAGCTAAATCGGTTAAATAGTTTTTCCAATAGTCGTTTTTGGCGCCTATTGGCGCCCGCGCCCGGCGCCAATGAGGAGCTATGCATCTCATATTTGGCGCGATGGGCTAAGTTTTGCATTAGAACTCATGTTTCAAATTTCAGCTAAATCGGTTGAATAGTTTTTCCAATAGTCGTTTTTGGCGCCTATTGGCGCCCGCGCCTGGCGCCAGAGATTACATATACATTTCATACTTGGCGCGACGAGCTAACTTTTGCCATAGAATAGATGTTTCAAATTTCAGCCAAATTGGTTCAGTAGTTTTTCCACTACGATGCGGACAGAATTCCGTGAGGGACGAGGGAGGAGGGACGAGGGACGAGGGACGAGGGACGAATTACGGCGGAACTTTTCAACAACGACACGAAACCATAACTCAGGCGAAAATAATCCGATTAGGCTGAAATTTTCACACAATGTTCAATTTGTGATTCTCTAACGTTCTCTTCTTTTAGTTTTCAAAAAAAAGAATATGTTTGAAGATTTTTGTCAATTAAAAGGAAAAAACGAGTCCGCAATGGCCAAACCAAAGACAACTCACGCAGAGCGCTTCGCGCTCCGCGCGATTAAGTGCAAAGTTACACCGTTTTGGCCTCCGCACCTCTACCAAAGTACGAAAATAGGCTTGAAATCCGTAAAGTTCTAGAGTACGAAACGTTGTCTTACTTGAAGTCATTTAACAGTAAATTATTTGAACTAGTGAAACTTAATTACCTCGTCCAGTATTTGGAGAAAAGGTCGGAAACTGATCAGGAACCATACTGGTGCTTCCTTGCAGTACTTTATTTGTACGATCCACCGAAACCTTTTACCATCACCACCCGCACTTCACAAAATTCCTGAAAAATCAATACCATTCAAGCAATATGGAAAGTCTGATATGCTCTCTCAAACGGTTGATTTGCCAAACGGTAGATTCGGTGAACAATTGCGAACCTTGTATCATCGATGAACATCTTGTTCATTAGGAACAATTGAGATTTCTGGTAAAGAAATATGAAGAGAACTAACCTGATTGGGAGAACATAAATATTGTATAGGTAAGTGTGTAGTACTTCCCAGGGATGTATGATCCGGTAATGAGAATTATATAGGGTCAAAGGTTACACCAAGATGCCACGCCTACGAGTTAATTGGGGTTTCAGTTTTGAGTAGCACACCTGGGTGAGAATATTGGAAAGGCGATAGGTAATTGGGGATTCACCTTGAACCTCAATTATGTTCCAGAGGTGAGAATATGAAGCAAATTATGATGTCCTGAACATTAGAAAAAGAAGAATTGTTGACTTCAGGAATGTGATCGAACTACAAACACAGAAGAACAAACTACAAAATGACTGCTCCCGCCTATGCCTCTAAGAACGATGATCATGGTAACGTGAAATATGAATAGACATTAAATTGATAAAAAAGTCATTAGCACATTCACGTTAAACATGTTAAACAGAGCAGGACTCTGAAACATGCAATGACAGAGTGCACGATTCCTCGGTAGAATGATAACTTTACGTGACTGTTTAATTTACTTTTAGTGTAGTTCACACCATTCCTATTGACACTCCTACAGTAACCTTACAAACTTTCCGAAGACTGTTGTGAAGTTTGAAATGTAGTTCATCGAAAATGCTCTCGTATATTTACTCTACCTGAGAAGAAGAATGAGGTACTAAAATCATCAACTTCTGCTATCAGAAGTAAGTAAGCAAAACGGCTGTGAAGTTTCGCAATCGTACTGTGGGAGTCTCAGTAGGAATGGAAAATACTATATATTTCCATGGAACTCTATGGAGAGTGCCCAACTCTTCGTTGTAGTTTGACGCGGAAGTAACCTTTTTTGATCGGGGCACAGTGAAATCGATAATGTCCATTTGTATTCCTCAATCTCTCTGTTGCCTTCAATGGTCACCACTATGGATAACAAAAATGTGGCCTCACTTTTCTCGTTCTCTTTTCTCCATCTCGTTTCCGTTCTTTCTATTTTTCTCTCCTTACTTCGCTGTCGGTGTGCATTCTGGGGATTTTCTGGAAGTGCGCATTCTGTCGTAGTGCAACAGCGCATTTGCCCGCGGTTTCGCACGCGTTAGCTGGCTCACGTGTGAAACTGCGAGTATCACGTGTATCGGAAGCGTAGCAATGTTTCCACACCTCACTCCAAAGTTACAAAGCTAGTTGTTTACCAAGATTCGCCAAAAATCCAAGTTGTAAATCAAGGTTTACACAGTTCACAAAGCCTTGATTTCACAACTTGATATCAACTAGTGACCAATTCGGTTGGTAAACCTTGGTGACCAACACTTTTTCAACTTATAGAGCAGAGACGATCATCTGATTTCTCTGATGAGACTTTCATGAGCATTTCGTTGTTTCCCGGCAAAGTTTCAGTGTAGTTTGTGGTAATACGGGTGGTGATTAGCATATTGAAGTCTACAAATGTTTTGAAATTCTTCACATTGAAAACCTGCCTGAAAAAATTCAAACGTTTACAGTAGAGAGTGTTTGCGCGACACAACGTTGTGACAGCCGTATTCTCATGAACAAATTCTATTATGCAATTAGCAAAACAAAAACATTAGCTAGTATTTAGATCAATGAGGGCGCAGACAGTCTAAGATAATCTGCCTTTTTCTAACCTAGAAACTTTCTCGTTCAGGTCGCATAAGAATAAGTCGGTCTTAGCTTTGAACGTTTTGAGTTAGTATAAATTTCCAGTTCCGGAAAGTTACAGACATATCTTCCAGAACACTGTTCGATGATGACTTCTTCGTTGTGTCATTTCATGGGCTGGCTGAGTTCTTCAATTTCAATTCCACTTTTCAATTATATTGGTGAGTACTCTTGAGGTAACAATTACAGTGTATTGTAAAGTATTGTAAAGCAACATACGCCGTATTGACATGTTTCTAAAACACATGGCAAATGTTCGAATATAGGTGATGGGGTGGCGGCAGTATAGCTTTGGTTAATCTCACAGAGACTTCGGCAGCGTGCAAATAAATATTCAATGCAAATTTTCAGTACTCCATAGTTTTTCGTAAAAATTACAAATCTCAGCTAGCAGCTGTTCGTTCGAAATCTTGGCACGATGCCAATGAGTTTACATGCAAATGAAACGACGTACACTCACACTTACACTGCCCTTTTGAAACTTCACCTTCACTTGCCTTCTTGTTTTTCGTTTTGGTTCGGTCTTTATCGAGTCAGAGTTTCAGTACTTTTCTAACATCAAATCCGATGATCCGAAAAATTTCCAGTTCTTATGTTTCAGTTTCGCTGTATTGTTGTTCCTGGCCATCAACACCGTTGTGCCCATCGCCGTTTCGTTCTTTCATCGTCTCTGGGCTATAAAGGGCGTAAAAGTCTCTGGTCGGAGGATACTATGGTTTCTGGTAATCGGTATGCTGCTCCAAGTAGTGGTTATGGTGAGTCCGATTGATATTTCCGAAAAATAAGTCTATAGAAGAAAAACAGAAATCAAATTATTATTTTCCGTGTGTCAAAACTTGAAATACAAATATACTGTTAGTTAGTTAGTTAGTTAGTTAGTTAGTTAGTTAGTTGGTTATAGAATAGAATAGAATAGATTGATTCGTGATTTAACACGTGACTTCCACATATTATGTGGCACTCCAAAAATGAGTAATTGGAGAGGAAAAGTGAAAAGAAAAAGGGTATGGTTACCTTGTTACGCGCACATAATATTCCATGCAATTTAAGAGTGCTGGACGACGGCGATTGAACCAAATGATCTGTGGGACAATAGTTATCTTGAAAAAGACGTTGTAATGAAGATATGTTTTGTAAAGAGATCATCCGGATTGGCATGTTTGGCTGGGATGAGATGTATGCACGTTGGCTGCGCCATGTGTAAAAACAGAGGGATGCAATAGACGGTCACAAAACACATAGTAATAAGACATGAATTCTGCGCTGTTTCGAGTTTGCCCGTTCTTGTAACTCTATACCAAAAATCGAATAGTTTGATCATGCATGCAACAATGCTATCCAGTGTCAAGACGGTTCAGTTAGTAACGTTGCCCTTAACCAATGACACTTCGTAGATCAGATTTCTACTACAGAGTACAGTGAACGGCCGCACTTCGCAACACCGCGGATAGACATAAATGTCATCCCACCTAATAAGACATAGAAAACATTTGTGACCATCCATATATGCATAGGGCTATATATTCAAACATCTTCCTGCTAGTGTAGGCTTTTGAAGTCTCAATCCCAACCAAGACATGTTTCACCCTCTCTCACTTAGCACCATTGGAGATAATGAGCCGTTTTGGACAATCACCGTTATGTCCACACTGTATATGTATGGAAATAGAATGAATGAGGGTGAGATTCTGTCACCCTTCTTCGATTTTTTAGTTAGTTAGTTAGTTGCACAGTCACGTGAAACATGGTAAACACAGAAGAATTCAGAAACGTGCAATGACAAAGTGCACGATACCTCATTAGAATGCTTACTTACGTGACTATTCAATCGACATTTATTATATAATGTCGAGTTCAGGAATCTGCTCAAACTAAAACACGGCTTTGGCTTCTGAAGACTTATCAAAATAAGAGAATCTGAAATGTGGGTCAAAATTCAGAGGTTGGGTTGATTGGACCTAGAGAAGCTCAAGTTTTTAGTTTCAGAAAAATATATTAAAGTTGAATTTCCGTATTCCGGATATTTTTGGATAGTGGGATATGAAGCATTGGGGACCCTTATTTTTTTACAGAGTTATAGCGTTTTAGAGTATCGTCATGGATTGGTGACATTTTCCCTTATGAAGTGATTCACGTAAGTGGGGGTGAGTTTTACGGTGAGGGTCCCAGATCCTATATCTCGGCTCAACGTGGTTCCCTTCCCGGAAACTCTTTCTCAGTTGTTCATCAACTCAGTTGATGGCGGTGTGCAGAAAATTGAGTTGGTAAGTCAGAACTTAAAAACGTTATGGCTCGTCGTGATTTCGGTCATTTTTTCTTATTTTGGCGATAAAAATCGTTAAAATGATGTTCAGATGTGAACGTTTCCGGAACACTATTTTTCTATCGAGAGTTATCCACTAACCGGTTTTCGATTCGTGAAACTCGGTTGAGGGCAGACTTATGGCCGAAGTTTCGAAATTTTGTCATGGATTGCTGTCGTTTTAACGTTGAAAGCAAAACTAATACGTGTTACGGTAATAGAAGAATCGGAGATAGGAGCTGAGGTTTGTTGGCTGGGTTTATCTCATACACAGAGGGTGGAACTGGAAGTTTGAGCAAATTTGGTCAAAGTTGAACTTGAGAAACCGCGGGATCAAACTACAAGCATAACGATTTTCAGAACTTTCCGGGAAAAGGGTGGAAATCCTGGTTTAAACGGAGATACTCAGCTGAAACTCGCTCGAGGAGTAAAATAGGTCTTTCTGACAATTCTGTGAATGATTCGGCCGAAAAGGTTTATAACTGGCCAATTTTTTCAATGTCGCTGAAAAACGACCAAATGTCGTTTTAAATCGACATTTTGGCCGTTTTTTAATACAGGTCGGTTGGTTTTATAAACGCAAAATCCAAAAGTTCATTTTGGGTTTACGTGGTTTGTTTTTGAGCTTCGATGTTTGAAAGGAAACCTGTCTGAAATAAACACATCCTGCGAAGTTTTGAAGCATATTTATGTTGGAACTAGATTTAGGGGTTCGGCAGTTGTTTCCCCTTTTTTGGACAAAATGACGTGAAAAAATACGAAAAGTTGGTTTTCGTTTACGGAACTCGCAACAGCAGCGTGATTTGGCGGTCCATATCATCAGCTATCTGTCTACCGTGGCAAAATTGCAGGGAATGGGGAAATAGTTTGTTTTTTACAAGATGAAGAGATAAGAAAGAATTATGATAGGGTTGAATTGAGTAGTTTAGGTGGACATGACAATTCATAGCTAGATCATATCAATAGGTTCAATATTCTACAGTTCAAGCACCTGATAGACTGTATACCAGCCCATTCCAACACTTCTTTTTGTTATATTAGCGTATATTCACTTATGTTCGTATGTTGCATGTCGTTGTTGAGACGACATCGTACAAATACGGTCATAAGTTGATAAATGTTCATAACTTAGTTTGGAAGTGGCTTCTCCAAGTCGTAATAGAACAAGTAACAAGTTCGATCATTGCTGAATGTGGTCTCAAATGTCGTTTTGAAATGACAGTCCAGAGAAAATGATGTTTATTTTCGAACGTAGCAGTTGTTTGATGTTCCGAACTGTCCATTTCCATGATTTTGACAGCACTCAAGTTTTTCAAAGGTTAAATCTACGCCAACAGTATAGTCCTGGTCATTCCTACTGAGACTTGGCAGTGTGCCAACGAATACTCTAGGATGTTTTTCACCGCTTTGGAGGTTTTTTCAATAATCTGCAAAACTCTGGAAGCGATTGTTCAATCCCATAGGACAATGTTAACAAAAAGGTTTGTAGAGTACTTTGTCTGCTCTAAGGAATAGTCATCCGAAAATCTTGGCACAATGCCAAGGGGTTTCAGTGGGAATGAAATGAATAATATTTCTACGTTATCCATAGTGATGACCATTGAGTGCAACCAGAGAGACTGAGAAACACAAATGGACATTTATCGATTTCACTATCTTTCGATCAAAAAGGTTACTTTCGCGTCAAACTACAACGAAGAGTTGGGCACTTTTCATAGAGATTCATGGGAATATACTAGAAGTAAATTGAACAGTCACGTTAGGTTATCATTCTAACGAGGAATCGTGCACTTTTTCATTGCACGTTTCTGAGTTCTGCTGTGTTTAACATGTTTCAAGTGACTGTGCAAATGACTAACAAAATTTTGTCTATTCATATTTCACGTTACCATGATCATCGTAGGCATAGGCGAAAGCTGTTCTTATGTTGTTTGTTCTTCTGTATTTGTAGTTCGATCACATTCCTGGAGTCAACAATTCTTCTCTTTCTCATGTTCCAGACCACATAATTTGGTTCATATTCTCACCTCTGGAACATAATTGAGGTTCAAGGTAAATCCCCAATTACCTATCGCCTTTCCAATATTCTCACCCAGGTGTGCTACTCAAAACTGAAACCCCAATTAACTTGTAGGCGTGGCATCTTGGTGTAACCTTTGACCCTATATAATTCCCATTACCGGATCATACATCTCTGGAAAGTACTACATACTTGCCTCTACAATATTTATGTTCTCCCCATCAGGTTAGCTTTTTTCATATTTCTTTACCAGAAATCTCAATTGTTCCTAATGAACAAGATGTTTATCGAGAATATAAGGTTCGCAATTGTTCACCGAATCTTAGCTGTAATGCACTTTGCGATCAAACTACAAACCTGTTCAACGTAGCAAAGCGAGCGTGTATTTCATGGAAAAAATATTTTGGCTGTTTTTAGTTAACACATTCTATCTCTCAATTGTATTCTGCTGTGTTTGTAGTTTGAGAAGCAGTTCGAGTAGTTGTGTAGCAATAGTACGCATTATACGTTTCTGACTAAAAAGAGAACGTTTTATCCATATGTAAGGTATTGACTTTTTTTAAAGCAAATCAACCGTTTGATAGAGAATATCAGACTTTCCAAAACGCTTGAATGGTATCGACCTCTACAGGAAATATGTGAAGTGCGGGTGGTGATGGTAAAAGGTTTCGGTGGATCGTACAAATAAAGTACTGCAAGAAAACACCAGTATGGTTCCCAATCAGTTTCCGACCCTTTCTTCAATTACTGGGCAAGGTAATTTAGTTTTTTAGTACAATATAATTTTTTTAATGAACTCAACTAAGGTGAAGTTTCATAATCTAGAACTTTACGGGCTTCAAATCGATTTTCGTACTTTGGTAGAGGTGCGGAGGCCGAAACGGTGTGAGTTTGAACTTGATCAATAGTTGACTTGTTAGATAGTTATTGTTATTCTTAGTTCATTTAGTCATTCATCTGAAAACTTTGTTATGGATAACTCCCTTTTATTTGACCTGCAAAGCAAAGGAAATGAATAGTAATGAGATATTAAAAACGGACAGACGGGAGAACTGTTGTTTGTACAGGTACAACTATACTTATTTCAGGTGATCACTTCACTACATCCGTAGTCGTTGTTAACATCAAGAATCATATTCTTCCATATTCCGGTCATACATACTGGTTTTTAATGGTATACTTGCGAGAATCAGTACACTACCTCCTATGTTCGGAACTATTCTGGAAGTACTGGAAATGTTCTGTCATTCTCTATTTTATCCCGAATCCCGAACTCGATGTCATACTCGACTACCAAACTGTTCCTGCTCTCCTTCAGCTGGTTCTATTGGTTCTATTATGTCCGATTGTGTTTTTAGAAAGCAACCAATCGCTATTTACAAAACAACAGGGTTGATTTTAGAATCAACAAGTTCCATTACATCACAAAACTGGAAACTCGGTTGCTTTTGTGGAGAAAAGTTGGTTGGTTCTAAAGAGTTTTCTTTACAAAAGAAACCGGGTTGATGTTTGTCTGATATTGTCCAGTTTGCTCAGGTAGTTGCCCGGAAAATTGGCTGAAATGGGAAGAGTTGTTCAGTGACCCATGTTCTTTCAGATGATATATTTCACTACATCCATGGTAGTTCTTAACATCATGAGTCATATTCTTCTACATTCCGGTCGTATATACTGGTTTTCAATGGTCTACTTGCGGTTAAGAATCAGTACAATACCACTGACGTACTGAACTCAACTGAGAATATTCTGCTATTCTCTAATATATCCCGAATTTGATGTCATACTCCACTACCAAACTGTTTCTGCTCTCCTTCAGCTGGTTCTATTGGTTCTATTGTGTCCGAGGTAAATTGTTGATGTTCAGATGCGAAACGATGCAATACAATAATTCCAGCTTTTTCTCATAAGAGACAGGAAATTTCACAATGTCAATAGTCAAGAGTAACTTTTTCTTATTATACTAATTCATTACGCATAGCACTTTGTTTCATATTTCCTTCTATTTATAATATAGTCTCCTCCACACATTCTCGCCACTTGACTAACCGTTTCTGGTTTTAGCTCGGGTTGTTTTGGATTTTGTTATTCATTTCTCTATAATTTAAATAACGAAATATTAATTTTTCAGTTTCGCTATTTTGGTGTTTCTAGCGACCAACAACGTCATGACGACTGCCATTCCGTTCTATCATCGTCTACTGGTTATAATGGGCAAAAAAGTCACTTCTTGAGAGTGATCATGTTTCTGGCTGTCCTACTGATTGGTTACGGTGAGTCCCGTTGACAGTTCGAAAGCAGGCGTCTAAAGAAATCTAATGGAGAAGATGCTTGAGATTGGAGTTAATATTCCGAAATTTTCTCTCAAAAACCCAATAGAGAGAGAGAAAGAGAGAGAGAGAGAGAGAGAGAGAGAGAGAGAGAGAGAAAACCGCACTCATTTTGAAGAAATTCATTCTAGGTTTTTGCCCTAGCAAATTCATTCTAGGTTTTTGCACAGTTTGCATTTCGTTTGTTAATAAACTTTGAGAAAGAGATAACACGAGTGGATAATAAGATTCTTCACCATTTACAATCAATACCTATGTTTTTCAGGGCCAACCATCCAACTCAAACCAGTGAAGCCTCATTGAACAACACTCCTTGATCATGACAATTGTTTGTATACAACGAATCAAAAAGAAATCAGCCAATAAACTTTCCATGTCTTTGCTTGTGGTTTCTGACCAAACAAATTTAACAAACAGATGTTTTTTTCGAAAAAGAGTATAGCGATTCCTATGTTATACCTTCCCTGAAAAAATGTCCAAGTAGCTCCTTTTCAAAATTGCATTCAGAAAAATATCAAAAATTTGTTCTAAAACACTAAAACCGGAAAATATGTAAGAAAAACTTGACTATCGACAGTAAAACGAAGATAATTTCAACAAAATGTAAGAAAAAACACACATGAGAGGACAAATTACAACATTCTTATTATAATAATTAGTTTTTGCCGCGACTTTTTGCCTACATAGCTCATGCCCCTCGTCAGTTATGACTTTTGGAAAACGATCTACCTACAGTACCGTCGCATTTATTTTCGCAAGAGAAAAACGCAATAAAGAGGGCATAATCATTAAAAGTTGACCCTGACTACTGAATTTTCTCTCAATTTGATCTGTCCGTGGGAGTCCAGGAAGCTTTTGAAAAACGATCTACCTACAGTACCGTCGCATTTATTTTCGCATATTATACATGAAACAAAACAACACGATACAAGCGTCATCCAATCAAATTATAGCAAGTAATATGAAGACAATAACTGCAATGAGAGCGACCAGGACACAAAAAGGATACCCGAACACACGTTGGTAACGACCGATCGTTCTGACAGTAAGCAGGACCTGGCAGCAAAGAACCAGAGGCCCGACACCGAACAAGAAGCATTCGAAACACTTCGGAATTTGGGAAAACTGGAAGGAGAGGAATTGATTCTCTCAAGGCCTTATCTACCTCTTTATCTTTCTACATACAGTACAAGCTTTATGTTTCTCGAATCAACAGGAGTGGATGGCGTTCAAAGGATGCTGAGATGGAGAGGAAAAACGTCTTCTAAAAAACAACGGTTTTCTTTCACGACACTATTTACTGATAACATAGTACTTCTAACTATAAGTGAGCTATTTTGTGAGAGTTTGCGTTTGTTCGTAATAGTAATCAATACAGTGCAACTCACTTGTTTGTGCGAAAAAAACCAAACAAGTACGACAAGTGCGATGATGGACGGAATTGAGGCTTGGACGAAGAAGGACTGGAACAAAACAGTTTTCATATCTTGAAATCATCCCCGCCTCTTTTCAGCGAGCTGTAACAAGGGTGCACTCAGGTCAATAAGGACCATCTGAGACAGTCTGCATCTCTCTGACCTCAATACTCTCTCGCAGAGGCCGCTACAAGTATGGCTCGCGGGTTGACGAAGAGTTGTCTGAGAAACCGTTTAGTCCCATGTCGAAACTGTACGAACAGTGTGTCTTGATTTTTTTCCTGTTTTCGTTTTTGACAGAGTGAAATTCTCAGCTTTATTTTAAATAGATGAGCATCGAATGGCAAAACTATCATCTATCGATTTCGAGAAGTTAATGAGGAAGTGTAATGTAGTATAACATGATTACCTCATATTTCACACTATTACTCTATTAACTGCACTATGTCTTCCCAGCTCTCTCCAGAGCAAGCCCATACGGTGTATGTTGGACAATCTTGTGATTGTAGTTTGAACCCGTTGCGTTTGGAACGGAGTTTGGTGAACAGGGCGTGTACAACGTTCAAACTACAAACTACAACTGAGCTATGGTCATTATCAATACACAGCGATGCGCGCGGCCAACTTATCTACTGAGCCTTCTTAGCGGGCAAATAATGAACGACCGTTGGCAGTCTTTGTTGGGGAAATGAAGACTATACCTGCAAAAGTGTCTCGTGCATCCGTTTGTTGGCTTCACTGATATTCATTGTAGGCATCACTTGTTTGGCTTCCCAAAAAACGTAGACTGCGATAATGTATACAATCAGGGGGCTGCCCACTGTGACAACTGAAATAGGAAGGACAAAATATAGGAGGTACAGTAGGACTGACGGTCATAAGCATATCCATAATGTTAAACAATAGACGCGTGGTTTTGGGAACCAAATCATAAATTTGCTTTAATCTCGAAACATACCGTGAATCGCGGGGTTTAACTGAAAAGAAATGAGATGAAAATACAAACACAGCAGGATTGGGCAGCATTGACTGTATAGAACTGCCTCTATGATCGCCGCTCGGCTGGAAACTTCTCACACTGTCACGTTTGACACTCATTGGCGAGAGGAAGAAGTGTGCAACAGCTCAATGCTGTTTAGTTGGTGAGGAAAATCATCGAAAAAATGAGTCACGGATTTTCACATCACGCATTTGAGTTTCATTGATAACTCAGACTTTTGAGGAAACTTTCTGCGATTAGCAAAGTAGAAACGGGGAAGAGCAAGAGGATCTACAAGACCGCAGACATTTTTACATCGTCCTCGTCTTTCTGACCTGCACACTCTCTCGTCGATACCGCCACAAAAGTAGCGATAAATTCGAAAGAGAATTGTTCGAGAAAAGTTACAGTAGGGATAGACATGATGGGTTTTCAATTAAAAACAAGCTGATACGGTTTGTATTGCCGTGTCCGGGTGTGTTTGAAGTTTGACCTCGTTACTTCTTGATCGATGTTTACAGGTTCAAACTACAACACCGGGACAGTTTTCTCCGTGAGCTAATTATGAGCGAAAGAGTTCGAAACCTACCCATAACATAGAGCCCGCTCCATGTGGTAGTGTTGTACGCAAAACGTTTGACTTCCTCAGTTGTATTGTTGTGGTCGAGGATTTCTGGTGAAAAATCTTTCCAGTCCTCGATGCACATCAAACGTATCTGGAATAACCAGAAAATTGTTGTAGTTCACACGCAAGACGTTCTATATTGTACGGAAGTCGACCGAAGTCTAACAAGAGTACAAACACCGTGACAAAATAAACCGTATAGGCTTGCGGTGATAGGAACGAACCACTCTGTTTGCAGTATATCATCAGTTTTATGTGAGTACTGTACGGAAATATAGCTGATTCGACAAAAACGTATTTTATATTCTATTGAACCTGCTCCATTTTATTGGACAGATTGCGGTTTCCCCCTTCTCTCGTTTGGCTCAATGTTCGTGAGCAAACCTGGGAATGGTTACTGCAAGCTCTAAATCCTTTGAAAAATCTCTTTTCTTCTAGACTTCTTTTTTTGGAAATATTAATTGGACTCACCATAACCACTACTTGAGGCAGCATACCGATTACCAGAAACCATAGTATACTTCGACCAGAGACTTTTACTCCCTTTATAGCCCAGAGACGGTGAGAGAACGAAACGGCGATGGGCACAACAGTGTTGATGGCCAGGAACACCAATACAGCGAAACTGAAACATAAGAACCATTCTCATTTCATTTGTCGTGGCGTGCGGTCTGTTCACATTCCCCTCCCGACGAATTGATTTGAGTCTCACGAGCCAAGCTGGATTCGGGAACCATGGCTTTGAATCCCCTGCCAGACTACCTCAGTCTCTGCTCACTCAACTGTCGCGGACTGGGACAAGTGGCCAAAATGCAACTCTTGCTCACTCAACTGGAGAAAATTCGATGGGATATTGTCGCGCTACAAGAGGTCAAACGAAAGGATACTGTGGTGGAAACACAGCCTACCGGTGAAGTTCTATACTATTTTTCTACCAATAGTATCCACGGTACTGGATTCCTCGTTCATCCTAACCTCGCAGCCAAAATCATAGGATATTTTCCGGTCACCTCTCGCATATCATATCTGGATGTTGATTGCCGGACCCACACTTTGCGTTTTATCTCATGTTATGCTCCAACAACAGCCGCATCAGATGCGGAATATGATGACTTTCTGCTGGATCTCAATAGAATAATATCTAGTTGTGCCCGGAACATCATCCCGTTTGTTGCGGGAGATTTGAATGCAAAAATGGGTAACCGCAAAAACCAGGAAAACGCAATCGGAAAATATGGTCCAAACACAAGAAACTGTCGTGGGCAAACTCTCCTGGATTGGCTGGAATCCAACAACTACCGCTCGTGGAATTCGTTCTTTCAAAAGCGAAAACCTCGAGTCTGGACGTGGCGTTCGCCTAATGGTTTGACGTATAACCAAATTGACTACTTTCTCTCTCGTCCAACTATTTCGGTGATGAACGTCGATGTGGTCAATCAGTTTCAATATGACAGCGATCATCGCCTCATCCGCGCCAGAATTCGATTGGGGAAAACAAAGAGAAAACTTACTCAACCCAGGAAAATCCGTTTCGTGAACCGGGCGCTGTTTGATTTCGGAATGTCCATGGCCGATGACACAGATGTTACTCGCTTCAGCTCCGATCAACTGTACAACCATATCACTCTTCGTCTGAAAACAGCCCATGAAGTCGCCACTTCTCACGTGGTTCCAGAGCCGTTTCTGTCTCCACGGACATTGGATTTGATGTGCCGAAGACGCTCTTTACAGTCCGATATCACTCCCGCTGGCCGAATACAGTATACGTTGGCGAGTAAAGCAGCTCGATTCAGCCGCAAAGAAGATGTACGACGAAGACGCGAAGCCCGTCTCAAACACGCGCTCGACAAAGGAAGCAGTCTGAAAGCTGTCATGAGTGATGGGAAAGGCTCTCGAAACATGTTGGTTCATCTGAAAGACGCCGATGGTCACCTCAAACACGACTCCGAGGCCATTTCTGGAATTGTCAAGAAGTTTTTCGACAAACTTTACTCCACTCGAACGTCAACCAATATCGTAGATGTAGATGCTGCTGAGCCCGTTCCTCTCTTCCTCGAGAGTGAAATACTTCTATCGATCCGTCAAACTTCCACAGGAACGTCGCCGGGAATCGACAACATACCACCAGAAGCAATGAGATGGTCAAGTGCAGTCATAACTGGAGACATCACCACACTCTTCAACGACATTTTGTCAAATGGCGCTCTCCCCGCTGAAATGATGATGTCCAAAACAATTCTTCTATTCAAAAAAGGAGATGTGGCGGACATTTCCAACTACAGACCTATCACTCTGCTCAACACAATGTACAAAATGTTGTCTCGATGCATTTTGAACCGATTGGAGCCGCTCATGGAAGAGCAAATGTCCGAAGAACAGATGGGATTCCGCAAACAGTATGGTACAGCAGACAACATCCACATTGTCCGGCAAGTGATCGAGAAGTCCCGAGAATACAAGCTTCCATTGTTTTTGTGTGCAGTCGATTTGGCCAAAGCTTTCGACAGTGTTGAACACTGCTCCATCTGGACGTCGCTTGAAGAGATCGGTGCTCATCCTCAACTGGTCAAGGTCCTTCAGAACATCTACACATCTGCCGTTAGTACTATCGAGGTCAATGGAACAAAGATCGAGGTCGATATCAAAAGAGGTGTTCGTCAAGGGGACGTTATTTCTCCCCGTCTCTTCACATTGGTCCTGGATCTGGCTCTCCGAAAAGTGGATTGGTCTTCTGCGGGATTGCGAGTGAATGGTCAACGTCTCACTCACACCATGTTCGCTGACGACTGCTTGTTGTTCGCTCCTAACAAGAAAACTCTAAGAAGAATGATGGCCGAGTTCTCAGATGCATGCAGTGAAGTTGGACTGACGATAAACCCGAAAAAGTCCGAGTATCTGAACAATCAAAACGACCATACTGCTTTGAAGTTCCGCGGTTCTCAACTTCATCCGAGGTCCGAGGTCAAATATCTTGGTGTCACTCTATCCGTCGATGGTGATTGGTCGAAGGAAATGAAGAGAAGAATTGCCTCGGGATGGGCTGGTTTCAACGCATACCGAAGTATCCTGAAGGCAAAGTCGTTTCCCATGAGTATGAAGCGGAAAATCTTCAACTCTGTCATTTTACCACGCCTTCTATATGGCTGTGAATCCTGGGCTGTGTCGAAATCATCCATGAATCAACTCCGTGTCGTGCAACGCAAAATGGAACGAGCTATGCTCAATGTCCATCTCCAAGATCGCCTTTCGAGTACCGTAGTCCGCGGAATTACTCGATTAAAGGATGTAGCTGAAGAAGCTGCCAGTCTTAAATTCAATTTTGCTTACAGAGTGGCCCATATGTCTTCCGAACGTTGGTCTCTCGTGGTTTCCGAATGGCGCCCGTTCAATCGAAAACGGGTGCGAGGTCGTCCGTCGGTCCGATGGCGTGATGATCTCGTTGAAGCAGTTCGCAGTTATAATCGAACTGTGAGAAGAGGACGAGTTCGGCCACCCAATGTCCGTGGCGAAGAAATTTTCCGAGTGTGCAGAGATAAACACATCTGGAGGGCAGTCAAGGAACACCATTTCGAAACGATATGAAGTGAACTAAATAAATCTTGAAATCTTGAAGAACCAGAGGATTTGATGAAAAGTACTGAAGCTCTAACTCAATAAAGACCGAACCAAAACGAAAAACAAGAAGGCAAATGAAGGTGAAGTTCTGAAAGGGAGGCTCAGTGTAAGTGTACGTCGTTTCATTTGCATGTAGACTCATTGACATCGTGCCAAGATTTAAAATGAACAGCTGCTAGTTGAGATTTGTAGTTCTTTCGAAAAACTATGGAAACTATGAAAACTATGAAAAAACCATGAAGTAGTAAAAGTTTGCACTTAATGTTTATTTGCACGCTGCCGAATTTTCTGTGAGAATAACCAAAGCTATACTGCCGCCACCCCATCACCTATATTCGAACCCATGCCATGTGTTTTGGAAACATGCGGCATAATAATGAAATAATAATGAAAGCAAAATACGGTGTTTGTTGCTTTACAATACTGTGTACAGTTTCACCCTGTTGCCTTCCGATCAAATTCCGTTTACCGGAACGCATTGTGAGATCAAACCACAACGAAAATTCGGTTCCACTCTATATTTCGATTATACGGTCAGTCAACTGCACAGTCACGTGAAACATGATAAACACCGCAGAACTCAGAAAAGTGCAATGAAAAATGCACGGTTCCTCATTAGAGTGTTATATTTACGTGACTATACGATTTACTTCTAGTTTAATTCGCATTGAATTTCCACGATCAGAAACTAAAAGCCAACATTTAATTGGAGTTCATTTTCAGCTGAGCTCAGCTGAATTATCCCCCGAATTCTTAGTGTTTGGCTCAGTTCAACCCTAGAAAAATTTGATGGATGAGGGGGGGGGGGGGGGGGTTAAAGTTTGCCAGGCATGTTACTGACCGTTATATCTATGCAAACGAGGTTCATTTCCTATCTTCTCTCAATATCTTATATATCATAAGTGACACTTCAATTGTTACCTCAACTGTACTCACCAATATAATTGGAACTTGGAGTTGATATTGAAGAGCTCAGCCAGCCCATGAAATGACACAACGAACAAGTCATCGTCGAACAGTGTCCTGAAAGATATGTCTGTAACTTTCCGGAACTGGAAATTTATACTAACTCGAAAAGTTCCAAGCTGTCACCGGCTCGTTCTTATGCGGCCTGGACGAGAAAATTTGTAGGTTAGAACAAGGCAGACTATCTCAGACTGTCTGAGCTCTCATTGATCTTAATACTAGCTAATAGTTTTATTTCGCTAATTGCATAATAGAATACGTTTCTGAGAATACGGCTGTCAATGCGTTGTGTCGCGCGCACACTCTGTCTCTCTCACTCTGTGAACGTTTGAATTTTTCAGGCAGCTTTTTAATGTGAATGATTTCAGAACATTTGTAGACTATAATATACTAATCACCACCCGTATTATCACAAACTACACTAAAACGTTGCCGGGAGTCAACGACATGCTCATTAAAGTCTCATCAGATAAATAAGATGATCGTCTCTGCTCTAGAAGTTAAGAACCGAGTTGGTCAACAAAGTTCGCCCACCAAATTGGTCACTAGTTGATATCAAATTGTGAAATCAAGGTTAGGTAAACTGTCTAAACTTGATTTACAACTTGGGTTTTCAACTTTAGAGTGAAGTTTGAAATAAAAACATTGCTACGCTTCCCAAACACGTGATAATCGCAGTTTCATACGTGAGCCAGCTAACGCGTGCGAAATCGCGGGCAAATGCGCTCTTATAGTCGCCCTTTTCCCCATAAAGACATCAGAGGGTTCAATTGATTGAGCGATGCGGGGCGAGCGGTCGTAGATTATCTGCCAGCAGTTGAGAGAGAGAGAGTGATTAGATCAATGATACGCAGACGAACTGGCCGCTCGCCAAACCCCGTCCCATACAAAATCGATGGTACGGTGTCCACAACGGTTTGAAAAATCTTATACACTACGACAGAATGTGAACATTCAAAAATCTTCAGATTGCACACCGACAGCGAAGTAACGCATGTGATGGCAAACTTCGTCTGAGATGAAAAGTACGCTCATCACATCGTCTTTCCGATGTGTATTGTCTTCTCTCACTGTGCTTCTAGTTTTATCAATCGAACAAATATCTCGTGCATCGAAATCAAACTGTAACCAAATAATTTCATTTATACAATTTACCTTGGACACAGTAGAACCAACAGAATTAGCTGAAAGACGGCAGGAGTAGCTTGGCAGTACAGTAGGATATCAAATCCGGGAAACGCTGGGAATTGAAAGAAGGGGACCAGCCAAAGCAACACAATATTCAGGTATACAGCCACCACCGCGGCGCCACACATGTAGGCAAAATAGGCTTCGAGAAAAGCCATAGTTCTCAAACTTCCTGAAACACGACTTCTTATTGAAAATAGAATGCACTATCCGAAGAATGGAAACAATATGTTTCACACTAAAAACAATGAGAACGAGAATTTTTTTTTCGGAAAACTAAAAGACTCTGACAAAACTAAAACATTATGGTGTAAATATACTAAATTACGAGTTTCACAAAAACAATTATACAGAAAAGCCATTATGAAAATGAAACATGAAATTAGGTATAATAATACTAGTAATATAGAACTAGTTCAACTAAATACACCTGTCCTGAGTTGTGCGGTTTGCTCCCCTGGCTCTGACCTATGTTTGTCTCACAATGCCTTGAACTTTGTAGTCTGATCAACGCCCCGTAGGTTGTGCCATAGACATAAAATCATTTGACATTTCTTGTAGCAACAATTAGGTTACAATGGTATTACTACGTTCAGTTTTGTACACTCTTAAAAATGAGAAAAAAACCGATAACAAAAAATGGTTGTCTGGTTGGCCTTGGAATAGAGTCTCTAGACTAAAGCGCCTGCTGAAACGGTGGATCCGAAAGTGAAGTATGAATAACTTTTGACAATTCAATACAGACTTGGGGAGTCGGTACTGGACTGTTTTAAATGAATGAACGGAAGCTTACAACCAAGAATGAAAACGAAAGATATAAAAAAAGGGAAATTGGGGAAAGAAAGAAAGACGGACAGAGAAAACGAAAAAAAAGATGGAGAAAAAGAGATATAAAAGTAAGAGAAAGGGGGGGGGGGGGGTTGGAGGAGAGAAAATGGAAAAGAACGAAAAAAAAAAGATGGAGAAAAAGAGATATAAAATGAAGAGAAAGGGAGGAGGGGGGTGGAGGAGAGAAAATGAAAAAAAAAAACGAGAAAAAAAAGATGGAGAAAAAGAGATCGAGAAAAAGGAAGCAAATAGGCCACATTTTCGTTATCCATAGTGACGATCCTTGAATGCAACCAGAGACACTGAGGAACACAAATGGACATTTATCGATTTCACTGTGCCTTGATCAAAAAGGGTACTTTCGCGTCAAACTACAACGAAGAGTTGAGCACTTTTCATAGAGTTTCATGGGAATATACTAGAAGTAAATTGAACAGTCACGTAAGGTTATCATTCTAACGAGGAATCGTTCACTTTTTCATTGCACGTTTCTGAGTTCTGCTGTGTTTTACGTGTTTCAAGTGACTGTGCAAATGACTAACAACATTTTGTCTATTCATATTTCACGTTACCATGATCATCGTAGGCATAGGCGAAAGTTGTCATTCTGTAGTTTGTTCTTCTGTGTTTGTAGTTCGATCACACTCTAGAACCCGAAGTCAACAATTCTTCTTTTTCTCATGTTCCGGACATCATAATTTGGTTCATACTCTTACCTCTGGAACATAATTGAGGTTCAAGGTAAATCCCCAATTACCTATCGCCTTTCCAATATTCTCACCCAGGTGTGCTACTCAAAACAGAAACCCCAATTAACTTGTAGGCGTGGCATCTTTGCGTAACCTTTGACCCTATATAATTCTCATTACCGGATCATACATCTCTGGAAAGTACTACACTTTTACCTATACAATATTTATGTTCTCCCCATCAGGTTAGTTTTCTTCATTCTTCATTGTTTAACAGAAATCTCAATTGTTCCTAATGAACAAGATGTTCATCGTTAATATATACCTCGCAATTGCTCACCAAATCTTAGCTGTAATCAGAACTTCGCGACCAAACTACAAACCTGTATAACGTAGCGAAGCGAGCGTGTATTCCGTGGAACAAATATTCTGGCTCTATTTAGTTACCACATTCGATCTCTCAATTGTATTCTGCTGTGTTTATAGTCTGAGAAATAGTTCGAGTAGTTGTGTAGCAATAGTACGCATTATACGTTCCTGACTAAGAAGGGAACGTATTACCCATATTAATGATATTGACTTTTTCAAGCAAATCAAACGTTTGAGAGAATTTATCAGACTTTCCATATTGCTTGAATAGTATTGATTTTTCAGGAAATATGTGAAGTGCGGGTGGTGATGGTAAAAGGTTTCGGTGGATCGTACAAATAAAGTACTGCAAGGAAGCACCAGCTTGGCTTCCGATCAGTTTCCGACTCTTTCTTGAATAACTGGACAAGGTAATTAAGTTTTATTAGTTCAAATAATTTACTGTTAAATGATTTCAAGTAAGACAACGTTTCATACTCCTGAACTTTACGGGCTTCAAGCCTATTTTCGTACTTTGGTAGAGGTGCGGAGGCCAAAACGGTGTAACTTTGAACTTGATCAATAATTAACTTCACAGATAGTCTTCATTATTATTAGTTCAATTGGTTATTTATGCGAAAACTTCGTTCAAGTTAAGAACTAAGTTAGAATAGAATAGAATAGATTTATTCGTGATTGTGAGAACTATTGTTTTGTGACCCAGGTATAACTTTCCAACTTTTTTTCAGGTGATACATTCCACTACATTCATGACAGTTTTTAACATTATGAATCATATTCTTCTACATATCGGTCATTTATACTGGTTTTCAATGGTATCAATGTGTTTTGGATCAGTACAGTACCACTGATGTACTGACCTCATTGACGATATCCTGTATTGTATCTCGAATTCGATGTCATACTCTACTACCAAACTGTTTCTGCTCTCCTTCAGCTGGTTCTGTTGGTTCTATTATGTCCGAGGTATGTCTGAAACTAGAATAATGGTTGAATTATTTTGATTCAAAAACAGGGTAGAATTCCTATTTGAGTTTGAAATAAGATGAAAAGATGGAAAATCGTCCTTCTTTAAGGCCTGAAAAAAATGGAACAATATGAACATTTGGCAGATGTGAAAACAGTTATTTTGTGACCCATGAACAACTATACTTTTTTCAGGTGATACATTCCCCTCAATTCATGGTCGTTTTTACTATCCTGAATCATATTCTTCTATATTCCGGTCATATATACTGGTTTTCAATGGTATAAATGTGTTATGGATCAGTACACTACAACTGATGTACTGGTCTCATTTGAGATATTCTGCTATTCTCTATTGTATCCCGAATTCGATGTCATACTCCACTACCAAACTGTTTCTGCTCCCCTTCAGCTGGTTCTATTGGTTCTACTATGTCCGAGGTAAATGGTTGATCTAGTCTCCTCCATACTTTCTCGTCACTTGACTAACTGTTTGGTTTTTGCTCAGGTTCTGTTGGTGTGCAAATCAATTTATCTACACTTTGAATCATGAAAAATATTCCTATATTTTAGTTTCGCTATTCTGGTGTTTCTAGCGACCAACAACGCTATGGTGACTGCTATTTCGTTCTATCATCGTCTACTGATTCTGAAGAGAGTAAAAGTCACCGTTTGGAGAGTGATTATGTTCCTGAAAATTGGTTATGGTGAGTCCGGTGGAAATTTTGGAATCATGCAGAAAGTTGCTTAAACGCTTGAGCTTAGAGTAACCATCCCGAGATTAGCTCGAAAACATCTAACCAAACCAGATAGAGGGGAAACCGCACTCATTTTTAAAGATGAAAGTATGAACCCAGTTTAAGTTTATGCCGCAACAGGCAAAGTAGGCAGAAATGGAAATAGGTGTTTAGTGACCCATGTATAACGATACCTTTTTTCAGATGAAACCACTACATCCATGGTCGTTTTCAACATCATGAATCATATTCTTCTATATATCGGTTATACATACTGGTTTTCAATGGTCTACTTGTGTGATTTTGATCAGCACAGTACCACTGATGTACTGACCTCATTGGCGATATTCTGTATTGTATCTCGAATTCGATGTCATACTCGACTACCAAACTGTTTCTGCTCTCCTCCAGCCGGTTCTATTGGTTCTTTTATGTCCAAGGTATGTCTAAAACTAGAATAATGGTCGAGTTATCCTGATTTGAAAACAGGGTAGAATCCCTAGTTGAGATTGAAATAAGATGAAACTATGCATTGGGTTCACGGAATTTCAAATGAAAGGCGCGTTGGTTAGATGATGGAGAAAACTATTTTCCGCGAACTAGTGATACATTCTCGCTAGACTTGATTAACCGTTTCTGGGGTTTTTCTTGGGTTTTTTTGGGTGTCCCAGTCCATTTCCATATATTTTGAATAACGGAATATTCCGGTTTCAGTTTCGCTATTTTGATGAGCCTGGCGACCAACAACGTTATGACGACTGCTATTTCGTTCTATCATCGTCTACTGGTTATGAAGAAAGAGAAAAGGTCACCGTTCTGGCAGTATTAATATTTCTGGCCAATAGTATGCTGGTCTACTGATCGGTTACGGTAAGTCCGGTGGAAACTTTGGAAAAATTGGTGTATTTCCAGAGAAAAGTTGCTCGAAAAGCGCTTGAGCATAGAGTCCCGAGATTTTCTTACAAAATTTTCTTACATCTAACAAAACTAGGGAGAGGGAGAACCGCCCTTATTTATGAAGCTGAAAGTATGGACTCAGTTTAAGCCGCAACAGGCAAAATTGGCAGAATTGTAAATAGTAAATAGTAACTCATAGCGATACTTTTTTTTCTAGGAGGTACCACTACTTCCATAGTTGTTTTCAACATCATGAATCATATTCTTCTACATTTCGGTCATGTATACTGGTTTTCAATGGTTCAATTGTGGTTATGGATCAGTACAGTACCACTGACTGATGTTCTGCTAATATGAGGTTTGTACTTTAGTCATATCTGTATCTACGCCACTGGTAAGAGATCCTCTGCAATAAATGTATATTTATGAAATAGAGCCATAACTAATTAAATCCATGTAGCATCAAATAAGTTTCCAGGTAACAATTATCATATTTACATTCCGACAAGTGAGAGACGCAGAGACATTTCCATAGAGGGGCTATTCTCGAGTGTTTTTCATTATCACTAGCGCTCTCTAACTGACATACATCTCTGTGTGAGGTAACTAAAAAGAGTACAAGGTTAACAGTTAGATGTTTAGACCAGCGAAACGAACTCAAAAAAGTTAGAAATGAAAGTCCCATAGATTTTTGAATGTATCAATGAAGAATGTGAGCGGTACATAAAAAAACAAGTAATGAATATGTTGTTGGTGACAGTATAAGGTTATAGCAATTTGAGTTTATACTGATTTACAGCTTTTTTATATTGTAGATGCAGTTATAAAGATGACGTTTGTATAATGATGGTGTAATTGTGGCGGAAAATAGTGACCTAGCGTGTATGTATGACATGAAAAGCAAATATACCTTCTGCACAGTTTAACTCTCGGATAAATTTCACTAGAAGAGACAATAGTGACATTAAAAGTTCTCAAAATTATCTTAATAAAAAACGTCGACTAGAAACTTCAAATTTCAACCGTAGTTCACGTATGTGTGAAACTGAGTGCCGTTTCGATTTTTGTGTCGTTTCAAGAATATGATTGTATTTAGTGCCAACTCCAACATCAGCACCGTTTAGCGCAAGCATATCACCGGAGTCCCCGTTCGGAGCAGACCGCTGAGGAGAGGAACGATAATGGACTATTATGCCAGCAGGTAATTATACATTTCAACTTGTTCAATAGGCATATCAATTTTATTCCAGTTGTTTTTAATTGCTTGTAAAACACGGTTTTTACCACAGTATTTGGAGAAAGAGAAAACTTTTTACCGTATTAAAGAAAGGCGAATGACAGATAGATGAAATAAGATGTATTAAATGCACATTTGAAACGCATTTCATGAATTATGTTTACGATAAAACAGATAAAATATAATAGTGAGGTTGAAGTACGAGCACGTTCTCATGGAAACTATTTGTTTTTATTGTTGATTAAGTAAAATAGCCATTGTTCTATCCTGTAGAACCTCAAGTATGCCTGTTGATACATAATAACCGTTTTGAAATATGTAACGCCTCCAAATGTTTCACACATAACACGCAGAAACTATACGTGTGAATACCCCCGTGTGGTATGGCGCCATAGTTAACTTCAAACAACATCAATTTTTTTTCTCATCTCTCATTCAAAATACCTATTACAGGCATAACATTACACTCCACCACCCGGGAGCGCCGGTCTTTACCCTGAGCAACCGCGGAGGCCATGTTCCGGCGAAACTGTCACTGCTAACATTCGAGTGACGCCACCGCAACCTCCTCAACTCACATCATCTGCGATATCGCTACCGCAATTTCCCCATTATTCGTTCCTATTTGCAGTACATAAACTTTGTTGTTGTTGATGTTGATGTCCCAGTTACGATTTGAAAATACCGAAATAATTGGATTCGGATTGATTTTTGACTAAGTAACAAGCCTATACGGTGTGTAAAATATCAAGAAAAAGCTGAATAGCTTTTGTAAAAGTTTCCAACTTTGTGAGAGCGATTAAACGGTAATTGTTGTGGATTAAAATGTTGGGTTGGTGGTATTTAAAAACCATTGGCGTTGTTATGGGAATTTGTATACCGGGGAGAGAGCCATAGGGCACAGTGAAATCGGGCAAATATCGTAGTTTGGTCATCACCTGTTGTAGTCTTTTCTTCAGAACTTTGGTGGCTATTTGACTTTCTTCAGAACTTTGGTGGCTATTTTTTTCACAATCATGGCTCGTTCAGTCTCAACAACTCCGGGGTTTTCATCAGCAACCAGGTCACGAACCATGTCTTCCATGACTTGGAAGTTGATATTCTTTGCCGCTTCGGAATCAAGCGTCTGAAATCGGGTTGTTGAACACTTCATAAACTCTGATAAAAAATGCCAATAGGTGTGGAGTGAAACTAACCACTCCTTTGACTTTGCAGACAGTCTTGACATCTCCGGTGTCGTTTTCCAGCAAATATGAGTAGACTTCGGGCGCCATGCTCACAAACTTGGTTATCCGGTAGCCTTCCGGTATTTCCGAGGTCAAAAACCCAAGCCGGTCTGCCCGAAGGTCAGCTAAGCTGTCCGGTTTGCGGTCATCGTTGAGGAATATGAGAGAATTGGTATCTGAAAATGGGAAATTTTTGCTGTCTAATTTTTTTGAAACGATCTATATTCCAACTGGTTTTTCCGACTTTCGAACTCACCAACATAAAGAAGATCATCTCCAACACGACTCATTGCCTCCAGTAAACGAAGTCGAGCGTACGCAGTAGTGTAGGCCGCAATCGCAACGTTTGTGTATTCCACGGGCTTTCTGTACTCCACGCGTGGTTTGTACGAGCAAACTACAGAATCATCTTGGAGCCGGACGCCTGTAATCTCAATCTTTGTGTCGTTGATCAGCTTGCATAGTTTCTCACTGTTTGAAGGCATGAACTATGTCACAGTTTTGTCCGGATTCTGGCCGGTTTTGCCCCGGCACGGCAAAATTCAGTTTTATAGTTTGTAGTTTGATCACTTGAGTGAAATTACGTATGGAATTGCTTTTACCTGTTGAGTAGGTGTTTGGCGACTGTCCGCAGAGATCCATTTTTGGCAGTTTCCACGGTCCAATTTCACGTCGACGTTCTCTTTGTGGTCTTCCAAGAACCATACCTGAAAGATGTATATATGGTTATTCCGCCGGTTTATGTACCCAAGTTTTCAAAATTTTGAGAATATCCAAAAACGCCAACATACCAAACTTTCAGACCAAACATTCGAAATACCTTCAGGTGTGTGCTTTCCGCACCCTCGTTCGGTGAGATGTTTTTGAGTCAATCTCGGGATGGTTACTTGGTTACTCTAAGCTCGAGCGCCTTTCCAGGCGGCGTAGCGATCCCCACAAAAGTTCATCAGATAACCTCATGAGCTATTAGCACGAGTTTCTCATGAGATTCTATTGATTGCTATGCTACAACATTAAGAGTTCACGAGTAGCTCATGAGGTATCTCATGAGAAACTCATATGAACTTCTCATGAGGTTGGACGGTTTACTACGCCGCCAGGCAAATTTCTTTCAGGTTAGACCAATCTTTCTGAACATTTCGAGCGGACTCACCGTAACCACTACGTGGAGCAGCACACCGATTACCAGGAACATGACTACTTCCTCAACGGTTACTTTTTTGTCCATTATCACCAGTAGGCGATGATAGCACGAAACGGCAGTCGTCATAACGTTGTTGGTTGCCAGACCCACCAAATTGACAAAACTGAAACATAGGAATATATTCCGTTATCCAAAGTGTAGACAAATGAGTCAGGACACCAAAACAACCCGAGCAAAAACCAAAAACGTTAGTCAAGTCTGCCGAGAATGTATGGAGGAGACTATATCGACAATTTACCTTGGACATAATAGAACCAATAGTACCAGCTGAAGGAGAGCAAAAACAGTTTGGTAGTGGAGTATGGCATCGAATTCGGTACATTGTACTGATTCTTAACCGCAAATACGCAATTTGGAGTATGGAAGAATATGATTTATGATGTTGAAAACTACCATGGATGTAGTGAAATATATCATCTGAAAGAAGTTAGTATAGATATGTATGAGTCACAGCTCTCACAACTGTCTGTTTTTCATATCTCGCTACTAGTCGTTTACTTTGCTTCGCTAAAATCAGGTCAAAATAAAAGAACGTTAACTAGAACAGTATTCTGATGTATGATTAAACGACATAATTTCGATTTACAATCATTAGTTACATTTCATACAACATGAACGCATAAAAAGTTACTTACCTAATTGAAGTTGGTGCTTCTCTGCCATTCAAGCATTCTTTGAAAATATTCTTTTTTGAAAATCTCTGCGATCTCCTTGTGGAGTGTTGTTGTGGTTTCACGGTAGATATGATGGTGAGGTAGGCCAATCGAACCAGAATGAAGAGTGCCTGGACGAAAACTGGTGCCTCGCTCAGATGTATCAATGTACAGTAGCACTTTTTGTATACGGTATCCGCTTCTCCTCCAATGTGATATCTGACTTTGACCGTGAGAAGTTGTCTTATATCTTCTAATTCGACCGTTTCGAAAAGCAAGAAACAAGGAATGCAGAGACGGTTGTCACCATTTCGTTCCTGAAATTAGTCGGAATGGGGATTGACATGGATTGAAAATTGTAGTTTGCACTCGATACGTAATTGAAACTTCGAATGAAACCAGCGGGAGCAAACTACAAACACAGCAGGATGTACTTGAGTTCAAATATGTCAACTAAAAACAGGAGAAATATATGTTCTATGGAATACACGGTCGCTTCGCTACGTTATACAGGTTTGTAGTTTGAACGCGATGCGCCGAATACAGCTGAGATTTGGTCAATAATTGCTATAGTTCCGGTCATTCTCACTGAGACCTCGGCAAAGTGCCAATGAAATTTACAGACGAGTTTTCACCATGTTAAAACTTTCGAAAACACTAAAAGTTTTTTTCGACGGCTGTTACTTTTGTTACAGTACGTTGGTAAGTTTTTATCATAAAACCTGTGATTTCTCTAATAAATAAGCATTCGAAGTTTTGTTGGCACGCTGCCAAAGTCTCAGTGGGAATGGGGAGAACTATAACTTTATGTTCTAGATGAAACAAGGTGTTTATTATAAACAATTGAGATGTATTTTGAACAAATATGAAGAGAACTAACCTGATAATGAAAACATAAATATTGTAGAAGCAAGTACGTGGTACTTTCCAGAGATGTATACTTCAGTAATGAGAATTACATGGGGTTGAAAGTTACACCAATATGCCACGCCTACAGGTTAGGTGGGGTTTCTGTTTTGAGTAGCACATCTGGGTGAGAATATTGGAGAAGCAATGGGAAATAGGTATTTGGGTGTAAAATTGGATTGGATTCAATAGGTAATTGGAATCAATTGTGCTCTAGAAGTAAAAATAGAAATCAAATTATGATGTTCCGTGTATAAAATTTTGAAATTCAAATTTACTATTAGTTAGTTTCACAGTCACGTGAAACATGTTAAACACAGCCACCGTGCCAATGAGTAATACATGCTATTTTTCATGCTTTTGAAGTTTTTCGAACAATTGCGAATCTCCGTTAGCCGTTGTTTAGTTGCATTTCTGGTTGGTGAGTTAAGTGTACAACCTGCTCATGAGTGAGAATTGATCAGACTACAAAGTACGCGGCAGTTCGCGAAAAACACAGGTCAGAGGCACACAATGGCCACACACGCATCAGACAGTTCACTAAGAGTTGTGTATCCAAACATATTTTCTATTAGTTGCTTCATTTTTTTTCATTTAAACTGTCCTCGGTATTCATGGATTCTCGTCTTTTGTTCTTCGGGAGTTTCATACAGCAGACTTTCATTTTCACAGTTTCCCTCATGTTTTCTCTTTTTTTTCACACAGCTTGTTTTATTGCTCAATAGAGACGTTCAACATCATTGACTGAAAAAATTCATGCTTCGAGAAAGGTTTAAAGTGGTCGTCTGCGTTTAAGGCGAAACGTACCCTTAATGTTGTTCTTGTTTCTATGAGTTTTTATAGCTGAGCTTTTCTAATTCATTGAAAAGATTTGTGTTCCAGAAACCTCAAAAAGTATGTTATACGTGCTATTGAGTTCCTATTCGATCTACATGTATGCGGTCGCTTTGATGGCTGCATATGTGAATGTTGGGTTGTTGTTGCTGGTGTGCACCGTGCAATTCTACGCTCATCTCAAATTCAATATCATATTGATCTGGCAAACTGTTTCTGCCCTTCTTCAGCTGATTCTATTGGGTCTACTGTGTCCAAGGTGAGCTGTTTATATGGAGTGTATACTGTTAGTCAATTGCACAATCACGTGAAACATGTTTAACACAGCACTACTCAGAAACGGGCAATAACAAAGTGCACGATGCTTCATTAGAATGCTAATTTTACGTGACTATTCAGTTTACTTCTAGTATAGAAAAAATGTTCGATTTTCGAATTCGACTCCAACAATCCTAAACAATAAGCTAACTTTTAAATGAGGATTTTTCGTTTCTCTTGAAGAGCGCAAGTTAGATAGACAAATTTCCCCGCGATTGAACAAATGACATTTCACACTGCGATATGTGGCACTACAATAGGAGAAATATGAAAATACGAAAGCGAGAGAGCATGTAGATTAATGAGGACGCAGATTAGTCCGAGACAATATACGTATTTTAGTTTGTGGCAGCTACAGAAGTGGCTGGCCAATTGGCTGGGAATTTTCTCAATTTTCTATGTGGGTAATTATAATAAACTCTTCCAGAACATTGTACGTTGACAAGTTATTTGTTGTGACACTCCATGGTCCGGCTCTGGTCTTCAATCCCACTTTACAAGCATGTTGGTGAGTATACTTTTCAGTTTTTCCCATGTGAGTTCGGCAGCCGATCAATGCATTTTGAAGTAGTTTTCCGCTGATTACAATTATCCGAGAAATAAAAAATCATCATGAGGGAATCAGAGTTTCATTGGCAAACTGCCCCAAAGTGATATGTTGGAGAAAATTAACAAATTCTTGTTTGAATCCCAGTTTGAACTGGCCAGAACTTGAAAATAGCTTGTCTAGTCGTTCAATTTATCTGCGATTCAATCAAATTATGGAGTGAGGCCAATTCTTTAGACAGTGAAATTGTGCAACCCAAACTATATACGCTTGTTTCAAACTAAAATAACATAAGCTCATGACAAATGTTCGGGTATTGGGTAGTGGGTGACAGTACTCAGACTGAGCCCCCATCATATGGAGTTTTCTCCCCAAGACTTAGTTTTTCTGGTTTTTGTACCATATTTATTAGTTTAGCGTACTGTCCTATATACCCTCATTCCACGATTCGAGAAATACTGTAATTCTGGTAATCATTTTCCAGTTTCGCTATTTTGATGTGCCTGGCGACGAACAACGTTATGACTATTGCCATTCTGTTCTTACATCGTTTACTGGTTATACTGGGCAAAAAAGTCACCAGTTGGGGAGTGGGAGTGTTTTTGGTAATTGGTATGCTACTCTACGTACCGGTTGCGGTGAGTCCGGTGAACATTTCGGTAAACTGGGTCTATTCTGAGAGAAAAGTTGCTCGAAAAGCACCATCCCCAGATTTTCTAACCACCGAGCGAGATAGAGAGCAAACCGCACTCATTTTGGAAGAACAACCATAGCAAATTCAAAAGAATAAAAATGTTTCTGTCGAACAAACTTTACTCTTGATATTGTACAGATCATATAAAGAAAACTTATAATATCCTAAAAACAGAGCTTTGAGAATTTTCAGAGAAATGATAGAAACGCTTTGTCTCAGCCTCCTATGTTATTTGAGAGATAGGCCATAGGTTTCGATCTTATCGCGCTGTGTTGGTTCTCTCGTTAAATCATGGTCAACTTCCGTACTTGAGAGAAAATTACAACAATTATCTGGTCGGTTTCTATGGAGAATTTTCATTTCAGATACTTTTGATGCGCACCGAGGACTGGGAAGATTGTCCACCAGAAATCGTGCAATACAACAATACAACTGAAGGAGTCAAGCTTCGTGCGTACAACACCACCACATCGAATGGAAGTTACGTGATGGGTACGTTTCGAATTTTTGCCTCTTATCGTGCGCAGCGCGGAGCGCTGTGCTGATTACTTCTTGTTCACCACTAAGCAGACGTTTCAGAAAGTTTATTGCCAGTTTCTTCGTCTATTGTGTATCACAGCAATGAAAGGGCAAAGATCCACAAGCTTAGAGATAAGGTTCGAAACGATATATTTGACAGGAGTTGGAAGGGGAAACGTTTCGCAAAAATGACTTCCGTAACGGGGCGGCTGCGGCGGCTACAGAAAATGTCCGCCTTCTTTTCCGGCACAGCTCTGCTGAGAGTGAACATCTCTTAACGATGTTCACACCGTTGAAAAGCGAAGAAAGATCTATTTCATATTCTTTATTTTTTGTTCTAGTTATTTCAGCTGTCACAATGTACAGTCCCCCAATCGTGTTCGTCTTCGCATGCGGCGTGATATTAGTAGCCTACCGACTGCTAACTAAGCTGACTATCAGTGAAGCGAATATGAAGATGCACAAGAGAATATTGCAGGTATACTCTTTTTATTTTTCCAACAAAGACTGCGAACGGTCGTTCATTATTTGTAGTTTGAACGTTGTACACTCCATGGTTATCGAATTTCGTTCCGAACGCAACGGGTTCGAACTACAAACACATCAAGACTGTAATTTTCATTTCTACCGAGTCTTCTGCCGTATTCTTATATAACTTTTAGATAGTCTTACTTACGTGAACTTTTTTTGAATTTTTTTTTGCAAATGAAAGGATGAATGAGGGATTCTCTCATTCGACTCTAAACTCCTATCACGAAGGTTTTTTACAGGAATGTCTGACTTTTTTTCACTGGAAATTACAGGAAAATTCGATAGAAAACAGTCATTAGAAAGTCTGAATTTGTACTGTAGAAGTCTCAATAGGAATGATGGAGACAATAATATAGTCCCGGTTTTGCACCAACCACTACCATATTACCATTTGTGTCATCTTGCGATCATAAAAAGTTTTCGACTTCGTAAGTATACCTTCTTAGTCGCAGAAAATGGGCACAAACGATTTGAAAACAGTACTGTGACTATATGAATGTGCTCCGTTTGAACCAAGCAAGACGTTTTATTGGATGTGGCGACGTTTAAACGGCATCGATCAACAAATCAATGTTCTAAATTATCTCTGTATTTCAGTTCGTTTTCATTGTACTGTCTGTTTCAGGCATTTTTTATTCAAGCCACCATTCCTTTTAGTACTGGAATAATCGTATTTGTCTGGTATTCCGTACACAAAAAAGTGAGTGGCACCGCACTGGTTACGTCGAACGAACACGAAATTGCTCACATGTAGTCAGAAGTGAAGAGTTATCGGGAACATTTTACTCACGCCCCCCCCCCCCCTTTTCGTTTTAGCCAATACGATGGTCTGTCACTTTCACTCCCCGGTATAAGTTGCATGGCTCAGTTAAGAATCAACTAAGAGTCAGAAGGGTAAGGGCGATTATTAAAGACCTCCAGGCATGTTACTTCTTTCATTCCTGGCTGTGATTGTACGGTGGGAGGTGAAACAAAACATTTTTCCGAGTCATCTCCGAATTTCGTAGTGGAGAAAAGCCGGTCTCTTGTGTTGTGGGTGAAAAATATGGACTGAATGTGTGTGAGAGTAGGGATGTCACTGACTCTCGGCAGACAAATCCCCGTTCACCCTCTATTGTATGGTTTAAGCAGAAAAGTGATGGTTCTTGTGTTGGATGGTTCCATGCAGAGAAAGAGAGAAAGAAATGGAGAGAGGAAAAAGTAAAGAGAGGAGTTTAAGACAGAGATATAATGAGAGAGAAAGATATAGAGGGTGAAGCCTAAAAAATTGATTCTCTTCGTTCAGGTATTCCAAGACTTCCCGTGCTTTGAGTGCGTGCTTTTCGGAGTCGTCCCTCCGATTCTTGGCTTCCAGGCACTGATCCATATCACGTCGATCGATCGTTATCGACGTGAATTCAATTTTTGGCTTTGTATCGGGATCGTTGTTTTCACGGCCGGAATGTCGACCGTGCTTATTTGTACAATACAATTTTGATCACGGAATCAGAACCAATACAATTCGTCATAACATCTCTCCAAATTGTTCGCTTTTCTCTGTCAGTTCTCATTCAGTTATTCCCAACAGATTATTCGAAATCATCTCATCATCTCTGTCTTGGTCTACCAGTTGAACTTGGTTCATTCTCAGTACTTGTCTCTCGCATACCAGTAGCAATTATAATGAACACGTAAAGTAGCTTTCTGATCGGGCACCGTGCACTGCACGTTTCTAAATTCTACTGTGTTTAACATGTTTTTACGTGACTGTGCAGTGAACTTGCTGTAAACTTGTGATTATCTCTTCATCTCGCAGTGGAATTATCGACACTTCAATGATTCATCGCTATTTCTTGTTTCCTGTCGTTGCCTACCAGTTGTTCTACTCTGTTTATAGTTCTGGTCATTCCCACTGAGACTGGCAGCGTGCCAATGAGTATTCTAGGCTATCTTTCACCACTTCCGAGTTTTCCAAGAAAAGTTAAATATTCTGTTAACGATTGTTTTGTTTCATGAGAACACGAAATTTTGAAAATTTTAACACGCTGCCGAAGCCAACTCTCAGGGCGAATGAAACAAACTTTACATTTCCAATTGTGTACCATTCTATCTATCTATTTTATTGTATTAGCGTATTAAATCTATTCGTTCATTCATTCCATAATGAATCTATCCATCACCTGAATAGTTATAGTAGCTGTTTGATTCTCAAGACTTTGTTGTAGTTTGGTCTGGTCGTAGTTCACGAATGAATGGGATCGAACTAAAAACACAACTGGGTAGTGCAACATACATCGTATGTATAGTTCCGGTCATTCCCACTGAGACTTGGCGGCGTGCCAATGAATATTTCAGGCTTGGTTATAATGAATATGTATTTAAAGGTGTTGTGTTCTAGCTTAAGAGAGTAAAGGAGAAGGAGATATCAGTATAGGTTACACGCTGATCTGCCGCCGGTCATCACGTTCGAAGAATAACGACACATTTTCATCACTTTTGGAGTTTATCAAAAAAACTTCAAATCTCTGTTAGCAGTTATTTACTTCCACAAGAACACGCAAACAAAAAGTGTCCTTAGAATACTTATGTTTGCTCTGAGAAATTGTCATCCGAAAATCTTGGCACTATGCCGATGGGTCTCAGTGGGAATGAAAGGAACTATAGCTGTTTTGGAGAGAACGAGCCATATATTACAGTTGTACTAGACGTTAGACGTAGGTTTTCCCATTCCTACTGGAACGGAAAATTTTCACAGAAAACTTAAAAAATCGTTTGTTAGTTACACACATGGGTGAAAATACTTTGTCTCTTACCAGTTTCCAGTAAAGACAAACTTTTACAGTGATCGAAAATAGTTTATGTTTAGTCACACAAAAGTTTTAAATACCTATTTCCCAGTACCCCAAGAGTAATAAACTTTTACAGAAATTTTAATAAGGTTTATTGATCACATAAACGTTGAATACTTCTTCTTCCCCTTCCCTCAAAGATGTCTGGAGCCGGCGAAACGCAGTTGTAACTCCAGTCTGTCCAGGTCATGAGGGTCCATTCTGAAGAGGAAATTATAATAATAATAATAGTAATAATAATAATAATAATAACAATAACAATAGTAATAAAATGTCCTCCAAAACAAGCACAGACTGTGTATGTTACGTTAAACCGCTGCGTTTGTAGCTTGGTCCATGTTGCTCTTGTCACATTCTGATTGAAACAACTACTTGGCCACTCCCTTAATGGGCTCTTTCTATGTTCATAGTGCGTGCCAAATTTAGAAAATAATCGCCTCATGAGAGACTCGAACCGTGCCCAAAAGTTGGAAAGGCGCGTACGCTAGCCATTGTACCAAATGGGCTTATGGTCACGTTGCGAAGGAATCGTTAATTCTTGCTATTACACGCACGAAGTAATATAAACAATATAACCACGCCTATCTCTAAGCAACAACTATACCAGTGAACCAAGATGACTCTATTTGGGAGTAACCAAATCTTCGCTGTGGGAGTCATTCTCAGAAAAAAAGACAACAAGAATGTGGGGTATAGATCAGCTGAGACCGAAAAGGTACATTTTTATTAGCTTTTTACTAATGAAGTTACGAGAAAAGGTAACTGACCCGAGGAAAAATGGGAAGTTTCCTCACGTTTTTGCGAATTTACTAGTGAATCGACCGTTACAGGCAACTTACCCAAAGGAAAGTGGGACAAAGTTCTTGAGTCTGAGTCCGCGCTGTCCTTCATCTTCCAGATTCATCATTCGGTTGAAGTATGGAGCGACGTTCCTGAGGACTTCATCTGAAAAACAAAAACCAGTACAATATGATTAATAATAATAATGGTTTTAATTCAACAATTGAACTCAAAATCGTTTGGAAGTTCAAACAGAGCGAGAGAGAGAGAGAGAGTTTGGAATGTCGAAAATTTCTCGTATAGTCGTCGCCAACGGAAAGGCGGGAGGGTACTGTGTATCTCACTTTTCGCTGTGTACGCACACATGTCTCCGATTCCAAAGCTTACCGGTAGTGTGCTCTGTTAGCGCAGTGGTTAGCGGCGCAATGTTACGAATCTTTTGCTCGCAGGTTCGATCCCGGCGAGAGACAGAAATTAATAGATTTGGCACTCATTATATATGTATATTGAACGCTCTTACCGAACCTGTTTTCGCCCTGTCCCGCTGTGTTTGTAGTTTGAACCTGTTACATTCTATTCGATCAAACTACAACTCACCCGAGGCGTCGACTCTAGTATTGTGAGCAGAGTAGTAATCCAGAGGTTCTCCGAACAGTGGGGGCATCGGGGGAGAACGAGCAGCAGCCACAGCTACCAGCAGGGTCAGGGAGAGTAGGCGGAACATTCTGGACATGTTGGTTTCAACCAGAGTACTGTCGTTATCAGAAATATTCACATTTTTTCAACCAACAATTTACTGAGTTACAATCAAGTAGTGTGTGACAGATTAATTGACAGACCGTCTGGAAATGTGTAATGATCTGAGAAATCAGCTACTATGCAATGAATAGTACTCACGAGTTTAGAGTTGATCCATTTTTTCGAACAATGAGAAACGAAAAAGTGTGGAAAGGAGAAAAGGAATAAGAGTTTTCGTCCAACATCTCTTCTCTTTCGGAAAGTTGGGTGTTTGAGTTTGGCGAATGATTCTCAGTTTTGAACTACAATTTAACTGCACTTTTACAGAGCAAAACATGAGGCGAGAACTCAATTGATAATTTGGTATGAAAGAGAAATTGAAGTAAAACGGCGTACAATACTTTCTACAGTTCCAGCAGTAGTTTTATAGTGTAATTTCTTTCTCAGTCACATCAAATGCTAATGAAATCCTGGAAAACCATGTCAATATGCCAGTTTTGGTGACGTGTAATGAGATCGCCACGTCAAGAGTTTATCAAAGATGAAATATATTAATTGTACAGAAAAAAACACTATAATTATGAAAACGAAGGAAAGTTAAATTAAGAAATCTAAAAATACCCCGAACCTAAACAAAAAAGCCGTGTGCGATCAAAGCGACGAGTATGAAAGTGGAGAAAACTCTAAAGAGACATCAGCAACTAGATCAACAAATGTTCGCCAAATTGTAATTTCCAAGTTTGTGTACGGAATACTCGTGTTGAAACAGCTAAACCCATAATGTACATTAAATAAGAGAGGACTGTTCCTCTCAAATCTGCTTTGCATGCAAAAGTTATAAAACATAAATTCTCTGTATTAAAGTCATAGTTCAAGTAACCATGGGATTATAAATACGACAAAACGAGTTCACTAACGCTAAAAAAAAAGTTGAGGCACGAAATTGGAGAATACAGTCACAAAATGAAATATGCAAACATGGACCCAATGCAGTAACGAGTACAGTAACACGATGTATTCATAATAGTTGTCACGATCACTGCGACGTGTAGTTTGTTGTGTGGCGTTAAGGATTTCAAAGAAGTTTATGTTTCTGGTTTCGCAATATTGGTGAAATAAAAATGCAAAAACACATTCTATATCTGTAAAATTGCTCTTTCAGGACCTGTCCAGTCTCAATTAAATCTCTAAATTGAATAAGAATCTGTCCCTTTTTTGAGCATTTGTCAGTGAAGCAATTTTTCCATCAAACTGATAGATTGGTTCACAATTATCTATGAAAAGTGTCAAAGTATTCAATGTAGTTTTTACCTACCCGCTGAGAGAGTGTGCAGGTCATGGAGAATCAGATGTCTGCGGCCTCATTGACCTCCATGCTCTCTCGTTTTGTAGTTTGCCCATCGCAGAAAACTGGCGCCAATCGTTCTCAGTTGACGCAGACATAACCTTCTCGACCTCTCAACCAGGTGAACTCGATAGTTGTCCATTTGCGTTTCTCAATCGCTCAGGTTACATCGATTGTCGTTATTTAAGTTAATATTACTTTCTTTAATACTTCCCTTCCTATCTTTCTCTTTCTTCCTCTCTCTTCATCTATTCATCTAACTCTCTCCCTTTATGTCTTTTTGCATCTCTTCGTCATTAGTTCAGATAGTATAGAGTGTATAGAACAAAAAATACCAAAAGTATTGTAACCGTACTTTATATGACAGAACGAATCGAAATTTTTCTCCAAGTTTGTTTTACCTATCCGAGACTGACACAGATTAGAAGAAGATACCGCACATATAGGAGAGTATTTATGGATTAGAAGTTTTTTTTAAGTTTCTTTCTTTTTTTCTACAACTGATCACAGTCATGAGTTTCCGTACTTCAGCTTTTAATTTCCGTGGTTTACTTAATGTTTTCACGGGTCGATTTTTTTCATATTATTGCTCTCTTGTTCTATAGTCTATCACATTCAATTCCGATTTCCCACCTCACTGAGAATGTCTCAGAGAGAGAGAGGGGGTTGAAGTAGTATGGGCTCGGTGGCGCGACGTACTCCTTTAATGTTTCTCTTCATTGTGTCTATGAGTTTTTATAGCAACGCTGAGCTATAGTTCCGGTCATTCATACTGAGACTTGGCAGCGTGCCAATTTCACGTCATTTTCACCACTTTCCAATTCTTCACTTAACTGCAAATCTCTCTTAGCGGTTGTTCAAATTACTTGAAAGTAGTAGTACAAAATCGTCACAATACTTATGTCTGCTCTGAGAAATAGTCATCCGAAAACATTAGCACAGTAGCAATGGGTCTCAGTAGGAATGACCGGAACTATATCTCATCTGCTACAAACAACTGTGTTCCAGAAACATTGAGAAGGATGGCCTCCTTGGGTGCCTATTTTTGGTACATGTGCGCCGCGGCTGCGTGGTCGTCATCTGAGAATTTCCACCTGTTCTGTCTGACAATTTTGCAACCATATATCACTCGTCAAAAAATTGATGTTGCTCTCGCATATCAATCGGGGTCCGCTGTCGTCCAGCTGGCTCTGTTGGTTCTATTATGTCCGAGGTAAATTACAAATTAAAATTATATAGGTTAAATATATTAATGACGATACCTGTTTTGCTCCTTCCAATAAGAGCCCTCTTCAGTGACATGCTCAAACTTCTTGGCCAATGTTTGATATGGTGGCGTTTTTCAACTTTCATGACCAATTTTGATGCTTGATTATGTGTATGGTAAATTATATCTCATCTTCTGACCTACGATGAGGTTACAAAACCTTTTGTCCGATTTGGTATCTCATTTTCATGTGCAAAGCAAACTTTCTACACTGGAAGTAAATTGAATAGTCACGTGAAATTTATAAGGCTTCGTGCACTTTAAAATCGCGCGTTTCTGAGTCTGCTGTGTTCAACATGTTTCATGTGACTGTGAAATCGAACCACAGTATATCTATCATTGAAAACGCCACCATTTCAGAGCTCTGTATGTCGATGGATACTTCGTGGTTTCACTTCATGGTCCGGCCCAGACTTTCGACTCCAGTACGGGAGTAGTTTGGTGAGTACACTTTAAGGTAGTCTTACAGAAACCAAATCTCGAGTGATAATCTCCAAATCTCGAACAAGGTGAAGGGATGGAGTGTTAGACTAAGAGTTTACAACCCTAACGCCCTTAGTTCAGTAGCGCTTCACATTTCTCTATCGGGTTGTTTTAGTTTTTTTCAAACTTTTCTCCATAGGCTTCAAGATTTCTTCCTCATTAGAATGTTCCAGTTTCGCTATTCTGGTGGGCCTAGCAACTAACAACATTATTCCTACTGTTGTTTCTTTTGTTCATCGTATACTGAATGTAATGAACAAAGAGGTCTTATATTGGGCAATGAGCATGCTTCTGGTAGTTCTCATGCTGCCCTATGTGAAGGTTATGGTGAGTCCGGTTGATTGCCTTTGAGTGAAAATTGTGAGGAATATATATATATATATATATATATATATATATATATATATATATATATATATATATATATATATTCCTAACAATAACAATTTATATGATATATGACAATTTGCGATGAGACATATCATGCAACTGTGGGCAAGTCCCTAAACGACGACACTCTGTTTATTGGTTTTTGTTGAGAGCAGCTTAATCATGCCAACTTTTATTTTTGCCCTCTTTACAGCAGGATTCGGACTTTTTGCGCGGTACAAAATACAGAGACATGTGTCATATTTCGCCATATGTAGTTTTCCATAGTTCGCCTGAATTCCCCATAATTCGTTATATGTTCGCCATATGCAACATCATATTTTGTACCCGTACCATGGCGCCAAGAAAAGTATGAGCGCCTCGGGATACTTTTCCTCTCTCGATTATATCAATTTCCAATTCAAAAATAACTTTCACTAACTTTAATTGCTTGACTACATGTTATTTTGTACGCGTCCTCTCTCTCTATCATTAAAGAATAAAAATTATGTGGTCCCTTCCTAACGCTTCAGTCCATTAAACTGCAATACATCTCAATTGCAGTTTAAAAGACCGTGGACACGGGATTGGTCCACATAATTGTCCTTCTTCAAAGGAATGGTTAGGTTTAAACCAGAAATGTACGCAATGCACCTACCCAAACCAAATTCCCGAAAAAAAAATGCGCATTAGGGTAGTGAAAAGATCAGAAACAGAAAATCAAAGAAATAGGGTTGAATCTACAAAAATTACCGTATCAAATAGGTTACATAACCCCCAGTTTGAACTTCTCGCGCATGAATTTGCCTGAACTACAGAAATATCTGATCGACACCGAGGAGTGGTCGACTAGGAGTTGGTCGACATTGTCTCACGAATCGATTTACAATCGCACGACGGAAGACACCAAATTCATCGGACACAGCACCACCACTCCGGAGGCAAAATATGTGATGGGTACGGATTTCGAATTTCGGATACATTTTGAGTTCTCATTTTTCGAGTTTCGGTGTAACAGAGCTTGAACAGAAAACAGGCAACCGGAATTTAGACTAACAGTGAATTACTGACTTTTATTTTTGAATGACTTCTTTCTGGTACCCAGAAAACACCAGACAAGTAACGGCATCAAACTACAAAAAAATTGTGAAAGTTTGCGAATGAACTATTTTAGCTCATTTCGTAGAGTTTCTATTCAATTCAATTCGGTATAAATCGTCTATACTGTTCGTGAAGTGCATAGTCACGCGAAACATGTTCAACACAGCAGAACTCAGAAAATTGCAATGACATACTGCAGAATTTCTCATTATAATGCTGAATTCACGTGACTAGTCAATTTAGTTGCAATTGACTATCATTAACCTCCATAAAGCACTTGACATTGAGAGTACGTATGTTAAAAGATCATTGCACCTTTACCCTGTCCTTCATCTCTCGCTCTGCCTTACTGTTTGCGCTGTCAGGGAATGAGTGAGGCAGAGCGAGAGATGCTTCACGGGATAAAGGCGCCGGGATCGTCTACCTCACGGGCTCTGTGGCCGTATTCACTAAGCTCAAAAAGCCGGGTAAGCTATCTGAGCAAAATTTCAATGGTTGCATTCTAGTTCAAGTTGAGTTCATTTTATTATTTTTCCTGATAGTTCGACGCAGGTTCGCTAGACAACTATCAAAACAAGTGAGTGAGTAGTTTGTAGTTTACTATTTGAACGTTGCTCAAACAGCTTACCCGGCTATTTGAGCTTAGTGAATACGGCCACAGGTGTGTTCAACGTGTTTCACGTGACTGTGCGATGGACTAACAGTGATCTGAATAGAGCATTCGACTTTCAGTTGTCGCAGTGCTCAGCCCCCTGCTGGTGTTGTTTTTTGCTATGCTCGTCAACTTGACAGCACACCATCTGCTGCTCCGTGTCCACTCCACTGAAGTCGCCAGGGGAATGCAACGGACATTAGTGCAGGTGCAGAACATAGTCTAGCTCATAACCACTCGAACCACTTTAGTGAACATTCAAACTTATCAATGACTGATTTTTTTCAATTGGAAGTAAGAATAGAATGGTTTAATGAGCCTTCAATAACGTTTTGTCGACCTCAATGACCAAATTCTCGCCTTGTTTGTAGCTCACCGATTGCAACAATATTGGCCAGTATGTGGAAACGGAAAAACAGTTTCGCGAGTTTGAGCACAAAAGGTTGCTCATTCGAGGGGTTGAAGTCTGCCGAAACGGGAACAAACTGCTGTGGGGGAATTCCTTTCCAAACCTACTCGCACCGAAACGAAACCGAACCGATTCTTTCCGAACCCGTTGGTCCGTTCTAAAACCGAACCAAATTTAGGACAACAAAGATGAAACCGAACCAATTCAAGTAATTAATACCAAAATGGGGCCTCTGCGTACCGTTTATTAGGGTTTGAATTGGTTTCATGTCGATAAGAGACGGTTCGGGAAGAAATTTGCCACTGCAGTGATCACTCAACCGTTTCCGACATGTACTTTCACTTTTTCAGGCGCTCATCGATCAAGCTGCTATTCCTTCCATCACTGCAGTTAACGCTCTTATTTGGATGTACAGACAGAAAGTGAGTATTTATTGAACACTATTTCAGCGTAAATTCTTAAGTATAGTTTGGAATACTGAGGTTTTTTACACTGTTTCGGAAGGTAGTGTAGTGTTGTCTTTCTATGAGATTCTCCTGTTTATTTTCGGTCGAAGTCGGCCAGTGAGGATGAATATCGGATCAATCTACAGCTCTGACTTGATCGATGTATTTTGCTAAGTAACACGACTTTTAATATACTAGAAGTAAGTTAAATAGCACGTGAAGTCAATCTAATGAGAAATCGTGCACTTAGTCTTGCACGTTTCTGGTTTTTCTGTGTTGAGTGGTTCACGTGACTGTGCACTTGACTGACAGTATACTGGTTGCATATATGTGTGGGGGTAAGCTGCTTGGTGAGCTGATTGGGGTTTTACACTGCCCGCTGCCAACCCGACCTTCCAGCTCGCACTCGACAGAAACCTATCCAAGATGAGCACACCGAGCAAATATCTTTAGAGATCAGAATACGTTTGCTAGAAGACCTCAGCACCTGCATCCCACTCTGCGTCTCCACTCTGCGTCTTCTGCCGTGCTATCACATCTCGCTGGGATGTTAGAGACGAGAAATAGGGAGCAGTGCGAGAGACGCAGGATGTGATGAAGGTGCCGGGACCTTCTAGCATACGTACTCAAGGGTGAGAAGGGTTGAAGGAAAACAAAAAGAGAGAGAGAGTGATAGATAACTTCATTTCTAATTTCCTACTTTACAGATTGTTCATCTGTTTCCCTACGTTGAATACGTTGGTTTTGGAGTCGGACCGTTCATTCTCTACTTCCAAGCTTCGAAATCGTTTAGATCGATAAGCCTCCCCCAACGGGAATACAGATGGGTGTATCGTGTTGCGATCGAGGCCTGCTACCTCATTTTACTATATTTGTTCGTGGGTATTTGCTTGCTTACGATGGTTGTGGAATCAACATCATATGAGGCAGCATATCTGAGGGCGAAGTCTCACGGTCGAGATGCTTACTCGAGCTTCAAATATTTCAAAAATCATTTCCATCGCTTTCCGTGATAGGGAGGCGACTTTATTTTTCGACTGTTCTTTTCCATCACGTTCCAGTATACTAGTAAAATAAATAGTCACGTGAAGTCAGCATTCTAATGAGGCATCGTGTACTTTGTCATGGCATGTTTCTGAGTTCTGATGTGTTTAACATGTTTCACGTGACTGGGGGCAATTGACTAACATTATTGTTCGGACAAATTTAAACAATTGTGTATTTCTATTGTCGTTATCCTGTACATGTTCATCTCCTGTTCTTGACACTGATTCTTGACACTGGTTTTTTTTTAAATATTTGTCGATATCGGGCTGTTATCTTCCAATTATTGTTCAATTTTATATTACTTTCTATAAACTTACCTGTCTGATTTCATAACAATCAAGAACAGAAAACTCTTTTATCGACACAACAATTACACAGATAGTTTATTAGTCACAAAAGTGTTAATAGTCTTTTCTCAGCGTCACTTAGAGATGTCTCGACCCGGCAAAAGGCAGTTGTCCTTCGAGTCTATCCAGAGCAGAAAGGTTTCTTCTGAAAATAGCAGTTTCAAGTTTCGAGTTTTTTTCATGGTCTAGTGTGGTTTACATCCAATTCGAACTTTTATCTATATGAAATGACAGTTAGTTCCCGATAGTATACTTCCTGAAGCTTATGTAGGATTCGCTCTTGTGCGGGGAAGAAAAAAAGGAACTTAGCCGTGGGAAACAGGGACCAGCATGTTGCGGTAAAACTCTTCTCTATCTACCCCTGTGATTCTCAAATTTTCTATGTTCGGCTACAAATAGGCACGGAGTGGTTTGTTCAGCGTCGGATCGACTCAAACTTGGCGCAAATGTGCGGTACGAAACCCACTAAGTGTTTTACACAGAGCGAGTATTAGGAAGCGAGCTGCTTTTTTCCGGAACATATTACCTTCGCATATTACCGTATAAGTGCCGAGTTCTGTTGACCCCCTCTCACTGTCTATTTTCAACACAAAAATGTTTTCAATGTCGAGTTTTCGATAAGCCACGCCCCTCAAGTACTCCCTAACTTCCCCAGGGTATGCCTGAGAAATGAATCTTCACTATCAACACTGGGCTCACTGATCTCACTGTATTTGTAGTACAAGTCGTTTCCTGAGTTGAACTCATCACTTCCTGAGTTGAACTCATCAAGAACATCAAACTATGACGAAATATTGGGAACGCCCGCACGAACAAGAGAGCATGACTATTATAGAAGCAACTTGTGAATCGAATTCTGTCATACTGGTGTATTGTCATTAATCTTTAAAATTTTCTGGCTGAACCGCCTTATGCTCCACAACCGTACCAGCAAAATAGTCCAGTTTTGTTCGTACATTACGGAGCAAAGTCAATACAGATTTTATCATTTATATATTTTTTCATTTTCGGAATCAACCGGGCGTTTTTGGGTTGCCGGAAGCAGAAATCCAACGAGTTGGAGCGTGAAGATGCTGCGTGAGAGGAACTTCGTTAACCTCAGGATGTCATGTTTTCAGCTCTGATAATTTTGTTGTGTTCTATAACGAGATTAGGTATCATAGCTTAGAGGTTGTGTTAGGTACCACACCTCACATAGTAATTTCGAATATATAAAGCCTTTTAGTTTGATCTAAAAACATGGCGACTGTCCACATTTTCATCCGAAAAGCTACAGGGGCGAATTACGAATAAAATATCACATAAGGAGATTCAGTGGGTATGGGAAAGACTACGTGTTAGGACGCCGAATCAGCTACATACGATGTACGCTGCCCTATACCTTCATGTTTGTACTTTGATCAGTTTGATCTTCTCGATTCCCGATCAAAAACTGTGAATTACGGCGAGACCGACTCAGAACAGAGGCTCAACAATTAAAGAGACCATTTCATTTTCTTTCCATTTTTTTTACAAACATGCATGTATAAAAACACTTCATTGCGAGAAATACAAACACATCAGATCAACAAGAAATTATGCGGTTCCCGGTATTCTGCAAAACTGGATTAGGACGAGGTACAGACTTCACAGCTCCAATCAGTTCCAGAGGAATCCCCTGACCTCCTGGCTGACAGGACAGGGGGACGTGGGGATACTGGAGTTGGATGGCTAGTCTGAAAATCAATGAAATGATGGTTTGTATTAGTTGTATCCTATTCGTTTACTTTCTTTTACCATCAATCAACTGAAGTTTAGTGAAAAGTAGATATTTAGGTTAATGTTGAACTTAGCAAATACACTCATTTATGGGAGTAAGACACACAACCTAATTAGCTCTGGCTAGCTGCATCATTTAGTATTTCAATGCGTTGTATATTTTAATTATCTATAGTATTTTAACGTACTGTAATTTTTAATTACCAAATTTATAACGAAAACGACAAACCGAATAACAAAGTTTAACTAGTACTCCACCTAATTGCTATCCAAACACTGAAGTACCACGTCAATTACGCTCTAATAATAATCACGTTTTTCAAAATAACTCACTTGTGACGATGATACTCTACCACAGTTCCGTGAAGCCTTTCTTGCTGTCGATTCGATAATCCGGACTGGTTCCCTACTGTGCGATCCTGGGCTGATGATCTAGAAAGAAAACGAGAGTAAAGGTGTGAAGTATGGAGCAATGTTATACGCAAATATGATAAATGTTACCTAGAAACAAATTTAATGCTATAGTTCACATCATTCCTACTGAGACTCCTACAGTAACTTCACAAATTTTACGAACGCTGTTCTGGAGCTCAAAATTTAGTTCATCAAAAATCCTCTCGCATATCAACTTTACCTGAAAACGAGAATAACATGTGAAAATCCTCCACCTTTCCGATCATAAGTAAGTGAGGAAAACGGCCTGGAAGTTTCTAAATCCTACTGTACGAGTCTCAGTGGAAATGACAAAGACTATACACGGCTTTGAATAGTGATGACTCTATTTCATGAAAATACGTATAATTTCCAAACGAATTTTCAGCGGTTAGACAGCATGAGGTTGCCAAACCTCTCACTGTAACTCAAAGAAAACATCAAGCAAGGTAAATCTTAACCTACGTAGAACATTTGGGCCCAACACCTCTTCAAGTACAAAACAGCTTATCAAAAGGTTATACAATCGCTAGGTATCACCAGCTTATTCTGTAAATGAATGTTTTCGAAAGGTTTGTTCAAGCCTGCACTGTTAAGAACGACGTCATGTGTGTTCGAACGCTGGGAAAAACTGAGATTTGCCTTAAACATTCATTGCAGAGGATCTCTCACTAGTAGATACAGATATGACTAAAGTACAAACCTCATAATAACAGTACATCAGTCAGTGGTACTGTACTGATCCAAAACCACAAGTAAATCATTGAAAACCAGTATATATAACCGAAATGTAGAAGAATAGGATTCGGGTTGTTAAAAATGACCATGAATGTAGTGGTATCATCCGAAAACATATGGTTATCCATGAGTCACTAAACACCTATTCCTACTTCTGCCTACTTTGCCTGTTGCGGCTTAAACTTAAACTGGGTTCATACTTTTAGTATTGAAAATGAGTGCGGTTTCCCCTCTATCTGGTTTGGTTGGATGTTTTTGAGCTAATCTCGGGATGGCTCAAGCATTTAAGCAATTTTTTGCATGATTTCAAAATTTCCACCGGACTCACAATAACCAATTTTCAGGAACATTATCACTCTCCAAACGGTGACCTTTTCTCTATCATAACCAGTAGACGATGATAGAACGAAATAGCAGTCGTCATAAAGTGGTTGGTCGCCAGGTTCATCAAAATAGCGAAACTGAAACAGGAATATTTGGTTATTCAAATTATATGGAAATGGATTTGGACACCAAAAAAACCTGAGCAAAAACCAAACAGTTAGTCAAGTGACGAGAGAGTATGGAGGAGACTATATCAACAATTTACCTCGAACATAGTAGAACCAATAGAACCAGCTGAAGGAGAGCAGAAACAGTTTGGTAGTGGAGTATGACATCAAACTCGTGATAAAATAGAGAATAGCAGAATATTCACGAATGGGGGCAGAACATCAGTGGTATTGAAAACCAGTATATATGACCGGAATACTGAAAAATATGATTCATGTTGTTGAAAACGACCATGGATGTAGGGAAATATATCATCTGAAAGAAGTATTGTTGATCATGGGTCACAAAATAACAGTGTTTACATTTTTTTACTGCCAATTGTTAATTTCGCGCCGTTTATTTCAGGCCTCAAGGAAATTGCACAACTATTTATTTACATACTACGTACTTTGTTCCGATTCTGTCAAATGTACTACATCACACGTGTAACAGTAAGTTGATGAAGTAAGCTCAGAAGTTTGCATCTCAGTCGAACGGTTATTTACGATTTTCTATAGTTCGCAACAATAGTTTTCTCCATCATCTAACCAACGCGCTTGCCAATTTGAAATCCAGAAAACCAGTGCATAGTTTCATCGTTTTTCAATCTCAAATAGGGATTCTACCCTGTTTTCAAATTAGAATAATTCAACCATTATTCTAGTTTCAGACATACCTCGGACATAATAGAACCAATGGAACCGGCTGAAGGAGAGCAGAAACAGTTTGGTAGTAGAGTATGACATCGAATTCGAGATACAATACGAAATATCGCCAATGAGGTCAGTACATCAGTGGTAGTGTACTGATCCATAACACATTTACACCATTGAAAACCAGTATATATGACCGGAATGTAGAAGAATATGATTCATGATGTAAACAACGATCATGGATGTGGTGGAATGTAACACCTGAAAAAAAGTTGAAAAGTTATACCTGGATCACAAAACAACTGTTCTCACAACTGAGTTCTTAACCTGAACGAAGTTTTCGCATGAATAACCAAATGAACTAATAATAACTAGGACTATCTGTGAAGTTAAATATTGATTAAGTTCAAAGTTACACCGTTTTGGCCTTCGCACCTCCACCAAAGTACGAAAATTGGCTTGAAGCCCGTAAATTCCTAAATAATAAAACTTTTACTTAGTTTCGTTTATTTCAAGTTACTTATATTGTACTAATAAAACTAAATTACCTAGTCCAGTAATTAAAGAAAGGGTCGGAAACTGATCGGGAACCATACTGGTATTTCTTTTCGATACGATCAACCGAAGCCTTTCACCATCACCACCCGCACTTCACATATTTCCTGAAAAAGTCAGTACCATTCAAGCGTAGTGAAAAAAATCTGATATTCTCTATCAAACGGTTGATTTCCTTGAAGAAATCAATTACACGAATATGGGTAAAACGTTCTCTTTCCAGCTCAAAACGTATAATGCGTTCTATTGCTACACAACTGCTCGAACTATTGTTCACAAACACAGCAGAATACAATTGAGAGATAGAGTGTGTTAACTAAGAACAGCCAAAATATTTTTCCATGAAATACACGCTCGTCTTGCTACGGTATACAGGTTTGTAGTTTGGTCGCAATATGCTGATTACAGACAGCTAAGATTCGGTGAACAATTGCGAACCTTATATTATCAATGAACATCTGTTCATTAGGAACAATTGAGATTTCTGCTAAAGAAATGGAGGAAACTTACCTGATGGGGAGAACATAAATATTGTATAGGCAAGTGTGTAGTACTTTCCAGAAATGTATGATCCGGTAATGAGAATTATAGAGGGTCGAAGTTTGCACCAAGATGCCACGCCTACAAGTTAATTGGGGTTTCAGTTTTGAGTAGCACACCTGGGTGAGAATATTGGAAAGGCGATAGGTAATTGCGGATTTACCTTGAACCTCAATTATGTTCCAGAGGTGAGAATATGAACCAAATTATGTCCGGAACATGAGAAAAAGAAGATTTGTTGACTTTAGGAATGTGATCGAACTACAAATACAGAAGAACAAACTACAGAATGACAGCTTTCGCCTATACCTCTAAGGACGATGATCATGGTAACTTGAAATATGAATTAACGTAATATTGTTCGAGTTATTTGCACAGTCACTTGAAACATGTTAAACACAGCAGAACTCAGAAACGTGCATGAAAAAGTGCACGATTCCTCGTTAGAATGATAACCTAATGTGACTGTTCAACTTACTTCTAGTATATTCCCATGAAACTCTATGAAAAGTGCCCAACTCTTCGTTGTAGTTTGACGCGAAAGTAACCTTTTCGATCGCGGCACAGTGAAATCGATAAATGTCCATTTGTGTTCCTCAATCTCTCTGGTTGCATTCAATGGTCATCACTATGGATAACGTAGAAATATTATTCATTTCATTCCCACTGAGACCCCTTGGCATTGTGCCAAGATTTTCGGATGACTATCCCTTAGAGCAGACAAAGTACTCTACAGACGTTTTTTGTTAACATTGTCTTATGGGATTGAACAATCGCTTCCGGAGTTTTGCAGATTATTGAAAAAAACCTCCAAAGCGGTGAAAAACATCCTAGAATATTCGTTGGCACACTGCCAAGTCTCAGTAGGAATGACCGGGACTATACTGTTGACGTTGATTTAACCTTTGAAAAACTTGAGAGCTGTCAAAACCATGGAAATGGACAGTTTGGAACATCAAACAACTGCTACGTTCAAAAATAAACATCATTTTCTCTGGAATGTTATTTCAAAACGACATGTGAGACCACATTTAGCGATTGCTGATCTTCTTACTTGTTTTATGACGACTTGGAGAAGACACTTCCAAACTGAGTTATGCTTATTTGTCAACTTATGACCGTATTTGTACGATGTTGTTTAAACAACGACATGCAATATACGAACATAGGTAAATATATGCTGATATAACAACAAGAACTGTTGGAATGGACTCGTATACAGTTTATCAGGTGCTTAAACTGTAGAATATTGAACCGATTGATATGATCTAGCTATGAAATGTCATGTCCACCTGAACAACTCAATTCAACCCCATCATAGTTCTTTCTTATCACTTTATCTTACGAAAAACACACTATTCCCAATTCCCTGCAATTTTGCCACGGTAGACAGATAGCTGATATGGACTGCCAAATCACGCTGCTGTTGCGAGTTCCGTAAACGAATACCAACTTTCCGTATTTTTCCACGTCGTTTTGTCCAAAAAAGGTATAACAACTGCCGAACCCCTAAATCTAGCTCCAACATTAATATGCTTCAAAAGTTCGCACGATGTGTTTATTTCAGACAGGTAAAAACGGCCAAAATGTCGATTTAAAACGACATTTGTCGTTTTTCAGCGACATTGAAAAAGTTGGCCACTTATAAACATTTTTGGCCGAATCACTCAGAGAATCGTCAGAAAGACCTATTTTACTCCTCGAGCGAGTTTCAGCTGAGTATCTCCGTTTAAACCAGGATTACCACCCTTTTCCCGGAAAGTTCTGAGAATCGTTATGCTTGTAGTTTGATCCCGTGGTTTCTCAACTCAAACTTTGACCAAATTTGCTCAAACTTTCAGTTCCACCCTCTGTGTATGAGATAAACCCAGCCAACGAACCTCAGCTCCTATCCGTGATTCTTCTATTACCGTAACACGTATTAGTTTTGCTTTCAACGTTAAAACGTCACCAATTCATGACAACATTTTGAAACTTCGGCCATAAGTCTGCCCTTAACCGAATTTAACGAATCGAAAACCGATTTGCGGATAAATCTCGATAGAAAAATAGTGTTCCGGAAACGTTCACATCTGAATATCATTTTAACGATTTTTATCGCCAAAATAAGAAAAAAGTGACCAAAATCACGACGAGCCATAACGTTTTTCAGTTTCGACCTATCAACTAAATTTTCTGCACACCGCCATCAACTGAAGTGATGAACAACTGAGAAAGAGTTTCCGGGAATCGAACCACGTTGAGCCGAGATATAGAATCCGGGACCCTCACCGTAAAACTCACCCCCACTTACGTGGACCACTTCATAAAGGAAAATTTCACCAATCCATGACGATAAAAGAATGTTACCATCGTTTAGGTCCTTCTGCTCGTAGCATACGGATGTTGAATTGCATTCAATAAGTTTGTTCCAGAGTCATAACACCATTTCTTTATCATTTCCTTTTAATTACCTTTTACAAAAAATACATGTATAAAAGGAAATTCTCTTCACAGCTCCAGGCGTATCAGCTCCATGGGCACTCCCTGACCTTCAGGCAAACGGTACAGAGGCAAGTTGGGAAACTGGAGTTGAAGATATCGCCTGAAAATCAATGAAAGGAACATTGGTTATAGTTTTGTGGTCCTGTTCGTTCACTTCCTTTTACCATCAATTAACTAAAGTTGAGTGAAAAGTAGATATTTAGGTTAATGTTGAACTTAGCAAATACACTCATTAATGGGAGTGAGACATGCACAACCTAATCAGCTCCAACTAGCTGCATAATTTGGTATAAACCCGTTTTTAACGTCTTGTAATTTTTGTCCATCAAATTGAAATCAACAACAAATGCTATCTGCAAATTTCTATATGCAAAAGTGTTTTTTTCATTTCTCAAATGTCAGTTCAAATGGTTCAAGTTCGTGATTGCATGTGTGTCTATCACTATACTGATAAATTTATTATTATTATTATTATTTTTATTATTATTATTATTATTATTTTTATTATTATTATTATTATTATTATTATTATTATTATTATTATTATTATTATTATTATTATTATTATTATTATTATTATTATTATTATTATTATTATTATTATTATTATTATTATTATTATTATTATTATTATTATTATTATTATTATTATTATTATTATTATTATTATTATTATTATTATTATTATTATTATTATTATTATTATTATTATTATTATTATTATTATTATTATTATTATTATTATTATTATTATTATTATTATTATTATTATTATTATTATTATTATTATTAACTATCGAATTGATCACGGAAACAACAAACCAAATAAAAAAGTTGAACTGAAACTCCAGCTAGTTGCGCTGTAAACACTGCAGTAGCAATATTGTTTTTCTAATATTCACGTTTTTTCAAAATAACTCACTTGTGCCAATAGTAATATTGTACTGTGCCGAAGTGCTTTTCTTGTTGGCGGTTTGATAAGTTGACTTCCTCTCCACACTGTTCTGGCTGATGATCTTTAAATAAAATGTGAGTGAAGGGTGAAGAACTACTATACGCAAATATAATAATTGTTACCTGGAAACGAATTTGATGCTACATGGATGTAAATAGTTATGGCTCTACTTCATAAATATACATTTGTTGCAGAGGATCTCTTATCAGTGGCAAAGATACAGATATGACTAAAGTACAAACCTCATATTGACAGTACATCAGTCAGTGGTACTGTACTGATCCATAACCACAATTGAACCATTGAAAACCAGTATATACGACCGGAGTATGGAAGAATTTGATTCATGTTGTTGGAAACGAGCATGGATGTAGTGATTTCATCTGGAAAAAAGTATCGTTATACATGGGTCACTGAACAACTCTTCCCATATCAGCCAATTTTTTGGCCAACTCAACAAGAAACCGGGTCGATATAAACCAAACATCAACCCGGTTTCTTTCGTAAAGAAAACTCGGTTGCCTTGAAAGAAAGCAACCAAAATGCGACCGTATTTACTTTTTAGAACCAATCAACCATTTTTCAGCTCTCAAAATGAGTGCGATTTTCCTCTCACTCGTTTGGTGAGACGTTTTTGAGCTAATCTCGGGATGGTTACTCTGAGCTCAAACGTTTGTTAGAGTAGCTTCTTGCATACTTGCATAATTTCTACCGGACTCACCATAACCAATTTTCAGAAACATCATCATTCTCCAAGCGGGGAATTTTTCTCTATTTATAACCAGTAGACGATAATAGAACGAAATAGCAGTCGTCATAATGTTGTTGGTCGCCAGGCTCCTCAGAATAGCGAAACTGAAATATAGGAATATATTTCAAAAATTGAAGTGTAGATGAATGAGTTAGGACACAAAAACGACCCGAGCGAAAACCAGAAACGGTTAGTCAAGTGGCGAGAATATGTGAAGGAGACTATATTATGAATAGAAGGAAATATGAAGCAATGTGTTATGCGTTATAACTTAGTATAATAGGAAAAAAAGTTACTCTTAACTATTGACTTTGTGAAATTTCCTGTCTCTTATGAGAAAAAGCTGGAATAATTGTATTGCATCGTTGTGCCTCTGAATATCAACAATTTACCTCGGACATAATAGAACCAATAGAATCAGCTGAAGGAGAGCAGAAACAGTTCGGTAGTCGAGTATGACATCGAATTCGGGATGAAATAGAGAATAGCAGAATGTTCTCAATTGAGCCCCATATATCGTACTGTTCAATAACAAATTTACACCATTGGTAACCAGTATACATGACCGGAATGTAGAAGAATATGATTCATGATGTTAACAATGATCATGGATGTGGTGGAAGAAATCACCTGAAAAAAAGTTGGAAAGTTATACCTGGATCACAAAACAACAGTTCTCACAACTGAGTTCTTAACTTGAACGAAGTTTTCGCATGAATAAGCAAATGAACTAATAATAATTAAGACTATCTGTGAAGTTAATTATTGATTGAGTGCAAAGTTACACCGTTTTGGCCTCCGCACCTCTACCAAAGTACGAAAACAGGCTTGAAATCCGTAAAGTTCTAGAGTACGAAAGGTTGTCTTACTCGAAGTCATTTAACAGTAAATTATTTGAACTAGTAAAACTCAATTACCTCGTCCAGTATTTGGAGAAAAAGTCGGAAACTGATCAGGAACCATACTGGTGTTTTCTTGCAGTACTTTTTTCGATACGATCCACCGAAACCTTTCACCATTGCCACCCGCACTTCACAAATTTCCTGAAAAATCAATACCATTCAAGCAATATGGAAAGTCTGATATGCTCTCTCAAACGGTAGATTCGGTGAACAATTGCGAACCTTGTATCATCGATGAACATCTTGTTCATTAGGAACAACTGAGATTTCTGGTAAAAAAATATGAAGAGAACTAACCTGATTGGGAGAACATAAAGATTGTATAGGTAAGTGTGTAGTACTTCCCAGAGATGTATGATCCGGTAATGAGAATCATAGAGGGTCAAAGGTTACACCAAGATGCCACGCCTACTAATTAATTGGGGTTTCAGTTTTGAGTAGCACACCTGGGTGAGAATATTGGAAAGGCGATAGGTAATTGGGGATTTACCTTGAACCTCAATTATGTTCAAGAGGTAAGAATATGAAACAAATTACGGTGTCCGGAACATGAGAAAAAGAAGAATTGTTGACTTCAGGAATGTGATCGAACTACAAACACAGAAGAACAAACAACAAAAGGACAGCTTTTGCCTATGCCTCTAAGGACGATTATCATGGTAACGTGAAATATGAATAGACGTTATATTGTTAGTCATTTGCACAGTCACTTGATGTTAAACACAGCAGAAATCAGAAACGTGAGATGACAAAGCGCGCGATTCCTCGTTAGAATGATAACCTCAGGTGACTGTTCAATTTACCTCTAGTATATTCTCATGAAACTCTATGAAAAGTGCCCAACTCTTCGTTGTAGTTTGACGCGAAAGTAACCTTTCTGATCGCGGCACAGTGAAATCGATAAATGTCCATTTGTGTTCCTCAATTTCTCTTGTTGCATTCAATGGTCTATGTATAACGTAGAATTATATAAACTGCTCGATAACTATCAAGATGCTTATGCTTCGCGAAAGCTCAAATTTCTCATTTTAAATTAAAAGGTTGGCTAAAATAAATTAGCCTCCTTTAGTGAATAAATTGGTCCTGCCACGAAAACCCTGGCGCGCGCGGTCAGCGACGATCGTGGAATTGACCAAGTTGTTCGCACCCAAAAATCATCATATTGTTGAGTGACCGCAGGAGGAACGAAGGCGTAGCTTTATTCTCGCTACGAGTACCATGTTAGAAGAGTCAGAGAGTGGCGAATTTATTCATTGTTTTTTTCTATATTTGTGTGTTTATTTCGGGGGATATGGACATCCCTTCGAAATTATTTTCAGTCGAGTTCGAGTGTTCCTAAGGAATCGTGGGTTTTCCGTGGAATCAGAATTCCGAGTTTTATTCCGTTTCCTGTTGGTTGCCGGACGTTTGGGATTTGGTTTTTCGAGATTGACCCAGCGGGGGTCCTCTGTTTCCCTATTTCCCGTGACCGGCTATCGGCTCAGGGAAGGAGGGATCTTCCCAACAGAGTCGAATTATCGTTCCAGTTGTCTTCACTCGCTCTCGTGGTTCCCCGTTTTCTGGCTCCGGCAGAATTGGACGGGTCTTATGAACGAGCTTGGTACCTTTGGGGTTCTCGTTCTCCGTTCCTCGTCTGAAAGAGAGGTCTACATAACGGTTCATGGGCATCGCCCATTGTTCTTCTCTTTCACGGTCGATTGAGAAGAATGGCAGCAGAGGGCATGGTCGCCATCTCGCTAGACGACTTCTGTTCGGATTGGCTGGCATGCAGCTAGAATCTTGTTGAAGGGTTTACCGGACGCGCGTAGTCAATTTTTGCATTGTAGGCGAACTGGGTTCACCTTGGCCGCAAAAACGAACGATCTGCGTATTTACTGGAGTTTCGGTAGTTCAAACGCAATGTTCATGTTTCTTCCCGAGGTGGATACAGGGCTCCCTGAAACTAAATTGTCATATTTAGTCGGTTTAACTGCATCATGCATGGCTCAGCGTGAATCGTGTTCGTTGCAACGTAATTTTGTTGGAAAGTTGTCCATAATAATACTGACGGGGTAGAGCTTATACCTGGACCATATGAGTAGAGTACACTCGTAGAGAATTTAGAGGCTCCTCTTGACCTGGTTAGGTTTGGATTACGAGGATGGTAAGAACACAGTTCTCTTATGATTATGGAAACTATCACAGTTGGCTCATCAGATTGAAATGTCCAATCTTTAAGCCTTGTGGCAATTTGGGTTTTGTCTGTGAAAAGGTCGAAGGATCGGCGATGATACGGGTTTGCAGTATTGAAGCACTGTGCACCTCACTACTTGACACTAATTTTGTATAATTAGGAAACTAAGGTTGTTGCCACACTATCCTAGGGGATAACGGTTTGTAATTTAAGCCAATCTCGGAGTTAACCGATGCGTTGGACGCGAACGGCTTTAATGGAAGTGTTCTCTTGAAAAGAATTCAATACAATTGCGTATTTCAGCAGGCTTCAGGCTATACTACTAGGAATAGAGTAGGCTGGTGGAACAAGAAGTGATTCCTTTTGACCGGATTAGGTTTAGTCCCGAGGGTGTTCAGGATTGAAATTCCTTAGAAAATAATAGTGGTATAACATTTGGGTATGTAAAATAGAAGTGCGTGGCATCTACTTTTCAGATTCGTCGGGGACAGATCTGTAAACATGTACTATTGTTTCAATTACCATTTGTTCATATTTCATATTACCTTGTTTGGTTGAATTTTGAAATTTGCGTATTCATTCCGTATACTGTTCATTATTGGCAGTTTGTTCAGAAATGCCGGATGGTCTTCAAAGGAAACTCGGTCGTGTCTGCAGTGGTGGATAGACGATGCAATACATCCCACCGGTCCACAGGAAGTTGGATCAATAGACACTCAAGGTGAGGTTTTTTGTACTATTGTTCAATAAGTCGTATGGTTGCCAATGAAACGAAAATCCGGCTGATTTAGCGGGTTTAATTGAGCAAATTATTCCTCTCGTATGTGTGGACTAGTGTAATGATTAGTCTTTTAACAGAACCCTAGCGATAGCTACGCACCTGGCAGTGGTAGATACAACATATGTCCTAATTGAAGGTAAACCCAATAGTTTGGTTAAAAAACGGGTTCCAGTTGAGTCGTTGAACTAGATAGTGGGTTCGGTGGGTTTCAAGTTTCAACAGCAAGACCATAGGGTGCGACACCCAATCCTCATCCCTAATGAGACAATCATTAATGTTTTGCGAAAGTAGGTCACTTTCAATTAATAATCTGTGCCCTGAAGAAATGAAGACAAATTTGTTGTCAGAGTACCCTTCTGCATAGTAAGATGCAATTGGTCATTCGGGGCGTTTAAGGGCTAAGTAAGTAGTAACCACGTGGCGTGTTGTCATGGCATGAAGTTTTGATGCAAGTTACTAGTTCACTCGCTAAAATTCAACTACTGAAAACCGGAATTTGCCCGGATAAGCGAAAAACACTCATGTAGGACCTGAGTCACAAATTTACCTATGTGCTAAGTTTGCTATTACAGGAACCCGTTTCGGTCGGAAATGGATGTCGATGGCGGCTGAGCTCTTCGCCCCTCCTTTTTCTTCGGGAGACGAAGAGTTGAAACACCGATGGTCGATGAGAATTGTGAGTTGAACTGCTCATCACAATTAAGACGTAATACACGTTGGCAAAACATCAAGAAAATTGTTGTGCAATTGTCGTGTAAGAGCTCTTTCTAAGCTGCAGTTATGCGGCACGATCTCAGACATTATTGAGAATTAAGCATATTGAAATGATGTATGTGTTAGATTACACGTTGTATGTCGTACATCATAGGCTACGGCACACTTGCGTTTTGTGAAAATGCTGGTTCTCTGATTGTTACCCGATAATAATGTCATAACGGGATATTTTGACAACGCAAAGTTAGCAATAATCCGAGAAACAGTAAATTTTTCGTGTTTTGTTCGAGTATCTGACTCGACTAACCATTCTCTTATGCAGTTGTTACTCATGGTTGTAAAACTGATCAAAATAAAAGCATGTAAGAGGTAGGGTGTTCCACCACGGGTGTTTATCCAGTCACACACCAGTAAGGTGTGACTATTCCCCAATAAGGACCTCGTTTTCACAATTTATTATGCGAAGGGTGTAATTTTGCATAAGAATGGGAAAACGTTCCCGATACTGCGGCAAGAATAGGCCAGTTTGTGAAAATGTTTGCTCTATCTCACGTATGTTCCTAGTGGGGAGATGAATCTCACAATCTCGTTAATATATATAATATGAGAATTTATTTCAGATGGTCTGGAAAGGACTGCCAGCAGGCTACTAAGGGTCCATCCTCGAGGGCAATGGCATTGGAGTCACGCGTGGGATACTCATGGACATTCACTCGGTGAGTTTTCCAGTTTAGTTAATTGGGTATGATATTATTCAATGAAAAGCGAGTGAGTGAAAATATCTCCTCTGCATTATAGTTTCAATGTTAACGGAAGATATATTGGGAATATATGTTCGTTTGAGCGCATAGTGCCTTTGGAAGCGGCCGAGGCTATGGACAAATTTGTTTCTAACGGAGTAAAACAGTGGCTAATAAACCGAATTTCGATAGTTTGTTGACGTCCCGGACATCTCGGTCATGGCATTTCGTCCACAGCCTGTGGTTGGTTCGATGCTCACCGAAATTTCACGTGAACATATGCGAGTAATTCAAAAAAACTTAAGGTTTAGTGTCAATGAGACCTAACATGAACTGCTTGCGGGAGTTTCACCAACTAAAGATTAGTAAATACTAAAGATTAGTAAATACTAAAGATCAGTAAATACTGAAGATCAGTAAATACTGAAGATCAGTAAATACTGAAGATCGGTTAATACCATAGATACGAATACAATTTCGTAAGCTGTATAGTTGATTTGAGCAAGAACTTGTCTCTATCAAATATCAGGAGTTAGAACTTGATGAAATTTGCAGTTGCAGGTTCTGGTTAACCTCCGCTACGTTCAGTCTGTCGAAGGAACCGGGATCGCGGGAACGGACTGCCCAGCTGAGACATATACTAGTGAGTGCCCACTACATATTGTACGCTCTAATGGAGAGTTACTATTATATGATCCAATATACATAATTGCGGCAGTAACATCGCACTGTGCCGTATTTACTTTAAACGCCGCTGCGACCTGTTGTCTTTATGACGATTGTTGTATTTAGACGACTGAGGGGCCATTAATCACAATGTCCGGTCATATGACTTGCAAAAGTTCAGTTTGTTTCGTGAGCGCCGCTGGAGACGGGCACTCTCGTTTTTTCTCATTTTTTCTCAATAAATTTACGTAGGATTGTTTTTTGGATATTGTTACCTTTTCTGGTAAGTAGTACGTTGGGATATGGACATCCCTTCGTTATTTAGACCGGACCTTTTTTCATTCAAGAAGGCGTCGAGATTGGACGACTTCTCCTTCGCTCCTTTCCTGGTGGCAGGACCAATTCGGGAGCTTCTACGGTCTTGGTTCGCCTTCGATGTCGATTTCCGTTCCCCCTTTTTGGTGTTAGAGACCAAATCGCGGGTTCTTCTGATCGGATATGGTGTAATTCCTCCCTTTTGGTGTCAGAGGCCAATTTGTGAGGTCTCCTTGGAGTTAGACCGTTGTCCTCCGTCCCTCGTTTGGTAGCCATGCGCCCAACATGTGATGCTCTCAGCGTCCGCGACCGCTGCCTGGGACCTCCTCGGAGTTGGATCGTCATCCTCCGTTACTCTCTCGGTCGCAGTGGACCACTTTGACTAGAACCTGGACTTCGTTCGAATTGTCATTGTTCGTTCCCTTTTGGTAGCCTTAGGCCCAATTAACGAGGTTATCTGATAGGATATAGATTGTTCCCCAATCCTCCTTTCTGTTAACTAGTCAGCTCCAATTGTAGGGGTTTTCCTATCGAATGAGGACGATACACCTTCGGTTTTTTTTTCGTCCCAGTCTGGTAGCACACGGTCCCAGGGTTAGGGCAGCTCTTAGCTGGAGATTGACCGATGATCGATGAAAAATTTCGACCATCGGTCGACAAATTTTTCGATTCTGATTATCAGACGATTCAAGATCGCGTAGTCAACTTGTTAACGTAGTTGATCCGTGGGATAGCAAGGGTAGTTGACTTTATCCGCTAGCGACTTGGGAAAAATAAATCCTGGTTTTTCATATCACTGACTTTCATTGAAAACCGCTAGCACCATCTTGCATAAGGAATTAAGCCACGAAATTCCCGTCACGCGTGTAATAGATGTTTTTCGCTAAAAACGTTTAATTAATATCTACTTATTGGAAGGTAGTTTACACCTCACTTGATCTCCGACAAGGGTACCGATCTAGTGATTAGGATTCGGTCGAAGTCCAACACCCAGTTTGGTAGCAAATAGTTCCTCAACGGGGTTCAGTTAAATGAGACACATTCATAGTTTCTGAGCGAAACTCTGTTGAATTAGACACATTCCAAATCCCTTCTCAGTAAAGGTATTGAAACGAAGAGTACGGAAGCCGAAAAGCTGGATTGTACGATACTCAGTAGTCAAGAGATACTATTTGTATTTATACGATTTCATGTTCACGTATAACATTTTGTGTCATAATATACCCATGCTCGTTGTCTCTTCCTCTTCCTATTCTTCTCTTGTTTTCTGTTGATCTCGTTTTAATGATCACTATTACAGAAGTCGCGTCGATAGTTGGTGCAGTGGGCTGCATGAGTGAGGACAGTTGCCAACCAGAGACAAGAGACCGGCAGCAGACCAGATGCCCGACCTCTGACCGCGTTGCTCTCGAGGCGCACAATTGAAGGTAGGTTGTTATCCCATTATTCCTGTGTAGGTATCGTAGGGTCGATAACAGCGTAATAAAATATTTATAACTATCGAAAGGGTTTCATAGTTCGGTAAACTTACGCACTAGTAGTGATAATCGTCACTCATGTGAAAAGCGCATAGAACGCTTCATTTTTGTCCGTGCCACCCATGTGGGTTTTGCTCATACTTTTGGCTCTAGTTGCTTAATCAATTCGGTCAAGACAAAAAGACACTAGACGGATGTAGTAATATTATGTTGTAAACTCGCGTTCTGAGGCGTTTGAGTGACTATTTCACTAGCATTAGTAGTAGGGTTGTTAAAAAATAAACTCGAACTCGAAAAACTCGAAATAAACTCGAAATTTCGAGTTTCGAGTTCAACTCGAAACTCGAAAAACTCGAAAATTTCAAAACTCGAAAAACTCGAAACTCGAAAAACTCGAAATTTCGAAAACTCGAAAAACTCGAAACTCGAAAAACTCGAATTTTCTGAAACTCGAAAAACTCGAAACTCGAAAAACTCGAATTTTCTGAAACTCGAAAAACTCGAAACTCGAAAAACTCGAATTTTTTGAGATTTAAACTCGAAAAACTCGAAATTTTCAACAAAAAACTCGAAAAACTCGAAATTTCGAGTTCTGAGTTCAACTCGAAACTCGAAAAACTCGAAAATTTCAGAACTCGAAAAACTCGAAACTCGAAAAACTCGAAATTTCGAAAACTCGAAAAACTCGAAACTCGAAAAACTCGAATTTTCTGAAACTCGAAAAACTCGAAACTCGAAAAACTCGAATTTTCGAAAACTCGAAAAACTCGAAACTCGAAAAACTCGAATTTTTGAAAACTCGAAAAACTCGAAACTCGAAAAACTCGAAATTTTCAACTCGATTAACAACCCTAATTAGTAGGCACTGCACTCAGTTCCTGGCCCGAATCTCGGTCTGTCATTGTATGGAACGGCAGGTTAAAATTATAATCTGACTTATGCAGCAGCGTAGGCAAAATCTGCGCACCTATGGTTAACGGTTATAGATAGCCTCGCATTCTTTCACCGATTGGTATTGTTAGGGTCGACCTACCCTTTCATATGGTGCGCTTCTCTCCAAGCTGCTAATGTTGTGCCGTTAATAAACAATACATGATAAGGGGATCATGTGAGCTCTTTTAAAGTGTAGTTAAGGCTCCTTAATTACACTAACTACTTGCTGTTTCTATAGAATAGAGTTTTAAAATACTTGCACACACGTCGTGTAGTCAAGAAAAACGGCCTTCAGCAAGTTTATGCGTTTTAACTAATACTACAAGTAGATTAATCTCCTTGTCGAGTTACCTGGTTAACATTAGAATACGTTTCATTCTCGATCAGTTCAGATTAGTCATACACCAGTAAGGTCTGACTATGCAACACGAATTAGTCCGTTTTCAGATGTAAACAAGGGAAAATTCAGGATTTTTCATCAAAAATAGTCCGTTTGTCGAATTTTTCTGACTAATCGAACAACCTTGCTGGTGTATGAGATCAGTTCATACTGTTTACGCCATTGGATCAGTTGAGACTGCCTACGGCTTTAAACTAGAAGGTTTATGCGTACAGGAGGAAAATTTTGTAGATCAATTTTCGCTTTGCTAGTTTGCCCATGATTTGTCACTTCGCCAAACTTTGAAACGGGCTCCTAATTTATCTAGGTTGGTTTGCGTATCGAGCATTTTACCTAACCTCTTGACGATTTGCATTATTTTGCCAGGTGCAGTGGTAATATCATAGGATAGGTAGCTTTTTTCTTCTTTGCTGGATGCCACTGCTGACTGCGATAGCAGATTCCAAGTTAGTAGCGACTTTGGAAATAGCAAATAAGAATAAAGAAGTGAATCCCCCCACTCTTCATTAATTGAAAATGCGTCAAATAGAAATCCAGGAGCCTTGTAGGTTCAGCTTGGTTCAGGTGGTATGGAGCATAGACTTATCATTCATACAGTTGTTGTAGCCTTTTCTTCCTTTGCAGAATGGCAGTGGCCTGTCGCCTGTTCTGTGTCGGTGGCTCTGAATCGCAATTGGACTTTGGACCGGATGGCCAAATACCTCAAGGTTCGTAATCAGGTGTCTACAAGTTATCCAGTATAGGTGAACGCAGTGTGAGCTTGAATTGTTATTCCGCTCCTTAAAGGCATAAGGCATCACGAACGACCTCATTTCTAATCCACTTATTTACGGAGAACTGACGTATTAGGCAAAATCACAGATCAAAGTACAACTCAATTGTACAGACTAAAGATCTCAGTCTAGCCCTCGCAGTCACATCGCTTGTTTTATACTATGTATTTGAGATGTTTAATAAGGGGTTCGTATTCTAAATAGAATGCTGCTGGCTTTGCCGAGGGTCATGAAACCTAGACTGGTTTTTATTGTAGGGCGAACCGAAGTAGGAAATAATGTCCTGATTGTAACTGAGCCAGTTGATTCATTGTTTATGTTGATCAAACAACACGCTTCGGGGGAATTATTGTGATTTATCTAATTCTTCCCACTATTTGAAGTTTGAAAAGATTATAGTGCGGTACGCAGTAGGCCCCTTCAATAATCTTCAAGGGGTCAACATCAGTCTCACATACGAGCGGGAACATAAAAGTTTCATAGAATATTTGAATATATTGCAGGGTCTCACTGGTGCACGGTGCACCTGGACCCACCTGGCGTCAGTTGCTGGCAGTGCAACCTGCTCACTCCAGGATTTAAACATACAATATTGGATAGGTTAGTTGAAATTCTGAGGTGTTATCAATATTGATGAAGAGTGATTAGGTGGTTATCTGCTGCAGAACTATACACCAAGATTAGGTACGCACTTTCATCTCACCTCTCCCTCATGTCCAATGTGAGATTCGTAACCAGGATTTTTGATAAGAGATGGTAGACCAGTTACCATTATGGCCTATATCCTCTCTTTCCCCTCGAATTACGGAAATTTACCGAATGAATATAATTTGCGCATTATCATTACGTTTTCCGTCGGGATCAATTTTCGGAAACCTCAAAAGCTGAACAAATTGTGCGCAGACCTAACGTTCAGAGGGGCAATCGAAGACAAGTTCGATTTTTATGAGAGCACGGTAGGGTCCTACTGGCATTTCATCATGTTAGCAGGCAGAACTTGGGCATGGTAATTCCTACCTGCGCGTGTTCCCCATTATAGTAACCGAGATTCCTATTTCATATTGGAATCTCTCATTGAGTATTGGAATATGTTATTGAAAATAGATCGCTCCTTTCACCAACATTTCCTTGATTTGAAGTTGGGATAGCTGTTACTAGACAATAATACATCGTAATTGAGTGGATGGATAATGGGTAGAGCATTTAATTGGGAATGAACCTCTTGAAATTCTGTGTGATCGTAGGGCAGTCAGAATTCTGGCTGAAAAAAGCTGAACCATAACTTTTCACAGTATTTCGCTCACGTGATGTTTCTCTGCAGATATTATTCTGTTAGAATAGGAATGTTTGCTTGGACTTATACTTCCCATCAGGACGATTTCAGTCATTACGCTCTCAATGATTTGAACAAGCATCTTGATAGTTAATGAGCAGTGATTGTTAATTCGCAGTGATCATAATAAATATTATACGTCAATAAATCTTGTATAATATACTATTATAATCACTGCTCATTAACTATCAAGATGCTTGTTCAAATCATTGAGAGCGTAATGACTAAAATCGTCCTGATGGGAAGTATAAGTCCAAGCAAACATTCCTATTCTAACAGAATAATATCTGCAGAGAAACATCACGTGAGCGAAATACTGTGAAAAGGTATGGTTCAGCTTTTTTCAGCCAGAATTCTGACTGCCCTACGATCACACAGAATTTCAAGAGGTTCATTCCCAATTAAATGCTCTACCCATTATCCATCCACTCAATTACGATGTATTATTGTCTAGTAACAGCTATCCCAACTTCAAATCAAGGAAATGTTGGTGAAAGGAGCGATCTATTTTCAATAACATATTCCAATACTCAATGAGAGATTCCAATATGAAATAGGAATCTCGGTTACTATAATGGGGAACACGCGCAGGTAGGAATTACCATGCCCAAGTTCTGCCTGCTAACATGATGAAATGCCAGTAGGACCCTACCGTGCTCTCATAAAAATCGAACTTGTCTTTGATTGCCCCTCTGAACGTTAGGTCTGCGCACAATTTGTTCAGCTTTTGAGGTTTCCAAAAATTGATCCCGACGGAAAACGTAATGATAATGCGCAAATTATATTAATTCGGTAAATTTCCGTAATTCGAGGGGAAAGAGAGGATATAGGCCATAATGGTAACTGGTCTACCATCTCTTATCAAAAATCCTGGTTACGAATCTCACATTGGACATGAGGGAGAGGTAAGATGAAAGTGCGTACCTAATCTTGGTGTATAGTTCTGCAGCAGATAACCACCTAATCACTCTTCATCAATATTGATAACACCTCAGAATTTCAACTAACCTTTACAATATTGTATGTTTAAATCCTGGAGTGAGCAGGTTGCACTGCCAGCAACTGACGCCAGGTGGGTCCAGGTGCACCGTGCACCAGTGAGACCCTGCAATATATTCAAATATTCTATGAAACTTTTATGTTCCCGCTCGTATGTGAGACTGATGTTGACCCCTTGAAGATTATTGAAGGGGCCTACTGCGTACCGCACTATAATCTTTTCAAACTTCAAATAGTGGGAAGAATTAGATAAATCACAATAATTCACCCGAAGCGTGTTGTTTGATCAACATAAACAATGACTCAACTGGCTCAGTTACAATCAGGACATTATTTCCTACTTCGGTTCGCCCTACAATAAAAACCAGTCTAGGTTTCATGACCCTCGGCAAAGCCAGCAGCATTCTATTTAGAATACGAACCCCTTACTAAACATCTCAAATACATAGTATAAAACAAGCGATGTGACTGCGAGGGCTAGACTGAGATCTTTAGTCTGTACAATTGAGTTGTACTTTGATCTGTGATTTTGCCTAATACGTCAGTTCTCCGTAAATAAGTGGATTAGAAATGAGGTCGTTCGTGATGCCTTATGCCTTTAAGGAGCGGAATAACAATTCAAGCTCACACTGCGTTCACCTATACTGGATAACTTGTAGACACCTGATTACGAACCTTGAGGTATTTGGCCATCCGGTCCAAAGTCCAATTGCGATTCAGAGCCACCGACACAGAACAGGCGACAGGCCACTACCATTCTGCAAAGGAAGAAAAGGCTACAACAACTGTATGAATGATAAGTCTATGCTCCATACCACCTGAACCAAGCTGAACCTACAAGGCTCCTGGATTTCTATTTGACGCATTTTCAATTAATGAAGAGTGGGGGGATTCACTTCTTCATTCTTATTTGCTATTTCCAAAGTCGCTACTAACTTGGAATCTGCTATCGCAGTCAGCAGTGGCATCCAGCAAAGAAGAAAAAAGCTACCTATGATATTACCACTGCACCTGGCAAAATAATGCAAATCGCCAAGAGGTTAGGTAAAATGCTCGATACGCAAACCAACCTAGATAAATTAGGAGCCCGTTTCAAAGTTTGGCGAAGTGACAAATCATGGGCAAACTAGCAAAGCGAAAATTGATCTACAAAATTTTGCTCCTGTACGCATAAACCTTCTAGTTTAAAGCCGTAGGCAGTCTCAACTGATCCAATGGCGTAAACAGTATGAACTGATCTCATACACCAGCAAGGTTGTTCGATTAGTCAGAAAAATTCGAAAAACGGACTATTTTTGATGAAAAATCCTGAATTTTCCCTTGTTTACATCTGAAAACGGACTAATTTGTGTTGCATAGTCAGACCTTACTGGTGTATGACTAATCTGAACTGATCGAGAATGAAACGTATTCTAATGTTAACCAGGTAACTCGACAAGGAGATTAATCTACTTGTAGTATTAGTTAAAACGCATAAACTTGCTGAAGGCCGTTTTTCTTGACTACACGACGTGTGTGCAAGTGTTTTAAAACTCTATTCTATAGAAACAGCAAGTAGTTAGTGTAATTAAAGAGCCTTAACTACACTTTAAAAGAGCTCACATGATCCCCTTATCATGTATTGTTTATTAACGGCACAACATTAGCAGCTTGGAGAGAAGCGCACCATATGAAAGGGTAGGTCGACCCTAACAATACCAATCGGTGAAAGAATGTGAGGCTATCTATAACCGTTAACCATAGGTGCGCAGATTTTGCCTACGCTGCTGCATAAGTCAGATTATAATTTTAACCTGCCGTTCCATACAATGACAAACCGAGATTCGGGCCAGGAACTGAGTGCAGTGCCTACTAATGCTAGTGAAATAGTCACTCAAACGCCTCAGAACGCGAGTTTACAACATAATATTACTACATCCGTCTAGTGTCTTTTTGTCTTGACCGAATTGATTAAGCAACTAGAGCCAAAAGTATGAGCAAAACCCACATGGGTGGCACGGACAAAAATGAAGCGTTCTATGCGCTTTTCACATGAGTGACGATTATCACTACTAGTGCGTAAGTTTACCGAACTATAAAACCCTTTCGATAGTTATAAATATTTTATTACGCTGTTATCGACCCTACGATACCTACACAGGAATAATGGGATAACAACCTACCTTCAATTGTGCGCCTCGAGAGCAACGCGGTCAGAGGTCGGGCATCTGGTCTGCTGCCGGTCTCTTGTCTCTGGTTGGCAACTGTCCTCACTCATTCAGCCTACTGCACCAACTATCGATGCGACTTCTGTAATAGTGATCATTAAAACGAGATCAACAGAAAACAAGAGAAGAATAGGAAGAGGAAGAGACAACGAGCATGGGTATATTATGACACAAAATGTTATACGTGAACATGAAATCGTATAAATACAAATAGTATCTCTTGACTACTGAGTATCGTACAATCCAGCTTTTCGGCTTCCGTACTCTTCGTTTCAATACCTTTACTGAGAAGGGATTTGGAATGTGTCTAATTCAACAGAGTTTCGCTCAGAAACTATGAATGTATCTCATTTAACTGAACCCCGTTGAGGAACTATTTGCTACCAAACTGGGTGTTGGACTTCGACCGAATCCTAATCACTAGATCGGTACCCTTGTCGGAGATCAAGTGAGGTGTAAACTACCTTCCAATAAGTAGATATTAATTAAACGTTTTTAGCGAAAAACATCTATTACACGCGTGACGGGAATTTCGTGGCTTAATACCTTATGCAAGATGGTGCTAGCGGTTTTCAATGAAATTCAGTGATATGAAAAACCAGGATTTACTTTTCCCAAGTCGCTAGCGGATAAAGTCAACTACCCTTGCTATCCCACGGATCAACTACGTTAACAAGTTGACTACGCGATCTTGAATCGTCTGATAATCAGAATCGAAAAATTTGACGACCGATGGTCGAAATTTTTCATCGATCATCGGTCGATCTCCAGCTAAGAGCTGCCCTAACCCTGGGACCGTGTGCTACCAGACTGGGACGAAAAAAAAAACCGAAGGTGTATCGTCCTCATTCGATAGGAAAACCCCTACAATTGGAGCTGACTAGTTAACAGAAAGGAGGATTGGGGAACAATATATATCCTATCAGATAACCTCATTAATTGGGCCTAAGGCTACCAAAAGGGAACGAACAATGACAATTCGAACGAAGTCCAGGTTCTAGTCAAAGTGGTCCACTGCGACCGAGAGAGTAACGGAGGATGACGATCCAACTCCGAGGAGGTCCCAGGCAGCGGTCGCGGACGCTGAGAGCATCACATGTTGGGCGCATGGCTACCAAACGAGGGACGGAGGACAACGGTCTAACTCCAAGGAGACCTCACAAATTGGCCTCTGACACCAAAAAGGAGGAATTACACCATATCCGATCAGAAGAACCCGCGATTTGGTCTCTAACACCAAAAAGGGGGAACGGAAATCGACATCGAAGGCGAACCAAGACCGCAGAAGCTCCCGAATTGGTCCTGCCACCAGGAAAGGAGCGAAGGAGAAGTCAGTTTGTTTCCGAAACTTTCACGTTTCACATTGATAGTTAATTCGCAGTGATCATAATAAATATTATACGTCAATAAATCTTGTATAATATACTATTATAATCACTGCTCATTAACTATCAAGATGCTTGTTCAAATCATTGAGAGCGTAATGACTGAAATCGTCCTGATGGGAAGTATAAGTCCAAGCAAACATTCCTATTCTAACAGAATAATATCTGCAGAGAAACATCACGTGAGCGAAATACTGTGAAAAGTTATGGTTCAGCTTTTTTCAGCCAGAATTCTGACTGCCCTACGATCACACAGAATTTCAAGAGGTTCATTCCCAATTAAATGCTCTACCCATTATCCATCCACTCAATTACGATGTATTATTGTCTAGTAACAGCTATCCCAACTTCAAATCAAGGAAATGTTGGTGAAAGGAGCGATCTATTTTCAATAACATATTCCAATACTCAATGAGAGATTCCAATATGAAATAGGAATCTCGGTTACTATAATGGGGAACACGCGCAGGTAGGAATTACCATGCCCAAGTTCTGCCTGCTAACATGATGAAATGCCAGTAGGACCCTACCGTGCTCTCATAAAAATCGAACTTGTCTTCGATTGCCCCTCTGAACGTTAGGTCTGCGCACAATTTGTTCAGCTTTTGAGGTTTCCGAAAATTGATCCCGACGGAAAACGTAATGATAATGCGCAAATTATATTCATTCGGTAAATTTCCGTAATTCGAGGGGAAAGAGAGGATATAGGCCATAATGGTAACTGGTCTACCATCTCTTATCAAAAATCCTGGTTACGAATCTCACATTGGACATGAGGGAGAGGTGAGATGAAAGTGCGTACCTAATCTTGGTGTATAGTTCTGCAGCAGATAACCACCTAATCACTCTTCATCAATATTGATAACACCTCAGAATTTCAACTAACCTATCCAATATTGTATGTTTAAATCCTGGAGTGAGCAGGTTGCACTGCCAGCAACTGACGCCAGGTGGGTCCAGGTGCACCGTGCACCAGTGAGACCCTGCAATATATTCAAATATTCTATGAAACTTTTATGTTCCCGCTCGTATGTGAGACTGATGTTGACCCCTTGAAGATTATTGAAGGGGCCTACTGCGTACCGCACTATAATCTTTTCAAACTTCAAATAGTGGGAAGAATTAGATAAATCACAATAATTCCCCCGAAGCGTGTTGTTTGATCAACATAAACAATGAATCAACTGGCTCAGTTACAATCAGGACATTATTTCCTACTTCGGTTCGCCCTACAATAAAAACCAGTCTAGGTTTCATGACCCTCGGCAAAGCCAGCAGCATTCTATTTAGAATACGAACCCCTTATTAAACATCTCAAATACATAGTATAAAACAAGCGATGTGACTGCGAGGGCTAGACTGAGATCTTTAGTCTGTACAATTGAGTTGTACTTTGATCTGTGATTTTGCCTAATACGTCAGTTCTCCGTAAATAAGTGGATTAGAAATGAGGTCGTTCGTGATGCCTTATGCCTTTAAGGAGCGGAATAACAATTCAAGCTCACACTGCGTTCACCTATACTGGATAACTTGTAGACACCTGATTACGAACCTTGAGGTATTTGGCCATCCGGTCCAAAGTCCAATTGCGATTCAGAGCCACCGACACAGAACAGGCGACAGGCCACTGCCATTCTGCAAAGGAAGAAAAGGCTACAACAACTGTATGAATGATAAGTCTATGCTCCATACCACCTGAACCAAGCTGAACCTACAAGGCTCCTGGATTTCTATTTGACGCATTTTCAATTAATGAAGAGTGGGGGGATTCACTTCTTTATTCTTATTTGCTATTTCCAAAGTCGCTACTAACTTGGAATCTGCTATCGCAGTCAGCAGTGGCATCCAGCAAAGAAGAAAAAAGCTACCTATCCTATGATATTACCACTGCACCTGGCAAAATAATGCAAATCGTCAAGAGGTTAGGTAAAATGCTCGATACGCAAACCAACCTAGATAAATTAGGAGCCCGTTTCAAAGTTTGGCGAAGTGACAAATCATGGGCAAACTAGCAAAGCGAAAATTGATCTACAAAATTTTCCTCCTGTACGCATAAACCTTCTAGTTTAAAGCCGTAGGCAGTCTCAACTGATCCAATGGCGTAAACAGTATGAACTGATCTCATACACCAGCAAGGTTGTTCGATTAGTCAGAAAAATTCGACAAACGGACTATTTTTGATGAAAAATCCTGAATTTTCCCTTGTTTACATCTGAAAACGGACTAATTCGTGTTGCATAGTCAGACCTTACTGGTGTATGACTAATCTGAACTGATCGAGAATGAAACGTATTCTAATGTTAACCAGGTAACTCGACAAGGAGATTAATCTACTTGTAGTATTAGTTAAAACGCATAAACTTGCTGAAGGCCGTTTTTCTTGACTACACGACGTGTGTGCAAGTATTTTAAAACTCTATTCTATAGAAACAGCAAGTAGTTAGTGTAATTAAGGAGCCTTAACTACACTTTAAAAGAGCTCACATGATCCCCTTATCATGTATTGTTTATTAACGGCACAACATTAGCAGCTTGGAGAGAAGCGCACCATATGAAAGGGTAGGTCGACCCTAACAATACCAATCGGTGAAAGAATGCGAGGCTATCTATAACCGTTAACCATAGGTGCGCAGATTTTGCCTACGCTGCTGCATAAGTCAGATTATAATTTTAACCTGCCGTTCCATACAATGACAGACCGAGATTCGGGCCAGGAACTGAGTGCAGTGCCTACTAATGCTAGTGAAATAGTCACTCAAACGCCTCAGAACGCGAGTTTACAACATAATATTACTACATCCGTCTAGTGTCTTTTTGTCTTGACCGAATTGATTAAGCAACTAGAGCCAAAAGTATGAGCAAAACCCACATGGGTGGCACGGACAAAAATGAAGCGTTCTATGCGCTTTTCACATGAGTGACGATTATCACTACTAGTGCGTAAGTTTACCGAACTATGAAACCCTTTCGATAGTTATAAATATTTTATTACGCTGTTATCGACCCTACGATACCTACACAGGAATAATGGGATAACAACCTACCTTCAATTGTGCGCCTCGAGAGCAACGCGGTCAGAGGTCGGGCATCTGGTCTGCTGCCGGTCTCTTGTCTCTGGTTGGCAACTGTCCTCACTCATGCAGCCCACTGCACCAACTATCGACGCGACTTCTGTAATAGTGATCATTAAAACGAGATCAACAGAAAACAAGAGAAGAATAGGAAGAGGAAGAGACAACGAGCATGGGTATATTATGACACAAAATGTTATACGTGAACATGAAATCGTATAAATACAAATAGTATCTCTTGACTACTGAGTATCGTACAATCCAGCTTTTCGGCTTCCGTACTCTTCGTTTCAATACCTTTACTGAGAAGGGATTTGGAATGTGTCTAATTCAACAGAGTTTCGCTCAGAAACTATGAATGTGTCTCATTTAACTGAACCCCGTTGAGGAACTATTTGCTACCAAACTGGGTGTTGGACTTCGACCGAATCCTAATCACTAGATCGGTACCCTTGTCGGAGATCAAGTGAGGTGTAAACTACCTTCCAATAAGTAGATATTAATTAAACGTTTTTAGCGAAAAACATCTATTACACGCGTGACGGGAATTTCGTGGCTTAATTCCTTATGCAAGATGGTGCTAGCGGTTTTCAATGAAAGTCAGTGATATGAAAAACCAGGATTTATTTTTCCCAAGTCGCTAGCGGATAAAGTCAACTACCCTTGCTATCCCACGGATCAACTACGTTAACAAGTTGACTACGCGATCTTGAATCGTCTGATAATCAGAATCGAAAAATTTGTCGACCGATGGTCGAAATTTTTCATCGATCATCGGTCAATCTCCAGCTAAGAGCTGCCCTAACCCTGGGACCGTGTGCTACCAGACTGGGACGAAAAAAAAACCGAAGGTGTATCGTCCTCATTCGATAGGAAAACCCCTACAATTGGAGCTGACTAGTTAACAGAAAGGAGGATTGGGGAACAATCTATATCCTATCAGATAACCTCGTTAATTGGGCCTAAGGCTACCAAAAGGGAACGAACAATGACAATTCGAACGAAGTCCAGGTTCTAGTCAAAGTGGTCCACTGCGACCGAGAGAGTAACGGAGGATGACGATCCGACTCCGAGGAGGTCCCAGGCAGCGGTCGCGGACGCTGAGAGCATCACATGTTGGGCGCATGGCTACCAAACGAGGGACGGAGGACAACGGTCTAACTCCAAGGAGACCTCACAAATTGGCCTCTGACACCAAAAGGGAGGAATTACACCATATCCGATCAGAAGAACCCGCGATTTGGTCTCTAACACCAAAAAGGGGGAACGGAAATCGACATCGAAGGCGAACCAAGACCGTAGAAGCTCCCGAATTGGTCCTGCCACCAGGAAAGGAGCGAAGGAGAAGTCATCCAATCTCGACGCCTTCTTGAATGAAAAAAGGTCCGGTCTAAATAACGAAGGGATGTCCATATCCCAACGTACTACTTACCAGAAAAGGTAACAATATCCAAAAAACAATCCTACGTAAATTTATTGAGAAAAAATGAGAAAAAACGAGAGTGCCCGTCTCCAGCGGCGCTCACGAAACAAACTGATTTTTTTTGGCAGTGAACAAGTTGGATCAGTTTGTTTCGTGAGCGCCGCTGGAGACGGGCACTCTCGTTTTTTCTCATTTTTTCTCAATAAATTTACGTAGGATTGTTTTTTGGATATTGTTACCTTTTCTGGTAAGTAGTACGTTGGGATATGGACATCCCTTCGTTATTTAGACCGGACCTTTTTTCATTCAAGAAGGCGTCGAGATTGGATGACTTCTCCTTCGCTCCTTTCCTGGTGGCAGGACCAATTCGGGAGCTTCTACGGTCTTGGTTCGCCTTCGATGTCGATTTCCGTTCCCCCTTTTTGGTGTTAGAGACCAAATCGCGGGTTCTTCTGATCGGATATGGTGTAATTCCTCCCTTTTGGTGTCAGAGGCCAATTTTTGAGGTCTCCTTGGAGTTAGACCGTTGTCCTCCGTCCCTCGTTTGGTAGCCATGCGCCCAACATGTGATGCTCTCAGCGTCCGCGACCGCTGCCTGGGACCTCCTCGGAGTTGGATCGTCATCCTCCGTTACTCTCTCGGTCGCAGTGGACCACTTTGACTAGAACCTGGACTTCGTTCGAATTGTCATTGTTCGTTCCCTTTTGGTAGCCTTAGGCCCAATTAACGAGGTTATCTGATAGGATATAGATTGTTCCCCAATCCTCCTTTCTGTTAACTAGTCAGCTCCAATTGTAGGGGTTTTCCTATCGAATGAGGACGATACACCTTCGGTTTTTTTTTTCGTCCCAGTCTGGTAGCACACGGTCCCAGGGTTAGGGCAGCTCTTAGCTGGAGATTGACCGATGATCGATGAAAAATTTCGACCATCGGTCGACAAATTTTTCGATTCTGATTATCAGACGATTCAAGATCGCGTAGTCAACTTGTTAACGTAGTTGATCCGTGGGATAGCAAGGGTAGTTGACTTTATCCGCTAGCGACTTGGGAAAAGTAAATCCTGGTTTTTCATATCACTGACTTTCATTGAAAACCGCTAGCACCATCTTGCATAAGGAATTAAGCCACGAAATTCCCGTCACGCGTGTAATAGATGTTTTTCGCTAAAAACGTTTAATTAATATCTACTTATTGGAAGGTAGTTTACACCTCACTTGATCTCCGACAAGGGTACCGATCTAGTGATTAGGATTCGGTCGAAGTCCAACACCCAGTTTGGTAGCAAATAGTTCCTCAACGGGGTTCAGTTAAATGAGACACATTCATAGTTTCTGAGCGAAACTCTGTTGAATTAGACACATTCCAAATCCCTTCTTAGTAAAGGTATTGAAACGAAGAGTACGGAAGCCGAAAAGCTGGATTGTACGATACTCAGTAGTCAAGAGATACTATTTGTATTTATACGATTTCATGTTCACGTATAACATTTTGTGTCATAATATACCCATGCTCGTTGTCTCTTCCTCTTCCTATTCTTCTCTTGTTTTCTGTTGATCTCGTTTTAATGATCACTATTACAGAAGTCGCGTCGATAGTTGGTGCAGTGGGCTGCATGAGTGAGGACAGTTGCCAACCAGAGACAAGAGACCGGCAGCAGACCAGATGCCCGACCTCTGACCGCGTTGCTCTCGAGGCGCACAATTGAAGGTAGGTTGTTATCCCATTATTCCTGTGTAGGTATCGTAGGGTCGATAACAGCGTAATAAAATATTTATAACTATCGAAAGGGTTTCATAGTTCGGTAAACTTACGCACTAGTAGTGATAATCGTCACTCATGTGAAAAGCGCATAGAACGCTTCATTTTTGTCCGTGCCACCCATGTGTTTTACTACGGTAAAGCCTGTTTTCTGCGGCGTGTTTTACCGCCGCGCGGGATGGGCCCGTTTTCAAAAAGGACAGGATTTTTTTATTTCGGTTACCCGACTTTTGAATAAAAACTAGAAAACGATTCACGGTTTTCTAAGTTTTTTTATTTGGTTAATTCGGGTAATAGTTTTAAATAATGAGAAAATTCAGTTTCTCAGTTTCACAAGATTCGCAGTGATCATAATAAATATTATACGTCAATAAATCTTGTATAATATACTATTATAATCACTGCTCATTAACTATCAAGATGCTTTTGCTTCGTGAAAGCTCGAATTTCTCATTTTAAATTGTGTACAATTGGTCCTGCAGCGCGCGACCTGGCGCGGACCGTCCAAATACGGTATCGATTGCAACCAACTTGTTCACTGCCAAAAAGAATCAGTTTGTTTCGTGAGCGCCGCTGGAGACGGGCACTCTCGTTTTTTCTCATTTTTTCTCAATAAATTTACGTAGGATTGTTTTTTGGATATTGTTACCTTTTCTGGTAAGTAGTACGTTGGGATATGGACATCCCTTCGTTATTTAGACCGGACCTTTTTTCATTCAAGAAGGCGTCGAGATTGGATGACTTCTCCTTCGCTCCTTTCCTGGTGGCAGGACCAATTCGGGAGCTTCTACGGTCTTGGTTCGCCTTCGATGTCGATTTCCGTTCCCCCTTTTTGGTGTTAGAGACCAAATCGCGGGTTCTTCTGATCGGATATGGTGTAATTCCTCCCTTTTGGTGTCAGAGGCCAATTTGTGAGGTCTCCTTGGAGTTAGACCGTTGTCCTCCGTCCCTCGTTTGGTAGCCATGCGCCCAACATGTGATGCTCTCAGCGTCCGCGACCGCTGCCTGGGACCTCCTCGGAGTTGGATCGTCATCCTCCGTTACTCTCTCGGTCGCAGTGGACCACTTTGACTAGAACCTGGACTTCGTTCGAATTGTCATTGTTCGTTCCCTTTTGGTAGCCTTAGGCCCAATTAACGAGGTTATCTGATAGGATATAGATTGTTCCCCAATCCTCCTTTCTGTTAACTAGTCAGCTCCAATTGTAGGGGTTTTCCTATCGAATGAGGACGATACACCTTCGGTTTTTTTTTTCGTCCCAGTCTGGTAGCACACGGTCCCAGGGTTAGGGCAGCTCTTAGCTGGAGATTGACCGATGATCGATGAAAAATTTCGACCATCGGTCGACAAATTTTTCGATTCTGATTATCAGACGATTCAAGATCGCGTAGTCAACTTGTTAACGTAGTTGATCCGTGGGATAGCAAGGGTAGTTGACTTTATCCGCTAGCGACTTGGGAAAAGTAAATCCTGGTTTTTCATATCACTGACTTTCATTGAAAACCGCTAGCACCATCTTGCATAAGGAATTAAGCCACGAAATTCCCGTCACGCGTGTAATAGATGTTTTTCGCTAAAAACGTTTAATTAATATCTACTTATTGGAAGGTAGTTTACACCTCACTTGATCTCCGACAAGGGTACCGATCTAGTGATTAGGATTCGGTCGAAGTCCAACACCCAGTTTGGTAGCAAATAGTTCCTCAACGGGGTTCAGTTAAATGAGACACATTCATAGTTTCTGAGCGAAACTCTGTTGAATTAGACACATTCCAAATCCCTTCTCAGTAAAGGTATTGAAACGAAGAGTACGGAAGCCGAAAAGCTGGATTGTACGATACTCAGTAGTCAAGAGATACTATTTGTATTTATACGATTTCATGTTCACGTATAACATTTTGTGTCATAATATACCCATGCTCGTTGTCTCTTCCTCTTCCTATTCTTCTCTTGTTTTCTGTTGATCTCGTTTTAATGATCACTATTACAGAAGTCGCGTCGATAGTTGGTGCAGTGGGCTGCATGAGTGAGGACAGTTGCCAACCAGAGACAAGAGACCGGCAGCAGACCAGATGCCCGACCTCTGACCGCGTTGCTCTCGAGGCGCACAATTGAAGGTAGGTTGTTATCCCATTATTCCTGTGTAGGTATCGTAGGGTCGATAACAGCGTAATAATATTTATAACTATCGAAAGGGTTTCATAGTTCGGTAAACTTACGCACTAGTAGTGATAATCGTCACTCATGTGAAAAGCGCATAGAACGCTTCATTTTTGTCCGTGCCACCCATGTGGGTTTTGCTCATACTTTTGGCTCTAGTTGCTTAATCAATTCGGTCAAGACAAAAAGACACTAGACGGATGTAGTAATATTATGTTGTAAACTCGCGTTCTGAGGCGTTTGAGTGACTATTTCACTAGCATTAGTAGGCACTGCACTCAGTTCCTGGCCCGAATCTCGGTCTGTCATTGTATGGAACGGCAGGTTAAAATTATAATCTGACTTATGCAGCAGCGTAGGCAAAATCTGCGCACCTATGGTTAACGGTTATAGATAGCCTCGCATTCTTTCACCGATTGGTATTGTTAGGGTCGACCTACCCTTTCATATGGTGCGCTTCTCTCCAAGCTGCTAATGTTGTGCCGTTAATAAACAATACATGATAAGGGGATCATGTGAGCCCTTTTAAAGTGTAGTTAAGGCTCCTTAATTACACTAACTACTTGCTGTTTCTATAGAATAGAGTTTTAAAATACTTGCACACACGTCGTGTAGTCAAGAAAAACGGCCTTCAGCAAGTTGATGCCTTTTAACTAATACTACAAGTAGATTAATCTCCTTGTCGAGTTACCTGGTTAACATTAGAATACGTTTCATTCTCGATCAGTTCAGATTAGTCATACACCAGTAAGGTCTGACTATGCAACACGAATTAGTCCGTTTTCAGATGTAAACAAGGGAAAATTCAGGATTTTTCATCAAAAATAGTCCGTTTGTCGAATTTTTCTGACTAATCGAACAACCTTGCTGGTGTATGAGATCAGTTCATACTGTTTACGCCATTGGATCAGTTGAGACTGCCTACGGCTTTAAACTAGAAGGTTTATGCGTACAGGAGGAAAATTTTGTAGATCAATTTTCGCTTTGCTAGTTTGCCCATGATTTGTCACTTCGCCAAACTTTGAAACGGGCTCCTAATTTATCTAGGTTGGTTTGCGTATCGAGCATTTTACCTAACCTCTTGACGATTTGCATTATTTTGCCAGGTGCAGTGGTAATATCATAGGATAGGTAGCTTTTTTCTTCTTTGCTGGATGCCACTGCTGACTGCGATAGCAGATTCCAAGTTAGTAGCGACTTTGGAAATAGCAAATAAGAATAAAGAAGTGAATCCCCCCACTCTTCATTAATTGAAAATGCGTCAAATAGAAATCCAGGAGCCTTGTAGGTTCAGCTTGGTTCAGGTGGTATGGAGCATAGACTTATCATTCATACAGTTGTTGTAGCCTTTTCTTCCTTTGCAGAATGGCAGTGGCCTGTCGCCTGTTCTGTGTCGGTGGCTCTGAATCGCAATTGGACTTTGGACCGGATGGCCAAATACCTCAAGGTTCGTAATCAGGTGTCTACAAGTTATCCAGTATAGGTGAACGCAGTGTGAGCTTGAATTGTTATTCCGCTCCTTAAAGGCATAAGGCATCACGAACGACCTCATTTCTAATCCACTTATTTACGGAGAACTGACGTATTAGGCAAAATCACAGATCAAAGTACAACTCAATTGTACAGACTAAAGATCTCAGTCTAGCCCTCGCAGTCACATCGCTTGTTTTATACTATGTATTTGAGATGTTTAATAAGGGGTTCGTATTCTAAATAGAATGCTGCTGGCTTTGCCGAGGGTCATGAAACCTAGACTGGTTTTTATTGTAGGGCGAACCGAAGTAGGAAATAATGTCCTGATTGTAACTGAGCCAGTTGATTCATTGTTTATGTTGATCAAGCAACACGCTTCGGGGGAATTATTGTGATTTATCTAATTCTTCCCACTATTTGAAGTTTGAAAAGATTATAGTGCGGTACGCAGTAGGCCCCTTCAATAATCTTCAAGGGGTCAACATCAGTCTCACATACGAGCGGGAACATAAAAGTTTCATAGAATATTTGAATATATTGCAGGGTCTCACTGGTGCACGGTGCACCTGGACCCACCTGGCGTCAGTTGCTGGCAGTGCAACCTGCTCACTCCAGGATTTAAACATACAATATTGTATAGGTTAGTTGAAATTCTGAGGTGTTATCAATATTGATGAAGAGTGATTAGGTGGTTATCTGCTGCAGAACTATACACCAAGATTAGGTACGCACTTTCATCTCACCTCTCCCTCATGTCCAATGTGAGATTCGTAACCAGGATTTTTGATAAGAGATGGTAGACCAGTTACCATTATGGCCTATATCCTCTCTTTCCCCTCGAATTACGGAAATTTACCGAATGAATATAATTTGCGCATTATCATTACGTTTTCCGTCTGGATCAATTTTCGGAAACCTCAAAAGCTGAACAAATTGTGCGCAGACCTAACGTTCAGAGGGGCAATCGAAGACAAGTTCGATTTTTATGAGAGCACGGTAGGGTCCTACTGGCATTTCATCATGTTAGCAGGCAGAACTTGGGCATGGTAATTCCTACCTGCGCGTGTTCCCCATTATAGTAACCGAGATTCCTATTTCATATTGGAATCTCTCATTGAGTATTGGAATATGTTATTGAAAATAGATCGCTCCTTTCACCAACATTTCCTTGATTTGAAGTTGGGATAGCTGTTACTAGACAATAATACATCGTAATTGAGTGGATGGATAATGGGTAGAGCATTTAATTGGGAATGAACCTTTTGAAATTCTGTGTGATCGTAGGGCAGTCAGAATTCTGGCTGAAAAAAGCTGAACCATAACTTTTCACAGTATTTCGCTCACGTGATGTTTCTCTGCAGATATTATTCTGTTAGAATAGGAATGTTTGCTTGGACTTATACTTCCCATCAGGACGATTTCAGTCATTACGCTCTCAATGATTTGAACAAGCAGCTTGATAGTTAATGAGCAGTGATTATAATAGTATATTATACAAGATTTATTGACGTATAATATTTATTATGATCACTGCGAATTAACTATCAATGTCTCATTTAACTGAACCCTTGTTTGTTTCGTGAGAAATTCGAGCTTTCACGAAGCAAAAGTTTTTTTACAATACTTCGTTCGAATTGTCATTGTTCGTTCCCTTTTGGTAGCCTTAGGCCCAATTAACGAGGTTATCTGATAGGATATAGATTGTTCCCCAATCCTCCTTTCTGTTAACTAGTCAGCTCCAATTGTAGGGGTTTTCCTATCGAATGAGGACGATACACCTTCGGTTTTTTTTTTCGTCCCAGTCTGGTAGCACACGGTCCCAGGGTTAGGGCAGCTCTTAGCTGGAGATTGACCGATGATCGATGAAAAATTTCGACCATCGGTCGACAAATTTTTCGATTCTGATTATCAGACGATTCAAGATCGCGTAGTCAACTTGTTAACGTAGTTGATCCGTGGGATAGCAAGGGTAGTTGACTTTATCCGCTAGCGACTTGGGAAAAGTAAATCCTGGTTTTTCATATCACTGACTTTCATTGAAAACCGCTAGCACCATCTTGCATAAGGAATTAAGCCACGAAATTCCCGTCACGCGTGTAATAGATGTTTTCGCTAAAAACGTTTAATTAATATCTACTTATTGGAAGGTAGTTTACACCTCACTTGATCTCCGACAAGGGTACCGATCTAGTGATTAGGATTCGGTCGAAGTCCAACACCCAGTTTGGTAGCAAATAGTTCCTCAACGGGGTTCAGTTAAATGAGACACATTCATAGTTTCTGAGCGAAACTCTGTTGAATTAGACACATTCCAAATCCCTTCTCAGTAAAGGTATTGAAACGAAGAGTACGGAAGCCGAAAAGCTGGATTGTACGATACTCAGTAGTCAAGAGATACTATTTGTATTTATACGATTTCATGTTCACGTATAACATTTTGTGTCATAATATACCCATGCTCGTTGTCTCTTCCTCTTCCTATTCTTCTCTTGTTTTCTGTTGATCTCGTTTTAATGATCACTATTACAGAAGTCGCGTCGATAGTTGGTGCAGTGGGCTGCATGAGTGAGGACAGTTGCCAACCAGAGACAAGAGACCGGCAGCAGACCAGATGCCCGACCTCTGACCGCGTTGCTCTCGAGGCGCACAATTGAAGGTAGGTTGTTATCCCATTATTCCTGTGTAGGTATCGTAGGGTCGATAACAGCGTAATAAAATATTTATAACTATCGAAAGGGTTTCATAGTTCGGTAAACTTACGCACTAGTAGTGATAATCGTCACTCATGTGAAAAGCGCATAGAACGCTTCATTTTTGTCCGTGCCACCCATGTGGGTTTTGCTCATACTTTTGGCTCTAGTTGCTTAATCAATTCGGTCAAGACAAAAAGACACTAGACGGATGTAGTAATATTATGTTGTAAACTCGCGTTTGAGTGACTATTTCACTAGCATTAGTAGGCACTGCACTCAGTTCCTGGCCCGAATCTCGGTCTGTCATTGTATGGAACGGCAGGTTAAAATTATAATCTGACTTATGCAGCAGCGTAGGCAAAATCTGCGCACCTATGGTTAACGGTTATAGATAGCCTCGCATTCTTTCACCGATTGGTATTGTTAGGGTCGACCTACCCTTTCATATGGTGCGCTTCTCTCCAAGCTGCTAATGTTGTGCCGTTAATAAACAATACATGATAAGGGGATCATGTGAGCCCTTTTAAAGTGTAGTTAAGGCTCCTTAATTACACTAACTACTTGCTGTTTCTATAGAATAGAGTTTTAAAATACTTGCACACACGTCGTGTAGTCAAGAAAAACGGCCTTCAGCAAGTTGATGCGTTTTAACTAATACTACAAGTAGATTAATCTCCTTGTCGAGTTACCTGGTTAACATTAGAATACGTTTCATTCTCGATCAGTTCAGATTAGTCATACACCAGTAAGGTCTGACTATGCAACACGAATTAGTCCGTTTTCAGATGTAAACAAGGGAAAATTCAGGATTTTTCATCAAAAATAGTCCGTTTGTCGAATTTTTCTGACTAATCGAACAACCTTGCTGGTGTATGAGATCAGTTCATACTGTTTACGCCATTGAATCAGTTGAGACTGCCTACGGCTTTAAACTAGAAGGTTTATGCGTACAGGAGGAAAATTTTGTAGATCAATTTTCGCTTTGCTAGTTTGCCCATGATTTGTCACTTCGCCAAACTTTGAAACGGGCTCCTAATTTATCTAGGTTGGTTTGCGTATCGAGCATTTTACCTAACCTCTTGACGATTTGCATTATTTTGCCAGGTGCAGTGGTAATATCATAGGATAGGTAGCTTTTTTCTTCTTTGCTGGATGCCACTGCTGACTGCGATAGCAGATTCCAAGTTAGTAGCGACTTTGGAAATAGCAAATAAGAATAAAGAAGTGAATCCCCCCACTCTTCATTAATTGAAAATGCGTCAAATAGAAATCCAGGAGCCTTGTAGGTTCAGCTTGGTTCAGGTGGTATGGAGCATAGACTTATCATTCATACAGTTGTTGTAGCCTTTTCTTCCTTTGCAGAATGGCAGTGGCCTGTCGCCTGTTCTGTGTCGGTGGCTCTGAATCGCAATTGGACTTTGGACCGGATGGCCAAATACCTCAAGGTTCGTAATCAGGTGTCTACAAGTTATCCAGTATAGGTGAACGCAGTGTGAGCTTGAATTGTTATTCCGCTCCTTAAAGGCATAAGGCATCACGAACGACCTCATTTCTAATCCACTTATTTACGGAGAACTGACGTATTAGGCAAAATCACAGATCAAAGTACAACTCAATTGTACAGACTAAAGATCTCAGTCTAGCCCTCGCAGTCACATCGCTTGTTTTATACTATGTATTTGAGATGTTTAATAAGGGGTTCGTATTCTAAATAGAATGCTGCTGGCTTTGCCGAGGGTCATGAAACCTAGACTGGTTTTTATTGTAGGGCGAACCGAAGTAGGAAATAATGTCCTGATTGTAACTGAGCCAGTTGATTCATTGTTTATGTTGATCAAACAACACGCTTCGGGGGAATTATTGTGATTTATCTAATTCTTCCCACTATTTGAAGTTTGAAAAGATTATAGTGCGGTACGCAGTAGGCCCCTTCAATAATCTTCAAGGGGTCAACATCAGTCTCACATACGAGCGGGAACATAAAAGTTTCATAGAATATTTGAATATATTGCAGGGTCTCACTGGTGCACGGTGCACCTGGACCCACCTGGCGTCAGTTGCTGGCAGTGCAACCTGCTCACTCCAGGATTTAAACATACAATATTGTATAGGTTAGTTGAAATTCTGAGGTGTTATCAATATTGATGAAGAGTGATTAGGTGGTTATCTGCTGCAGAACTATACACCAAGATTAGGTACGCACTTTCATCTCACCTCTCCCTCATGTCCAATGTGAGATTCGTAACCAGGATTTTTGATAAGAGATGGTAGACCAGTTACCATTATGGCCTATATCCTCTCTTTCCCCTCGAATTACGGAAATTTACCGAATGAATATAATTTGCGCATTATCATTACGTTTTCCGTCTGGATCAATTTTCGGAAACCTCAAAAGCTGAACAAATTGTGCGCAGACCTAACGTTCAGAGGGGCAATCGAAGACAAGTTCGATTTTTATGAGAGCACGGTAGGGTCCTACTGGCATTTCATCATGTTAGCAGGCAGAACTTGGGCATGGTAATTCCTACCTGCGCGTGTTCCCCATTATAGTAACCGAGATTCCTATTTCATATTGGAATCTCTCATTGAGTATTGGAATATGTTATTGAAAATAGATCGCTCCTTTCACCAACATTTCCTTGATTTGAAGTTGGGATAGCTGTTACTAGACAATAATACATCGTAATTGAGTGGATGGATAATGGGTAGAGCATTTAATTGGGAATGAACCTTTTGAAATTCTGTGTGATCGTAGGGCAGTCAGAATTCTGGCTGAAAAAAGCTGAACCATAACTTTTCACAGTATTTCGCTCACGTGATGTTTCTCTGCAGATATTATTCTGTTAGAATAGGAATGTTTGCTTGGACTTATACTTCCCATCAGGACGATTTCAGTCATTACGCTCTCAATGATTTGAACAAGCATCTTGATAGTTAATGAGCAGTGATTATAATAGTATATTTTACAAGATTTATTGACGTATAATATTTATTATGATCACTGCGAATTAACTATCAATGTGAAACGAAACGTAACTATGTGAGGATTTACCTATTTCATAATATGATGCAGGATTTACCTATTTCTTCAGTTGTGGAGTGAGAAGCCTAGTAAAACAAGAACTTCATTAACAATAAACATGACAACATATAAAACTTCGTAACGATGCAAGTCGTTAGACGAAACAAGATCACCCTGACTTGGGAACCGCCAACAATCTATCTTGCTCCTCGGCCGCGAGCACGTCCGCTGGTTTGGCCACGATTTGCTGGCTGTCCACGGCTGGCTGATACCGACTGGATCGAATGATCCTTTTTGCCTTGATTGGGCCGGCTGAAATTGAGATGTTTAAGAAAACTAGAAACCACAAAACAAATTTAATGTATGTCGCTCTCGTAGTAAGGGTGGGTAAACGAATGTGGTGGGACATTGATAGTTATTTCGCAGTAATCATAATGTATATTATACTTCAATAAATCTTGTATAATATTCTATTATAATTACTGCTCAATAACTATCAAGATGCTGGTTCAAATCACCTCGAGAGTACATATGATTGGTAGGACGGTGCAATATCGTCCTTATAGTAGAATTTGTGAAATGTGGAACCCTTGGATGACCAACAGGCTGCCTTCACGATTTCGCTCAAACTGGCGCCTGCTTTACGCGCTTTCGAAGTACTCGCGGATCTAGTCGAGTGTGCTCCAAAATGCGAGTCAACCCCCGCTTGCGAAAGTACCTCCTTCACCCATCGAGCTATGGTGGGAGGCGTTACAGGTTTGGAGGTAACATAAGATAATAACACTATATCTTCGCCCTTTCTAGCCTGCTCGGTTCTTTTTAGGTACTCAGACAGGCAAAGAACCGGACAGAGCAACGGGTTTTCTAGGAACGACTCATACTGGGCTGTCTGTGCAGTCCCGTTTGCCCTATTCTTATTACGGTAGTCAATGTAAAAGGTCCACCGCTCCGAGGATCTTTGAAGGGAGGCTAGTGAAAGAGATGCTATTTCTGAAACCCTCTTAGGTGAACAAATAGCAAGTAGAAATGCCAATTTGAGAGTCAGATTTTTCAGCGACAACTCTACATTTTTACCCCATTGCTCAATGAATTTCAGCACTGATGGAACGTCCCAAGTGGATGCGTACCGTGCCTTAGGGGGCTTTTGTCTGAAAAGTCCCTTCATGAAACGAGAAATAACAGGGTTACCCGTCAAAGATACACTGGTAAAATGATCAAAGAAAGTGCAAATAGCTGCTCGATGAGAGGCAATTGACGAGTAACTATAATCCTGCTGTGCTAGAAAAGCCAAGAAGTTACACACGTTGACAGGCGAGGGGGTACCCTTAATGCCTTCCTTGGTTACAAATTTAGACCATGCCCGTAAGGATGAGTTGTATTGGTTGCGAGTGTTCTTAGCCCAGCTGGCCATAATTGTGGCAACAGCTTTCTCACTGAACCCCTGTTCTTTCCAGAACTTGGACAAATCTTCCATGCTACCATCCGAAAGTTTGATTGCCTTAGAAGGGGGAGAGCTTGCCCGTCTACTCCTAGGACTAGATTGGGGGTTGTAGGTAGTAGCAGCGGGGGTTCTATGCAGTGTTCCAGCGCCAGTGGAAACCAAGCTTGGGTCTTCCACAACGGGGTGACTAGCAGTAATGTGGCCCCGTCCTGGATGGCTTTCCTTATTACTCGCGTTATTAGGCTGAATGGCGGATAGGCGTATCCGTAGAGGTCCGACCATTTCTGAGCGAAACAATCTATTCTCCAGGCCTCTGGGTCTGAGAATAGGGAGCAAAATTTTGGTAACTTGGTATTCAAACGGGTTGCAAACAGGTCAACATCCGGCCTACCTAGTGTGGTAAACAACGTGGTAGCGACTAATGAATCTAATGTCCATTCAGAGTTCTCGCGTAAAGTATTTCGAGACTCCCAATCGGCAATTTCGTTCAATTTTCCCGGTCGATGCGTGGTGTGAATTCGAATTTGCCGATCGGTGGCCCATGTTCAAACATCATGTGCTAGTTCCGATAGATGAGATGATGTGGTACCCCCCATATTTCTCACATATGCTACTGCTGTGGTGTTATCTAGCTCCAGTAAAACGTCACAGTTATTCCAACTCTCAGCAAATATTCGTAACGCGAAAAATGCGGCTTTCAATTCAAGATAATTGATATGCTCGCGCGCTTCCGAGCTATTCCAGCGACCTCCTATGCGTTTACCTAGGCACACGGCACCCCAGCCCGCTTTTGACGCGTCAGACGTGACAATCACATCCGGAGAAAAACGTACAAATGAGGTACCTCCTAATGTATCAATGCTTTGCCGCCACCACAGTAGCTCATCTATTGCGCCGTCAGTTAGGGTCAAAGGCTGATCGTAGCTTTCAGGAGTGTTATATTTTACTACCCGTGAGAGTTCGCGCTGTAGTTTTCTCAGATGGAAAACACTCTGCGGTGCGGCTAGGGAAATAAAGTTTGCTCTTCCAAGAAACCTCGCTAGATCTAGCGCTTTAACAGTTCGCGTTTTCAGTAATAATTTGATATCGCTGGTAATTTTGGAACGTTTTTCGTTCGGCACCGAAAATGTCCGCGCTTTGCAGTCAATAATTATGCCCAAAAATTCCATAGATTGTGCTGGCGTCAAAATAGACTTTTCCATATTAACCCTTAGTCCTACCTTACGAAAAAGGTCGAGGGCCACTTCAATGTGGTTAGACAATTCGTCTCTTGAGTGAGCAAAAAATGCCCAGTCATCCAAATAGTGAACTAACCTAATGCCCTGCTCTCTGAGGTGTTCTGCTAACACCCTCATTAGTTTCGTATAAATGAAAGGTGCTGTGGCTAGTCCGAATGGAAGGCAGGTGAATTGATAGACGCGATTTTTCCACGTGAACGCCAGAAATCTGCGGTGCTTCTCATCAATACGAATAGCAAAGTAGGCGTCACTCATGTCTAGCTTTGCGCAAAAATCCCCGTTATTTACTAGGTCCGGTATGATATGTAAACCTTCCATTTTAAAATGGGGGATATCGAGGAATTTGTTGAGAGGTTTTAGGTTGATGATTGGTCTAGTCGAACCATCTTTTTTTGGTACTCCAAAGAGTGTCGAAAGAAAAACTGGTTCAGAGCCGGAGGTTTCCTCAATAACCCCCTTTTCTAACAACTTCTCTAGTTCCGGGTCCAGCGAATTGGGAGGTTGTCTTAGAGGGGAGAGAGCTACTCTCAAAGGGGGTGCCTCGTTTTTAAACGGTAAAGAGTACCCCTTAACTGCCGCTAGCATGACCGGATCTGATGTTAACGTCTGCCAATTATTGAGAAACTCACTGAGCCTTCCCGCTATTGTTTCCGAGGGTGCACTATATTTGAGACTAATGTTTGGACCTGCTATATGTGATTCAGAATTTTCAACAGAATCAACATACCTTCTGTATGTAGCCTTCTTTCGGAACTTGTTCCCAGCCGGTCTTGCGTGGCTGTTGTGCGGAGTCCGAAGCTTGTCCAGACTCTTTCTGAGAGGGGAGTCATCTGCGGCCGTGAGCTCCTTGACCAAAGCGGCCCCGAACAAATCGGGGACCGACTCGTTCAGGCCCCGATGAATTCCGATGGACTCTACGTCCAGAGGGTTCTTCTTGAAGCTAGGCATAGCTTTGTCCGCTGTGACACCCAATGTTCTGAAAAATTTAACATGTATTGTTAGTTGTCCCTCTCATTTCTGCCGACTTCCAAATCCCATCTTTAAATCATGACCACTCCATGTACGCCATAAAATGTAACTCAAAGTACGCAATAAAATGACAACTCAATGTACGTAATAAATGTAATTATACCAATGTACCTGAGAGTCTGCTGCCTTTTGATGACTATCAGCTCCTTAATTCCAGAAGATAAGAGGTCCGCCATCAGTTTTAGGTACCCGTTCACATCGCCGACAAAGGGCTGCCCCTTGCCATCAGCTCCGATCTGAAATTAGACCATAATCAGGGTACTGTTCAAACAAGCTTGGCCACGATTAAAGGATATAGCTCCAAAGTTCTCTTATCAGTAACTGCCCGCCCTCTGATCTGTGTTCCTAGCACATGAGTATAAAGACAAGGATAAAACAAAGAGACAAGGGAAAAAAAAAGGGGGATAACCGGCTTTTGACTCACCTTCAGAATCATTTCGATGATCTGCAGCGAGGTCAGGTTTGCGTCGTATAACGTGTTGAATTCGAAGTCACTAATCGCCATCTCGGCTTGTCTTCTCTCCTTTAGGAGGCTGCGGATCGATTCATCCACCTGGGGTGGCAGCGCCAACACGGACCTGAAAGTGCAATTAATGTCAGGTATAACTCTACCAGAAACGTGATTGCGTATCTCTTACTAAACAATATGTTTATAATGTAACTGAATCGCCAGTAGAAACTCCACGTATGAGCCGTCACCACATACGAAAGGAAGCCACCATAAACAGTAATTACCAAACATGACCAAATAAGTGAAATCATACTCAAACTCACGTTACGAGCGGAAGGGCGGCCAGAAGCTTGTGGCGGTCGGCTGTCGAGAGAAATTGACCAGCCGCTAGCGCTTCAAACCTGGCCAAGGCTTCCGGTGAGAGTCTGAGACGTTCTCTCTTGGACTGCTGAGGAGTTTGGGGCGGAGCCGGGACCTCCGACAGTGCTGAAATAAACCGTTCCTTATCGATTCCTAATCAAAACCAAACAAACGGTCAGCTCGATCACTACTACCTCGTATTTAACTGGAAAAGAGACTAAGGGCACAGGGTGGCGAGGAAATATTTACCTGAAGCGTAGTCCAATTTCTTTGGAATTTTGACGACGTTGTCGAGTGGGGATTCGTACTCCACCCCTCGACGCTTCTTGACAGGTGCTCTCTCAAAGTCGTGGTCGTCCGAGTCCACCGAATGCGACCGCGTGTAACGACCTGAAAACAAGCAATTTGACTACTTTGCCCTACTACTCTGATCATTATCTGAACCTCAATCCCTGATCTATGTTTACGTTCGGGTGTTAATATTTTCCCATCTGACGTTAGAAATTCCTCCTTTCCTATAATCCAACCCAGGAAAAAAAATTAGAGATACTCACCTTCCTCAGTCTCCGGGGTGACAGAATATCTCCTTCTCTTGCGAGAGCGGGAAGTAGAGCGAGATCGTTCTCGCGAGCGGCGAGGCGAGCGGGAACGACGACGCCGACTCCGCGAGCGAGAGCGGTGACGCGATCGGGAACGCGATCGGTGATGACGGGATCGCGAGCGACGCCGAATGTGGCGTGGTGACCGGGAACTGGGCGATTCCGACCGATGACGAGAACGAGACCGACTTCTACGAGTCGAAAGAGGGGTCAACGACCTATCGGTTAGGGCCCCGACGTCTCCAAAGAGAGTCTCTTCTGAGTCCCTCCTGAACCGACGAGAACTCCGAGCCGATTTCTTACGCTCTTCCTCCACTGGGATCTGTCCTTCCTCCAGAATTTGGTCCGACATCTTCTTGATACGGTGAGCGATACTCTAACCGAAAAAATCCTTGACGAGAAACGACATTGATAGTTAATTCGCAGTGATCATAATAAATATTATACGTCAATAAATCTTGTATAATATACTATTATAATCACTGCTCATTAACTATCAAGATGCTTGTTCAAATCATTGAGAGCGTAATGACTGAAATCGTCCTGATGGGAAGTATAAGTCCAAGCAAACATTCCTATTCTAACAGAATAATATCTGCAGAGAAACATCACGTGAGCGAAATACTGTGAAAAGTTATGGTTCAGCTTTTTTCAGCCAGAATTCTGACTGCCCTACGATCACACAGAATTTCAAGAGGTTCATTCCCAATTAAATGCTCTACCCATTATCCATCCACTCAATTACGATGTATTATTGTCTAGTAACAGCTATCCCAACTTCAAATCAAGGAAATGTTGGTGAAAGGAGCGATCTATTTTCAATAACATATTCCAATACTCAATGAGAGATTCCAATATGAAATAGGAATCTCGGTTACTATAATGGGCAACACGCGCAGGTAGGAATTACCATGCCCAAGTTCTGCCTGCTAACATGATGAAATGCCAGTAGGACCCTACCGTGCTCTCATAAAAATCGAACTTGTCTTCGATTGCCCCTCTGAACGTTAGGTCTGCGCACAATTTGTTCAGCTTTTGAGGTTTCCGAAAATTGATCCCGACGGAAAACGTAATGATAATGCGCAAATTATATTCATTCGGTAAATTTCCGTAATTCGAGGGGAAAGAGAGGATATAGGCCATAATGGTAACTGGTCTACCATCTCTTATCAAAAATCCTGGTTACGAATCTCACATTGGACATGAGGGAGAGGTGAGATGAAAGTGCGTACCTAATCTTGGTGTATAGTTCTGCAGCAGATAACCACCTAATCACTCTTCATCAATATTGATAACACCTCAGAATTTCAACTAACCTATGCAATATTGTATGTTTAAATCCTGGAGTGAGCAGGTTGCACTGCCAGCAACTGACGCCAGGTGGGTCCAGGTGCACCGTGCACCAGTGAGACCCTGCAATATATTCAAATATTCTATGAAACTTTTATGTTCCCGCTCGTATGTGAGACTGATGTTGACCCCTTGAAGATTATTGAAGGGGCCTACTGCGTACCGCACTATAATCTTTTCAAACTTCAAATAGTGGGAAGAATTAGATAAATCACAATAATTCCCCCGAAGCGTGTTGTTTGATCAACATAAACAATGAATCAACTGGCTCAGTTACAATCAGGACATTATTTCCTACTTCGGTTCGCCCTACAATAAAAACCAGTCTAGGTTTCATGACCCTCGGCAAAGCCAGCAGCATTCTATTTAGAATACGAACCCCTTATTAAACATCTCAAATACATAGTATAAAACAAGCGATGTGACTGCGAGGGCTAGACTGAGATCTTTAGTCTGTACAATTGAGTTGTACTTTGATCTGTGATTTTGCCTAATACGTCAGTTCTCCGTAAATAAGTGGATTAGAAATGAGGTCGTTCGTGATGCCTTATGCCTTTAAGGAGCGGAATAACAATTCAAGCTCACACTGCGTTCACCTATACTGGATAACTTGTAGACACCTGATTACGAACCTTGAGGTATTTGGCCATCCGGTCCAAAGTCCAATTGCGATTCAGAGCCACCGACACAGAACAGGCGACAGGCCACTGCCATTCTGCAAAGGAAGAAAAGGCTACAACAACTGTATGAATGATAAGTCTATGCTCCATACCACCTGAACCAAGCTGAACCTACAAGGCTCCTGGATTTCTATTTGACGCATTTTCAATTAATGAAGAGTGGGGGGATTCACTTCTTTATTCTTATTTGCTATTTCCAAAGTCGCTACTAACTTGGAATCTGCTATCGCAGTCAGCAGTGGCATCCAGCAAAGAAGAAAAAAGCTACCTATCCTATGATATTACCACTGCACCTGGCAAAATAATGCAAATCGTCAAGAGGTTAGGTAAAATGCTCGATACGCAAACCAACCTAGATAAATTAGGAGCCCGTTTCAAAGTTTGGCGAAGTGACAAATCATGGGCAAACTAGCAAAGCGAAAATTGATCTACAAAATTTTCCTCCTGTACGCATAAACCTTCTAGTTTAAAGCCGTAGGCAGTCTCAACTGATCCAATGGCGTAAACAGTATGAACTGATCTCATACACCAGCAAGGTTGTTCGATTAGTCAGAAAAATTCGACAAACGGACTATTTTTGATGAAAAATCCTGAATTTTCCCTTGTTTACATCTGAAAACGGACTAATTCGTGTTGCATAGTCAGACCTTACTGGTGTATGACTAATCTGAACTGATCGAGAATGAAACGTATTCTAATGTTAACCAGGTAACTCGACAAGGAGATTAATCTACTTGTAGTATTAGTTAAAACGCATAAACTTGCTGAAGGCCGTTTTTCTTGACTACACGACGTGTGTGCAAGTATTTTAAAACTCTATTCTATAGAAACAGCAAGTAGTTAGTGTAATTAAGGAGCCTTAACTACACTTTAAAAGAGCTCACATGATCCCCTTATCATGTATTGTTTATTAACGGCACAACATTAGCAGCTTGGAGAGAAGCGCACCATATGAAAGGGTAGGTCGACCCTAACAATACCAATCGGTGAAAGAATGCGAGGCTATCTATAACCGTTAACCATAGGTGCGCAGATTTTGCCTACGCTGCTGCATAAGTCAGATTATAATTTTAACCTGCCGTTCCATACAATGACAGACCGAGATTCGGGCCAGGAACTGAGTGCAGTGCCTACTAATGCTAGTGAAATAGTCACTCAAACGCCTCAGAACGCGAGTTTACAACATAATATTACTACATCCGTCTAGTGTCTTTTTGTCTTGACCGAATTGATTAAGCAACTAGAGCCAAAAGTATGAGCAAAACCCACATGGGTGGCACGGACAAAAATGAAGCGTTCTATGCGCTTTTCACATGAGTGACGATTATCACTACTAGTGCGTAAGTTTACCGAACTATGAAACCCTTTCGATAGTTATAAATATTTTATTACGCTGTTATCGACCCTACGATACCTACACAGGAATAATGGGATAACAACCTACCTTCAATTGTGCGCCTCGAGAGCAACGCGGTCAGAGGTCGGGCATCTGGTCTGCTGCCGGTCTCTTGTCTCTGGTTGGCAACTGTCCTCACTCATGCAGCCCACTGCACCAACTATCGACGCGACTTCTGTAATAGTGATCATTAAAACGAGATCAACAGAAAACAAGAGAAGAATAGGAAGAGGAAGAGACAACGAGCATGGGTATATTATGACACAAAATGTTATACGTGAACATGAAATCGTATAAATACAAATAGTATCTCTTGACTACTGAGTATCGTACAATCCAGCTTTTCGGCTTCCGTACTCTTCGTTTCAATACCTTTACTGAGAAGGGATTTGGAATGTGTCTAATTCAACAGAGTTTCGCTCAGAAACTATGAATGTGTCTCATTTAACTGAACCCCGTTGAGGAACTATTTGCTACCAAACTGGGTGTTGGACTTCGACCGAATCCTAATCACTAGATCGGTACCCTTGTCGGAGATCAAATGAGGTGTAAACTACCTTCCAATAAGTAGATATTAATTAAACGTTTTTAGCGAAAAACATCTATTACACGCGTGACGGGAATTTCGTGGCTTAATTCCTTATGCAAGATGGTGCTAGCGGTTTTCAATGAAAGTCAGTGATATGAAAAACCAGGATTTACTTTTCCCAAGTCGCTAGCGGATAAAGTCAACTACCCTTGCTATCCCACGGATCAACTACGTTAACAAGTTGACTACGCGATCTTGAATCGTCTGATAATCAGAATCGAAAAATTTGTCGACCGATGGTCGAAATTTTTCATCGATCATCGGTCAATCTACAGCTAAGAGCTGCCCTAACCCTGGGACCGTGTGCTACCAGACTGGGACGAAAAAAAAAAACCGAAGGTGTATCGTCCTCATTCGATAGGAAAACCCCTACAATTGGAGCTGACTAGTTAACAGAAAGGAGGATTGGGGAACAATCTATATCCTATCAGATAACCTCGTTAATTGGGCCTAAGGCTACCAAAAGGGAACGAACAATGACAATTCGAACGAAGTCCAGGTTCTAGTCAAAGTGGTCCACTGCGACCGAGAGAGTAACGGAGGATGACGATCCAACTCCGAGGAGGTCCCAGGCAGCGGTCGCGGACGCTGAGAGCATCACATGTTGGGCGCATGGCTACCAAACGAGGGACGGAGGACAACGGTCTAACTCCAAGGAGACCTCACAAATTGGCCTCTGACACCAAAAGGGAGGAATTACACCATATCCGATCAGAAGAACCCGCGATTTGGTCTCTAACACCAAAAAGGGGGAACGGAAATCGACATCGAAGGCGAACCAAGACCGTAGAAGCTCCCGAATTGGTCCTGCCACCAGGAAAGGAGCGAAGGAGAAGTCATCCAATCTCGACGCCTTCTTGAATGAAAAAAGGTCCGGTCTAAATAACGAAGGGATGTCCATATCCCAACGTACTACTTACCAGAAAAGGTAACAATATCCAAAAAACAATCCTACGTAAATTTATTGAGAAAAAATGAGAAAAAACGAGAGTGCCCGTCTCCAGCGGCGCTCACGAAACAAACTTTCCTATCGAATGAGGACGATACACCTTCGGTTTTTTTTTCGTCCCAGTCTGGTAGCACACGGTCCCAGGGTTAGGGCAGCTCTTAGCTGGAGATTGACCGATGATCGATGAAAAATTTCGACCATCGGTCGACAAATTTTTCGATTCTGATTATCAGACGATTCAAGATCGCGTAGTCAACTTGTTAACGTAGTTGATCCGTGGGATAGCAAGGGTAGTTGACTTTATCCGCTAGCGACTTGGGAAAAATAAATCCTGGTTTTTCATATCACTGACTTTCATTGAAAACCGCTAGCACCATCTTGCATAAGGAATTAAGCCACGAAATTCCCGTCACGCGTGTAATAGATGTTTTTCGCTAAAAACGTTTAATTAATATCTACTTATTGGAAGGTAGTTTACACCTCACTTGATCTCCGACAAGGGTACCGATCTAGTGATTAGGATTCGGTCGAAGTCCAACACCCAGTTTGGTAGCAAATAGTTCCTCAACGGGGTTCAGTTAAATGAGACACATTCATAGTTTCTGAGCGAAACTCTGTTGAATTAGACACATTCCAAATCCCTTCTCAGTAAAGGTATTGAAACGAAGAGTACGGAAGCCGAAAAGCTGGATTGTACGATACTCAGTAGTCAAGAGATACTATTTGTATTTATACGATTTCATGTTCACGTATAACATTTTGTGTCATAATATACCCATGCTCGTTGTCTCTTCCTCTTCCTATTCTTCTCTTGTTTTCTGTTGATCTCGTTTTAATGATCACTATTACAGAAGTCGCGTCGATAGTTGGTGCAGTGGGCTGCATGAGTGAGGACAGTTGCCAACCAGAGACAAGAGACCGGCAGCAGACCAGATGCCCGACCTCTGACCGCGTTGCTCTCGAGGCGCACAATTGAAGGTAGGTTGTTATCCCATTATTCCTGTGTAGGTATCGTAGGGTCGATAACAGCGTAATAAAATATTTATAACTATCGAAAGGGTTTCATAGTTCGGTAAACTTACGCACTAGTAGTGATAATCGTCACTCATGTGAAAAGCGCATAGAACGCTTCATTTTTGTCCGTGCCACCCATGTGGGTTTTGCTCATACTTTTGGCTCTAGTTGCTTAATCAATTCGGTCAAGACAAAAAGACACTAGACGGATGTAGTAATATTATGTTGTAAACTCGCGTTCTGAGGCGTTTGAGTGACTATTTCACTAGCATTAGTAGGCACTGCACTCAGTTCCTGGCCCGAATCTCGGTCTGTCATTGTATGGAACGGCAGGTTAAAATTATAATCTGACTTATGCAGCAGCGTAGGCAAAATCTGCGCACCTATGGTTAACGGTTATAGATAGCCTCGCATTCTTTCACCGATTGGTATTGTTAGGGTCGACCTACCCTTTCATATGGTGCGCTTCTCTCCAAGCTGCTAATGTTGTGCCGTTAATAAACAATACATGATAAGGGGATCATGTGAGCTCTTTTAAAGTGTAGTTAAGGCTCCTTAATTACACTAACTACTTGCTGTTTCTATAGAATAGAGTTTTAAAATACTTGCACACACGTCGTGTAGTCAAGAAAAACGGCCTTCAGCAAGTTTATGCGTTTTAACTAATACTACAAGTAGATTAATCTCCTTGTCGAGTTACCTGGTTAACATTAGAATACGTTTCATTCTCGATCAGTTCAGATTAGTCATACACCAGTAAGGTCTGACTATGCAACACGAATTAGTCCGTTTTCAGATGTAAACAAGGGAAAATTCAGGATTTTTCATCAAAAATAGTCCGTTTGTCGAATTTTTCTGACTAATCGAACAACCTTGCTGGTGTATGAGATCAGTTCATACTGTTTACGCCATTGGATCAGTTGAGACTGCCTACGGCTTTAAACTAGAAGGTTTATGCGTACAGGAGGAAAATTTTGTAGATCAATTTTCGCTTTGCTAGTTTGCCCATGATTTGTCACTTCGCCAAACTTTGAAACGGGCTCCTAATTTATCTAGGTTGGTTTGCGTATCGAGCATTTTACCTAACCTCTTGACGATTTGCATTATTTTGCCAGGTGCAGTGGTAATATCATAGGATAGGTAGCTTTTTTCTTCTTTGCTGGATGCCACTGCTGACTGCGATAGCAGATTCCAAGTTAGTAGCGACTTTGGAAATAGCAAATAAGAATAAAGAAGTGAATCCCCCCACTCTTCATTAATTGAAAATGCGTCAAATAGAAATCCAGGAGCCTTGTAGGTTCAGCTTGGTTCAGGTGGTATGGAGCATAGACTTATCATTCATACAGTTGTTGTAGCCTTTTCTTCCTTTGCAGAATGGCAGTGGCCTGTCGCCTGTTCTGTGTCGGTGGCTCTGAATCGCAATTGGACTTTGGACCGGATGGCCAAATACCTCAAGGTTCGTAATCAGGTGTCTACAAGTTATCCAGTATAGGTGAACGCAGTGTGAGCTTGAATTGTTATTCCGCTCCTTAAAGGCATAAGGCATCACGAACGACCTCATTTCTAATCCACTTATTTACGGAGAACTGACGTATTAGGCAAAATCACAGATCAAAGTACAACTCAATTGTACAGACTAAAGATCTCAGTCTAGCCCTCGCAGTCACATCGCTTGTTTTATACTATGTATTTGAGATGTTTAATAAGGGGTTCGTATTCTAAATAGAATGCTGCTGGCTTTGCCGAGGGTCATGAAACCTAGACTGGTTTTTATTGTAGGGCGAACCGAAGTAGGAAATAATGTCCTGATTGTAACTGAGCCAGTTGATTCATTGTTTATGTTGATCAAACAACACGCTTCGGGGGAATTATTGTGATTTATCTAATTCTTCCCACTATTTGAAGTTTGAAAAGATTATAGTGCGGTACGCAGTAGGCCCCTTCAATAATCTTCAAGGGGTCAACATCAGTCTCACATACGAGCGGGAACATAAAAGTTTCATAGAATATTTGAATATATTGCAGGGTCTCACTGGTGCACGGTGCACCTGGACCCACCTGGCGTCAGTTGCTGGCAGTGCAACCTGCTCACTCCAGGATTTAAACATACAATATTGGATAGGTTAGTTGAAATTCTGAGGTGTTATCAATATTGATGAAGAGTGATTAGGTGGTTATCTGCTGCAGAACTATACACCAAGATTAGGTACGCACTTTCATCTCACCTCTCCCTCATGTCCAATGTGAGATTCGTAACCAGGATTTTTGATAAGAGATGGTAGACCAGTTACCATTATGGCCTATATCCTCTCTTTCCCCTCGAATTACGGAAATTTACCGAATGAATATAATTTGCGCATTATCATTACGTTTTCCGTCGGGATCAATTTTCGGAAACCTCAAAAGCTGAACAAATTGTGCGCAGACCTAACGTTCAGAGGGGCAATCGAAGACAAGTTCGATTTTTATGAGAGCACGGTAGGGTCCTACTGGCATTTCATCATGTTAGCAGGCAGAACTTGGGCATGGTAATTCCTACCTGCGCGTGTTCCCCATTATAGTAACCGAGATTCCTATTTCATATTGGAATCTCTCATTGAGTATTGGAATATGTTATTGAAAATAGATCGCTCCTTTCACCAACATTTCCTTGATTTGAAGTTGGGATAGCTGTTACTAGACAATAATACATCGTAATTGAGTGGATGGATAATGGGTAGAGCATTTAATTGGGAATGAACCTCTTGAAATTCTGTGTGATCGTAGGGCAGTCAGAATTCTGGCTGAAAAAAGCTGAACCATAACTTTTCACAGTATTTCGCTCACGTGATGTTTCTCTGCAGATATTATTCTGTTAGAATAGGAATGTTTGCTTGGACTTATACTTCCCATCAGGACGATTTCAGTCATTACGCTCTCAATGATTTGAACAAGCATCTTGATAGTTAATGAGCAGTGATTATAATAGTATATTATACAAGATTTATTGACGTATAATATTTATTATGATCACTGCGAATTAACTATCAATGTTATTAACTATCAACATTGATAGTTAATTCGCAGTGATCATAATAAATATTATACGTCAATAAATCTTGTATAATATACTATTATAATCACTGCTCATTAACTATCAAGATGCTTGTTCAAATCATTGAGAGCGTAATGACTGAAATCGTCCTGATGGGAAGTATAAGTCCAAGCAAACATTCCTATTCTAACAGAATAATATCTGCAGAGAAACATCACGTGAGCGAAATACTGTGAAAAGTTATGGTTCAGCTTTTTTCAGCCAGAATTCTGACTGCCCTACGATCACACAGAATTTCAAGAGGTTCATTCCCAATTAAATGCTCTACCCATTATCCATCCACTCAATTACGATGTATTATTGTCTAGTAACAGCTATCCCAACTTCAAATCAAGGAAATGTTGGTGAAAGGAGCGATCTATTTTCAATAACATATTCCAATACTCAATGAGAGATTCCAATATGAAATAGGAATCTCGGTTACTATAATGGGCAACACGCGCAGGTAGGAATTACCATGCCCAAGTTCTGCCTGCTAACATGATGAAATGCCAGTAGGACCCTACCGTGCTCTCATAAAAATCGAACTTGTCTTCGATTGCCCCTCTGAACGTTAGGTCTGCGCACAATTTGTTCAGCTTTTGAGGTTTCCGAAAATTGATCCCGACGGAAAACGTAATGATAATGCGCAAATTATATTCATTCGGTAAATTTCCGTAATTCGAGGGGAAAGAGAGGATATAGGCCATAATGGTAACTGGTCTACCATCTCTTATCAAAAATCCTGGTTACGAATCTCACATTGGACATGAGGGAGAGGTGAGATGAAAGTGCGTACCTAATCTTGGTGTATAGTTCTGCAGCAGATAACCACCTAATCACTCTTCATCAATATTGATAACACCTCAGAATTTCAACTAACCTATGCAATATTGTATGTTTAAATCCTGGAGTGAGCAGGTTGCACTGCCAGCAACTGACGCCAGGTGGGTCCAGGTGCACCGTGCACCAGTGAGACCCTGCAATATATTCAAATATTCTATGAAACTTTTATGTTCCCGCTCGTATGTGAGACTGATGTTGACCCCTTGAAGATTATTGAAGGGGCCTACTGCGTACCGCACTATAATCTTTTCAAACTTCAAATAGTGGGAAGAATTAGATAAATCACAATAATTCCCCCGAAGCGTGTTGTTTGATCAACATAAACAATGAATCAACTGGCTCAGTTACAATCAGGACATTATTTCCTACTTCGGTTCGCCCTACAATAAAAACCAGTCTAGGTTTCATGACCCTCGGCAAAGCCAGCAGCATTCTATTTAGAATACGAACCCCTTATTAAACATCTCAAATACATAGTATAAAACAAGCGATGTGACTGCGAGGGCTAGACTGAGATCTTTAGTCTGTACAATTGAGTTGTACTTTGATCTGTGATTTTGCCTAATACGTCAGTTCTCCGTAAATAAGTGGATTAGAAATGAGGTCGTTCGTGATGCCTTATGCCTTTAAGGAGCGGAATAACAATTCAAGCTCACACTGCGTTCACCTATACTGGATAACTTGTAGACACCTGATTACGAACCTTGAGGTATTTGGCCATCCGGTCCAAAGTCCAATTGCGATTCAGAGCCACCGACACAGAACAGGCGACAGGCCACTGCCATTCTGCAAAGGAAGAAAAGGCTACAACAACTGTATGAATGATAAGTCTATGCTCCATACCACCTGAACCAAGCTGAACCTACAAGGCTCCTGGATTTCTATTTGACGCATTTTCAATTAATGAAGAGTGGGGGGATTCACTTCTTTATTCTTATTTGCTATTTCCAAAGTCGCTACTAACTTGGAATCTGCTATCGCAGTCAGCAGTGGCATCCAGCAAAGAAGAAAAAAGCTACCTATCCTATGATATTACCACTGCACCTGGCAAAATAATGCAAATCGTCAAGAGGTTAGGTAAAATGCTCGATACGCAAACCAACCTAGATAAATTAGGAGCCCGTTTCAAAGTTTGGCGAAGTGACAACTCATGGGCAAACTAGCAAAGCGAAAATTGATCTACAAAATTTTCCTCCTGTACGCATAAACCTTCTAGTTTAAAGCCGTAGGCAGTCTCAACTGATCCAATGGCGTAAACAGTATGAACTGATCTCATACACCAGCAAGGTTGTTCGATTAGTCAGAAAAATTCGACAAACGGACTATTTTTGATGAAAAATCCTGAATTTTCCCTTGTTTACATCTGAAAACGGACTAATTCGTGTTGCATAGTCAGACCTTACTGGTGTATGACTAATCTGAACTGATCGAGAATGAAACGTATTCTAATGTTAACCAGGTAACTCGACAAGGAGATTAATCTACTTGTAGTATTAGTTAAAACGCATAAACTTGCTGAAGGCCGTTTTTCTTGACTACACGACGTGTGTGCAAGTATTTTAAAACTCTATTCTATAGAAACAGCAAGTAGTTAGTGTAATTAAGGAGCCTTAACTACACTTTAAAAGAGCTCACATGATCCCCTTATCATGTATTGTTTATTAACGGCACAACATTAGCAGCTTGGAGAGAAGCGCACCATATGAAAGGGTAGGTCGACCCTAACAATACCAATCGGTGAAAGAATGCGAGGCTATCTATAACCGTTAACCATAGGTGCGCAGATTTTGCCTACGCTGCTGCATAAGTCAGATTATAATTTTAACCTGCCGTTCCATACAATGACAGACCGAGATTCGGGCCAGGAACTGAGTGCAGTGCCTACTAATGCTAGTGAAATAGTCACTCAAACGCCTCAGAACGCGAGTTTACAACATAATATTACTACATCCGTCTAGTGTCTTTTTGTCTTGACCGAATTGATTAAGCAACTAGAGCCAAAAGTATGAGCAAAACCCACATGGGTGGCACGGACAAAAATGAAGCGTTCTATGCGCTTTTCACATGAGTGACGATTATCACTACTAGTGCGTAAGTTTACCGAACTATGAAACCCTTTCGATAGTTATAAATATTTTATTACGCTGTTATCGACCCTACGATACCTACACAGGAATAATGGGATAACAACCTACCTTCAATTGTGCGCCTCGAGAGCAACGCGGTCAGAGGTCGGGCATCTGGTCTGCTGCCGGTCTCTTGTCTCTGGTTGGCAACTGTCCTCACTCATGCAGCCCACTGCACCAACTATCGACGCGACTTCTGTAATAGTGATCATTAAAACGAGATCAACAGAAAACAAGAGAAGAATAGGAAGAGGAAGAGACAACGAGCATGGGTATATTATGACACAAAATGTTATACGTGAACATGAAATCGTATAAATACAAATAGTATCTCTTGACTACTGAGTATCGTACAATCCAGCTTTTCGGCTTCCGTACTCTTCGTTTCAATCCCTTTACTGAGAAGGGATTTGGAATGTGTCTAATTCAACAGAGTTTCGCTCAGAAACTATGAATGTGTCTCATTTAACTGAACCCCGTTGAGGAACTATTTGCTACCAAACTGGGTGTTGGACTTCGACCGAATCCTAATCACTAGATCGGTACCCTTGTCGGAGATCAAGTGAGGTGTAAACTACCTTCCAATAAGTAGATATTAATTAAACGTTTTTAGCGAAAAACATCTATTACACGCGTGACGGGAATTTCGTGGCTTAATTCCTTATGCAAGATGGTGCTAGCGGTTTTCAATGAAAGTCAGTGATATGAAAAACCAGGATTTACTTTTCCCAAGTCGCTAGCGGATAAAGTCAACTACCCTTGCTATCCCACGGATCAACTACGTTAACAAGTTGACTACGCGATCTTGAATCGTCTGATAATCAGAATCGAAAAATTTGTCGACCGATGGTCGAAATTTTTCATCGATCATCGGTCAATCTCCAGCTAAGAGCTGCCCTAACCCTGGGACCGTGTGCTACCAGACTGGGACGAAAAAAAAAAACCGAAGGTGTATCGTCCTCATTCGATAGGAAAACCCCTACAATTGGAGCTGACTAGTTAACAGAAAGGAGGATTGGGGAACAATCTATATCCTATCAGATAACCTCGTTAATTGGGCCTAAGGCTACCAAAAGGGAACGAACAATGACAATTCGAACGAAGTCCAGGTTCTAGTCAAAGTGGTCCACTGCGACCGAGAGAGTAACGGAGGATGACGATCCAACTCCGAGGAGGTCCCAGGCAGCGGTCGCGGACGCTGAGAGCATCACATGTTGGGCGCATGGCTACCAAACGAGGGACGGAGGACAACGGTCTAACTCCAAGGAGACCTCACAAATTGGCCTCTGACACCAAAAGGGAGGAATTACACCATATCCGATCAGAAGAACCCGCGATTTGGTCTCTAACACTGATAGTTAATTCGCAGTGATCATAATAAATATTATACGTCAATAAATCTTGTATAATATACTATTATAATCACTGCTCATTAACTATCAAGATGCTTGTTCAAATCATTGAGAGCGTAATGACTGAAATCGTCCTGATGGGAAGTATAAGTCCAAGCAAACATTCCTATTCTAACAGAATAATATCTGCAGAGAAACATCACGTGAGCGAAATACTGTGAAAAGTTATGGTTCAGCTTTTTTCAGCCAGAATTCTGACTGCCCTACGATCACACAGAATTTCAAGAGGTTCATTCCCAATTAAATGCTCTACCCATTATCCATCCACTCAATTACGATGTATTATTGTCTAGTAACAGCTATCCCAACTTCAAATCAAGGAAATGTTGGTGAAAGGAGCGATCTATTTTCAATAACATATTCCAATACTCAATGAGAGATTCCAATATGAAATAGGAATCTCGGTTACTATAATGGGGAACACGCGCAGGTAGGAATTACCATGCCCAAGTTCTGCCTGCTAACATGATGAAATGCCAGTAGGACCCTACCGTGCTCTCATAAAAATCGAACTTGTCTTCGATTGCCCCTCTGAACGTTAGGTCTGCGCACAATTTGTTCAGCTTTTGAGGTTTCCGAAAATTGATCCCGACGGAAAACGTAATGATAATGCGCAAATTATATTCATTCGGTAAATTTCCGTAATTCGAGGGGAAAGAGAGGATATAGGCCATAATGGTAACTGGTCTACCATCTCTTATCAAAAATCCTGGTTACGAATCTCACATTGGACATGAGGGAGAGGTGAGATGAAAGTGCGTACCTAATCTTGGTGTATAGTTCTGCAGCAGATAACCACCTAATCACTCTTCATCAATATTGATAACACCTCAGAATTTCAACTAACCTATCCAATATTGTATGTTTAAATCCTGGAGTGAGCAGGTTGCACTGCCAGCAACTGACGCCAGGTGGGTCCAGGTGCACCGTGCACCAGTGAGACCCTGCAATATATTCAAATATTCTATGAAACTTTTATGTTCCCGCTCGTATGTGAGACTGATGTTGACCCCTTGAAGATTATTGAAGGGGCCTACTGCGTACCGCACTATAATCTTTTCAAACTTCAAATAGTGGGAAGAATTAGATAAATCACAATAATTCCCCCGAAGCGTGTTGTTTGATCAACATAAACAATGAATCAACTGGCTCAGTTACAATCAGGACATTATTTCCTACTTCGGTTCGCCCTACAATAAAAACCAGTCTAGGTTTCATGACCCTCGGCAAAGCCAGCAGCATTCTATTTAGAATACGAACCCCTTATTAAACATCTCAAATACATAGTATAAAACAAGCGATGTGACTGCGAGGGCTAGACTGAGATCTTTAGTCTGTACAATTGAGTTGTACTTTGATCTGTGATTTTGCCTAATACGTCAGTTCTCCGTAAATAAGTGGATTAGAAATGAGGTCGTTCGTGATGCCTTATGCCTTTAAGGAGCGGAATAACAATTCAAGCTCACACTGCGTTCACCTATACTGGATAACTTGTAGACACCTGATTACGAACCTTGAGGTATTTGGCCATCCGGTCCAAAGTCCAATTGCGATTCAGAGCCACCGACACAGAACAGGCGACAGGCCACTGCCATTCTGCAAAGGAAGAAAAGGCTACAACAACTGTATGAATGATAAGTCTATGCTCCATACCACCTGAACCAAGCTGAACCTACAAGGCTCCTGGATTTCTATTTGACGCATTTTCAATTAATGAAGAGTGGGGGGATTCACTTCTTTATTCTTATTTGCTATTTCCAAAGTCGCTACTAACTTGGAATCTGCTATCGCAGTCAGCAGTGGCATCCAGCAAAGAAGAAAAAAGCTACCTATCCTATGATATTACCACTGCACCTGGCAAAATAATGCAAATCGTCAAGAGGTTAGGTAAAATGCTCGATACGCAAACCAACCTAGATAAATTAGGAGCCCGTTTCAAAGTTTGGCGAAGTGACAAATCATGGGCAAACTAGCAAAGCGAAAATTGATCTACAAAATTTTCCTCCTGTACGCATAAACCTTCTAGTTTAAAGCCGTAGGCAGTCTCAACTGATCCAATGGCGTAAACAGTATGAACTGATCTCATACACCAGCAAGGTTGTTCGATTAGTCAGAAAAATTCGACAAACGGACTATTTTTGATGAAAAATCCTGAATTTTCCCTTGTTTACATCTGAAAACGGACTAATTCGTGTTGCATAGTCAGACCTTACTGGTGTATGACTAATCTGAACTGATCGAGAATGAAACGTATTCTAATGTTAACCAGGTAACTCGACAAGGAGATTAATCTACTTGTAGTATTAGTTAAAACGCATAAACTTGCTGAAGGCCGTTTTTCTTGACTACACGACGTGTGTGCAAGTATTTTAAAACTCTATTCTATAGAAACAGCAAGTAGTTAGTGTAATTAAGGAGCCTTAACTACACTTTAAAAGAGCTCACATGATCCCCTTATCATGTATTGTTTATTAACGGCACAACATTAGCAGCTTGGAGAGAAGCGCACCATATGAAAGGGTAGGTCGACCCTAACAATACCAATCGGTGAAAGAATGCGAGGCTATCTATAACCGTTAACCATAGGTGCGCAGATTTTGCCTACGCTGCTGCATAAGTCAGATTATAATTTTAACCTGCCGTTCCATACAATGACAGACCGAGATTCGGGCCAGGAACTGAGTGCAGTGCCTACTAATGCTAGTGAAATAGTCACTCAAACGCCTCAGAACGCGAGTTTACAACATAATATTACTACATCCGTCTAGTGTCTTTTTGTCTTGACCGAATTGATTAAGCAACTAGAGCCAAAAGTATGAGCAAAACCCACATGGGTGGCACGGACAAAAATGAAGCGTTCTATGCGCTTTTCACATGAGTGACGATTATCACTACTAGTGCGTAAGTTTACCGAACTATGAAACCCTTTCGATAGTTATAAATATTTTATTACGCTGTTATCGACCCTACGATACCTACACAGGAATAATGGGATAACAACCTACCTTCAATTGTGCGCCTCGAGAGCAACGCGGTCAGAGGTCGGGCATCTGGTCTGCTGCCGGTCTCTTGTCTCTGGTTGGCAACTGTCCTCACTCATGCAGCCCACTGCACCAACTATCGACGCGACTTCTGTAATAGTGATCATTAAAACGAGATCAACAGAAAACAAGAGAAGAATAGGAAGAGGAAGAGACAACGAGCATGGGTATATTATGACACAAAATGTTATACGTGAACATGAAATCGTATAAATACAAATAGTATCTCTTGACTACTGAGTATCGTACAATCCAGCTTTTCGGCTTCCGTACTCTTCGTTTCAATACCTTTACTGAGAAGGGATTTGGAATGTGTCTAATTCAACAGAGTTTCGCTCAGAAACTATGAATGTGTCTCATTTAACTGAACCCCGTTGAGGAACTATTTGCTACCAAACTGGGTGTTGGACTTCGACCGAATCCTAATCACTAGATCGGTACCCTTGTCGGAGATCAAGTGAGGTGTAAACTACCTTCCAATAAGTAGATATTAATTAAACGTTTTTAGCGAAAAACATCTATTACACGCGTGACGGGAATTTCGTGGCTTAATTCCTTATGCAAGATGGTGCTAGCGGTTTTCAATGAAAGTCAGTGATATGAAAAACCAGGATTTATTTTTCCCAAGTCGCTAGCGGATAAAGTCAACTACCCTTGCTATCCCACGGATCAACTACGTTAACAAGTTGACTACGCGATCTTGAATCGTCTGATAATCAGAATCGAAAAATTTGTCGACCGATGGTCGAAATTTTTCATCGATCATCGGTCAATCTCCAGCTAAGAGCTGCCCTAACCCTGGGACCGTGTGCTACCAGACTGGGACGAAAAAAAAACCGAAGGTGTATCGTCCTCATTCGATAGGAAAACCCCTACAATTGGAGCTGACTAGTTAACAGAAAGGAGGATTGGGGAACAATCTATATCCTATCAGATAACCTCGTTAATTGGGCCTAAGGCTACCAAAAGGGAACGAACAATGACAATTCGAACGAAGTCCAGGTTCTAGTCAAAGTGGTCCACTGCGACCGAGAGAGTAACGGAGGATGACGATCCAACTCCGAGGAGGTCCCAGGCAGCGGTCGCGGACGCTGAGAGCATCACATGTTGGGCGCATGGCTACCAAACGAGGGACGGAGGACAACGGTCTAACTCCAAGGAGACCTCACAAATTGGCCTCTGACACCAAAAGGGAGGAATTACACCATATCCGATCAGAAGAACCCGCGATTTGGTCTCTAACACCAAAAAGGGGGAACGGAAATCGACATCGAAGGCGAACCAAGACCGTAGAAGCTCCCGAATTGGTCCTGCCACCAGGAAAGGAGCGAAGGAGAAGTCATCCAATCTCGACGCCTTCTTGAATGAAAAAAGGTCCGGTCTAAATAACGAAGGGATGTCCATATCCCAACGTACTACTTACCAGAAAAGGTAACAATATCCAAAAAACAATCCTACGTAAATTTATTGAGAAAAAATGAGAAAAAACGAGAGTGCCCGTCTCCAGCGGCGCTCACGAAACAAACTGATTCAGTTTGAACTATACTACAATAAATTTTGCATAATATTCTAATATTATTCATTTCATTCCCACTGAGACCCCTTGGCATTGTGCCAAGATTTTCGGATGACTATCCCTTAGAGCAGACAAAGTACTCTACAGACGTTTTTTGTTAACATTGTCTTATGGGATTGAACAATCGCTTCCGGAGTTTTGCAGATTATTGAAAAAAACCTCCAAAGCGGTGAAAAACATCCTAGAATATTCGTTGGCACACTGCCAAGTCTCAGTAGGAATGACCGGGACTGTACTGTTGGCGTGGATTGAACCTTTGAAAAACTTGAGAGCTGTCAAAACCATGGAAATGGACAGTTTGGAACATCAAACAACTGCTACGTTCAAAAATAAACATCATTTTCTCTGGAATGTTATTTCAAAACGACATGTGAGACCACATTTAGCGATTGCTGATCTTCTTACTTGTTTTATGACGACTTGGAGAAGACACTTCCAAACTGAGTTATGCTTATTTGTCAACTTATGACCGTATTTGTACGATGTTGTTTAAACAACGACATGCAATATACGAACATAGGTAAATATATGCTGATATAACAACAAGAACTGTTGGAATGGACTCGTATACAGTTTATCAGGTGCTTAAACTGTGGAATATTGAACCTCTTGATATGATGTAGCTCTGAAATTGCATGTCCACCTGACCTACTCAATTGAACCTCTTGATATGATGTAGCTCTGAAATTTCATGTCCACCTGACCTACTCAATTCAACCCCATCATAGTTCTTTCTTATCACTTTATCTTACGAAAAACAAACTATTCCCCATTCCCTGCAATTTTGCCACGGTAGACAGATAGCTGATATGGACTGCCAAATCACGCTGCTGTTCCGTAAACGAATACCAACTTTCCGTATTTTTCCACGTCGTTTTGTCCAAAAAGGGGTAACAACTGCCGAACCCCTAAATCTAGCTCCAACATAAATATGCTTCAAAAGTTCGCAGGATGTGTTTATTTCAGAAAGGTATTAAAAAACGGCCAAAATGTCGATTTAAAACGACATTTGTCGTTTTTTAGCGACATTGAAAAAGTTGGCCAGTTATAAACATTTTTGGCCGAATCATTTACAGAATCGTCAGAAAGACCCATTTTACTCCTCGAGCAAGTTTCAGCTGAGTATCTCCGTTTAAACCAGGATTACCACCCTTTTCCCGGAAAGTTCTGAAAATCGTTATGCTTGTAGTTTGATCCCGTGGTTTCTCAACTTAAACTTTGAACAAATTTGCTCAAACTTTCAGTTCCACCCTCTGTGTATGAGATAAACCCAGCCCACAAACCTCAGCTCCTATCTCCGATTCTTCTATTACCGTAACACGTATTAGTTTTGCTTTCAACGTTAAAACGTCACCAATTCATGACAACATTTTGAAACTTCGGCCATAAGTCTGCCCTCAACCGAATTTAACGAATCGAAAACCGATTTGCGGATATATCTCGATAGAAAAATAGTGTTCCGGAAACGTTCACATCTGAATATCATTTTAACGATTTTTATCGCCAAAATAAGAAAAAAGTGACCAAAATCACGACGAGCCATAACGTTTTTCAGTTTCGACCTATCAACTCAATTTTCTGCCCACCGCCATCAACTGAAGTGATGAACAACTGAGAAAGAGTTTCCAGGAATCGAACCACGTTGAGCCGAGATATAGAATCTGGGACCCTCACCGTAAAACTCACCCCCACTTACGTGGACCACTTCATAAGGGAAAATTTCACCAATCCATGACGATACTCTCAAACGCTATAACTCTGTAAAAAAATAAGGGTCCCCAATGCTTCATATCCCACTCTCCAAAAATATCTGGAATATGAAAATTCAACTTTAATATATTTTTCTGAAACTATAAACTTAAGCTTCTCTAGGTCCAATAAACCCAACCTGTGAATTTTGACCCAAATTTCAGATTCTCAGTTTTGGATGAGTTTTCAGAAGCCAAAGCCGTGTTTTAGTTTGAGCAGATTCCTGAATTCGACATTATATACTAAATGTCGATTGAATAGTCACGTGAGGTTATCATTCTTACGAGGAATCATGCGCTTTGTCACGTGTCTGAAATCTGCTGTGTTCAACATGTTTCACGTGACTGTGCAACTAACTAACCAACTAACTAACTAACCAACTAACTAACTAACTAACTAACTAACTAACTAACTAACAGTACATTTGTATTTCAAGTTTTGACACACGGAAAATAATAATTTGATTTCTATCTTTACTTCTAGGGCATAATTGAGTGCATTTATCCATTGAATCCAATTCACTTTCTCATCCAATTATCTACTGGTCCCATTGCTTTTTCAATATTATTACCCAGGTGTGCTGCTCAAAACAGAAACCCCAATTAACTCATGGGCGTGGCATCTTGGTGTAACCTTTAACCCTCTATAATTCTCATTACCGGATCAGACATCTCTGGAAAGTACTACGTACTTACTTCTACAATATTTATGTTCGAACTATCAGGTTAGTTTGCTCCATATTTCTCCAAAACACATCTCAATTGTTTTCAAAAACACGTTGTGTTATCTAGAACATGAAGTTAGCAATCATTGACCGAATCTCGGTTGTGATCAGCGTATCGCGATCAAACTACAAACCTGTTATATCATAGCGAAGCGACCGTGTATTTCGTAGGACCCATCTTTCTCCTGTGTTCAGTTAACACAATCGGACTCAAGTACATCCTGCTTTGTTTGTAGTTTTCTCCTGCTTATTTTGTCCGAAGATGGAATTATTTATCGAGTGCAAACTACAACTGTCAATCCATGTCAATCCCCATTCCAACTGATTTCAGGAACGAAATGGTGACAACGGTATCTGAATTGATTCCTTGCTTCTCGGAACGGTTGAATGAGAAGTTTCAAGACAACTTCTCACGGTCAAAGTCAGATAACATATTGGAGAAGAAACGGATACCGTTCACGAAGAGTGCTACTGTACATTGATACATCTGAGCGCGACACCAGTTTTCGTCCAGGCACTCTTCATTCTGGTTCGATTGGCCTACCTCACCATCATATCTACCGTGAAACCTCAACAACACTTCACAAGGAGATCGCAGAGGTTTTCAACGAAGAATACTTTCTGAGAATGCTCCAATGCCAGAAAAGACCAAGTTCGATGGAGTAGTACAACTCAGGTAACGTTTGGCTCGTTCATGTTCCATGAAATGTAACTTATGATGCTAAAATGAAATTGAGTCGTTTAATCATACAGGAAAACTTTGGTATAGTTGAAGTTCTTATATTTTGACCTGATTGTAGCGTAAACAAATAGTAGCGGAAAATAAATAAAAACGGACAGTTTTGAGAACTGTAACTCATACATAACTTTACTTCTTTCAGATGATATATTTCACTACATCCGTGGTCGTCCAATGGTGTACTTGTGGTTATGACAGGTGAATGCCACTGATGTACTGCACTCAATTGAGAATAATCTGTTATTCTCTATTGTATCCCGAATTCGATGTCATACTCGACTACCAAACTGTTTCTGCTCTCGTTCAGCTGGTTCTATTGGTTCTATTATGTCCGAGATAAATTGTTGATACATTTTCGTCCATAAATTTTCGCCTCTTTGACTAACTGTTTTTGGATGTTTTGGTATCTCTATTCATTCATTCATACTTTGAATAACAAAGTATATTCCTATATACCTTTGTTTCAGTTTCGCTATTTTGGTGTTCCTGACGACCAACAACGTTATGACGACTGCCATTTCGTTCTATCATCGTCTATTGGTTATAATGGACAAAAAAGTTTTTTTTGAGAGTGATCATCTTTCTGGCTGCCCTAGTGATTGGTTACGGTGAGTTCCATTGACAGTTCGAGAACATGCGTCTAGAAAGAGTGGAAAAAATGCTTGAGCGTAGAGTGACCATCCCGAGATGTTCTCACAAACTTCCCACCGAACGAGACGGGAAAACGGCACTCATTCTGTAGGGATAACCGTAGCAACATTTAATAGAAACGAAACAGGTCTTCGACCAACTAGCATTTCCTTTGTCAGTTAATTTGAAGCAAAAGGTAACACAGTGGATACAAATATAATTTTTCACCATCTTCAATCAATACCCATGTTTTCCAGGGCCAACCAACCGACTCCAAACCAGAGACAGCTTATTTAACACCAGCAATCAGTGATCACAACACTTGTTTGTATATAACAAATCAACAAGAAATCAGTCAATAAACTTTTCATGTCTTTGTGTGTGATTTTGAACCTGACAAAGTTAACGAAGAAGTTATATCAATGCCACTGCAAGAATAGGTTATACAACCAACCGACTCCGGAGAGTTTATACAACCAACCGACTCCAAGCCAGTTACAGCTTCTTTGACCAAAAATCAGTGATCATGACAACAACCCTAGTTTGTACATTTCAAAAAATCATACGACATAGTTTTCCAATGAAGACTTGTTTATACTGCAGTCTAATCGACAATCAATAAATCAGTACTCCTTTCTCGTGAAAACTTTCCGAGAGCGGAAATCGAACCGAATTCGAGTTAGAGAAGGCTTTAATACGCCATCGGGAGAGAAAACTTGTTATGCATTTCAATCAACAACAAAATATGATATCATGGCCAAATGTCAGTTGACAAAAGTGTTTGCCTCATGCTGACCACAACGCAAATTGTAATTTCGGATCGATAAAGGTTGGGCTGACCTCGTACTTTGATTTCGAAACGTAAAAGTTATTCACAAATCCCCCCCCCCCAAAGCCAACCTACTAGGGTTGTTAATCGATTATAGAAAACCGATTATTTCGATTTTCGACTTTAGGCCAGTTTAAAATTTCGATTCGATTCGATTTCGATTTTGCGTAGTTCGGAAAAAAAACTGCTTATTTCGATTTTCGACTTTCGATATCTAATGGGAAACTCACTCCATGGGCTAGATATATTATGTCAATGCACTATACTCATTATCAGAACTATCGTATGGTGGTTCCTAATCGAAATCTGACCATTTTTAGAGGTTAGAATCGAAACTCGTAAATAATCGAAATTTCGATTCTGAAAAACTTCGCCTTTTTTGATTTTGAACAAATTTTGTCTAATCTGTGTTTTCGATTTTCGACTTTTCGACTTTGGTGAAATTTCGATTGATTCGATTTTCGATCTGAAGATCGAAAATTGAAATTCGACTTTTTTCGACTTTAATCGATTTTCGATTTCGATCTTAACAATCCTACAACCTACCGACTCCATACCAGTAACAGATTTTTGTTAGACCAAAGGCTGTTAATTACAAATTCGCGTCTGGTCGAAACTGTATTGCAAAAAATCTAGGAACAGTGCGGGCGCCGGAGAGTTAGACGACGAGAGAATAAATCAATATCTATGACAGCCACGCTGTATAAACAGTAGTGTACTGTTTTGCAACGACGCTTGTTCTGAGTTTAAACTCAAATTACAGACAACATTTCACGTTCGGGTTTCATTTGAACTGGAAAAGACCACGGGTGTGAGGTTCGCTTTATCTGAAGCAGCATACGGGAAACGCTTTTCAGTTCCATTGTGTGAGTAGTTTTTCCAACTGATTTTCAGTGAAATCTCGCGAATCACGGTAAGACTGAACTAAAACCAGATTTTAAAAACCAAATAACGACCAGTAATATTTAATTATGAATGAAATTTTCTGAAGTTGGCAGAAAGAGAACTACCGAATTCCGGTAAAATGTATGGAAAACAACCTAAAACAATCAAAAGTTATTTTCCGAACCGATATTCTCACATGATAAGATAAAGTAAGATAAGATAAGATAAGATACCGATATTCTCGGGCTAGATATATTATGTCAATGCACTATACTCATTATCAGAACTATCGTATGGTGGTTCCTAATCGAAATCTGACCATTTTTCGAGGTTAGAATCGAAACTCGTAAATAATCGAAATTTCGATTCTGAAAAACTTCGCCTTTTTTGATTTTGAACAAATTTTGTCTAATCTGTGTTTTTGATTTTCGACTTTTCGACTTTGGTGAAATTTCGATTGATTCGATTTTCGATCTGAAGATCGAAAATTGAAATTCGACTTTTTTCGACTTTAATCGATTTTCGATTTCGATCTTAACAATCCTACAACCTACCGACTCCATACCAGTAACAGATTTTTGTTAGACCAAAGGCTGTTAATTACAAATTCGCGTCTGGTCGAAACTGTATTGCAAAAAATCTAGGAACAGTGCGGGCGCCGGAGAGTTAGACGACGAGAGAATAAATCAATATCTATGACAGCCACGCTGTATAAACAGTAGTGTACTGTTTTGCAACGACGCTTGTTCTGAGTTTAAACTCAAATTACAGACAACATTTCACGTTCGGGTTTCATTTGAACTGGAAAAGTCCACGGGTGTGAGGTTCGCTTTATCTGAAGCAGCATACGGGGAACGCCTTTCAGTTCCATTGTGTGAGTAGTTTTTCCAACTGATTTTCAGTGAAATCTCGCGAATCACGGTAAGACTGAACTAAAACCAGATTTTAAAAACCAAATAACGACCAGTAATATTTAATTATGAATGAAATTTTCTGAAGTTGGCAGAAAGAGAACTACCGAATTCCGGTAAAATGTATGGAAAACAACCGAAAACAATCAAAAGTTATTTTCCGAACCGATATTCTCACATGATAAGATAAAGTAAGATAAGATAAGATAAGATACCGATATTCTCACATGATAGGATAATGGTAAGTACAAATCAGAAGATTGAAAAGATGAATGTTGATCAGAAATATAATTCGCTTGTACAGGGAAAACATTGAGACATATAATTATATCCATACCCAGTTAGCCATTGAAAACAATACACTGCTCGTTCGTTACAACATCAAAATGTCATTAAAAGACCAACTATTGAAGTATTCAAATCAGCTTTCCAGTTACAAAAAATGTCCAAGAACCACTGACGTGAAAGTATGCAAATCAGTCCTTTGAAAGCTATATTGCAATCTTTGGGGAAAACAAACGAAAAGATAACAATCCAATCAACAAATTGAAGCACAGAGCACTGATCGTAATGGAACAAGCGCAATTTATAAAGAATATGCCCAGAAATAGAGCAATAATGTATACAAGTCTGTAACGACCGATCGATTTGCAAGTTATGAGGTTGAGTTATGAGGTTGAGTTGAGTCTGTACATCAAAATTGAGAAACGTGAACATTTTCTAATGTCTCTACATTATTCACGTGACCATAATGATTGTCTTCAGAAGCAGATTGTGTTCTGTTTTTCTGTGTTTGTAGTTTGATCACATTCCTGATGTCCACAAATCTCCTGTTTTTCATGCTCTGATACACAGAACGCCTTAATGTGGTTCATAATCTCACATCTAGAACATAATTGAGTTTTGAGGTGAATCCCCAATTACCCATTGGTCTATTGCCTTTCCAATATTCTCACCCAGGTGTGCTACTCAAAACTGAAACCCCAATTAACTTATGGGCGTGGCGTCTTAGTGTATCCTTCAACCCTATGTCATTATTACTACCGGATCATACATCTCTGGAAAGTACTACATATTAAATTCTACAGTATTTATGCTGTTACTATCAGGTTAGTTTCTTCCATTTAAAGGCGTCTCAATTGTTCATCATGAACACGATTTTCATCGAGAAGGTCCAAATCTTAGGCTTTCTGACTAAAAAGAGAACTTGTTACCCATATTCATCATACTGACTTTTTTAAAGCCAATCAAACGTTTGAAAAAGCACATCAGACTTTCCATATTGCTTAAATGGTATTGACTTTTCAGGAAACTTTTGAAGTGCGGTTGTCGATGGTAAAAAGCTTCGGTGGATCGTATTAAAGAAAGTACTGCAAGGAAACACCAGTATTCCAGTATGGTTCCCGATCAGTTTCCGACCCTTTCTTCAATCACTGGACAAGGTAAATTAGTTTTATTAGTACAATATAATTATTGTTGGTTTTCTTGTTAGACCGAACACGAAGTGATATGATGTTCTTTAATTGAACCGTGTTCGGTCTAACAAGAAAACCAACAATACATTACACAAATGCCGAGGTTCAAAAACAATAGGACATGGAGAACAATATAATTAACTCAAAATAAACTCTACTAAGGTGAAGTTTTATTATCTAGAACTTTACGGGCTTCAAACCTATTTTCGTACTTTGGTGGAGGCGCGGAGGCCAAAACGGTGTAACTTTGAACTTAATCAATTACTTACTTTAGATAGTATTTATCCTCGTTTTTCATCGGACACAGTTGATTGATTGCGACAACTCATTTCTCTACTTTTTTCCTATTCAAATGTTTCGATCATCGTCGCGCAGATTAGTTTCTGTTCAGAGGTCTGCAGACATTCCAAAACAGTTTATTACCATTTTCTTCAAAGTACGTGAACCATTTTCCTAGATGTTTGCATGAATCACTGAAGGGCAACACGTCTACAAGACACTGAGTTCACGTTCCGATTAAAATTAATTGAGAGAAGTAAGTAGGCCAAACGTCTAACAAAAATGGCTACCGTGCTCGGAGGCGGAGGCGGCGGCGGCGACAAAAGTGTCCGCCTCCTCAAATCTCGGCAAAGTTTCGCTCAAAATTAACTTATTCCGAAACTTCTTACATTGTTGAAAAGCTATGAAAAAAGTTGAGGTATACTTATTTTCCAGTTATGTCTGAAATTTGAATATTACGTGTGAGAGGGCCGAAAATAGTCTCCCGAAAAATCATGGATAGACCGGTTTCGTGAAAATAAGAATGAAAGAAGAGTTTAACGTGCAGTAGAAAGACGTTTTCCAATGAAGACCTCATGATAGGCGGGTACATATTGGTTTTCACTCCTATTCACATGTCTGATTGGCGGATTGGATAAAAGCTCTATTCACGCACGGCGAACGAAGGTTCGATTCCTGCCTGGAGCACAAAAGTTGCTCTCACTTGAACACGGTTAAAACTACGCCAATTGTTTTGAACGACGGCGCCGTTAAAAACTTCAATAGAACCTCATAACATTCCTTGATCGAGGCACAGTGAAATCGATAAATGTCCATTTGTGTTCCTCAATTTCTCTTGTTGCATTCAATGGTCTATGGATAACGTAGAAATATTATTCATTTCATTCCCACTGAGACCCCTTGGCATTGTGCCAAGATTTTCGGATGACTATCCCTTAGAGCAGACAAAGTACTCTACAGACGTTTTTTGTTAACTTTGTCGTATGGGATTGAACAATCGCTTCCAGAGTTTTGCAGATTATTTAAAAAACTTCCAAAGCGGTGAAAAACATCCTAGTATTTTCGTTGGCACACTGCCAAGTCTCAGTAGGAATGACCGCGACTATACTGTTGGCGTGGAATTAACCTTTGAAAAACTTGAAAGCTGTCCAAATCATGGAATTGGACAGTTCGGAACATCAAACAACTGCTACGCTCCAAAATAAACATAATTTTCTTTGGACTGTAATTTCAAAACGACATTTGAGACCACATTAAGCAATGGTCGATCTTGTTACTTGTTTCATGACGACTTGGAGAAGCCACTTCCAAACGAAGAGAAACGATTTTGTTTCAACAACGACATGCAATATACGAACATAAGTGAATATATGCTAAAATAACCAAAAGACGTGTTGGAATGGACTGGTATACAGTTCATCAGGTGCTTGAACTGTAGAATATTGAACCTATTGATATGATCTAGCAATGAATTGTCATGGCCACCTGAACTATTCAATTCAACCCCATCATAATTCTTTCTTATCACTTTATCTTACGAAAAACAAACTATTCCCCATTCCCTGCAATTTTGCCACGGTAGACAGATAGCTGATGTGGACCGCCAAGTCACGCTGCTGTTGCGAGTTCCGTAAACGAGTACCAACTTTCCGTATTTTCCCACGTCGTTTTGTCTAAAAAAGGGGTAACAACTGCCAAACCCCTAAATCTAGCTCCAACAGAAATATGCTTCAAAACTTCGCAGGATGTGTTTATTTCAGACAGGTTTTCTTTCAAAGATCGAAGCTCAAAAACAAACCACGTGAACCTAAAATGAACTTTTCGATTTTGCGTTTATAAAACCAACCGACCTGTATAAAAAACGGCCAAAATGTCGATTTAAAACGACATTTGGTCGTTTTTTAGCGACATTGAAAAAGTTGGCCAGTTACGAACATTTCCGACCGAATCATTTACAGAATCGTCAGAAAGACCTATTTTACTCCTCGAGCAAGTTTCAGCTGAGTATCTCCGTTTAAACCAGGATTTCCCCCCTTTTCCCGGAAAGTTCTGAAAATCGTTATGCGTGTAGTTTGATCCCGTGGTTTCTCAATTTAAACTTTGACCAAATTTGCTCAAACTTTCAGTTCCACCCTCTGTGTATGAGATAAACCCAGCCAACAAACCTCAGCTCCTATCTCCGATTCTTCTATTACCGTAACACGTATTAGTTTTGCTTTCAACGTTAAAACGTCACCAATCCATGACAAAATTTTGAAACTTCGGCCATAAGTCTGCCCTCAACCGAATTTCACGAATCGGAAACCGACTTGTGGATAAATCTCGATAGAAAAATAGTGTTTCGGAAACGTTCACATCTGAACATCATTTTAACGATTTTTATCGCCAAGATAAGAAAAAAATGACCAACTCAATACCAACTCAATTTTTTGCACACCGCCATCAACTGAGTTGATGAACAACTGAGAAAGAGTTTCCGGGAAGCGAACCACGTTGAGCCGAGATATATGATCTGGGACCCTCACCGTAAAACTCACGCCCACTTACGTGGACCACTTCATAACGGAAAATGTCACCAATCCATGAGGACACTCTATAACGCTATAACTCTGTAAAAAATAAGGGTCCCCAATGCTTCATATCTCACTATCCAAAAACATCCGGAATACGAAAATTCAACTTTAATATATTTTTCTGAAACTATAAACTTAAGCTTCTCTAGGTCCAATAAACCCAACCTGTGAATTTTGACCCAAATTTCAGATTCTCAGTTTTTGATAAGTTTTCAGAAGCCAAAGCCGTGTTTTAGTTCTAGCAGATTCCTGAATTCGACATTATATACTAAATGTCGATTGAATAGTCACCACGTAAGTAAGCATTCTAATGAGGTATCGTGCACTTTGTCATAGCACGTTTCTGAGTTCTGCTGTGTATAACATGTTTCACGTGACTGTGCAACTAAGTAACCAACTAACTAACTAACTAACTAACAGTATATTTGTATTTCAAGTTTTGACACACGGAAAATAATAATTTGATTTCTATCTTTACTTCTAGGGCATAATTGAGTGCATTTATCCATTGAATCCAATCCAATTTCTCATCCAATTACCTATTGGTCCCATTGCTTTTTCAATATTATTACCCAGGTGTGCTGCTCAAAACAGAAACCCCAATTAACTAGTAGGCGTGGCATCTTGGTGTAACCTTTAACCCTCTATTATTCTCATTATCGGATCAGACATCTCTGGAAAATACTACGTACTTACTTCTACATTATTTATGTTCAAACTATCAGGTTAGTTTGCTCGATATTTCTCCAAAACACATCTCAATTGTTTTCAAAAACACGTTGTTTTATCTAGAACGAAGTTAGCAATCATTTACCGAATCTCGGTTGTGATCAGCGAATCGCGATCAAACTACAAACCTGTTATATCATAGCGAAGCGACAGTGTATTTCATAGGACCGATCTTTCTCCTGTGTTCAGTTAACACAATTGAACTCAAGTACATCCTGCTGTGTTTGTAGTTTGCTCCTGCGTATTTCGTTCGAAGATGGAATTATGTATCGAGTGCAAACTACAACTGTCAATCCATGTCAATCCCCATTCCAACTGATTTTAGGGACGAAATGGTGACAACGGTCTCTGAATTGATTCCTTGCTTCTTGGAACGGTTGAATGAGAAGATTTGAGACAACTTTTCACGGTCAAAGTCAGATAACATATTGGAGAAGAAACGGATACCGTTCACGAAGAGTGCTACTGTACATTGATACATCTGAGCGAGACACCAGTTTTCGTCCAGACACCCCTTTATTCTGGTTCGATTGGCCTACCTCACCATCATATCTACCGTGAAACCTCAACAACACTTCACAAGGAGATCGCAGAGGTTTTCAACGAAGAATACTTTCTGAGAATGCTCCCATGGCAGAAAAGGACCAAGTTCGATGGAGTAGTACAACTCAGGTAACGTTTGGCTCGTTCATGTTCTATGGAATGTGACTAATGGTGCTAAAATTAAATTGAGTCGTTTAATCATACAGTAAAACTTTGGTATAGTTGACGTTCTTTTATTTTGACCTGATTCTAGCGAAGCAAAGTAAACTAATAGTAGCGAGATATGAAAAAACGGACAGTTGTGAGTACTGTGACTCATACATAACTATAGTTTTTTTCAGATTATATATTTCACTACATCCGTGGTCGTCCAATGGTGTACTTGTGGTTATGACATGTGAATACCACTGATGTTCTGGACGTAATTTAGAGTATTCTGCTATTCTCGATTGTATCCCAAATTCGATGTCATACTCGACTACCAAACTGTTTCTGCTCTCTTTCAGCTGGTTCTATTGGTTCTATTATGTCCGAGGTATGTTTAAAACTGGAATAATGGTTGAGTTATCCCGACTTGAAAACACGGTAGAATCCCTAGTTGAGATTGAAATAAGATGAAACTATGCATTGGGCTCACGGAATTTCAAATTAGCAAGCGCGTTGGTTAGATGATGGAGAAAACTATTTTCCGCGAACTAGTGAAAATAGTGAAAAACCGGTTCTATTATATCCGAGATAAAATGTTGATACAGATTCCTCCATACATTCTCGCTAGACTTGATTAACCAATTCATTTCCATATACTTTGAATAACGAAATATATTCCTATGTTCCAGTTTCGCTATTCTGATGAGCCTGGCGACCAACAACGTTATGACGACTTCTATTTCGTTCTATCATCATCTACTGGCTATAATGGGCAAAAAAGTCACTTTTCGAGAGTGATCATGTTTCTGGGAGTCCGTTGACAGTTCAGAAGCAGGCGTCTAGAGAAATCTAATGGAGAAGATGCTTGAGAGATTGGAGTTCACATTCCGAGATTTTCTCACAAAAACCCAACCAAATAGAGATAGAGAGAGAGAGAGAGAGAGAGAGAGAGAGAGAGAGAGAGAGAGAAGAAATAAAGAAAGGAAAGAAGAGAAAGAGAGAGAGAGAGAGAGAGAGAGAGAGAGAGAGAGAGAGAGAGAGAGAGAGAGAGAGAGAGAGAGAGAGAGAAGAGAGAGAGAGAGAGAGAGAGAGAGAGAGAGAGAGAGAGAGAGAGAGAGAGAGAGAGAGAGAGAGAGAGATGATGGAGAGAGAGGAGAGAGAGATGAGAGAGAGAGGAGAGAGAGAGAGAGGAGAGGAGAGAGAAGAGAGAGAGAGAGAGGAGAGTAAACCCCACTCATTTTGAAGATATAACCCTAGCAAATTCATTCTAGGTTTATTGCACAGTTTGCATTTCGTTTGTTAATAAACTTTGAGAAAGAGATAACACGAGTGGATAATAAGATTTCTCCACCATTTACAATAAATACCTATGTTTTTCAGGGCCAACCATCCAACTCAAAACCAGTGACAGCCTCATTGAACAACACTCCTTGATCATGACAATTGTTTGTATATAACGAATCGACACGAAATCAGTCCTTAAACTTTGTATATCTTTGCTTGTGGTTCCTGACCAAACAAATTTAACGAAGAGATGAGCTTGAAATTTTTTTTTGAAAAAGAGTATAGCGATTCCTATGTTATACCTCCTTTGACAATAATGTCTAAGTAGCTCAGCGGGTAGTGCGCCTGCCTCTCGCCTAACCGCGCCCGGCTCGATCCCGCTCGGCGCTCACGCAATGTTGAATATTTCGGTATGTGTTGCCCAAACATGTTGAATCGACAAACTCAATGTGTAGTTCATGTTCCACGACGTGATGGAACTTGACTCGATGAGAAAAGCTGAAAATAGTATTTTTCATTCTCATTGAGACTCCTACAGTGAGATTACAGTGCGTTGGGATGAACTACATTTTATCGAGAAGTAAAGTTGTTCGCACATGATTCTGCTTCTCAATCACAAGGACTGCTCCAAAACTTCTCCTGCAAAGTCGATATTTAGATGAGAAACCTGACATTGAAAACTTCGAATGTGTACTGTAGGAGTCTCAGTAGGAATCTTTCTCCTGTGAGAAACTGACAAACTTGCTCACGACTAGGTACAAATGTGATAAAATTACCGTCAACGTAACCAAAATTTAATGAATGAAACTTTGAAGGAGGGCAGAATGGAAAGCTAGTTTAGGTACCCCGGGGTACCTAAACGTAACGTTGCGCGAGCAAAAACAGGATAAAACATGCGAACCGTATGCAAAGTAGGTTCGTTAGTGTGAATGAAAATTTGTGTATATCGGTCTCTCTGGAGCGGCTCTTCAAGATGAACTTTCCTTTCTGCCCCCCTCCCCCCCCCACCCGGCTATTTGAGCTCGTAAACTACGATCACTCACAATCAGCACACTGGTAAGCACAGAGATCAAACTACACAAATATTGAAAACTTCGAATGTGTTCTGTAAAAGTCTCAGTAGGAATGGTGTCGACTCTATCACCTGTGAGAAACTGATAAACTCGCTCACGACTAGGCACAAATGTTATGATATTACCGTAAACGTAACCAAAGTTTGACGAATAAACTAAAGTTTGATGAATAAACTGCTTACATCAAATGGCTTACCCGGCTATTTGAGCTAAAACCACAGAATAGACCACTCACCATCAGCATACAGACATCGCTAACCATGGTTTGCACAGAGATCAAACTACAAAGACCGGGTTGTTTCTACGAAAGCCCTGGACCTGGGCACGTCCCCTTTTCGTTTCGGCGCACCATGAGATGGATAGTTGACCCATTCGTGTTCCTTCATCTCTCAGGGTACATTCAACTTTCATCATTCAAGTTACGTCAATTTGGACCAACTTTCTCGTGTTTTGTTATTCAGCCTCTCTCTCTCTCTTTCTTGCTTTCTTTATTTCTTTCTCTCTATCTATCTCTATACTTTATTCGTCTCTCTATTTCTCCTGTGCTTATCTTGTACTCTTTCTCTGTATGATATTATATAATAATATAAATGGTACAGAACAAATATAGTAGAAGTGATGCAACTGAATTGTTGCAAGATTCTATGAAAAAAAACGAATTGTAGGTTAATTTCAATTTACCCACAAGTGAGCGTTGATCAGACTACAAAGTACACGGTAGTTTGAGACAAACATAGGTCAGAGGCACACAATAGTCAGACGCCCCAACCGCAGATATCAGGAGAAGATCATGTTCTAACCAAGTGGTTTTTCCTTCATTGCTTTGTTCCGTTTTCATTATTATTTTATGTTTTTTTCGATTTTTAGTCTTTTAGGCATTCATTACCAGTTTTCTTTAGCGTATTTTCTTTCGTTTGTTCTAAACTTCAACAAAACACATTTGTTTTCTTCTCCTTTCCTCACTGAGTATGCGTCAAAAAAGATGATGAAATTGGTCAGAGGTCGATCCGGAACGTACCACATTCTTTTTTCTTCGTTCTCTCCATCTCTATTCTCTATCCGTCTCTCTATTTCTTCTTCCGATTATCTCGCTCATTTTCTCTCACGATGTTCATTCTTATAATATAAATGATACAAAACAAGGAGTAGCTGAAGCCTTGTAACTGAATTAAAAATTATGAGTGAGCGTTAATCAGACTACAATGTACAATGCAGTTTGAGACAAACATAGGTCAGCGGCGCACAATGGTCTGAGGCACAACCAAAACAAAAAGAGAAGGTTCATATTCAACACTTGGTTTCTATATGTTGCTCTATGTTCCGTTTGCCGATTAACTTTAGTGTTTAAAGATTTTTGTATTTAAGACGTTCGTTTTGGTCGTTTTATGTATGTTTCATCCAAGTTTCTCTCGAAACATATTCGATTTCCCTTCACCTGAAAATTCCTCAACAATAACTATTGAAGTGCTCTGGGGTAGAGGCAGAACGTACCATGCCTGTGCTACTCTTTTTTTCAATTTGTTCAAGTCTGTACAACGTAGCTCAGCTACTTATTTGCTAAGAAGATTCTGTTTCAGAAGCTCTCAGCAGAATGGCTTTCTTTAACTTCTATTCGTACTACATGTGTTTTGTGGTTTTTCTGGCCGCATTCCCGAACTATCGGTTGGTCAAGCTGTTCGTGAAAAAACCATCCAGATTTTTTCCCGAACTCGATGTTATAATGCTCTACCAATCGGGTTGCGCCCTCTTCCAGCTGATACTATTGCTTCTACTGTGTCCAAGGTAAATTATTTCGTGGGGAATCTTCGTGGTAGTTTATACTACCAGTTAAATGAAGAGTCTTATATTCAGTATTCTGACAGTTGACGAAAAATCCAAAAACTGGGCGAAAGCCGAAAAATGCTCAATGACTGATTTCAATCGCGTTTTTGTGACTTGCACGAAAAAACCATATTTCTTCATTCTTCAACAGAAAGAATTGACATGTGTACCTGAATTGGAGGTATTTCATTGTTGTAAGCGATGTGAACTCCTGAAAACACAAGTCAACGATCCTAACATCAAATTACGATTCTCGGTTTGTCACTTCGTGCAATCTTGCTTTCGTTATTTACCCAAATACCTCTTCTTCGCTTCTTTAAGGGAGCTGAAGGGGGTCTTACATCATTAACTTGAACGCGTATTATCGTAGTAGCCACGTTGGTTGCTGATAACTATGATTTTTGGATAAAAACCGCAAATTCAATTTTCTGGGTACGGCGGTTTCTAAAATTCTCGGCCAACTCCAGCCAATTACCGCCAACCTCTTCGAGGTGCCCTACGCACATTCACTTTGCGTCAAAACAGAGTTTATCTCAATGTATACATTATTTTGTACAAAAGTGGGCGTATCCTTGCGGTAACTACAGTTTACTACCACAGGTTTTAGTTAATGTGTAATGAATCTGTGTCAGAAAATGATTAAACTGTGTCAATTTGTGAAGGAAGCCCATATGTTCCATGTAAATTTGATAACAGAATTCATACAACTTACATCCACTTGGGAACGTTCGAAGAATTTGAGATACACAAAAAAGTTTATTTTCCTTTTCAATTTTTACTCAGCTCAGACCTATGCTGGAAATCTGTTTTGCTGGGAAGCTGCTGGCTCACTGATTGTATACATTTCGGCTGATGCACGAAAGTGAACAAGAAGAAGAGTAACCTTGGAGTACCATGCGACAGTTTCGGTTTTCTGCAGTTATTGCCAAACTACGGACCAATGTTTCAGAACAGTGTTTGTTGATGAATATTTTGGTGTGGCATTCGATGGTCTGATTTACTACTGTGGTTTCGATCTACAAGTATTCGCGTGAGTTCACTCGGAGAAGTAGATATAGTCGCTATCTTTCCCACTGAGACTTCTACAATACACTTTCGAATTTTGCCATAGTTGCTTTTCAATGAATTCAACCGCTTTTTGTTATAAGTGATTAGATTGGGATGCAATAAATTGTTAACAATTTCGATAGCATTCACCTCACTGAAACAAGCTTGAAATATTGTAGTCTTACTGTAGGAATCTCAGTAGGAATGAAAAAGACTGAAGAAAATCTGCCGGGAACATTTTATTCTCATCTCTTCGTCGGAAGATTTGAGACAAGTTTTTAAATTAGACATTAACCCCTAAAGCCTTTTTTTGCTGCTCTTCTCATGCTTGGTACTCAGTAGACAAGCGATTTTTCGAACTTTTTTTCGTTTTTCGCATGCAAGAAGTATTCTATGACTAAGCTCCTTTTTTTAAATGTTCGCCTTCATTTGATTCTGCTTTTTTGATTATTGTTGACCTCAATACTCGTTGTCTATCTTCCCGGCTCACGAAACATTCTCATTCTTCTTTTTTCGTTTCAGCTTCGCTATTCTGATGTTTCTCACGATCAACAACGTTACTACTACTGCTTTTTCGCTCTATACTCGTCTACTGTTTATAAAGGGCGAAAATATCCGATTCTCGAAATTCTGCATGTTTCTGATAATCTGTTCAATGCCCTCCCTAGTGGTTCCGGTGAGTCCGCTCAAAACTGTTTGGTGCTTTCACTGTCGTCGAACACTGTCCAAATTACAGTCTGACCACGGGCCGAAGAGTATCAAAGTTACTTTAAGCAAGTAAGATTAATTTGAAGAGTGTGAAAGAGTGGTTAACCATCCTACTGCGAAATGTGAACTATTCTACTTTGTACCAAAAGCCTCTCTCTTTGGAATTCATTTGTTCAAGATTTTGCCGAGGTCTCAGTGAGACTGAATATTACTATGGTACTATATGTGCGTAACCAGGCAACTATACCATTTTCACAATTTTCCCCCATTTAGTCAATTGGAGGGTCACATTCAAGATAGTATGTGGAAATTCACGTGTTCAGTGCCAATAAACCAAGATATTCTAGAGTTCAGCTGAAAATCTATATTTTTAGGAACTTTTGGTGCTTAACGGGGGGGACTGGAGAGAATTCGACACCCCTGAAAATCACAAGCATATTGGGTACAACTTAACCACGCCGAGAGGACAAATTGTAATGGGTGAGTTTTGCATTTTTACCAATATACTAAGCGAATTCAGGAAAGTACCACATCTGCGTCGAAGTTTGAACTCATGAGCTTCTATCGAGAAGAGACAGGAGCAAACTACAAAAACAGCCCAGATCACTCGAACTGTATAGGCAGGCATTGATCCAGCCGTTCACTTCTGTCAGACAACGTCCAACCAAATCCTGAAACACATACGTTCTCAACCTTTATTGAAAGATGAAAGGAGGAGCTCAGAAATTCAGTTTTCAGGAAGTGGGACTTTAGGCTGGGAAAACATCTTGCGCGACGCATGCCCAAAATCGGCGAACCGCCTGCACTCGAAATGCCGGGACTTTGCGAACAACATTCCGATCGCTAATTTTGTGCATGCGGTCCGCAAATCGTGGGTATGCGGGGCGCAGAGTATAGCATCATCCCCCGGCAGTCGTTCTAGGCCATATATTCTTCATAATCAAATTTATAGGTCACTATCTTGAAGGAAAAGAATATACAAATGTTTGCTATTTTCATATATTCATTGTAGAAATCAGCAACAAAACATCTAATTCAAAGCATGTATGCAACAAACAAACCATCAATTTATCACACAAAAACTTATACTAATCTTTGAAAAAAGTTGGATTTCTGTTGATCTTCTCATTCCAGAGATCCCGGTGATACCTATGAAAAGACATATAAGAACACACGCAAATACAGTTTCACAACCCCCTCATAAATTATATATCACTTTTTATTGAACAACTTCCCAAAATTGTTTTGATGAAAACAACAATTATGAGTGGTACCTTTTCTTCATTTTTCGATGAAGCCAAGTGTGAGATTGGTCACTAATTGAAAAAAGGATTGACAAGCAGCCTATAACCTATAGCAACAAAACGAGTAGAATAAAATTATAAAACATAATGTCGAACATCAATAAATGTATTTACCTATTATTTCTTATTCGACAAAAATCAATTTGACTTTGTCGTCTACAAAAACTGAATAAAAATAGGGTGTTTTATCTGGATGACCAAACTAAAAAACTGGTTAGAAAATGACGCTGTCACCAGTGAAAGTTTTTTTAAATTTACTGAACTAAACGAATACAAATATCTTGGTTGGGCTATTTAACATCATTTTTTTGACTGCGGAGGGCGAGCCCTCGTTTTGCGCTTTTGGGAGTGCGTGCGGTCCGCAAAATAGGCCTGGCGGCCGAAAAGTGGGCGAATTTTGCATAAATGATCATCTTTTATGGCAACTATTTCAGCCGTGTGTTACTTTGTTCATTTTTATACAGCGCGCACACAACCAGTCGACCACCCGGCATGCGCTCGGCAATATTTTTTCCATAGTCAGTAAATCAGTCGCCATTCAGGTCTCACGGCGGCCAGCCCCCTGCTCGTATTCCTGTTCGACATCGGCGTGAGCTGGCAGGCGAAGCAACTGCTGTCCAATGACAACGCCATTGAGGTTATGTTCAAGATGCAGACAACATTCTGGAAGGTATATTCTGTTTCCCAAATATATGTCCTTAAGCAGTAAGAGGTATTTCCTTATGAGTTACATAATATTTTTTTCAATCTTCCAGAGTTTTTACTAGTGAGGGGAGATATGACATTATCGGAACCTGAAGAAAATCCTAAACGCCCACATATCAAACTTTGTCTTTGAATTTTGAGCGTACTACGGTGGAGGGTAGAGTGGAACAAACTGTATGAGTGCTAGAAGATCCCGCACCGTCATTACAACCTGCCTTTTCTGAAACTTACGCTTATTCTCCTCTAACAGCCCGCCCGCATTCGAGTCTCGCGAAATATTGAGGCAAAGCAAGAGTCGCCTGATGGGATGAAGGTGCCGAGATGCTCTAGCGTTAGGGTGGTTGAATAGGTTTCATTATTTTTATAATTATTTAAAAAAATCTATGTTGTCATTACGACTATTTGGATGTTATTATCTCCATAGTGTATTGTTTTTATTGTGAGAAAATTGAACTGAATTGAATTTTTTGGACAGAAAAAGTAGAATTGAGTTGATTTGGTGTTTGGAGTTGGTTAACCACTCTATCTAGCATACGTACTCAGGTCTACAGCCTACTGAGAACCCCACCAAACACAGTCGAATATTTCAATCACACGACTCAAAGCGCGGCCCGCCACCGGCCAGGGCGCAGATAAGGCCCGTCTGCGCGCAGCCCGCGCGCAGATAGGCGCGTTGTGCAGCGGCGACGCCTGTACCCGCCCCTTTCTGCGCGCGGACTGCGCGCAGGCCGCATTTACTCCGCTCTCTGCCAGCAGGCTGCGCGCAGGCTGCGACTGAGAGGACCTATTTCTTCACGAAAACGAAAATTTTGAGGAATTTTCATTTGAGTTCCTCTAATATAACAACACGAGCGAAAACAATGAACATGCTCTAAATTCAAACTATTCAAAGTGACATAACTCAACGAGAATGAACATAAAATCAAAAAAAACTGAGGAAAGTGAACTAAGTAACAATGAGTAAGTCGTTAAAAGTCTAACAAACTGAATTCTAATGAGCGAAGAGTCACAGTAGCGAGACCTAGAAGTGAATAATGATTTGTAACGACGAGAGTAGGTGTAGCGAACGTTTAATGCAATGTGAATGTATAATGTGTGATGATCGAAGGTTATTCACAAATGACAAGTTTGGCTAGCCTACAAGTGCAAGTATGCCTAATATGAATAACCGAAGAAAACTATAAACTGACAAATAATGTTGAACTCAAAATACTCAGCCAATCAATCGTCTACTTAGCCCGCTTCTCTGCGAGCTCGTGGAGTGAAGACACCCGAATCAGAGTAGCTTCCATCGCAAGCATAGGTCCTGAAATGATCAAAGTTGATTGGAAGAAAATTTGAAAAACAACAACTTTAGAGACAACTGCAGGATATCGATAGCTGATTGTTTTCACTAGAATCCCCCAAAATCCACCTATTTAAAATATTGGAATATGAATTGAAATGTTCCTGTGACTATGTCACAAACGGCCTGAGAACTATTGGTACAGGAAGTATCACAGTGTGATAACAGGCACATTAATTCGAGTCGCTACCCATCGCTATCCATGCTGAATATTGCAAGATAAAAATAATAGTAAAGTAACTTACATAGCTTTTCCGATGGATTCTTTGACACATTTGATGTAAGACAGACGTTGCTCGTAGTCTTCAATCTCAACGTCGTCCAACGAAGCAGCCACCATATCTATGCCAAAATCTGGAAACAAGAGGTAAAAAAGTTAGTTAGAGAAGTTATAAATCGACTCGCCGGAAAACAAACAGTGACAAGTTCGGAAAGTTTGGATCTAACGAGACTCACCGTATAATTGATCGTATACGGATGGGGGGAGAACCTTCAATTGAATACCACGTAGCTTTGAGAGTGGAATTTGAGCCGGAGTGTACTGGAGAATGGCGTCCACTGGCTCGCAAGCCTAGAAGAAATGACATAGTGAAAAATAGGTGATGAATAAAAAAAGAGCCGTCAATTGTCTGTTTGAGGTAAAACTAAGCTAATCGCCGTGCACATGGCTGTCGTCAGTCCTACTATATCTTTAAACTAAGAATTGTGCGCAGTAAATTCTGTCATATTGCGCAAACTGACCTGTAGATAGATTAGGACATTGAGATCTCATAGAGCTAGATAAATTTGAAAAAGAGCCCATTTTTGGCGAAAACTTCACAATTTTTCAAACATTATCATGAAGTTTCACCTAATGTGTAAGGTAGGCGGAAAATGGGTTCGTTCAGGAGAACTTTCTGGCGTGTGGGTAAACAGTTAATGAGCTAAGTTGAATTGAATCACCAGTGAGTCTAACGTTCAACTTTCAACTATAATTCAAGAAAATTGACCAATCTCAAAGCGGTTTTTCAAGGCGATAACCTTTCACTCCAAATTGCGTATCTTGGTGGTCAATCATATACTTTTAAAAACAGAATTCTTCCTTTTGTTGCGAACCAAACGCGAAATCCGAAAATAATGAGAAGTCATACCTGTATTAATTCGGTGTTCAACCTATCGCTATCGTCTCCCAGCGTAACTGCAACTGCCAATCCTCCTCGACATCTCGTGAGACGATGCACTAAATGTTTGAAGAATATAATATCAAACGTAAAATGTCAAATCAAACTCTAAAAGTTATGTAACACACACACCTCATCCACAGACCACAAAAAATAGTACTTTGCCCGCACGATAAAACAGCTGATACCAGCTCGTAACCTTTATGAAGCTCACGATCACGATCACAAATATATGAACAAGCACATCAAAAGAAAATGAACTGACCCAGAAGTTTTAGCTGGTGGATCCGAACCGAAGATCACATTCACGTTGGATTTCGCAATGAGAGAGGTAGACTCCATCACATCTGAAAGTATAAAATAACTTGTTAACAGAAACCGTCCTTAAAACTGTTTACGATATTGAAATGTATTTAAAACCAGCAATAAATTGTCTCAATAGTTGCTTGAAATAAAGAACAAGTTGAGATTACACGACGAATTACGGTCATTTTCGAACTAACTACATATTCAGAAATAGAAATACATAAATTATAAAAGCTTTAGGAGACAATCAGCTCCGTAGACCTGAAGCTTTTTTTCTTATTTGAAGCCGAAAAACAACATGAAATAGCGATAAATTGATTTCCATTGAATAAACTAAATTAACTAAGTTGTCTGACCTCAATTTCGACATCAGAAGTTATACTTTGCGATTAAGATATTGCTATACATGCGTACTCACAGTTCACGAGGTAAGAATATATTCAAATTAAAAGTATGTTACAGCCAGTTTTGTTGTAAAACAGTGGAGATGAGTTGTCACAAAAACCTGAACCTTGTGTAGCAGTTCGTCTCAGCTGTTCACCTTCCAAAATCAGCTGTCAATTTGTATAAAAATCAATTTGTTTAGTATTTCTCAAGTTTACTGCACATCCGTATTCTCATATTTTCAAGGACTAGTTTGCGCAAGGTAAGAATCATAAAACCAACCTTAAGAAGACGCACTGCAGACTACATAACGATCTCCCGCGGAATTCATGTCCAGGCTACCTGAAATGAGCCATAATAATGACGATGAATGCTAGTAAACCAAATAATCTCAGCACAGCACATCGAAAATGGATGAACATTTATTCCCTGTGAATTGATCAGTGACTAGTAAGGTATTCAATAAGAACCGAAAGCTATAAGCAGAGCGCCAAAGGAAGAATCAGGACTGATAAATAACCAACAAATGTCGCAAAAATTGAATGGGGCCTTGAGTAGAGAAAAAATTCCGCGTTCTACTGCTAATGAGAAACATACTACCAGCATCTAAACTGTAAAATTAAACATCCCAACGCGTAACTTCTAATATTAGCGAAAAATAAACTAGCATATTATGTCTGGCCTAAAATGTTACCTATGTATGCACCCATTTATTGCGCTCTACAGTAGTTAGTGGGGTTAGAATCACTCAAAAATTCATTAATCATGAGCTTAACTAAAATATGATAACAGAAATAATTAAATAAACCCAACTTGAAACGATAAAAAAGAAAACAAGAATTCTGCGAATTTCGAAAATTAGCTCAAATAAAGGCCTGCAATGCACCCAGTACGGTATAGCTGGGACGCGGTTTGTGTTGCCCGTGAGCAACCGGCCAATTCTACAACTAACCGGGTTTTCAGGTAACCTAACCCTTTTTTGGTAACCTCTTTTTCAGGTTACCTTGGTAGGTAACCTGGAAGTAACCTGAAACTAAAAATCCGGTTACCGTCCGAACTAACGGTAAAAACAACATTTTGCGTTAGAAAAACAGGTAACCGGTTTTTCATTTCAGGTTACCAACCGGTTACCTACTGAGGTAACCTGAAAAATAGGTTACCAAAAAACGGTTAGGTTACCTAAAAACCCGGTTAGATATAGAATTCACCTGAGCAACCAGCTTCGATTGAAAATACAGGAAGCGAACAAAATATGGAGATAAACATTGCATTTTTCACTGTAACGAGAACCTTTGAGATTGAGTATTTTCATTGTCCCCGTATATTGTCCTGCTTAAGACTTCAAATCCAAAACAGTTATGAAACAGTTATGAAATGGTCGTATTTGTATTGTAGTATTTTTTAAACGGAAATTTCGGTCAACTAATGTAAGTTAGCACTCCCAATTGCTTATCGCGCGCAGCGCGAAACGCTGCGTGTGAGTTGTGTTTGGTTTGGCCATTGCGCACCCATTTTTTTTTTTTTTTTACTTTTTCGAAATTTACAAATAGAGAGAGCTAGATATCTATTAAATACATGTTGTGTGAAAAAATCAGGAGAATCGGTCAAGGTTGAAAAAAAGTTATGCTGTCGTGTTGTTATGGAACTTTCCGTTGTCCCTCGTCCCTCGTCCCTCGTCCCTAGTCCCTCGTCCCTCGTCCAATGTCCGCATAGAAAATTATTTTTTTAACTACTGAACCGATTCGGCTGAAATTTGGCACACACGCGTAAACCCCAAAGTAAGCTCGGCACCCAAAGTTTGGTGTTGTCACGTTTCGTTTGGCGCTGGACGCGGGCGCCAATAGGCGCCAGAAGCTGGAAAAGATGTGTTCCCATGGATGAAATGCTCCGAAATTTTGCACAGAGGTTAGATTAACTAATCACAGCCTTTTCTGGAATCTGGTGACATGGTTTAATTTTAGCGCCAAACGCTGGCGCCCAGTGGCGCCAAATTAGAACAACGTCAGGAAAGTAGGGTAACGAGCGAAATGTTCCACAAATGTCCGAACTATGAACATTGTTGACGAGTACGGCTTGGATACCAACATTTCTTCGACATTCTGCGCCAAAACGGTACTTTATCCGCCAAATGGCGCCAAAATTGAAAATAGGGTTTCGGAACCAAAAAACATTGTGCTAATTGGTCAAGGTCATTCATTCCAGTTATTTGTTACCAATTAAAAGAGCATGTTCCATATATGGCGCCAATGGCTGGCGCTCGTTTGCGCCAGTTAAGAAAAGATTTTCTTTGTACTATAATGACGCATATTTTTCACAACACGCAGATTTCAATTAACGAAGCGGGAAGAAGCTGTTTTTTGAACCAGTTTCGCCTATCACGAGTTAATTAGCGCCAAAAATATTTTGAAAAACAAAGATCACATCGTTTGAAAACTTGGAACTTCCAGATATCAGGATGTTTGATACTCACCACTATTTAAAAATCGTTTTTCTAAGTCAACTCTAGGAGTGGTTGTACTAGTACAACTAGCAAAAAGAGAACAATTCGTAAAAAGTGGGGGACCAGGAAGTGTGTGAGTTCTGTTCGGTTTCACCGTTTTCAGCAAAAAGTGAACAATACGATGTTGTGAATGAGTGCAACAAAAAAAGAACAATACATTTCTTTGCACAACGGTTCACAACGTTCTTAGGAGAAACCACTATGCACTGCACTTTTACGTTCAAGTTATACTTTGTATATTCTGTTTTTTTTGAACCGTAGTGCAAAGAAATGTATTGTTCTTTTTTTGTTGCACTCATTCACAACATCGTATTGTTCACTTTTTGCAGAAAACGGTGAAACCGAACAGAACTCACACACTTCCTGGTCCCCCACTTTCAACGAATCTCAGTTGCTTATCATTTCCGGTTCTGTAGTATGCTGAGCATGCCGGTTGTCTATAATACTCGGTTCTCTTGGGTTCCGAGTCCGTATGAGCCACGGTTCCATAGGCCTGGGTTACCTAGGATTCCCGGTTGATTGAGACTCACAGTCCCTTAACGTTTCCATCAATGTCCCGGTTTCTTAGGGTTCCGGGGTGAAATCTATATCTAACCGTTGTTTTTGGTAACCTTTTTTCCGGTTACCTGGGTAGGCAATAGGAGGGTAAACCTGAAACAAAAAAACAGGTTACCCTTCAATTTGTCCTGAAACTTGGTTTTTAGTCTTAGTTTCAATGGTAACCGGATTTTAGTTTCCGGTTACTTCCCGGTTATCTACTCGACCTACTCGAAATGAAAAAGCGGTTAGTTGTGGAGTTAGCCGGTTCCGGGCCCATTAAGAGTCACGGTTCTCCAAGTTGCATGGTTCCCGATAATTCCTGGTTCCTTATCATCCACGGTTACTTAATACTTCTGATCTGTTACGGTCTCCGGTTTCTTATCACCCCCGGTTTGATTCCCGTTCACCTAGGTAAGCGGGTCAGTCAGGTATTCCGGTTACCTAGAACTTCCTACTACCCTTTCCCGGTTACCCTTTTACCCGTATTCGGTTATTCAGGACGCGTGTTTATCAACCTAATTTCAAACGGTCTGCTGGCAGCCTGCGCGCAGTCTGCCGGCAGATCCGACAGACTGCTTTTTTCATAAATTAGGGGCAGTCTGCTCGCAAGCTGCCCGTACGCTGCTAACTGCTGGCAGACTGCCCGCGGGCTGCCCCCACGCCGCTAACTGCCGGCAGCCTGCGCGCAGTCTGCGCGCAGTCTGCGCGCAGGCTGCGCGCAGAAGATTTTCGCCGCAGACCGCGCTTTGAGTCGTGTGATGAGCGTTCGTTTTGTATAGTTCCGCTCATTCCTACTGAGACTTGGCAGCCTGCCAATGAATTTCCAGGCTATTTTTCACCACTTTGGAGTTTTTCAGAAAACTGCAAATCTTTGTCAGCGGTTGTCCAGTCTCGAAAGAACACGTAAAGGAAAGATGTGTTTAGAATACCTATGTTTGCTCTTAAAAATCAGGCCGAAAATCTTGGCACGATGCCAATGGGTCTCAGTGGGAATGAAATGAACCATAACGAAAAAGGTAGCGGGAGTTTCTAACCCTCTCAATAGAATTGAACAGAATAGATTTATTCGCGATTTACCACGTGACTTCCACATAGTACTTGGCACTTCGAATGGGTAAATGGAGCGAAAAGTTGAGAAAAAGGGGTATGGTTACCCTGTTACGTTACACGATGGATCGTACCCGCTGAAAACGGACTGAAAGTTTGCCGATCAGACTGTAGCAGTCTCCGGAGGAATGGAAAAGAATTTATGGCCTCCACCTTTTCAACAAAGTCAGTAGAGAGCTAGGTCGAATGAGGAATGTTGGAGTTTAGATCGTTGAGAAAGCGTTAAGATCAAATATACAAGTCAGTTGGTCGGCAACTTTTGCAGAGACGAGAGAGTGGACATGTCAGAGAGACCCAGACTGTATTAGCCTGCACACAGTATCATTGACCACCATGCTATCGTTTTGTAGCTGGCTAATCACAAAAACGACATTGTTCCAGGCCTTTTTCATGCCAGCCATCATTCCTCTCATAACCGGATTGGCCGTACTCTCTGGGTATCTTGAACATATAAGAGTGAGTTGCATATCCTCGTTTACTACTACGGAAGAACGTATGCTTGACACAAACTCTCACATATTCCAAAGCCAGTCTATACGGTGTATGTTTATTCATCCCACTGTGTTTGTAGTTTCCTCCTTTCTGTTGCTTTTCGGTCGAATTTCGCAAGTACGATGTACTTCGAGCTCAAACTATTTGATTTAACCATAAGCCAGACAGTTGTCTATCAAAAAAGTCACTGTAAAGAGTTACGCGTGGATGGTATACACTGCAGATATGTGAGTGCAGGTGGAAAACTGGCTCTTTGCATATTTTTTTTCCACTTCCACCCTTTTTTGTGGTTTGAGCTGAAAAAAATGTGCCTAACCCCTTTTCTCTCCTCTTTGAATATATGACATTTTGATGAGGAGATAAAGATAGAGAGAAAAACAGAAACGAAAAAGGATGGAGATAGATAAATAAAAAAGAGACAGAAAGAGAGAGAAATACAGACAGAGAGAGAGAGAGAGAAAGTGAGAAGAAGAGTTAATTTTGTTTTTTTCAGTTCACCCAAGGCTCCCTGTTCTTTGAATACTTTCTTGGAATTGTACCACTTTTGCTCCGCCTCCAGGCCACAATACTTACGGACAGAAAGATGTTCTGTTATAATGCTGTTGGCCAGCTACTTTGCTTCGAATCTGTCTCTTCGCTGGCGCTCACTCTTTCTTGTTTTTTGCTGGTGGTATTACCATTTAAATGTATTACCGCCTACCATTAAAGATCTACAGTATATTAGTACTCCTACAGTACATTAGTACTCCTACAGTGTACTTGTCTTAATCTTTCACCTGTACAAGTGTATCTTTTCCTCTCTGATCATCATTCATCTCATCTGTGAAATTTCAATTGCATCAATATTATGATAAAAATATCAAGGGAAAAAATCAACATTATTTCTCGTTTTCCGTTGTTTTCATTCATTCGATCTGGATTTTGTAGTGTTCTATTCGTCAACTCCGGCATAATACATTTTTCACCTAAATTACTTTGGTAGTCGTTCGATTTTTAAGTATTGGTAAAAGTTTAGTGTCACCGTAATTCACTAGGTTTGACGTGGATTCAATGGAATTCGAATGATAGAATAGAATAGAACGTTTGTTCGCGACTAACATAATGGAAGAGCAACGTACACCGTGTCTCAACTCACGAATGTGTTATAGTCGTCGCCAACGGGAAGACGACAGGGTACTGTATATCTCACTTTCCGATGTGTACACACATATTTCTTCGGTTCCAAAGCTCACGGCGAAGTGTTCTGATAGCGCAATGGTTTGCGCCCTGCTACGATTTTTTTGCTTGCATTTCGGACGAGACAGAAATTTATAAATTCGGCACCCACTTGTCGCGAAAGCGATAGTTTCATTTTGTTATTGTTAAACGCCGAGGGGGCGGTCTTGAAAGGAACAGTCCAGCCTTTGTTAGCCGCACGAGAGGTGCGTAGTTTTCTATTGTTTCTATTGTGTGTATTATTGTACTTGTGTGTTGGTTGTCTTTGGAAGATCATGAATCCTTATTGAAGGAAGTGTTCTGTTGTAACTTAAGAAGAGACAATGAGTTACGGCGCTGTGTATAGGTCATACACACAGTGGCCGGTACCAGCTGTTAGAGCGTAGCGTGGGATTATAACCCCCCGAAACGACATGGTGCATCGGCAAAAACCAAAAGTTAGAGTTGACTTTTGGTGATACGAATTCGCTACCTCACCACGGTATGCAAAACATTTGGTTTTCGTTATCGGTCGGTTCACGTTACGCGCGGTCGCGTGGCACGGTTCAGTACGGTACTAGAGACGAGTACACAGACATTACATAGATAGATACAAACAGTGAAACTTCTCATGAGAGCCGGTAGACGTACCATTAGATTTTATGTAGAATTTTGTACTGTGAGGCAGACTCAAGGTTTCGAAACACGGCAGACTTGCAAGTACGCATTACATTGCTACGTAATTGCAGTAAGGTAATTGTAAAACCACCAACGAATCTATGGCTATATTTTCGTTCGATCGATCAATCGGTGCTGGAAGTTGCAGAGAGCTCTGGGCAACACAGCAATGAGTTAATACGTTAATGAAGTATTCTCAAAATCACCCTCGGTAAAGGGTAGTAGGGAGTTTTTTCTAGATTTTTGGCCAAACTTCTACGATTAACGGTCCCCACAGGTTCAGTCATTTTTTCTCGCTGTACGAAAAAATGCATTTGCTTGCTCATGTTTTGAGAGAGCTTGGCATGCGACAGATCTACATACAGATAACGTGTGAACGTGCTAATGGATGGCGCTAATGCAATGTGTAATAGCAGATTGTACAGGAGCTGTCACGCCACTTGCTATCTCATTCGCTCTGCAAGGTGGTAAGAAGAGTTATCCCTATTTTTCACGCTTACAGTTGTGTTCTTTACATAAGGAGAGAGTATCGGATTCAGCCAGAGGTGGCATGGCTCGGCCAGATCCGACACTAAGGTACTCCCGTACTAAGGGTACGAAGCTTATAAAAGATCTACAAGCTTTGACTACGGAATGCGAGCCGTATGACAGGAAATTCGATTTTCCTACAGATGAAGATGCTATAAAGCACCTTTTGAACAGAGAACGATCGAGTCTTGGAAATTGGCACGCTCTCTAGACAAGAAAATCGAAGCGGTCGAAAACTTCTTAGCGGAGGTCAGCGTCAAAGTAGAGGACATCAAGGCATTTGATGCTACTCTGGGAGGGTTAGCCAAGAATAATTTAGAGAAATATCCGGTTGACAAAAAGTTTGATGAGATCATCAATTCTTCGAATGACGCTAAGATAGTTTTGGAAAAAAGGGCACGTGAAATTCGTGTTCATACATCTATCATTCGTTTGGACAACGAAGTCGACGACGACGACGACGACGATGATGATGAAGACATAGCGCCTGAGGTGTCAGTGCTCGCCAGCCTGTGTAACAAACTCTCTTTGAACAGAGAGATGAAAATTCCCGAATTTGATGGTCAAATTAGTGAATGGGACGGGTTCTGGGATCTGTTTTCGGCAGTAGTGCATCAAAAAGAGTACGCGGACATCGAAAAACTAACAATGCTCCTAGAAGCATGTGAGGGAGATGCCGCTAGAGCGCTCAAAAGAGTTCCCAGAAAAGGTTCGGATAATCCTTCGGCAATTAAGATATTGCAAGGGCTCTATGCCGACAAAAGGCGCAATCGGTTTGCCCTCTATGAACAGCTGGAGTCTCTCCCGCGCGCTACTAATGACGCGTCCAGTTTGAGAAACACCCTGAGTGATGTAATGGCCATTATAGCAGCCATGGATCGAGCTGATGAGGACACTTCCAGTCTCTCGGTTTTGAGATTGTTGAAGTCTTCTTTTCCCATTAAGTTCCAGCGTGAACTATCCAGACTAGAGTTTAGAGATAAGGAAGACATGACAATCAAAAAGTTGGTTGACCATATTTGTCATTTGATTAAAGAAAATGAATACGTTGATATAGAGTTATCACATGGTGGTAGAAACAGTTCCGAGAAAACACTTATTTTCTCGGATGACTGTTGATGGTACATTGTTTCTATTGGTCAGAAACAAGCAAGTCGTTTTCTCTTGGTTATTCTTATTCGCCGACGTAGAAAGAAGAAGAAAAACATTCTCTCCGAGATGATTATCGTAGAATTCAGTAGTGTCTCACATGCTAGATTATTTCATATCATCTGTTATATTTGTAAGTCTACATAACCATGTTCAAGCTTGTACCATTTGTTTTACAGTTAATTTAGCTGACAGTGAGGTTAACTATTTGGTGACTATGTTATTTCGTGCCTAATTTTCTAGTTTGTCTGATTGTAAAAGTTATTCATGTTCAAACAAGGGTTTGATAGTTTGCAAGGTGCAAACGGGACGGTGTGTCCCCCCCCCCCCCTCCTGTTCTTATTTGCAAGGTGCGAATTAGACTGTTCGCAGAGTACGAACATAGTTTCTGGTATTACCAGACCGTAAGTCGGAATGTGATCGTAGTGTCCTTTCGAAACATGAGGAATCACATTGGCCGCGGGGAGGTAGAGTAACTTTGAGTAAAGTTCTCAATCGGTTCAATGGTGTGTCATAGCGAAGGCGCATGGAACCACTATTTAGGCCCCCGAATGTCGCGAAAGCGATAGTTTCATTTTGTTATTGTGAAACGCCGAGGGGGCGGTCTTGGAAGGAACAGTCTAGCCTTTGTTAGCCGCACGAGAGGTGCGTAGTTTTCTATTGTTTCTATTGTGTGTATTATTTTACTTGTGTGTTTTACTTGTTGGGAGATCATAAACTATATGTGGGACACGTGTTCTGTGGTTTATTGAGAACATGGATAGAGTGGCGCTGTGTATAGGTTATACACACAGCGGCCAGTACCAGCTGATTAGCGTAGCGTGGGAATAGAACCCCCGAAACGACACCACCATAGTTGTTCGCGCCGAAAAATTTTTTGACTTGAAGTCGGTCGGTTAGCCCTAGGTAAATGGCTGCGAATTACTGTGCGCTTCGAGATCAAACTACAAGGCCACACTTCATATTGTAAAATCCCGAGTTCTGCATTTAGAAACAGGAAACTAAACTTGGTCACTTTAGAATCTAGAAGAAATACTACAGATCTCATTATGATTCATAAAATCATAACTAGTCAGTGTGGATTGAGTGCAGCAGACTTCTTTACGTTCAAACCTTCACGTACTAGAGGTTCTAGAGCGAAATTCAGTTTACCAACTCCAAAAACTAGCCAACGTGCGAAGTTTTTCACAGTACGGGCTGGATTCAAGTACTTGAAATTGAGCAAGAAATTCAAAATACCGATGTCATTATCTGCCGCAAAAAAGCACTTTAAGTGAATGCATTTGAATAAGACTTCTACTGTGTTTTTTGTTAATCCTATGAGATTGGCCCAAATTGTTCCCTGTGTGATTTGTTTTATCCGTATTGTCATACTGTTTACTTTCATTTACTGTGATGACCGAATGATGTTTGATTTCTGACACTTTTTTCCGCTTTTGAGTGTTTGTATCCTACTGTCATTTTTGGTTTCTCCTCTTGTATATCACATGCTTGCATGTAAATAAATCAATCAATCAATCAATCAATCAATCAATCAATCAATCAATCAATCAATCAATCAATCAATCAATCAATCAATCAATCAATCAATCGACTCAAGGCCTTTTCTATTGAACTTACTGAGGTTGAAAATGGAATCAAGTACCTTTTTCCAACGTCATGACACCGTTTTTAATGGTTTTCCTTCTATTTTTTCCTACAAATATGCATGTATAGAAGGAAATTTCATGGCGAGAATTACAAAAACATCAGACACTAATCGACCAGAAATTATGCGGTTCTCGGCATGTTGTCAAACTGCTCAACGGATTTCACAGCTCCAGCGGAGCATTTCCAGAGGAATCCCCTGACCTCCTGGCTGACAGAACAGGGGGACGTGGGGATACTGGAGTTGAATAGCTAGTTTGAAAATCAATGAAATGATATATTGCATTCATTTTCATGGTCTTCGTTCAATGAATGTATGTGTGCAGAACACACTAGCGAAATTTTCGGTGGAATGTTTTCGAGTCAATCAAGCTCAAGCGCCTTTTAAAGGCAGAGATCCACGCCAGCATCGAAATTGAGATTGGGTCCCTGTCCAATTCTAGTTGGGTAGTTACTACCAGATAATGAGTGAAAAAGGGAACATTAAAATTTACTTGATGAAATTTATTTTTTAACTTCATCGGGTTTCATCGGAAATCGGGCGGTACCTCTGCGTATATGCGCACCTACCGTAACGCAATTAGAGGTGGCGAACTTGAGGAGTGTCTTAATCATTGTATTTGTGTTTGTTTCAAATTTATGATAATGTTTAAAATTTTGAATAAAAACAGAGAAAATAATTACATACAAAGAAATAATTTGAGTATTATTTATTTAACACGGTTGAATATTCAACCGCGGCCTAACAGGTAACACGTCCGCGGGACTGCGCGGTACTACCGCGGACCTGCATATTGAGAAATTCGAACATTCGCTAACAAACTTATTGTAAAACTTGGGATATTCTTTTTCTTCCTACTATACATATTCGAAACTGATAAAAATGAGTCATTTATAGGCGATTCACTATATATTCAATTTGAATGCTGGCGTGGATATCTGCCTTTAAGGCAAATTTCTTCCAGGTCAGACCAATCTTTCTAAAAATTTCGAGCGGAACCACCGTAACCAATAAGTAGGACAGCATGCCGATTGCCAGTAACATGATCACTGTCTTGACGGTTACTTTTCGCTGATTATGACCAGTAGACAATGATAGAACCGAAAAACAGTCTTCATAACGTTGTCGGTTGCGAGGCTCATCAAAATAACGGAGCTGAAAGGTTAAAATAAGAAAAACATTAGAAACTGGTAAGTCGATGTTAACAACGTCTTATTAACACACTAAAAGAACCAAAAAAACACTCTTTCTCTCTTTTGATTTTGTCGATCCAGTCCAGTATTCACAGTTAGTTTAACTGTTTTTGGAGTTTAACGTGTGTTTTAATTCGGTTATAATCATCGAAGTTCTGACCCATGACTAATTACAGCACGACTCAAAAGATATCCTTCAGAGAAAAACTAAGAACATTCATTCATGGTACAGAAACATGTGCTTGTATGGACAGATTGACAGGGCTTCTACCAAATTTGATACGAAAATTCAAAAACGAGAGAAAAGAGGGAAGAGGGATGAGGCAAGATGAGAAACTCATTGCAGCAGGTATCTGGCCGGTAGCAACCAGAGAGACTGAGAAACACAAATGGACATTTATCGATTTCACTATCTCTCGTTCAAAAAGGTTACTTTCGCGTCAAACTACAACGAAGAGTTGGGCACCTTTCTTTGAGTTTCATGGGAATATACTAGAAGTAAATTGAACAGTCACGTGAGGTTTTCATTTTAACAAGGAAGCGTGCACTTTTTCATTGCACGTTTCTGAGTTCTGCTGTGTTTAACATGTTTCATGTTGACTTTAACATGTTGACTGTGCAAATAACTCTAACAATATAACGTCAATTCATATTTAACGTTACCATGATCATCGTCTTTAGAGGCATAGGCGAAAGCGGTCATTTTGTGGTTTGTTCTTCTGTGTTTGTAGTTCGATCACATTCCTAAAGTCAACAATTCTTCTTTTTCTCATGTTCCGGACACCATAATTTGGTTCATATAGAACATAATTGAGGTTCAAGGTAAATCCCCAAGTACTTATTGGCCTATCGCCTTTCCACTATTCTCACCCAGGTGTGCTACTCAAAACTGAAACCCCAATTAACTCATGGGCGTGGCATCTTGGTGTAACCTTTGACCCTCTATAATTATCATTACCGGATCATACATCTCTGGAAAGTACTACACACTTACCTATACAATATTTATGTTCTCCCCATCAGGTTAGTTTTATTCGTATTTCTTTTATATAAATTTCAATTGTTACTAATGAACAAGATGTTCATCGATGATATAAGGTTCGCAATTGTTCTCCAAATCTTAGCTGTAATCAGCGCTTCGTGATCAAACTACAAACCTGTATAACGTAGCGAAGCGAACGTGTTTTCCATGAAACAAATATTTTGGCGGTTTTAAGTTACCACATTCGATCTCTCAATTGTATTATGCTGTGTATGTAGTTTGAGCAATATTTCGAGCAGTTGTGTAGCAATAGTACGCATTATACGTTTCGGACTAAAAAGAGAACGTTTTATCCATATGTAAGGTATTGACTTTTTTTAAAGCAAATCAAACGTTTGAGAGAGTATAGCAGATGTTCCATAATATTGCTTGAATATTATTGATTTTTCAGGAAATATGTGAAGTGCGGGTGGTGATGGTAAAAGGTTTCGGTGGATCGTACAAAAAAGTACTGCAAGGAAACACCAGTATGGTTCCCAATCAGTTTCCGATCCTTTCTTCAATTACTGGACAAGGTAATTTAGTTTTTTTCGTACAGTATAATTTTTTTTTAAATGAACTCATCTAAGGTGAAGTTTTATAATCTAGAACTTTACGGGCTTCAAATCTATTTTCGTACTTTGGTAGAGGTGCGGAGGCCGTAACGGTGTAAGCTTGAACCTGATCAATAGTTGACTTTGCGGATAGTTATTGCTATTCTTAGTTCATTTAGTCATTCATCTGAAAACTTTTTTATAGATAACTTCCTTTTATTTGACCTGCAAAGCAAAGGGAATGAATAGTAATGAGATATTAAAAACGGACAGACGGAAGAACTGTTGTTTGTACAGGTACAACTATACTTATTTCAGGTGATCACTTCACTACATCCATAGTCGTTGTTAACATCAAGAATCATATTCTTCCATATTCCGGTCATACATACTGGTTTTTAATGGTATATTTGCGAGAATCAGTACACTACCTCCTATGTTCGGAACTATTCTGGAAGTACTGGAAATGTTCTGCCATTCTCTATTTTATCCCGAATCCCGAACTCGATGTCATACTCGACTACCAAACTGTTCCTGCTCTCCTTCAGCTGGTTCTATTGGTTCTATTATGTCCGAGGTAAATTTTTGATTTAGTCTCCTCCATATTTTCTCGCCACTTGACTGACCGTTTTCGGTTTTTGCTCGGGTTGTTTTGGTGTCCTAACTCGTTTATCTACACTTTTGTATACATTCCTATTTTTCAGTTCTGCTATTTCGATGAGCCTGGCTACTAACAACGTTACGACGACTGCCATTCCGTTTTATCATCGTCTACTGGTTATGAAGAGAGAAAAAGTCACCGTTTGGAGAGTGATCATGTTTCTGAAAATTGGTTATGGTGAGTCCGGTGGAAATTTTGGAATTATGCAAGAAGTTACTTTAATGAACGTTTGAGCTTAGAGTAACCATCCAGAGATTAGCTCCAAAATATCTCACCGAACGGGTGAGAGGAAAAAAGATTGTCAAAGCACACGGACTGTTTTTAGAAAGCAACAAATTTCTATTTACAGAACAACTGAGTTGATTTTAGAATCAACAAATTCCACTACATCACAAAACTGGAAACTCGGTTGCTTTTGTGGAGAAAAGTTGGTTGGTTCTAAAGAGTTTTCTTTACAAAAGAAACCGGGTTGATGTTTGTCTGATATCGACCAGTTTGCTTATGTAGTTGGCCGGAAAATTGGCTGAAATGGGAAGAGTTGTTTAGTGACCCATGTTCTTTCAGATGATATATTTCACTACATCCATGGTAGTTCTTAACACCATGAGTCAAATTCTTCTACATTCCGGTCGTATATACTGGTTTTCAATGGTCTACTTGCGGTTAAGAATCAGTACAATACCACTGACGTACTGAACTCAACTGAGAATATTCTGCTATTCTCTATTTTATCCCGAATTTGATGTCATACTCCACTACCAAACAATAATTCCAGCTTTTTCTCATAAGAGACAGGAAATTTCACAATGTCAATAGTCAAGAGTAACTTTTTCTTATTATACTAATTCATTACGCATAGCACTTTGTTTCATATTTCCTTCTATTTATAATATAGTCTTCTCCACACATTCTCGCCACTTGACTAACCGTTTCTGGTTTTTCTCGGGTTGTTTTGGATTTTCTTATTCATTTCTCTATAATTTAAATAACGAAATATTAATTTTTCGGTTTCGCTATTTTGGTGTTTCTAGCGACCAACAACGTCATGACGACTGCCGTTCCGTTCTATCATCGTCTACTGGTTATAATGGGCAAAAAAGTCACTTCTTGAGAGTGATCATGTTTCTGGCTGTTCTACTGATTGGTTACGGTGAGTCCCGTTGACAGTTCCGAAGCAGGCGTCTAGAAAAATATAGTGGAGAAGATGCTTGAGATTAGAGTGAACTTCTTGAGATTTTCTCACAAAAATCCAACCAAATAGAGAGAGAGAGAAAAAAAACCGCACTCATTTTGAAGATATAACCCTAGCGAATTCATTCTAGGTTTTTGCACAGTTTAAATTTTTTTTGTTAGCAAACTTAGAGCACGAGTTATCACGAAAAATAGTAAGATTTTTCACCATCTTCAAACAATACGTATGTTTTCCAGGGCCAACCAACTCTCTTCCAAGCCAGTGACAGCTTCTTCAACACCAACAATCATTGATCACAACAATTGTTTGTATTTAACGAATCAACATGAAATCAGTCAATAAACATTGTATGTCTTTGCTTATGGTTTCTGACCAAACAAGTTTAACGAACGGATGAACTCGAAAACATTTTAGAAGAAGGGTATAGCGATGCCTATGTTATACCTCCTTTGAAAACGACAGTAAGATTACAAAATGCGTTGGGATGGTTGGGATGACCTACATTCTGTCGAGAAGTAGAGTTGTTCGCACATGATTCTGTGCGAACAGTGTTAGTGTGAATGAAAATTCGTGTATATCGGTCTCTCTGGAGCGGCTCTTCAATATGAATTTTTCTTTCTGAAGCAATTCGAAGCAGAGCGCTAACCACTGCGCTAGTAGAGCACATAACAGCCCCTCCGCCAAATCACGCTGCTGTTGCGCGTTCCGTAAACGAATACCAACTTTCCGTATTTTTTCACGTCGTTTTGTCCAAAAAAGGGGTAACAACTGCCGAACCCCCTAAATCTAGCTCCAACATGAATATGCTTCAAAACTTCGCAGGATGTGTTTATTTCAGACAGGTTTCCGTCCAAACATCAAAGCTCAAAAACTAACCACGTAAACCCAAAATGAACTTCTCGATTTTGCGTTTATAAAACCAACCGACCTGTATTAAAAAACGGCCAAAATGTCGATTAAATTTGGTCGTTTTTTTAGCGACATTAAAAAAGTTGGCCAGTTATAAACATTTTTGGCCGAATCATTCACAGAATCGTCAGAAAGACCTTTTTTACTCCTCGAGCAAGTTTCAGCTGAGTATCTCCGTTTAAACCAGGATTACCACCCTTTTCCCGGAAAGTTCTGAAAATCGTTATGCTTGTAGTTTGATCCCGTGGTTTCTCAATTTCAACTTTGACCAAATTTGCTCAAACTTTCAGTTCCACCCTCTGTGTATGAGATAAACCCAGCCAACAAACCTCAGCTCCTATCTCCGATTCTTCTATTACCGTAAAACGGATTAGTTTTGCTTGCAACGTTAAAACGTCACCAATCCATGACAAAATTTTGAAACTTTGGCCATAAGTCTGCCCTCAACCGAATTTCACGAATCGAAAACCGATTTGTGGATAAATCTCGATAGAAAAATAGTGTCCCGGAAACGTTCACATCTGAACATCATTTTAACGATTTTTATCGCCAAAATAAGAAAAAAAATGACCGAAATCACGACGAGCCATAACGTTTTTTCAGTTCTGACCTACCAACTCAGGGTTTCGCACACCGCCATCAACTGAGTTGGTGAACAACTGAGAAAGAGTTTCCGGGAATCGAACCACGTTGAGCCGAGATATAGGATCTGGGACCCTCACCGTAAAACTCACCCCCACTTACGTGGACCACTTCATAACGGAAAATGTCACCAATCCATGACGACACTCTATAACGCTATAACTCTGTAAAAAAATAAGAGTCCCCAATGCTTCATATCCCACTATCCAAAAACATCCGGAATACGAAAATTCAACTTTAATATATTTTTCTGAAACTATAAACTTAAGCTTCTCTAGGTCCAATAAACCCAACCTGTGAATTTTGACCCAAATTTCAGATTCTCTTTTTTTGATAAGTCTTCAGAAGCCAAAGCCGTGTTCTAGTTTGAGCAGATTCCTGAATTCGACATTATATACTAAATTTCGATTGAATAGTCACGTAAGTAAGCATTCTAATGAGGTATCGTGCACTTTGTCATTGCACGTTTCTGTATTCTGCTGTGTTTAACATGTTTCACGTGATTGTGCAACTAACTTACTAACTAACTAACTAACTAACTAACAGGCTATTTGTATTTCAAGTTTTGACACACGGAAAATAATAATTTGATTTCTATTTTTACTTCATGGGCTTAATTGAGTTCATTTATCCATTGAATCCAATCCGATTTCTCATCCAATTACCTATTGATCCCATTGCTTCTCCAATATTCTCACCCAGGTGTGCTACTCAAAACTGAAACCCCAATTAACTTATGGGCGTGGCGTGTAACCTTTGACTCTCTGCCATTCTCATTACCGAATAAAACATCTATGGAAAGTACCACGTACTTACTTCTACAATATTTATGTTCAAACTATCAGGTTAGTTTGCTTCATATTTCTCCAAAACACATCTAAGTTGTTTTCTAAAACACGTTGTTTCATCAGCGTCAGTGGTATACGCCTATTATTCAATTTATGTAACTGCCACGCGGTACAATTTTAGTAAGAAATAATGAAAGTTTCTAGAGATAACCAGTGCGGCTTACGCCTGTCTGCGCACTATAGATAGAGAGTCATACGAATACATTAGATTTGTTAGATAATATATAAACAGTACATTTTGTATAACTCATGCTTCATTTAGGCAGCGCTAGACAATAGGTAAATATACTAGACAATATTATAAAACAGTATTAATTACAATTAAGAATAATAATAATAAAGTTACAATAGTCAAATGATATTACTAGAGTCTTGCGCGTCTGAATCATATGAATTATAAGTTGTGTGTACTGTCATTGTGATTTCCTGATATCTACTGAATTCTCCTTTCCTCAAGCAACCGTACAGGTTACATCATGCAGAGCGAACTGAGCGGTCTGCCGCGCCAGGGGGCGGGGCTTGCCAGTCCAATATATGCAAGGTGCACAGTTGATTGTAAACCGCGGGCAAGACAGTATAAGTCGCCTTCGCGACATTCCCGACTTTCAAAGATGAAATTCCCAAATTTCATTATTTGACCGGCTGGTTTCGACGGATGGTGTGGGCCACGTAGACGACCTTGAAGAGTTCAAGTCGCCTTTGCGACATTTCCGACTTTCAAAAAGGATTACGGTAGAGGGTAGTAGGAAATACTGGAGGAATCTGACATCGAGTTTCGTACTGATTTCTGAATGGCTAGCGCGCGAAGACTCTAGGTACAACTCTTACAACTGAGCATAGAAACAGAATCACGTGGTACACAATAGTGAGAAATAACATAATACACCAAACTAAAACGATGTGCAATTAGTCTTATGATAAAGGCTAGCTTGTTAGGTATAACAGGTATCATGAAAATAAACTAATCAATATCTCCAACGTTGATGGTCCGAAGTAGTCCAAGAGTTGCCCATTGATCTTTGACCGTTGTTTGTTGTTGTGCTCCACTGTCCCTGTGCTTCACTTCCTCGAGTGTTGCTGACCGGCCAATTACTTACCCTTTCAACTTACCTGCTGAAAATGAGAGGAAACAAGATTAGAGAGACAGAAAGACAAGATAGATATATGGAGAAAGAGAGAGAGAGAATAGATGGCAATTTTGGGAGTGAGAGAGATAGAGAATTTTGTAGATCGAGTGACGTCAAGGCATTTTCTGGACTCGCCAAGCCAGAAGATTCTGAGTCGAATAGTAGATGATGAATCAAGTGCGTAGATAACTGTCGGCACGACAAAGGTCATAATTCGTCATGCTTGCTGACACTCAGTCCATCTGTAGTTTGAACTTGACGATAGCTCTCTCATTGACAATTGGTGACGATGAGTTTGAACTGTGATCGACACTTGATCTGTCTGCTCTCTGATTCGATGTTTTTCTTCTGATCTGTCTGCTCTCTGATTCGATGTTTTTCTTCTGATCTGTCTGCTCTCTGATTCGATGTTTTTCTTCTGATCTGTCTGCTCTCTGATTCGATGTTTTTCTTATTAACCCTCTTTATTTATTTATTTTTATTTATCATACACATAGTGTGCAACGGGACAGGTAAAGAATATTGGAAATAACATTGGCTGAAGAAAAATATCAATGAAAAAAAGAAAAGGAGAAGAGAGGAAATATCAATTTGTAGTGAAGAAAGTATGGCAGTCTGCTACAAAGAATATGAGGCAGGTGCTGTGAGCAAACTACAGAGTTCATGAGAGGTCAATGGTACGGATAGCCATGGGAACAATAACAACATATTGATTATGGCGAAGAGGGCTCATAATGAAGACGGGAACGGAATCTTTGGAAATAATGGTCAGAAATTAATTTCTGATCAATAGGATGATAAGTGCGGAATACATTATACATATCATAAACACGATCACCATCATGATGTTTCAAAATTTTCTGCACAGCCAAATCATGCTGCCAGGTCCAAACAGTCTGTTGATCTACATTACTTTCACTATCAACATCGGATCTTGGTACCTCAACGGGTAAAGTTGACTCAGCTTCTGGGTTTTCCTCAGTTTCCATACTGGTAGCGGCAGGTTCTGATTCGTTCTTCTTCACTTCTTCTTTTTCTTCTATTCTCAATTTTTGACCAGCCCATGAAGAAATATTGACACTCTTCTACTACCAGTCCCAAAGCTGAATACGAGAAATGGAAGCTTGTATACGTAGAATGAATCATTTCTGCCTGAAGAAAATGAAGATCTGTTCTTTTTGATTTTCGCTGAGATCATACACGGGCTAAAGTTTAGGCGTATAAAAGAACTGAACTTGCTGACAGACTATGGTTGACTTGGTGCCAGACGCGTGAGAAATATGGTTCGAATGAAAGTTAGGCTTCGAACAGTAACAAATTCTCTGTCATTAATATTCCCATCGCATGCTGAAATCATTATTAATTTCGCTAGGTTTTGACAACCGAGTGACACTGGAAGTTGCAAGAACACAGCATAAATAATTTCCTGCCAGCTAGTTCTGTTCTGATATCGAAGTGTGGCAATAAATTGTGCCAGGATCAAACTCCGAAAACTTGAAATAGAATCTCTTCTGAAATGGAGAAAGGAAGCTTTCGTTGGAATGTGCTACCTGAACTATTGGTTTGTATCCCGAAGTACATATCATATTGTAGACAACAGTTTGGGCCGAAGTTTAGGTGGTAGTTGGTAGTAATCAGAGTCACATTGCAGATACGGTTTGTGTGCGCTTCTGAATACTGAGTTCGTGCGTTCAAACTACTGAGTTCCAAAGAATAACGAATGATGGATGATTCAAACAAAACTTGCCTACTGAAAGTTCAGGTTGATTCTGTTCATTACCCTGATCTACTAGTCGCATGGATTTCGTATTTTCAGTTCTCTGACTTTTCGAACTAAAACTTATATCAGTAATTTTGAGCTCACAACTGAAACTATATCACTTTCACAAAAAGTGATTTCGAACAAAGATTGTACGCTGATATCATGACTACTTTTGCGGTACGTAGAAAGACAGCAAACTACAAATTGATCGGCTGCTCTGATCAAACTGCCGACAGCTCCGAACAAAAGTTACAAAAACTTCGATTATCTCTCGGGAATACGGATGGTATGAACTCCCAATATAATCTCTGATCTAGCTACTTAACCAGAGACAACGCGGAAAATATTTTCGTCAGGTGCTCAAATTTTCATGACTAAACTGAAACTGATTCCATGCCTTCTGATTTTGTCAAAAATTATCTTCCAAATTTTGTTTCATTCACACACCATTCACCACAAAAATATATTTGTGAGGTTACTGAGTGCAGCTTAGAATGTTAAAAGTTATCCGTGCCAGCTACAGTAAATTGGTTTGTAAACGGTACAGTTCTGGAGAAGCTTTCAAAGAAGGCTGAATCTTTTTCCGTCTGAATCTGAATTTTCGACGCTTTTCGTAGTTCAATGTAGGCGGTCGTTCCTGTTGGCTCTGAGATCTTATTTGATCATTTGCAATAACCACCCTCTTCTGCTGTTGAAAATGAAGTCAATCTCTTGGTCTCTTGGAAACCAGCTGCTTCAGTTCAAAGTCAACAGTTTCCTCGATAGATATGAATGAGACAGCGCTACAATAGTCTGCTGCTGAAAACTGATTTCAATTTATAGAAAAGATGTCAAAAGTGTGAAAATGACTTGCGATCCACTGTGAAACTCTGAAATATTTACAGCTGGTAAATGCCAGTTATGCGCGTTATGTGCAATGGGTATCGCAGACATTCCTGTTCTTTCAAAGATCTTTCTGAAATCAAAGGAATGCAACATCTTAGCAGGTTCGTGAATTTGCAGTGAATGGAATGTTGGTCAGACAGAGACAAAGTTATGAGTAGGATATGCTCATCAAGATTGAAATCATTCTAAATAGCACAATACTGTGTATTTACGCGACAGTTCTTAGTTCGAATCAAAAGCACAGCAAACTGAGCGGTGTCACTGGAGTACAGCTTGTATGATGATCAGAGTTGTAGTTTGATCACTCGATCATTTTGATCTTGCACTTTATGTACCCTTCTGATTCTGTCAACAAAGAACTATCATCTTCATGAAATCTATCACGAAACTATTTTGAAGATGCTTATCAAACTATCTTCAGTAGTTTGCATCTTATGTGAATCGTAGACTTCTGAAAGTTACTTATCACGACTGGCAGAATGATTGACTGATATCGTTCTCACAAGCTTTTTCCTTATAGTTTCTGCGACAATTCATTTAGAACAGTTGATGATGATATCAAAGAAGTGAGAACATTCCGTTTTGGTACTGAAATTTTATAATACCATTCTCAGAAGCTCAATTAATTGGATCTACACAAAATCAACTTGTCGAAAGGAAATTTCTCAAATTGGGATAGCTGAATCAGTAGTACCATAATCAGAACTAATCGATAACAGTTGAGCAAAGTGCATTGCCATGTAAGCTTGGAGCGGCCAGACGGCGCCGTCAGATCAATCAATAATGCACTTTCGAAAGTCTGCGCAACATCGTCGCGCCATCGAGCACATATTGATTCGAAATGATCTGATTTCGCGTCTTTCTATGCATACAGACTGTTGTTGTTGCATGTACTATACCCACGAAGAGGTGAACGAGAATCAAGAATTAGTTAATAAAAAATGTGAATGAGTAGTGTCAAGTATACATGATGGGACGAAAATTTTAGGTGAAAATGAAATGTACGTCTGCTTAGTAAATAAAATACAGAGTACGAATATGATAATAGCTCCTCGTGATGTAGTTGTGAGGCGGAAAAAATAGTGCAGAATCTGGATCACCTATATATTTGAATCTTCTGAGTTCGAATGACATCTCATTCTCTAGTTTGCGGTTTTCATCGACTTTTTACATATTTCATACAGTGAATAGTTGGCTCAAGCGTTCCGGAAACCAACGAGACTTGGTATCAATAGATAGAAAGTTATCTACTGATGTTTTCCGGCTCAGACATGTTTATTTATTCGTGTGGCTGCCTGATTACCACACTCTGTTACGCATAATTTTCTAGTGTGCACGCATGTCCATTTCGAAAATTCCCGTTTATGCGTTGCAACCGCATCGTTCGATCGATGGCTGGACTCCCGTTGCTGGGCCGACCCTAAGACTATCCTAATCGAACGATTGATCAGATCGCGAAGTACAAAATCATAAATTTTCTTACCACAGAAAAAGCTGAATTCTGACTTCATCTTAGACTAGAAAAAGGTTAAATTGCTACGCGTAGCGCGTTTTTACCCAGGTGTCCTACCCTGGCGTTTTGGTATTCGTCAATGAGATCAGTAGAAGCGACTTGAAATCTCCAAACTGAAATCAGGGTTTTTACTTAGCCAACAACTAGTTTCTATGCTCTTAACTAGCACGTCCACTAGCTCACTGAATTACTGAATGTGGTTTACTGAAGTCTGTTTCACGAGTCTAACTTAAACTGAATCGAAACAATAAAAGAATAAAATAGTGGCGGTCGGTTAATTACTCCGGCCGATGCACCATGTTTCAGCGTCAGTGGTATACGCCTATTATTCAATTTATGTAACTGCCACGCGGTACAATTTTTGTACCGCGTGGCAGTTACATAAATTGAATAATAGGCGTATACCACTGACGCTGAAACAATTGATCCCATTGCTTCTCCAATATTCTCACCCAGGTGTGCTACTCAAAACTGAAACCCCAATTAACTTATGGGCGTGGCGTGTAACCTTTGACTCTCTGCCATTCTCATTACCGAATAAAACATCTATGGAAAGTACCACGTACTTACTTCTACAATATTTATGTTCAAACTATCAGGTTAGTTTGCTTCATATTTCTCCAAAACACATCTAAGTTGTTTTCTAAAACACGTTGTTTCATATAGAACATAAAGTTAGCAATCATCGACCGAATCTCGGTTGTGATCAGCGTATCGCGATCAAACTACAAACCTGTTATATCATAGCGAAGCGACCGTGTATTTCATAGGACCCATCTTTCTCCTGTGTTCAGTTAACACAATTGAACTCAAGTACATCCTGCTGTGTTTGTAGTTTGCTCCTGCTTATCTTGTTCGAAGATGGAATTATGTATCGAGTGCAAACTACAACTGTCAATCCATGTCAATCCCCATTCCAAATGATTTCAGGAACGAATTGGTGACAACGTTCTCTGAATTTAATCTTTGCTTCTCGGAACGGTTGAATGAGAAGATTTGAGACAACTTGTCACGGTCAAAGTCAGATAAAATATTGGAGAAGAAACGGATACCGTTTACGAAGAGTGCTATTGTACATTGATACATCTGAGCGAGACATCAGTTTTCGTCCAGACACCTCTTCATTCTGGTTCGATTGGCCTACCTCACCATCATATCTACCGTGAAACCTCAACAACACTTCACAAGGAGATCGCAGAGGTTTTCAACGAAGAATACTTTCTGAGAATGCTCCAAAGCCAGAAAAGGACCAAGTTCGATGGAGGTAACGTTTGGCTCGTTCATGTTCTATGAAATGTAACTTATTGTTCCTTATTGTGACTAAAATGAAATTGAGTCGTTTAATCATACAGGAAAACTTTGGTATAGTTGAAGTTCTTATATTTTGACCTGATTTTAGCGTAACAAAGTAAACAAATAATAGCGGAAAATAAAATGAACGGACAGTTTTGAGAACTGTAACCCATACATAACTACACTTCTTTCAGATGATATATTTCACTACATCCGTGGTCGTCCAATGGTGTACTTGTGGTTATGACATGTGGATACCACTGCTGAACTGTACTCAATTGAGAGTATTGTGCTATTCTCTATTCTATCCCGAATTCGATGTCATACTCGATTACCAAACTGTTCCTGCTCTCCTTCAGCTGGTTCTATTGCTTCTATTATGTCCGAGCTAAATTGTTGATATAGTCTCCTCCATACTTTCTCGTCACTTGACTAACTGTTTGGTTTTTGCTCAGGTTTTTAGGTGTCCTAACTCATTTATCTACACTTTAATATACATTCCTATTTTTCAGTTTTGCTATTTTGATGAGCCTGGCTACAAACAACGTTACGAGGACTGTCATTCCGTTAATCATCGTCTACTGGTTATGAAGAGAGAAAAAGTCACCGTTTGGAGAGTAATCATGTTTCTGAAAATTGTTATGCTGTCCTATTTATAGGTTACGGTGAGTCCGCTTGAAACGTTCAGAAAGATTGGTCTAACCTAAAAGAAACTTGCCTGAAAACGCTTGAGCTTAGAGTAACCATCCCGAGATTGAATCAAAAACATCTCACCGAACGAGAGAGGGGGAATCGCACACTTGAAGGGATTTCGATTGTTTGGTCTGGAAGTTTGGTATGTTGGCGTTTTTGGATTTCCTCCAAATTTCGTTGGTGTAATCTGGACACTTACTTCTACTAGAAACATAAAAACTAATACAAATTTGTAAAAAGTGGGGGACCAGGAAGTGTGTGAGTTCTGTTCGGTTTCACCGTTTTCTGCAAAAAGTGAACAATACGATGTTGTGAATGAGTGTGCAACAAAAAAAGAACAATACATTTGTTTGCACAACGGTTCACAAGAAACAGAATATACAAAGTATACCTTGAACGTAAAAGTGCATAGTGGTTTCCCCTAAGAACGTTGTGAACCGTTGTGCAAACAAATGTATTGTTCTTTTTTTGTTGCACACTCATTCACAACATCGTATTGTTCACTTTTTGCAGAAAACGGTGAAACCGAACGGAACTCACACACTTCCTGGTCCCCCACTTTTTACAAATTGTTCTCTTTTTGCTAGTTGTACTAGTACAACCACTTCTAGAGTTGACTTAGAAAAACGATTTTTGAATAGTGGTGACTATCAAACATCGTGATATCTGAAAGTTCCAGGTTTTCAAACGATGTGATCCTGAAACATTCAAAAAACAGCTTTTTTCCGCTTCGGTAATTGAAAACTGAGTATTGTGAAAAATCTGCGTCATTACAGTAAGAAAATATTTTCTCCATTGGCGCGAACGGGCGCCAGCCATTGGCGCCAGATACAGAACATGCTACTCTAATTAGTGACAAATAACTTGGAATGAATGGCCTCGACCAATTAGCACAATTTCCGACTGTTTTTTGGTTCAGAAACCCTATTTTCAATTTTGGCGCCAATTGGCGGATAAAGTATCGTTTTAGCGCAGAATGTCGAAGAAATGTTGGTACCCAAGCCGTATTCGTTAACTATGTTCATCGTTCGGACATCTGTGGAACATTTCGCTCGTTACCCTACTTGCCTGGCGTTGTTCTAATTTGGCGCCACTGGGCGCCAGCGTTTGGCGCCAAATATAAAGTTACTCTATTTGGTAACAAATAACTTAGAATGAATGGCCTCGACCAATTAGCACAATTTCCGACTGTTTTTTGGTTCAGAAACCCTATTTTCAATTTTGGCGCCAATTGGCGGATAAAGTACCGTTTTGGCGCAGAATGTCGAAGAAATGTTGCTATCCAAGCCGTATTCGTTAACTATGTTCATAGTTCGAACATCTGTGGAACATTTCGCTCGTTACCCTACTTGCCTGGCGTTGTTCTAATTTCCCGCCACTGGGCGCCAGCGTTTGGCGCCAAATATAAAATTACTCTAATTAGTAACAAAAAACTTGGAATGAATGGCCTCGACCAATTAGCACAATTTCTGACTGTTTTTTGGTTCAGAAACCCTATTTTCAATTTTGGCGCCATTTGGCGGATAAAGTACCGTATTGGCGCAGAATGTCGAAGAAATGTTGGTATTCAAGCCGTATTCGTCAACTATGTTCATAGTTCGGACATCTGTGACACATTTCGCTCATTACCCTACTTGCCTGGCGTTGTTCTAATTTGGCGCCACTGGGCGCCAGCGTTTGGCGCCAATTATAAACCATGACACCAAATTTACAGAGAAGGCTGGGATTCACTAATCTAACCTCAGTGCAAAATTTCGGAGCATTTCATCCATGGGAACACATATTTTCCTGCTACTGGCGCCCGCGCCAAGCGCCAAACGAAACGTGACATCACCAAACTTCTTGGGCCGCGCTAACTTTGGGGTTTACACATGTGTGCCAAATTTCAGCCGAATTGGTCCAGTAGTTGAAAAAATAATTTTCTATGCGGACATTGGACGAGGGACGAGCGACGAGGGACGAGGGACAACGGAAATTTTCATAACGACACGACAGCATAACTTTTTTCAACCTTGACCGATTTTCCTAATTTTTTCACACAACATGTATTTAATAGATATCTAGCTCTCTCTTTTTTAAAATTCGAAAAAATGTTTCATTTGATGACTTTTGTGGTTTGAAAGCCAAAAATGGGTGCGCAATGGCCAAACCAAACACAACTCACACGCAGCGCTTCGCGCTGCGCGCGATTATCATTTCACCGATTTTCAGACGACATCTTCAACTCCAGTATCCCCAGATGTCTCTGTACCGTCTGCCAGGAAGACAGGGGGTCCTCTGGAACTGCTCGGAGCTGTAAAGTCTGTACCTCGTCGTTATCCAGTTTTGCAGAATGCCGAGAACCGCATAATTCCTTGTTGATCTGATGTGTTTGTCATTCTCGCAATGAAATTTCATTTTATACATGTATGTTTGTAAAGAGAAACTGGAAAGAAAATGAAATGGTCTCTTTGATTGTTAAGACTCTGTTGTGGGTCGGTCTCGCCGTAATTCACAATTTTTGACAGGGAATCTACGGGATCAAACTGATTAAAGTACAAACATAAAGGTATAGGGCAGCGTACACCGTATGTAGCTGACTTGACGGAATCGCGCCTAATCGCCTAACAAGTAGTCTTTCCCACTCCTACTATAGTGAATGCCAATCGAACTTGCGAGCAAAAGTTTTGTAGCAGGGCGCAAACTACTGCGCTATTGCAGCACATAACCGGCGAGCTTCGGAATCGAATACATGTGTGCGTACACAGCAGGAACCGAGATATACAGTACCCTCCCGCCTTTCCGTTGGCGACGGCTAACAAACAGGATCCAGTGGCAGTTACGTCGAACTAACAGATTCAAACCTCTTAACTAGAACAGAGAAACTCGTGAACAAAAATAAGTTTTGAATGATTCTTAATCATTTACAAATTCAATTAAGCCATCGGTAACATCAACTTTTATTGCGTGAATGAAAAAATTGATTATAATCAATACTTATGTTTTGCAGGGCCAACCAAGTTACTCCAAGAATAGAATAGAATAGAATAGATTTATTTGTGATTTAACACGTGACTTCCACATAGTATGTGGCACTCCAATGAAGTAAATGGAGAGAAAAGTTGAGAAGAAAAAGGGTATGGTTACCCTGTTACGCGCTCATAATATTACATGCAATTTGACAGTGCTGGACGACGGCGATTGAACCAAATGATTTGTGGGACAATAGTTATGATTAAATGTTATGAATAAAAGATAACATGGGCAAGCCAGTGACAGCTTCTTTGACCAACAATCGATGATCATGACAACACTTGTTTGTACATTACGAAACATTACAAAGATTTTTTAAAAGAAATTCTTTCACATTGCAGCTGTTCAATTAATACATGAAACTTTTTCAATCTCCGCAGAGTCACCCGAATTTACAAGTTTGAACTCCTTTGCTACGAATCAACTTTTAATTCAAAACATTCGAGTTTTCGCCTAATTTCTGGGGTTACTTGAAGTCGAACACACACGAACATCAAACTCGAGCTATGCAAGTTTTGATTCCAACCAGTTCGAATAATTTTTTTAGGATCTAGGGCTTTCGATTTGACTGGAGTTTTGAGCGTTTCGAATTAGAATTTTGAGTACCACTCGAAATTCAATGTTGTCGCCACAACAATCTGAACAACCGTTACTCGTCTTCTCTCAAATCGGTCGGTTGACTCTCTAGCACTATTCAACAGTGTTGTGCAGAATTTTGTGCAAATATCGATGTCAAACTAATCCGACGATGGTTATTGGGATTGGTGGAAGATGCCCTTTTTAGAATGGTTGTCACAAAAGAATGTTACCATCGTTTAGGTACTTCTGCTCGTAGCATACGGATGTTGAATTGCATTCAATAAGTTCGTTCCAGAGTCATAACACCATTTCTTTATCATTTCCTTTTAATTACCTTTTACAAAAAATACATGTATAAAAGGAAACTTCATTGCAAGTCAGCTAATCAACAAGTATATATGTGTCTTCCGGTATGGTGAAGAACTGCATAACGATCCTCACAGCTCCAGGCGTATCAGCTCCATGGGCACTCCCTGACCTCCAGGCAAGCGGTACAGAGGCAAGTTGGATAACTGTAGTTGAAGATATCGCCTGAAAATCAATGAAATGAACATTGGTTATCGTTTTCTGGTCCTGTTCGTTCACTTCCTTTGGCCATCAGTTAACTAAAGTTGAGTGAAAAGTAGATATTTAGGTTAATGTTGAACTTAGCAAATACACTCATTAATGGGAGTGAGACATGCACAACCTAATCAGCTCCAACTAGCTGCATAATTTGGTATAAACCCGTTTTTAACGTCTTGTAATTTTTGTTCATCAAATTGAAATCAACAACAAATGCTATCTGCAAATTTCTATATGCAAAAGTGTTTTTTTCATTTCTCAAATGTCAGTTCAAATGGTTCAAGTTCGTGATCGCATGTGTGTCTATCACTATACTGATAAATTTATTATTACTATTATTATTATTATTATTATTATTATTATTATTATTATTAACTATCGAATTGATCACGGAAACAACAAAACATATAATAAAGTTGAACTGGAACTCCAGCTAACTGCGCTGTAATACACTGCAGTAGCACTATTGTTTTCTAATATGCACGTTTTTCAAAATAACTCACGTGTGCCAATAGTAATCTTGTACTGTGCCGAAGTGCTTTTCTTGTTGGCGATTTGATAAGTTGACTTCCTCTCCACACTGTTCTGGCTGATGATCTATAAATAAAGTGTGAGTGAAGGGTGACGAAATGTTATACGCAAATAAAATAATTGTTACCTGGAAACGAATTTGATGCTACATGGATGTAAATAGTTATGGCTCTACTTCATAAATATACATTTGTTGCAGAGGATCTCTTATCAGTGGCAAAGATACAGATATGACTAAAGTACGAACCTCATATTGACAGTACATCAGTCAGTGGTACTGTACTGATCCATAACCACAATTGAACCATTGAAAACCAGTGTATATGACCGGAATGTAGAAGAATATGATTAATAATGTTGAAAACAACTATGGAAGTAGTGATATCTGAAAAAAAGTATCGTTATGGATTAATATTTACTATTTACACTTCTGCCAGTTTTGCCTGTTGCGGCTCAAACTGAGTTCACACGTTCAGCTTGAAAAATAAGTGCGGTTCCCCCTCTCTCTGGTTTGGTTTGATTTTTGTAAGAAAATCTCGGGACTCTATGCTCAACCGCTTTTCGAGCAACTTTCTCTGGAAATACACCAATTTTTCCGAAATTTCAACCGGACTTACCGTAACCGATAGGTAGCCCAACATAATATTGGCCAGAAACATTATTACGGCCAGAACGGTGACCTTTTCTCTCTTCAAAACCAGTAGACGATGATAGAACGAAATAGCAGTCGTCATAACGTTGTTGGTCGCCAGGCTCATCAAAATAGCGAAACTGGAACAGGAATATTTCGTTACTCAAATAATATGGAAATGAATTTAGACACCAAAACAACCCGAGCAAAAACCAAAAACGGTTAGTCAAGTGGCAAGAAAGTGTGGAGAAAACTATATCAACAATTTACCTCGGACACAACAGAACGAATATAACCAGCTGAAGGAGAGCAGAAAAAGTTTGGTAGTCGAGTATGACATCGAGATCGGGACCAAATAGAGAATAGCAGAATATTCACGAATGAGGGCAGTACATCAGTGGCATTGTACTGATTCAAGACCACATTAAAAGCAGTATATACGACCGGAGTATGGAAGAATATGATTCATGTTGTTGAAAACGAGCATGGATGTAGTGATTTCATCTGGAAAAAAGTAGCGTTATACATGGGTCACTGAACAACTCTTCCCATATCAGCCAATTTTTCGGCCAACTCAACAAGAAACCGGGTCGATATAAACCAAACATCAACCCGGTTGCTTTCGTAAAGAAAACTCGGTTGCCTTGAAAGAAAGCAACCAAAATGCGACCGTATTTACTTTTTAGAACCAATCAACCATTTTTCAGCTCTCAAAATGAGTGCGATTTTCCTCTCACTCGTTTGGTGAGACGTTTTTGAGCTAATCTCGGGATGGTTACTCTGAGCTCAAACGTTTGTTAGAGTAGCTTCTTGCATACTTGCATAGTTTCTACCGGACTCACCATAACCCATTTTCAGAAACATCATCATTCTCCAAGCGGGGAATTTTTCTCTATTTATAACCAGTAGACGATAATAGAACGAAATAGCAGTCGTCATAATGTTGTTGGTCGCCAGGCTCCTCAGAATAGCGAAACTGAAATATAGGAATATATTTCAAAAATCGAAGTGTAGATGAATGAGTTAGGACACAAAAACGACCCGAGCGAAAACCAGAAACGGTTAGTGAAGTGGCGAGAATGTGTGAAGGAGACTATATTATGAATAGAAGGAAATATGAAGCAATGTGTTATGCGTTATAACTTAGTATAATAGGAAAAAAAGTTACTCTTAACTATTGACTTTGTGAAATTTCCTGTCTCTTATGAGAAAAAGCTGGAATAATTGTATTGCATCGTTGTGCCTCTGAATATCAACAATTTACCTCGGACATAATAGAACCAATAGAATCAGCTGAAGGAGAGCAGAAACAGTTCGGTAGTCGAGTATGACATCGAATTCGGGATGAAATAGAGAATAGCAGAATGTTCTCAATTGAGCCCCATATATCGTACTGTTCCATAACACATTTACACCATTGGTAATCAGTATACATGACCGGAATGTAGAAGAATATGATTCATGATGTTAACAATGATCATGGATGTGGTGGAATAAATCACCTGAAAAAAAGTTGGAAAGTTATACCTGGATCACAAAACAACAGTTCTCACAACTGAGTTCTTAACTTGAACGAAGTTTTCGCATGAATAAGCAAATGAACTAATAATAATTAAGACTATCTGTGAAGTTAATTATTGATTGAGTGCAAAGTTACACCGTTTTGGCCTCCGCACCTCTACCAAAGTACGAAAACAGGCTTGAAATCCGTAAAGTTCTAGAGTACGAAAGGTTGTCTTACTTGAAGTCATTTAACAGTAAATTATTTGAACTAGTAAAACTTAATTACCTTGTCCAGTATTTGGAGAAAAAGTCGGAAACTGATCAGGAACCATACTGGTGTTTTCTTGCAGTACTTTCTTCGATACGATCCACCGAAACCTTTTACCATTGCCACCCGCACTTCACAAATTTCCTGAAAAATCAATACCATTCAAGCAATATGGAAAGTCTGATATGCTCTCTCAAACGGTAGATTCGGTGAACAATTGCGAACCTTGTATCATCGATGAACATCTTGTTCATTAGATACAATTGAGATTTCTGGTAAAGAAATATGAAGAGAACTGACCTGATTGGGAGAACATAAATATTGTATAGGTAAGTGTGTAGTACTTCCCAGAGATGTATGATCCGGTAATGAGAATCACAGAGGGTCAAAGGTTACACCAAGATGCCACGCCTACGAGTTAATTGGGGTTTCAGTTTTGAGTAGCACACCTGGGTGAGAATATTGGAAAGGCGATAGGTATTTAGGGGTTTACCTTGAACCTCAATTATGTTCAAGAGGTAAGAATATGAAACAAATTATGGTGTCCGGAACATGAGAAAAAGAAGAATTGTTGACTTCAGGAATGTGATCGAACTACAAATACAGAAGAACAAACAACAAAAGGACAGCTTTTAACTATGCCTCTAAGGACGATTATCATGGTAACGTGAAATATGAATAGACGTTATATTGTTAGTCATTTGCACAGTCACTTGATGTTAAACACAGCAGAAATCAGAAACGTGAGATGACAAAGCGCGCGATTCCTCGTTAGAATGATAACCTCACGTGACTGTTCAATTTACCTCTAGTATATTCTCATGAAACTCTATGAAAAGTGCCCAACTCTTCGTTGTAGTTTGACGCGAAAGTAACCTTTTTGATCGCGGCACAGTGAAATCGATAAATGTCCATTTGTGTTCCTCAATCTCTCTGGTTGCATTCAATGGTCATCACTATGGATAACGTAGAAATATTATTCATTTCATTCCCACCGAGACCCCTTGGCATTGTGCCAAGATTTTTGGATGACTATTCCTTAGAGCAGACAAAGTACTCTACAGACGTTTTTTGTCAACATTGTCTTATGGGATTGAACAATCGCTTCCAGAGTTTTGCAGATTATTGAAAAAACCTCCAAAGCGGTGAAAAACATCCTAGAATATTCGTTGGCACACTGCCAAGTCTCAGAAGGAATGATCGGGACTATACTGTTGGCGTGGATTGAACCTTTGAAAAACTTGAAAGCTGTCAAAATCTTGGAAATGGACAGTTTGGAACATCAAACAACTGCTACGTTCAAAAATAAACATCATTTTCTCTGGAATGTTATTTCAAAACGACATGTGAGACCACATTTAGCGATAGTTGATCTTCTTACTTGTTTTATGACGACTTGGAGAAGCCACTTCCAAACTGAGTTATGAACATTTGTCAACTTATGACCGTATTTGTACGATGTTGTTTCAACAACGACATGCAATATACGAACATAGGTGAACATATGCTAATTAAACAAAAAGAAGTGTTGGAATGGACTCGTATACAGTTTATCAGGTGCTTAAACTGTAGAATATTGAACCGATTGATATGATCTAGCTATGAAATGTCATGTCCACCTGAACAACTCAATTCAACCCCATCATAGTTCTTTCTTATCACTTTTTCTTACGAAAAACAAACTATTCCCCATTCCCTGCAATTTCGCCACGGTAGACAGATAGCTGACATGGACCGCCAAATCACGCTGCTGTTGCGAGTTCCGTAAACGAATACCAATCTTCCGTATTTTTTCACGTCGTTTTGTCCAAAAAAGGGATAACAACTGCCGAACCCCTGAATCTAGCTCCAACATAAATATGAAACCTTCGCAGGATGTGTTTATTTCAGACAGGTTTCCTTTAAAACATCAAAGCTCAAAAACAAACCACGTAAACCCAAAATGAACTTTTCGATTTTGCGTTTATAAAACCAACCGGCCAAAATGTCGATTTAACTTGGTCGTTTTTTTAGCGACATTGAGAAAGTTGGCCAGTTATAAACATTTTTTGCCTTATCATTTACATAATCGTCAGAAAGACCCATTTTACTCCTCGAGCAAGTTTCAGCTGAGTATCTCCGTTTAAACCAGGATTACCACCCTTTGCCCGAAAAGTTCTGGAAATCGTTATGCTTGTAGCTTGATCCCGTGGTTTCTCATTTTAAACTTTGACCAAATTTGCTCAAACTTTCAGTTCCACCCTCTGTGTATGAGATAAACCCAGCCAACAAACCTCAGCTCCTATCTCCGATTCTTCTATTACCGTAACACGTATTAGTTTTGCTTTCAACGTTAAAACGTCACCAATCCATGACAAATTTTGAAACTTCGGCCATATGTCTGCCCTCAACCGAATTTCACCAATCGAAAACCGATTTGTGGATGAATCTCGATAGAAAACAAGTGTTCTGGAAACGTTCACATCTGAACATCATTTTAACGATTTTTATCGCCAAAATAAGAAAAAAATGACCGAAATCACGACGAGGCATAACGTTTTTCAGTTCTGACCTACCAACTCAATTTTCTGCACACCGCCATCAACTGAGTTGATGAACAACTGAGAAAGAGTTTCCGGGAAGCGAACTACGTTGAGACGAGATATAGGATCTGGGACCCTCACCGTAAAACTCACCCCCACTTACATGGACCACTTCATAAGGGAAAATGTCACCAATCCATGGCGATACTCTAAAACGCTATAACTCTGTAAAAAATAAGGGTCCTCAATGCTTCATATCCCACTATCCAAAAACATCCGGAATACAGAAATTTAACTTTAATATATTTTTCTGAAACTAGAAACTTGAGCTTCTCTAGGTCCAATAAACCTAACCTGTAAATTTTGACCCAAATTTCAAATTCTCTTTTTTTGATAAGTCTTCAGAAGCCAAAGCCGTGTTTTAGTTTGAGCAGATTTTTGGATTCGACATTATATACTAAATGTCGATTGAATAGTCACGTAAGTAAGCATTCTAATGAGGTATCGTGCACTTTGTCATTGCACGTTTCTGAATCTGCTGTGTTTAACATGTTTCACGTGACTCTACAACTAACTAACTAACTAACTAACTAACTAATCGTATATTTGTATTTCAAGTTTTGACACACGGAAAATAATAATTTGATTTCTATTTTTAGTTCATGGGCATTATTGAGGTTATTTATCCATTGAATCCAATCCGATTTCTCATCCAATTACCTATTGGTCCCATTGCTTTCTCAATATTCTCACCCAGGTGTGCTGCTCAAAACAGAAACCCCAATTAACTCATGGGCGTGGCATCTTGGTGTAACCTTTAACCCTATATAATTCTCATTACCTGATCATACATCTCTGAAAAGTACTACGTACTTACTTCTACAATATTTATGTTCAAACTATCAGGTTAATTTGCTCCATGTTTCTCCAAAACACATCTCAATTGTTTTCAAAAACACGTTGTTTTATCTAGAACATAAAGTTAGCAATCGTTGACCGAATCTCGGTTGTGATCAGCGTATCGCGATCAAACTACAAACCTGTTATATCATAGCGAAGCGACCGTGTATTTCATAGGACACATCTTTCTCCTGTGTTCAGTTGACACAATTGAACTCAAGTACATCCTACTGTGTTTGTAGTTTGCTCATGCTTATTTTGTTCGAAGATGGAATTATGTTTCGAGTGCAAACTACAACTGTCAATCCATGTCAATCCCCATTCCAACTGATTTCAGGAACGAAATGGTGACAACGGTCTCTGAATTGATTCCTTGCTTCTCGGAACGGTTGAATGAGAAGATTCATAACAACTTCTCACGGTCAAAGACAGATAACATATTGGAGAAGACACCTCTTTATTCTGGTTCGATTGGCCTACCTCACCATCATATCTACCGTGAAACCTCAACAACACTTCACAAGGAGATCGCAGAGGTTTTCAACGAAGAATACTTTCTGAGAATGCTCCAATGCCAGAAAAGACCAAGTTCGATGGAGTAGTACAACTCAGGTAAGGTTTGGCTCGTTCATGTTCTATGAAATGTAACTTATGATGCTAAAATGAAATTGAGTCGTTTAATCATACAGGAAAACTTTGGTATAGTTGAAGTTCTTATATTTTGACCTGATTTTAGCGTAACAAAATAAACAAACAGTAGCGGAAAATTAAAAAAACGGACAGTTGTGAGAACTGTAACTCATACCTAACTATACTTCTTTCAGATGATATATTTCACTACATCCGTGGTCGTCCAATGGTGTACTTGTGGTTATGACATGTGAATACCTAGCATGTACTGACCTCAATTGCGATTGTTCTGCTATTCTTTATCTTATCCCGAATTCGATGTCATACTCGACTACCAAACTGTTTCTGTTCTCCTTCAGCTGGTTCTATTCGTTATCTTGTGTCCGAGGTAAATTGTTGATATAGTTTTATACACTTTCTCCTCACTTGACTAACGGTTTTTGGGTTTGGTCGGGTTGTTTTGGTGTCCAAATCCAATTTTTTTTCCATATTCTATGAAAAACGAAATACATTCCTAGATTTCAGTTTTGTCGTTCTGCTGGGTCTGGCGACCAACAACGTTATGACGACTGCCATTTTGTTCTATCATCGTCTACTGGTTATAGAGGGTGGAAAAGTCACCGTTTGGAGAGTAATCCTGTTTCTGGCAATTGTTATGCTGTCCTACTTATTGGTTACGGTGAGTCCGCTTGAAACGTTCAGAAAGATTGGTCTAACCTGAAAGAAAATGCCTGAAAAGGCGCTCGAGTATAGAGTAACCATCCCGAGATGGACTCAAAAACATCTGACCGAACGAGAGAGGGGTAATCGCACACTTGAAAGGATTTCGAATGTTTGGTCTGGAAGTTTGGTATGTTGGCGTTTTTGGATTTACTCCAAATTTCGTTGGTGTAATCTGGACACTTACTAGAAACATAAAAACTAATACAAATTATCATTTCACCGATTTTCAGACGACATCTTCAACTCCAGTATCCCCAGATGTCTCTGTACCGTCTGCCAAGAGGTCAGGGGATTCCTCTGGAACTGCTTGGAGCTGTGAAGTCTGTACCTTGTCGTTATCCAGTTTTGCAGAATGCCGAGAACCGCATAATTCCTTGTTGATCTGATGTGTTTGTATTTCTCGCAATGAAATTTCATTTTATACATGTATGTTTGTAAAGAGAAACTGGAAAGAAAATGAAATGGTCTCTTTGATTGTTAAGACTCTGATGTGGGTCGGTTTCGCCGTAATTCACAATTTTTGACCGGGAATCTACGGGATCAGACTGATCAAAGTACAAACATGAAAGTATAGGGCAGCGTACACCGTATGTAGCTTTACTGTCTCTTGTCGGAATCGAACTTGCAAGCAAAAGTTTTGTAGCAGGGCGCAAACCACTGCGCTATTGCAGCACATAACCGGCGAGCTTCGAAATCGAATACATGAAAAATTTTGAAAACCTTTTTTTCAAAAGTTATTTTAGTTTATGGGGAGTTGTTGCATTGGCATTGATATAGGGAGTTGTTGCATTGGCATTGATGAACCCTTCACGAGAAGTTTCGTTAACTCTGTTTGGTCAGAAACCACAAGAAGCAAAGACATAGAAAGTTTATTGGCTGTATTCTTTTTGATCTGTTATCTACAAACAATTGTTTGGATGAATGATTGTTGTTGGTCCAAGAAGCTGTAACTGGCTTGGAGTTGGTTGGTTGGCCCTCGAGCGGGGGCGGTTGGGCAAAGGGCAGTCGCGCTATAGTCGTTGCCAGCGGAAAGGCGAAGGAGTACTGTATATCTCACTTTCCGCTGTTATGTGCTCTTATAGCGCAATGGTTAGCGCTCAGCTACAAATATTCTGCCCACAGGTTCGATTCCGGCCAGACACAGGAACTTATGAATTTTGACAGCTACTATACCAGAAGTTATTGCATTGGCATTGATAAACCCTTCACGAGAAGTTTTTCAAGTGCATCTATTCGTTAACTTTGTTTGGTCAGAAACCACAAGCAAAGACATGGAAAGTTTATTGGCTGATTTCTTTTTGATTCGTTATATACAGACAATAGTTGTGATCAGTGATTGTTGGTGTTGAAGAAGCTGTCACTGGCTTGGAAGAGAGTTGGTTGGCCCTGGAAAACATACGTATTGATTGTTTGGAGATGGTGGAAAACTCGTGCTCTAAGTTTGCTAACAAAAGAAATTTAAACTGTGCAAAAACCTAGAATGAATTCGCTAGGGTTATATCTTCAAAATGAGTGCGGTTTCTCTCTCTCTGTCTCTCTCTCTCTCTCTCTCTCTCTCTCTCTCTCTCTCTCTCTCTCTCTCTCTCTTTCTCTCTCTCTCTCTCTCTCTCTCTCTCTCTCTCTCTATTTGGTTGGATTTTTGTGAGAAAATCTCAGGATGTTCACTCTAATCTCAAGCATCGTCTCCACTACATTTTTTTTCTAGATACCTGCTTCCGAACTGTCAACGGGACTCACCGTAACCAATCAGTAGGAAAGAGAGAAACATAATCACTCCCAAAAGGTGAGTTTTTTGCCCATTATAACCAGTAGACGATGATAGAACGGAATGGCAGTCGTCATAACGTTGTTGGTCTCTAGAAACACCAGAATAGCGAAACTGAAACATAAATATTTGGTTATTCAAATTATAGAGAAATGAATAAGAAAAAAAAAACCAAAAAACCCGAGCAAAAACCAAAAACGGTTAGTCAAGTTGCGAGAAAGTATGGAGGAGACTAAATCAACAATTTACCTCGGACATAATACAACCAATAGAACCAGCTGGAGGAGAGCAGACACAGTTAGTTGAATATACCATCGAATTCGGGATGAAATAAAGAATGGCAGAATATTCGCGAACGATGTCAGTACGTCAATGGCATTGTACTGATTCTTCACCGCAAATACACTATTGGTAACCAGTATATATGACCGGAGTATGGAAGAATATGATTCATGTTGTTAAAAACTACCATGGATGTAGTGATTTCATCTGGAAAAAAGTAGCGTTATACATGGGTCACTAAACAACTCTTCCCATATCAGCCAATTTTTCGGCCAACCTAACAAGCAACCGGGTCGATATAAACCAAACATCAAGCTGGTTGCTCTTGAAAAGAAAACTCGGTTGCCTTGAGAAAGCAACCAAAATGCGACCGTATTGTCTTTTTAGAACCAATCAACCTTTTTCAGCTCTCAAAATGAGTGAAATTTCCCTCTCACTCGTTTGGTGAGATGTTTTCGAGCGAATCTCGGAATGGTTACTCTGAGCTCAAGCGTTCATTGAAGTAACTTCTTGCATGGTTCCAAAATTTCCACCGGACTCACCATAACCAATTTTCAGAAACATGATCACTATCCAAACGGCGACTTTTCCTCTCTTCATAACCAGTAGTCGTCATAACGTTGTTGGTCGTCAGGCTCATCAAAAAAGCAAAACTGAAATATAGGAATATATTTCGTGATTCAAAGTGTAAATAAATGAGTTAGGAAACAAAAACAACCCGAGCGAAAACCAGAAACGGTTAGTCAAGTGGCGAGAATGTGTGAAGGAGACTAAATTATGAATAGAAAGAAGTATGAAGCAATGTGTTATGCGTAATAAGTTAGTATAATAAGAAAAAGTTACTCTTAACTATTGACTTTGTGAAATTTCCTGCCTCTTATGAGAAAAAGCTGGAATTATTGTATTGCATCGTTGTGCCTCTGAATATAGGACCCGGCAAACTAAAAGATTTCGGAAAAGGCCATTTATTCTCCGCTTTTGGTATTTTTGTCGAGTTTCCAGGGTGAAGTCAGCAAACTTTTTTATTTGAGCTAAAATTGACGTAACTTTCGAATGAATTAGTTGGTTGTTATTTCTTGTACAGTCGCTAGAGCAATGATTCATTCCAAAATCCTTGAAATCACTAGGGGAAAATTCCCGGGCTAGACTTGAAATCAGGAAAATTTCCATTGCAAGAAGATCGACTGTCCGAGAAATTGCCACGGCAAAAAGTTCGAGTTTGGCGCGACCGGACTGAACTGTCCGGTATATGAGAATGATAATAATCGTATATTGAGTTTATATATTTTCACCGTTTATATAATTGTTTCATCTTCGCATCTCGCAGTTACTCAGATCTACTTACTCTATTTCGATCTGAAGTCTACATTGTGAAAATGTTGATTTGAATAGTTGTTAATTTTAATCTTTCATTCAGTATTAAGTTTAGGTTTTCTTTTAAAAAGGTGCTATTTAAGTTTTAATTCTTATTTCATGATTTGAATAGACCTTGTAAGCTGAACCGTGTGCCATGTATGCGTCATGAACCAATGAGTCAAATCAATCGATGGCGCATTGAACCTGTCTCGCGTCGGCGCTCTCTCGCATTCGCACACTCTCTCATTGTGGCATGTGCCTATTGGCTCCGCCCACTCGCCCATGGCATGGTATCAGACAGCCGAGCTTCCCCCATATCCGACCGTGAGATTCACGCGTTGGACCGGGTGAAAGCTAATGTTGCCAGGCCTTTCAATACAAGTGGACACAAATACGATTAGTTTCATAGATAATAGGTGTTTTAATGGGAATACGCTACGGAATGAAGTATTTATGTAAAAGAAACCATTCAAAGACGATAGACAAACAAAAAAACGAATATCAGCGTGGTTAGAAGACACACTTTTTGAGCAACAGTCTCTTTTAGAAAGGTAGCAATATAAAAAGGGTTTAAGTGAACTCTAGAGATGCAAAATTAGTTTTTGGAGTTTTTCTCGTTATTGTAGTTTCATTTTCTGCCAAGGCAATTTCATCGAGTGCGAAATTTTTGCCCTGCAACATTTTTCGATAAACACCTGTGTTCTCAGATGTTCGTCGGCTATGTTGCCGGGGCAACAGTTCTGACTTCGTGAGTTCAACCTCCGCACTTTTTGCTGTTTTTTGATACATTTGGGACGCAATCAACGTTTTCAGTTGAAAGTTCGAAAACCTCGAAATTTCTAAGGCTTTCGTTCAATTTTCACCTTTTCTCTGAGCGATACCACCCTCCGGTTTAATCTTCGACAAAAAAGACCAAAAGCGGAGAATAAATGGCCTTCTCCGAAATCTTTTAGTTTGCCAGGTCTTATATCAACAATTTACCTCGGACACAATATAACCAATAGAACCAGCTGGAGGAGAGCAGAAACAGTTTGGTAGTGGAGTATGACATCGAATTCGGGATAAAATAGAGAATAGCAGAATACTCTCAGTTGAGTTCAGTACGTCAGTGGTATCGTACTGTTTCATAACACAGTTATACCATTGAAAACCAGTATATATGACCGATGTGTAGAAGAATATGATTCATAATGTTAAAAACCGTCATGAATGTAGTGGAATGTATCACCTGAAAAAAAGTTGGAAAGTTATACCTGGGTCACAAAACAACAGTTCTCATAACTGAGTTCTTAACTTGAACGAAGTTTTCACATAAGTAACCAAGTGATCTAATAATAATTAGGACTATCTGTAAAGTTAATTATTGATCAAGTTGAAAGTTATATCGTTTTGGCCTCCGCATCTCTACCAAAGTACGAAAATAGGCTTGAAGTCCGTAAAGTTCTAGAGTATGAAACGTTGTCTTATTTGAAATCATTTAACAGTAAATTGAACTAATAAAACTTAATTACCTTGTCCAGTAATTGAAGAAAGGGTCGAAAACTGATCGGGAACCATACTGGTGTCTCTTTTCGATACGATCAACCGAAGCATTTCACCATCATCACCCGCACTTCACATATTTCCTGGAAAAGTCAGTACCATTCAAGCGTAGTGGGAAGTGTGATATTCTCTATCAAACGGTTGGTTCTCTTGAAGAAAGCAATAACACGAATATGGGTAAAACTTTCTCTTTTTAGTCCAAAACGTATAATGTGTACTATTGCTACACAACTGCTCGAACTATTGGTCAAACTACATACACAGCATAATACATTGAGAGATCGAATGTGTTAACTTAAAACAGCCAAAATATTTGTTTCATGGAATACACGTTCGCTTTGCTACGTTGAACAGGTTTGTAGTTTGATCGCAAAGTGCATTACAGCTAAGATTCGGTGAACAATTGCGAACCTTATATTATCGATGAACATCTTGTTCATTAGGAACAATTGAAATTTATGTTAAGGAAATATGTAGAAAGCTAACCTGATGGGGAGAACATGAATATTGTAGAAGCAAGTATGTAGTACTTTCCAGAGATGTATGATCCGATAATGGGAATTATATAGGGTCGAAGGTTACACCAAGATGCCACGCCTACAAGTTAATTGGATTTTCAGTTTTGAGTAGCACACCTGGGTGAGAATATTGGAAAGGCGATAGGTAATTGGGGATTAACCTTAAAACTCAATTATGTTTCAGAGGTGAGAATGTAAACCAAATTATGGTGTTCGGCGTATCAGAAAATAGAAAAAAATTTCGACTTCAGGTAAGTGATCAAACTACAAATACAAAAGAACATACAAAAAATCTGCTTCTGAGAACAATCTCCATGGTCACGTAAAACATGTAGAGACATTAGAAAATGTTCACGTTTCAATTTTGATGTTACACGTGTCACGTAACCACAGACTCAACTCAAATCCTCAGAAATCGCTCGAATCAAATCTCGCATCCAACATTTTTCATGTGGGTTATTTTTGGAAAAACCCCGAAACACTTTTTCCTCCGATGTTTTCGTTAACAGTCTGATTTGCTGTTTCACGGTTTCGACAAAATGCTAGTTTGGGAAATCTAGCGCATGTTTAAGAACAGCATGATATCGAATACACTCTACGGTTATTCGATCTGTGGAAAGTATAGCTGAAATCTGAGTGCGTGACATTTGTTTCACCAGAACGTGAAGAACCTGAACACTTTCTATGTCTATCAACTTCCGAATCGTAAACTTTGAAGATAGAGATCCACACTTCAAGGCTATGTTGGAACGGAGAGCTCGCACCCCCACTGCAGAGCAATGTGCTCAAATTTGCTATCAGGTAAAATACTAGAAAGCTCGAAAGGACCAGATAATTTCTAACACCACAATTACTGGAATACATACACATGCACAGAAGTTTTTTTCGTTCCACGTGTGTTATCACATGCAAATACAAATGATGATTATCAGCATGTTTTCGAATATGCCAGAAGATGGAAATGTGAAACGAAAGTGAACCGTTTTCTTATATGTGCAAAATGCGCATTAGTCGTGCTGGTGATTAGCGTTCGATGTTGACAATTGATGATTATTCGACTACTGTCTTCACGGGATGGCTGGTCGTCCTTAGAAGCATGGGCCCAAGCCGTGTTTTGGTTTGAGCACATTCCTGAAGTGGTCAATGTATACTAAGATACTAAGAGTCAATTGATAGTTACGTAAGTTTAGAACCCTATTGCATATTGTCATTACACTTTTCTGAATTACTAGAAGTAAATTGAACAGTCACGTGAGGTTATCATTCTAACGAGGAATCGCGCGCTTTGTCATTACACTTTTCTGAGTTCTGCTGTGTTCAACATGTTTCAAATGACTGTGCAACTAAAACGGATATTTGTATTTCAAGTTCTGATACGCGAAACATAATAATTTGAATTCTATCTTTACTTCATGGGCATAATTGAGTAGATTTATCTGTTGAATCCAATCCGATTTCCCACCCAATTACCTATTGGTCCCATTGCCGCTCCAATATTCTCACCCAGGTGTGCTACTCAAAACAGAAACCCCAATTAACTTATGGGCGTGGCGTATAACCTTTGACTCTATGCCATTCTCATTACCGAATAAAACATCTATGGAAAGTACCACGTACTTACTTCTACAATATTTTTGTTCAAACTAGCAGGTTAGTTTCCTTCAATTTATTCAAAATATCAATTGTTTTCAAAAACACAGAAATTGTTCCCAAAAACACGTTGTTTTATCTAGAAAACAAAGTTAGCAATCATTGACCGAATCTCGGTTGTGATCAACGTATCGCGATCAAACTACAAACCTGTTATATCATAACGAAGCGACCGTGTATTTTATATGACCCATCTTTCTTCTGTGTTCAGTTTACACAATTGAACTCAAGTACATCCTACTGTGTTTGTAGTTTGCTGCTGCTTATTTTGTTCGAAGATGGAATTATGTGTCGAGTGCAAACTACAACTGTCATCCATGTCAATCCCCATTCCAACTGATTTCAGGAACGAAATGGAGACAACGGTCTAGATTCCCTGCTTCTCGGAACGGTTGAATGAGAAGATTTAAGACAACTTCTCACGGTCAAAGTCAGATAACATATTGGAGAAGAAACGGATACCGTTTACGAAGAGTGCTACTGTAGATTGATACATCTGAGCGAGACACCAGTTTTCGTCCAGACACCTCTTCATTCTGGTTCGATTGGCCTACCTCACCATCATATCTACCGTAAAACCTCAACAACACTTCACAAGGAGATCGCAGAGGTTTTCGACAAAGAATACTTTCTGAGAATGCTGCAATGCCAGAAAAGGACCAAGTTCGATGGAGTGGTACAACTCAGGTAACGTATGGCTCGTTCATGTTCTATGAAATGTAACTTATGATGCTAAAATTAGATTGAGTCGTTTAATCATACAGGAAAACTTTGGTATAGTTGAAGTTCTTATATTTTGACCTGATTTTAGCGTAACAAAGTAAACAAATAGTAGCGGGAAAAAAACGGACAGTTGTGAGAACTGTAACTCATACATAACTATACTTCTTTCAGATGATATATTTCACTACATCCGTCGTCGTCCAATGATCTACTTGTGGTTATGACATGTGAAGGCCACTGATGTACTGGACTCAATTGAGAATAATCTGTTTATCTCTATTGTTTCCCGAATTCTATGTCATACTCGACTACCAAACTGTTTCTGCTCTCGTTCAGCTGGTTCTATTGGTTCTATTATGTCCGAGGTAAATTGTTGATACATTTTCGTCCATAAATTTTCGCCTCCACTTGACAAACTGTTTTTGGATTTCATCTCAGGTTGTTTTGGTATCTCTATCTACTCATTCATACTTTGAATAACAAAGTATATTCCTATATACCTTTGTTTCAGTTTCGCTATTTTGGTGTTTCTGACGATCAACAACGTTATGATGACTGCCATTTCGTTCTATCATCGTCCACTGGTTATAATGGACAAAAAAGTTTTTTTTGAGAGTGATCATCTTTCTGGCTGCCCTAGTGATTGGTTACGGTGAGTCCCATTGACAGTTCGAAAATATGCGTCTGGAAAAAAGTGGAAAAAAAGCTTGAGCTAAAGCTAGAGCGAGATTTCCCACCGAACGAGGGAGGAAAAATGCACTCATTCTGTAGGGATAACCGTAGCAACATTTAAAAAAACGAAACAGGTCTTTGACCAATTAGGATTCCCTTTGTTAGTTCATTTGAAGCAAGAGATAACACAGTGGATAAAGATATAGTTTTTCACCAACTCCAATCAATACCCATGTTTTTCAGGGCCAACCAAATACAGATCTGGTCGGACCTGTATTGCAACAATTCTAGAGACAGTGCGGGCACCGGAGAGTCAGACGACAAGAGAAAAAAACCAATATATATGACAGCCACGCTGTATAAGCAGTAGTTTACTGATTTGCAACGACGCTTATTCTGAGTTTTAACGCAAACTTCAGAAAAAATTTCAATTTCGGGTTTCATTTGAACTGGGAAAGACCACGGGTGTGAGGTTCGCTTTATCTGAAGCAGCATACGGGGAACGCCTTTCAGTTCCATTGTGTGAGTAGTTTTTTCCAATTGATTTTAAATCAAATCTCGCGAATCACGGTGAGATAAAACTAAAACAAGTCTTTGGAAACCAAATAACGACCGGTAATATTTAATGATGAATGGAATTTTCTGAAGTTGGCAGAAAGAGAACTACCAAATTCCGGTAAAATAAATGGAAAACAACCGAAAACAATCAAAATCAAAAGTTATTTTCCGAACCGATATTCTCACATGATAAGATAATGATATGATAAGATAATGATAAGATACCGATATTCTCACATGATAAGATAATGGTAAGTACAAATCAGAAGATTGAAAAGATGAATGTTGATCAGAAATATAATTGACTTGTACAGGGAAAAAATTGAGACATATAATTATTTTCATACCCAGTTAGCCATTGAAAACAATACACTGTTCGTTCGTTACAACATCAGAATGTCATTAAAAGACCAACTATTGAAGTATTCGAATCAGCTTTCCAGTTACAAAAAATGTTCAAGAACCACTGACGTGGAAGTATGCGAATCAGTCCTTCGAAAACTATATTGCAAACTATGGGGAAAACAAACGAAAAGATAACAATCCAACCAACAAAGTGAAATACAGAGCACTGACCGTAAAAAAACAAGCGCAATCGATAAAGAATATGCCCAGAAAAGGAGCAACAATGTATACAAGTCTGTAACGACCGATCGATTTGCAAGTTATGAGGTTGAGTTATGAGGTTGAGTTATGAGGTTGAGTTGAGTCTGTACATCGAAATTGAGAAACGTGAACATTTTATAATGTCTTTACATTATTCACGTGACCATAATGATCGTCTTCAGAAGCAGATTGTGTTCTGTTTGTCTGTGTTTGTACTTTGATCACACTCCTGATGTCCACAAATCACCTGTTTTTCATGCTCTGATACACAGAACGCCTTAATGTGGTTCATAATCTTACATCTAGAACATAATTGAGTTTTGAGGTGAATCCCCAATTACCTATTGCCTTCCCAAAATTCTCACCCAGGTGTGCTACTCAAAACTGAAACCCCAATTAACTTATGGGCGTGGCATCTTAGTGTATCCTTCAACCCTATGTCATTCTTATTACCGGATCATACATCTCTGGAACGTACTACATATTCAATTCTAAAATATTTATGCTGTTACTATCAGGTTAGTTTCTTCCATTTAAAGGCGTCTCAATTGTTCATCATGAACACGATTTTCATCGAGAAGGCTTGCATTAGCTCACCAAATCTTAGGCTTTCTGACTAAAAAGAGAACGTGTTGCCCATATTCATCATATTGACTTTTTTAAAGCCAATTAAACGTTTGAAAAAGCACATCAGACTTTCCATATTGCTTGAATGGTATTGACTTTTCAGGAAACTTTTGAAGTGCGGTTGTCGATGGTAAAAAGTTTCGGTGGATCGTATCAAAGAAAGTACTGCAAGGAAACACCAGTATTCTAGTATGGTTCCCGATCAGTTTCCGACCCTTTCTTCAATCACTGGACAAGGTAGTTTTGTTTTATTAGCATAATATAAGTAACTTAAAATAAACTTAACTAAGGTGAAGTTTTATTATATAGAACTTTACGGGCTTCAAACCTATTTTCGTACTTTGGTAGAGGTGCGGAGGCCAAAACGGCGTAAATTTGAACTCAATCAATGACTAACTTTAGATAGTATTTATCCTCGTTTTTCATCGGACACAATTGATTGATTGCGACAACTCATTTCTCTACTTTTTTCCTACTCAAACTTTTCGATCATCGTGCGCAGCGCGGAGCGCTGCGCAGATTAGTTTTTGTTCAGAGGTCTGCAGACATTCCAAAGCAGTTTATTACCATTTTCTTCAAAGTATGTCGACCATTTTCCTAGATATTTGCATGAATCACTGAAGGGCAACACGTCTACAAGACACTGAGTTTACGTTCCGAGTAAAATTAATTGAGAGAAGTAAGAGGGCCAAACGTCTAGCAAAATGGCTACCGTGCTCGGAGGCGGAGGCGGAGGCGGCGGCGGCGGCGACAGAAGTGTCCGCCTCCTCAAATCTCGGCAAAGTTTCGCTCAAAATTAACTTATTCCGAAACTTCTTACATCGTTGAAAAGCTATAAAAAAGTTGAGGTACGTATTTTCCAGGTATGTTTGAAATTTGAATATTACGTGTGAGAGGGCCGAAAATATTCTCGCGAAAAATCATGGATAGACCGGTTTCGTGAAAATAAGAATGAAAGAAGAGTTTAACGTGTAGTAGAAACACTTTTCTCAATGACGAACTCATGACAGGCGGGTACAGCTTGGTTTTCACTCCTATTCACATGTCTGATTGGCGGATTGGATAAAAGCTCTATTCACGCACGGCGAACGAAGGTTCGATTCCTGCCTGGAGCACAAAAGTTGCTCTCACTTGAACAAGGTTATAACTACGCCAATTGTGCTGAACTACGGCGCCGTAAAAACTTCAATAGAACCTCATAAAATTCCTTGTTTAGCTTAATGTTCAAAAATATCATTTTTATCAAAAATGACCGTTACTTCGTAACTATAGAAAAAGAGTTCAATTAATATAAAAAACGGGTGATAAGAAAGTAAAGATTAGTTATGGATGAGAAGTGTGCAAGAAATATGAAAGAAGTCCAATAAAAATATTTTGAGGAAAAGGCTAATCTCGATTTTCCCAAAAAAAAAACAGAGTGTAAGCTAGATCATTGTGAGTCGCAGTCGGAAGTTTTCTTTTCGGTTACAAAAAACTCGGTATCCATTTCTTTCTGAAATTTTAAACCGAGCGAGATTAGCCTTTCCCTCAAAATATTTTTATTGGACTTCTTTCAGATTTATCGCACACTTCTCATCCGAAACTAATCTTTACTTTCTTAACACCCGTTTTATACTAATTTATCGAGTTTTCAGTGAATTATGGTTCCTCGGTGGTTTCTGTTCTTGATGTTACTCTTGAGTAGCGAAGTGCATGCGTCCAAGAAGATAGGATCTTCCGTGAGAAAAATCGACAGGCTAGGTGAATTGATTGTAATCTACATTCGAATTTGATTCATCCTATTCACTCATTGATTACAGGTATTTGTTCCTGGTAGTTATTGATTCAACTTTTCAATTTTCAGACTAATTAATTGTGAAAACTCTTTGATTGCTTATCGTTTCACCCAGAAACTTACAGTCAGTCTCACAGATAAACGAAAGTTCATGGTGATCTCCAGTGGGAAAAATAACTAATGCCTGTCCGAGATTTTCTGTTTGCACTCATCAACCCGATTCCAATTGATTTTTGTCAATGTCGTAGACTGACGACATAGCGTATAGAATAATGCATTCAGTATGGAACCATAACAATCACCAATAAATAATAGGTTAAGTTTACGTGTGCATGTTTCAGTTCCGCCGCCCCAGGAAAGAGCCTAGCTCGATTTTTTTTACGGATACAAGACGTGCTGCCCGAGAACGATTTTGGCCAGCTGACTGTAACAGAGTTCATGAGGAACGAGTGTCGCGCAGCACAAATCTCTTTGGAAGGTAACTGAATTTTTTTAGTTGACAATCGTAATTGGCCTTCTTTGTTTGGAAAAAAATTAAAATAAATTTACAGCAAACATTTTGATTTTCAGTGAAGCAGTAAACTGCAACATTAAATGAGGTTTGATGAGTGAATTAAACGGAGTTACACTATGTGTTTGTAGTCTGAGAAATAGTTCGAGCAGTTGTGTAGCAATAGTACGCATTATACGTTTCTGACTGAAAAGAGAACAAGGTAATTGGATTTTATTAGTACAATATACTTAACTGAAAATAAACTTAACTAAGTTGAAGTTCTATTATTTAGAACTTTTATTATCTAGAACTTTACGGGCTTCAAATCAAACCTATTTTCGTACTTTGGTGGAGGCGCGGAGGCCAAAACGGTGCAACTTTGAACTTAATCAATAACTAACTTTAGATAGTATCTATTATTTATAGTTCATCCAATTATTTGTGTTATAACTTTGTTCTAGTTAACTTTCTTTTATTCGACCTGATTCTAGCGAAGCAAAGTAAACGAATAGTAATGAGACATGAAAAACGGACAGATGTGAGAACTGTGAACCATACATAACTATACTTCTTTCAGATGATACATTCCACTACTTCCATGGTCACTTTCAACATCATGAATCATATTCTTCTGCATTTTGGTAATATATACTGGTTTCCAATGGTATACATGTGTTATGGATCAGTAAAATACCACTGATGTACTGGCCGCGAATATTCTGCTAACCTCTACTTCATCCCGAATTCGATGTCATACTCCACTACCAAACTGTTTCTGCTCTCCTTCAGCTGGTTCTATTGGTTCCATTATGTCCGAGGTGTGTCTAAAACTGGAATAATGGTTGAGTTATCCTGACTTGAAAACACGGTAGAATCCCTAGTTGAGATTGAAATGAGAAGAAACTATGCATTGGGTTTACTGACTTTCAAATTGGCAAGCGCGTTGGTTAGATCATGGAGGAACCTTTTTGCGAACTATTGAAAATCGTTAAAAAACGTTTGACTGAGATGTAAATTGTTGAGCTCACTTCATCAACTTATATTTACACGTGTGATTTATAATTTATTACATTTGACAGAATCGGAACAAAGCACGTAGTATGTAAATGAATATTTGTGAAACTTTCACAAGCCTGATATAAATGGCACGATATGGCAGATGTGAAAACAGTCATTTTGTGACCCATACATAACGACACTTCTTTCAGGGGATGCATTTGACCACATCCATGATCATGTTCAACAACATGAATCATATATACATATATTTCTATATTCCGGTCATATATACTGGTTTTCAACGATACTTGCGGAAGTCAGTACCATACCACTGATGTTCTGGCCTCGTTCGTGAATATTCTGCTATTCTCTATTTGGTCCCGAATTCGATGCTACCAAACTGTTTCTGCTCTCCTTCAGCTGGTTCTATTGGTTCTATTGTGTCTGAGGTAATTTGTTGATATTGAGAGGCGAAACGATGCAGTACAATAAACACAGCTTTTTCTCATAAGAGACAGGGAACTTTACATCGTCCATGAATCACACCATTTAATAACCGAACATTTATAGAATGGTTCTCATTTCTATCAAGAATCAGATTCAACGAAACAGCAACCTGCCAACTGCACTACTCATCGACTATATCATCGCAACATTCGGACGTGGAAGCTTGTACCACGCGAACACTGGCCTCAGGATCTCAGGAACCATGGATCGGTAAGTATACTAGTATTTAACTGAATAGTAGCGTGAAATTAGCCATTTAACAAAAATTCGTGCAGTTTTTAGTCGGACTTTTTTGAGTTTCACCGTGTTTAACATGTGTGAGTGTGCAGTGGACCAACAGTATAATTGGATTGATTGTTAGTTTTAAAACAAAACGCACAACGATGTTCCCCGTTATGAACAGTTTAATGCAAATTCTGACATGCGCAAATTTCAAACGTTTTTGTAGCAAGTTAGCAATGAGAAATTGAACATAAGTTGTCAAGTTGTGAAGTGAACATAATGTAATCCGGCCATGTCACCGCAAGTTTCACTCTGTGTTTTTTAATAATAATAATAATAAGTTTATCAATATTCTGTATAACAATTGAATTAGCGACGAGATGATAACCTATGAATTGATGTCTAAAAACAAAAAAACTAATAAAACAGCGAGTAATACATAAAAGTATAATTATTAATTTCCACCGATTCTTTCACAGTGTTTGTATTATGCAGTTGCATACACATCATACATTATGACGTTCCAGAAGCGCAACGGCCCCCACGACCGCAAGCATGTGGAGACAGAAGGTGGAGGGACTAAGCAACAAACCGAGTCCCGTCCAACGTGGAACACTGGAAGCTTATTATAATGAGCGGTACGTTTTCTCAACTTCTTCGCTTAGCGAATATATGTTTTGATTAAAAAGACCATCTCTCTTTGAAGAAAATGCTGAGAAAGCGCAAGGGAGAGAGAGAGAGAGAAAGAGAGAGCGAAATGTAAAAAAAACAACTATTAGTATCTACACAATGTATTACCTATATTCAGAGTTCTTTATTAATGCCACTGATATCATACTGTTTAAATTGCGCGCGTCTCTCTATCCAAATTATATAGTTTTGTTCATATTTCGTCCCCATGTATACGCTGTTTAACTCACGCCACTGAATTATAGACACACGGTCCCTTCAACGTCTTATGCATAACATTTCAGGCATGGAGTCCAGCTTTGTTACCCTGAGTTGCCCATCTTCGTCTTGGATGGTGGGGCGGGTAAGCTCCCTCTGGAGTTGATTGAAGTGGACGTCACGGTTGGAGCTTGAGCCATTTGATTATCGTAGTTATGTATATGTATTTTGTTTGGTTCAAAATATGTTATGAAATATAGGAAAACAATTGAAATTGGATTTGAATTGATTTTGGAACTGAGTAACAAGCCTATACGGTATGTAAAACATCAGGGAAAAGCTGAATAGTTTTTGTAAAAAGTTCCAACTTTGTGGAAGAGAGTAAACGGTACAACAAAGTTGGACATCGGCGGTAGAAATTGCGATACCGGTGTCATACATGTTGCTAATGTATAGAGCGTAGGAAGCGGTGACCGAAGAGATGATGATTTTCGTAAAGGAAAATTGACGTTCGAACGAAAGTTTCTCGTGCGAAACTGGTGCATCGCTCGAAAAGTCTGGTTTTCTCGGTTGTGGTTTCCACTGTGATATGGAGAAAAAAGTTTTCTGCTATCCAAACACCATTTTTTCGACCGACCTTTAACGTACCCATGTATGCTTACCGAAGCCATACTAAATACGGCGCAGACGCGCCTTGCCAAGCACTATGCATTCAGTCGGGTACTGTGTGCCTGGGTTTTCCTCCCAGGTCCGCCATAATGATGGGCAGCTAGTCGCGCTACTGACTAGTGAATACTTGTGTTCGCTTCAAAATGGTGCTTGTCGCTTATGTGTACCTTAAAGGGACCGTACCTCTATAATTTTCCATTCTAAGTAATTTTTGAAACATGAAAAAAGTCACTTATTCTCTTTTGAGATGGAAGTTCATGCCTTACGTACAGAGAGTTCAAAAAACATCACTATTACAAAGCAAAATGGAAGCCAACAGGATTTGGGTTACTGTAATGCAGCAATGCTTAATATATCCCTGCTTTGTAGTTTTCATGATATTCACTAATCTTTCTTCACAGATTTGATATTGGTAATTTAGGCTATGTTTTGAATATGGTTTTGTAATTTTATGGACATTTTGAAAATTTTGTACGTAGGTGAACTCGGCGGTGTATGTACGTGCGCGTGGTCGCGCCGCATTTTTGAGAACACGGAGCAAGACAGGAAGTTGACACCCATATGAATGATTTCGGTTTTTTAATGTGAACAATATCGACTAATCAGCTCAAACCTCCAAATTAGAGAGGAACGGTCCTTTTAATGGTATAAATAGACGAAATTTATTCATTCTCATTTCCAGTCCATAAGCGATGAGTACCTAACTGTATCATATAGTGTGTTGTTGTTCACAGGCCTCCTTTCATAAAAATACCTACCAAACCAAGGTATTGATCGGTGACCTCTGTCTAATCGGCCACTGTTGAGACAGTTATTGGATACCCTTGGAGACTTTCGCTAGTTTACATCTTGTATCCCAGCCGCAAGAGAGTCGAGGACAGGGCAATTTCCAACTTTTGGCGCGCGTCCCTTTTGCACGAGACTCAGCGATCCACTCCCTGCGAGCTTTTGTTCAGTACAGACTAAAAACCACGTCCAGTATTGCAAGAGAACCAACTCAAGGGGCACACGTGGTGAAGATGGGGACTCTCCTATGATTCTGCTGTGCCTTAAATCCTTATAACCCGATGACCGAACCCGTGACCCACGAGGGGAGGAAGGGGGGATTTTTACCCTGCCCCGGCAGGTGCCCACCGTGTTTGTGGGGGTACCCGTATGAGGAAATTTTTTTTTGAACAGTTCAGGTATAATATACACTTATATACAATATTGTACAATTAGTGGTTATCAGGTGTAGGGGTACTGGTCTCGCTTTGCACAGGGGTTGTAGTTGTAGTTGGAGGACTGAAATGTTGAGATGTGAAATTGAAAACCATGAGTTGTTGTAGTTTGATCCCAAAGTTAGAAGTTTTTTAGATAACTTGTCGAGAATCCGGTGGTTTCGAAATAGGCGTATCACGCCCAGGTACCGGGCATTATGACTTTAATTGGAAGTTCTTTTTTGAGTTTGGCAAGTGGGTCCCCCATTTCGTATAGCTAGCACACGCGTGCGTCGGACAGGTAATATAAACAATGATAGTTTACATGATGACGCTAACCCCTAACCTTTTATCGATTGCTTCCTGGTCCAAGTAGCCATAGGGTACAGTTGTTAAATCGGGCCAACATCGTAGTTTGGTCATCACCGGTTGTAGTCTTTTCTTTAGAACTTTGATGGCTATTTGACCGAGTTTTTTTCACAATCATGGCCGTTCAGTCGAAACAACTCAGCAACCAGGTCACGAACCATGTCTTCCATGACTTGGAAGTTGATCTTCTTAGCCGCTTCGGAATCAAGCGTCTGAAATCGGGTTGTTGAACACTGTATAAACTCTGATAAAAAATGCCATAAGGTGTGGAGTGAAACTAACCACTCCTTTGACTTTGCAGACAGTCTTGACATCTCCGGTGTCGTTTTCCAGCAAATATGAGTAGACTTCGGGCACCATGCTCACAAACTTGGTTATCCGGTAGCCTTCCGGTATTTCCGAGGTCAAAAACCCAAGCCGGTCTGCCCGAAGGTCAGCTAAGCTGTCCGGTTTGCTGTCATCGTTGAGGAATATGAGAGAATTGGTATCTGAAAATGGGAAATTTTTGCTGTCTAATTTTTTTGAAACGATCTATATTCCAACTGGTTTTTCAGACTTTCGAACTCACCAACATAAAGAAGATCATCTCCAACACGACTCATTGCCTCCAGTAGTAAACGAAGTCGAGCGTACGCAGTAGTGTAGGCCGCAATCGCAACGTTTGTGTATTCCACGGGCTTTCTGTATTCCACGCGTGGTTTGTACGAGCAAACTACAGAATCATTCAGGAGCGAGAAGCCGGTTATCTCAATCTTTGTGTCGTTGATCAGCTTGCATAGTCTCTCACTGTTCGAAGGCATGAACTCCGTCACAGTTTCGTCCGGATTCTGGCCGGTTTTGCACCAGACACTGAAAAATTCAGTTTTATAGTTTGTAGTTTGATCACTTGAGTGAAATTACGTATGGAATTGCTTTTACCTGTTGAGAAGGAGTTTGGCGACTGTCCGCAACGGTCAGTTTTCAGCAATGTTTCCACGGTTCGGTTCCACGCCGACGTTCTCTTTGTGGTCTTCCAAAAACCGCACCCGAAAGATGTATATGGTTATTACGCCGGTTTATGTACCCAAGTTTTCGAAATTTGGAGAAAATCCAAAAACGCCAACATACCAAACTTCCAGACCAAACATTCGAAATACCTTCAGGTGTGTGTTTTCCGCTTCCTCGTTCGGTGAGATGTTTTTGAGTCAATCTCGGGATGGTTATTCTAGGCTCGAGCGCCTTTCCAGGCGGCGTAGCAATCCCCACAAAAGTTCATCAGATCACCTCAGATCACCTATTAGCACGAGTTTCTCATGAGATTCTATTGATTGCTATGCTACAACATTAAGAGTTCACGAGTAGCTCATAAGGTATCTCATGAGAAACTCATATGAACTTCTCATGAGGTTGAACGGTTTACTACGCCGCCAGGCAAATTTCTTTCAGGTTAGACCAATCTTTCTGAACATTTCGAGCGGACTCACCGTAACCACTACGTGGAGCAGCACACCGATCACCAGGAACATGACTACTTCCTCAACGGTTACTTTTTTGTCCATTATTACCAGTAGGCGATGATAGCACAAAACTGTCGCGGAGGCGACTCGTTTCATTTTGTGATTGTGTCAGCAACGCGCGCTGGCGCAAAGTGAGTGCGCCTTCTCTTGACGCACGTCTAATTTGGCTGCGTATCAACGAGTTTTGGCTGCGTATCTTTTCTTTTATGTCGATGTGAATTGGCCTAAAATCTTTAGGTTTCTACCTTTTCTGTCATGTGAGGATGTGAAAGTTAATTGTGAGGGAATAATGGAAATGTGATTGTGAACCGTGAAAACAAGTGAAATTGCAGTAGCATTACGCTTTCCGTGAGAAACTGAGATTAACTGGTAATCTTCTGTTATATTATTGATTGATTGAGAATCTATTCTATTAATAAGTGATGTATTTAGCATAGTAATTATTGTAATGTTCATAGACAATATAGTATATGGATTCTATGTAATTATGTGTTCTGTTCTATATGATTCACACAAAGGCAAAGGTTGAAAAGGTGCTATGAGAGCAAGGTTGAAACTCGTACGTTCTATTTCTCTATGAGGAATAGGATATCGCCCAGTATCATGTGTAAAATACCACTGAACCACCGTAGATGCACTGGACAGTCGGTTTCTTGCCTAGCAAGAGCTGACTTGTCTTCTTTTGGCTTATTACAACTGTTGGCTATAATTTAGCATGCGAACACACGATGCCGGCGCGAAATGGTGCATCGGCCGGGAATTTTTGTATGTGTTCATTGTGAATTGGAGCAGTCGTCATCAGCATGGAGCATGGAGATGTGAATTGGAGCAGTCGTCATGAAGGAGCAGTCGTCATAACGTTGTTGGTTGCCAGACCCACCAAATTGACAAAACTGAAACATAGGAATATATTTCGTTATCCAAAGTGTAGACAAATGAGTTAGGACACCAAAATAACCCGAGCAAAAACCAAAAACGTTAGTCAAGTCTGGCGAGAATGTATGGAGGAGACTATATCGACATTTTACCTTGGACATAATAGAACCAATAGTACCAGCTGAAGGAGAGCAAAAACTGTTTGGTAGTGGAGTATGGCATCGAATTCGGGATAAAATAGAGAATAGCAGTGGCATTGTACTGATTCTTAACCGCAAATACGCAATTTGGAGTATGGAAGAATATGATTTATGATGTTGAAAACTACCATGGATGTAGTGAAATATATCATCTGAAAGAAGTTAGTATAGATATAAGCCACGTCCAACTAAAAAGTTTTGGAAATTTGCTTATTTTTCAGATTCTTGTCAATAAAAAACAGGTTGACAATAATTAGTTTATTTGGTCAAAAAGTACCACACGAACACACCTCAACATACAATGCCTGGTTTGACAATGGTCAACAGGGATCTTCTACTGACAATGGTCAACAACCGACGACAGTGGTCAATGCTCAAAATCAGAAAATGTCTCTATATACAAAATGACCATGGTCAGCCACAGGGTGACCATGGTCAAGCGCCAAGAGCCAATGACCACGGTCAACGTTGGTCAATAAGCGATGAACAGGAAGAAAACGAATCACACATTGTGGCAAAACCCCTAGGTAGGTACAGATATTAAATTACACATCTATTAGCAAGATACGTGAAGAAAAAAGAGGTGAACAGAAAACGAACAATCATAAGAAAAGAACAATCATGACAAATCAATACGAAAAGAACATTGAACCTGTCGAAATATAAGTGTACAAAATCCAAGATGTTGGAAGCATCACTTCTCCATTCACTCACTAAATAGTCTTCTCTCTTGAGCAGCAAAGCAATTTGAGCCTGAAATGGGGGAAAATTACAGTAGAAAAAGCCAAGTGTTAACTCATTAGATGAATGTCGAATTTCTCGTGAAAAAAAAAATTCGTTCGAGGAATCCAAGATACTGAGATGAAAAAAGATATATATTCAAAGCGTATGAGCAAAATGTCGACGAGGGGGTCGGTTTTGGTGCAGGGAGGGTTGAAAATTGTTTTTTTTAGCAAGCAGAACGGAAGTTTGCTCAAATTTTTCGTTTATTTGTTGAAAGTTGACTTTTCATTTTCCAAAAGGGTGGGCGGTCGTATTGGACTCTACGTCAACCCATTTTCAACCCACAGTTGTTGAGTGCTTTTCAGATGATGCCAGCTGCTCAATAAACTACACATCTTTATAACTTATTTCGCAAACAGCGTCAAACTCAAGGTCAGGGATGACCAGAGACTGCGTGCAACTTTTTAAAGTTTTGCTTTTCAAAGAAGTGATTGACCAGTAGGCCAGAAACACCGGAACTATAACTGAATTTGGCTTTTTCAATCGATTAAACTACAGTTAAGCAACGTAACAACGTATATTTTGGTAAGTTTCTGGTAAAAAAAACAAACGTGACCTATGGCCAGTCAACTCTGTGACAATATGGCTTTAAGTTGATGATTTGATTATCAATACAAATCGCAGCTCTAACCTGAGGGTTGTAGAATCACTCCAGAACAAGTGAACAGTCCGAATCCGGGAAGCAACGTTGGGGTGATTCATTTCACGGTAGAGCCGGCTTAGGAAGAACCATAGCTGCAAAGGAAAATTTCGATCTACATTCATGAGAGAAAATTCAATTACTGACTGAAGCAAACATCATCGAAAAATCTATAAAATATGTGAAAAATGTCACTCCTTCACAGCACTGATTGAACTTAATTTGCAGAATTATGAGTTATAAAACAAATGAAGAGCATTATAAGTATACAAATGTGTTAACTTTATATTGCGTTTGTATAATCAAATTTCAGACTTCGGTGTTCTCGATTAGGTTTTAGCAAAGAACGAAAACGCGTGTAAATCGCAATGGGCAGCAAAAATCGGTCGTATCACAGAAAATTGCGTTGCTATTTGATTTACCAATACTTAAATTGAGCAGACAACTACTTTGATAGCTTAAACTTCTGTAGGCGAGAACACTAGGCGACATTGATATCAAACACAAATGTAATCATTGTCCTAGCTTGAACAAGAGAGTACGCTGTGATAATATGAAAAACATAAATTCTCACTTCTTATGGAAGAAAACACGTTTGTAAAACAACATTATAATAATATAAACAGCAAAACAAATTTTAAAACGACCGGTTTTTTTTAAATCTTTTCGGGTTACGGTATATTTTCTGGTAGAGCTCACGGACAGCAGCTTTTTCGTGCAACGTCAGTTTTTCTATGATCGCGCAATAATTATTTTCTTTTGTTTTCTTTTTTAATTTATTCATGTTATTCCGATATCATTGTCTTCTTCATCTTATAATTTTTGTTTTCGAGCACATTAGGAACATTTCAGGTGGTGAATTCGTTGTGTTCCCCGATGTCTCATCCGGTGGTGGCCTGTTCGAGTAAAAGGACAGAGAAACGACACGAACGGTGAGAGTTATAATACATTTATGTTTTATTCTGATTTCTGTGAATAGGTCCCCCAGTGACGAAATGTAAATGTTAGGCGGTTCGTTGACAAATCGCACGTAACGCATTACTTCATCGGAACATGACGTACAAGTGAAACATTTCCTACAGTCAACTCGTTTTGCTTATTGAAAAGATACGAATGGACGCATTCTTACTTTATTTTTTTCGAAGATGACTCATGTATACATCACAATTTTTGCTTCACTTCACCATAATGGTTAACAGCGTGCTAATGAAATATTGAGGGTATTACTACAAATTCAGTGTTTTTCAAGATTCTATAGTTCTCATTACGCTTCTACACATTTATTACTTTACGTAATAGAGAGAACCATTGTTTTCACTGAAAAATACTCATCAAAAATTTCTCTGGTGCGCCTCTAAGTTCACTTGGAAAATTTGAGAATTAGTTATTCATGAACCTCAGAACCAACTCTGGTAGTTGGGTTTACACCAAAAATACTCCGTAACTTTGGCGTCAATGACGGGAACCGACTAAAACGCGAAAACAGTCGAAAACCGCGCCGACTGTCGGAAATCCTGAATCAGGACCGAATTGTCGCGACAGCGGCGAAATTTATTCAAATGTTTTGTATGATAAGGCTAAGAAAGTTTGTGCATTTCGGAAAAAGGAGATAATTTCTACTGCTATTTTGAATGTAATCTTCAACTATAACGCGATGAACATGATAATAGGTCATTTTTCTCAGTTTTCGACCTTTTTTATGAAAATTTGCTTTTCACTGTAAATTTCTCAAAATTGGATAAATTCATTAATACCTACATATTTTCACATTCTACATGATGATATTCAAGAATTTCTTCAAATTGTCTATCCTACTTCATTTATTGTCAATTTAAAGTAGTAAATGAGTGATTTTCTATTTCTGTCTCGACAAGTCGGACCCCTCCGACTGTCGGTGCACCGTCATTGACAGGTAGGTTTGCTGAGTATTTTAGTTTCAAAATGCAAACACGCCTGAGAGCTTCAAGAGAAAGAGCTCTCACGTCGTATGGCTACTTACTTACTAGTTACCTACTCACATTCTTTCATATAATAGTTTTCAGTGCCGAGTGCTGGTCGTCTAGACCGTCAGTAGGAACGAAGAAGCTGCCTGTCGTTTTTCGCAGCTATTTGGGCCGATGAAGATGAGAAGAAAACTTAAAAATTGATATTTTCTTCTGAAAGTGTGTTCAATGTCTCTTTAGTGGATAATTCATACTTGTTATACTTGTTTTTATACATTTGTATGCCACTACCATGTACACATTACTTTTTTCAGTTTTATAGGCAACTGGTAGAATAGATGTAATGATTGAGGTGTTCTTTGAGCTTTTTAGAGTTTTTTTGAACCATTTTCGTTTAACTGCTTCTAAAGAGCGAAGCACTCCAAAAAACTCTAAAATTCTCCATTTTCCATTCCATGTTTTGTCGTGTAACATTTAAGTGTGTACTTTCATTATGGGATTATGGCCATCTTAGGTACCTGTTGTTGACCATGGTCAGATTTATTTTGACCATTGTCATTATTGGTTATGTGTTGCTGACCATGGTCATTTCTGTTTTGTAAATACTTTGATGCGGCAAACAACGACAACGGTCAATGTTGAAATGCCCATTGTCATTAGTTTTTGTTTTCTCGCTTGACCATAAACCAATAAACGTGCCAATCAGAACCCTTTGAACCCGGTGCTTTGCGCAATTTGGATTTGCGCATATGACCGGGACTCTGTGCTACCCCCTCCAGAAATGACAAGAATCTGAAAAACAAGCAAGTTTTCGAAACTTTTTAGTTGGACGCGACTTATATGTATGAGTCACAGCTCTCACATCTGTCCGTTTTTCATATCTCGCTACTAGTCGTTTATTTTGCTTCGCTAAAATCAGGTCAAAATAAAAGAACGTTAACTAGAACAGTATTCTGATGTATGATTAAACGACATAATTTCGATTTACAATCATTAGTTACATTTCATACAACATGAACGAATAAAAAGTTACTTACCTAATTGGAGTTGGTGCTTCTCTGCCATTCAAGCATTCTTTGAAAATATTCTTTTTTGAAAATCTCTGCGATCTCCTTGTGGAGTGTTGTTGTGGTTTCACGGTAGATATGATGGTGAGGTAGGCCAATCGAACTAGAATGAAGAGTGCCTGGACGAAAACTGGTGCCTCGCTCAGATGTATCAATGTACAGTAGCACTTTTTGTATACGGTATCCGCTTCTCCTCCAATGTGATATCTGACTTTGACCGTGAGAAGTTGTCTTATATCTTCTCATTCGACCGTTTTGAAAAGCAGGAAACAAGGAATGCAGAGACGGTTGTCACCATTTCGTTCCTGAAATCAGTTGGAATGGGGATTGACATGGATTGACAGTTGTAGTTTGCACTCGATACATAATTCCATCTTCGAACAAAATAAGCAGGAGCAAACTACAAACACAGCAGAATGTACTTGAGTTCAAATATGTCCACTAAAAACAGGAGAAATATATGTTCTATGGAATACACGGTCGCTTCGCTACGTTATACAGGTTTGTAGTTCATTGTTCATACGCGATGCGCCGAATACAGCTGAGATTTGGTCAATAATGAATAATTGCTATAGTTCCGGTCATTCTCACTGAGACCTCGGCAAAGTGCCAATGAAATTTACAGACAAGTTTTCACCATGTTAAAACTTTCGAAAACACTAAAGGTTTTTTTCGACGGCTGTTACTTTTGTTACAGTACGTTGGTAAGTTTTTTTATCATAAAACATGTGATTTCTCTAATAAATAAGCATTCGAACTTTTTTTGGCACGCTGCTACAGTCTCAGTGGGAATGGGGAAAACTATAACTTTATGTTCTAGGTAAAACAAGGTGTTTATTATAAACAATTGAGATGTATTTTGAACAAATATGAAGAGAACTAACCTGATAGTGAAAACATAAATATTGTAGAAGCAAGAACGTGGTACTTTCCAGATATGTATGATGCGGTAATGAGAATTATATAGGGTCGAAGGTTACACCAAGATGCCACGCCTACAAGTTAATTGGGGTTTCTGTTTTGAGTAGCACACCTGGGTGAGAATATTGGAGAAGCAATGGGAAATAGGTATTTGGATGTCCTATTGGATTGGATTCAATAGGTAATTGGAATCAATTGTGCTCTAGAAGTAAAGATAGAAATCAAATTATGATGTTCCGTGTATAAAATTTTGAAATACAAATTCACTATTAGTTAGTTTCACAGTCACGTGAAACATGTTAAACACAGCCACCGTGCCAATGAGTAATACATGCTATTTTTCATGCTTTTGAAGTTTTTCGAACTATTGCGAATCTCCGTTAGCCGTTGTTTAGTTGCATTTGTCCCTCCTCGTTCGTTCTCTACGAGAACTCCTCGTCGAGACAAACGTATTTTGCTCTCCCATCGAGAGCATTTCAAGTAAAGACAGGACCAAACCTGGTCCTCTTATCACCAACAAAACTTTTAGCAAAAGTTTATTAAAGAACGATAGAACAGTGGACGATAGAACAGTGTATGCTTTGTAACGGTTGTAGATCTGACGACGGACGATGACGAATGTCTCGGCTGCGGGCGCTCCTTGACTGGATGGGCCCAAGAGATCCCGACGGACCTTCGATGAGCTTCCAGTGGCATACGATCCGGGATGATGACAATGCTGAAAATTAACGTTTAGAACAAAGAACGGCGTACGACCTTAGATCTGTGGTCTGGTACCCCCTCACATAAAATCTGGATAATTTGATCTCCGACGCCGCTCTTATTCTAACCCTGACGTACACGCCTCCTGTTGCACCTAAGCTCGAGACTAGGTATATCCGGGAAGTGAAGCTATAAAATTACTTCTCTCGGAAACGCTGAAAACCTATTTTGACAACAACCCGCCGAAACATCCCAACGCCTGCGTTTTCCAGGCAGGGGCTGGGTGGGCGGGAACTACCACTTATTACACATAATAAGAAATAACTAAACATAAAACAACCAACTACTAAAGCAAAAACACTGGAATGAATTTGAAACCGTCAAATTTTCAGCTATAATTAAAAACCCTGAATATTGCACCTCCGTGCCAGGACCCAGCTCCCGTTCAAACCGGACACAGGCTCGGTCCTACCTTTACAAGAAATCCCTCTCACTCGGGCAAAATATAATTTGTCCCTCCTCGTTCGTTCTCTACGAGAACTCCTCGTCGAGACAAACGTATTTTGCTCTCCCATCGAGAGCATTTCAAGTAAAGACAGGACCAAACCTGGTCCTCTTATCACCAACAAAACTTTTAGCAAAAGTTTATTAAAGAACGATAGAACAGTGGAATCAGTTAGCTGCTGGGGCAGAGTCGGGTAAAAGAGAATAACCAAATCACCCCGAGATTTACCCACATCAATACGTTATAGTAGATAAAAATATTACTGTTTTGTGCCTAACTCGTCTGGTTAGAACACAGAGCCGCTGGGGCGGAGCCGGGAGGTGAACAAATATCAGACATTGACCGAACACTACGCTGTCAGAAAGCTCCTTACGACAATGCGTACACGCTATGTAAAAGGTTACCCCAAACTACGCTTACACGGCTGAAGCAATTTGCTTGTCAATGACATAAATGTATGGAATATCCTAACACTTTCTCGTCCTTACACGGCCTAGACGCAACGTGGATCACCTGAATCTAAGTCCTACGACCTACGCTACCTCCCGGAATTGAATTCCTCTACCTTACGTCTTTTGAGAAGCTCACGATAATGCATAAGAGCAATAAAATAAAAAACTCACCATATTCCTGCGTCCTCTTGGAATTTTGGATCAACCCACTTCCAAAGAAAACAACATCTTGTACTCCGCTTCCACTATACCCTCACATCTCTTCCGAATTCCCGGCATGAGAGCTATAAAACCAAAAATGTCTTGTTATTGTGATCAACATTATTGACAGAGAAGATAGACGAACTGTCATAGCATATATCGCTCACACTGTGACTAAAATCTCGAAAACAATTCACTCGGGTAATCACTAGTTATCAACATAAACAAAGGTTTAGGTTGCCCACTTCCTGGGTACAACAACACATATATGAATTACTGCCACACAATACGAAGCTGCTACGCAAGAGCCCTCAGGGACCTCAACCGTTCGGCAACTATACTAATTTCCACGACACCTTCACCTACACCTTTCTATTTAGACCACTGAAAAAAGGTAACAGAAAACCAGTCCACTCACAAACACAAACTCCAAGCACTCTCCGTTTACAACGCGCTACAACCTTCACTACTCTACAGACCCACACACGAATTATCTCACTATTCCTGACCTTGACGCATACAAATTACAAGCTGCGTAATTCCGACCGACCAGTCACTCAGTTAACTCCCTCGAATGCTACAGGCAATAACAGCGGGGAACACAAACTCAACGATGTGGCTGACAAAATGTTATGAAATCCTTCTAAAACATAGAAAATAAATAACGTCTAACGTACGGTTGGCATATGACCCTAAGCCAGAAAAGTAGAAAAATGGGGATTGGGCTTATTTTCTGCGAAGCAAATGCGTGAGCCAAGCCAAGTTCATGATGAACATCATTCCGCAAAGTTCAATGAACATATACAAAGGTAAAGTAGTTCCATGCCAGTGAAACTAAAATGAACGTGCGTGACCATAAACACGAGATAGATACCATTACAAAAGTGACTAGTTCTCCCGTCAAGCGCATTTTAAACAGTTTTCGTTTCTAAAAACGAGTGTAAGTTTCAGAAACAGAGCATAGGTCAGCGCCATTTTGATGGGGTATTTTACCTATGGAACATAATGGTCCAATCACGCAGTTTGGACTTTGCTGACTGACCATATCGGATATTAGCAATTAGCTAAAGCCTTTCATGGAACTGGCCTCAAAAATTCATGAAACGTTCCAAGACGTAAACTTATGCAAACTCGCAAAATTATATTTCTGGCTTAACCAAATTGAATTACAGTTTTTTTCAATTGAAAAGTGTTCAATCGTCCTGAAAGGCCAAAAACAGTAGTAGAACTCGAAGCAAACTGAAGCTCGGCAAACCAAAATAAAATACCCTTGGCTCAAACCCTTTCACACTTCTATCCTAAACCACAGACTAACACACAGCACATACGCATACAAAACCACACTCTCCGCCGTACACAACTATGTTACACCCTGTAAATCTGACTTCTAGCACCCAGTCAACGAGCTGTTTCTACCATACCCGGCCTCCCGAACCATAAAAATGACATGACAAGCTCTTACTTTGGCCAGGGGCGACCGTTTTCTGAGACACAAAAGAAACCACCTCAATGTTACGCTATCCTGACCGGATGAACGATCCGAAACATTGAAACAGTGGGTCTCTCATCTACGAAACCGAACAGACAAAATGAATTCTGTCGATTTACGTCATATTAGGAATTTCCATCAGAAACTGGGCAAACTTAGAGACAATAAGAGAGATGTAACATGTAAATTACAGTTTACTAAAGTTTGCACTTGTGGACCGAAAATAAATGCAAATATTGAATTCTTCCCGGTGGCCGGGGATCCACACGACCAATGATCTCACTGGCTTACATAATGCAATTTCATTGGAACGAGGAACATTACACTACAATCAGCACGTATAACTCTACACTACTATCAGCACACATGCTGCGACTGCTGTATCTTATCGTATAAGCATGGACAATCTAATTGTCGTATACATCTCTCAAGCCGAGGTGGCCGGTTACATAGTAACAGAACCGAAACGAACTACTACACTACGTTTTCATTCACCGAAAACAATATTAAACAACCTATTGCAACGCTTGCAACCGTCCCGGCAGCCGGGGGTGAACATTTACAACGTATTCTTCTCTCAGCCCGAAGTGGCCGGCTAATCAGACACTAATATGATAACAAAAGCTTATACTACTCCTAACCTAATAGCAACGGACTATAATATGACGAACGCACAAGCAACGGAGCATTCATTCCGGCAACCGGTATACATCGTATTCTTCTCTCAGCCCGAAGCGGCCGGCTAAACGGAAACCGATACGACCACAAACTCTTATACTAATACCTAATAATAACGGACTACAATATTACTAATCCACATGCAAATGATGCATTCTTTCCGGCAACCGGTACCGCGTATTTTTCTCTCGGCCCGCGACGGCCGGCTATATAAGGCTACGAGTTACTCCTAGTATAATAGCGAAATTATGCGCCTATGAGTTACTTATACCATGATAGAACCTTATTATAAACTATATACCTGACATGCTAGTAAGTTAACACTACACAGAGGGAGCCTGAGTTAGGAGGCCTAAGTCCTTAACCTACACTACACAGAACCCCGTTCAACACACACGTCTCATACCGAAACTACCTCCACACAAACCATCACACACAAAAAAATACCTTCAGACAAACCGTACTCAAGAAGTACGTATAATTAGCCTATACTTAATTTACCTAAAAAGTCACGGATGTAATGTAAAGCACCCGGCAAAAATAGAGATTAATTTACTAACTACTAAAACTAGAGAAATAGCAAGCCGCGAAGACGACTACCAAAAAATTACTACTACAGCAAAAAAACCTAGTCTTAACAGAAAAATAGCAACTTGAAATTACCAGTTTAAATTACGTTAAACTTAACCGAACACCCGCCTCAAACAAAAGAAAATTAAACGAACTACATAATGACTTGAACTACCACTTATTACACATAATAAGAAATAACTAAACATAAAACAACCAACTACTAAAGCAAAAACACTGGAATGAATTTGAAACCGTCAAATTTTCAGCTATAATTAAAAACCCTGAATATTGCACCTCCGTGCCAGGACCCAGCTCCCGTTCAAACCGGACACAGGCTCGGTCCTACCTTTACAAGAAATCCCTCTCACTCGGGCAAAATATAATTTCTGGTTGGTAAGTTAAGCGTACTACCTGCTCATGAGTGAGAATTGATCAGACTACAAAGTACGCGGCAGTTCGCAAAAAACACAGGTCAGAGGCACACAATGGCCACATACGCATCAGACAGTTCACTAAGGGTTGTGTGTGTATTCAAACATATTTTCTATTAGTTGCTTCATTTTTTTTCATTTAAACTGTCCTCAGTATTCATGGATTCTCGTCTCTTGTTCTTCGGGAGTTTCATACAGCAGACTTTCATTTTCACAGTTTCCCTCATGTTTTATCTTTTTTCTCACACAGCTTTTTTTATTGCTCAATAGAGACGTTCAACATCATTGACTGAAAAAATTCATGCCTCGAGAAAGGTTTACAGTGATCGTCCGCGGTCAAGGCGAAACGTACCCTTAATGTTGTTCTTGTTTCTATGAATTTTTATAGCTGAGCTTTTCTAATTCATTGAAAAGATTTGTGTTCCAGAAACCTCAAAAAGTATGTTATACGTGCTATTGAGTTCCTATTCGATCTACATGTATGCGGTCGCTTTGATGGCTGCATATGTGAATGTTGGGTTGTTGTTGCTGGTGTGCACCGTGCAATTCTACGCTCATCTCAAATTCAATATCATATTGATCTGGCAAACTGTTTCTGCCCTTCTTCAGCTGATTCTATTGGGTCTACTGTGTCCAAGGTGAGCTGTTCATATAAGACGGGTCCAACTAAATTTTTTCAAAATTACGGTTTTTTAACCAAAATGTTGTCAACGGAGTGGGTGTGACAAGTAAACCATTATCTTGTCAAAGTTGCTGATGTATCTGGGAGATATTAGAGCAAACCCAAATGACAAGCGCCAACATAGATATTGAAGTCTGCCAAGTGATACTATCACTGCTCAACACTTGGCAAGTGATATTATCACTGCTCAACACCTGGCAATTGCCAGGAGCTATCCTCTTCCTTGACACGTGTCAGGGGGGGGGGGGGCGGGCATATTCATAACGGGATGAGAATGGATGACGAATTATGGGTGCGAATCTTTGAAATAAAAAACGAGAAGCGGAAACATGAATATCGTAAACACTTAAACCTGCGATGTTGGGCGAAAAGTTGCTACTGGCTTTTAACTAGCTGAAATGTTTTTTTGCTGTGAACCTTTAAATTCACGTTTTATATTTATGAAATTTGATTTTTTAATAAACTCATCCTTTTTAATACACTCATGTGTGACAAAGTTAATCTGAACAATTGCGGCGAGGTTATATATAGCGCGGTCCTTTCCTTTCAAATGAAGGTGCTCTCTTAGTGTAGTGGTAGTGCTGTTGCTTTTGGCCCAGCGGCCAAGGGTTCGAATCCTCTCAACGGTTTGGCACGTGTCAAAATGAATCAGTGCAAATGACAAATGGTAAAGATGATCCCTTTGGGTGACAAGTGACAAGCGAACTCCGTTCACACAGCATTTGCCAAAATAATCTGAATCTCATTGGCAAATGACAACATCGCGTTGACAAGAAAACTAAAATTGTGTCATTTTGACCGCAAGGCGCGAGAAAAAGTTCCCGTTCACAGATTGACCGAATTCCGTGAAGTACTTTGAATTTTGAAAAAAATTTAGTTGGAACCGTCTACTGTATACTGTTAGTCAATTGCACAATCACGTGAAACATGTTTAACACAGCACTACTCAGAAACGGGCAATAACAAAGTGCACGATGCTTCATTAGAATGCTAATTTTACGTGACTATTCAGTTTACTTCTAGTATAGAAAAAATGTTCGATTTTCGAATTCGACTCCAACAATCCTAAACAATAAGCTAACTTTTAAATGAGGATTTTTCGTTTCTCTTGAAGAGCGCAAGTTAGATAGATAAATTTCCCCGCGATTGAACAAATGACATTTCACACTGCGATAAGTGGCACTACATTAGGAGAAATATGAAATTACGAAAGCGAGAGAGCATGGGGTATGGGTAATTATAATAAACTCTTCCAGAACATTGTACGTTGACAAGTTATTTGTTGTGTCACTCCATGGTCCGGCTCTGGTCTTCAATCCCACTTTACAAGCATGTTGGTGAGTACACTTTTCAGCTTTTCCCATGTGAGTTCGGCAGCCGATCAATGCATTTTGAAGTAGTTTTCCGCTGATTACAATTATCCGAGAAATAAAAAAGCATGATAAGGAAATCAGAGTTTCATTGGCAAACTGCCCCAAAGTGATATGTTGGAGAAAATTAACAAATTCTTGTTTGAACCCCAGTTTGAACTGGCCAGAACTTGAACATAGCTTGTCTAGTCGTGCAATTTATCTGCGATTCAATCAAATTATGGAGTGAGGCCAATTCTTTAGACAGTGAAAGTGCAACCCAAACTGTATACGCTTGTTTCAAACGAATTTAACCTAACCTCATGACAAATGTTTGGGTATTGGGTGGTGGGTGACAGTACTCAGACTGAGCCCCCATTTGGAGTTTTCTTCCCAAGACTTGGCTTTTCTGGTTTTTGTACCATATTTATTAGTTTAGCGTACTGGCCTATATACCCTAATGCCACGATTCGAGAAATATTGTAATTCTGGTAATCATTTTCCAGTTTCGCTATTTTGATGGGCCTGGCGACGAACAACGTTATGACTATTGCCATTCTGTTCTTACATCGTTTACTGGTTATACTGGGCAAAGAAGTCACCAGTTGGGGAGTGGGAGTGTTTTTGGTAATTGGTATGCTACTCTACGTACCGGTTGCGGTGATTCCGGTGAACATTTCGGTAAACTGGGTCTATTCTGAGAAAAAAAGTTGCTCGAAAAGCACCATCCCCGGATTTTCTAACCACCGAGCAAGATAGAGAGCAAACCGCATTCATTTTGGAAGAACAACCATGGCAAATTCAAAAGAATAAAAATGTTTCTGTCGAACAAACTTTACTCTTGATATTGTACAGCTCATATAAGAAAACTTATAATATCCTGAAAACAGAGCTTTGAGAACTTTCAGAGAAATGATAGAAACGCTTTGTCTCAGCCTCCTATGTTATTTGAGAGATAGGCCATAGGTTTCGATCTTATCGCGCAGTGTTGGTTCTCTCGTTAAATCATGGTCAACTTCCGTACTTGAGAGAAAATTACAACAATTATCTGGTCGGTTTCTATGGAGAATTTTCATTTCAGATACTTTTGATGCGCACCGAGGACTGGGAAGATTGTCCACCAGAAATCGTGCAATACAACAATACAACTGAAGGAGTCAAGCTTCGTGCGTACAACACCACCACATCGAATGGAAGTTACGTGATGGGTACGTTTCGAACTTTTGCCTCTCATCGTGCGCAGCGCGGAGCGCTGTGTTGATTACTTCTTGTTCACCACTATGCAGACGTTTCAGAAAGTTTATTGCCAGTTTCTTCGTCTATTGTGTATCACAGCAATGAAAGAGCAAAGATCCACGAGCTTAGAGAACAGGCTCGAAACTATATATTTGACAGGAGTTGGAAGGGGCAACGTTTCGCAAAAATGACTTCCGTAACGGGGCGGCTGCGGCGGCTACAGAAAATGTCCGCCTTCTTTTTCGGCACAGCTCTGCTGAGAGTGAACATCTCCTAACGATGTTTACACCGTTGAAAAGCGAAGAAAGATCAATTTCATATTCTTAATTTTTTGTTCTAGTTATTTCAGCTGTCACAATGTACAGTCCCCCAATCGTGTTCGTCTTCGCATACGGCGTGATATTCGTAGCCCACCGACTGCTAACTAAGCTGACTATCAGTGAAGCGAATATGAAGATGCACAAGAGAATATTGCAGGTATACTCTTTTCATTTCCCCAACAAAGATTGCGAACGGTCGTTCATTATTTGTAGTTTGAACGTTGTACACACCATGGTTATCGAATTTAGTTCCGAACGCAACGGGTTCAAACTACAAACTCATCAAGACTGTAATTTTCATTTCTACCGAGTCTGCCGTATTCTTATATAACTTTTAGATAGTTTTACTTACGTGAACTTTATCGAAAGGATGAATGAGGGATTTTCGCATTCGACTAAACTCCTATTGCGAAGGTTTTTCACAGGAATGTCTGACTTTTTTCACAGGAAATTACAGAAAAATTCGGTAGAAAACAGTCATTAGAAAGTTGTACTGTAGAAGTCTCAAAAGGAATGATGGAGACAATAATATAGTCCCGGTTTTGCACCAACCACTACCATATTACCATTTGTGTCATCTTGCGATCATAAAAAGTTTTCGACTTCGTAAGTATACCTTCTTAGTCGCAGAAAATTTGCACAAACGATTTGAAAACAGTACTGTGACTATATGAATGTGCTCCGTTTGAACCAAGCAAGACGTTTTATTGGATGTGGCGACGTTTAAACGGCATCGATCAACAAAACAATGTTCTAAAGTATCTCTGTATTTCAGTTCGTTTTCATTTGTACTGTCATTGTTCCAGGCTTTCTTCGTTCAAGCTACCATTCCTTTTAGTACTGGAATAATCGTATTTGTCTGGTATTCCGTACACAAAAAAGTGAGTGGCACCGCACTGATTACGTCGAACGAACACGAAATTGCTCACATGTAGTCAGAAGTAAAGAGTTATCGGGAACATTTTACTCACGCCCCCTCCCCCATTTCCGTTTTAGCCGATACGATGATCTGTTACTTTCACTCCCCGGTATAAGTTGCATGGCTCAGTTAAGAATCAACTAAGAGTCAGAAGGGTAAGGGCGATTATTAAAGACTTCCAGGCATGTTACTTCTTTCATTCCTGGCTGTGATTGTACGGTGGGAGATGAAAGAAACATTTTCCCGAGTCATCTCCGAATTTTGTAGTGGAGAAAAGCCGGTCTCTTGAGTTGTGGGTGAAAAATATGGACTGAATGTGTGTGAGAGTAGGGATGTCACTGACTCTCGGCAGACAAATCCCCGTTCACCCTCTATTGTATGGTTTAAGCAGAAAAGTGATGGTTCTTGTGTTGGATGGTTCCATGCAGAGAAAGAGAGAGGGGAATGGAGAGAGGAAAAAATAAAGAGTAGAGTTTAAGACAGAGAGATAATGAGAGAGAAAGATATAGAGGGTGAAGCCTAGAAAATTGATTCTCTTCGTTCAGGTATTCCAAGACTTCCCGTGCTTTGAGTGCGTGCTTTTCGGAGTCGTCCCTCCGATTCTTGGCTTCCAGGCACTGATCCATATCACGTCGATCGATCGTTATCGACGTGAATTCAATTATTGGCTTTGTATCGGGATCGTTGTTTTCACGGCCGGAATGTCGACCGTGCTTATTTGTACAATACAATTTTGATCACGGAATCAGAACCAATACAATTCGCCATAACATCTCTCCAAATTGTTCGCTTTTCTCCGGCAGTTCTCATTCAGTTGTTCCAAACAGATTATTCGAAATCATCTTATCATCTCTGTCTTGGTCTATCAGTTGAACTTGGTTCATTCTCAGTATTTGTCTCTCGCATACTAGTAGCAATTATAATGAACACGTAAAGTTAGCTTTCTGATCGGGCACCGTGCACTGCACGTTTCTAAATTCTACTGTGTTTAACATGTTTTACGTGACTGTGCAGTGAACTTGCAGTAAACTTGTGATTATCTCTTCATCTCGCAGTGAAATTATCGACACTTCAATGATCCATCGCTATTTCTTGTTTCCTGTCGTTGCCTACCAGTTGTTCTACTCTGTTTATAGTTCTGGTCATTCCCACTGAGACTGGCAGCGTGCCAATGAGTATTCTAGGCTATCTTTCACCACTTCCGAGTTTTCCAAGAAAAGTTAAATATTCTGTTAACGATTGTTTTGTTTCATGAGAACACGAAATTTTGAAAATTTTAACACGCTGCCGAAGCCAACTCTCAGGGCGAATGAAACAAACTTTACATTTCCAATTGTGTACCATTCTATCTATCTATTTTATTGTATTAGCGTATTAAATCTATTCGTTCATTCATTCCATAATGTATTCGTTCATTCATTCCATAATCCATCACCTGAATAGTTATAGTAGCTGTTTGATTCTCAAGACTTTGTTGTAGTTTGGTCTGGTCGTAGTTCACGAATGAATGGGATCGAACTAAAAACACAACTGGGTAGTGCAACATACATCGTATGTATAGTTCCGGTCATTCCCACTGAGACTTGGCAGCGTGCCAATGAATATTTCAGGCTTGGTTATAATGAATATGTATTTAAAGGTGTTGTGTTCTAACTTAAGAGAGTAAAGGAGAAGGAGATATCAGTATAGGTTACACGCTGATCTGCCGCCGGTCATCACGTTCGAAGAATAACGACACATTTTCATCACTTTTGGAGTTTATCAAAAAAACTTCAAATCTCTGTTAGCAGTTATTTACTTCCACAAGAACACGCAAACAAAAAGTGTCCTTAGAATACTTATGTTTGCTCTGAGAAATTGTCATCCGAAAATCTTGGCACTATGCCGATGGGTCTCAGTGGGAATGAAAGGAACTATAGCTGCTTTGGAGAGAACGAGCCATATATTACAGTTGTACTAGACGTTAGACGTAGGTTTTCCCATTCCTACTGGAACGGAAAATTTTCACAGAAAACTTAAAAAATCGTTTGTTAGTTACACACATGGGTGAAAATACTTTGTCTCTTACCAGTTTCCAGTAAAGACAAACTTTTACAGTGATCGAAAATAGTTTATGTTTAGTCACACAAAAGTTTTAAATACCTATTTCCCAGTACCCCAAGAGTAATAAACTTTTACAGAAATTTTAATAAGGTTTATTGATCACATAAACGTTGAATACTTCTTCTTCCCCTTCCCTCAAAGATGTCTGGAGCCGGCGAAACGCAGTTGTAACTCCAGTCTGTCCAGGTCATGAGGGTCCATTCTGAAGAGGAAATTATAATAATAATAATAGTAATAATAATAATAATAATAACAATAACAATAGTAATAAAATGTCCTCCAAAACAAGCACAGACTGTGTATGTTACGTTAAACCGCTGCGTTTGTAGCTTGGTCCATGTTGCTCTTGTCACATTCTGATTGAAACAACTACTTGGCCACTCCCTTAATGGGCTCTTTCTATGTTCATAGTGCGTGCCAAATTTAGAAAATAATCGCCTCATGAGAGACTCGAACCGTGCCCAAAAGTTGGAAAGGCGCGTACGCTAGCCATTGTACCAAATGGGCTTATGGTCACGTTGCGAAGGAATCGTTAATTCTTGCTATTACACGCACGAAGTAGTATAAACAATATAACTCCGCCTATCTTTAAGCAACAACTATACCCGTGAACCAAGATGACTCTATTTGGGAGTAACCAAATCTTCGCTGTGGGAGTCATTCTCAGAAAAAAAGACAACAAGAATGTGGGGTATAGATCAGCTGAGACCGAAAAGGTACATTTTTAGTAGCTTTTTACTAAGTTACGAGAAAAGGTAACTGACCCGAGGAAAAATGGGAAGTTTCCTCACGTTTTTGCGAATTTACTAGTGAATCGACCGGTACAGGCAACTTACCCAAAGGAAAGTGGGACAAAGTTTTTGAGTCTGAGTCCGCGCTGTCCTTCATCTTCCAGATTCATCATTCGGTTGAAGTATGGAGCGACGTTCCTGAGGACTTCATCTGAAAAACAAAAACCAGTACAATATGATTAATAATAATAATGGTTTTAATTCAACAATTGAACTCAAAATCGTTTGGAAGTTCAAACAGAGCGAGAGAGAGATAGAGAGTTTGGAATGTCGAAAATTTCTCGTATAGTCGTCGCCAACGGAAAGGCGGGAGGGTACTGTGTATCTCACTTTTCGCTGTGTACGCACACATGTCTCCGATTCCAAAACTTACCGGTAGTGTGCTCTGTTAGCGCAGTGGTTAGCGGCGCAATGTTACGAATCTTTTGCTCGCAGGTTCGATCCCGGCGAGAGACAGAAATTAATAGATTTGGCACTCATTATATATGTATATTGATCGCTCTTACCGAACCTGTTTTCGCCCTGTCCCGCTGTGTTTGTAGTTTGAACCTGTTACATTCTATTCGATCAAACTACAACTCACCCGAGGCGTCGACTCTAGTATTGTGAGCAGAGTAGTAATCCAGAGGTTCTCCGAACAGTGGGGGCATCGGGGGAGAACGAGCAGCAGCCACAGCTACCAGCAGGGTCAGGGAGAGTAGGCGGAACATTCTGGACATGTTGGTTTCAACCAGAGTACTGTCGTTATCAGAAATATTCACATTTTTTCAACCAACAATTTACTGAGTTACAATCAAGTAGTGTGTGACAGATTAATTGACAGACCGTCTGGAAATGTGTAATGATCTGAGAAATCAGCTACTATGCAATGAATAGTACTCACGAGTTTAGAGTTGATCCATTTTTTCGAACAATGAGAAACGAAAAAGTGTGGAAAGGAGAAAAGGAATAAGAGTTTTCGTCCAACATCTCTTCTCTTTCGGAAAGTTGGGTGTTTGAGTTTGGCGAATGATTCTCAGTTTTGAACTACAATTTAACTGCACTTTTACAGAGCAAAACATGAGGCGAGAACTCAATTGATAATTTGGTATGAAAGAGAAATTGAAGTAAAACGGCGTACAATACTTTCTACAGTTCCAGCAGTAGTTTTATAGTGTAATTTCTTTCTCAGTCACATCAAATGCTAATGAAATCCTGGAAAACCATGTCAATATGCCAGTTTTGGTGACGTGTAATGAGATCGCCACGTCAAGGGTTTATCAAAGATGAAATATATTAATTGTACAGAAAAAAACACTATAATTATGAAAACGAAGGAAAGTTAAATTAAGAAATCTAAAAATACCCCGAACCTAAACAAAAAAGCCGTGTGCGATCAAAGCGACGAGTATGAAAGTGGAGAAAACTCTAAAGAGACATCAGCAACTAGATCAACAAATGTTCGCCAAATTGTAATTTCCAAGTTTGTGTACGGAATACTCGTGTTGAAACAGCTAAACCCATAATGTACATTAAATAAGAGAGGACTGTTCCTCTCAAATCTGCTTTGCATGCAAAAGTTATAAAACATAAATTCTCTGTATTAAAGTCATAGTTCAAGTAACCATGGGATTATAAATACGACAAAACGAGTTCACTAACGCAATATTTCTAAAAAAAAAAGTTGAGGCACGAAATTGGAGAATACAGTCACAGAATGAAATATGCAAACATGGACCCAATGCAGTAACGAGTACAGTAACACGATGTATTCATAATAGTTGTCACGATCACTGCGACGTGTAGTTTGTTGTGTGGCGTTAAGGATTTCAAAGAAGTTTATGTTTCTGGTTTCGCAGTATTGGTGAAATAAAAATGCCAAAACACATTCTATATCTGTAAAATTGCTCTTTCAGGACCTGTCCAGTCTCAATTAAATCTCTAAATTGAATAAGAATCTGTCCCTTTTTTGAGCATTTGTCAGTGAAGCAATTTTTCCATCAAACTGATAGATTGGTTCACAATTATCTATGAAAAGTGTCAAAGTATTCAATGTAGTTTTTACCTACCCGCTGAGAGAGTGTGCAGGTCATGGAGAATCAGATGTCTGCGGCCTCATTGACCTCCATGCTCTCTCGTTTTGTAGTTTGCCCATCGCAGAAAACTGGCGCCAATCGTTCTCAGTTGACGCAGACATGACCTTCTCGACCTCTCAACCAAGTGAACTCGATAGTTGTTCATTTGCGTTTTTCAATCGCTCAGGTTACATCGATTGTCGATATTTAAGTTACCATTATTTCCTTTAATATTGCCCTTCCTCTTTTCCTCTTTCTTCCTCTCTCTTCATCTATTCATCTAACCCTCTCCATTTATGTCTTTTTGCATCTCTTCGTCATTAGTTCAGATAGTATAGAGTGTATAGAACAGGAAATACCAGAGGTATTGTAACCGTACTTTATATGACAGAACGAATCGAAATTTTTCTCCAAATTTGTTTTACCTATTTGCGAGTGATTGTTGGTTAGACTACAAAGTGCAAGATATTCGAGACTGACACAGATTAGAAGGAGATACCGCACATATAAGAGAGTATTTATGGATTAGAAGTTTTTTTGAAGTTTCTTTTTTTTTCTACAACTGATCACAGTCATGAGTTTACGTACTTCAGTTATTCATTTCCGTGGTTTACTTAATGTTTTCACGGGTCGATTTATTCATATTATTTCTCTCTTGTTTTTTAGTCCATCACATTCAATTCCAATTTTCCACCTCACTGAGAATGTCTCAAAAAGGGGGTTGAAGTGGTATGGGCTCGATGGCGCGACGTACCCCTTTAATGTTCCTTTTTTCGATGAGTTTGTATACCAACGCTGAGCTATAGTTCCGGTCATTCCTATTGAGACTTGGCAGCGTGCCAATGATTTTTCAGTGCATTTTAGCCGTTTTAAGGTTTTTCAAATAACTTCAAATTTATCTTGGCGGTTGTTCAGTTACTTGAAAACACGTGAATAATACCAAATCCTTACACTACTTATGTATGCTCTGAGAAATAGTCATCCGAAAACATTAGCACAGTACCAATGGGTCTCAGTAGGAATGACCGGAACTATATCTCATCTGTTACAAACAACTGTGTTCCAGAAACATCGAAAGGATGGCCTTCTTGGGTGCCTATTTTTGGTACATGTTCGCCGCGGCTGCGTGTTCGTCCTTCGAGAATTTCCACCTGTTCTGTCTGACAATTTTGCAACCATATATCACTCGTCAAAAACTTGATATTGCTCTCGCATATCAATCGGGGTCCGCTGTCGTCCAGCTGGCTCTGTTGGTTCTATTATGTCCGAGGTAAATTACAAATTAAAAATTATATAGATTAAATATATTAATGACGATGCCTGTAATAGGTGGTATCAGAACAGGCAGAGAGGGATATAGTTTGCTCTTTTCAATAAGAGCCCTCTTCAGTGACATGCTCAAACTTCTTGGCCAATGTTTCATATGGTGGCGTTTTTTGATTTCTATGACCAATTTGGTGCTTGATTATGTGTATGGTAAATTGTATCTCATCTTCTGACCTACGATGAGGTCATAAAACCTTTTGTCCGATTCGGTCTCTCATGTTCATGTGCAAAGCAAACTTTCTATACTGGAAGTGAATTGAATAGTCACGTGAAGTTTATAAAGTACACTTTGTCATCGCGCGTTTCTGAGTTCTGCTGTGTTCAACATGTTTCATGTGACTGTGGAATCTACCCACAGTATAATTATCATTGGGAACGCCACCATTTCAGAACTTTGTATGTCGATGGATATTTCGTGGTTTCACTTCATGGTCCGGCCCAGACTTTCAACTCCAGTACGGGAGTAGTTTGGTGAGTACACTTTAAGGTAGTCTTACAGAAACCAAATCTCGAGTGATAATCTCCAAATCTCGAACAAGGTGAAGGGATGGAGTGTTAAACTGAGATTTTACAACCCTGACGCCCTTAGTTCAGTAGCGCTTCACATTTTTCTATCGGGTTGTTTTAGTTTTTTTCAAACTTTTCTCTATAGGCTTCAAGATTTCTTCCTCATTTGAATGTTTCAGTTTCGCTATTCTGGTGGGCCTAGCAACTAACAACATTATTCCTACTGTTCTTTCTTTTATTCATCGTATACTGATTGTAATGAACAAACAGGTCTCATATTGGGCAACAGGAATGCTTCTGGTAGTTCTCATGCTGCCCTATGTGAAGGTTATGGTGAGTCCGGTTAATTGCCTTTAAGTGAAAATTGTGAGGAATATATATATATATATATATATATTCCACACAATGACAATTTGTATGATATATGACAACTTGCGATGAGACATATCATGCAACTGTGGGCAAGTCCCAAAACGACGACACTCTGTTTATTGGTTTCTGTTGAGAGCAGCTTAATCATGTCAACTTTTCTTTTTGCCCCCTTTAAAGCAGGGTTCGGACTTTTTGCGCGATACAAAATACAGAGCAATTTTTCATATTTTGCCATATGTAGTTTTCCATAGTTCGCCTGAATTCGCCATAATTCGTTATATCTTCGCCATGTGTAACGTCATATTTTGTATCCGTATCTTGGCGCCAAGAAAAGTATAAGCGCTCCGGGATACATTTTGTTCTCAATTTCATCCATTTCCAACTCAAAAATAACTTTCACTAACTTTAATTCTTGACTACATCTGATTGTGTACGCGTCCTCTCTATCATTAAAGAATGAAGATTATGTGGTCCCATCCTAACGCTTCAGTCCATTAAACTGCAATACATCTTTCAATTGCAGTTTAAAAGACCGTTGACACGGGATTGGTCTACATAATCGTTCTTCTTCAAAGGATTGGTTAGGTTTAAACCAGAAATGTTCGCAATGCACCTACCCAAACCAAATTTCCGTACGAATTGCGCATTAGGGTGGGGAGAAGATCAGAAACTGAAAATCAAAAAAATAGGGTTGAATCTACAAAAATTACCGTATCAAATAGGTTACATAACCCCCAGTTTGAGCTTCGCGCGCCTGAATTTGCCTGAACTATAGGAAACTCTGATCGACACCGAGGAGTGGTCGACTAGGAATCCCGCGATGGAAGACATGAAATTCATCGGACACAGCACCACCAACTGTTGGATAGGTATAGTCTTTTTCATTCTTACTGAGTCTCCTACAGTAAGATTTCGAAACTTTCAAGCCGTTTTCTTCACTTACCTAAGATAGGAAAGATATACAATTTTCGCACCTCATTCTCGTTCTCACGTTCAGTAAATATACGAGATAAATAAGAATAAGAGATAAATAAACATCAACACACCAGATGGAAACTATGTGATGGGTACGGATTTCGAATTTCGGATATATTTTGAGTTTTCATTTTTCGAGTTTCGGTGTAACAGAGCTTGAACAGAAAACAGTCATTGAAGTGAGAGTCATTTGAAAGTAAAAGTCATCAGTAAAAGTCAGTATTGAAACAGTTGAAAAGTCAGAAATAAAGTTTCCGAAATTTTGTGAGTTAATGACGTTTATTTTTGAATGACTTCTTCCTGGTACCCAGAAAACACGCCAAAACTCACGACTTTTCATTGACAAGTAACGAGATCAAACTACAAACAAAATGTGAAAGTTTGCGAATCAATTATTTTAGTTTATTTTGAATAGTTTTTATTCAATGCGATTTAATTCGGTGTGATTCGTCTATACTGTTCGTGAAGTGCATAGTCACGCGAAACATGTTAAACAAAGCAGAACTCAGAAACGTGCAATGACATAATGCAGGATTTCTCATTAGAATGCTGTATTCGCGTGACTAGTCAATTTGTTTCTAGTGTATTCCCTAATCGATCCGTCGTTTCTCCATGAAATTTTATGATTTATGGCGCGTCTAGTGTGAAAACTAGAACTCAGCCATGGTCGTTTTATATACTGAAAGTAAAATGAAAAGATACGTTAGTTTTGCATTCTGATAAGGAATGGTGCACTTCGTCATTGCACGTTTCTGAGTTCTGCTGTGTTTAGCATGTTTCCCTTGACGGTGCAATTGACTAACATTAACCTCCATAGAACTTGACATTCAGAGTACGTATGCTAGAAGATCATGGCACCTTTACTCTGTCCGTCGTCTCTCGCTCTGCCTTACTGTTTGCGCTGTCAGGGAATGAGTGAGGCAGAGCGAGAAATGCTTCACGGGATGAAGGCGCCGGGATGGTCTACCGCACGGGCTCTGTGGCCGTATTCAATAAGCTCAAAAAGCCGGGTAAGCTATCTGAGCAAAATTTCAATGGTTTCATTCTAGTTCAAGTTGAGTTTATTTTATTATTTGTCCTGATAGTTAGACGCAGGATCGCTAGACAACTATCAAAACGAGTGAGTGAGTAGTTTGTTGTTTACTATTTGAACTTTGCTCAAATTGCTTACCCGGCTATTTGAGCCTAGTGAATACGGCCACAGGTGTGTTCAACGTGTTTCACGTGACTGTGCGATGGACTAACAGTGATCTGAATAAAGTATTCGACTTTCAGTTGTCGCAGTGCTCAGCCCCCTGCTGGTGTTGTTTTTTGCGATGCTCGTCAACTTGACAGCACACCATCTGCTGCTCCGTGTCCACTCCACTGAAGTCGCCAGGGGAATGCATCGGACATTTGTGCAGGTGCAGAACATAGTCTAGCTCATAGCCACTCGGACCACTTTAGTGAACATTCAAACTTATCAATGACTGATTTTTTTCAATTGGAAGTAAGAATAGAATGGTTTAATGAGCCTTCAATAACGTTTTGTCGACCTCAATGACCAAATTCTCGCCTAGTTTGTAGCTTACCGATTGCAAAAATATTGGCCAGTATGTGAAAACGAAAAAAAAACAGTTTCGCGAGTGTGAGCCTGAAAGGTTGCTCATTCGAGGGGATTGAAGTCTTCCGGAACGGGAACCAAACTGCTGTGGGGGAATTCATTTCCAAACCTACTCGCATCGAACCGAAACCGAACCGATTCTCCTCGAACCAGTTGGTCCGTTCTAGAACCAAACCTAATTTAGGACAACAAAGATGGAACCGAACCAATTCCGGTAATTAATACCGAAATTGGGCGACTGTGTACCGTTTATTAGGGTTCGAATCGGTTTCATCTCGATAAGAGTTGGTTCGGGAAGGAATTTGCCACTGCAGTGATCACTTAATCGTTTCCGACATGTACTTTCACTCTTCCAGGCGCTCATCGCTCAAGCTGCTATTCCTTCCATCACTGCAGTAACCGTTCTTATTTGGATGTACGGACAAAAAGTGAGTATTTATTGAGCAATATTTCAGCGTCAATTCTCAAGTATAGTTCGAAATACTGAGGTGTTTTTCTCAAATACTGTTTCGGAAGGTAGTGTAGTGGTTGTCTTTTTATGAGATTCTCCCGTTTATCTTCGGTCGAAGTCGGCCAGTGAGGATGAATATCGGATCAATCTACAGCTCTGACTTGATCGATGTATTTCGCTAAGTCACACGACTTTTAATTTACTAGAAGTCAGTTGAATAGCACGTAAAGTCAATCTAATGAGGAATCGTGCACTTAGTCTTGCACGTTTCTGTTTTTCTGGGTTGAACAGTTCACGTGACTGTACACTTGACTGACAGTATACTGGTTGCATATATGTGTGGGGGTAAGCTGCTTGGTGAGCTGGTTGGGGTTTTACACTACCAGTCCGGCCTTCCGGCTCTCTCTCGACAGAAATCTCCCCAAGATGAGCACACCGAGCAAATATCTTTAGAGATCAGAATACGTTTGCTAGAAGACCTCAGCACCTGCATCCCACTCTGCGTCTCCTGAAACATACGCTTCTGCCGTGCTCTCACATTCCGCTGGGATGTCAGAGACGAGAAATAGAAAGCAGAGCTAGAGACGCAGGATGGAATGAAGGTGCCGGGACCTTCTAGCATACGATACTCTCAGCATACTCAGCATACTCAGGGGTAAGATAGGTTGAAGGAAAAATAAAGAGAGAGAGAGAGAGAGAAATTATCTACTTTACAGATCATTCATCTGTTCCCCTACGTTGAATACGTTGTTTTCGGTGTCGGACCGTTCATTCTCTACTTCCAAGCCTCGAAATCGTTGGAATCGATGAACCGCCCCCAACGGGAATACGGAAGGGTGTATCTTGTTGCGATCAAGGCATTCTACTCCATTTCACTATGTTTGTTCGGGGGATTTTGCTTGCTTACGATGGTTGTGGGGTCATCATTTGAAAAAGAATATCTGAGGAAGCAGTCTCCCGGTCGAGGTGCTTACTCGAGCTTCAGATATTTTAAAAATCGTTTCCATCACTTTCCGTGATAGGGAGGCAGTTTATTTTTCGATTGTTCTTTTCCATCACGTTCCAGTATACTAGAAGTCAATTGAATAGTCACGTGAATTTAGCATTTTAATGAGGCATCGTGTACTTTGTCATGGCACGTTTCTGAATTCTGATGTGTTTAACATGTTTCACGTGACTGGGCAATTGACTAACATTATTGTTCGGACAAATTTAAACTAGTATGTATTTCTATTGTCGTTATCATGTACATGTTCATCTCCTGTTCTTGACAATGATCAGTTTTTTTTATTATTTGTCGATATCGGGCTATTATCTTTCAATTTTTGTTCAATTTTATAGTACTTTCTATAAACTTACTTGTCTTCATAACAATCAAGAACAGAAAACCCTTTTGTCTGTTACAGCACTGTGCAAATTATTTTTCGTTAGCCCGAAACAACAATTACACAGATATGATTAGGTTAATGTGCTCAACATCTCTTCTCTTTCGAAAAGTTGGGTGTTTGAGTTTGGCGAATGATTCTCAGTTTTGAACTACAATCTAACTGCACTTTTACAGAGCAAAACATGAGGCGAGAACTCAATTGATAATTTAGTATGAAAGAGAAATTGAAGTTGAACGGCGTACAATACTTTCTACAGTTCCAGCAGTAGTTTTATAGTGTAATTTCTTTCTCAGTCACATCAAATGCTAATGAAATCCTGGAAAACCATGTCAATATGCCAGTTTCGGTGACGTGTAATGAGATCGCCACGGCAAGTGTTTATCAAAGATGAAATATATTAATTGTACAGGAGAAAACACTATAATTATGAAAACGAAGGGAAGTTGAATTGAGAAAACTGAAAATACCCCGAACCTAGGGGAGGCGAGTTTATTTTTCGATTGTTCTTTTCCATCACGTTCCAGTATACTAGAAGTCAATTGAATAGTCACGTGAATTTAGCATTTTAATGAGGCATCGTGTACTTTGTCATGGCACGTTTCTGAATTCTGATGTGTTTAACATGTTTCACGTGACTGGGCAATTGACTAACATTATTGTTCGGACAAATTTAAACTAGTATGTATTTCTATTGTCGTTATCATGTACATGTTCATCTCCTGTTCTTGACAATGATCAGTTTTTTTTATTATTTGTCGATATCGGGCTATTATCTTCCAATTATTGTTCAATTTTATAGTACTTTCTATAAACTTACTTGTCTTCATAACAGTCAAGAACAGAAAACCCTTTTGTCTGTTACAGCACTGTGCAAATTATTTTTCGTTAGCCCGAAACAACAATTACACAGATATTTTTTTTTGTTCTGAACATAGAGCGCGGTTTTTCTGAACATAGAGCGCGGTAGTTCTCCTTAACATAGAGCGCGGTAGTTCTCCTCAACATAGAGCGCGGTAGTTCTCCTTAACATAGAGCGCGGTAGTTCTCCTTAACATAGAGCGCGGTAGTTCTCTCTAACATAGAGCGCGTGGGTTCTCCTTAACATAGAGTGCGGTAGTTCTCTTCAACAAAGAGCGCGGTAGTTCTCCTTAACATAGAGCGCGGTAGTTCTCTTCAACAAAGAGCGCGGTAGTTCTCTTCAACAAAGAGCGCGGTAGCTCTCCTCAACATAGAGCGCGGTAGTTCTCTTCAACAAAGAGCGCGGTAGTTCTCCTTAACATAGAGCGCGGTAGTTCTCCTCAACATAGAGCGCGTTAGTTCTCCTTAACATAGAGCGCGGTAGCTCTCCTCAACATAGAGCGCGGTAGTTCTATTTAACAAAGAGCGCGGTAGTTCTCTTCAACAAAGAGCGCGGTAGTTCTCCTTAACATAGAGCGCGGTAGTTCTCTTCAACAAAGAGCGCGCTAGTTCTCTTCAACAAAGAGCGCGGTAGTTCTCCTTAACATAGAGCGCGGTAGTTCTCTCTAACATAGAGCGCGGTAGTTCTCCTTGACATAGAGCGCGGTAGTTCTCCTTGACATAGAGCGCGGGAGTTCTCCTTAACATAGAGCAAAGGAGTTCTCCTCAGCATAGAGCGCGAGAATCTTTATCAACACATAGCATTAGAGTGTTTTTCTCTTTGCTTTCTTTCTCTCTCTTTCTTCCCCCCCCCCTCTCTCAACGAATGCGTGTACTCCACGTGACAAACGTGCCTTTTCGATCAACTTGAAATCAACTTCATATCGTCAATTCGAATTCTCAGCCGCAACCGGTAAGAGTAAATCCAAAAATGAAAAGCAAAACGCGCGCCGCTCACACGTCTTCAGCTTTAGAAATGAAAAGTGTGTGATTTCTCTCGATTTTCGACCAAAAGTGCAAAATGATGGAATTCCGGACACACACACAGACCAAGCAAGGGAATCCCAAGGGCAAGGGTCGCCGGCGGCTAAAGCCGCCTCCGCCTCCCTTGTTTTTATTCCGGGCTGGCGAGCTCTTTTAGGATTTTTTGTTTAAGCTCCATTTGCGGAACTCACGTTTGTCTCAACCATTTCAATCACGTTTTTTCAACATGGGGCGCAATGATTTCTACTACATAGAGCGGGACATCTCACTCTAATATAAGGCGCAACATCTCAGCCTAACATAGAGCGCGATCTTTCTCCTTAACATAGAGCGCGGAAGTTCTCTTTAACATAGACGGAGAGATCTAGAGAGCGAGACCTTTCCCCACCATAGAGGAGACCTTTTCCTAACATAGAGTGCAAGACCTTTCCCTAACGCGCGGAAGTTCTCTTTAACATAGACGGCGAGATCTAGTGAGCGAGACCTTTCCCCAGCATAGAGGGGACCTTTCCCTAACATAGAGCGCGAGACCTCTCCTTGACATAGAGCGCGGTAGTTTTCCCTAACATAAAGTGCGAGAGTTCTCTTTAACCACAGACAGGTCTTTCCCTAACATAGAGCGCCGGAGTTCTCCCTGACATAAGGTGCGAAAGCTCTCGCTAACATAGAGCGCGAAAGTTTTCCCTAGCGTAGAGCGCGGAAGTTTTCTTTAACATAGACGGCGAGATCTCTCCCTAACATAGAGCGCGAGACCTCTCCCTAACATAGGGCGCGAGAGTTCTCGCTGACATAGAGCGCGAGACCTCTCCCTAACATAGAGCGCGGGAGCTTTTCCTAACATAGGGCGCGATAGTTCTCGCTAACATAGAGCGCGGGAGATTTCCCTAACATAGGGCGCGAGAGTTCTCCCTGACATAAGGTGCGATAGCTCTCGCTAAGATAGAGCGCGAAAGTTTTCCCTAACGTAGAGCGCGGAAGTTCTCTTTAACATAGACGGCGAGACCTCTCCCTAACATAGAGCGCGAGACCACTTCTAAACCTTCGAAAAACATTTGACCATGGCAAACCCAAATTTTGACCATGGCAAACCCAAATTTTGACCATGGCATGCGTACACGCTGCCATGGTCAAAATTTGGGTTTGCCATGGTCAAATCATTTGGGTTTGCCATGGTCAAATTTTGGGTTTGCCATGGTCAAATTGAAAACCATCACCAATACTGAATTTTACTTTTGATTTCGCTGATAAAGCCAAACAATAATTTATTTGCATTAACAAAACAGAACATAACAATCAGACAATAACAACAATTCGAACAAATAATAATTAGATGATAACTTAACATAATGTACAAGCTGTGTAAGAAAGTAAGAAAGTGAGATGTGATACCCAGATAAGATAATCAATATTTGGTCGTGTGCCAAATGGAAAACTCGTTGGAAAGATCAACTATCAACTAAATCGTCAAGAACAAACGTGAACAGAGAATAATGATCTTGAGACAGCTATGACGGATGCGCCTACTTGTGTGCTGCACTCGCCCCTCCCGTCCCATCAACTTCTTCACGTGTAACACGTGAAATTATCAATCATCCATAGAAATGCACTAACAGAGATGGATGAGTGCAGCACCGTTCAAGCTACAAGAAACAAAAAAGACGTGAAGCGTGAAGGCCCGGGACCCGAACAGTTCACTAGTAGACATGTGTTGAAAGTTATTCAAAAGTCGAAAGATGCGAAACTGTAGTGAACACTGAACAACCCGTAATGTGAAGGGAACCCGTAGAAAAAAAGAAGGTAGTAAAGGAGAAAATACTACAGAGCAACCATTCAGTTGTCTACAAGTAAAACATGAAGAAAAAAACAATACGATTGATTAATAATCAAACCGTTGAGCAACCGGCTCTCGCATCACTTCATAAGATCACTGATGAGATGGCATCGTTCGGCGAAGGCGGCAGAGACGAGCGGACGGTTCACTTGGGAGGCGGAGGTGGTAGTCAAAGGACACCACCGCAGAGGGTCTGGAAAGAATATAGTCAAATGGGGAGAAATAACAACTACGTACTTGCGAAATCTACAATGAAGACTACATATTTTCGACAACGGAACACACGTTTGTGACTTCTGAGGGATACAACGAAACTAATACGCTATACTCTACAGCGTAACGCATTGTTGTCAGAAAGGATCCAGCCCGGTAAAAACCATCAATAGCACCTAAGTAAGTATAATAAAACATAAGAACGGTTAGGTATTTGAAGCAATTTACAAGGTCATAGGTCTACTGCTGAACTGCTTAAAGCATTATATCTTGAGTTCAGCTGCACAATAGACCTTGTTGGCTAAAACCGATTCATAGACGCAGACAAGTTTGCGCAAGTGAGGATCATAAAAACCAACCTCAAGAAGTAAACTGCAGCTTGAACTCCCGAGAAAGTCACGTCCAGCGACCTCCTGGAATGAGCGGTAAGTTGGCAAATGAATAAAACGAATAATCACACCACAACACAGCGGAATTGAGTGAATACAAGTTCATAATGCCTATCAACTTTCGCTAAAAGCAAGAAACTAAAGGTAATTACTACAACTAACCGGGTTAATGACTAACCTAAACGCGCACTAACCAAGTTGCATGACTAACCGAGACAAATGTCATATCTGGCCTTAAATTTTGCCTAAACCCATTTATAGCGGTATAGTATACTATATGTAGTGGGGTCGGAGGCACTCATAATTCTATTCATCTAATGTTTAACTAAACTACAATAACAGAAATAATTGAATAAAACCAACTATAACCAATTCACACAGAAAGGGATTCAAATGCGTAACACTTCGTGATTTTGCATCAAAACGGAAAAGTTCTCCGAGCTCCGAACAGTGGCAGAAAAATTAAAGGAGCCCGTTCAATATCGAAAATGCCTTGATGCAAAGGTGGTCCATTTTATTGTGTTTTAGCTTATTGGTCGAAAGGCTCAAAAATGTACCTCAAAGATCAAAGACACTTATTTACACTTAAATAACCGTTAATGCACAAATTTTTCAGAATATTTCACTTAAAATAAAGAAATAAAATACAGAACTACAACTACTAAACTAACCGCTAAGGATTTGATTGAAGATCTTGCTGCGACTGCGACGTGAACAAATCCTTGCATGAGATTTTGAGATTGTTTCCTGTAACATTAACAAGTACAGGAGAACCAACATAGCATACAAAATATGACCTATCCAGAGAAACCAGCTAATGTATCTTCCTAGACCTATGAAGGCACTCAGTTGGTGACACAAAGCAATATACATCATGTGAGCTCTGATATACGTGAAGGCTGAATCCAAGTTTCGAGGGTATTTATTGTGTATTTGATAATAAGGAAACTGAAATGCTTAATTTCACGCGGTTTTTGCCAATTTAGTCTCAAAACAGTGGTTGTCGCGGAATAAGTATTTGTGTGACAATCCGGCTCAGCTGTGAGCTGTTTCACATCACAAAATGAGCTGACAAATTGTTGAAAAGAGTCGATTAGTGTTTCTCAAACTCACTGCACATTATGGATACAGAGAAACTGGAGAGACGTTAAAAAACATCAAAAACTTCGCTTTTTTGAGGACGAGTTTGCTCAGCGCGAGTGATAGATATTCAAACCAACCTCAAAAAGTCGCACTCCAGATCGTATCCCGAAGTTATGAGGAAGCCACGTCCGGGCAAACTGAAACGAGCGGTAATAATGATGAATGCACAAAAATGAACCAAATAATCACAGCAAAATTGGGTAACCCTTTACCATCGGTTGATCAGTACTCGAACTGAGATTGAAGAACATATAAAGTGACTGTTAATCAGTGAGAGCTAAAAACTAAATTACTATAAGCAGAAAGCGAACGAAAAATGGAGCTAATACCATATAATTGCTTGAATTTCCGATTCTACTGCTAACAAGAAACAGACTACTAACATTCCAAACTGTAAAATAGAACGTCTCAACATTTTACATCTTTCTCTGAAGTTGAATAACTAAAAAAACATGTGTGGCCTAAAATTTTGCATATATGAATACTTTATTCCAGTGGAAAAGTGAGAGGTAACAAAAAAGAAAACAGCAAAATATGAAGTCACAACAAGAAGAAAACACAAAATGGAGAAACAGAACAGAATCGAAACTATATCTTCACAATAAACATAAACAAAACAGTATATTATATTATGGACTAGGTGCCATCATATAATATTAACACTGGCTCGGCGCCCATCTCTCCACCAGGCCTGGAAATAGACATACGCTCATAATCGGAACATACAGGGAACCAGAGGAGTTCAACTCAAGATTTGGTGGAAAAGGGGGGGAGGGGCGATGACACGCAAACTCGTTCGGATATCCAAATAGTTTTGATAGTGCGTTTTGCAGTTGATTGATTTGGGGTGAGTTTGGCGTGAAAAATGTCTCATTATGAGTATGAAGACAAAAAAGCGCAAAGATTTTACTTACATCATAAGTCCAAAAAATATTGAATTCGGTAACTAAAGATTTCGATGCGGTGCTGCCAGAATCCCCGGAAATATCCTGAAAAGTAGTATAACCGTTTCATATCTGGGAAGATCCATTGGGATCAGTCCAGTTTAAGAGACGGTACAAACAGTCCAGTTTAAGAGACGATATAAACCCAATTCTAACGCTCTACAATAGTTTTTGAGGTTGGATTCACTGAAAATTCCATTCATAATATGCATAACTGAATTACAATAACAGAAATACTTAAATATATATGATTTATAACAATAAAAATTAAAAATAGAAATTTTCGAATTTCGAAAATAAGCCCGAATAAAGGTCTAAAACGTCCACAGTACGGTATAGGTGGGGCGCGGTTGTGTTGCCCTGAGCTACTGCTCAGAGTGAAAATTACAGGAAGCGAACAATTATTGAGAGAAATACTGTATTTATTATTGTCAAAGGAATTACTTATACTGAATAATATCATAGTTTTTAGAAATTGTACAGCTTGTGACGTAGAACTCCAAAAACAATGATAAAATGATCGAATTTGTATTGTGGTGATCTTATCAACGGGAGTTTTGCTTAGCTATTTCATTATATAACTTTTCCAAAAGTAATAAGTTCCAAACAATCGTTTTTGCTAGCTCTAAAAACCATTTGGAGTGATTTCAACCATTGTTTTCTTGGTTATGGGTATTAGATGTGTACTATTTGACCATGGCATTTCCAAACTTCAGATTTGACCATGGCAAACCCAAAAATGTGGGCGGGGCTTCAACATTTTGGGTTTGCCATGGTCAACATTTTCTCAGAGACATAGAGCGCGAGAGCTTTCCCTAACATAGGGCGCGAGAGTTCTCGCTAACATAGAGCGCGAGACCTCTCCCTAACATAGAGCGCGGGAGATTTTCCTAACATAGGGCGCGGGAGTTCTCTTCGACATAAGGCGCGAGAGCGGCAGCAGCTCCAGTCCAGGGCGGGCATACTCGGGACGAACAGAGCGTTCGAATGACTCTCATCCTATCCCGCCGCGCTTTTATACCCATTAGCTTACCCTGTTGAGCCATTCCTGTTAACCGTGACGGCGTGAAACTCGTCTACTCAGGTTGAGATGCACTTGCCATTGTAAAAATGGGAACAGTGGGGATTCACATACACAGCAAAAATGAAATGGTTCTGGTTCTCACCTTTGGTTCACATGTACAGCTACAAAAGGTGCAGTGGGTGTGGGGCTCACATAGACAATGGAAATGGAAACAGTAGGGCTTACATAGACAGTAGAACCTCCTTTTCTCTCTAGCTCTTCCTCTCTTTTTTCTCTCTTACTCTCTTCTGTCTATATTTCCTAAATAAAATACACAGCCAGAAAAGAGAAAGAGAGAGAACTTACAAATTAATCGTCGGAAAAAATTATAAGCATTAATGAGAAAACGAATAGAGAATGAACTATCACCTTTTTTTCTATATTTCAGCCTCCATATAGCAATAAATACAACTATTCAACATACCTATAGCCGAAAATCCAATTATGTCTATGGAAAAAAAAAGTCCAATTATGTCTATGGTGGTGACACACAATAGAAAACCAGTATTTATGACCGGAATACAGAAAAATATGATTCAGGATGGTAAAAACGACCATTAATTGAGCAGAATGTATCACCTGTAAGAAGTATAGTTATACCTGTGTCACTGAACATCTGCACATATTTTTCACATCTGACAATTTTTCATATCGTGAAGTTTAGGTTTGAAGCCCGAAAAGGTCTATATTATAAAACTTTACCTTATAATAAAACTAAATTATCTCGTTCAGTAATTGAAGAGAGGGTCGGTTCTGATCAGGAACCACACTGGTGTTTCCTTGAGGTACTGTCGTTGATACTATCCACCGAAGCCTTTTATCATCGACTTTGCACTTCAAATATTTCCTGAAAAATCAATACCATTCAAGTGTTATGGAAAGCCTGATATGCTCTCTCAAACGGTTGATTTGCTTGAAAAATCAATATACTCCCAGAAATGAGCATATAACGTTCTCTTCAATTTCTCCTCGTAGCCAGAAACGTATAATGCCACACTGCTCAAACTACAAACACAGCAGAATACAAATGAGAGATCGAATGTGTTAAAGCAGGACGTTTATGTGAACCAATCTCGTGGGAACGGTCCTTTAAACTGCAATTGAAATTGTATTGCAGTTTAAAGGACTGAAGCGTTGGGATTGGACCACATAATCGTCCTTCTTTAACTACAGCCAAAGTACTCGTTCCATGGAATACACGCTCGCTTCGCTACGTTATACAGGTTTGTAGTTTGATCCCGATGCGCTGATCAAAGCTGAGATTTGGTGAACAATTGCAAACTTCACACTCTCGATGAAACATTCCGTCTGTTGAAGCAATATGAAAGAAACTAACCTGATGGGAAAACACAACTATTGTAGAAATGAGTATGTAGTACTTTCCAGAGATGTATGATCCGGTAATAAGAATGACATATGGTTGAAGGTTACACCAAGATGCCACGCCTACGAGTTAATTGGGGTTTCAGTTTTGAGTAGCACACCTGGGTGAGAATATTGGTGGGGCAATAGGTAATTGGGGATTAACCTTTAAACTCAATTATGTCCTAGAAGTAAAGGCGATTTTAGATTTCTTGAGTACGAGCCTTTTGAGTTTCACATCAATTTTTAATCTATATTCAGTTTTAGATCTCCATTTGAGCTTAAATGCGAGTTTTTCCAGTTTCGTGTTTGCAGATGAACTCTAACTCGTGCATGTTGAGTTCTTGGTCTGGAGATTTTCGAATTTTGAGTGGGGCCCTCTTAGCTAGGACACTTTCAACCGAGTTCCAATTCACAAATTTGCCGAAGGAAACCATATAAAACGACAAAGAAGTAAGCATTTCATTGATAACTTCCATATTGTTTCGTAATGTACAAACAAGTGTTGTCATGATCACTGATTGTTGGTCAAAGAAGCTGTCACTGGCTTGGAGGCAGTTGGATGGCCCTGCAAAACATACGTATTGATTAAAATTGGTGGAAAGCAGTTTGATTTGAATCTCGGAAGCCTATTTCGTTCTTCAAGACGTAAAACTTACTAAACTGCCACTTACAACTAGTTTTTTAAAAGGGAGATAAAACAAACCTTGTTGCTTCCCCATCCGTAGTAAGCGGGATAGGCTGCTGCGTATCCTGCGTAACCACCGTAATACGCTGCGTAAGGAGAGTAGGCGGCACTGTAGCCAGTTGGGTACGCAGCTGCGTATCCGTAAGGAGAATAATACTGCGCATCAGTTCCGGAGAGAACGCAGGCAACGGCTACGAGACAGACACTGCAAATGGAACACTTGAAGAAAAATTATTACATTATTGAATAATGGTGTTTCCAAAAACAGTTAGTTCATACAGATATGAAAAAACAAAAAAAGAGAAAGGAAAAAAACCTAAACTTACATTCTGGTGAACATAGTTAGTTTTGATGATCTACTTGGTTGATATTTCTCTACAGCTTTCTGTCTCTTTTATATTCGCCGCTTTGGTTGTTCACAGTTTTTTCTGTGTATGTTTTGTGCCGCGGGCAACTTCCGTTTGGTTTTGAACGTGACGGCAAACAACGAAACGTAGTTGAACCGGAGCCTTCCTTGCGCAAGATCCGGAATTTTGAACGGAATCACGCTGATATTATAACTCTGAATTGAATGTCGCGTAAAGTTTGCATTCTAATGAGTAATTGCTCCCTTTGGCATTGCACGTTTCTGAGTTCTGCTGTGTTTAACATGTTCCACGTGACTGTGCAATTGACTAGTACAACTACGTTGAATAACACGTTTCACTTCCACCTTATTTTGCTGTTTTACAACAACAGAACACATAAATCCTTGTCATTAACCACGTAACTGTTTAATACTTTTCTCCCAGCTCCATAGAGGAGGAAATTTTTTCCAGAACTTTGAAAAATCGTTTATTAGTTACACAAAAGAGTACTTCTTCTCCTACCAGTTCCCAGTAAAGACAAACTTTTACATAGCTCGAGAATAATTTATGTTTAGTCACACAAAAGTTTTAAATACTTCGTTCTCAGTACCCCAGAAGAGACAAATTTTTCCAGAAATTTTAATAACGTTCATTTATCCCATAAAAGATGAATATTTCTTCTTCCCCTTCCCTCAAAGATGTCTGGAGCCGGCGAAACGCAGTTGTAACTCCAGTCTGTCCAGGTCATGAGGGTCCATTCTGAAATGAAAACAATGAAAATGATAAAAACAATAAAATTTTCACACGTTTTGCCATTTTCAAGGAAATTTACCGGTAAAAGCAGCTTAGGCGACAGAAAGTGAAAAGTTTTCTCACGTTCTCGCAACTCACCAGTAAATTAACCGGAACAGGTAATTTCTGCTAGCTTACTAGTAAGTTTACGAGAAAAGTCAACTGACCCAAGAGAGAGTGGGACAAAGCTCTTGAGTCTGAGTCCGCGCTGTCCCTGATCTTCCAGATTCATCATTCGGTTAAAGTAGGGAGCGACGTTCCTGAGGACATCTTCTGTGAGTTAATAATGATAATCGGGCATTTTGAGAAAATGCGACATGTTGTTTTCGTAATCGGGCACCATTGTGTTTTAAGAAGGACGATTATGTGGACCAATCCCGTGTCAACGGTCCTTGAAACTGTAATTGAATAATGTATTGCGGTTTAAAGGACTGAAACGTTGCAATTGGACCACATAATCGTCCGTCTCTAATCTGAAACGCAGGATAGAACCGGAGTGGCGATTTGAGCATACGCCCTTCGTCTTCGAAGCAGATACACAGATGGGGGGGCTTTTCCAAAACAGGATCATACAGTGTTAACATTATTGCGTTCTTGATGTAATTTGATCGTGTTATTGATTTTTCTGTTCAAGTTTGTGAACTACAATCCATATTTGGTATATTCGCGTGTAAGGAACAAATGGTACTTTTCTCACTAGCTGTTTTCAAATCCGCTCTGTTTGTAGTCTGGTTCCGTTACTTTTTATTGAAATATCTCCTGTTCGAGATCCATTTATAACTCACCCCAGGCGTTGACTTGTGCATGGGGAACCGCATAGTGGTCTGAATTCAGGCCTATTTTGTAGTTTGATCCCGTTACCTTAAATTCGATCAAACTACAACTAACCTGAGGCGTCGACTCGTGCATTGGGAACGGAGTAATAATCCAGAGGTTCTCCGAACAGTGGGGGCATCGGGGGCGAGCGAGCAACAGCCACAGCTACCAGCAGGGTCAGGGAGAATAGACGGAACATTCTGCAACTCTCGGTTGGGACACCAATTGGATGAGCGATTATTCGAGATAAACGATGAAAGATGTTTGCGGAATGTTTACTCTTTAATTCTGATTTCAAAAATTAAACTAGTTTCAAAGGTTTAGAACCACAAAAGTTCAGCAAAACAACAATAAGTATATAGCGAATTTCGAAAGCGTGTGACGGTACCAATAATACTTTCCACAGTTCCTGCCGATGTTTTATACCGTCTTTCCTTTCTCAGTCACATCAAATACTAATAACATTCTAGAATACCAACTAATAATGTCAGTTTTGGAAACGTGTCATGAGAACACCACGTCAAGTGTTCTCAAACATGAAATATATTAATTGTACAATTGGAGAGAGAAAAAAACTAAAATAACAGATAAATGAAAAAAGTTAACTGAAACGAGGGTCTAATTTTTCATTGCGTAACACCAACAAAATCGCCTTCGATGTAATCAAAACTGTAATTAATGGAGGCGTCATTGACAGTTTACATATGTTCCGTTCAGTAACAATCACAATCTTCAACTTTTAATTTCCTACCATTTTTTCTTTGCATGAAAACACACTCGCTTGTGTGGGGAAACAGAGCGAAACTACCGCGGTACTTCGGCGGTCCAACGCGGTCAGTGCCGGCATCAGGCAGCGTTGCAAAGTCATGGAAGTGGTGAGCTCAATATGATCAAAGAGCGCACAAGAGCGAATCCTACATAAGCTTCAGGAAGTATACTATCGGGAACTAACTGTCATTTCATATAGATAAAAGTTTGAATTGGATGTGAACCACACTAGACCATGAATAAAACTCGAAACTTGAAAATGCTATTTTCAGAAGAAACCTCTCTGCTCTGGATAGACTCGAAGGACAACTGCCTTTTGCCGGATCGAGTGATCTCTAAAAGACGCTGGGAAAAAAGACTATTAACACTTTTGTGACTAATAAACTATCTGTGTAATTTAAATTAGGTTATTTTATTTGAACAAAATATAATTGTGTCACTAGGACTTTTGAATGGTGGTCAGGGTCGAAACGATGGTGGTCAGGGTCGAAATTTGGATGGTGGTCAGGGTCGAAACGGTTTTGAGTACATCTCTTACTGAGCATATTAACCTAATCATATCTGTGTAAATGTTGTTTCGGGCTAACGAAGAATAATTTGCACAGTGCTGTAACAGACAAAAGGGTTTTCTGTTCTTGATTGTTATGAAATCAGACAAGTAAGTTTATAGAAAGTAATATAAAATTGAACAATAATTGGAAGATAATAGCCCGATATCGACAAATAATTTAAAAAAAACTGATCAGTGTCGAGAACAGGAGATGAACATGTACATGATAACGACAATAGAAATACATACTAGTTTGAATTTGTCCGAACAATAATGTTAGTCAATTGCCCAGTCACGTGAAACATGTTAAACACATCAGAACTCAGAAACGTGCCATGACAAAGTGCACGATGCTTAATTAGAATGCTAACTTCCCGTGACTATTCAATTGACTTCTAGTATACTGGAACGTGATGGAAAAGAACAATCGAAGAATGAAGTCGCTTCCCCATCACGGAAAGTGATGGAAATGATCTTTGAAATATTGGAAGCTCGAGTAAGGACCTCGACCGTGAGACTGCTTCCCCAGATATTCTTCTTCAAATGATGATGACCCCACAGCCATCGTAAGCAAGCAAAAAACCACGAACAAACATAGTAAAATGGAGTAGAACGCCTTGATCGCAAAAAGATACATCCATCTGTATTCCCGTTGGGGGCGGCTCATCGATTCCAATGATTTCGAGGCTTGGAAGTAGAGAATGAACGGTCCGACTCCAAAAACCACGTATTCAACGTAGGGGAACAGATGAATGATCTGTAAAGTAGATAATTAGAAATGAAGTTATCTGTCTCTCTCTCTCTCTTTATTTTTCCTTCAACCTATCTTACCCCTGAGTATGCTGAGTATGCTGAGAGTATCGTATGCTAGAAGATCCCAGCACCTTCATTCCATCCTGCGTCTCTCGCTCTGCTTTCTATTTCTCGTCTCTAACATTCCAGCGGGATGTGAGAGCACGGCAGAAGCGTATGTTTCAGGAGACGCAGAGTGGGATGCAGGGGCTGAGGTCTTCTAGCAAACGTACTCTGATCTCTAAAGATATATGCTCGGTGTGCTCATCTTGGAGAGATTTCTGTCGAGAGAGAGCCGGAAGGCCGGAGTGGTAGTGTAAAACCCCAACCAGCTCACCAAGCAGCTTACCCCCACACACTTATGCAACCAGTGTAACTGTCAGTCAAGTGCACGGTCACGTGAACCACTCAACACAGAAAAACCAGAAACGTGCAAGACTAAGTGCACGATTCCTCATTAGATTGACTTCACGTGCTATTTAACTGACTTCTAGTATATTAAAAATCGTGGTACTTAGCGAAGTACATCGATCAAGTCAGAGCTGTAGATTGATTCGATATTCATCCTCACTGGCCGACTTCGACCGAAGATAAACGGGAGAATCTCATAAAAAGACAACCACTACACTACCTTCCGAAACAGTATTTGAGAAAAACACCTCAGTATTTCGAACTATACTTGAGAACTGACGCTGAAATATTGCTCAATAAGTACTCACTTTTTGTCCGTACATCCAAATAAGAACGGTAACTGCAGTGATGGAAGGAATAGCAGCTTGAGCGATGAGCGCCTGGAAGAGTACATGTCGGAAACGAGTGATCACTGCAGTGGCAAGTTCTTTCCCGAACCGACTCTTATCGACATGAAACCGATTCGAACCCTAATAAACGGTACACAGTCGCCCAATTTCGGTATTAATTACCGGAATTGGTTCGGTTCCATCTTTGTTGTCCTAAATTAGGTTTGGTTCTAGAACGGACCAACTGGTTCGAGAAGAATCGGTTCGGTTTCGGTTCGGTGCGAGTAGGTTCGGAAAGGAATTTTCCCACAGAAGTTTGGTTCCCGTTCCGGGAGACTTCAACCCCTCGAATGAGCAACCTTTTAAGCTCACACTCGCAAAACTGTTTTTTCGTTTTCACATATTGGCCAATATTTTTGCAATCGGTAAGCTACAAACTAGGCGAGAACTTGGTCATTGAGGTCGACAAAACGTTATTGAAGGCTCATTAAACCATTCTATTCTTACTTCCAATTGAAAAAATCAGTCATTGATAAGTTTGAATGTTCACTAAAGTGGTCCGAGTGGCTATGAGCTAGACTATGTTCTGCACCTGCACAAATGTCCGATGCATTCCCCTGGCGACTTCAGTGGAGTGGACACGGAGCAGCAGATGGTGTGCTGTCAAGTTGACGAGCATCGCAAAAAACAACACCAGCAGGGGGCCGATGACTGCGACAACTGAAAGTCGAATGCTTTATTCAGATCACTGTTAGTCCATCGCACAGTCACGTGAAACACGTTGAACACACCTGTGGCCGTATTCACTAAGCTCAAATAGCCGGGTAAGCTATTTGAGCCAAGTTCAAATAGTAAACTACAAACTACTCACTCACTTGTTTTGATAGTTGTCTAGCGAACCTGCGTCTAACTATCAGGAAAAATAATAAAATAAACTCAACTTGAACTAGAATGCAACCATTGAAATTTTGCTCAGATAGCTTACCCGGCTTTTTGAGCTTAGTGAATATTACCACAGAGCCCGTGAGGTAGACGATCCCGGCGCCTCCATCCCGTGAAGCATGGCCAATAGGAAAGGGGACGAGGGTGAAAGGGGACGAGGGGGGGACGAGGGTGAAAGGGGACGGGGGGTATTGGCAAAGGGGACGAGGGCTGAGGCAAAGGGGACGAGGGATAAGGCAAAAAAATACTCTTAGGTATCGTAGAAAGGGGAAAAGGTGAATCAATAATAAAGATACAGAACAAGGAAAGTATTATGGAGTAATCGAAAACTAAATTTGACTAGATTTCGCTCTAATTATCAGTCCACCCCTCGTCCCCTTTGCCTCAGCCCTCGTCCCCTTTGCCATATCCCCCGTTTCCTTTCACCCTCGTCCCCCCCTCGTCCCCTTTCCACCCTCGGTCCCCTTTCCTATTCACCGTGAAGCATCTCTCGCTTTGCCTCACTAATTTCCTGACAGCGCAAACAGTAAGGCAGAGCGAGAGACGAAGGACAGGGTAAAGGTGCCATGATCTTCTAACATACGTACTCTGAATGTCAAGTGCTTTATTGAGGTTAATGTTAGTCAATTGCACCGTCAAGGGAAACATGCTAAACACAGCAGAACTCAGAACGTGCAATGACGAAGTGCACCATTCCTTATCAGAATGCAAAACTAACGTAACCCTTCATTTTACTTTCAGTATATAAAACGACCATGGCTGAGTTCTAGTTTCTACACTAATTGACTAGTCACGCGAATACAGCATTCTAATGAGAAATCCTGCATTATGTCATTGCACGTTTCTGAGTTCTGCTTTGTTTAACATGTTTCGCGTGACTATGCACTTCACGAACAGTATAGACGATTTACACCGAATTGAATCGCATTGAATAAAAACTCTTCAAAATAAACTAAAATAGTTAATTCGCAAACTTTCACATTTTGTTTGTAGTTTGATGCCGTTACTTGTCAATGAAAAGTCGTGAGTTTTGGCGTGTTTTCTGGGTACCAGGAAGAAGTCATTCAAAAATAAACGTCATTCACTCACAAAATTTTGAAAACTTTATTTCTGACTTTTCAACTGTTTCTATACCGAATTACTTTTACTTTCATATGACGCTCACTGTAGTAACTTTTATGAATGACTGCTTCCGGTTGCCTGTTTTCTGTTCAAGCTCTGTTACACCGAAACTCGAAAATGAGAACTCAAAATATATTCGAAATTCGAAATCCGTACCCATCACATAGTTTGCCTCCGGAGTGGTGGGTGCTGTGTCCGATGAATTTGGTGTCTTCCGTCACGAGATTGTAAATCGATTCGTGAGACAATGTCGACACACGCCTAGTCGACCACATCTCGGTGTCGATCAGATATTTCTGTAGTTCAGGCAAATTCAGGCGCGCGAAGTTCAAACTGGGAGTTATGTAACCTATTTGATACGGTAATTTTTGTAGATTCAACCCTATTTTTTGATTTTCTGTTTCTGATCTTCTCACTACCCTAATGAGCATTTTTTACGGGAATTTGGTTTTGGGTAGGTGCATTGCGTGAATTTCTGGTTTAAACCCAACCAATCCAAGGGACGATTATGTAGACCAATCCCGTGTCAACGGTCTTTTAAACTGCAATCGAAAGATGTATTGCAGTTTAATGGACTGAAGCGTTAGGATGGGACCACATAATCTTCATTCTTTAATGATAGAGAGGACGCGTACAAAATCAGATGTAGTCAAGAAATAAAGATATCGGAAATCGATATAATCGAGAGAGAAAAATGTATCCCGGAGCGTTCATACTTTTCTTGGCGCCAAGATACGGAATACAAAATATGACGTTACATATGGCAAACATATAACGAATTATGGCAAATTCAGGCGAACTATGGAAAACTACATATGGCAAAATATGAAAGATCGCTCTGTATTTTGTATCGCGCAAAAGTCCGAACCCTGCTTTAAAGGGGGCAAAAGGAAAAGTTGACATGATTAAGCTGCTCTCAACAGAAATCAATAAACAGAGTGTCGTCGTTTTGGGACTTGCCCACAGTTGCATGATATGTCTCATCGCAAATTGTCATATATCATACAAATTGTCATTGTGTGGAATATTATATTATATATATATATATATATATATATATATATATATATATATATATATTTCTCACAATTTTACTTAAAGGCAATCAACCCGACTCACCATAACCTTCACATAGGGCAGCATGAAAACTACCAGAAGCATTCCTGTTGCCCAATATGAGACCTGTTTGTTCATTACAATCAGTATACGATGAAAAAAAGAAACAGCAGTAGGAATAATGTTGTTAGTTGCTAGGCCCACCAGAATAGCGAAACTGAAACATTTTAATGAGGAAGAAATCTTGAAGCCTATGGAGAAAAGTTTGAAAAAAAAACTAAAACAACCCGATAGAGAAATGTGAAGCGCTACTGAACTAAGGGCGTTAGGGTTGTAAACTCTCAGTCTAACACTCCATCCCTTCACCTTGTTCGAGATTTGGAGATTATCACTCGAGATTTGGTTTCTGTAAGACTACCTTAAAGTGTACTCACCAAACTACTCCCGTACTGGAGTTGAATATCTGGGCCGGACCATGAAGTGAAACCACGAAATATCCATCGACATACAAAGTTCTGAAATGGTGGGGTCTCCAATGATAGTTATACTATGGTTCGATTTCACAGTCACGTGAAACATGTTGAACACAGCAGAACTCAGAAACGCGCGATGACAAAGTGTACTTTATAAAATTCACGTGACTATTCAATTTACTTCCAGTATAGAAAGTTTGCTTTGCACATAAACATGAGAGACCAAATCGGACAAAAGGTTTTATGACCTCATCGTAGGTCAGAAGATGAGATATAATTTACCATAAACATAATCAAGCATCAAAACTGGTCATAAAAGTTGAAAAACGCCACCATAGCAAACATTGGCCAAGAAGTTTGAGCATGTCACTGAAGAGGGCTCTTATTGGAAAGAGCAAACTATATCCCTCTCTGCCTGTCCTGATACCACCTATTACAGGTATCGTCATTAATATATTTAGCCTATATAATTTTAATTTGTAATTTACCTCGGACATAATAGAACCAACAGAGCCAGCTGGACGACAGCGGACCCCGATTGATATGCGAGAGCAATATCAATTTTTTGACTAGTGATATATGGTTGCAAAAGTGTCAGCCAGAACAGATGAAAATTCTCGAAGGCCGAACACGCAGCCGCGGCGCACATGTACCAAAAATAGACACCCAAGGAGGCCATCCTTCTCGATGTTTCTGGAACACAGTTGTTTGTAACAGATGAGATATAGTTCCGGTCATTCCTACTGAGACCCATTGGTACTGTGCTAATGTTTTCGGATGACTATTTCTCAGAGCAGACATAAGTATTGTAAGGATTTGGTATTATTCACGTGTTTTCAAGTAACTGAACAACCGCCAAGATAAATTTGAAGTTATTTGAAAAACCTTAAAACGGCTAAAATGCACTGAAAAATCATTGGCACGCTGCCAAGTCTCAATAGGAATGACCGGAACTATAGCTCAGCGTTGGTATTTATTTATTTATTAATTCTACACAAAATATGCAACGGGACAAATGGGAAAAGAGAGATCGATCGATGACTATAGAAAAAGAAGAAATGCTCAAGGCTCCAACGCTGTGGTATACAAACTCATCGAAAAAAGGAACATTAAAGGGGTACGTCGCGCCATCGAGCCCATACCACTTCAACCCCCTTTTTGAGACATTCTCAGTGAGGTGGAAAATTGGAATTGAATGTGATGGACTAAAAAACAAGAGAGAAATAATATGAATAAATCGACCCGTGAAGACATTAAGTAAACCACGGAAATGAATAACTGAAGTACGGAAACTCATGACTGTGATCAGTTGTAGAAAAAAAAAGAAACTTAAAAAAAACTTCTAATCCATAAATACTCTCCTATATGTGCGGTATCTCCTTCTAATCTGTGTCAGTCTCGAATATCTTGCACTTTGTCGAACCAAAAATCACTCGCAAGTAGGTAAAACAAATTTTGAGAAAAATTTCGATTCGTTCTGTCATATAAAGTACGGTTACAATACCTCTGGTATTTCCTGTTCTATACTCTCTATACTATCTGAACTGATGACGAAGAGATGCAAAAAGACATGAAGGGAGAGGTTTAGATGAATAGATGAAGAGAGAGGAAGAAAGAGAAAGATAGGAAGGGGAATATTAAAGGAAATAATGGTAACTTAAATATCGACAATTGATGTAACCTGAGCGGTTGAGAAACGCAAATGGACAACTATAGAGTTCACTTGGTTGAGAGGTCGAGAAGGTCATGTCCGTGTCAACTGAGAACGATTGGCGCCAGTTTTCTGCGATGGGCAAACTACAAAACGAGAGAGCATGGAAGTCAATGAGGCCGCAGACATCTGATTCTCTATGACCTGCACACTCTCTCAGCGGGTAGGTAAATTCTACATTGAATACTTTGACACTTTTCATAGACAATTGTAAACCAATCTATCAGTTTAATGGAAAAAATTGCTTCACTGACAAATGCTCAATAAAAGGAACAGATTCTTATTCAATTCAGAGATTTAGTTGAGACTGAACAGGTCCTGAAAGAGCAATTTTACAGATATATAATGTGTTTTTGCATTTTTATTTTACCAATATTGCGAAACCAAAAACATAAACTTCTTTAAAATCCTCAACGCCACACAACAAACTACACGTCGCAGTGATTGTGACAACTATTATGAATACATCGTGTTACTGTACTCGTTACTGCATTGGGTCCATATTTGCATATTTCATTCTGTGACTGTATTCTCCAATTTCGTGCCTCAACTTCTGATTTTTTATTACTTTTTCATTTCCATTTTCACATATAGTTCACGCTCTCATTTGCCTAACAACTCATCATCAAACGTCAACTTTTGGTTTTTTCTATAAATATTGCGTTAGTGAACTCGTTTTGTCGTATTTATAATCCCATGGTTACTTGAACTATGACTTTAATACAGAGAATTTATGTTTTATAACTTTTGGATGCAAACCAGATTTGAGAGGAACAGTCCTCTCTTATTTAATGTACATTATGGGTTTGGCTGTTTCAACACGAGTATTCCGTACACAAACTTGGAAATTACAATTTAGCGAACATTTTGTGTTGATCTAGTTGCTGATGTTTCTTTAGAGTTTTCTCCACTTTCCTACTCGTCGCTTTGATCGCACACGGCTTTTTCGTCTAGGTTCGGGGTATTTTTAGTTTTCTTAATTTATCTTTCCTTCGTTCTCATAATTATAGTGTTTTCTTCTGTACAATTGATATATTTCATCTTTGATAAACACTTGACGTGGCGATCTCGTTACACGTCACCAAAACTGGTCTATAGTTAGTTGGTTTCCCAAGATTTCATTAGTATTTTATGTGACTGAGAAAAAGATACGGTATAAAACCACTGCAGAAACTGTAGAAAGTATTGAACGCCGTCCAACGTTTCTTTTTACTTTTTTTAGCTTCTGAGCTGCAGATAAAATTGTAGCTTGTAGCAAAACTGAAAATCATTTGCCAAACACTCTTTTAAAAAGCAGAGGTGTTGGACAAAAGTTTCGTATACTACCTTTTCTCTTTCGCATTCCAAATTGGTGGCTCACATCAGAGTTTGGACCATTTGAGGATACTTTCTATGATTGTGGTCTATTAAAGAAGGACGATTATGTGGAACAATCTCGTGTCAACTCTCCTTTAAATTGCAATTGAAAAATGTATTGAAGTTTAAAGGACTGAACCGTTGTGATTGGACCACACAATCGTCCTGCTTTAAATAGTAACAAAAATATTCGTTCTGCTCTCCTCGACATTGCTAAAATGCTGATAAATAAGGTTGCTTCGCTGACCTTCTAGTCTTTGTACATTTTTTGAAATCATAGTTTTTAGACTACTTTATTGTACTGTTCTCTAATTTCAGAAAAATGTTTTGCCTTCTCTCCCTGACCCTGCTGGTAGCTGTGGCTGCTGCTATGCAGCCCCCGATGTTTGGAAGGGATGACGATCACTATGTTGTTCACGATACTAGAGTCGACGCCTCGGGTGAGTTGTAGTTTGATCGAATGAAGCAGAGGGATGAAACTACAAACACAGCAGGATAGGTAAAGGGGTTTGAGACTTGGCAGATGAGGATTTCCCGTTCCCGATGCGCGAGTCGACGCCTCAGGCGGCGCAGCAAACCGTCCAACCTCATGAGAAGTTCATATGAGTTTCTCATGAGATACCTCATGAGCTACTCATGAACTCTTAATGTTGTAGCATAGCAATCAATAGAATCTCATGAGAAACTCGTGCTAATAGCTCATGAGGTGATCTCATGAACTTTTGTGGGGATTGCTACGCCGCCTGGTAAAATAATATGTCTTGATTGTAGTTTGATCCAAACACGCCAAATCATTGATGAAAGATCTTGCTTATCCTTGATTTTGTGATTCAGATGAAGTCCTCAAGAACGTGGCTCCCTATTTCAACCGAATGATGAATCTGGAAGATGAAGGACAACAAGGACTCAGACTCAAGAACTTTGTCCCACTCTCCCTTGGGTGAGTTGTCTGTACCGGTAAATTCACTAGTTAAGACGATAAACCAAATCTAACGTGTCAGTCACAGCTAATAGATATCCCACCTTCTCGTTGTCTGTTTTCTTAGAATGACTCCCACAGCGAAGATTCAGTTACTCGCAAATGGAGTCATCTTGGGTCAATGGCACAGGAAATTGGTTACCAGAGAAATGTCACCAAACTATCACTAAACTATTGACATCTTTTCCATGGAACGGTTATCGATAGTTTAGTGATAATTTAGTAACATTTCAGGGATAGTTCAATGATAGTTTAGTAATATTTCAGTGAGAGTTTAGTGATAATTTGGTATCATTTTCGTTTTTTTTTTTGAAATAGTGATATTTTACTGACACATTAGATAGTAGTAGTTTACTATCTTTTTGATTGTATTTCAGTGAAATATCACAATTAAGATACTGAATTGATAGTAACTGACTACTAAACTATCGGTGATAACTTTTACTACTAGTAGTTCACTAAATTATCGATAGTAGCCAATTTCCTATGGAAAACACTGAAACACTTTTTGCTAGAGCATGCCAAATTTACAAGTTTCTGTCTCTCGCCGGAATCGACCCTGCGAGCAAACGATTCGTAGCAGGGCGCTAACCACTGCGCCATTAGAACACATAACCGATAAGCTTTGGAATAGGAGGAATGTGTCCGTACACAGCGGAAATGAGATATACAGTACCCTCCCGCCTTTCCGTTGGCGATGACTATATGTTACTTCGCGAACCATCTCAAGACACCCGTATCCGGAGGACACGGTTAGACCGCTCCCCAATTATTTGGAGTTTTGCCCGCAGTTGAAAACCGGCTTACCCCGCCAATTGAAATGCGGCCGGTTATCAGCCTAGACAGGGCGCGTACCCGCGCGGAAAAAATGTACTGTAGCTTTTTGGCACGATGCTTGGTTGAAATTTGCATTTAATTTATCAGAAAGTGCGCTCCATTATTAAAACCGCTCGTGCATTATACGCGGTGCGGTTTTGTCTTTCCTCTGTTTTTTCACTTGGACCGTTTTTGTCGAGCGGTCTCACCGTGAGGAGATGGGAAAGCGAAGAATTAGCGCCTGATTAACAACTAGAAAAGCAAAATGTAAATGTTATTGTGTTAATAGAGTATTAGTTAATGGAACAATATGTTTAAAAAGTTATAATTAAGTTAACAGTAATCTAGAAAGAAAAGAAAAATTTTCTTATATTAATTAAAATTAATGGGTTAAATTTTGTTTGCTTTTTTTAAGACGTAGGTTGCGATAAAATGACCGCGATTTTTCGTGGATACGGTCTCAGAATTATGAATATAATTACTTTTTTTATCATACTTCAGAATGGACCCTCTTGACCTGGATAGACTGGAAGGACAACTGCGTTTTGCCGGCTCCAGACATCTCTGAGCGGAAACCGCGGAACGATTAAAATATGGGGATAAAAAATGAACATGTCTTACAACTTTGGGTGACATTTTGTCGTATTGGGGTAAATTAATGATAATTCAAAGTTGTGTAGCTAATAAACTTTTTTTTGTGAAATTGTGTCTTTTTGGGGGTACTGAGAAGGAAGAAGTTGTGTAATCAATAGAAGGGGTACGTTCCTCTTATCTTAAAATAATCGAACCAACAAAAAACATTCCTTCGATAATTTGTTCAAATTTCATATTCAAGTAATGGATAAATGAAACGTGAAGACAGCTATGTATTGTACAATACTGTGGAAAATGCACCTGGTTTAGAAGTTTCTCGTTCTTATTTTTCCCTATAATTTTAAGCAAAGATGTGGAAGGACACTGCCTTCCTGAAATCAAACATAAAACCATCGACTTATTTCGCATAAACATATTTATCTAACTTATATACAAAATCCCACACATAAAAAGATCTCCGGGAGAATAAAATGTTTTTCAGACACTACATGTAACCAAACTACACATACGAATTTGGTAAAAGTGAAGACAACTAAGAACACCGTATTAAAGTCTACAAGTCATCAAAATAGTTAAATAAACAAATCAATGTATTTCAAAAAGGAAGCATAGGTAAACCACTAATTTCAATTTACACAGAAACCGTGCCAAATAACAAAAAAAAACTAACAATGAATATAATTAGCTTAGAGAAAGTATGTAAACAAATAATTAAGTAAGTAAAGTCTACTGGAATGTTAAATGAGTGACCTGTGCACTTCGACTATTTGGTGTTCCTGAGGAGCAAACTAAATAAGTAAAAAGTGTTACAATAATAGAAAATATGGTAATGGTGAGGGGGCAAAAAAGATCCATAAAAACAGCACACATATTATGAGAATAAAGCAACATCAATCGCAATGGAGCAAAGTCAAGTCTAAGGTGACTTGGTCTATCAAAACTCAAATTGAAAAAAGTCATGGCGAAATCTCATACATTACCAAAATGGGTGTACACTATGAGAAAATGAGTGGTAGGGGACAAATATAGGTACTTCAAACTTGCTGACAGCGTTCAAAAGTGTGGTTTAGAGATAACAATGTTATGTAACGCTCAATGAAAAAACCCAGTGAAATCGAGCTATTCTGTGCAAATTGACCCATAATCCGCTCAAAAACTCAAATACTGTGCCTTTTCAGTAGCAAAAAAACAAGCTCATGCTCAAACACAGATAAAAATATTCAAAATACGTCAAATTTCACGGGCTAAACGTCAAAATGGGTTAAATTTCACGGGCAATTCACTGTAACTTGTGAAATCTCTACTTCTCGACTAGATCGTACTCGTCCTCCTGACTACTGCCACCCGGGAGACTGTCGCTATCCCCAATGATGACGTCATCCTCGCGGGCGTGTTCCAACAGCTCCGCGGCCTCGCTACTTTCCGCGCTCACTTCCTGCAAAATGAGAATTAAATTAATGGTATTGAGATGACCAATATTCACTTAGGCGAGTGAATATTGAGTATTAATAAGACAATTACGTTGAAGAAAGAACCTCAATATTTGAGTTTCAAAAATGAAAAAAGTGCGAATGCGAAAGTCTTCAAAACTACGCCAATTTTTTATCTAACCAGATTCTCATTTTAGCTACCCACTCACCTACAACCACTAGGTAAGATATTAATCCACTCTAAACTAAGCCACGCCCCACCTCGTTCTCAATCATGACCGGCGTGCTCTGTCCGGTGGCATCGTCGTCTGGGCCCTCCAGTGGCACGGGTGATCCCTCGCTGTCTCCCCTCTCTGCACTCTCCTCGAGTACAATGATCTCTCGGTCGTCTCTTTCCTCGATGCTGACGTCATGGATCGAAGAATTTGTACGGTTCAGCAGAACCTCCGGTTTGTCGAACTCCAACAGCTGAAAATCAATAAATCAATGAAACGCTTTCTATTTGAATGTAAGGTCAATGCATTTGTAAAAAAAACGCTAATTTTCTGCGATTAGCCGGCCGCAGCAGCGACAAAACAGACGGGCTAAAACAGTCTGCGTCTCTCCGACCTATACACTATATCGTTGAAAGTGGCTGACCAACTTTGAAGACATCTTCTGAAGAACTGCTCTCTGCTCATCAAACGTGCGTTCTCAGTTTCTCTTGCAAGTGTTTACTGCCAAACAAAAACACTAGAAACACTTACCTTTCCTCCCTCCATAATGAGAACCTTGTCCGATTTGTATACATTTTCCAATCGATGAGCAATGAGCAGAATGGTACTGTCGTGGAACGCTTCGCGTATGACCTGAAACCAGTTATCATATTACCCATTCACTAAACATTATTTTAAAGAAGGACGATTATATGGTCCAATCCCAACTTCAGTCCTTTAAACTGCAATACATTTTTCAATTGCACTTTAAAGGACTGTTGACACAGAATTGGTCTACTTTAGATTAACTTATCCCACCTCGTAATTGTTTACTTAATATTAAGATATTTCTATAGAGCAGCAGCAATCCCTCGTAAACCTTATGGGATCACCTCATGAGCAGTATCTCACCAACTTCCCATGAGATTGATTGCTACAACGAATTTGCAATCAGTTCCCGAGCAAATATTGAAATTCTCATGAGAAGCACCATTTGAACTTTCCACGTTTCGGGCCGCGGGGTTCGGAGCGACAATCCCACGTGTAAAATACGAATATCGATCAAATCGCAGATAGCATTCGATCGACAGACATGCTTCGCTTTTAACATTATTAGCTTGTAACATTAATAACGTTATCACCAACCTTCTGAATAAGTTTGTCCGTGGATACATCCAAGCTAGCTGTTGCCTCATCCAACAACACAACCTTGGCTTGCCTGAAAAAAACTTGGTTTAGAGGAAAAGCTACTGTAAACCTTATCCAAATGGTCTGTAAAATCTCGAAAACGGCCCTTTCTTTTGCAGCTTTTCGTATTTGAAGCGTGAACGGATCACGTTTTGTTCAATAGTCACTCCCTAGTGGTGTTTGCTATCACCTTGTTTTCATGTCAAATAAAACCAACACACAGCATCTATAAAGTAAAACACCGCGGAAATAGTTTCCCTGAACTATCATTATTACTATTATTAATATAATTATTTTCATTATTATCACTATTATAAACCCACATGAGAATGGCTCGTGCCAGACAGAGCAGCTGGCGTTCGCCCACCGAGAAGTTCTCGCCACCCGAGTGCACGTCCGACTCCAACTTCTTCTCCAGAGATGAAACCTGAAATAACAAAAAAAATTTAAGACCAAACTTACACAGGTTTTATTTCTGGCTATTTAGCACACATTTCCGAAGAACGACGAGAAGACCCAACCAAGTATTCTGGATATTCAGCGAAGTTATTCGAGGACAAAAATCAAAAAAAAACCAACCAGTCTTGAGATAGGTCTTCTCCAGCGCCTCCCACAGTTCAGTGTAGGTGAATAGACTATTCGTATTCATTCACTTATTTATTCCTTTACTTCTCTATCAAATTTTTCTGACTTTATCCAAAGTAACCGAAAAAGAGCGTAAAAACCAACCAATAATTTGGTATAAAAACCAACCAATGTCTTGAGATACGTTTTCTCCAGCGCCTCCCAGAGTTCCGTATCCGTAAACAGACTGTTCGGGTCCAAATTGTATCGAATGGTTCCCGAGAACAGCATCGGATCCTGCGGAATACAGGCCATTGCTCTGGAAATAAAAGAGAGTAATAAGTACTATTACTAATTGATTATTAATATTAAAGAAGGACGATTACGTGGTCCAATCCCAAGTCCTTCAAACCGCAATACATTTTCCAATTGCAGTTTAAAGGACCGATGTCCCGGGATTGGTCCACATAATCGTCCTTCTTGGAGTCTCGAAGAATCATAAGAACTAGGAAGCTTGCAACTCGACAGAATTGTATCACGTAAAATTTCTCACGTATCCAAGCTTTCACTGCACCACGTGTCATAGAAAAGATGTTGCCGGTTATAACTCAGAAGCAACGTTGGTGAACTTTCAACGCCAATCCTGAACAGGAATAACCGACGGTTTTAGATTGTAGACTCTAGTTTAGTAAAGATTGTTATCTTTCCCACTTTTCAAGTTCAAAATCTAGATTGTTCGATAAAAAAACTACACAAACCTTCTGAGTCGATGAAGTCCAATGGTAGAAATATCCACTCCGTCAATATAGATTCTTCCTCCGGTCAGAGGGTACAGACGGTAGAGAACGTTGCCCAATGATGTTTTACCTGAAATACATTAATATTAATTGAAATACATTAATAATGATTGAAATATATTAATATTGATTAAAACATATCATTATTGATTGGAATACCTTCTGATTGGCTGATGCATGAACCTGATAATAGTAAACATTGCATAGAATCTTTAAAGTGATGAAAGAGGCTGGAGAGATGAAGTGAGAGTGAGAGTGAGAGAGAGGTAGAGAGAGAGGGAGAGAGAGAGAGAGGAGGGAAGAGAAATAACTCCTACCTGATCCGGTTCTTCCAATGATTCCAACCTTCTCCCCGGGCATCACATCAAACGACACCTCATCCAGAGCTAGTGGCAGGTTGGCGCGGTAACGCAGTCTAAAATTCGCGAAGAAGATAATAACCCAGTGGTCGTATTCACCAATGTACGGGAAGCTAAAATCCTTCCCGCGGGAAGGAAGAGCAGGAAAATAGTGTGTTGGTGAGGAGGGTCCAGAGGCGAGGGGAGCTTTTTTACCTTCCCGGGATATTGGTGAATACGGCCACAGATCTCCAGCCTTCAGCAATATAAACCAGTGAGGTTTCTCAAACTGAGGCTCTCATAAAAATAATTGGTCAACTCTAATTAATTGATTTTGAATTACTTTGAAAGCAAGGAAACAGTCAACAGTAAGAAAAACCACTACCCACTCACTAACTCTGAAATCTCTCTCTCTCTTTCTCTTTACCGGTTTTAAGAGGCAAAAGGTACCACTTCTTCCCGGTAACCTCTGAATATTCACATTAGGTGTTATATCTGCACTTCATATTCGTTTATCTGGATAGATTGTTCATAGAGTCTAGATATTGACAGAAACAAGTTATTCACTAACTTGACATTCTGGAACGTGACCTGTCCCTTTTGGGGCCATTCCTTCGGCACATCCACACCCTTCTTCGTCTCCCAATCACCCTCAGGCGTGATGGACTGAAAAAGAGAGAGAGGTCAAAAGTGCACGACCAAAGATCAACCATGTGATACCTAAGATCGAACTCTCGCTTTCGTTCACGCTGAAAACGCATCCAGCGAGAGATTATAGCAAACGTCATTTCGTTTTCGTCATTTTCTCCAAAAAATTACCTGTCTGAAATCTAAGCTGGAAACCGATCTATGCTCAGAGTCTCAAAGAAGCGAAATATTGACGTTTGGTTCAAATGTTAACAGCGCTACCTTTCGAATTCAGACAGGGATAACCAAAACTTGAAATTCAAAAAAATCGTAATTTCATTAACTCACGTGTGAATAGTGAGCAACTCGTTCGACGGACGTCATTTTTGCTTCCAACTCCGTCTGTGTTCGCACGGCGAATTGAAAGATTCCACTCATCTAAAGAAGAATTAAATTTAAACGAGAATATACCTCAAAAACCTACAACAGCCGGCTGTCCACAATTCACCTGATAGAAACAAGGAAACAAGGGTTCTGAAGAGCCCAACTACCCAACCGAAACATTGGCAACCTTTTCTCGAACGACCACGATCGAAAGAAGCTTACTTTGAAACCGGATGGGTTACGATAGGTACCGGCACAGCAAAAACGATAGCCATTCCGATCAACAATACAATCAGACTACTGATCAAACTACAATTCTCTCTCGTTCACATTCTCAACTGTCACGGTCTAAATCGACGATTTTGCTGTTTCTGATCAAATACCAACCTACAACTTGTTTCCACCCATACCTGAACAGCAAAGGCGATAGCCATTCCGGCATCTGCCGGCGAGACCGTTCCGGTCAAAAGTACGATGAGAAGTGCGACGATTGACGTAATGACGACTACCAGCAGATCCAACCAGACCGCCAGCCAGCGCATGGCCGACTGGAACATGAACACGGCGCCGCTGAAAAGACCAGACTATAAAATCGAGAAAGTGTGGATCTATGAGACCTCAGACAGTCTTACAAATTTTTAGCCCTTTTAAAAAGTTTGAAAATCAAATTTCAGTTAACGACTCGAACATGAACACGGCAGTGAAAAACGTAAGAGCCGAGAACTGTATTTTTGGCTGTATTTTCTAATCAATGATCAAACCACAACTCTATATCTCGTTCCCAACGGCCCACCGCCTATATAGTTGTTCTTCACATAATAAAGTTGTTGTCATTCTGACTTCGAAACGACCGGAAGTATATAGAATGACCCTCATACACCGCCAAGGCCTCTTGTGGGATAGAGGGTCACGAACAAACGCATGTGAAAAGTAGGGTTCGTGAGTTCAAAATTGGGAAATTTCTGCATAATTGGCAGTTAAGAAAGCAAATTGCAAGCAGAAATCGCCATTTCGGGGGTCGCGGCTCGAAAAAGATTGAAGGGTCCCGGGATTTAAGAACTAATTTGAGACCTTTGGCGGTGTATGATGACCCTATACACTAGTGAGGTGTAACTAACGTTGACGTATAAAAGGTAGATTACTGAAAATTCATGAGCATCTTCGAAAATTGACTAATTCTCCTGATTTGGCGAAGAGGAAGGCCGTTTTCTGGATTTACCCACCTATTAGCATCCAACTTTAGCTTGAGTGGCTCCAGGAACGTTACCGACTCTCCATAATCTAATAGTTTTGTTACAGTTTTGGGTTCCTACTGTAGCATTGTCAGTCGGATTGAGAAAGAGTATACAACCGTGAGAAATTGTATTGTATTTCAGTTTATTGTATTGCATTTTATTGTATTGTATTACATTTTATTGTATTGTATTACATTTTATTGTATTGTATTGTATAATTTTACCCACCTATTAGCATCCAACTTCAGCTTCAGTGCCTCCAGGAACCTTCCCGACTGCCCATAGGAATGAATACAATGCAGACCCTCGATACTGGTGGTGATGTGGTCGAAAAGCGGAGATCGCGAAATGTTCTCCGATCGTTTAAGACTGAAACAAAGAAAATATTACTGATAGAGAAAAATTGCGACTCTCAATGCAAACATTAGGAAATTTGGGATGAATACAGAAAATTGGCTACCTTTAATGCAAAACTAGGAAATTTTGAGATATATTATCCAAAACAGTGATTTCTTTTTGCATTCGAAATTCGAACTTTATCGAGGTATGTCCACCCTTATTACTAGCTAGGGAAAATTAAATATGACAAGACATTCATCTTATCAATACAATTTTCATACCATTCTCTCAACTTCCCGAAAACAACTACAGGAACAACTGAAGACGGTGAGAACGTCGCCACATCCAATGAAACAACTTGCCACCTCGTGTTTGGTTCAAACACTAAAACCAACGATAACCAGGAACTACAATTGGAAATCAATAATTTACAAAATCTCAACCAACCTTCTGATGCCGGCTCGGAAACACAGGACGAACATTATGAAAATGGCGAAGAGCGGAATACAGGCAAGCAGGAACCACGGGAAGACCTGAAAAACAGTTGTTAGAACAAGCCTTGTTGAAAAACAGTGAAATACTGTTTGTTGCAGTGTGGCGGAAATGCAAATCTACTTTTTTTTCAAATCGTCTGACTCTTTCGAGTCTTTCGCCGCAAGCAGCTGTGCTACTGTTTCCACCAAACGCAAACTCTACGAATATAGACCGCGGCTTAACTTGTGGTCATGATTTACTTCACAAATAGTCAAATTTTCCCATCTTCGGCAAAATATAGGCCCTGTTTTTTTTATAAAACTTACCGACTATTCAGACAATATTACTGACATATGACTGCTTATAAACTAACCCAAGCAATGACCATAAGAAACCCGATACAGGTGATCATGTTCTGCAGAAATACTTCGGCGGTAAATGGCAGCTTCACGTCAACTGAAAGAGCAACGATTTTGCAAACATAGTTACTTCAAGTTAGATCCCCAATACATCACTATCTACGGACCACATCAGCTGGTTACATCCCTCACCCATCATGCCCATCTCATCCCGCTCTAAAGACAGTCTTTCTACGGTTGACAATTCGAGTTGTACGTGATTACATAATTCTCTCAACGTAATACACGCCTGAAATATTCCCAGTGAAACATTATTACTATCATACTGACTCTCGTCCATGTCCTTGCTGAACCTATTCAGTATTCTTCCGGTGGGAGTAGAGTCAAAGAACCCGACCGCGCCCCGAATAACTGACGAGAACATTCCGTTATGGAGACGGGAGCCGGCGTTCAGGGAAACCTGAAAACACGAGTGAATCAGTGAATCATGCACAAACCACAACGCTCCGAAAAACTAGGGAATTTTTCAGAAATTTTAAATTTTCACTATTTCTCATGAAAAAATAGTTGGAGATTTCACCCCTTATTGAAAATCTATTTTGACCAATGAACGCATACATTCAACGTTATATTCAAAGTTAGAAATTACCTTGACAAAGATCGTAGCCTTAACGAGTCCGGACAAGAACAGAACCACCAGTGATATGCCGTAGACCGTGGAATAGTACGAGGTGTACGGACTGTCCGCCAGACTGCCGGTAGATCGTAGCACCATGGTCCCGTTTTCCTCGTGCAGCTGCAACATTTCATACTTGAAAGCATCGATAACTAAAGATGAAGCTCAGATCAAACAATTAGGAATAAATATAGGAAACATAATGAAAGAGTAGTACGTTTCCCCTCTACAGTTTCATACCATATTAGAGATACTTTCCATTCCCATCAACTACCAACTTCATGTGCAGATTTTCAAACTTTCTGATATCCCCATAACTTGTTACGTTAGTTCACACAATCTTGGAAAAACGACCAAAGTTTCATGGCATATCAGAGAGGCTTCCGTTCAAACTGCAAACTATGGACGTCATCTAACCTCCTCATGATGTCCCATCTTCAGCCATCTAGACAACCAGAAGGTAGAGAATATAGACGCAGACACGTTGAGCATGAATGCCAGTGACAACATGGCCCACACCACCCAGGTACCAGCGGCACGGATGTACGATCTGAAAATAACAAAAATAATAATTTTAATTGATCAAAAAATATTCATCTGAATGAGAGAAATAAAGGGGTTCTGACGCTTGTTGGATATGTGAATTTGTTCATACACTTCACGTACGCGTTCTTAGTAGAGCTGAGTGGTTGAATGCTCGTAAACATTTGCGCCAATTTTCAGCAAATGGCCAGTTGCCAGGTCAGGTCAATGAGACCACAAACAGTCAAATACCAGTAAAGTTGTCCGAATAGTTAGAAAAATTCGAAAAACGGACTACATTTTCGCCACAAAACTAGAAAAATTGTCTATCTCTGATTAAAATTCAATGATTCCTTTCCTTTATTCCTTACTCCCATAGTAAGTTGACATTCCCTGATCTGTCAGGGAGCATCGGGGGGGAAGAATTTCTCTGATTTTTCTGGGGTAAAAGGGGGGTAAGTCAGGGAGAAGATGGGGTGAAATCAGGGAAATGTCAGAGAAGTGTCAGAGATATTGAAAAATGTTGATTTACCACTTTTTTTTTACTATAATCTATTAGCAGAACCTTATACCTACACATTATAAAGTTTTAGTGTCATTTCGTTGAAGATGCTGGTTAAAACTGTGTTCTGCCGCACTTTTGAGAAACCCGTACTAGATACGGCGCAGCCAGGGGTGCGGCTGTGCGCAATTCTTCCATTTCAAATTGTTTCAGCTCCTGTTGAAAGCGCTTTGAACCAATCGAAAAAAGTTTAACTTTGATTAGATGTGGAAGGAAAGACTGTCTCTTTGCTATTTCTTTTTGAAAACACTTTGTTTTCTATAAAGAAATAAGCAGTGAAAATAGATGCTTCTCCAATCTGAGGAGCATCAGTTAGAGAATTTTTGGAGATGTTCATTCTCACCTTATGTTAACAATTCACCGTAAATAGTATCAAAGCAAGAAATATTTCTGAATTTTGAAAACAATTTGCTTAATTTTCCTCTGAAATTTCCCTGACTTTTCTCGGAAATTTCCCCAATTTTTCCCTGATTGCACCCCATTTGCCCCCTGTTTTGCCTCTGTCCATATCCGGATATGGACAGGGGCAAAGTAGGGGGCAAATGGGGTGCAATCAGAGAGATTTCAGGGATAATCGGAATTCAGTGCCTTTATGTCGAACTCCTTTATGTCACTTAGTCATCCCTTACTGGTGTATGCAAACAGTCTACGTCTTTCTGGTCTGCACACTCTCTCATCGATGTCCTTACCAAAATGGCTAACCGAATGGCTGGAAACCATTGAAAAAACTCTCAATTATTATATTATTAAAGATGGACTGGCAGGAACCAAATCTCGTGCCTTGCGCTCCACGGTTAATTCAATCGCTCTATCGCGAAAGCGAAACCCCAAAACGAAATTTTCGAATCTCCGCTAATGAATTGTGATTGAATGATCCACAAAATATCGATAAATCACTTGTTGCATTGGAGCGACGAAATTAACCGTGGGGGCAAGACACGAGACTTGGTTCCTGTCAGACCATCTTTAACAACCCGAACCCACTTGTAAATGGCGAATGACATGGAAGCGAGGCCCAGGTCTTCCTCATCATCGACCAGTTTCCCCTTTTCCTTCTCCGAAAGCACGAGGTCGGCCGTCGAGTCAGAATCGGCCTGAAAACGAAGATGACGTCACAAAAAAATACGAAGATGACGTCACAAAACTAGGTGGGACCCTACAAAGCGAGAAAAGGAGCAATGACTTTCACTCCCATACCAGTGAAAAATCCGTTTTTGGATCGCGAGATGTGAAACTGCATGATTTCGCGTCGAAAATCGTCAAATTTCCGTGATCTGGCAAGAAAGAAGACAGCAGGCAATTTTTTAACTGTTATGACTATTTGACCCACTTACCTTGACGTAATCTTCACTTATCGGCGACGCAATTCGTTCTTCTCCCACGTGATCGGCGGCAAACGTATTCGACGAGAATTGAGCTGAAAACAGATCTATATTCGAATTCAACCAACTATGCTATTCTACTTGCGACTTTGGTCGAATCGAACAACAACCGAATACAATTTACTGGTTCTCTTTCACAATCACGAGTCACGCATCATTCATCAAAGAAGTAGTATTCACACTACGTCTCCTACACGTACTAAGTTGTACTGGAAACATCATCATTTTGCATCAAAAATCGCCTCATTTCGCCGATTTTAGCTAGAAGTAGTCTGTTTTTCGAGCTTTTCCGAATTTCCCACCACACTAGAGTACGATTGACCGATTCCCCCACCCACACACCAGTAAGATCCGACTAAGCGACAAAAAGTAGTCCGTTTCAAATGTGAACACGTGAAGATTTATGATTTTTCCATCAAAAGTAGACGGATTTTCTCATTCTCGGCTAAAAAGTAGTCCGTTTTTCAAATTTTCTGACTATTCGGACAACTTTACTGGTCTATACCCCCACCGCTCACCTTGCGCTTCACAACTCTCACAGTAGTCCATGTACTGCTTGCAGGACTCGAGTACTTCCAGATGTTCGCCTTCTGCGACGATTCGGCCATTCTCCATGAAGACAACACGATCGCATTGGGCCAGACGCTGGAAAGGAGAACATAGTTTGTTGAATGTTAGTTGAATGAATACGAACCTCTGGAAACTGGAAATGAGATACGACACCTAAATTATACCTGTATCAAACAAACTCACCTGAGGATCAGATGTCACCATCACGACCGTCTTATTCTGGAGCAGATTCAATACCGCGTCGTTGAAGATTCTGTCTGCCACCTAGAAAGGGAAATATGACTATAACAAACACATATTCTGTAGACCTTTCTAATCGAGCTGAATGGAAAGATTCGATGACGAATTAGAACCAGACAGTTTCATATCATAGCCTGCATAAGAATAGGAAACAATCGATTTTTCCCGATATCGGGCGAAATTCTCTGTTTTCGCAAAACTTTGTACGAGTATGCTCGATGCTTACTATTTCTGTTTCTATCAAAATAAGAATAATAATTATTATTATCCTCTTACCTTTTTATCCAAACTAGCCAGCACATCATCCAACAGATAGATGTCCTTGTGGGCGAATAGAGCTCGTGCCAGTGAGATACGCGCCTTCTGACCACCTGACAGCGTCGCGCCACGCTCCCCGATCTGTAATGAACAATTGTAGTTGTAGTTTGTAGTTTGACCTCGATACACGTCATAATTTACACGTCTCGACGGTAAAACCGTATGGGGAGTGATAAAATTACAGTTGTACTTCGATCGCGATGTACGCCACAATTCATGACTTACAGGTTGCGACAAAAAAGCACCGGGATCAGACTACAAAAATAGAGGCGAAATGTGCGCCCTTTGCAGTATGCAGAAAATTCATATGTTTCATAGTTTGGTTCAAAAACTAACTCTGTATAAAACTAGTTATATCAAACATTCACATTCTTCTAAAAGTGTCCCAACAAACTTTAGAGTGCTTCAGAACGTTTTCAACAATTTCAATTCAAATCGGCGAAACTTCATTTTTTTTTCTCGAAAATCATCTAACTTTCGTGATATAAGCATCGTTTCTGAAATTCTCCGGCTATTTGAACAAGTTTACCGGAGTATGAAAGCTGAACTGAAGAGAAACGCAACTAACCTCCGTCTGATCATTGGCAGTCATTCCGTCAATATCCTTACTTAGCTGGGAGGCAGAGATTGCCTGAAACATAATTGATTTATTTATTTCACACGTAGGGCGACTTTGTTGGATGGTTCATTGATTCACTCGTTTTTCTTTAAAATGAAGATAAAAAACTACCCCAATTTCAAAAATTGTCGAGCTTCACTGTTGAAAAATTTATTTGTCTTGCAGTTTTTGAGTTTATCATCCAGATAAAACACCCAATTTTCAATAAACTTTTGTTGACAACAAGGTCGCCTTATGTATGATTTATTTATTAACATGCATATTAGAAAAACAATATATAAAGGTTATTGAATTTGTAGAGTTTAAGTTAAATAACTAAGAGTTTTAGAAACATGTTATAATGAAAACAATAGTTGAAAAGTGAAAGAAAATAAACTTTTCTTATATAAATTCAAACTTTTTGATTAAATTGGACTGCATCGTTTCGCGTGATGTGACCTATTCCTATTGTACGACAGTCTCACGCTTACATTAATCGAAAACTACGGATGCAATAGAGTTTTCAAAGACGTGAGCCACTAGGCCCCTCTAATATTTCTTTATTGAGCCTAAACTAAAGTGAGAATTTTTCTCAACAGCAACTTCAGAAATCGCAAAATAGGTTACTTTTAAAAACAACTCAGTTTGAACAAATTGAATCTTAACCTCATAGACAGAAACATAATTTTTGTATGCATACTTGCATACGTTGATCAATAAACAACAAACCTTCTCGTATCGTTGTTGGTTCATTTGGAGTCCGAACAGCACGTTCTCCTGTACCGTCGCATTCTGAATCCACGGCGTCTGGGGCACGTAGGCCACGTTGCCTGCCTGCACTTCGAGGTCACCGGCAATGGGGAACATCTGAATTTACAGGTGAATTCTATATTTGACCGGATTTTTAGGTAACGTAACCGGCTTTTTGTAACCACTTTTTCGGGTTACCTGTCTTTCTAACGTAAAATCTGCTTTTTACCGTTAGTATGTACGGTATCCGGAATCAGTTCCAATTACCTACCGGTTACTTGCGAGGTAACCTGAAAAAGAGTTACAAAAAACCGGTTAGGTTACCAAAATGCATTGGTTAGATATAGAGTGCGCCGAATTTACATCGGACCAATAAACATGTTTATTGCCACATTCGAAAAAACTCCCACACTAATCAGTAGTGTGATTCACATACAGGCAGCAGTCGTTTTCTATTATGATGAACTTGTGAAAATTTTCCATCAAAAAGAGGTCAATTCTTTGATTTCGGAATAAAAAGGAGCTAGTTTTTCCTATTGCTATTCGGACAGATTTACTGGAGTGTGAAATCACATGTCCTACGACCCAACCAACAAAACCAACCAACTGACAACAACAACAACAACAACAAACCAACTCACATGTCCAATAACCGAGGTCAACAGCGCACTCTTTCCACAGCCGACCGCCCCGCATACTCCAACCAATTCCTTCCTTCTGATAACCAGTGAAATGCCGTCCAATTGGAATGTCTGTTCGGTGGCGAGGGTCTCAGTTTCAGGGGAAGTGGCGGATTTCTCGACTGGAAAAATAATAATAATAATAATAATAATTGTTTTGTAATTGTACTTTTGATTGAAAATTCCATGATAATTTTAGTTCAAACACCAAGTTTTTGAAGATTTTTGAAGAGTCTGAACTTCAGAGAAAAAATCAGGGAAAGTGGAGGATTTCTCGACTGGAAAGATAATAGTTAGTTGAACTTTAGTACCTTGAACATTAATCTTACTTTGGTACTCTGTTTTGTTAGCTTCTATACTACTTTAGATAAAAACAGCTTATACCTTATAATTGTACTCTATGTTAAAGTTATAGTCTTAAGTATCACTTCATGAAGATTTCAGGTAAGAGGTTAGAGGTAGCATGTTTGCTACCTTTTTAAATATAGTCACTCTTTGCGGGCTGGTTGTCGCTAAGAGCTTCACAACGAGACATGAATTTTAGAACCAGCTTTTAAAAATCAAACCAACCGGGTGGTTCCCATGAGAAGCAGGCATTCTTGAATCGAATAGCGTGGTTGGAATCTCTAGGGGCAGGGAACTGCGAATCCCATTGCTCATACTGAAAAAAGTGGTTACAAAACCAATTACTGGTAAACTGAAGCAGAGTCAGCATTATTCGATGAACGACCCAAACCTTCCTATAACATTAGCTGAATCAACGCTAGCTAGTACGGTACCTTCTTCATGGAAAAACTGTGAACAGACTCTTCTTTGACATTCTGAGATCAACTTCACCTCCAAAAATGCGGTGACATGGCACTCTCTTACAATTTCGACCTGCAACCCCTCACAAACTGGAAAACCTCGTCCTGATCAATAAACTTCAAAGAAATACACGAGAGTTGAGTCAGGGTTCTGTTTCTGTAGCCGATACCGGGTACCCCCCCCCCCACTGCTATTTCGACCCGCAACACTTAGGCCGCTTTCATACTTTTTACGCCGACGTTCAACGCCGCCGGTAATAGTAAAGAAAACATGCGTACTGATTTTATTGGCGTTAACGCCGTCGTGAATCAATCAATCAATACGCATGTTTTCTTTACTATTAACGCCAAGTAAAAAGTATGAGAGCGGCCACAGCCTAAGCAGACCGACACGTGGGTACATTTGTGCCAGGCCAGCACCAGAGTTCGGACATTAACGCTCAGGATAAATCGATTCGATAAATCAATAACCGACCATGAGTATCTCCTGAATCCTCCTGATTGCCACCACAGCCTCGGCCATATATCTACTTCCGTAGGGGATCATTCGAATTCCGAACAACATGACGAAGAACACGGTTATCGCAGAGAACGCCTGAAACATAAAAAGTATATGAAAAGGAATTGACCAACCAGAAAGTTGATGGTACATTAGATATCTCCCGCCTGTTCAAACTACAAACACCAAATCTCCAAACCTACATCGCTGGCCAGTAGATCATTTCCCGAGAGAACTACTCCTAGAATAAAATTAAAAACTTGACCGTTGCACATTTTGTATAAATAACATTATTATTACTATTTTTGTAATCAACTCACATCACTAGCAAGTAGATCATGTCAGGATGGCCAAACAACTACAACGTCATAACTACAAACAAAGTACCATACAACAATGTCACCCTACATCACTAGATAATGTGTAATAAAGATTACTGATTATTATTATTAATATCAACCTACATCACTGGCCAGTAGATCGTTTCCCGACAGCACGACCCCGAGGAATGTCAGGATGGCGGCTACAACGGGGACCACGGGGCCGCAGGCGATCGCGAGAGACTGCGCGTAGCCGGCGGTACGGATGTCCACCTTCTCCTCGTGGCGCATGGCTGAAAAGATGATCTGACATTACATGCCACATTCTTCATAGATGCATAAGAAATGATTTTATGTAACGGAATAGACAAAAGGCAGAGTTACCACTAACAAGCGCACACACCAGTTTAGTCGTCGCCAACGGAAAAGCGGAAGGGTACTGTATATGCCACTTTCCACTGTGTACGCACACATTTCATGGATTCCAAAGCTTCTCAGTTATGTGCACTAACAGCGCAGTGGTTATCCCCCCTGCTGCGAACATTTTGCTCGCAGGTTCGATTCCGGCGAGACACAGACATTCATAAATTTGTCACCCACTATATGTGACTCTTTTCCTCCCGCGACCCCCTCTCTCTCTTTCTTTCAAGAAATTGAGACCATACACCGCCAAGGGTTAGCGGTCTTCAAATCTCTCGACGCCTCCATGTTTCTCGAGCCGTGATCCCTTCGAAACTGCGTCTTTGGTCTATTATTTGCTGATTCACTGCTGGTTTTGTCAGTTTTCAACTCGCAGCACCTACTTTTTACATGAATTTGTTCGCGACCCGTTACCGTATTCCGTATAAGAGGCCTTGGCGGTTGAAAAACGGCCCGTGGCTGTGGCTTGAGAAACAACAATCACCTATCGAGCGAATTCGCTTTACTTAATGAAAAATCATGAATTTTCATACTATATAAATAATACCGGACTCATTTTTGTAGTATAGTCACGAGTTTTCCCTCCAACCGCCTATAGCAACGAAAACCTACCCTCAATCCGCTTAGAGAAGTTCTCCTCCCAGCCGTTCATCTTGATAATGCGGATGCATTTGATGATTTCTCCCATAAGACTGATTCGTTTTTCCGTTTTTTGAATGGCCGAATTACGACATCTGACCATGGTTTTTCCGAGACCGTACTGAAATCGTAAGAGTTGAAGGATCGTGTGATGTAGCTTGATTCCGTGTATTTCGGTCGGATTTTGAAAACTGACATAACACCTAACTACAATTTAGATTCATTTTTTACAATTTAGATCCAGATTTACTCTTTCCGAGACCGTACTGAAAACAACAGTTTTTTTATATGACAATACCACAAAACGTGTGGTATTGCAGCAAAATATGAATTTTTTTTCGAAACTGTCGAATGTTAGCTTGTTTCTCGAATTATCATAGCTATTCAGACAACGATTCCCCAAAACGGCATATTCGACTAACACAGCGATCGCTATAGAAAACTCTAGCCATTTTAGGTAACCGGTAGCCTTTTTACCCGAATTCGGTAACAAAAATCGAAAGGGGTTACCGAAAAAAACGATTCGGAAAAAAAACCGGTTAGATTTAGTTGCGATTCGCCAAAGAGTCTCACCTGAATCACGTCGAAAACGAAGAAGATCAGAATACCCAAAAGGGACCAGGGACCGATAACTGCGAGAAGATAACCAATTCCACCTGTAACCAAGATTACGGATTACCATTAGAATGATCAATAAATATATCAGAAGTCTATTGAGAAAAAAAGAAATGTTCATGAAAGAGGCTTGAAAAAAAAAGAAAAAAAAGCTTTGTATATTATAATATATCGCGGACATATACCAGTACCAGTAAGGTCCGACGAATGGCCCAGGTTTTTAGATTCAAACACGTGTAAATTAATGGCTTTGTATCCACAAATTTTCTTGTTTTCGGCGAAAAGATCTGTTTTTCGATTTATTCTGACTATTCGAACAGCTTTGCTACAGTATGATCGCGGAGAAACTCTTCTCCATTTTGCTTAACCGACTATTCCATAACAAATATATTTTTCGACTATGAAATCTAACACAGTTTTCTGAATAATCTGCTTTCGGTGAATTTGCAGAGAACACTGCGATTAGAGCAGCCCTACAGCTCCTCAGCCCGAGGCTTTTAGCTGTCACCACATAATTTGCCCACTGGTATCTATCCTAAACATGCCTCACGTAACAGTATCTGCTAGCACACACTAAAATTATTGTAATGCAATACAAAAACTATGAGTATATTTTATAAACGTGCTAAATTGAACCGAAACTAACCAATGAGAACCAGCGGTCCCACCAGAACCAGCGGAGCGAAGGTGATGGCGTCGAACAGCCGTTGACCGTCGTTGGCGAACATGTTCACGATCTGGAACAGTTACGTGTTTTACATTATAATTTTGTATTATTAAAAAGAAGATATTATCTTGATCTAATTCTCATTAGACTGGCTCGGTGACAGGCTGCCAAAGAAATCAGAGTTTGAAATCATACGCAAGCTCTTTCTTGTATGCTAGCAAACAATCAACAATCGCTAGTACCGCACTGGGCTCAATCAACTTGGCCCTTCGATGTCTTTGGGAGGAAAATATAGATTATAACTCAGCTGCGTTTTTCTTTTTCAGACTGCGAGTGGCAATAATTCAATATTCGTTTAAACATAATCCATCCAGAACAAGACCATGTCTTACTGTCATACACCAGTAAGGTGCGACTAAGCGACAAAAAGTAATCCGTTATTAGAAGTAAACACAGGAAAATTAAGGATTTTCAATGAAAAGTACACCGATTTTCTTCCTTCCGGCTAAACAATAGTCCGTTTTCCGACTTTTTCTGACTATTCGGACAACTTTACTGGTGTATGCTTACTGTGTACTGTGTTTGTAGTTTGATCCCATATTTCGGAGAGTTTTGAGATCAGACTACAAATTGATGATGATTGCAATGTCATTCCCCTACCTCGGCGGCGTTCTTCTTTCCCAGACTGCGGGTGGCAATTATTCGCTGGAACAACATTCCCAACAGGGCACCGCGAACCCGGATTCCCGTTCGATATGAAATGGCCCACGTGGCACCGTAGGACAGAACACGTGCGATTTCCACCTAAAAATCGATAACATACGTAAGGCGACTTTGTTGTGCACAAAAATTGATAGGAAATTAGGTGTTTTTCTGGGCGATCAAACTATGAAACTGGGTGAACGGTCTGATTTTCACCAGTAGTTTTGAAATTAAGGTAGTTCAAAATCCTGATTCAGATGAAAACATACACCAGTAAATTTGTCCGAATAGTCAGAAAAGTTCGAAAAACGGACTACTTTTTAGCCGGAAAGATGAAAATCGGTCTACCTTTGATGAAAAATCCCAAATTTACATGTGTTTACATCTAAAAACCGATTAATTTTTGTAGCTTAGTCAGACCTTACTGGTGTATGGATGAAAAACGGGTTATTCTATGGAAAATCCAACAATGTGGGCCTATGTTTGATCGATAACATCATTTTATTCTCAAAAACTTGAAGAAAATTGAAGGTTACGAACACACTTTATTCCACCTAAAACCAACTCAAAACTTAACGTGGGGAAAACCAACAAGCGCTCGTTGGCGTATTTAGATATTTCGGACGTGTTTGCAGTTTGCAGATAATATCACAAGTGTTATCAACTAAAACTATTCTAACTTTGTAACCCCCTGATAAAAATAAAACTAACAATACAAATGGAAAAGACGAGGAAGAATCCCAGTGAATAGTCGACACTTTCTCCGGCTGCCGGCGGGTTCTCGGCGAACGAGACGAGACCTGGAAAAAGATATCTCATATGTTGGTCTTATTGTTTGAACCAAACACGAGGTGGTAAGATGGGTATAGTGTCGGTTTGGGTCATTCAACAGTTAAACATCCCCTCCGCAGAAAAAGCAAGAAGTTATAGATCCCTCTAGGTTAATAATCATACTTTGCTCGTCTTCCGCCGACAAAAAGGATAAAACGTACCTCTGATGAAGCAAGTGGGTCCGATGAATCCGAATATGAGACAGAAGAGAAACACGGCACATGAGGCCCACAGACGGGTCTTGATGAAGCGATACATAACCTGAAATTTCATAAATTTTTTTCCCAAGCCCAGGTATATTTAACTATCAATAGAGAGAAAAACATGGAGAAAAACTAAAAAAAAAGAGCATAGAGAAAAACCGGCTATATTCAACTGATGATATTCATCTATGAACACTTCTATGTACTGATCCAAAAATTACAAATTAAGAAACAGTCCATCAGATAAAACTCACTTTGAATAGAGACGGCGAGCTGGGATTGGCCTTCAACTCCTCCTCCCACAACACATTCATTCTGAAGCGAGTAAAATTATTTACCAGAATACTCCAGTATAGTTGTCACAATTGTCTTTAGTCCGGAAAACTCCACAAATCGTCTCATTTTCGGAAACACCGGAACATTTGTCAAACATTCATACTTTAGTGGTACGTTTCACCCTCTTCCGTATCGAAATGACGTGAAAACTGATAAAGAAAACACCAGCACAACGCGTTGCTATTTTCAGACTATGAATAGCCCAATAAAACATGCAAGGATTTTTCCCATACACAAAAGTATGAATATAATTTTAGAAGTAACCAAATATAAACACCAACCTGGCCATATTGATGTTGCTAGCATCATAGATACTGCAATTCCAGACTTGATCTTTGTCGAGACGGCCCTGCAAAGAATAAAAGTATCAAATCCGGCCAATCCGTTCAACTTCAAAACTGAATTGTTGTCTGGAGACGTATCCTGTTGAAAACTCCATTTTTCTATTGAATTAGAGAAAATGCATGATTTTGCATCCAAAAACGTCACAATTACCCAGTGTAGCATGAAAACAGGCCATTTTTCGAACGTTTTCGACTATTTGGAATTTGGACAACTTTACTGGTGTCTGTCTGAAGAGTGGCGTGCTTCTCCAATTATCATTCCTTTCAAGTATAAAAAAATATATGCAAATTTAAGTCTCACCTTGAACGCGGAGAAAAGATACTCGAAAACCCAACTGTAGGTCACAAACGAGAACAGGCCAGATTCATCGATTTTCGCACCTCCCTTCACGGAACTTAAAACTAGCCAAATTATGTAACTATTAAAAATTATCCAAATTCGTAAATACACTGCAACTCTGCAACTAACTGAGTGAGAGTTGTTTGAGTCTTGAGTGTACAATGAGGTGATTTTGCAAACTTAACAACGTCAATGTTTAGTTCAATAAGTATCATTCTAGGTGAATTCTATATCTAACCCTTTTTTTAGGTTACTTCGTTGGTAACCTGAATGTAACCTGGAACCAAACACAGGTTACCCTCAAATTTGGCTTGAAAACTCGTTTTTACTATTAATTTTGATGGTAACCCGATTTTGGTTTAAGGTTACTTAGAGGTTACTTACTCGGGACCCCTGAAAAAGGTTACCAAAAAAGGGTTAAGTTACCTTAAAACCGGGTTAGTTGTAGAATTGGCCATCATTCTATGACCTACCTTCGTCCAATCCTATACGGCTGCATATTCCTTAATGTAGATGAGTACCGGCCGAGTCCTTTTTCCGGACGTTTGCCTAATTGATATCGCTCTGCCGGATCGGAGCCCATTCTGAAAGTACTGAAATGTAACTATGTAACATAAATGTAACATTCAATATTTTCATAAATGGAAACGTTCGATCTTCATTAAAGAATAGGGTAAAACTACCAAAGTGCTCTGAAAGTCTAACGTCGAACGCCGAATCTCAAATAGCCGAATTCCCTTTAATAGGGGGAAAACAACATAAAATGTCAAGAAGAAGACAGTTGCCAGAGTTTATAATTAACAGGGAATGCCATAAGAGAATAGCAACAGGTACAGGATGGAAAGCAAAAAACTTGAAAACTATATTTGGCATAACGCATAAACAAAAGTTAACAGTAGCTCAGTAGTCAAGCTGTAAAGTACGAGCGTCTGGTTAAAAAACATGACCTAACCATGGTGATTCGTGGGAAAACTGTGGGCGAATACCCTTTTGTTTCGTAATCAATCAAAAAGAGCTAAGATAAGGGGTGATAACAATGGACTTACATGGTAGGACGTTATATGATTTAATAGGTGCTACTGCAGATAAGAGCTTATACCCAGACAGATCATACTCGAGGACAATCAACCAAAAACACTCTAAAACTTCACATATTCTATGGCAAACCAACTAGTAAGCTAGAAGAACTACAGAAGAACTTTTTCTAACTGACAATTTGATAATTTTTACATGATCTAGTTTGGATATTGGATATCAGAACACGAAATTTGATTTGGACCCTACTTATGTGTACGGGTTCGCGAATAACTCGCTCAATCTAATTTTAAAATATTGAGTTTTAAAAAATAACAGCATGATATTCCCCCTGCCCCATGATCTATGTACATTCTCACTTCTCACAATAGTTGCGCATAACAATGATGATCTAATCATACGCATGCATCTCGTCACGCGTTCATTTTTTTCACTTTTGACACGTGACTTTACGAATCGGGAAACGGAATAATAAATAATGCTCCAACAGCATAATCAGAACGTAGATCTGTTTTATTAATACAACGGTTATACTAAACAAATACTACTTAAAGAAGAATAACCTCGAAATGAGAGGAAAAAGTTATGTTTACCTTTCTATTCGCTTAGATACGACCGTTTCCGCAGAATTAATGGTTTTTACATGTCAGTGTCAATAGAAATTGGACCTCTCGGGGGTCGGGTGTGAGCAAGGCAATGAGATAAACAACAACAAGCCGGGCGCGAGAAAACACGCCTTTCTCACAACAATTTCGCGCGAACATCCATAACCTATTCTGCGAGGGATGAACATAGGCATACCAATGTAAAGTTGTTCGAATAGACAGAAAAATCAAAAAACGGACTACTTTTCCGCCGGAAACGAGAAAATTTGTCTGTTTTCGACGTAAATCAGTTATTTTGTATGAAAACAAGCCACAAAAACGAACTACTTTTTTGCTATTATAGATTATAGGTGACGTAAGCCGATTTTCAATACAAAAACCTAATTTTTTATATTTTTATCCAACACTTGGGAAACAGTTTCTTTTTCGTAGAATAGTCGCGTCTCACTGGTGTATGGGGATAGCGACTGTATAACTCACGTAGAGAGCAAGCGAAGTTATGGAATCAATCCGAGTTCTCTATGTGTGATCTATGTCGTTATGTGCATGCGTGTATTTGAGTCACTATTAATAACTAATAACACCAATTCACGTTCGAGCTCGAGCAACCAAATTTTTCCCCGAGAATTTTCGAGAGATACTGTTTGACGTTGACGCTTACGAACGGAAATTCAAAAACAAAAGCTTGAGCCTCATGACTAAACACAAGACTATTCTGTGAAATATTCTCCAAGTTACCATTCCAACTACCCCCATCCAGCTAACTGAAAGACTACAAATCCCCCCATTTTCCTCATTTCGCTCTGTCGTCATGAACTGAGTGCAGTCAGCTGACTAGAATGACAAATAAGCCGCGGCTGGTTGCAGCAAAACAAGGGGGGTCGGGGATATTGCTCTCTGGTCACAACCTCCCACGGTTATATAAGGGTGAATTGAAAAATGGCTACTTTTTTGCCCAAGAAAATGTATCTAATTTTGATGGAAAACTATGAAGCCTGACAGCTTTTAACCAAGCAATCGCTTACTTTTTTCAAAGTAGTCCTTACATGTGTATGGTTGATGTTCTCTGGTCACAACCCCCATGGTTACATAAGAATATAACTATAAAACCGGTTGGTACATTGGGTTATCAACCGTAAAAACTACCACTATTGAAAATGAACTAGTTCAATATATCAATATTATAAGTTTAAGATAAAACAGGTGATTCAAAGAACCATTCAAAAAAGTGGCCTCATGTTTGCGAGCACATAACTATCATTGTCGTTTGTCGGTCCAATCGGGAATCGGAATGATGAAGACATACCACATACCCTGACAAACTTCCACTTGACTAATAGGTAATAGGCGGCTTGAGAAAAGAAAAGTTGAGAAGATATTTGTTGATGCAAACCACGAAACTTGACCGTTTTACGTGTTCTAATCAAAAAAAATCCTTCTCTAAAAAATATTTGATTGGCTAAGCTATACCTTAGTGACCTTGTCTAAACAGCTAATCATGTAGATAGTTTGAGTGTTCACGAAAAGTTCACCAAAATAGAACCAGCTGTCTTAAATTTTTAAATTTCACCCTGGATAACGATATTTTGTCCATATCTTGATGAATTCTCGAAAACATCCCATTTTCTCATTGAAACCGCTTCTGCTTCATAAATGAGGCCCATTAGCGAGGGAATGAAAGAGATGCGCCTTGATTACTAAATAAGATGTACAAGGAAAAAAATGACGCCGATCATGCTCTGATGCATGGAGAAACTCCAAAATTGAATTACTATTACTGTGAAGAAGAGAAAAACAACCACTGATAGAACAAAAAGTGCACAAACTTTCATCATAAAACGTTGGTGGCACAAATTTGTACAGTGTACTTTTCGGTTAACTATTCACATAAACTTTCTGGTCATCATCACTGTGATAAATTTTTCACTTAATAATCTTCTGATCCAAAACTTTCCCACGTTGTTGCCCATTTTCTGATGTTTCACTCCAAATATAAGACTAAAATATCAGACAAGCTACAAGCTACAAGCAAGTTGACCGTTCGCCGCAAGCCGCAACAACAAAGCCGTTGAACAAACAATGTCTTTCAACAAGAAATGATAGCTCGAGAACAGAAATTAGCTTTTTTTACAATATTGAACACTACGGGTGACTGTCTTTCTGTCTTTTTTTTCATAGCAGTAAAAAATCAAATTTCAACAATGGCTCAATTCACAGCCACAAAGCTTCAATGTTGTTGGAATTTTACAAAGTTTTCTAGACACATAATCCATAGAGGAAAGGTAAAATGAACTTCGTACAGGTTTATCTTACTGTTATTGCACAATTTTACATTTTAATGCACTTTTGTCAATGTCTCTACTTATCAAGGTTAGCTCGTCAACAAGCGAATATTTCCTCCACTAGTTGAGAACACAGTGTACCGATGAACACATAGTGGTGCCCATATGATGCAATGTTGACTTGCGGCGAAAGATAAGAAATCATCACTACTAGACACATCTCACAGCAACTAGCAACAATGTAAATTCAATAAATTGGGTGATAGTGTACAGAACGCAGCCTACATGTCCCGAGCAATACAACAAAAACAGTAAATCTACTACCACAAAATGACAAAATGTGATTTTCATGAAACCATACGGGACAGCGTACGGTGCTAGTTTGAGGAGAGTTAGAAAGTCCGCACCGTGAAAAGAACCAAAGTTATAGGTCAGCGCTACGGAATTTTCCAACGAGTCCCGAGATTTTGAATAGTTATAAGTTATGCCCCCACCCATAGCTAAGCTGAAGTGCTGAAGAAAAACCTTAACCTACACCAAAAAGGGCCTTTGTTGAATTTTTTGAAGGTGCTGAACTTCAGGCCTACTTTACCGTCACCTATTTCTAGCAACTAAGCAAACACACTAGTAGGGAATGTCTTCTCTCCAAAAGGAACCCTCCTAGACTCAGTCCAACAAGATACAAAGTATAAAAACAAAGACCTGATTTCGCAATCGCAAAAAATACGCATATTTTTTACTCTTTCTGGGTTTTCAGTTCAGCCAACTTGTCCGAAAAGCCAGAACAACTCGAAAAATGGTCTTCTTTCTCGCCAATATCGGAATAAAGGTTTACGTGTGGAATAGTCACCCCTCACTGTTTGTGTTCATGCAAACTAAACTGAAAACTGACCTGTTATGTGATTTCTTGCTGGCCTTCTCTCCTTTCGTGTAGAGGGCGCGTGGATATACTTCCTCGTCTCCCGCTCCTTCACCCGGGTCTAGTTGGACACGATCTTCGTCCAATTTAGACATCACGGTACCTAAACGAGTAATAACAAAGTTTACAACCCTTCAAAATATGTTGAAGTAAATTATACAAATCATGCGTATCGATTAAGTTGGGCGTGAACCGCGAAGTTGACATAAAAGTTGATGCGACATACGATTGTTCTCTTCACAACAATTAGATATAGACGTGGATTCGTGGATATATGAATGAAGATACGTGAACATTGCACTGGAATGAGATTTGACTCAATTGAAACACAAACACCTCGAGTGTAGAGTCTGATCAAACCTATGACAAAGGGAAAGGATAGACGAAAGATGCAAAGATGTAACGTAAACGTAAACGGCTAATAGGATGAAAAATGAACTATTTATTGAGATAATACCATATCTCATCAACTAATGAACGGTCAGTAACACTGTCGACTACTTTGAGTAGAGATGGAAAAGGTTAGATTAGAAGTCAGATGAAGACCAATGTAGGCGTCGAACACCTTGATTGAACACAGAACACGAACTGTTCGCTTTAAATGTCTTGATAACACGTGTGACATGAGAAGATAAGACAACTACTTCAAAGATGTACAAACTAGTTCAAGATGTTCTGTGTTTATATTCACCTTGAAACGTTCACGTGAACGTGAAATCGAAAACGTGTAAAAATGAAACAGAACGTGAAAAAGCCTGATACGCTGGCCTATCGTTGAACGCAATGATAATTAACGTAAGTAAATAACAACACTGAGACCATAGTAGAAATCAGTACACATCACGAAGTAAACGTTTATATAATTATATAGAAATAAAAAAAGTTTTTTTTTTAAATCTGAATCACGCGCGAACGCCGACGTTGGGGTGAAAATGGCTAATCAGCTGGGTACGTAGAAAGCTACAGTAATCCCAAAAATGCGCCACACTTTATAAAGTTTAGAATGCTTCAAAATATGTTATAATTGTCCAAATTCCTGTGGAAAACCTGCGTTAGACATCGCAATTTGAGCAAATCTTTGAAATTTATCAGAAGTGAGGCATCGTTGTTTTATCCAAAGCAGTTAGAACACCCTGATTCGCAAAGGCTACGGTTTATCTAATTTTCTGCTGTGCGAATCTAACATGATATATTACCCTTCAAAAGTGATGCTCTCATACACATCTGGCAAACATTTAAGGGTTCCTGCTTCTGATAAATACTCTAAAAACTTTCTAAAAACTCAAATGTCAGGACAGCGTATAGTTTAAGTTCAAACTCAACATAAGGTAGAGTATGACAAGAATGAACTCATATTCTTCCAAGTTCTATCGGGTAGAGATTGAGGTCATGGTTTCCTCATTGAAAGTGAAAAACCTGAGTTGTAGTTTGAACTGCATTCAAATCCTAATTGTCGAACAACAGCTGAGCATCAAACTACAAACACAGCGGCTCAGGGCTAGATGTTTATTGGGTTTTCCTGATCAAGACCTATACAGTTGTTTCCGTGTGGATATTATGCTCCTAACTTTATCATACTAAATGTTACACAAACGTGTGGCAGCGTATTTGGGTTGGGTCACTTGAAACACCGAAAGCACCGAAGATTCATGAAAAAGTAACGACCAAATAGTCGTTGTAGTTTGGTCTCAAAACACGTTGCAAATTTAAAGTTCAACAACGAGGATCAAACTACAAATACATAGGATAAAGCAAGATACCCCGTGCGCTTCTGCTTTGGAATCAACGAGCCCGATAAAGGTATGATTGGATTATGCACACTTTGGCGTTAAAAACGAAATTCATCGAAAAAATGTCCATCCACAAAATGTAATGAAATAATTTATTCATCTTTGGCTCACAAAAGGTAAATGAATTTTGATCGCAGGTATGCTTCTGCCTCATCCACTGTGGCTGGGTCGATACTGAAAAAAAGGCATATTCGTTTAGAAATAAAGGATTCCGTTTCTGTCTAGCCATAGAGTTTGTGTTATGTAGTTTTGTTCATTCCCACTGAGACTCGTTGGCAAAGTGCCAAGATTTTCAGATGACCAATTCTCAGAGCAAACATAAGTATTCTGAATACTTTTTCATTTACGTGTTCATATTATGGAACTGAACAACCTCTAACAGAGACTTGGAGTATTTCGGAAACTTTTAAGGTGGTGAAAAACAGCCTTGTATATTCATTGGCACGCTGCCAGTCTCAGTGGGAAGGACTGGAACTATAGCAATTCGACCCTAAATTAATATTGGACGTGATTTTGGTGTTCGATCGATACGCGTCATCATTAACGGTCTTTTAACAGAAAAAAACGGTATCAAAATACAAACTTTCCTACGTGTTCATTTCTAAATCGCTTTCTTCTTCTTCTGAATAACTTGAACTTTTAAGTATTACTCGCTGTTTTATTAGTTTTCAGACATCAATTCATAAATTATCACTTCGTGGATTACTTGATTGAAATTATACAGAATTTTGATGAACTCATTATTATTAAACATTCAGTGAGACAGGTTGAAATCACAGACAGGCTGGCTGAGACAGTATGCGTCTCTCTGATCTGCACACTCTCTCGTCGAAGCCGCCACTAAAGTAGCTGGCCAGTTGGCTGGGAATTGTCTGAGCGTAGCGATCTCGGCGAGAGAGTGTGCAGGTCAGAGAGACGCAGGGTGTGCGGCTCACTGACATCTATGCTGTTTCGCTTTTGTAGCACGCTTATCGCAGAGAAAGGGCGGGAATGTTTCAGAGTTAGAAACCGATTTAGACCTTTACTGTTTTTGTGGAGGAAATGGACTAACTTCAGAGATTGTGGAACAAAGTTGACCAGCTTAAGATTGCGTACTCCCTTGTTCTCCAGAGCTTCCATTCTCTCGAAGAATGGCCGGATTTTTTCGAGTTGGTCTATGGCGTCGGGGTAGAACTGGCTATGGTAGCGATCTTAAATATAATGTATCGAGATCAAACTACAACTGGCGATATCAACCTCTATGAGTAAAACGTGAGACGGCCGCGACAATGTCGTTGCCGTCTCAGTTTCAACTGTTGTTTATCAGCCTGCGTCTCCTCAAAACATATGCTATTTTCATGAGTGAAATTTGTCACGGCAGCGACATTGTCGTTGCCGTTACAATTTCGACTCAGTCGGCGGGGGCCGAGTCAGTGATTTCTCAGAGCTATAACTGATTTTGTTATTTTCTATAAATATATTGCTAGGTAATGACACAATCTCAGTAATGTCCACCTTGAATCTTTCGCCTTCACTAGTTTTTATATTTTCGGTATTTGTTCGATTGTAAATGGTTTTTGTGTTTAAATACATTTTAAATATATTGAGTCACACGGATTGATGGAATAGTAGAAATTAAAAAATGACCTTGTGAGATTCTGGGGCGATAGCCATCGTAGGGACCAACTAGTCTTCCCCTATGATATTGATCCATGTTCAAGGTCAAAGAAGCTGCGACAGTAGTCAGAACAGCAAACAGGCAGAGACGGAACATACCTAGAACAGAGCTATCACACATTTAGAATCGAATACAGAATACCCAATCTACCGAAAATTCAATACAGTGAGTGCAAAATTCATGTCTTTCTCTCGCCGGATTCGAACTTGCGAGCAAAAGTTTCGTAGCAGGCCGCTAAACACTGCGCTAATAGAGCACATAACGTGCAGGCAAAGACTTGTGTACGTACACATCGGAAAGTGAGATATACAGTACCCTCCCGCCTTTTTGTTGGCAATGACTATGTGGATGTATTGATACAAAAAAGACAGCGAAGGAGCTCAAATTCGAGTGATTATGCATTGTTCGGGAGGTCGCTTTGAGTTGTAAGCATCTAGCTCGGTAATATCCCCCCCCCCTTACGGCATGACCAAATTTAGGTTGTAGCATGATCTTAAAACATATCCTATTTCATGAACTGCGACATCCAAGTAACAGGGAAGAGTATAGTTCATTTCATTCCCACTGAGACCCATTGGCATCGTGCCACGATTTTTGGATGACTATTTCTTAGAGAGGCCATAAGTATTCTGAAGACAACTTTTGTTTACACGCAGTTATTTGAAGTTTGCAGTTTTTTGAAAAACTCGAAAAACTGCCTGGAATATTCATTGGCACGCTGCCTAGTCTCAGTAGGAATGACCGGAACTATAGTAAAACTTGGAAACATCTGTATAGAGCAGTATACACCGTATAAGCTTACTGTACTGAAAGCAAAATTCATTTAACTGTTCGTTCAAAGGGTAAAATGACAGAGCGCAAGTGTTACTCTTATTGAATGAACATAGAAATGATTAATTTTACAAGCGTTTACTGTGTTTTTATACTGTTTTCAACTTCCCAACAAACGTGGAATGATAATATACAGCTGGGAAACTGATTAATTATGCTGATAACTATATACTTTTCGTGTGAGCGCCACGTTGTGGTTTTTAGTGATATTATAGAAAGTCAGGAAAACAAAATGAATGAAGCTATTATAGAATGTAAACAAGTTACCTTATACTGCTCCGACTAGGCCAACTTCTTCCCAAACCGACTCTCTCCGAAGTAAATTCGAACCTATTCTTCCCGAACCAGATGGTTCGTTTGTTCGGTCAGAAAACGAAACTTTGGCTTAAAGCTACGCAAAACCGAACCGAGGCTTGAGAAAAGTTAAAAGTTACGAAATCGACCAACTTTAGCATTAATTCATGAAAAAGTGGGGGCCCAACGACTGTGAGATTTGTCTTCTGCTGTGCGCCCCTTAGACAGCTACTCTCGAATGGAGCAGCTACTGCTACAAAAACCGAAAAATACTAATATACTCAAGTATAACTGTTCATTACAAACATACAAAAGTCGTAAAATATTTTTTCAAACCTGTAAACTAGAATCTGCAAATAACCGAAAAATACCAATTTACTCAAGTATAACAGTTCATTACAAACATACAAAAGTCGTAAAATATTTTTTCAAACCTGTAAACTAGAATCTACAAGTCACAGCTGCGAACGAGAGAACAACTGTTGAATAACATAAAAAACTTTATAGCAGCTAGAATTGAAGTAATGACAAAAAATGCCAACCATTGTGCACAAAACCAGGAACTCTATAATTGACTACGTTGAGTTAACATCTGTGATTTGTAGATTTTAGTTTACAGGTTTGAAAAAATATTTTACGACTTTTGTATGTTTGTAATGAACAGTTATACTTGAGTATATTAGTATTTTTCGGTTTTTGTAGCAGTAGCTGCTCCATTCGAGAGTAGCTGTCTAAGGGGCGCACAGCAGAAGACAAATCTCACAGTCGTTGGGCCCCCACTTTTTCATGAATTTTTCTCTTTTTGTTTACATGCCGTAGGTATGTAGAGAGGTTTGATCTGTACGGTGCACATAAAATTGTTTTTTTAATGAACCACTTGTCAAGTATTACCACCATTCGAAAAAAAATGACGTCAACATTGCAGTTCGAAAAACTTACTTTATCTGCCCTTCAGAATCCCAGAATACGTCATGTTTGAATGAAGTTTCATCGTGAATTGACCATTTTTAAGTCCTTTCAGCATTCGAAAACATATTTCACGTAAATTTTTTTAAAAGTTGACGTCATCTGGCCTCCTGAATTCCAGAATAAGTCATATTTAGATAAAGTTTCATCGTTAACATACCATTTTTGAGATATTTTCCCTTTTGAAAACATATGTATCGTCAACTTTGCACTTTTCAAAAATGACGTCATATGGTCTCCAGAATCCCAGAATACGTCACTGTTAGATTGAATTTCACCGTTAATTGACGCTTTCTAAGATATTACCATCATTTGAGAATATATGTGACGTCAACTTTGCACTTTTCAAAAATGACGTCATCCGGCTCTCAGAATCCCAGAATACGACACCTTTCGATGGAGATCCATCGTTAATAAACTACTTGCCAACTATTGTCATCATTTGGAGAAATATTTGACGTCAACTTTGCAATTTTCAAAGATGACGTCATCGGGTCTCCAGAATCCTGAATGACGTCACCGATAGAATACTTTTTACTTAAATTAAAGTCACGATGGTATCATATTTGAATTTTCATCGAAATCGGTCAGTGTTACCCTAAGTTACAAGACAGTTTGCATAACCGACCTGACAGAGAAAGCGAGAGAGAGTGCTAAATGGAGAGACGCAGAGACTAATTCAAAAGGCTGTAATTTGGTGAGAAATGATATTTTTCAAAAAAAAATTTGCGCAGCTGTGGATTGAGTAGAAATCCTATAATGAGTCCAAACCTCAGCAAAATCGGTTCAGTTACGGTCTAGATAGCATTGTGTAAACGCCCGGAAGGAAGGAAGAACGGAAGGAAACACGACGGAAGTTGGCGCTCTGGATGAAGCGAAAACGTCATAACTTGGCTCAAACTCAACGGATTTCGTTCAAATTTGGAACACAACTTGCAAATATGCTTCAGAACATGTCTAATAAATTAAAATTTTGTTTTGCGAATTTTAGCCTTTTTATGAGAAAACTAAAAAAACAGAGGCGCGCATTAGCCGGACCAAAGACAAATCTCGCACAGCGCTTCGCGCTGCGCGCGATTACCCGAACTGATCCAGTTATACCTTTGTTTGCTCAAATCTGGTTCAATGATCATACCGAGCCAACTGGTTCAGGAAGGATCGGTTCGGTTTCGGTTTGGGAAAAGTCGATTTGGGAAGAAGTTTGGTGGGGGGAGGGTAAGAATAGAGGAAACTGTGCGACTATTACTTCAGTCTTCTCTCATTCAAAACTGTCTATAGTTTTGAACTACGGATATTTATTATCTGTGCGGTTTTCAGAGAAAATTGGAACCTCATACGCTTTGTTTTTCATGAGGGGGAGAACTTGCAAGTTCGGACTAGTGTTGCAAATGATTCAAGCTGCACGTTTTGTGTAGGTTGGAAAGTTTTCTTCTCTGAGTTACTTAACATGTGCGTTCGAAACTTTCGTTCGTTCTAGTTTGTTGACAAAACATGGTAAGAAGTGATTTCCCTTCGTTCCTGCAAAACTTTCCAATGAAACAAAAAAAACCATCCAATATTTATTTTTGAGAGTATAGACTCCAACATCACAGGTTCTTCTTGTTTTCCTTGTCTTTCTTACTACCTGGTGTTTTCTGAAATGAAATTCAATTTAAATTTTGTTAACTTTCAAGGAAGAAACAATATGTTGCCTCGTTCTGAGTTGTTTTGTTTCACATCACAATCAAGAAACTAAAAATTCGCGTTAAGTTAAATTCCTACGCGATTTTTCCTACATCACAGTATAACTAAATATGACCGACTAACTTATTCGCAATATAGTACTACTTCTGAAAAATTGGAACATTATTAAACTTGGCTATTGGGAAGTAGATGCCGAACAACATACACAATCACTTCAGAATTGTTGTTCAACTTTTGCTACACAATCACTACAACAACAACTTTAGGCCAATTCACTGAAGTATAGAATAGAATAGATTTTTTCGTGATTCAACACGTGACTTCCACATAGTATGTGGCACACCAAAGATGAGTAAATGGAGAGGAAAAGAGAAAAGAAAAACGGTATGGTTAACCTGTAGCGGATACTCCTTGAACCGGAGCGCGAACTATGCACTGGAGAACCGAACCGGAATGACAGAACCGACATTCGGACTCGACCGTTTCTCCAGTGAATGTTCAAACCCAACCGGGAATCTACTTATTTTACTTATTTATTTGATACGCTCGAGGCGCCCTAAATGAAAAACGTTGTATGTTAAAATCTTTGACGAGTTTGTTTAAATCTTGATTAATGTCGGTTCGTTTCGAACCCTTTACTGAAGAACCGGTTAGTTCAGAATAGCGGTTCGGTCGGTTCGGTTCGTTTGTCCGGTGACCGTTTCGCGGTTGGGTTGGGGAAGTACCCGGTTCTCGTGTGAATTCGGTGAATTCTAAATGTAACCGGGTTTTTTGGTAACCTAACCGGTTTTTGGTGACTCTTTTTTCAGGTTACCTCAGTAGGTAACCGGTCGGTAACCGAAAATGAAAAACCGGTTACCTGTTTTCCAACGCAAAATGTGGTTTTTACCGTTAGTTTGTACGGTAACCGGATTTCAGTTTTAGGTTACTTTCCGGTTACCTATGAGCTATGAGGTAACCTGAAAAAAGGGTTACCAAAAATCGGTTAGGTTACCTAAAAACCCGGTTAGTTGTAGAATTGGCCTGTGAACTCGCCACAACTCTAAACTCACGTGAATTCGTTTCGGCTTCGTTGACTCGATCTTCATCCTCGGTTGGTCGCCTGGCATTCCCGAACAATCTGCTGCTTCTATTTCTGGCAGTTTTACTTCATGTTGCTCTTCCAGCTCCTTCTTAAAGATATTCTGTTGAAGAAAATACGGTAATAATATACTTTGAATTATGATTTTTTTTCATTTTTCACTTCGAAGCAATTTAGTTTCTCATTTGTGTGCTCTAGTTCCAAGAAACCAATTAACCATATTGTTGTTTATCAGGACGGAAACACGGTATAAACAGCTCTAGGATATGGTATAGTTCACATCATTTCTACTGAAACTCCTACAGTAACCTCACCAACTTTCCAAAGGATGTTGTGAAACTGAAAATGTAGTTCAAGGAAAATACTCACGTATATGTACTCTACCTGAGAAGGAGAATGAGGTACGAAAATCCTCAACTTCTCCGATCAAAAGTAAGTGAGCAAAACGACTTGGAAGTATCGAAATCCTACTGTAGGAGTCTCAGTAAGAATGAAAAAGACTATAATCGAATGTTCACGACCAACTACAATTTGAGAATACTACCAAACTTTCATTCTTACTTTTTCGGCCTATTCCAGAGAAAATCCACGGTCTTACTAGGAATCCTACTGCATTTTAAGTTTCAATACTTTGATTTTCATTCGAACTTCGTAAATCATGGCTTGAATCCAACTACAACTCTGCCATAAACTAACTTCAAGCTGTTTTGGCTTTGCTGACTCTTTTCCTTCCTTCCTTCCATGTTCCTCGACGTGTTTCGGATGCTTAAACTCCCGCTGGAAGGTGTATAATGAAACTGGCGAACCAATTTTCCATTTTTTGTGATTCCATAAAAATTCTTCGCCAATTGATTAGATTTTAAGATTTCAAAATTTATTCATTCACTTCATATTGTTACAATATGGTGTTCTTTTATGGCCATCCAGGTATCTCGGTCTCTGGACATTCTCAATATCTCTTGATTATATTTGCTAAACACTTTGTAAGGTGCATGTCATAGTCACACGTGAAATAAACAAACCGTTTTGAACACTGGCGCCTTGCCTGAATCCCTCTCAACAAGTCTAAGTCCATCCAGAGGTTCAGTTCCGCTTCCTTCTGCAATGTCGCCGATGTCACGACGTGCCTTCAAATAACAATTACAATTGCACACATTGAAAATATTTGTAACAAATGAAGTACACTTGTGTGATGTGTATACTGTACATATAATTACGATGTATAGATGTTAATGTGCACTTTCGCTTCTATCCAAGAATCTTGATGGAAAAGACAAGCAAACCCGAAATTTGATTGTGAAGTACCGTAGTTTGTTTAGCTGCCTTTTAGCCTAGACCATGAGTGTTTAACGATTGAGTGATTGCGGAAAACTTTGCAACGTTCATGTCTCAGAATGGTAATCATTTTGTCATTTTTCGCGAACATTATTGTACATATTCGTCATTACATTGAAAATTGCTGCAAACTTTGTTATGTATAATTGCAACAATATCTTAAATTTCACAGGCTTTTTAGTCTACTACCAAAAATGAACAAACCGTCTTGAAAACTCGCGCTTTGCCTATCTCCAAACCAAGTATGGCTAAGGGTAAGTGTTCCACCAATTCAGTTCTTTCGGCGATCTCACGGCGTCCCTCCTGCCAAGTTTCTATTTCAATTATGTACAACGTCTTTGTACCAATATAGTCGTCGCCAACGGAGAGGCGGGAGGCTACTGTATATCTCACTTTCCGCTGTGTACGCACACATGTCTTCGATTCCAAGGCTCCCCGTTTATGTGCTCTAATAGCGCAGTGGTTAGCGACCAGCTACCAATCTTTTGCTCACCGGTTCGATTCCGGCGAGCGGCAGGAATTAATGAATTTGGTGGCACTCACTCTATACAGCTAAAATGTTGACATCAATTCTTTATTTTCAGGAATGTTGTAGAGAAGTATCATAGGAAAAAACCAGACGTTTGTTGTAGTTTGAGTTCGATAGACGCCGATGATTTCGTTTAATTAAAATAGACTAAACTACAAACACAGCAGAATATGACAACATACATCAAATCAGCTTGATTTGGGAAGAGTGCTTGTTCAAGAAGATGTGGTTGGATTGTATAGTCGTTACCATTCCTACTGAGATTCCATATTAAATGTTTCCAATAACTGTTTGCTGGTGCGAAATTATCCTCTGACGAAAACCTTTCGGTACACTCGTTGCAATTTGGTAACATAGTCATTTAGAATAATTTGTTCGATTCGACAACATTTAAGTAATTTGAACGTATTAAAGTTTTGTGTTTCTACTATAGGAGTCTCAGTGGAAATGAAAAAGAATATAATCAATGAGAGAATCTTACGTACGGCTCGTGAACTTACGATAGGGCGCAGTTCTCGCGGATCGAAGCAACTTCTTGGGAGAGATCGTTCAACAAACCCACTTCCTTCCTTCATTTCAGGCTCTCCCGATGTCTGCAAATGAGAAAATCTATTATTTACACGTATTTTGAAGTTTTGTTTGTCCCCCTCGTGTGGTGGAAACGAAACTTATACGCTTTTTTCAGCGTTCCTAGTCATGTTACTATCCCCCTATGTTATGAAAGAACCTGCTCAAAGAAGCCGTCAAGAGAAGTTAATGTTCCGGTTACAAATTTAACGTAATCAAGTTAGTTTCAAACCCAAAGTCTCATTTACCTAACTGGTTTTTGACTCTACTTCAACATCAGGAGACAACATTACAACAATATGAAGGAAAAATACGAAATTACCTTATACTTTACACGTTTTACGTGATCATTCTAATCTTTGACAGTTTTTATACACGAAGTCTCACTCACCTCAATAGTGTTTGACTCTACTTCAATAGTGTCTTCGGCAACTGCCAAAACTACAGTTCCGCTTCCTTCTTCGAGAGCGATCTCACGGCGTTCCTGTTGAAAATTATTCGTTATTACTATGAAATTTTGGTATGAAAAACAGGCATTGAACAACTTGTTATAATCTCCTAATAGAAAAAATAGAAAAACTTTTCTATCTGGTATAGTGGCAGCTGGTCGATCGACCGAGTCTCCGTTTTCCTGTTTCCATCCAAATACTCTACGTGTATTCCATTCAGGTAACCAGTCGACCGAGACAAGATGGAAAGTCCTGGCCACGAGCGACTGGGAAACGCTGGCCAGTATTCCCAACAGGAATGCATATTCACAGTCAGTTCGCCGTCAGATGGTTCTACTGTTGTTTCTGGCATGTCACTGGATCTATGTCTCAGAACATACGAATGTCCACCATGAGGAATCATCTGTACCACTACTGCACAAAAAGACAAAAAGGTCGATAATGTGATATGTATGATGATCACCGCCTCGAAACGACGCGAAGTGAAACAATAAATATGAAAATATGAAAATATGAAATAGAACACTTACACAATTCACTCGAACTTTCAAAATCTCTCTTCCAATGAAATCTTGGTTTTTGTGGTTCGAACACTCTTCGTAAAAGACTATCAGAACCAAATGCCAGAGTCTAATCACTATTTTTCAAGAGTATGTGAAAATAAGATTTTTTTTGTCGTAATGTAATATTAATAAACTTTTGACGGAGCTTTTGAATGTGCAAGAGGTTATTCGAGCAAAAAGTTTCAAGCTTGGTATTAGATGAATGACTAACACATTTCCAACAAAATGTGGGTTAAAAAGTGATCTATAGTCGTCGCCAACGGAAAGGCGGGAGAGTACTATATACCTCACTTTCCGCTGTGTACGCACACATGTCTTCGATGCCAAAGGTTCCCGGCTATGTACTCTAATAGCACACTGGTTAGCGTATTCTACGAATCTTCTGCTCGCAGGTTCGATTCCGGCAAGAGACAGAAATTGATAAATTTGGCACCCACTATAGGCAACCTGCTTTCCGTATCTATGCAACTTTCGGGAACAGGTCGGTCGAAGAGCATCTCTTCTATTCCACTTCCCTCTTCCATCGGAGATGCCTGCAAAGTATGAAATTAAAGAAGGACGATTATATGGTCCAATCGCAACGCTTCAGTCCTTCAAACTGCAATACATTTTTTAATTGCAGTTTAAAGAATCGATGACACGGGATTGGTCCATAATCGTCCTATATTAAAACTCATTTTCACACGTTTCACATATTTAACTCTTTGTATTTTTCATTTTCGTGACGATGGACAGCATACATTCATGAAGGTCCAACAATATGCGTCTACTTTGTATTTTATACGTTTCACGTGATCTCTCACGTTTTCTGAACACGAATCATACTCACCTCACTGGTTGTTGACTCTGGTCCAACAGGTGCTTCAGTGGCATGAGCTTCCTCCACTGCTTCAGTTACACTTCCTTCCTCCAGTGTGGCGCTTTTGGCAAGTGGCTGATGTAAGTTATCAACTTTAGAAAGTCACGGAACAAATCTCCAGCTCTCAGACATTAGGGAACAACATTACAACAATTTGAAGATAAATACGTATTTACCTTGTGTTCAACACGTTCCACGTGATCTCTCACATTTTATCAACACACACTCACCACAGTAGTTGTTGACTCTACTTCAATAGTGAATTCTGTGGCGTTGCGTGGCTGCACAGCGTCAGTTACGCTTCTTTCCTCAAATTTGGCGATCTCACGGTGTTCCTGCTGAATGGACATGGAAATTGGACAGATTTTGTGGACAAAATTCAAGCTTGCATCAGAAACCTGGCTTTGGAAAGTTCGCATGTGTAGTGTAGCAGTCTCAGTAGGAATGATGTGCTCTATAGTCGCAATTTGCCTCAGAAAGACAACAGATGGCTATTGATTGAGCGATGCGTGGCGATCGGTCGTTGGATACATGCCAGCAGACGACTCAGTGCGTAGATCAAAGAGACGCAGACAAGCCGGCCGCTCGCCAAACCCCGCTTCTCACCAAGCTGACCGTGCACTGTTCACAACGGTTTGGCAAACTCTATGTACTCACTTCATTACACGGTACTATTGTCGATATCGGGTGCATGTCGGTAACGTTTATAACTACTTTGTTTAGTTTTCCCCAGTTCCAGTTTGTTCAGCGTGTAAAGTTTTAAATTTGTAGAGAGTTCAAATCGAAACTTTAGGTGTACTTTAAACTTACTTCACTGGACGGGTTCATGTCGGTTTCTAACGGTAGGGGCGATAGGGGCCGTGGTCGCGTGTCAATACAACTTTTCGGTTGTGGTCGAGCAATCGTTGTCTGAATCAACAGGACCAACAGGAGAAAGCGAGACATTTCTGAAAGTTATGAGTTTTCCCATACTGTTAGTCAGTTGCACAGTAACGTGAAACGTGTTAAACACAGGAAAACTCAGAAACGTGCAATTAAAAAGTGTACGATTCCTCATTAGAATGCTAAGTTCGCGTGACTATTTAATTAACTTCAAGTTTACATGCGTTGGTCAGCGAAGAGCCGGTCGATACTGTACATCTAGTTTCGAACCGCAGTGGTCAAAAAAACTTTTGGGTGGTATTATTGAATTATCTAATTGAAGACGGATCCAAAATTATCGAAATCAAATCGATCATTAGAAAAGTCTCGTAGAAAAGATTTCAAGTGTGTGCACATAATCAAGAAATTATCCATATTTTTTGGAAAGAGGATGAACCATTTCTTATTTAGCTACGGTTCTACTATGTCCACGAGTTAGTTAAATTAGAAGGAAGAGCAAACTCAAAACAAGAACAAGCTAAGTGAAGTTGTGATCCCTGTTTCCAGCACAAGTTTTATACTATCGGTTGCTACCATTTCTCACGAAATGGTAATAGACAGGTGCGAACTTCACTTCGTATGCGAATTTCAAGTAGGTAGGCGCTAAGAAATGCTGGTCGTGAATTACCATACAGCACAATACAATATAGTGCTGAACAATGCAATACAGTGCAAAACAATACAATATAATGAGCGCGTAACAGAGTAAACTATACACTACATTCTATTTTATCTTCCATATCTCCATTTTCTCGTAATTGGAGTGCCACATATACCAATGTGGAAAGACACGTGTTCAATCGCGAATAAACATTCTATTCTATTCTATTCTATTCTATAGTACAAAAAAGAACAATACAAAACAGTACCACAATAAAAAAAACTGGTTCTATTGTTTTAATTTCAATGGGTGTTGTGTGAAGCTATTGTTGGCGTCAAAACTGCACTCGGAGTTGGAAGAGGAGACGGGATACTGTGATCTGTTTTTATATCTCATGATTTCAATATTGAAAGTGAAAAAATGTTATCTCATAAATCATTTATGCATCTTGTTCTTCTATAATTCGGTATCCGTGCCCTCTTTGCAATGGGTTTTCGAGAATTGTTTTATATAAGTACTTCTGAGGAATCAGTCATTTGAGAATAGGAAAATTGAACTGGATCACTAAGAACGCCCATGTTAGCACATGTACCCTTATTACATAGGTGACATCATCATTTTTCATTGATTTCATCTCAAAAACAGGCATCAGCGACCTCGTCAGCACACTCCTGGAGTGCGTATTCATGAACATCCCGGCCTTTTTGTCCCAACCTGCGTCTCTCGGAACATACGCTATTTCTCTGCTCTAACATCCCGCCGGAATACGATACTTTTAATTCTCTCAATTCCTGGCAGAAGTCCTCGTATCATCATGATTCCCTTCGATGCACCAGCTGTTAATGTTAGATGGATTATATGTGTGTTAAAGTAGGACGATTATGTGAACCAATCCCGTGTCAACGGTTCTTTAAACTGCAAATGCATTGCAAATGTATTGTATTGAGAAATGTATTGCCGTTTAAAGGACTGAAACGTTGCGATTGGACCACATAATCGTCCTTCTTTAGGCTATACGAGGAAAGCAAGAGGACCCGATATAGGGAACGAGCTGCTCCTAGAGGAAAAACTTGAAGAGCGAAGAGCTCATACGTTGGTCAGATATATTTTCGCTCTGGTTTCTCCATGTTACAGAAAGAGATCATAAGTGAATATAAAGTTTTTGCTAGAAATTCCTCATCGGAAATGGAAATGTTAAATATGTCCAAAACCAAAAGCCAATTGAACTAGAGATACATTTTTCACTTTCTACTGTATGTACAAACACCTGTAAAAGATGGATTGTTCCTGGCTTGTAAGGACTAGTTTCTCTCATTTCTAAAACACATTTTCATACATTGTAGAAATCGATTGAATAGTCACGTAAGTAAGCATTCTAATGAGGAATCGTGCACTTTGTCATTGCATGTTTCTGAGTTCTGTTGTATTTCACATGTTTCACGTGACTGTGCAATTGATAAATAGTATAACATATAAACAGCAATAGAAAAAACGGTTTATTCACATCGTATCAATGAAGTTCATGGTTGTCTCTCTTCTAACTGGAGAGAGTCCTGAAACAAATGGTAATATTCAGTGTGACACGCAACGGATAGAACTCAGTCGTTGATGGTTCATAGAAAAGGCGCTGTATACACCAGTTCACCAATAGATATACTTCTACAGTAATCCGTCAAAAACTCAGGAGGCTTTTTCTAATGAATTATCCGTGGTTTTTGTTTTGAACGCTTCGAGCTTGTAGTAGTAAAGGTCCAGAAGACACTGCTAAACTTGCGAAAAACTCTGAATACGTTAACATACCAAACTATTACCTCGTAGTTTGAGCACATTACTGTAGTGGTATATAAGTGGGAAGAACAAACTATAGCAATCCCCCTCCCCAAACTCGCGGTCTCTCATGTGGAAAACATGAGTGACCAGTGGCCGTATTCTGTTACCTGAGCAATTTTTTGATATCTGATATCCGGATAAGTTTTTTGTTTTTTTCTACAATTGTCACGCATAGAGATTTTATGAAAAGCTTGAGTGGTCTTGTTGCTTTCGGTCGAAATCCTAAAACTATGCTTACCTGGACAGACAATTATCGTTTGGACAGTCCGTCTATAGTCTGTTCCACGCACTTACAACCTTCTACAGCAATCTTTGAGAACTTCGAGATCAACGTTTCGTAGTTCGATGTTTTTGGAATGACTTCAATTTTCGCTATTGTGTTTTCTATCTATGCTATTACAAACAATGAAAGTTTGAAACCAACATTATGAATCTTTGATTAGAAAAATGTGACCGATTACTGTAGAAGGACATCGATTGGTGAAACGAACTATATATTATATATGTTAATATTGTGTAGTTTGATGCCGTTGCTTTTGATCGAAAACATGGAACTACCACGCAGATTGATTCATTCTCTCTATTTGTCTAAAGGATTTGTCAAACAGTTGTGGGCACCGTACCATCGACTTTGTAAGGGGCGGGGTTCGGCGAGGGGCCAGTCAGTCTGCGTATCATTGATCTACACACTCTTTCAACCGCTGGTAAAGAATAAACATCCGATCGGTCAGCATTGCTCAATCAATTGAACTCCCTGCTGTCTTTATGGAAAAAATGGCGACTATATATAGTTTCACCCACTTATAACACTTTACAGCAATATCCTCGAACTTCCAGGTCAAATTTTGGTATATTGGCCTTTTTGGTATATTGGCCTTTTTTTCAAGTTTACAGTGTGTTCTGCACCTTTACTACTACGAATTCTGGAAGTGGGACACCAAAATAGTGGATTCTTCATTATGAAACGCTCTCTGAATAGCTGACGGATTACTGTAGATGTAGAAGGACATCGATTGGTGAAACAGGGAATACAAGGGTTGAGCAAAGAGATCTCACTAAGAGCTGGTTTGATCCTTTTTTTGGTCGAAAACATAGAAGTATGCTTACCTGTGGCCGTAGTTTGTGACATCAAGTAGCCATGTAAGGTACATGGACAAATTTTGATGGAAAACTAATCACTTCTGCTACTGTTGGTTCGACAGTTTCTTCGCCAATATTTCAAGAACTGAATGGTACCATTGAAAACAAACGAAATGCAGAAGGACTATTGAAAACTGAGACATATATTACCTATTGAAAAATTGATCATGTAACTTACATGGCTACTTGAGCTTACAAAATACGGCCACTGGTTCAATACTGGGGGATCAGGTAAGCATAAATATTGGGGGACAGACCATCAATTTTGGGTAGTCTGTTTCTGTTACTAGTGTGTGATTTGATCTTTTTGTCGAACACATAAGAATATCTTTACTATGTTCAATCCTTGCCGGCTCGGAGGTGGACAGATCATCAATCTAGGCATATGCTCGATCTCCATTTCTGCTCCTTCGTTCGATTCCTCCTGGGGAAGCACGTTCTGGTTGTTCTAAAAAAAGGAAATTTTCATCAATCAATAATAAATTTGTTCAATCAATAATAAACTTGTTCACGGCGTATTTCCCTAATTTGTCATTTCATTGTGAACCATTGTATACATTATTTTGTTTCACGAGAGGTGAAAAGACGTTGTGGTACCTGGCGGCGTAGCAGTCCCTCCAATCTCAGAGAAGTTCATATGATTTTTTCATGAGATACCTCATGAGCTACTCGTAAACTCTCAATGTTCTGACATAGCAATCACTAGAATCTCATGAGAAGCTTATGCGAATAGCTCTTGAGGTATCCCGTATCCCTAAAGATTTTTGAGGGAGTGCTACGCCGCCTGTTATGAAGGACAGAAAACAGTTTATGGGTATGTTTTTTTTACAAAAATGAGTATGAGAATCTGTGGGAGGTACATAACATCAGAACACGCTCATTGGGCTATGAAATAGCCAGTATCATTCAGTTAAGCAGCTACTGGTTTTGAAATTTTTCACGAAATTAGAGCTCGAGTACCAACATACGAGCTTGATGGGTGCGGGATCGTCAAGGTTCCTAGCCCAAAGAAACGGTGTTATAATCAAAATGAAGTCGAGGTTATGATAGTATGAAAAACGTTTTGTTATTGAAATTGACTTGAAGCCTTCTTCATTCTTCATTTTTTTTTCTCGAATAGCTGTGGGTTCGAATTGTAGTTTGAACCCGGTGAACCTTGGTTGGAACTCGCATATGATAGTGGTGTATCGAGTTCAAACTACATTTTTCCATAACTTCTATGAAAAACCAACCGCTTCGTTATTGGAATCCTCAGGAAGCGCTTTTTCATGAAACGCCAAGGCTATGGGGTTCGGTCGAACTGTACTTTGAACCGGTTAATTTTGATCGTAACTCATATAATATGAAGTTTAACGAGTTCGAACCACGACTCTGAGCTATGGTCATACTATATGGAAAACTAACCGCTTGGTTATTAAAGTCCTCCGGAAGCGCTTCTTCATTGAACTGTTGTATTGGCTGTGGTCGGTCGAACTCCCTCAGCGGAACCATTGGTACCGAGCGAGCCGCAATGGCACACACCATCACACTTATTAGGAAGAAGCGGAACATCTCTGAAAAAAGAACAACTTGTGAACATAGGATTTGTTAAACCGTTGTGGACACCGTACCATTGATTCTGTATGGGCGGGGTTTGGCGAGCGGCCATTTCGTCTGCGTATCATTGATCTACTCACTCTCTCAACTGCTGGCAAATAATCAAAGATCGCTCGCCCCGCATCGCTCAATCAGTTGACCATCTGCTGTCTTTATGGAGAGAATGGCCACTGTCTTTTATTAACATGGACACCCAGTTCAAACCGCAGTTATCGTCTCTCCAGAATGAGGTTCCGACGTGCCACTGGAAGCTCTAGAGTAGATATGCTAGAACATCCTGGCAACTTTAACCTATTTTACGTTTTCCGCCTTGTGCACGATTTTTGCGACATGTTTGCATCCCAGTGGGATGTGAGAGAAGATAAATACCGTCTGTTCGAGGAAGCAAAGGCCAGGAACCGTAGCAAAGTCGTGAAAGTGGTGAGCTCACCCTGATTGAGGACCTGATCCCAATCTGGCCACAAAGTTGTCAACTTTCCGTGTTCAAGCTTAGTTGGGGTGATCCAAATCTGGGTCATGTAGTGTCCAGATAGTTCAGCTTGGAGCTGACCTTTTCAGGAGACTTTGCTACGGTGCCAGGATGTTCATGTATACGGCATCGGACCGCTAAGAAACATTTGCGCCAAGTTTCTGCGATTGGCCAGCTACAACAGCGAGAGCATGGCGGCCAAATGATCTGAGCCTTCTCTCCACTGTTCAAGTGTTTTATGGTGAAAAATGAAAAGTGTTGTTAGTTTATGTTACGGTTAACTACGGTTAGCTCACCCACTTTCGGGAAGTTCATGTTCTCTCCCGAAAAGTTACCCGAAGTTTGATTTGACCGCTGTCAAAGTCTTTAAAAGTATTGAGCCTAGTGTGTACATCATGAACACAAACTATGTTAACAGAAAATAGGTAAAACGGGCATTATGAAAAACACACAAATTGAACAGTGTGAAGGCTTTGAAGAAGGACGACTATGTGGTCCAATCGCAACGGTTCAGTCCTTTTAACTGCAATGCGTTTCCCAATTGCAGTTTGAAGACCGTTGACACGAGATTGGTTCACATAATCGTCCTTCTTTAAACAAGAATTTGGAAGTTCCACAAATATTAAGAAATACACCGCATACTGGTCACCAATTCTTATATACGGTTTTAGATTCAATTTCCGAGAAAATGATAATATATCAGTGTGAAACTAACTTTATATGCGAATACAAACTAATCTCGTGAGAGCGGCAATGAGAACACGTCTGAGAAACAAACTATAGTTATTGAAGTACAGTATACCAGGAGAACTTGGAAATGTCGCACATAGGGTTGGATCTTTCCCAAGACGATGTATAGTTCCTCATCTATCTGTGTTTTTAGTTTGATCCCGATGATTTTCTGCCAGAACTCGTAAATTGGCGTGTTCCAAAATTGTTGTCTGATTTTTGTGCATTTAGTTTTGAAGAACAAACTTCATACAATCCACCATTAGTCATATCCTATAAACTGTAGCTACTATTCATAATGAAGCGATCCAATAAATGCTTCCTCTGCTCTTTTTAATCTATAGATCGAGTGAAAGGTATAGAAAAATTATTTCTTATTCTCTATCGGTTTCAAATGAGAGATTAGGTTTGAAGAGCAAACCACAAGTCTTATTCAACTAGTTTTCTTATTTTTTTCTCTCATTCGTATAGGTTGATTGGAAGTTTTATAACGATTATTTCTTATTCTGCTGTCTCACTCTCTCTGTTTCGTATGAAAAGTACTCAAAAAGCTAGATACGGTAACTATTAGGGTTGTTAATCGATTATGAAAAACCGATTATTTCGACTTTCGACTTTCGAGCCATTTTGAAATTTCGATTCGATTCGATTTCGATTTTGCGTATGTTCGAAAAAACCGATTATTTCTATTTTCGACTTTTGCCAAAATCAGCAATTTCGATTTTTGACTTTTTCGATTATACCGAAAAAGGTGAAATTAAATATTTCGACTTTTTCGAGTTTCGATTCTTGATCGATTGTCCAAGCTCTCTGTTTTTCGAGTTTCGATTTTTCGATTTTCGCAAAATTACGATTTTTTTCGATTTTCGACTTTAAGATCGAAAATTGAAACTCGACTTCGTTCGACTTTCATCGATTTTCGATTCCGATCATAACAACCCTAGTAACTATTCTATCATCTGTTGTGTTTTTAGTTTGAAACCGTTGGTTTTCGTTTGCAGACCAAACTAAAACTTAGATTCGGCCATTATGTTTGAGTTTTCACACTTGTTCATGTTATAGCTTTATTGAATGCCTTTCAGTTTGAGGACCAAACCACGTGCTGCAACGCAGATTGAGTCATATTCTCATAGGTTCTTGGTGTTTTATCATTATTCATGTAGTTCGAGTATAAGTTATAAAAAAGTTATTTCTTATTCTGCTGTCTCTCTTTGTTTTGTATGAAAAATATTCAAAAAGGTAATTATGGTAATTATCCTATCATCTGCTGAGTTTGTATTTTGAATTCGTTGGTTTTGGTTTGCAGACCAAACTACAACTATAGTTCTCGCCATTCCCACTGAGACCTTGGCAGCGTGCCAATGAAACTTCGAATGCATGTATTCATAGAAATAACAGATCTTATGAAAAGAATTTTGATCCACGCATTGTACTAAAAGGTAACTGTCGCTCAGAAAAACTTTCAGTGTTTCGGAAAACATGAACATGGTGAAATGTCACCTGAAAATTTTGTTGGCACGTTGCCGAGGTCTCAGTGGGAAGGATTGGAACTATACGATTCAGCCGCATTCTATAAATTGTTCGTCTCTTTTTCTCAATAATTACATGATTCATAACTTTTCCATTCTGTTATTTTTAGTATTCCCATTCGTATAGTTTGAATGAAAGTTATATAAAGGTTATTTCTTATTCTGCTGTCTCTCTCTGTTTCGATGACAAATTAAATTTGGCTCTCCTCGGGCCTATCCTGCAATTATGAGTACGCGCAGCCAACAACTTTTTCACGGCTAGCTCACACTTCAATTCAAGTTTTGCGATTGCAAATATACTAGAAGTAAATTGAATAGTCACGTGAACTTAGTATTCTAATAAGGCGTCGTGAGCTTTGTCATTGCACGTTTCTGAGTTCTACTGTGTTCAACATGTTTCACGTGACTGTGCAACTGACTAACAGTAAATTGTAATACTTTATTTGTAACAGAAACAATGTAATTTGCTAATACTTGTAAACGTTGTAGAGTAAAAATACTTTTTCACGGACATCACACACTTCAATTCAAGTTTTGCGATTGCAAATATTGTGGTGTTCATTTTGTAATACAAACATTCCTTGTGTAAGCACGTGAATATTCCAAAACAACTTTTTTTACTCACATCTCACATCAAATTCTCACGTAAAACGTTAAACAAAACATTGGCAACTCCTGAATCTTGATTTGTTTACTACGTGAGTCAAATAATACCTCGGTACAATCTAGCAACTTTTCCATATGATCAAAAAATTTTGTGAAATCAAAAACTGTACACTGGTATGATATTCCATTTTCATTCTCTTCAGCAGCTGCAATTAGCTTAGTTTACCAGTTCTTGTAGCCACAACGACTCGAGATATGCTGTGCTTGTAATTTGATCTTCTTGTGTTTCGTTATACAGACCAAACTACACAACTGATTCAATCAATCCCTTTCATCACATTTTATACTTCTAACTCCTTCCTTCAATGAAACTAGAATAATCAGCAAAACAAAAATACATAAACCGTTTGCATCCCACGCGCATACCGTAATTTCTCACCAAAAACATTCCCAGCCTTCGGTCAATGTTTCCATTTCATTGCATTTAATTGTCGTGGAGGTTTGTTTTCTCAACCAATACCAATCCAAGATAATTGCCATTCTCCCCAATAGATGACCCCGTCTTCTAGATAAAGAAAGTAATCCGTACGCGCCAGCTCACCGTCACTGGGATTACGGTAGTTAGGGTAGTTAGGGCGGATTACCGAGCACAAAGACTTTTTTCGTTCAATGGGGTGACTTGTAGAGGATTTTCTCTATAGTTTTGTAGTTTGATTGTGAGTCTCGTAGATAGTTACGGTGGTTAGGGTGGTTAGGCCGATTTAACGAGCACAAATACTTTTCTCGTCTGATGGGGTGAAATGACAATTGTGTCGGTTTTATGTGTTATTGTTGCTTTGGACAGAATAAATTGTGTTATGGAAGATCTACTTCTTCCTTAGGTCCAACTCATTATCATTTGGATTCGAACCGGCGCATTTCTGTTCTATATAGTCGTCTCCAACCGAAAGACGGAGGGTCCTGTATATCTCAGTGTCCGCTGTGTACGCGAACATGTCTTCGATTCCTAAGCCAGTCGGTGATTTAATCTCATAGCACAGTGGTTAGCGCTACGAGACTTTTTCTCGCCGGTGGCGAGAGACAGAAATTCATAAATTAAGCACCCACTATACACACTGTTTTGCAGGGTTATACTCCGGCAGGCTGTAAGCATGAGAAAAATATTCGTTAGGCGGAAGTCGAGAACAGCCCTTCTTGCTTGATTTCGACTGACTGGTTCTTTAAACGATTTGTCAGAAGTTTAAACCGCCTCTATCACTCACTGTAAACATAAACCACCGATCCCGATTTGTGCTAATATAAATACGGCATTTCTCCCTCTTCTACAATAAAATATCTAGACCAGATTGCTCTACAATTGTTCTATACCGTCATCTGGTAATGTAATCCGGCCCATTATACGACATTCTTAATTGGATTACTGTATGACTTGACACCTGGCTCACGGAACTAGAACCAGCTTGACGATTTGGGTTACACGTATACTGCTGGTGAATTGTACAGTCACGTGAAACATGTTAAACACAGCAAAACTCAGAGACGGGCAATGACAACGTGCACGATCCATCATAAGGATGCAAAGTGGACACGACTGTTCAATTTACTTCTAGTATAAATAAAATGTGTGGTAAAAAAATGTGTAGTTCATATTCTTAATTGGATTACTGTAGCTTGTGAATTCGGGTTACACGTAAGTAAAATGTGTGCCGGTGGATAGTTTTACTTGGTTAGTTTCGCATGTTACTTAGTTGTACCTAAGTAAGTAAGTGAGTAGTACGATGCCAACTAGTACCTGTAGTTAGTTGTACCGATTGTAGTACTAATAAGTACTGATCTTTGTTTATTGACGCTGGAAATTTTTTTGAGATCTGGGTTACGCGTGATTTGTATTAGCTGAAAACTAGAACGTCCAGTTGTCAGCACCACTGTTCAGTAGTACGAACCACTGCTCATGTAGACAAAGATTCACCAATACAAGAAGGGTCACTAAAAAAACTGCATTTTCATATCAAATTGATGCCAACATTCGCATTGTTGTGTCGCCTCAGACAATACCCAGCCAATTGGCCAGCCACTTTTTTATTGGCTGAACGAGAGAGTGTGCAGGTCAGAGATACGCAGACTGATTTGTAGCTGGCCAGTTGCAGAAAATTGGCGCTCATCGTTCTGAGCGCTGCGCCTTGTTTGTAGTTTGATCTCGGTGTATTTTAGGTGAGTTTCACAATTCAAGTCAACATTGTTCATACTCGATGTAAAAACGCGACCACAGTTGAACTTGTAACTGTTTTTACTATCTTAATATTGCGGTTTCTGTTTCTTATAGTTTAGATATGATGTTGTTTGTAAAAACTTCGATATTGGGATATACGTGATCATACAGTCTTTTTCATTCCTACTGAGACGCCTACAGTAGGATTTCAAAACTTCTAAGCCGTTTTCCCCACTCACTAGTGATCGGAAAGGTTGAGGATTTTCGCACCTCCATCTCGTACTCAGAGACAGTAGATATTCGAGTGGATTTTTGATGAACTTAATTTTTAGATTCACAACAGCCTTCGGGAATTTTGTAAGATTACTGTAGTTGTCTCAGTAGGAATGGTGTGAACTATAGTTAGATTACGTTACATTATGCCCCCCCCATGTCATGATTGGGTGACTAAATTGCTCTGTGTATTTGAGCTAATGCCCAGTGGCATATGGTTTGACTCATCTTTAATTAAGCGATTTCGACTAGCGCACTCATTAACAAGTGTTTACCAATATTGACAATTGGAATTATTTAGTGTGGTAGTTGATGGGATACATTAGATTGAACACCCTATCTAACCGGAAAGCGTTGTTTTGTAATTGCGGGCAAATAAGGTATGGAAATTGGTCAAATACTTTGTAGTTTGCTCTTCAACCACAGCACAAAGTTCACATTCGTGTGAAACGCCCGGGTTCAATATACCAACGCGTTAAAGGAGGGCAGAATGGAAAGCTAGTTTAGGTACCCCGGGGTACCTAAACATAGCGTTGCGCGCGCCAAAACAAACCAAAACATACAAACAGTATGCAAAATAGGTTGGTTAGTTTGAATAAAGAATAGTATTTAAGAGTTTCTCTCGAGCAGCTCTTTCATATTAACTTTCCTTTCTGTCCCCCTTTAAACAGAAAATAGCGAACGTTCAGTGCTCGACAGGTCGCTGATCTACATCCACTCAGATTTTTCTTCTCGATTATTCTAACTTGATTAACATTGCAATTCTAATTCCCTCCTGAAACAGAAACACTAATGTTTTCGCTTCAACTTATGATGGCGTCAACTTTGATACTCCGCACAGAACGATTTGATTTTGATTCATATATGGTTTTTAACCCAGATGATCTTGCAATATTCTGGGATGCGACTTGAACTATACAACTAGTTTTTGCTGTCGCTGCGCTATAGATGGCATATGCACGCGCGATATTTCTCTGAAAGAAGATATTTTGCCAGGTTCACGCCTGACTGCGCACGTTCTGAGACATGCGTACACTTTCGTGTGACAGATCAGCTTTTCAGGCCATACAACACTTTCTCTAGTTCAACTTGGTTGTATTTAGAATGATAGCAGATCTTCGTTATGTCTTGATCTCGATACTCATCCACAATTCCAGAATCGCGACCCAGAAACAAGGACAATTCTCACAGAAGTAGTTGAAAAGCTCGTCCATACATCTTTTTTTGTACGGTCAAAGAATTTTACATACAAACCCACGTTCTTAGACATGCGTACACTTTCGTATGACAGATCAGCTTTTCAGGCGATGCAACACTTTCTCTAGTTGAACTTGGTTGTATGTAGAGTGATAACAGATCTTCATTATGTCTTGATCTCGATACTCATCCACAATTCCAGAATCGCGACCCAGAAACAAGGACAATTCTCACAGAAGTAGTTGAAAAGCTCGTTCATACATCTTTTTTTGTACGGTCAAAGAATTTTACATACAAACCCACGTTCTTAGACATGCGTACACTTTCGTATGACAGATCAGCTTTTCAGGCGATGCAACACTTTCTCTAGTTGAACTTGGTTGTATGTAGAGTGATAACAGATCTTCATTATGTCTTGATCTCGATACTCATCCACAATTCCAGAATCGCGACCCAGAAACAAGGACAATTCTCACAGAAGTAGTTGAAAAGCTCGTTCATACATCTTTTTTTGTACGGTCAAAGAATTTTACATACAAACCCACGTTCTTAGACATGCGTACACTTTCGTATGACAGATCAGCTTTTCAGGCGATGCAACACTTTCTCTAGTTGAACTTGGTTGTATGTAGAGTGATAACAGATCTTCATTATGTCTTGATCTCGATACTCATCCACAATTCCAGAATCGCGACCCAGAAACAAGGACAATTCTCACAGAAGTAGTTGAAAAGCTCGTCCATACATCTTTTTTTGTACGGTCAAAGAATTTTACATACAAACCCACGTTCTTAGACATGCGTACACTTTCGTATGACAGATCAGCTTTTCAGGCGATGCAACACTTTCTCTAGTTGAACTTGGTTGTATGTAGAGTGATAACAGATCTTCATTATGTCTTGATCTCGATACTCATCCACAATTCCAGAATCGCGACCCAGAAACAAGGACAATTCTCACAGAAGTAGTTGAAAAGCTCGTTCATACATCTTTTTTTGTACGGTCAAAGAATTTTACATACAAACCCACGTTCTTAGACATGCGTGCCCGTTGGACAGATCAGCTTTTCAGGCGATGCAACACTTTCTCTATTTGAACTTGGTTGTATGTAGAGTGATAACAGATCTTCATTATGTCTTGATCTCGATACTCATCCACAATTCCAGAATGGCGACCCAGAAACAAGGACAATTCTCACAGAAGTAGTTGAAAAGCTCGTCCATACATCTTTTTTTGTACGGTCAAAGAATTTTACATACAAACCCACGTTCTTAGACATGCGTGCTCGTTGGACAGATCAGCTTTTCAGGCGATGCAACACTTTCTCTATTTGAACTCGGCTGTGGAACTAGTTGTTTGATTTTGAGTGAAAAGATTTGTAACTAATGAAACTGTTTTCCTTTTAGAATATTTACGAAGTTCTCTGAGTTTCAACCGTCTTATTATCATTAATCACATATTTATGATCATTGAAACTTGTGAAGATTCTGTCTTGGAACAAAACTGTTCCAATTGATTTTCATTCCGATATTTCCAAAGTTGGTTTCAAATCCAAATTCAAACTCAACTGTTGGTTTCCAAATTCTCATCCAAAGTTTCAAATTGGGCTGTCGCACCCCTCATTTGCATTGGAACCTCGCAGATGCACACAATAGCACAATAAGCAACGAGAACAGTAGCATTGTAATATTGGACCCCTACAGTATTGCGCAACCTCTATTGAGCAACCTAAGCAGACTGGCAGTTGTAAAATGACCCACCTTTCAGAATTTATGATCCGTTTACAATTATTTACAAACAGCCAGATTGCATAATTCATCTGAGTTTCGATGTAACATTCAATTTTGTATCTTATACTGCGTGTCAGATGCATACATTACGTAAAATAAGTGAAATGAGTCAGAGTTCCAGAATACCTGAGAATAATATACACATACTATGTTAATGGTATACGCATCATGTAATATTTTCAGTTAAATGAGGACAATTATGTGGTCCAATCGCAACGCTTTAGTCCTTTAAACGACGATGCATTTTTCGATTGCAGTTTAAAGGACAGTTGACACGGGATTGGTCCACATAATCGTCCTTCTTTAAACCACCTCTTTCTCTTTTTGAAGCCAGCTTGAACGGTTCCTCTTGCCTTACCTCACTGTGAATGTAGTTTGGTCGCGTTACTTTTCGGTGGAATGTCGTAGAATGTGGCGTAGAATGATCACCGCCTTGTAACGAAGCGACGTGAACAATAATAATGTATCTATACGAACATGTCTGAGTATTTTTCATTGTCATCCACCACCCCCCTTTGTTTTCGCTCTTCTCACCTCGCCTACCCCCAATTACCGTATGAGTCTCTTATTTTGGGTCCCGCCCGGATAGATGAATGCCGGTTATTGTATTGCGAAGGTTGCAAATCTGCGACCTAATTACTTACCAACAAGCGTGTCTCGCGGTTTCATAGCCGGCGTTTCACACCTTTTTATAGTTTGTTTCACCCACTTATAACCCTCTACAGTAATACACTCAAACTTCCACGTCAAAGTTTGGTACGTTGGCGTTTTTGGATTTTTTTCCGAGTTTCGGTAGTGTTTCTGCCCCTTTACCACCATACACTCTAGAAGTTTGGAACCAAAACAATGAATCAAGCATTGTAACTAGTCTCTTGAACATTCACGGCGCACTGTAGAAGGATATGGATTGGTGTAACAGCGTATAGAGATGGCTCTTGTCAACGCAATCGTGCACGGTGTATGTTGCCCTACTCCGCTGTGTTTGTAGTTTAATTCCTTCGATGTCCGGTCAAACATAGTAAGATATGAAGTGTTTTGAGTTCAAACCACAAATCAGCTATTTTCATCAACTACTTAACTACCAACAAGCGTGTCTCGTTCACGCGGTTTTATAGCCGGCGTTTCACACCTTTTTACTGCCGATTTTCAGTCCGGCGCCTGTTCTTCATAGTTTTTCCGCTCGTAAAATGTAGCATTCCTGTGTTTCAGGCGCAAAACGGTGACTAGAAAGGCTGAGCTAAAGTGTCCTAGAGAAGAGTTACCAAGTTTAACTAGACGCCATGATTAATCAATTTCTACCAAGAGTGAAGATCAGGGGTGTTTCTAGACCAAACACAAAAACTCAGACATTGTTTCTCTCTGTATTCCGGTCGGTAACGCGATGTCCGACTGTCAATAATCCCGCGGTTTGTAGTTTGATCCCGTTGCTCTTCGGGCAAATTTCATGAGTTATAGGTTGTACCGAGACCAAACTACAACAATTAGTTGGGCACTCCTTGTTTTATCTGAAAACTACCATATTCCACAGAATATCGTTGAGGCTGTCTGTATTCCAGTGCGCATCTGTCAATAACCTCATCGTTTGTGGTTCCATCTTGTTGCTTTTCGAGGAAAGTTCATAAATTATGAGTCGTGTCATAATCAAACTGCAACAAAGTTTGAGAACTCCCTATTTTCTCTGAAAACTACGTATTCCCCAAAACATGTTGAGGCTGTCTGTATCCTGGTCAGTGACACGATGTCCGTCTGTCAATAACCCCGCGGTTTGTGGGTTAATCGCATGGCGATGATTTTATGCAGAAATGATGCGTTTGCGGCGAGCCTCGTTAACACTTTTGATGACCATCTTGTTATGTCAAGGTCTAGGGCTACCGGCTATCAAATCATATCAAAGTTATTCCTTAATTCTGTTATGGTCGGTACCTTTTCTATATGAACACTTCATACCGAAGTGTTGTTTTTTGTTTTGTTGAAGTGAATTTTCTCATTCTAACACTCGTAGCACTCTGGTAGTTGGGCTGAGCATGGGCTCATAGTTAACTTTAGAAAATTTCACTAGAATTAACTTAGGTTGAGTCATCTACTGATGAGAAGAGCCCCATCGGCATATGAATTGTTAAATGTTCGAAATGCCACGGTGACGAAGGTTTGTAATAGACAAACTATTTGGGTTTGCACAGGCGAACTCTTTATAACTCACTATATTAATATAGGTACTCGATTGTATTTGGACTATTTGATTTAATTGGGATTTGGATACATCGTTTATGTTCTTAAATAGATCTATTATGATTATATTCATTTAAATTCATATGTAGAACTCTACCGTCCGTGTACCAGCTGTCAAATAATATCAAAGCTTATTGTGGTTTCGATGAATTACCCTTTACACAATTCACAATTTTTATCATAATATTTTCCTTCTATTACATTTCTCCATTTCGAGTGCCACGTTTGACAATGTGAAGAGTGTAATTTCGAGAACAAATCATGTAACTTATGAACAGATTCAGTGGTCTCGCACACTTAGAGGTTGGATATACGCTGTTGTTCTGACTTACGAACTCTACCAGCTTCATATCAAAGTTATGGGAGTCGCTCTCTCCAAAGCATTTCTATACGGCGCGTGGTGCCATATTTCGATGTGTTTGTAGTTTTATCCGGTGGCTTTTTGGTCAAAATACGTGACTTATGGTGGGTATAACTACAACCAAGGTTTGCTCACTTCCCCTGTCCCGTCTTCTGGTTGTAGTTCTCACATTTTATATAAGGTATATTACATAAAGTTTGAGAACCCAGACTTTAGCAGCTATCTAATCACACCAAACATTTTATTGGTCTGAACGAATGTTCATTTCAGCTCATACTGCTAACTTTACCGTAATTTCACCAGCTATCAAATCATACCAATATGATTCGCTCATTTGAGTGTAGTGTTGTTATTTCTCTCTAGTTTTTGTGCAAAACCCTGTCGTACGCTCCATTACTTTACAACGAGCGTTTTCTGTTTGAACTCAAACCGTGTTACAGTCTGTACTCCCGAACACTTGAAACATGTTAGCAAACATGGCCTGAATGTTACTCTTCTAGTGTGTTTGAGCAGAGTTCAAAAACGTTCACGCAAATGCAGGAGGAATTTTAATTTGCAAATGACTTTTGACCGGAGGAAAATGTATCACATTTATTGAATCATCACTTTTCCACACTTCATTTGCAACGTTGCTCTGCTCTACCCCACTGTGTTTGTAGTTTGATCCCTTCCAAATTAAAACAACTATTTCGTGTCAAATTACAATGAAATATAATCGCTTCATATAAAACGTTCTTCCACTTTTTACGTTTCCCGCAATACTAGTCAATTACCGACTCATCTCTTCTTTTTGTCTCCAATTGTATAGTAGTTTTTCTACCTTTCCGTTTCTTGTTTCCGACAGAGACACCCTTCTGGCGCCTCACCGGCGCCAAACACATCCTCCAGCAAATGAGGCGAGAGGACAGAAATCATGTCAACGTGCTACACTGATACTACTGATTCTACTATTTTGCAATTTCTCTCTTAGCTTTTTGTAGTTTAAAAAAAGTTGTAGTGTTTTACGGCTGGCTGAATTGAAGCAATAAATTGAGCTTAATTACTGTTGAGTTTTAATGTTACAGGGTTCTCATAACGTTGTAGTCCACGTAAAATACGTGAGGTAGCTCACGATATGTTTGAAAACAATTTCCGAACTGCCACCTCGTCTGCCCTCCTTTTCTCTTCTCATTGTTTACCACTCCAATCCGAGTTCACCTAACTCATTCCGTTTCAAATTGCACTGCCGCGTGTCGTTCTTTTGTTCTTTCCATTGTTTTTCCGTGTGAGACCCCAGTTGGGCGCGAGACCGCAATGTGACACGATATTGTTATTGGCCTTTGGCGCACCGCGCCCTAACTAGGGTCCAAAGGGGTAATCAGATTTAAGCTGTAGTTTGATCTCGAATTAGGCGGTTTGAAATAACAACACATCAGAAATCAACAACTTGTGTCAGTTTAGCTACCAGGTTGTGATATTTTCATATTTCATATTTATTTCATATTTATTCGTTCACGTCGCTTTGTTACGAGGCGGTGATCCTCATACTTGTCACATATGTTTGTAGTAGCAGCTTCTTCTAAGTTGTTTGGATTGTGATCTACTTTATGAAACACAAAATATTATATATCTCTGCGCGTGAAATGCAGCAGAATCAAACAATACACATCTTCGAACCAAGCATACAGGTTCGAACACTGTTTTTTGAACGGTCAGATTTGATTCGATTACCGTAGAAATCCACGTAGGATTGAAAACTCATGTCATGACAGGAACAAATGAAAGGCACGCCCACAATAGGTTAACCGCCGGTTTTTCTGGCACAGATTACAAGTCATTTTGAGGACAATGTCTAGTATTAACCTTGAAATTAGCGGTTTGTTCGGTTTCAATTGTGACGATACGTGGAATCGACGTGGTAGAAATAAAATGGTTGTATGGGATCGAACCAACTTAATTTCATAGAGAGGAAAGATATGAAAATTGTGTTTAGAAACATCCGACAGAAAGGTTTCCAACACGAGGATTCGGAAAATTTCAACGTTTTCCTATAAGGTTCTGTATTCTTCTCACCACTTTTTACCAACTTTAGTGAAATGAAGTTATGAGATGAAAGTTCAAGAACAGTTTGACTTCCCTGAAACCGATTGACCAAACCACTTCATAATTAAACGCACACCGAAGAGAAATAAACAACAAAAGTTGTCTTTTATTTATTTCACGTTCCGTACACGTTCACGCGACTTCCAGTAACTACAAGTAACATTGTTTTTTTGGGATGAATATTATTAATTATTCCACATTCCTCACATGTTTTACGTGAGTTTTGATTACAAACTACAAGTAAAATGATTGTTTTTATATAAATATTGGAACGACGGCTATAAATCGTAATATAATATGCAGTGATGAATTATTGCATGTTATGTATGTAGGGGCTGTGCACATTTGCATTCACATTGTCTAATAGGGCAATCCAGAACTATACATCATGTTGTTCATATATTCATTTTGGTTATACATTTAACGGCGAAACGATGCAATAAAAATTAACCAAAACGTTTGAATTAACATAAGAAAATTCGCCTTTCTTTTATTAATGTAATTGTATATTATAACACGTTTTTGATACATCTGATTCATTAACTCAAACTCTAGTATGCCAATAACCTTCACATATTGTTTTACTAATTCCCAAAAACCTTTTCGTTCATTCAAGACATGCAAGAGTGCACAAACTTTTTTGCACAAACTTTTTGAAACACAACAAATGGTGCACAAACTTTTTTCGTTTCTGATTAACGAATTTAATCCTGTTTGTTTTCAACAGTTTTTTCCCAAATTTTCCGTATTTTTGAAATCAGCGTGATATCAATAAACAACCTCCCAAAGTTAGTAATAAGGTTTGTATTATGTTACAAAGTAAATCCGTCAAAAACTATACGTTTGTTATCCATTCGGTTATCCAATACCTTGCTCATTTTGTATTCAATATTTGCGGCAAGAACTAATCGCCAATTTGTCAACACGTATGATTTATAGCTCTTGTACATACCATTATGGACTCGTGCATTATAAATTTTGCCAAGCTTCTACCGTGAATTCGAAAAGGAGACTTCAAATTTTGTTAGAATTGATTTCGAAAAAAAAGTTGAAAATTATTCCATGATTTCGAAAACTCAGAACTAAAACTCTTTGCCTTCTACAAAGTTTGCTCAATTTCACTTTTTTCACACTTTCTCATGCGTAATGAACCGATCAATCGAAAAAGTATTCAGTTCGCGCTTTTATCGTTTAGATCTGAACTTTCGTTCGTTTTTCTTACTCTTAGTCACTTATTTGCAGCTGAAGCACCATACTGGTTTGTATGATTTTACTCCTTTTAATACTTTCCCATCAGCAATCGCGTTTCTCTTTCTTCAAATGTACTCTGAATTGACGTTTGAAAATGAACAGAATATCACCGTCAGAACTGTTTTATGGTAATTATTTCAACGGTAATATCAGTTGCCAAATTTACAGACACATATTTAAAAAAAAATGGCGCTCTCAAACTTGAGCGAATCTTAAAAATACCCCGCGGCTTGACTCAACACATGTGTATTTGTAAGTTACCAATACCAGTTTTCTCACGACTTTTTCTCCAATAATAACATGTCAAATACTGCACCAAGAACTTTTCTAAGTTTCCCAGACCATTTTCAACGTTCTGTAAATATTCCGAAACGTGCCGTTCTCAAACTTGGGCGAATCTCAGCTCTCTGCAAGACGCCGCGCTTGACTCAGCACATGTGTGTGTCCATTTTATGTAAACATACTTTATTATAAACACAAAACATATCAGATGTGAAATCACATTCGATTTACGACCAATAACACTGGGAACAAGGACGAGCACGGCAAGATGTTCGGAACTCATGATGTGTCTCGGCAGAGTTCACAGGAACTCTTTCTTTCTTTCTCTCTCTCCCTCTCTCTCTCTCTCTCTCTCTATCAATAAAAAATCCCTTCTTCAGTCCACCCCCCCCCAGACGAAAAGTACTGGAACCGTTCATTTTGCTGAAACGTAGTTCGCGCCACGAAAGAGTTGAGTTCATTTTTGAAAGCGGAACAATAGCTCAAGAGATTCATTACAAACATCTAAATACTCAGTTCTCGGTTTTTTTTGAATCAGGCCGTTCTGTCATCAATTTCTAGGCAGCCATCACTGGTTAGCCATGTAATTCACGGTGTCCGTCGCTTACAAAGAACAATAATTCACACGAGGCCACGCCCACAAAACCGTCTTCCCAGTGCACGCTGCTGAGAAAATCTCTGCTATAATTTCAATTTCAGTTTTAAATTAACTCTGGTGGTTTTTATTGTTATTCTATTTTTTTAAATTTGAAATTTTTTATTTATAATTTAAAATTAAAATTAAAATTTTGATTCCATTGAAACTTTAGTATATACTCATACAAAACAACCTCAGATGTTTAACAGACGCAATCAGAGATCACTACACTACCCATGCGTAGCTGTAGCGCTTAGGGACTATTATATAAGTTGGTACACAGCAAAAACTAAAGTATACCGTAATCTTCAACTTTTCTCTGGCGACCAGTTTTTCTTCAATCAATAATTTCAAAAAATTTAATAGCTAGTTGTTTTATAAACTACTGATTGTCACCCTCGGAACGACGAGTAATATTGTCGTCGGCTGTCACTCTGAACGGAACTCTTTGCTAACAACCACCGCATGGCTAATTAAAGTCGTTTTCCTTGGAGAATTCAAAGATTCGACATTTGAAAAGAAAATATCATAGTTTGGTAAGTATTAATACTCAAGTATTCCAAATCTATCTAATTCAAATTTATATTCGAGCTTTTTATTCGTCGGTTTTTTCTGTATTTCGCTATTTATCGTTTGGAATCTTCTTCTTTCCGTATTCATGTTTCACTCTGTGTCTCGTTTATTTCTCATTCTCTGTTTTTTCACTTTCTCTGGTTCTCTTGTTCTCTCAATCTCTCTTGCTTATCTATGCGACCTCTAAATATCTTTTTCTCTCTTTCTCTCTTTCTCTTTTTTTTTCTCTCTCTCTTTCGCTCGCTATATGCCAGATATGAGAATAGTTAAGAGAAATCTTTGTTGTGACCAACCATAGTTAGCTGCTGATGAAGTAGAAAGAAGGAATTCGTGCATAATGAAATCAGCCAAATGAAGTGCCTTCCGAACGAGGCGACAAAACTCATTCGAATCCCAAATGAAGGTGTTACACGTTACCCATCAAGAGGAAACTAGAGAGAGAAATAGAGAGATAGATAGATAGAAGAGACATACATACTCAGAGAGAGAGAGTGAGAGCGAGGTTGAGAAAGAAAGAGAGAGGGAGAGAAGAGAAACATGAAGAGAGTTAGAGAAAGAAAGATAGAGTGAGAGAGAACGAGAGAGAGACAAAAACTTTTGCTTTGAAGGAGACAGACGTTTGTCCAGTAGAGCGAACGTTCTTAGTTTGAGCGGTTCTTTCTTCACCCGCATCGGTAACTCGTTAACCTGGTAATGCCTAGGTGGTCTGCAGGTATCGCTCTGTTAACCACTTGGTAACCGCGGACTTAGACGCGGTGTGAAAAATGGTTACGGATGGAAGGTTAGCTCAGTACTTGGATTCCGGTTAGTGGTTAGCTGGTGCGGTAAACTGAATACAAACAGTAAGTCCACAAAACAATGTTCTACACCTAACCGTTCTCGATTACCGTACCCCTCATAGATAGGGCGCGCACTATGTTCCGTACCTCCCCCAAGCCACGCCCATTAGTGTTTGTGTTGGTCCTTAGTCATGGCGCCGGGATTTTGATGAAGCCAGCGGAAGAGTAGGCGGCATTATCCTACTCATCCTGCACTTTCGTGCATTTAAGATACTTTTGTTTACTTATCTGGAGTTATGTTCGTACACATAACAAATATCGGTTACCGTACCCCTCATAGATAGGGCGCGCACTATGTTCCGTACCTCTCCCAAGCCACGCCCACTAGTGTTTGTGTTGGTCCTTAGTCATGGCGCCGGGATTTTGATGAAGCCAGCGGAAGAGTAGGCGGCATTAGCCTACTCATCCTGCACTTTCGTGCCTTTAAGATACTTTTGTTTACTTATCTGGAGTTATGTTCGTACACATAACAAATATCGGTTACCGTACCCCTCATAGATAGGGCGCGCATTATGTTCCGTACCTCCCCCAAGCCACGCCCACTAGTGTTTGTGTTGGTCCTTAGTCATGGCGCCGGGATTTTGATGAAGCCAGCGGAATGAGTAGGCGGCATTAGCCTACTCATCCTGCACTTTCGTGCCTTTAAGATACTTTTGTTTACTTATCTGGAGTTATGTTCGTACACATAACAAATATCGGTTACCGTACCCCTCATAGATAGGGCGCGCACTATGTTCCGTACCTCCCCCAAGCCACGCCCACTAGTGTTTGTGTTGGTCCTTAGTCACGACACCGGGATTTCGATGAAGCCAGCGGAAGAGTAGGCGGTATGTGCATTCTCATCCTGCACTTTCGTGCCTTTAAGATACTTTTGTTTGCTTATCTGAAATCATGTTGACGTTAGAGGTGACTAAGTTGTCTGGTTTACTCAGACTTTCAGTTTCGCAAATTTCGTCCGGAACAACTTCCATTCGTTTTCTCTGGGCGCCTGCGCTCGAAAAATCTCTGTTCTTTTTTATTCACTCGAATAACCTTCTTTCTCACCATATATTTTTTTTCTTAATTTTCTTTCTCTCTCTTTTCCTCTTTTTTCTCTTTCTCTCTTTCTCTTGATCCCCATTTTTCCTCTTCTAGCCGGCACCATGTCCCAAAAGATGCTCCCCATGTGGCACTCCAAATGAGTAAATAGAGAAAAAAGTCGAGAAGAAAAAGGATATGGCTACCCTGTTACGCGTACATAATATTACATGCAATTTCTAACAGTGCGGACAAGAGACACTTCTCTCTCCCTAACTTTTCCTCCTCCCTCTCCCCCTCTCTCTTTGAACGTTTTTTCTCTCTCTTTATCTGTTTCTCTTTCCCTCTTCTCTCTTCACTCGATCCCCATTTTTCCCCTTATAGCCGGCACCATGTCCCCCCTTGTGCCACAAGAGGCATCGTCCTCTCCCTCCTCTCTCTAACTCTGTTTTTACTTTTTCTCTCTCTCCTCCTTCTATTTTTCTTTCTGTGCTCCATATTTCTCTTTTGCCGGCACAATGTCCCTATAGATGCCCCCCTTGCGCCACAAGACGCATCTTCCCCTTTTGACGTCTAGCCGCGATGCCGCCAGCTGCCTGTCACTGTGTCGTCGCTCATTAGCGCACACCGCCCTTTCTACCAGTTTATTATCCGCCAAAAACGTCTTGTCCACTAATTGCGACCTCATTGACCATTGCGTTTTTGGCAGAGCTTGAGGTTTTTATGGAAAATGTAGATAAATTAGCGGGGATTGTACCAAGCTTTTCGGACGTCTATTTCTTGAGTCAAACAGAACTTACCAAGAAATTATCCAGGTTGTAATAGAGCGGAATAACTGCCAACAGAACATCACAGTACTTTGGTAAGCTCAAACACGGTAAACAGCCACCTCAAATTCAGCGGCACGCTGCCCAACTCCTGGTGGAAAAGGCGAGAACTATAGGACGTGCAAAGTTTACCCCCATCTTGCTCGCACAGTGTTCATCATAGATTCAGGTTTGAACATTATGTCATCTTTTCAAGCTTGCGCTCATTTTGATCATGCTCTGCTCAGAAAATTGACTTCAGACTGATCCGATGGCTCCACATTCCTGCCGCCGTAGTAAAGTTTTATGAAAAGATCACGTTTGAGCTGAAATATCTGGCGGCGTAGCGATCCCCACAGACGTTTATGAGATCAGCTCATCAGGTATTCGTACGAGCTTCTTATGCGTTGATATTGATTGCTATGCTACAACATTGAGAGTTCATGAGTTACTCATGAGGTATCTCATGAGAAACTCATATGAACTTCTCATGAGGTTGGACGGTTTGCTACGCCGCCAGGTCACCCCCTGGTCCGGGTTGCGGTCACCTACAGTATGTTTTTACATAGGAAGTTGGCAGCTATGTGGCCAGAACGTGATAATGTCGTCGATAAGGTTGAGCTCACCACCGAAATGTACATTACATTTCGGATGACAACAATTTGATAAAAACAACACAACAAGTGGAGATAAAGTATTCACTGGCAAGAACTATTAGAATGACGGAAAATGAGCGAAACGGAGATAAACGAGTGGGTACGATAGAGACGTTGACCGGGCCCGGTCGGTCAGATCTTGATATCTGGGCGGCGTAGCAATCCTTCCAATCTCATGAGAAGCTCATATGCTTTTCTCATGAGACACCTCAAGAGCTACTCGTGAACTCTCCTTGTTTTAGAATCTCATGAGAATCTCATGCGAATAGCTCATGAGTCTCATGAGATTTGTGAGGGATTGCTACGCCGCTTGAAAAGAGATCATTCACGTCATGCAATCATAAGATGAAGCGAAAAATTTTGAAAAGTTAGGGTTAATTCTCCACTTAGATGAATTGACTACGATGCTTGATCTTTTCGATGTGCTGACCTATTCTTTACTTTGCCTCACCTGATTATAGCGGTCGTCGTTTTACTAGTTGAATGATTAGAAGCTCTGAACGTGAATATACGTGAGAATCCAAAAAAGTGGTCGGTGAAGTTAATGTGTGAATTTGCCACACTCTACGTTCGGTGTTTACTTTTTGTATACGATTTGTGTTTTGTATAACAGTTTTCATTCACTCCTAGTACAACACTTGGTAATTTGTGTTCTGTATATAGTTTTTTATTTACTTTTTCTATAAAATTTGCTTTAACGTAAAACGTAATGACCTCATTCATTTCTTTCGAAACCTATACGGAACCCCCGGTACTAAATGTTGATGTTGGGGAGAGAGTTGCTTTCAAATCGAACATCTGGCTGTTTCTTTCGCTCTTTTCGATGAGTGTTGAAAATCTGGCGGCACAAATTGCTTTTCCAACTGTAGATTCACATTCATTTTACGAACTATTTCAAATAACACCTACTCAAATTCCTTATTAGAATTCATTGTTTCAATAAAATCATAGTCTTTATTGACAGCGTGTTGATGTAATAAAGATCCGGGGTCATGCGGTTCCGAACTCTACGGGTAAGAAATACACTCTTTGTTCTCATATCTCTCTCTCTCTATGTCTTCCTGTAACTCTCATTTTTTTTTCTACATTCTTTTTCCTCCTTTCTTTCGTATCGTACAACTTTCACCGGTAAGGTAATATCCTCTCTTCTTCGACTGTCTCACCTATTGTTGCTCTGCCAGGAGACAGGTACTTCATCAGCTCATCCAAGGTTATGTCAACGCAAACACTTGAGAGTGGAAAATGTCTCGTTTTGCGTGATCGACACAACTGTAACTCTGCCATACATTGTTGACGTGATAAAAAAGCTCAGTTAGAATTTCATTAAAATTTCATGTGGCAGCGTTAGCAAAGACAAGTTCAATGATACTTTAGTGTTCTTATCATAGCGTGTTTGAGTTATTATCTTTGAATCTCAGTGCCCCGTTAAAAACCGATAGGAATCACTTTTTCAACGACTTTTATTTGCTGTGCTCCCAAATAACCGTTCGGAACATCTTTTTAACATCGACCGACTCTAATTCACTCAAATGTTTCAACATCTGTCTTCGGACGGCAGTAAAAGTCAGCGTCCAATGTTATCTCATCTCCTCACTACATTAGCATGTAACATGCTAATCTCGGCTGTAAGATGTTTACAAGGTCATCTCGATGAATTATCTACCCCCCTAATACAGCTGCCTCTCCATCAAAGGATCGGCAATAAGCTAAGGCGCGGTAAATGGGAAACATTGAAATTAGAACACAGAAGAAAGTGAGAACACAGTATGCCTGAGTTACTTCTCCTGATAACTAACTGAGGACCTAGGTAACTAACCATTTGAAAAAAGATTACAAGAAAGTTCCTTATAATGTAAACAGAACACAGAAGAAGTGAGATCCACAGTATGTTTACCTCTTTTCCTAATGACAGAACAAAAACTAACTAAATGAATCAACAACTAACTCAGTTACTGTATAACTAGGACAAAGAAGGTAACCTAATACGATTTTCCATCAAAGGATGGGCAATAGGCTGCGAGTGGGGTTGTTGAGCAACATGATTCTGTAGTGAAACTGAGAAATTGCAAAATGTTAAAAGTATTCAACAGTATGGAAATTCATTGTGGATTTTATCATCTGTAGACAGTTTCTTATTAGAAGTTACTTCTCTGACTTAAACCACAAAGATTCCAGGAACAGCTTCGGGTATTTCGTGCATAAAATACTTATGTTATTTTTGATGCTATTGGTTCATTTTCCGGTCTGTTTCTCAACCATTTTAACAATGTTAACTTTTAACCAATTTGGACCATCGGGCCACTTCACACCACGAACAGTAGTGTTTGACGACAATTTCCTAATTAACTTACATTTCCCTAATCAACTTACTTCTCTGCGCCCCATTATGGATCATCTTATGTTCTTGAGAAAATTTGAGCGAAAATTTGTTTGACAACATTTTCCTAATTAACTTACATCGCTGCGTACGACATTTCGCGCACGACGTCTGCTCTTTGCTCGTCGAATACCTCTCATATCCGATTTGGGGCTAATTATGTCTGTCCATCTCGCTTACCGCACAGCTGTCAGGCACTCCGGTGTCATTTACAAGATACGCAACCGGCTCCTTGGCTACAGTATACGATTACTCGATTACCTCTCTATATATTTTTTCTTTTTCTCTTTCTTTCTTTCTTTCTTTCTATTTCTTTCGTTTTCTTTCTCATTTTCTTCTTTTCTCTTCTTATTCTACTCTTGTTGCGACTCCGGTGGCATTTACAAGATACGGAACCGGCTCCTTGGCCACAGTATACGATTACTTTATTACTTCTCTCTCTTTCATTCGTTCTCTCGCTCTCTCTTTTTTTTCGTATTCTTCCATTTTCTTTACTTCTTCTCTCTCTCTTTCTCATTGTCATTCTCTCTCTTTCTTCTACTGTCTCGTTCTCTCTCTTTTTCATTCTCTCTCACTATCACTCTCTCTCTTTCCCTCTCTATCTTTCACTCACTCTATCTTTCTCTGATTTAATCTCTCCATCCCTGTCACCTACCTACCGGAAACCACATCTGGCTAACAGTTGTCGACCTTAACAAAGAATTTGCCAAATCTGATAACTGTGGCGCTCAGACGTGTTCCAGCCAGCTGGCAGAACACCATTGTGGCTGCCTCGACGAGAGAGTGCGCAGATCAGAGAGACACAGACTGTCTCAGAATGTCTTTAGTTTATATCTATTCATTGAAAAGTGTTACAATAATAACAACAGCGTGAATAATTACGTAGAACCCCTCAGGGTTGAGGCAACCAAACCCCAACTACAAATTAAGGGGAATTTCATCGACCTACAAGATTTCTCGCATTTGTAATTTGCTATTAGCAGAAAATATAGTTTTTCGAGCGCCCTGTTCTTTCTTTCCTTTTTCATTACCACCGGTCGACATTTTTCAGGCGCAGCATGATTTATTGTCTGTGAGACGCTCCTACAATTTATATCTCTACGACACAAAAGTCTAGGTCGTTTCACACTTCTCTGGCATACGGTAGCGGAAAAAGACTGTAGTGATAATGGTCGATTGAAAAAAAGCGCGGGCGGTTACTGTAGATTCGACTTCATGATGTGTGCGTTCTCCTACAATGGTATAGTTCAGTGACAGATTCGAATCTCTTTTTTTATCGTCCTCTAAAAACGGCTTGCAACAAAAACATCTGGTATACGAACAGTAGATGTAATCGGACATAGTTTTTCTTTTCTAGTAACATTTACTCAAGAGAGAAGAATATATTTCTATGTGATTAAAAACATATTTAGAAACTAAATATTCATTCCTGAACGAAATTTTTACGCCACCTCATTATATTTTCTCATATCGAAAAATGACTCTAAAGTGTTTTATTCATTTCCCTTTTCATAATAGCCATCTTCTTGGAAATTAAATCAGATTTGTTGTTACGTAGATAGTTTCTTTCTGCGTGCATCATTTCACTTAATTGTTTGAGTTTTAACATTTTATTGTCCTCCTAAACCTCTTTCTTTCCTTTCTTTCCTTATTCATGAGGTCATCCCAAGAATTCATCATGTTTTTTGTCCCTTAGATTGTTTATTTCTGCGTGCATCATTTTTATTACCTAATTTAGTTTCTAGATTGTAATTTTTTCCTGATGTTCTCTTTTTTCACATTCTTTCCATTCTTTCCTTATTCATGATGGTCATCTTCTCAAGAATTCATCATGATGAGTGTGTTCGCGTGCCCCCAGGGCCAGATGGCCGAATGTTTGCCAATTTCGCCCGGAAAGACCCGTTTTATCACCTTCTGATTAGATTTTTAGGATTCATGATGAAGTAAAATAAAAATATATCTCAGACTTACAAAACGCGCGAGGCGCGAAGCACTGCGTAGATTATATCCTCCAATTTCGCCCGAAAAGACCATTTTTATCACCGTCTGATTAAATTTTCCGGATTTCCGTGAAAGTATAATAGAAGTAGGTCTAAGATTCACTTCAATTCTGCGCAGATCCGTTTTTGATCACAAACAAATTTGATCTTTCTTCGTTATCGAGGGATGAATGTACGAAAATGTTTGCCAATTTCGCCCGGAAATACTATTTTTATCACCGTCTGATTCAATTTTTAGGTCGTAGGAGAATAACAGGAATATATTAGGGGTTTACTCTAGTTACGGTCAAAAGTTTTCTTGAAATTTTGTGAATCAAGCTGCATTGTTTTCTCAACAGTGTTGTATGCAACTTGCCGGCTGATTCTGAGCCCCAGCCAAATGTTCTCGTGAAAATTTTCATGATAACAATCAAATTCACAATTTTTGATCGCTGTGAACACTAATCGTAGATTGTTCAATGAGAGCATTGGTTAACAAATACAGGAAAAGATCATAATTTCGCCAATATTGAAATAATTTCCAATCGTTTTTCATATCGTTGAATGAATGGGAACAAAGCCGCTGAAGCGCACGGATATTATATTTCCGCTCTGTTTTATAACCGAAAAACGACCAACTCAATTCTTTCGGAGATATTTTTTGTCAGCTTGATATTGCGAGAAAAGTAATTAAGTATTATATTCTGATTAGTCTATGAAAATACTGGCTCATCTCGAATAAACTATTCATGACGCCCTTTATTCCTTCCCGTTAGTTACTTATGTACGACTTTTCCTCCAAAATCGAATATCAATTTAATGATCACTTTTTGAATTGCAACTTTTCCTATAGCTTATACTTTTCAGTTTCTGGAAGCGCGTTGCAATGTTTTCAATACGACACTGATTTCGAAATATGATAGCTCTTCACACCCACGCAAAACAACATTCGTTTTTATATACTTTTCGAAACAGTGACTCTTTCTGTAAAAAAACATCCTTTTGATGGTTTCCACTCCATGTTCGATCCTTATCACCGCGATTCATTCATTTGCTACATTATTGTCAATGCATTCGTCGTTGGTGAACTTTTTACAACACGCCCCTCTCCAATACTACTACGCGTGAACTCCAGTTGATCTGTGCGGCTACTTCTGCCGCCACCCATTCTAAATTCGACTGCCCACGTTTTCGCACGTGTGTATCTCTACGTCTCACGTGACTGATATCACAAACACCTATTCCAAACCGTTTCCGGTCACGCCCACTTCACGTTTAATCACGTATCACGTGACTAATAATACGTCCACTCATTTCAAATCATTGCTCGATTGCGTCGCTTTAGGGTCCCCTCGAAAGTGAGCTGAATGCCCAAAGAGAAGAAATTTCAAGCTTTGAAATACAGCTTCAATCCCTCTTCACACTGTTTGCGGTCACGTGACCTCACGTCTCATCACGTGTCACGTGACTACTATTCCATACGCCTATTTCAAATATATCCTTGATTGTGTCGCGTTAGGGACCCCTCGGAAGTGGGCTGAATGCCCAAAAACAAGGCTCGCCCCCCGCCACCCTTCTTTAATGAGTTTATTCAGTTTGCTCCTCCGGGCAGCGCATCCTTTCACAGGAAACTGCGCTGATTTGATTGCGGCCGTCGAAAAAGCAGAGGTGCGCCTCGGGGCAAAATGACGAGTCATTCTTGTTTTCTAAGATTTACTAGTCTTTGATATCTTCAAAAAAGCCTATACGATGCTTCTACTCGGTTTTTTTTTGCTTTCCGGTCTAAACTAGCAAATTATGGTGGCGTGTATCGAGCTCAAACTACAACGACTATCTAATTACTTCAAACATTGTTTTGTTGTCTGTAACATTTCTTTGCTATTGGCAATTTGAAGAAGACGCGATACACTTTGATCTCTGCCAAGTCCTCCCTTTTTTGGTTACATTTTCTTGCATTCATTACAATATCCGCGTCTTGTTCGTTTCAAAGCCTATTTTTAAATTCAAAAACGAGCCGATTATTTTTTAATAATCATCGATTTTCCAGAATGAAGCCCCCAATATTTGTATTTCTCCTCCCGTGGTTGGTTCACTGTGCTCTGGGTCAGGCCAATGTGCCAACATCAGGACAGTGTCAGGCTATATGTCTGAAAGAGGTGGGATTTTCAAAAAAGATAGCATAACTGGAACAACAATTCAATTTGTACGGACTATTTATCTAAAGTTAGTTCAGAAAGTTTTCCGTGAACTTTTTTTTAGTATTCATTTTTTGTAAGTTTTGTTTTTTGTGTTGGTTCGGTATGAAACTTGAGTAGCATTTTCCTATCGTTTACTTAATTTTCTACCTTTTCTATAGTTTTCTCTTCTTTCGTCGAAATCATTATTACAAATTGTGGGGCGGTTTCTTCCGCAGTTTCCAGCCACGTAATGGCGTACCAGATGGCTGGGATGAAATGTTAGTATTGAAGTGCGGAAAGAAACAAAATTTGTGGGATGCGTAGTGATCGGGCGGATATCGGGCGAGAAGCGGACGCAATAAAACTCATTTTAATAAATGGAGTTCCAGCTAGATTCAAACAGTTTCGTTTGTTTATACTTTTGTAAATTTCAGTTTGCGAAAAGTAAAGAGTTTCTGACGCTGAGAGGCAAGTCCTATCAAGAAATAGATGTCACGAACAACACCGATTTCTCGTTGGTAGGTCAAACTTCTTTTCTCAATATTTTCAGCTGAAAAAATTTGAAGCAGTAAATCTTTAACTAACTAAAATGTTCTAAAGTTATTTTCAGTGCTAGCTAGGGGGTAAGTATCCAGTATTCCAGCTCTGAAAATTTCAATTATTCGTAAAGCTTGAAAACAATGAAAACTCTCACTACGCAACTTTAGTTCACGTAATGAAAAAGTAACCTTTTTCATTCAAAATAAGAAAAAAAGTAACCTTTTTCATTCAAAATAAGAAAAAAGTAACCCTTTTCATTCAAAATAAGGAAAAAGTAACCTATGTCACTCAAAATAAAGATATTTCAGTGTAAGCTCGGCTGTCACTCGCCCAACTTCAGCGATCTGGTTCTACCGGCCTTTAAAAAAGGACAGATCGCATACCAGCACGTTTTGGACAGACGGACGAATGGTGAGAAAAGTTTGCGGGGAAAAAACTCATAATAATAATAATAATAATAATAGTAATAATAATAATAATAATAGTAATAATAATAATAATAATAATAATAATAATAATAATAATAATAATAATAATAGTAATAATAATAATGATTCATTCGAGCATAGCAGGAATCACATCTTCAAGTGACATATACTATAATGTGAATAGAGTTTCTATGCCGAATACGGGTTCCTAGGGATGATCATTTACCATTTTTAGTGTGTAGTTTGGTTTAATTTCTTTTATCTAAACTTGATCTCTTTCCTCGTTTGGGGTTTGCTTTTATAGACGGAGGCCTGATCTTGCTTTTACCGTATGTATGGACCAGATGTTTTTGTAGTTTGATCATGCTGTTTGTTGGTCAAAATTTGTGAGTTATAGCGCGTATGAAGATCAAACTACATTCCAAACATTAACCCTCCCACATAATTGATGATCATAGCTGAGTTGTAGTTTGAACCCTTTAAACGCCATAATTTGGTAATTTTGACCAAAAAGCAACGGGATCAAACTACATTTCTGACATTTCGCTTCCTTTATCTGACCCCATGTTTCAGCGCCTCTCACTGTGTCTCCCGTGCACAGCGTGACATTGGTCTGCGCCGATATGCGCCCCAATGCTACAGTATCCGGCAGAGTCCTTCTAGAGGTCAAAGATCAACCTGATACCATTCTGGTCCACTATGTTGAAGCGGTGAGAAGACCGATGGATGGCACGGATGAAGAGGTCATCTGGACTACTTGGGTGAGTTGCGCCGTATCTAGTTGGGTGACAAAACCGGTAAAAACTCAAAAGGAAAGATGATGAATGAATGAATGAATGAATGAATGAATGGGTGGTGGTTTTACATGAATGGGTGGTGGTTTTGCAGTATTCTCTCTCAAAACACACACTCTCTTTAGTTTTCTCTTATTCGCGCTTTCTTCCTCTCTTACTCTCCCTTTCTCTCTCTCATTTGACTTTCATCTGTTAATGGTCGGTAATCCCTGCCTAATACTTGTTTACCAACTCTTTATCCCCCTCTCTCTTCTTTCTGTCTCTGTCTCTCTCTTTCTTCTCTCTCTCTTTCTCTCTCTTTCTCTCTTATTTGACTCTTCCCACGATCCCCCTTCGTCGCCCTGTCCTAAGTGCCCAAAGACACTATTATGTCGCTGCTTATGTTCCCACGACACTGGCTTCTGCGAGATTAACCGCCACTTCTGAGCAGATTGCTTGTTTGGAGGGGGGGGGGGGGAGGATCAACTTCATTAACGTTGAAAGGTTAAGGGTTAGGGGGTTAACTACTGAAGAAAGAAGCTGAAGTGACTAGGGTTGTTTAGGGCTTAAGGTGATCTATCGGATATTGGAGATGTTATTCATTCAGATTTCTGAGCAGATTCCTTGTTTGAGGAGGGGGGGGGGGGACTTAACCCAAAAAAAGGTGAATCTCAAAATATCTGACTACTCCAGTCGTCACCAGGAGTGGAGATTAGTTATGTTTTCATACGATGTGGTAAGGTGCTTTGAAGTAAAACATCTAAAAAGATGTGGGGGGAAGGTAGGGGAGAGTGTGTGCCAAATTCATAAAGCAACCACCTAATGTGGGACTCGAACCAGACCCAAGAGTTTGGGAGGTGCGGACGCTAACCACTAAACCAACTGGTCTTATGCAAATCTGTCGACGAATCGTATAAATAATGCGTTTTCACACAGCACAAAATGAGATATTCAGTATACCCTGAATTTTTTAAGCGACAACTATAAGGGTTTTTAGACAAAAAATTGGAGGTCGAATTGGTTAGGACTTGCATCTGCGAGTCCTAACCCATTCCACGTTGAAAAACTTCCATGCATTAGTTCGTTAGTTGGCGAAAGCTGAAATTTAGAGCCCACAGAAGGAATGAAGACCGAAAAAAAACTCTGTGGATGAATCAGAGCGAAATCCTCCTTCAAGTACGAACTTCAGTCAAGATGTATTTACGAAAACACAAATCACGCGTTATTAACATCGTCGGTCAAAATCCAGGAGCTCAAAGGATTTGTTCGGGGTCACTTAAAGGCGCCGTTTAAATTTTGATATATTTCCAGTGTTTTACTGGAATGAGTGTACGAAATAGATAAGGTATATTCTGTAGATCAAATTTAATCGGCTAAAAATTCATAATAATAGAACTAATGGACAAACATTCAAGAATTGGGAGTGTAGCTTCTGTGCCAGTACCAAATGTGCATTTGGCGAAACAAAGCGTTAGAATGTTTTTATCGGAAAATAACACTTTCGAAATTAACGAAAGTTGGCCACGTTTGAAATGACTTTAAATGGCCAGGCCCTAAATGTCAGTCAAAATTTCTGTTCCAGAACAAATAAGTCAAGACCACAGGTAAATAACTAGTGTTTCAGTCGTACTCTCCCTTCTTGGAGTTCCGAGCCTCATTGGCTGGTAATAACAAATCGATGAAGATCAAAGATCAGTCGATCCAGTTCAAAGTGACGTCATTCAATGGCGAGTGGGTCATGGGAAAGGCCGTGACTTCAGAATGGATTCTAGTGGAACAGCTGATTACGGCCAGTCATACCGGAATAGATATGGAGGTGGCAAATGAGGTAAGTAGGGAGAGAGAGAGAGAGAGAGAGAGAGAGAGAGCGATAGAGAGAGAGAGAGAGAGAGAGAGAGAGAGAGAGAGGGGGGGGGATTAAGAGGAGGACAAATAGGAAGAGAAAGAGAGAGAGAGAGAGGAGTTGGGATAGGGGGGAGGGAAAGGAAGCGAGAAAAAGACAGAGAATGAAATAGGAAGAGATAAACGAGAAAAAAGAAAGGGAAAAGGAAGAGAGCTAATCAGAAATTATGCTTCGAAGAAAAATGAACCGAACTTCAGATGTGGCACGACGACACCGCTTCCGTGGAGCTCTCTCTGAAGAACCGCGAGGGTTCTCTAACCGTCTGCTCTCTCACTCTCTCCTATCTCACTCATACCGGACACCCGCAGAGCATCGCATTTGTCATGGTACGTTTCATGTTCTTTTGTTCTTGAAGTGAATTTCTAGAAAGTATTCTGAAGCGAAATAGTACCGTTTCATTATTTGGTAGACACCTACAGTATACCAATTTTTTGAAGACTTTGCGACGCAAAATATTTAATTTACCGACCACCATTCTGATAAGTGATGATAGTGGTTAATGTATATAAGAAAATAAGAAGTTTAGTAACAAAATTACGTGTGAAACACTTCAACTTCTTAGTGTTTCACACGTAATTTTGAAACAAACACTGTATATAAGAACTGTATATAAGAAAATAAGAAGTTTAGTAACAAAATTACGTGTGAAACGGTGTACCTATCCTGCTGTGTTCATATAGTCGTTGCCAGCGGAAAGGTGGGAGGGTACTGTATATCTCACTTTCCGCTGTGTACGCGCACATGTCTTCGAATGCAGAGCTTGCCGGTTATGTGCATTAACAGCGCAGTGATTTGCGCCCTGCTACGAATCTTTTGCTCGCAGGTTCGATTCCGGCGAGAGACAGAAATATATAACTTCGGCACTCCCTATAGTTTGGTCCCACTGTTTGTCGTTTTTTTTTTGAGTTTTCCAGTGTAACGAGATCAAACTACAATGAAGTTGTCACTGCCCATATGATTTTCAGGATCGGTCACGCGGGTTTCTGCTCGAGCGGCTCGCTTTCGATCACACCTACAGTATCCAGCTGGAACCTACAGTACAACAAACCGTTATTTCCACCCCTTCTCTGATCAAACTACACGTGCCACCCTGTATTCGGATGGTCAACGATCCATCGATGTGTGGTCAGTTTTTTCAAAATTATTTATGTTTGTATCGGGACAAATTGTACATTTATCAACGAGTAGTTGACGGTTCTGCTACTTTGATGAGAGATTCAACTGTTAACTGAAGTTCATGAAGTGGGCCCTTTCACAAGCTGAACATGAAGTATGACTTGATACATGTTTCAAAACCACTGTCAAATACTGCAAAATGAGCACGTTTCTGGGACAATTTGACCAATTGCATGAAAACTTTTCTGGAAAAGTAACACATTTTTCATAGTATTGGCTCGATTTCATTACTGTTCTTCATGAAACACCATCTCCTGGCTGTAAGTAGTACCCCCATCGGATTGAGCCGCGTCTAACAATGTATTACACGCTTATCGCGACGAGAATCTTGTTCGGAGCAGCCGATCCATCACCTTTAACGACACACTCGGTTTTGTAATTGAGAGTCGCTATTTGGCAGATTGGGGAAGAAGTTAGAACAACACGACTTTAGGGTGGCCTGGGGAGAAATAAGTGAGGGGTGATTCATATTTTTTTCAAAAAGTAGAAAGATAGGAAACGGATGGTTAATATAGACAGTGCCCTAACACTTGTTGGGGTTTGATGTCGATACACATTGTATATGAACTTTGACCGATATAACCATCTTAATCTATACAGCAAATGATGAGTTACTTTTCGTCGCGTTGTCCACTCTGATTCTACTGTGATGTTATTGACTCCACTAATGTGACCTATAATTCCATTAAGACTTCGTTTTAACAGTTTGTTATGACAAAAAAGCATGTGACGAGTTTTCAGCGCCCCCCCGCGGTGAGCGAGTTTGATGCTGTAACCATTCTATTCAGATTGAAATTAAGATGGATTTCGTGCATAAACTCCTTCTACTCATTATAGTTCCAATGAAACAAAACAAAATTGAGGTGGTAAAATTTCAGCGCCCCCCGCGGTGAGTGACATAGAATGGAAGTGGAACATCAGTCAAACGGAAGGCCAAACCATCGTCCTTTCCTGGGAATACGATAGTTCTTCGTATGGTGGGTGAACAAAGATGATTATAAAATAATGTCTCCAAAAGTTATGAAAACCTTGAAATCATTATTTATAATTGATCAACTTACACAATTTTGCCACTTCTATCTTTCTCTCAAAGTTTTTCTTGTTTCTCGAGATCCATCAAGTAGAACGAGACACAAACATTTTTCTTCAGTCTAAGCAGGTTTAATACCCTACAGCAAATGAAAACTCGGAAGAAGTTTACAAAAACATCTAACAATCAATTTAAGATGCTGCTCACCTGAAAGGAGCCGCAGCAGCTCATGCTCGCATGGTACATTTTGATGTGTCCGTGGAAGCTCTGCCAACCACCAACCAATTGCACTGTGAATCGTTGGACAGTCAGAGAAGAGTTGTGACTTGGGTAGGTGAATTCAAACTGGTCCAGCTCAAGTTATTTTTCGACCGAGAAGCAACAGGGATCGAACTACAAACACAGCGGGATAGGGTGACAAACTTCGTTTAGGTTTTTTTGAGAAGAACCACCCCTATACTTTTTTTCTGATACTAGATGAAACTTAAGCTGCATTATCTTAGTAAATCTATAAATGTGACAAGTTTCCTTCCAAAATTGGATAGTAGCAACACATCAATAGTACCCCCTTTTACATACTTTTTCAAATTGGAATAATTTACAGACTCACCGGTCCGTTATACTGTACATTCCGGATGACCGTTGCAATTACGAGGTCGGGATTACGGTAGTTGACTCGAGGAACAGGAGAAGTCAACCGAAGACGTCACGAATCGTGCGATACGAGGAGCACCAGAGCATGCTCGCCATGAACGCACGATGGAACGTGGAAATGGTACGAAATAGAAGTTTTTAGAAAATTTCTCCCAGGGAAATACGCAAACATCAGAACCGCGCAAGCTAAGAATCTTCGGTTGAAAATGGGCCAACGCATACGCGGTACAAACTACAAATTCTACCACAGTTTCGTGCTCTCAAGCATATCTGTTGTGACAGTTTATGATGAATGTATTTGAAATAAATATTTCAAACAGAAAAGTAGTGAATAACTTTGCATACCGGAAGTTTTACGTAGTTCGGAAATCATGATTTATGTGTTGTCGCGCGTGTCGCCGAATTCAGCGACAGGAAGTATGGACCACGCCTAAGTTTATTTCAATGTTTCAGTTTCTGTTAGTCTTTCTGTCCAAAAATAAAACAACATTACGTATGTTTCTCAAGAAACCTAGTGTTATTCCATTTCATGTTTCAGTTTCTGTTGGTCTCCTTCGTATTCGCCATTCTGATCATCGCTGGAGGGATGGCCGTCTGTAGAGCGAGGGATCGGAACGAGTTTAATACTCTGAAAAGACAACACAGACAGCTCACGAAGAGCATTGTCGTCGCGCAGTCGGGTAAATTTCTCAGCTTTTCGAATGTATCAACTTTTTATTATACGTTGCTAGAGTGATATAGTCGTCGCCAACGGAAAAGCGGGAGGGTACTGTATATCTCACTATTGATGTGTACGCACGCACGTCTTCGATTCCAAAGTTTGCTGGATAGTTCTCTAATAGCGCAGTGGCTCGCGCCCTGCTACGAATGTTTTGCTCGCAGGTTCGATTCCGGCGAGAGACGGAATTTTATTAATTTGGCACCCACTATAATTAGACTAGCTGAATCTCCTTTGAAGTTTTGTGGTATCCCAGTCGCAGTACTCCGAGACGAAAACCGGGTCAGGTACATGCACAACGTGAAATATATCAGTAGAGCATATTTTCTTCAACCAATTCGGAAAGGTCACATACAATCACGTCAACTTGAAATATCGGGCGTAATCTGCCAGCTTGCATAGTCCTCTGAATATCTGCGTATAATGCTTTGTACACATTTTTCTGTGAGAAATCTATTATATTGTATTGGGAGTGGGTGACGAGGCTTGAACACTTTGGGCGGATGTCTCCTATAAAAACTGTATGAGTAGTTTTGCTCCAAATTTGTCGAATCACCTCATTGTAATTTATCTATATATAGCATCTATGGGATAAGTATAAACTTTCAGTTGAAGTTCTCAATTGAGTTATGGAATGTAGCCTATTGTGTTTTAACTTAACTAGCGGGCCACTATCGTTTTTGTGGGACCACTGTTCCCACTCTCCACTTTCTTTTTTTCATTAATTTTTTTTTTTAAAAAAGTTTTTCAAAATACAACCATTTTGGGTTAATCGCGATTATCGATTGACGCGCCGCTGCGCGTCGCCTAGGTTAATCGATTATCGATTGACGCGCCGCTGCGCGTCGCCTACTTTATTCGGTTATCGATTGACGCGCCGCTGCGCGGCGGTATGCAGCCACTGTTCCCACGGGTAAGTAGGGAACTGGCATCGCTGCGCGGCCAAATTGCAAAAAGGCCGCTTCGCGGCCCTGGGTAATGTGTGGGGGAGCGGGCATCGCTGCGCGGCCAAATTGCAAAAAGGCCGCTGCGCGGCCCTGGGTAATGTGTGGGGGAACGGGCATCGCTGCGCGGCCAAATTGCAAAAAGGCCGCTTCGCGGCCCTGGGTAATGTGTGGGGGAGCGGGCATCGCTGCGCGGCCCTGGGTAATGTGTGGGGGAGCGGGCATCGCTGCGCGGCCAAATTGCAAAAAGGCCGCTGCGCGGCCCTGGGTAATGTGTGGGGGAACGGGCATCGCTGCGCGGCCAAATTGCAAAAAGGCCGCTTCGCGGCCCTGGGTAATGTGTGGGGGAACGGGCATCGCTGCGCGGCCAAATTGCAAAAAGGCCGCTTCGCGGCCCTGGGTAATGTGTGGGGGAGCGGGCATCGCTGCGCGGCCAAATTGCAAAAAGGCCGCTGCGCGGCCCTGGGTAATGTGTGGGGGAACGGGCATCGCTGCGCGGCCAAATTGCAAAAAGGCCGCTTCGCGGCCCTGGGTAATGTGTGGGGGAACGGGCATCGCTGCGCGGCCAAATTGCAAAAAGGCCGCTTCGCGGCCCTGGGTAATGTGTGGGGGAGCGGGCATCGCTGCGCGGCCAAATTGCAAAAAGGCCGCTTCGCGGCCCTGGGTAATGTGTGGGGGAGCGGGCATCGCTGCGCGGCCAAATTGCAAAAAGGCCGCTTCGCGGCCCTGGGTAATGTGTGGGGGAATGGGCATCGCTGCGCGGCCAAATTGCAAAAAGGCCGCTTCGCGGCCAGGGATAGTTGCCACTGTTTCCAAACTTACTGGCCGCTGCGCGGCCAGGGGAGAAAAGGCCACTGTCCCCGGGTGATTATAGGCCCCCCGAGCCAGCCACTAAAGTGGAACGAGCTCTTCTAGGAATCATGGTTAACCTAAGCCTAAGCCTTGTCATCTGGTAAGAATACAGTGAACGAGCCAGCCACTAAAGTGGAACGAGCTCTTCTAGGAATCATGGTTAGCCTAAGCCTAAGCCTTGTCATCTGGTAAGAATACAGTGAACGAGCCAGCCACTAAAGTGGAACGAGCTCTTCTAGGAATCATGGTTAGCCTAAGCCTAAGCCTTGTCATCTGGTAAGAATACAGTGAACGAGCCAGCCACTAAAGTGGAACGAGCTCTTCTAGGAATCATGGTTAGCCTAAGCCTAAGCCTTTTTGCCTAGTAAAATAATGCAAAGAGTCATTAGCACAAGTGAAATGCGCTTTTCTAGGATTTTTGCAAACCTGCGCGTGAAGAAACGCGTCGCTGCGCGCCGCGCACGGGAATATTCTGAAAAGTCAAACACTTTCTGGTAGCCAGAGCTTTGCACAACATTTGTGGCAAAAATCAGAGCAATCCACCAACAATCAGGCTCACAAGGTGTATCTAAAGACAGTCACGTCAAAAAAACCGACGAAAACACCTCCCCAGCTTTATAGAGGAGAGAGCGCTCATATTGCCCATTTGACACGTGTAAACTGAAATTTTCGGTATTCTAACATCGATATTCGGATTCTACATGGTTGATTACACTATTTTATGATGTTTTAGGAAAAAATATTTCTTTCCTATTTTCATCCCATACCAACCATCAGAGAGTGAAAAAATCGATATTTTCCACTTGTATATCTCAATCAGTTTTTGAGATGTGAAGTTTATTTTTTCAGAGTACATCATTTCTGGCCACATCTATACGTGTTTCAAGTTTCAGCCATTTCTGTCTATTTTGAACCTCCCAACGAGATGCCTCAAAATGGCAAAAATCCACATTTTGAGATTCTGGGCCGAAGTTGAGAAAAACGTGAAACACGTGGAAATTGTTCGACTCAACAATAATTCGTTTCAGAATTTGACGCTGATTCTGAAAAACTATACCTCGAGTTCTGAAAATGATTTTGAGCTGGTCCGATAACTGACACTTTTTACTTTGGTGCCACCCTTTGAGCCAGCCAGCCACGTTTACGTGTAATTGCAGCCACCCAATAACATTTTAAAGTTTATATTCAGACTCGCCATAGTTGAAAACCTTATTCCAGTAGTTTCCGCATCAAAACATTGTGTTTGGATAGTTTTTCAAGTTTAGCCACCCCCAAAAAGTACCAAAACCGTTGCTTAAAAACCACACTTTTTTGGCAGTTTTGAAGATATCGTCACACAACTTTCAGAATATGTTCATGGATAGTTCAGATACTAGGTTACCAACTTTCAGCCCCCTACCATCATTTTGAACCAGTTTACTAGTTGACCCCGGCTCAAAATTTCGTCTTCAGTGAATTTGACCTCGCAGATTTTGGTTTACAACTTTTTGTGAAAAATTGGGTGAACGAAATTTTTCACACAATACATCATTAGAAAGCCCGTGAAGTTTTCTAGGGGGAGAAACAACTTTCACTCACATATCCCCACCCATAAACCCACACGGCCGTCCACCACCAATGCAACTCCTAATTCGGGCTTCAAAAAAATTTCGGATTCGGCCCACAAGAAGGCATCTCACGTGTTTCACGTGATAGCACGTGCCCTGAAATTAGTCTAGAATTGTTCAGCGCATCGAGTTACCCTATAACCACTCTATTTCCAGATCATTCGCCTCATCTACCCTTCAAACCCGAGCCAAACCTCCGAATTTGGCCGGATTTTGAATTTTCTTGAAAAAAAAAGTTGTAAATAACTTTAGAACCTTGTAAACTATACTAATAAGTTCACTTTTATACGTATAATCATAAAATAATAATGCAAAAAATGAGAAACTTTTGCAAAACCCCCACCAGACTACCGACCTCGGCGGGGATAGAACCCGTGACCCTTGGACCGACAGTCTGGCACGCAATCGCTGCACCATCTGCACTCGAAATTAGGCAGCTTACTTCTGGGGAAGTGATAGGGCGCGGGCGGGCGGCGGCGCGCGTTAACCTTTTGCTAGCTCATTTTAGAAGATATGGAAAAGTTTTTTCCATAAAAATGATCTACTCTTCGAGCTCTACCTGCTGGTATAGATCATTAAGCTGCCAGATAGCTGGTTCGTAAAGTCAATGTTCAAAATCGACCTTCTAACTGTTATTCTGAAGTTTTGTGTGAACCGATTGACAAGTTTGAGGTGTCAAACTGACCGTAGTATAATTCTCTACATTCTATCAAAGAATTGTGATCAAAGGTCAAGTCAACACCTCACAGGTAGATCAAAACCGTCCAAATTGGACCATTTTGAAAACGTTGCTGAAAAAGTAGGTCAAAATGTGAAATGTATAAATGTTATTACATTTTCGAATAGCTGACAACGTTTGACATCTGAAATTGCTCCACTCGACTTTACCCCACCAGCTCTCACCTTTTCTTCAGAGCTCCGAACCGCGGCACCTTGAAATTGTGAAAAATCGACTATTTTCCACCGTGAAAACGTGAAAATTATTTTTTCTCGCTAAAACTACGATGAATGTCTTAGTTAACCCATTTCCCAACATATATCCAAAATTCAGCCAAATCGGAGACAAAAAAGTTTTTTCACCACAGGTCCCTACCTGTGGTGAAACACGTTTTTGGTCAAAAATCAGTTTTTCTTGCGGTACAAAAAAACTAATGAATAAAAAGTTTTGAGATAAACAATTCCTTGAACCATTTTGAATTGCGCATCTTTCTGCGCTAAGTAGAAAAAATTTGACCAACCCACCAGCCCGTGGTAGGTCAAAACACGTTTGACCTCCAAAAAATCGATAAAATTGAAAAATCAAAATTTTTTTAATGCCATTCGTATTTTTTCATTCAACCCCAACAAATATCCAAAATTCAGCCAATTCCGTCCAGCCATCTCTTCAAAACGAAAAAATGCACGAAACTTCAAACACACGCCACGATTTGCTCAATCGGTCCGGTCGTGCGCAATTGGCACCATTCGACTCAGAATTCCAAGGCGAACAAATAATTTTTCATTTTTCGTACTTCCCAGATTCAATTCTCAACGCGAAGCGAGCAAATCCAAAAATACGTGTTTTGGAGCATTTTTTGCACTTTTTGACGCGTCGCGCCGCGCGTCGCGTGCAATCCCCCGCCGACTTTCCTGCATTTCCCGATTCGTCTCCAGTGGGGGGTCATTTTACATAATTGCACCGAGGCCATATCTCGAACGCGCCAGGCGCCAGCCACCGATGCATATGAAACACAGGAATTTTTGAAATTTTTACATGCGTTCACGTGTGAATAACGTGACACGTGTGACACGTGACAAAATTTTGTTTACATAATATTAAAATATAGATAGTTTACAAACTTTTTGGAAAGAATTAGCAAAATCCGTCGAAAGGTCGCGACGCTACGCGTCGCGAAAAAAAAAGTACACCAAAAATCGGGCGAAAACCCCTTACCAGCTTTATTATATAGAGACTAGCGATAAATGATTTTTGTAAACTATTCACCACGGTTCCCCTTTTTTATTTAAAAAAAAGTTTTTCAAAATCCGACCATTTTGAGCCAAGTTATGGGTGTTTTAGTGCCGCCGGCGCGCCCTCCGCGCCTAATGAACGTGCGCGCAGCGCACGTCATTATCGATTATTGAGGCAGCCGCAAAGAAGGTGTTGACAAAACTTGAACGTTTTCTGGTAGCCACAGCTGTTTACAACATTTGTGGCAAAAATGAGAGAAATCCGTTTACAACCACGCTCACGGGGTTTATCTAAAGACAGTCACGTCAAAAAAACCAACGAAAACCCCTTACCAGCTTTATACAGAAGAGAGCGCTTATCTTTCCCATTTGACACGTGTAAACCAAATTTCTCGGCATTCTAACATTGATATTCGGATCCTACGTGGTTGATTACACTGTTTTATGATCTTTTGGGAAAATATATTTTTCCCATTTTCATCCCATACAACCATCAGAAAGTGAAAAAATCGATATTTTCGACTTGTATATCTCGATCAGTTTTTGAGATATGGAGTTTATTTTTTCAGTGTGGATCAGTCTTGTCCATATCTATAAGTATCTCAAATTTCAGCCATTTCCGTTCATTCTGAACCTCCGAACGAGATGCCTCAAAATGACAAAAATTCACATTTTGAGATTCTCGGCTGAAATTGAGAAAAACGTGAAATACGTGGAAATTGTTCAATTGAACATATATTCGTTTCAGAATTTGACGCTGATTCCGAAAAACTATACCTCGAATTCCGAAAATAATTTTGAGCTGGTCCGATAACTGACACCTTTTACTTTAGTGCCACCCTATGAGCCAGCCAGTCACGTTTACGTGTAATTGCAGCCACCCAGTAACATTCTCATGTTGATATTTGGAATCGCCATGGTTGAAAACCTTTTTCTACTACTTTCCGCGTCAAAACATTGTATTTCAAAAGTTTTTCAAGTTTAGCAACCCCCAAAAAGTACGAAAACCGTTGCTTAAAATCAACAGTTTTTTGTCAATTTTGGAGATATCATCACAAAACTGCTAGAATATGTTTATAGATACCTCAGATACTAGGTTACCAACTTTCAGCCCCCTACCATCATTTTGAACTAGTTCACTAGTTGACCCCGGCTCCAAATTTCGTCATCAGTGAAATTGACCCCGCCAACTTTGGTTTACAACTTAGTTTCGAAAATTGAGTGAACGAAATGCTTCACACAATACATTATTAGAAAGCCCGTAAATTTCTCTAGGAAGAGAAACAACTTTCATCCATATATCCCCACCCATTAACCCACACGGCCGTCCACCAACAACACCACTTCTAATTCGAGGTCCAAAAAATTGTCAGTTTCGGCCCCCAAAAAAGCATCTCACGTGTTTCACGTGATAGCACGTGTTCTGAAATTGCTCTAGAAATGTTCAGCGTATCGAGTTACCCTATAACCACTTCATTTTCAGATCATTCGCCTGAAATTTCCTCCAAACCCGAGCCAAACCTCCGATTTTGGCCGGAATTTGAGTTTTCTTGAAAAAAAAGTTGTAAATAACATTAGAAACTTGTAAACTTTACTAAGAAGTTCACTTTTGTACATATAATCATAAATAATAGTGCAAAAAATGAGAAACTTTTGCAAAACCGGCGCTTGACTACTGTCTTCAGGCGGGATCGAACCCGCGTCCTCAGACTGCAATCAAACACGCAACCGCTATGCTATCCTGTTTCCGGCTCCCAAGGGTCAGCTCGCCGGTATATGGTCGGGCTCCGGGGGTCGCGGCGCGCGTTGACCTCTTGCTAGCTCATTGTTGAAGATAGGAGAAAGTTTTTTTTCACGAAAATGATCTACTCTTCAAGCTCTACCTGTCGATATAGATCATTAAGCTGCCAGGTTGCTGGTTAAAAAAGTCAATGTTCAAATCGACCTCTGACGGCTCTTGTAAAGTTTTGTGTGAACCGACTAATGAGTGTGAGATGTCATACTGATCGCAGTGGAATTTTCTACATTCTATCGAAAAACTGCAATCAAAGGTCAACTTACGACCTCACAGGTAGATCAAAACCGCCAAAATTGAAAATTTTTCAATTTTTCAGGAAAACCAGTAGAAACATGGTTTAAAATCATTTTCATGGAATGAGGCGTACATTTGCGAATTCCTTGGGAAAATCTCTATTCGATTCAACAATGAATTCAAGGGAAAACTCAAAAGCGCGCGGTGCGCGCCGGCGCGTAATCACTATCAAAATACGACTTTCGGCAATCCAGTGTGAAAAATTTTTGGTCAACTTTTTTTTTCTTTTTTGCACAGCGCAACATTTCAGAACAAGACGAACAAAATGATGTAGGTCAAAAAAAATTTGACCTACTTTGAAATTTCAACGTTACAGCGTGCGCGCGCAACTTTACGAAATTTTCTGAAATTTCAGCAAAGATGCGGACTGGCTGAATCTATACATGTTCCAAATTTCAGCCCAATCGGACAAGTCTGACTTTTGCCGTTTTTGAAATTTTTTTGATCTACGCGTCATTACGCGCCGCGCGCATGCAGAAATTGCAAAATTTGCAACTATTCAGATGCGCCCAAGTTTTGCGCACAATTTAAAACTAATTCCAGCTCCTCAAATTCATTCCGCCGGTCGGTAGAAGCGTGCAACGGTGCTCAATTTAGCCAAAAACACGTTTCGGGCCCTAAAAATCGATAAAATCAATAATCTCAAAAAAATTTAAAGATTCGAATTCAGTGGCCTAATACGGTTCTGTCGCCGTAAAGCTTGTGTTTTCACGACTTTTCATCTCTGAGATCTGAAAATCGCGCTTGTCGCGCGCGCGCCGCGCGCAAAGTTGCGGCTGGACCCAAAATTTTTGCCTCAGAATGACCGCCGTCAAAAGTTCTACGACACAGTAAGCTTTTTAGCCCGAGTTCATTCGCCGTTTTTGAGAAAATCAAAAAAAAAGTTTTTTTGCAAAAAGTTTACCTTTTTAAAACACGCGCAGCGCGCGCCGCGCAGAATTTGGAAAAAAATTGTTTTGCCCAATCGATTGGAAACTATTTAGGCAAACTTTTTATTATTACAGCAATTTATAAAAATCAACGTGCCAGCCGCTACAACTCCTGAAACACGAAAATTTCACTTTTTGGCGGAAAGTGCACGACGTTTGGACGTACTGTGCACGCGTGCATGTACATTTTCACAAAATTTATACATGAATCGTGAGCTGAGCACATTTGTACGATAGATCAAAAAAAAGTGACAAAAAGTCTATACGGCATGGCGCGCTACGCGCGCGGAAAGGCAGTAGGGGCGAGAAATCATACGAAAACCCCCTACCAGCTTTATTATATATAGACTAGCGATACCATTGTAGACCAAGTTATTTAGTTTATAAAACTTTTTTTCTCTTTATCTACATTTTAAAAAAACTTGTAAAAATTTCATCCACTTTCAGCCGAGTTAGAGCTTGTTTAATGTATTTACCCGTGTAGACCAAGTAGGGCCGCTGCGCGGCCATTTGATCTACCAGTGTAGACCGCAATAGGCCGCTGCGCGGCCATTTGATCTACCAGTGTAGACCTCAACAGGCCGCTGCGCGGCCATTTGACCTACCCGTGTGGACCGGGTAAGGCCGCTGCGCGGCCAACTACCTGTGTAGACCGGTAAATGAGTGCGGGCACGGGCATCGCTGCGCGGCCAAATTCCTAAACACGGCCGCTTCGCGGCCCTGGGTAATGTGTGGGGGGCACGGGCATCGCTGCGCGGCCAAATTCCTAAACACGGCCGCTTCGCGGCCCTGGGTAATGTGTGGGGGAACGGACATCGCTGCGCGGCCAAATTGGTTGTGCCGCTGCGCGGCCACGGGTAATGTGCGGGGGCACGGGCATCGCTGCGCGGCCAGAACGACAAAAAGGCCGCTGCGCGGCCAATAAAGCCTACCAGGGTCCCCACTGAATGTTTGGACCCATTTCCGGCCACTTTGAAAAATTTGACCTTTGACCCCCCTCCACCTTTAACGCCACCCCCATATTCGTGATCCCCGTACTCGATTACCCCTCACCAACAAGTTTCAGCCATTTTTAATTTTTTGACCTTTGACCTCTCCGTCTCCTTTAACGCCATGGTCATATTCGTGATCAGCACCCTCGATTACCCCTCCCTGCCAATTTTCAGGTCAATCGGATGATTTTTACATTTTGACGCGTCGCGTGCGCGCGTCGCGTGCGTGACCCTAAAAATTTCTGCACCATTAGATCCCGTTTAGGTGGGGGGTCATTTTATATAATTACAGCGTCCCCTCAAAATCAGTCCCAAACGAGTTACGAGACCAAATCCATTTCGGGCCCAAACTTCACGGGCCCCTATCACGTGACACGTGTAAAATTTGCATAAAATTTTTGGAGGTCCCGATCCGCCTCCCGTGGGGGTCATTCTATCAATTACTTCCCCCACCCCAAAATCAACCGGCCAGCCACAAATCGGGTCAGAATGGATTTTTGACAAAAAGTGCAGAGCGCGCCCCACTTTGACGCTGTCGCGCGCGACGCGCGCGCGACGAAAAAAAAATCTGACGACATATTCTAAAAATTCAAAGTTTTTACCATCATGTATTAAAATTTCAAACGGCTACGCCGTTTTTGAACGCCCCTACGGGGCGCACGAAAAAAAGTACCCCCAAAAACCATGCGAACACCCCTCACCATCTTTATTATATATAGACTAGCGATACCATTGTAGACCAAGTATGAGTTATTATAAAACTTTTTTTCTCTTTTATCTACATTTTTAAAAAAACTTGTAAAAATTTCATTCATTTTCAGCCGAGTTAGAGCTTGTTAAAGTTGTTCTACCGGTGTAATTAAGGTGAACAGTGGGGTCAGCGAGGTCATGGGCATCGCTGCGCGGCAAGATTGGTCAAGGCCGCTGCGCGGCAAGTTTGAAAAAAAAAGTCCAATGTGTAGAACAGAGGCGGTGGGAGTGAGGAAGTAGACAGCTGGCCGTAGTGTGGAAGGTAGCCTGGAAATATTGTAAATTTAGAAATAAGAATGTTAAGGAGATGGGGGAGTCGATATCAGTTCTACAACAGGTGAAAAAAAAATTGACCACTCAGGTAATAGTAAAAAGTATAGTAGGAAAACAAGTGTTTCAAACTCGAATGTTTTTTCCTACCAATCCTATAATAAATTTTTCTTTCAGGAGTGATACCGAACCAAAATAATGGACACTGCGCCATACACGGATGAAGACCGATTTATGACTGTGAATGGAAGCAATGTTAGGAAAATACATCACAATGTATTTTGTATTATATGTATATACATGTTGTATTTTATGTATTCAATGTTCCCAGTGTTTATTTGCAAACAAAAGGTTGTTTCAATATTTTATACGTACTGGGAGTGAGATTTATTCAAATGCACCAGCTGTTTTTGTGCAGACGTCTCGAGAAAATCAATTATTGATTATCACTATATTAATTATTTTTCATTCTATGGTATTTATTTTTTTTAATTGTGGTAAAATTCCGTTGAAGTAATTTTTAGCAAAGATTTGAGAATATTGGGATGTTGTAATTTATCCTCGAACGTGAATTATCGATTGACGTTAAATTCATTTTCTTTCTATCCATATTTCCGTGTTTTTAATAGTGTTTATATTATTCTATGACAGTTTTTTCAAAGTCATAACAAATATGTTTGGTTTTTGTGGTTTTTGTGCCAACGTCAGAAAAAATCAATAATTGATTGACGCTAAATTCATCTTCTTATCGTCCATATTTCCTATTTCTTATCTCATTTTATTTCAATTAAGTTTGTAATAGTGTTTATATTATTCTATGACAGTTTTTTCAAGGTTATAAAAATATATGTTTCGATTTTGTGGTTTTTGAGTCAAAGTCTGAGAAAGTAAATTATTGCTTGACGCCAAATTCATCTTCTTTCTATCCATATTTCCGTGTTTGTAGTAATGTTTATATTATTTTAAGTCGGTTTTTTCAAAGTTATAACAAGTATGTTCGGATTTTGTGGTTTTTGTGCCAACGTCAGAAAAAATCAATTATTGATTGACGCTAAATTCATCTTCTTATCGTCCATATTTCCTATTTCTTATCTCATTTCACTTCAATTGAGTTTTTAATAGTGTTTATATTATTCTATGACACTTTTTTCAAAGTTATAACATATATGTTTGGATTTTGTGGATTTTTTGTGCCAACGTCAGAGAAAGTCAATTATTGATTGACGCCAAACTCATCTTCTTATCATTGATACCTCCTAATTCTTATTCTCATCTCATTTCCGAATTGCATACTCGTAAATGTCAATGTTATAAATAGTAAATGTTATAAATAGTACATGCATTTCTCTGTCAGTTCATTGCAAAGTAACTTTGATGAACTTACAATTGCACTATTAAACTAAAGCTCCGGTTTATCAATTTTGGGGCAATTTTCGAATTTTCGCTACGTTCATGTAATATGCATAACGGGCAAGAATTTAAATAATGTCTATGACGACAACATAGCAAAACGACGAATCGTGAAAGGGTATAATGGGTATGCTGCGGTGGAACCAAATTTCGTTCAAAATCGACAACTATTACTAGATAAGCATAGAAACGTGACTCTCATGATATGCGGGTAGGATGTAAAATGCATCTCAACCCATATGACATTAGTCTAAGATACGTAGAAGAAATCCAATATGTGAGATATTTGATAATATAGAGAATACAGCGGATCGCATGCAATGAAAAGTCTAAAGCTGGTTGTTTTCAGCTGACAGTTTGGTACCAGTAATTAGCAACCACTATAAGTACAATGAAAAAAGGCCTCCCTCTCTCTGTGTATTGCGTTGGTGTATTGAGTTTCCTCACTTTCATACGGTTTCGGGTTAATACAGTCGGTTTTTTTATCTCATAAACTGTTGTCCTTTTGATATTCACTAATTTTTCCTTTACAGGTAATATATTCGCCCGCTTCGGCCAAGGAATCTGTTATTCTGTCTATTATTCTGTCTACGAAATCCGCACAGAAAATGAACAAATACAAGCAAGCAATTTCGATCCCTCGTGATCAAGTAAAAAGTGGTACATTTATTGTGCGCACTATTATCAACGAATGTGTAGTGTTTGAAGGGACAATCCCCACACACACGACCGACTCTGACCCTGAAAACGTGGATACAATCCTGTTCGAGGTGAAAAGAGGAGGAGTGAAGGAGAAGGCAGAGCAAACCAACTGTGTTGTTGCTGCAGAGGAGGAAAAGGATACCATTTCCAAGAGAAAACATATCTCTAGTTTTGGGTCAAATGGTGGTTGGGTGCAAGCCAAAGGAGGCCGGAGAACTGAAACCAGCTCGGTAGTCAACAAGTGGTCTGGGAATGGGAGCAGCGTGAACAAGCAGAATGGATTCATAGCTTATGAAGATGATTTTCCCATTTTGGAGAGAACAGTGATCAAAACCCCAAGTGCTGACGACGATGGTTCCAGCATTCCAATCATGCCGGTAGTGGCGGAAATGGGAGTAGAAAAGGAGGAGGTGAATGAAGACGATGACCCCGAGTATGCCATGGGATTCAATGCGGACCGCGAAGTAGTTGCACTGTGGAACCAGACATATGCTAAGGCTGCTGGTACGAGTGTAGGAGGAGCTGTGAAGTTTCAGAAGGCATATGCCACAGTTGAGAGGAACAAGGAGGTTCTGCAACGTGTTGAACAAGAGAAGCGTGGGCCAAAACAGCTTGATCTTGACAAGGTTGTAGGTCCGTGGATCACAGTGACTCGTTCCAAGCAAAACAGATCAAAGGGAGCATTGAAATGCAGTGTTGAAACAGAGAAGAAGCCTCAATATCAGCGATCATTGTACTCACAGAAGGTGAATGAGAAGAAAGGAAACACTATCAATACAGGACAGTCAAAGAAGAGTGTGACCAGGTCAACTCGAGACCCAAGTGGTTCCACGCAGGTAACCAAAGAGGTACCAAAAGTCAACGTGCATTATGCACCTATGCGTCAGGTCTATGTTCATGAGAAACCGTCACAAAAGTTTGTCAAAGTGACTGGAGGAAGATTGGAGTGTGAAGTGAAGGCTAAACAGGCACAAGCCGTAACAATCAAGAATCGTTTCCATTTTCGCCATGCCGGTATTCCAGATGACAAGTTTGAAGGAGGGAAGAGATCGTCTTCGCAAGGTCAGCGAACCCAGAAGAACAGATGCAAGCAACAAGACACAACGGACAAGAAGGAGGAGCCAACGAAAGCCAAGGAAGGAGGAGGTCGGCGAGCCCAGAAGAACAGACGCAAGCAACAAGACACAACGGACAAGAAGGAGGAGCCAACGAAAGGGAAAGTATTCTATGTGAGCGATCCGGAAGCAAGGAAAGCAGTTTGGCAGTCCAGAGTTATGTGTGGTGGTGGCACAGTTGAGGCCCCTGAGCTCACATTTGTAGAGAAGGCAATTAGCTTATGTTCTGGAAGTGAAATGAAAGTGCGAGTTCTGAACCCACTCAGTTTCACAGCGAATGGATTTCGGAAATGTTGCGTGTTGAAGGAAGGAGAGGACTGCCTCCTGCTGATTCCAGTACTAGAGAATGGAACACCAAGAGCCGTCGCGTTCTGCGATAGTAGGGTGGAAGGGCAGCCCCAGCTTACCATGGTTGCGCCTCAGAAAGGCAGCGGAACAGTGAAGTTTGGAAGGAAGGATGAGAATATCATCACATCTTTGTTGAAAAGACACGGCTGGAAAAATTTTCTAATAAAGAGCGTACGTCGAAAGGAGTGCGAAGAACCCGAGTTGTTTTTGCTGTCTATTCTGGAGAAGTGGTTGGATGGACAGTCTGTGACAGCAACAGTTACCAGTTTGGAAGGAAACCCGGAGTTGAGACACAAGTTTTCCCACTCTTTCAAGTCAAAGAATCTTGAACATTTCAATTGTTCCCTATCAAGTGAACAGTGTCACTGTGTTGGCAACAGTGTCGAGAAGCAGAAAATGGCAGTGCCTAAGGAGAAGGTGGCAGTGCCTAAGGAGAAGGTGAAAGTGTCTAAAGAGGAAACCCCTCGAAGACGTGTAGGAGAGGAGCCGCGAAGAAGAGGCGTGAACGTGAGCAAATCGCCAAGTCCGGGAAGACATGTAAAGTTTTTAAAAGGAGTTTCGAAGACGGACGCGGATAAATGCAAAACGTATTTCAAAGTGCATTCTGTGAAAAGTCTGAACAAGGAGGAGCTGGTAGATGGATATGTAATCGACACATACCTCAGAGTGCTACGGATGTTGACTCGCGCGCCATATCGGTGTCTGGACCCGAGCTTAGTCGAGTTCAATGCTTCCCAGAACCGCGTAACCGGATATCCGCTAGACGGAATGGCATTGCACCCAATCAATACGGGTTCTACTCATTGGTGTCTAGGACTGTTCAATTTCAGTTTGAAAAAGGTCCAAGTAATAGATTCGAACAAGGAAATCACTGCTATAAGTGATGATACATTGACTCGAATTCAGAGAGTGTGGCAACTGTGTACTGATCAGAAACTGGAGAAGGAAAACGTATATTTACGTGAAAAGAAGAGAGTATGCCATCAGGACGATTCATACAACTGCGGAGTTTTTGTATGCTTTCATGCATTGTGTTTGATGACGGGGGAGAAAATAGTATCAAGAACATTCACATCGGTAGAAGCGGACAGATTCAGAGAGGTGATAGCAAACTTGTTGCGTCAGAATGTGTTCGTTGAGGACGAGGAAGGTCTGATGGAATCCCGTGTACATATGTTTCCATCCGATTCGTTGATAATGGCTGGTATCTGTTCAGAGTACGACCTCAGTGTGACGAAGCAGTCAATCCCAAAAGCGCCCACCAGGATTCTACCCAGTGTAGAAAAACAGAAGCAAATGGCAACAAGGGAAGCATCTCCAAAAGAAGTACAAGTGACTACAAAAAGACCTGCTCAAGCAGAACAACAAGACTTCCAATCTTCTAGTGTGATCAAGACACCTATGAACACTATTGAGAAATTAGCTCAGCAGTTTGAGAAGACAACATGTGCAGGAGAGAGTCCTAGAAAGCAGGCAAAATTGGATGTGGGAGTGGTTGAGAAGAAAAGTGGAAGGAGACAGCTTTTTGTAGAAGAAGGTTCGGTGACAACAGCAGATGTGTCGCTTGGTTTTGGAACTGATATAGTCCCATGTGCAAATAGCAATTTGCCAGATGATGTGCGCACCACGAGCGATCATCAATCTCAAGAAATTTCACGAATGAAGCGGCCTGCTTCCAAAAGCGTGAATGGGACCCCATCGAAAGGAGAAAGTGCAAATCGCATTGTGGATTCAACACCAACTACAATGGACAAAATGGCAACTCAGATGCAGAACACTCTGCTGACCAGCAACGGACCCAGTCCACGTAAACAGATGAGAGTTGTTGAACAGCCCATTGCTACGCGTAGATCAAGCAGACGGTTATTTGCAAATGACGCGACGACAGCTCCAGATGACCAGCCAACTGCCAATAATCCACCAACTCACACAGCCAACACTGGACAGACAACAACAGCTCTTCAGTCAACTTCCCAAACTCTACAAACTCACGCTACTGACATGGGGCGTGAGCGCTGCAAACAAAGCTTGAACAACTTGATGCTACTGATTTGTTCTCATTCCAACGCGAAGACGGTTATAATGGATCAATACGCGCTACAATTCGGTGGTCTTCCTCGTAATTGTTGCATGCTAAATCGTAACGAGTACGATTTATGTGTCCTACTCATAAGGGAGAGGCGAGAGTCAACCGCTCTTCTCATATGCGACAAAAGATCCGACAAAATGGTTGTGACACTTTTCGCCCCGGAGATCAACAACTATTCAAATGTCGATGAGAGTTTTGTGCACAACATTGTGAGTATGCATGGGTGGCACACGTATGAGGCGAACATGTATCGTCGTGGCGACGTTACAGACGTTAAACTCTATTTCAGCAACATTCTTCTGTCAGTGCTTGTGAATGGAGTTTATGACGAGAGCTACATGGGAATCAGCAAACTTGCAATTTTTCTACAGAATAATGAGAACTATGGAAAGAGCCTACTCAACAATTCTTGTGGCCTGAGTAACATGGTGTGTAGATGTTCGTGCAGTAAGAAACAGAACTCAGTTGATGACGGTTCCAACAGTACGTCAATTCCCGTCTTTTCATCAATTCCTTGTCCAAAACGCATAGCTGCAAGCCAGGCTGATGCGCTACCAGTGCAATGGACGAAGAAAACGCACACATTCAACAACAGGAAAGATAAGAGAGAGATGTACTTGGAGTCGCTCAAGTGTTTACGTACAGACGGCGATACTCTCTCCAAATGGCTCGTGGACTATGTGGTGTATGCTTTCTGTTCAATCATATCGCTATCGGAACTGGGCATCAATATCATTGTAGACCCTCAAATACTATCAAACAAGCAACTTGTGTATGGATACAAAGATTGCAATTTTCCGTTGAATAATGGAATCAGATATGTCCCACTCTGTCATGGCCAGCACTGGATACTTGGTATTTTCAACTTTGAAAATGAGACAATCACTGTCATAGACTCTTATCAGCATTCTAATACTACGGTGAATCAGTCAACACAGGACAAACTCTTGGAGATATGGGAATTGTTCACAGACTCATTGCCTGTCATCAACATTCCGCCTTTGCACCTCATTGCAAAACAAACGGATGGTTATAATTGTGGAATATTCGTCTGCTACAATGTAATGCGTAGCATTAGGCGTTTGAATGACGATCCAGCCAGGTTCACGGAAACGTCGGCAGATGGTTATCGAGAAGAAATGAAGTTATTGTTGAGAGAAAACTTCCATGTTTTGGACGAGGATAGAAGTGTGTTGAATCAGTCACACATACAAATTCTCACTATGGCTCCATTGCCATTGCAGAATCTACTCACGGCAGTGCAAGATATTCCCATTCCACAGTATTCGGGTGATGCTCCCACTCAAATGCAAGTGAGGAAAGAACCGAAAGCAGCAGTACCAAGGAATGTTGCAGCTCTGAGCATGTTTGACAGGCCCAACCCATACGACAATTGTGCATCCGACACTGACGACGATATCATGAGATCTTCAGATGACGAAGTGGATAATGCACAAACTTCTCAACGAGCAGAACAACATCAAGTGAAAACGACAAGTAAATGTGGGCAACTGTTGAAATATTTGGCGAGAATTTGTGCGAATGCGACTGAAGAATGCGTCCTTCTATCGCCGGATATCATGAAAAACACAAGCATGGTGCAAAAATGTTGTGTTCTAGATCCATCAAAGAATCAGTACAAATCTCTTGTACTTCCAGTCGTTATGAATGACACGATAAGCGCTATTGTAATTGCAATGAAACCAAAGCCGACCGGAAAGCGTATCCACAAAACCGGACAGTACAAGGTGGTAATTCTTGTGGAGGAACATGGTGAGAAATTCACGGGAACAAGGGAAGAACGTAATCTCGTTTTGCAGATTCTAAAGAATCATGGGTGGCCGCAATTATCCAACAAATCCCAAGTGGTTCGGAAAAGTGGTGTCCATAATTTGTTTTACGCGACTAACGAATTGCTTACGAATAACCCAGTGTGCAAGGTTCTAACCGACGAAGAGGCGGAGAAAGAATTGGAAAAGCTCCCAAACTATACAGATAATGCACCGGGAAGGCTTGTAAACGGTCAATGCCACCCAGTGAAAGGTGTTTGCGGATGTCCACTGTCCGAGAGTTTATCTCTAATATGCTCCTTTCTCAAACACCTACAATCAACAAGGCAGGGTGACGCAAGCTCCAAGATGGCAGTATTGAGTCCACGTCTATTGAATGCTCCCGCAGACTCTGTATACAAATGTGCCGTGTGGAGTAAGACACTCAATAACTATTATATCGCAGTGATGCCTTTTGAATTCAACGGTTTTCACGGAATAGCAATAATTCACCGTGGATACAACAATAACAGACACAGAAAAATGTCGACAATCTATTTAGCGGTGGCGAATAAGACGCAGAAATCAGAGTGTGTTTCTCAAGAATTGAGAAAGAAGGTGAAAGCTATACTCATTGCTCACCGACTACCCGCAATGGCTATAACAGTTGAAGTTGAAATAACACGAACACCAATCTCTCATCTATGCTACAAAGCATTGGCAACCGATGAAACGAATACAACAACTCTCAAAGAGTTTGTCGATAATTGGGATTCGAAAGTTGATAATTTCAAATCAATAAGAAGCTGTGCTCATCTAGTTCAGTGTCCTTGCAAACTATACGGAGAAAGTAGGGCTAGAAAAGAATGTGGTTTCTACAAGAAAGGTGACCTCCTGCCTTACGGATGGACATTGGGTGAAATGTCGAAAAGGTGTCCATATTGTGATGCACACCTGTTTGCCACGGAAACGTCTGCCATATGTTGCATGAACGGAAAAGTGAGGGTGACGGAGCAGGAGCTCTCTCAACGAATACCCACTGTAATGGAAAAGTACAAGGATTTGGCGATGGGAGATTCGGAGTTATTTGCAAAGACCATGTTGATCAACAACAACATATCTCTTGCTCATAATATCTATCGTCTGCGCGACCTGAAGTCTCCCGGTGAACGACCATTGATAATTAAAGGAACGTACACAGCAGGCGTTTGTCATCTACTCAATAGGGATCCATCACAACCGGCCTTTGCTCAGTTGTATTTAACTGATGTGGACACAATGAACGCATCACTACTGAAATTCTCCTGGCATACAAAGAAGACACAAGAATATTCTGCAAACATAATTCAAGACATCAAGCAGACCAACTTACTTGTGCAGAACTATCAAACTGGATTCGAGATTTACAACAAGGAGAAAGAACGCAGGAAACAGTTGGGAATAGACGAACAACCTCGACTTCTCATGATTATCAAGGATCGTCGCGAAGATATTCCTGATGGAGTGCTCCCTGCCGATGTGCACAAGGGACGCATAAACAAACCCGCAGCTTCCAATCAAGTAGCAACCATTTGGGTGGGCGACCTTCCCAGCAGAGAGGAACTTGCCGACGGCATACGTGTACACGAGAGAAGAGGTGCCACGGTTGCGCCACATTTCTTGGCAAACTTGGATGGGCTTTTGTTTGTAATGTTGTTTCCGAATGGTGAACAGGGATATATTCATGAGTCCAACATGTACCGAAGACCGGAAGGACATGTAGTGCAGAACAGGAATAGGAAGAAAGTAGTCAATGTGAACAAGGATGCTGATGATACTCAGAATGATGACGACAATAATTTGGATGGAGAGGACGATATGGTGGTTCAAAATCAAGAAACAAGTGCGAAATTTGTGTCACGGCGAGAATACACCCTGTATATGTTGGCTCGTCGTGGATTAGCGGATGACCTCAAGTATCATAGAATACTGGGATGGGGGAAACTTACTCATCAATGGATCCTATTTTCTTGGATTAGAGTGGAGGCAGATCGAATTTCCCACATATCAAAGAATTTGACAGAAATTCGAGGTCTGAGACAGAGTGCACTGTTCAATCATCTGGATCAGGAATTACAGCGGAAGAAAATTGCCCTGGGTGCACTTTGCGGTCTGCCAGCCAGCTATCCCAGTGGTCCAAAGTGGCTACAGAAGCTGTACAAGAACGGTATGCAGGTAGCAATGAAATATGGCAACCCGACACTCCTGGTGACCGTGACTGGAAACCCAGAATGGAAAGAGATAGTTGAGAACAGAATTCACAGCAAAGACGGATACACCGTTGACCCAATGCTTTGTGCAAGGGTGTTTTTCCAAAAACTACAAGAGGTCTTGGATGACATAGTGAAACGTGAAATTTTCGGGAAAGTGATTGCTTTGCAATACAGTATTGAGTTTCAAAAAAGAGGGATGCCCCATGCTCACATACTCATCACGTTACTGGAAAAATTGACGCCCGCCCGGATTGATCAGATAGTGTCGGCGGAGATGCCAAGGATGGTTCCGAAATCCGATCCAACCTACGATTCAGTCATGGAGCTTCGTGCCAAAATTCAGAAGCACATGATTCACAGGCCATGTAGAGGAAAAGCACATATGGCCTGCCGACAAGGAGTAGTGGATAGAGCAAAGTGTATAAAGAAGTATCCGTACGATTACAGTGACTTTACCTTTGTTTCGAAAACCGGACATACTATTTATATGCGCAGACAGGGCGAGCCGTTTGTTATCGGGAACAAACGAAACTTTTGTATGGCCAACAATTGCGACATTGTACCACATAATAAATTTCTCCTGTCCAAGTTTGATTGTCATATCAATGTGGAGGTTGTTAGTTCGACCAGAGCGTGTAAATATATTTTCAAATATATTTATAAAGGGCCCGATCATCTAGTTCTCGAGTTGCTGGGTGATAGCAAAGAGAGCGAGGACGCTAGAAAGCAGAGGACCATTCGCGGAGAGAACGGGGAACCGATGATCGAAATAAATATGGCAAAAGAGCATGTGAATGCGCGTTATTTGGGTCATATAGAAGCGGCTTATCGCCTGCTGGGTTATCCTTTACAGGGATCTCTTCACACAGTAATCAGATTGAATGCACACATGCCGGACGACAAGTTTATCTGCTTCCGAGCGAACCAGCCTGTGCCCGAGGAGCCGAAGAAGAGCACTCTGGAAGCCTATTTTGAATTGATTGGAGCGGCACGTGTGAACGATAGCCCCGAGAAGGATTTGCTGTGGACAGAAGTTGCGGAACAGTTTGTGTTTGATGAGAAGAGGAGGATTTACATCAAAAGAAAGGGGAAAAAGCGAAATGTGGCCTATATTAATTTCGTTCCTCCAAAGTTCGTTGAACAGTATGCACTTCGATTGCTGTTGAACAAGAAGGCGTCAGACAGCTTTGAGGATTTGCGAACGGTGAACGGTGTAGTACATAACACGTTCACATCAGCTGCTGTTGCTGCCGGCCATATTCACGCGGACGAGGAATGGGACAGATGCTTAGCATTAGTATCACACAATGCTATGCCAAGGGAGATTAGACGAGTATTTGCTTCGTTACTAGTATACTGCCAAGTGGTTAACGGTAGAGAACTGTGGGAAAAGTACAGAGCGGAAATGAGGGATCGACGACGGAATTGGACCGATGACCAGTTAGATCAGTACTCATTATCGCATATTGAATGGCTGCTTAACATGCAGGGAGTGTCACTGGCGGCATGCAATATGGATGGATTGTTGGACGGGGCGCGTGCTGATCCTACTGCTAGATTTGACCCGGACGATGACAGCCACGACAACAATGCGGCACCAGTGGCAAACCCAATTGTTGCACAACTGAACGAGAAGCAGACCAGTGTGGTGAATACGGTATTGAATGCTGTTCAACAACCAATGGGATCCCAAAAAAGAATGTTCTTCTTATACGGAAAAGCAGGGTGTGGGAAGACTTTCACGTACAATCACATAATACGTGAGTGCAAGCGGCTGGGCAAGCGTGTTGTGGCGGTTGCATCCACAGGTATCGCAGCAACTCTACTGGATGGAGGGCGCACTGCTCACTCCACATTCAAGATACCGATAGGCGTTTCGCAAGACTCAATAATCAGCATGGATCCGCGCGGGCAGTTTGCCATCCGGCTGAGGGCAGCCGATTTAATAGCATGGGACGAGGCGCCAATGCAGAGCCGTTACGCTATGGAAGCGGTGGACCGCATGATGCGAGACATCTGTGAGCCGCATCGTCGGAACTTGCCCTTTGGCGGAGCAACCATATTGTTTGGCGGAGATTGGTCACAGTTCTTACCCGTAACTCGTGCCACCCGCGGTTGTGATCTTGAAGCAGAAACAATCAAGGTCACTTTGAAGAGCAGTCCCCTTTGGGCAGAGATACAAGTTCTGACGCTAGATGTTAACATGCGAGTGGTAGCGGGAGAAGAGGAGCACAGCAAATGGTTGAGAATGGTGGGCGAGGGCAAGTGTCAACATCTGAATACGCCTAACATCAATCTTCCCGGTGAGATGTACGTGGATACCGAAGCGGAGGTTATAGACTGGCTTTACACCCCAGAGGTGATGGCATCTCCCGAAAGGCTCGGCCGGGTGGCACTGTTGTCTGTCAAGAATGACGACACCCTTGAATTGAACGAACAGATTCTGAGAAGGCTTCCAGGTCGCGAATTTGTGTTGTATTCGGCCGACGAATGTGCGGACGCGGAAAACGGATTGTACGGTCTGTCGGAGAGTGTAGAGTACCTTAATACTCAAACGCCCGGCGGCATGCCACCTCACAAGTTGACGTTGAGAGCCGGATGTATTATTATGTTGCTTCGGAACATTGATATCGCCAATAATCTATGCAATGGCACGAGATTGGAAGTGGTAGATGTGCTTGAGGCCGGAAACACACACATATTAAGATGTCGTCATCTGAATGGAACGGGGAACCGGGAATGTTTCATTCAGAGAATGCCCTTACCGTACAAGGACGACGAGGGCTATTCTGGATTGTCATTCACCAGGGTACAATTTCCAGTGAGGTTATCATTCGCAATGACCACCAACAAATCACAAGGTCAAACCTTCGACAAGGTCGGTTTGATCTTAAGAACTCCAGCGTTTGCACATGGTGCTACATATGTAGCTCTCTCGCGGTGTACTTCGAGAGCAGGCATTAAAGTAACCATGAATCGGAAGATATCAAGTGAAACCGGGAACAGATATATACCCGTGAGGAATATTGTTTATAAAACAATGATCGAGGAGTGAAGCGAAAGGCGGCACATGTTTGTTATTTGTCGGTCCTTTCTATGTAGAATTGTCACGTTAATATTTGTTGTGCCTGGTATGTAGAATGGTCACGTGAACTGGTGAGGATTTGTGCTTTGTCGAGGTTTGTAATAGTCAAGTACTTGTTTGTCCGTTTTTAGTATTCATATTTTGTTTATACGGTTGTTGTGTGAAGGTTGTAGCTAATACGTCTAGTTGCATTTTTGTTGAGTGCGTCCCACTGAAATTGAAAGGTGGATTTCGATTGTCCCCATTTCTGTTTCTCTTGTATCGGTGTCGGCACGTTGTGAAGTCAAACTTACTTGTGCGCAATATTTCAATTATTTCAATAGCTACATCGAAAACGGTGGTGTGTCAATTCAACTACGTTTGGAACGTTTGTTACATTTCGAAGCTTTATTACGAATGGAATAGAAACTCATCCTAAACACGTGCTCACTAGTGAAGTTCCATTAAGTTAGTTATGGCAGTGTTAGAGTACTTATGCAAGTGATGTTCGGGCTCCCTGTTTCCTCTAGTACAGCTCTCAACTAGTACCGCAAGCATAGCATGGTATAGAAATGTTCATAGAAATGTTCATACACAGAAATCACCAGAATACTCCGCAAATTATTGAACTATGGATTTTACAGACTACAGCGCTAAACTACACCCAATTAGGAATGAGGTTTCCTACTCTCCATCAGTAAACATATCTAGACAGTATTGATTTGAACGGTTGACTGTCCTTATCATCATTTCTACAAATCAATAAAATAATTGGCATTGATTTGGTTGGGAATATTGTACGTAGTTTTAAACAGCCTAGGTGATTTCTTGTAGGAAAATGAGAATATAGGTGCCGATATTGTTTTTTACATTGTTATGCGGATCACTCTTTAATACACTCATTGTGTCTCTCCACTTTATTTCTCAATATGTTTGAATCCTCCTGGCTTTCTGATCAGCGACCATCGTGCCCCCCGTAACTCATTGGAAGAGGTTGCTGGTTGCACCTTCTGCAGCCAGGCTATATCAGGTCGGTATAGTTGCGTTCGTCCTCCAACGCCACCCGCCCACCTCCAGCCTGCTCCAGCTGCCCGGTACAAAGAGAAGTCTTGCCAACCTCTCGCCTCACACGCTCTGCCTTTTCCTTTGACAGTTACGGGCTCCGCACACATCCTCTACAATGTTTTTATCCTGCACATGTGTTTAAAACTTATCCTTTGGAAAATTATCATCACCTAATAATTATTACCTAATTGACCTGAGTGAAAAGAGTGCTTAACCAGCAACATATAATAGATTAACTATCAGTACCGTATTTCATGACCGCTCCATATTTGAATTCTGAATTTGTTGTTTAAATAGTAATATTTCCCAACCAAACCAGAAACCGCCAACTAATCTGTACAATAAACGAAGAAGATATTTCCTGGAATTGTGAATATCTAGTGTTGTCCTATGAAAAGAGGTACAATCACCGTTCAAATCTATCAATATAAGCGCGTAACCAGGTCATTATATATATTCCCATTATCACAGTATATTTAAAAAAACTTTAACGCGTAATCTAAATGACTCGAGTGCTGAATAACTGAGATCTCATCTATTTAGTATCAGCAATTAGCACAAGGTGTTAGGTTTACTTGAGTACAAACAAGAGTTAAGAAAAAAATCATGAATAGGTTAAGTAATTAATAATGCGGGGTAAATCTAAATAGTTGAACTTCCTAGTGAGCGCATGTTTCCTATGAGTTTCGGTAACCCATAGGTGTTGACGAAAGTTAACGCGGGTTATTTGTATTGTGGCGCGGCGTAAAAAAACAAAAAACAAAAAAAAAACAAAAAAAAAAGGTCGGTTATTAACATGTACACCTCCACGTGGTCCGACTGGCGTGTTTGAAGCTATCTGAACCAATTGAAGGATTCGTTCAGCAGTTACAAACTACTAAGTACATATGATTGTTTTGGTTATTTTAGCATTCGTCGTATTTTGCAGTGTATGGCGAGAAATTTTGATGTGTGCTGTATGTTTTGCTGTGTGTTCACTTGTTTGTATATGTTTAGTTTTGTAACAATAATTGAATAATCTAAGCCTATTATCTGAAAAGGTGGGGGGGGGGGGATAATAAAGAGAGAAAAAAGATAATAATCGGTAAATAAACGGACCGTTTATTCAATGACGATGTATCTGCCTCTTCAGCTGCAATCCTCCGGAAGAAAAACGGGAAATAGGAAGCAAAGGGGGGGCTACCTGTAAATAAAATAAATCACAACCAGTAGAATCGTAGTTATTGGTATGAGTAATAGCGTATAGGTGGACAATATGTGTTCAAAAACAAAAGTAGGGCATAAAAGTTTCTATTTTAGCTTTTACTGACGCTTAACTTAAAGAGAAGGCTGTACCAATTAGCAAATCTCATTGAAATGAGTAATAGCGTATAGGTGGACAATATGTATTCAAAAACAAAAGCAGGGTATAACAGTTTCTATTTTAGCTTTTACTGACGCTTAACTTAAAGAGAAGGCTGTACCAATTAGCAAATCTCATTGAGAAGCTCGTGTGAGAGCGAAGTGAGATAGGTAAATAACAATTAAAGTAAACTATAGAAACTCTACCTGATAAGCGGTTGAAGAATGAAGATTTTCCAATAAACAGCAGCAGAAGCAACAACCAAAGCTGACGGAAACAAAGAGGCACCTGTAAGTTAAATAGTGAGGAAGGAAAAGACAGGAACCTGACAGCTGGAACCTAACACACTATGGCATGACTACTGCTGGTTATTTCAAGTGAATGCTATGTGAAGAAATCCTACTAAATATCTGGCTTGAAATGTGCTAAACGGGAAAATAAAGGAACGGGGTATGTGAAATATGAACACATACGTGAAGAATTTCTAGGAAGACACAAAAGGTAGGGTGAAGTATAAATGAACCAAGTTGAAAGCTCGCCCACTAGAAGAACTAAAAATTAATGGAATGAACAACTCACCACTCCTCTAATAATTGTAGAAACCATCTAAAACATAGCAGTATAGATATGGATATAAGGTACGTGGAGGCCAACCTGGAAGAAAGAACTTGAATATATGAACGGCACTTTTTTATTGGAATATGTTGCCTCATTAAATACCTTTTACTTTGCAGTGTATAAATAAAATACAAGATACAACTAATATGCGCTATGCACTGGAAATAAAACTGCTCAGGGTATTGCCAGGAGCCAGGTTATTGCCAGGTCAAAACGATTCTGGTGTGAGCGAGTGAAGTAAACAAAAGAAAAAAACTTACCTTGGCTTGATGAAATAACCGTAAAAGCAATAAGGAAAGAAGAAGGATGCAATAAGAAGATAAAATACATCAATAGAAGACCACGGATAGCTGTACCTGGAAGAGAAAATAAGGAAATGGGAAAGATTATTGAGCAATGGAAAGCGAAACCTGCTATAACATGTCTACTTTACGTCATTTTAACGAGACGCGTAAAGAAATTCGGTTGTTAAATAGTGAACACATCAGAGCATGAACTAGTAAAGTTTCGAAAGAAGAGTAGAAGAATAAGTAATAAAGTGTGCTAATATGTAAAACACATCAAGAAAGGAAGAAGTAAACTACTCACCTCATCCAATGAGAGCGAACCGCAAGCATCATAAAAATGCAATAATTGGCGAACCAGGAAGGAAAACATGTCTATACACCTACGACCAGCAAGGGGAAAGCCTGAAACAAAAAATGAGAAAATGAGAACGATTCTTGAGCAATGGAAACATAATCTTGTTAAAACACGTCTACTTTGCGTCATTTAATCCAACCATCAAGGAAAATCGGCTGATCACGAGTGAAGCGAGCATCAGTGAGTATCAGAGGAGAGCAATTGGAAAAGACAGTGCAGTGTATGGCCAACGAATGACCTATCAATGGCGGTGCAAAGATGATATGACCCAGGGTATTGCCAGGAGGCGAGACTACAGATAAAGGCGCGCAACTATGAACAATTAGAGCAACAGTCTGAACAAAGCAGAGTAATCTAAATTAAACAATATATAAATCAGAGAATAAGAATTTGAGTAATGAAACAGGAGAGCAGTTTGAAACGTAAACATGTTTACTTGGCTCAAGTCCATCGATTAGCACTGGAGCGCACTTCATGCTGTAAACAACGGAAATGGGGAAAGGAGAATATACGAAACAAAGGGGAGGGAAATAGGAATGCAGTTAAGAAAAACAACACCTTCGCTGTAATATGGCTGTAAAATGGTGAGAAAACGTAAATTATGGTATAGGTCCCTATCCCAAACCAATCAGAAAACAGATAAATACATATGAATACATGTAAACTAGAATTTTCGGCATTATTACATTGATATTCGGATTCTACGTAGTTGATTACACTGTTCCAGGATGTTTTAGACAGAAATATTTTTTCGCCATTTTCATCCCATCAGAAAGTGAAAAAGTCGATAGTTTCACCTGGTATATCTAGATCAATTTTAGTGATATGAAGTTCATTTCGACAGAGGACACCAACATTATGTATTTCTCTGAGCGTTGCAATTTTCAGCTGTCTCCGTCCATGTTGAACCTCCCAACGAGATGCCTCAAAATGACAAAAATCCAAATTTTGAGATTCTGGGCCGAAGTTGAGGAAAACGTGAAACACGTGGAAATTGTTCGACTCAACAATTATTCGTTTCAGAATTTGACGCTGATTCTGAAAAACCACACTTCTAGTAGTTTCCGCATCCAAAACATTGTATTTCAATAGTTTTTCAAGTTTAGCCACCCCCAAAAAGTACCAAAACCGTTGCTTAAAATCAATAGTGTTTTGTCAGTTTTGAAGATGTCATCACAAAACTTTTAGAATATGTTCATAGATACTACAGATACTGGGTCAACAACTTTCAGCCACCTACCATCATTTTGAACTAGTTTACTAGTTGACCCCGGCTCAAAATTTCGTCTTCAGCGAATTTGACCTCGCAGTTTTTGGTTTACAACTTTTTGTGAAAAATTAGGTAAACGAAATTTTTCACACAATACATCATTAGAAAGCCCGTGAAGTTTTCTAGGGGGAGAAACAACTTTCATTCACATATCCCCACCCATAAACCCACACGGCCGTCCACCACCAATGCAACTCCTAATTCGGGCTTCAAAAAAATGTCGGATTCGGCCCACAAAAAAGCATCTCACGTGTTTCACGTGATAGCACGTGTTCTGAAATTGTTCTATAAATGTTCAGCGCATCGAGTTACCCTATAATCACTCCATTTTCAGATCATTCGCCTGAAATTCCCTCCAAATCTGAGCCAAACCTCTGATTTTGGCCGAATTTTGAATCTTCTTGAAAAAAAAAGTTGTAAATAACATTAGAACCTTGTAAACTATACTAATAAGTTCACTTTCGCACAGATAATCATAAAATAATAATGCAAAAAATGAGAAACAGTTACACAACCCATTTGAGACTACTGGCCCCGGGCGGGATCGAACCCGCGCTCTCAGACTGCAGCCAAACACGCATTCGCTGTGCTATCGGGCCTCTGAGAGAAAAGAGCTGAATCGACGGCACATGACCGGGCGCCGGCGGCTGGCGGGGTGAATTCACCTCGCACAAGCTCATTTTTGATGATATCAAAAAATTTTTTTTTGCAAAAATGCTCTACTCATTGAGATCTACCTGCCTATCTAGGTTACAAAGCTGCCAGACGGCCGCTACAAAGAGACAATGTCCCAAAGCGACCTTCTGTCGGCTCTTGTGAGATGTTGTGCGAACCGATCGGTGAGGCTGAGGTATGAAACTGATCGGACTACCACTCCCTACATATTGTTAAAACACCGCGACCAGAGGTCACGTAACCACTCCACTAGTAGACCAAAACTGCGCAAAATAGACAACTTCCAGAAAATTGCCGGAAAATGGGCCAAAATGTGTAAGTTGAAAATGTTTCCACATTTTCTCACAGCTGAGCACATTTGACAGCAGCAATGGTATTACGGGGTCACATCCCGCCAACTTTCACCCCTTTTCCAGAGCTAGGAACCCCAGCACTGTGAAAATGAACAAAGACGGCCATTTTCGGCCGAGAACATGCGCTAAGCATGTTTTGTCGCTTAAACCATATTTCCACCCATTTCCGACCACTTTGAAAAATTTGACCTCTGACCCCCCTCCACCTTTAACGCCATGTCGATATTCGTGATCCCCGTACCCAATTACCCATCCCCACCAAGTTTCAGCCATTTTTAAATTTTTGACCTCTGACTCCTCGGTCCCCTTTAACGAGGTGGTCATATTCGTGATCCCCATGGTCGATTACCCCTCCCTGCCAAATTTCAGGTCAATCGGACCACTTTTGCATTTTGACGCGTCGCGTGCGCGCGTCGCGTGCGTGACCCTAAAAATTTCTGCACCATTAGATCCCGTTTAGGTGGGGGGTCATTTTATATAATTACAGCGTCCCCTCAAAATCAGTCCCAAACGAGTTACGAGACCAAATCCATTTCGGGCCCAAACTTCACGGGCCCCTATCACGTGACACGTGTAAAATTTGCATAAAATTTTTGGAGGTCCCGATCCGCCCCCCGTGGGGGGTCATTCTATCAATTACTTCCCCCACCCCAAAATCAACCGGCCAGCCACAAATCGGGTCAGAATGGATTTTTGACAAAAAGTGCAGAGCGCGCCCCACTTTGACGCTGTCGCGCGCGACGCGCGCGCAACGAAAAAAAAATCTGACGACATATTCTAAAAATTCAAAGTTTTTACCATCATGTATTAAAATTTCAAACGGCTACGCCGTTTTTGAACGCCCCTACGGGGCGCACGAAAAAAAGTACCCCCAAAAACCATGCGAACACCCCTCACCAGCTTTATTATATAGAGACTAGCGGGCCACTATCGTTTTTGTGGGACCACTGTTCCCACTCTCCACTTTCTTTTTTTCATTAATTATAGGTTTTTAAAAAAAGTTTTTCGAAATACAACCATTTTAGGTTAATCCCGATTATCGATTGACGCGCCGCTGCGCGTCGCCTAGGTTGATCGATTATCGATTGACGCGCCGCTACGCGTCGCCTACTTCATTCTGTTATCGATTGCCGCGCCGCTGCGCGGCGGTATGCAGCCACTGCTACCACGGGTAAGTAGGGAACTGGCATCGCTGCGCGGCCAAATTGCAAAAAGGCCGCTTCGCGGCCCTGGGTAATGTGTGGGGAACGGGCATCGCTGCGCGGCCAAATTGCAAAAAGGCCGCTACGCGGCCCTGGGTAATGTGTGGGGGAACGGGCATCGCTGCGCGGCCAAATTGCAGAAAGGCCGCTGCGCGGCCATGGGTAATGTGTGGGGGAATGGGCATCGCTGCGCGGCCAAATTGCAAAAAGGCCGCTTCGCGGCCCTGGGTAATGTGTGGGGAACGGGCATCGCTGCGCGGCCCTGGGTAATGTGTGGGGGAATGGGCATCGCTGCGCGGCCAAATTGCAAAAAGGCCGCTACGCGGCCCTGGGTAATGTGTGGGGAACAGGCATCGCTGCGCGGCCAAATTGCAGAAAGGCCGCTGCGCGGCCCTGGGTAATGTGTGGGGGAATGGGCATCGCTGCGCGGCCAAATTGCAAAAAGGCCGCTACGCGGCCCTGGGTAATGTGTGGGGGAATGGGCATCGCTGCGCGGCCAAATTGCAAAAAGGCCGCTACGCGGCCCTGGGTAATGTGTGGGGGAATGGGCATCGCTGCGCGGCCAAATTGCAAAAAGGCCGCTACGCGGCCAGGGATAGTTGCCACTGTTTCCAAACTCACTGGCCGCTGCGCGGCCAGGGGAGAAAAGGCCACTGTCCCCGGGTGATTATAGGCCCCCAGACTAGTTAAGTGGAACGAGCCAGCCACTAAAGTGGAACGAGCTCTTCTAGGAATCATGGTTAGCCTAAGCCTAAGCCTTGTCATCTGGTAAGAATACAGTGAACGAGCCAGCCACTAAAGTGGAACGAGCTCTTCTAGGAATCATGGTTAGCCTAAGCCTAAGCCTTGTCATCTGGTAAGAATACAGTGAACGAGCCAGCCACTGAAGTGGAACGAGCTCTTCTAGGAATCATGGTTAGCCTAAGCCTAAGCCTTTTTGCCTAGTAAAACTAATGCAAACGAGTCATTAGCACAAGTGAAATGCGCTTTTCTAGAATTTTTGCAAGTTTGCGCCTGAAGAAACGCGTCGCTGCGCGCCGCGCACGGAGATATTGTAAAAAGTCAAACACTTTCTGGTAGCCAGAGCTTTGCACAACATTTGTGGCAAAAATCAGAGGAATCCGTTCATAACACCGTTCACAAGGTGCATCTAAAGACAGTCACGTCAACAAAACCAACGAAAACCCCTCCCCAGCTTTATAGAGGAGAAGAGAGCGCTCACATTTACCATTTGACACGTGTAAACTGAATTTTTTGGCATTCTAACATTCATATCCGGATTCTACGTGGTTGATTACACTATTTTATGATGTTTTGGGAAAAATATTTTTTTTCCGATTTTCATCCCATACCAACCATCAGAAAGTGAAAAATCGATTTTTTCGACTTTCATATCTCGATCAGTTTTTGAGATATGAAGTTTATTTTTTAAGAGTGAATCATTCTTGGTCATATCTATACGTGTTTCAAGTTTCAGCCATTTTCGTTCATTTTGAACCTCCCAACGAGATGCCTCAAAATGGCAAAAATCCACATTTTGAGATTCTGGGCCGAAGTTGAGAAAAACGTGAAACACGTGGAAATTGTTCGACTCAACAATTATCCGTTTCAGAAATTGACGTTGATTCTGAAAAACTATACCTCGAGTTCTGAAAATGATTTTGAGCTGGTCCGATAACTAACACCTTTTACTTTGGTGCCACCCTTTGAGCCAGCCAGCCACGTTTACGTGTAATTGCAGCCACCCAATAACATTTTAATGTTCATATTTAGACTCGCCATAGTTGAAAACCTTATTCTAGTACTTTCCGCATCAAAACATTGTATTTCAATAGTTGTTCAAGTTTAGCCACCCCCAAAAAGTACCAAAACCGTTGCTTAAAAACCACACTTTTTTGGCAGTTTTGAAGATGTCATCACCAATCTTTCAGAATATGTTTATAAATACTTCAGATACTATGTTACCAACTTTCAGCTTTCTACCATCATTTTGAACTAGTTTACTAGTTGACCCCGGCTCAAAATTTCGTCTTCAGTGAATTTGACCCCGCCAACTTTGGTTTACAACTTTTTGTGAAAAATTGGGTGGACAAAATTTTTCACACAATACATTATTAGAAAGCCCGTGAAGTTTTCTAGGAGGAGAAACAACTTTCACTCACATATCCCCACCCATAAACCCACACGGCCGTCTACCAACAACACCACTTCTAATTCGGGCTTCAAAAAAATTTCGGATTCGGCTCACAAGAAGGCATCTCACGTGTTTCACGTGATAGCACGTGCCCTGAAATTAATCTAGAATTGTTCAGCGCATCGAGTTACCCTATAACCACTCTATTTTCAGATCATTCGCCTCATCTACCCTTCAAACCTGAGTCAAACCTCCGAATTTGGCCGGATTTTGAATTTTCTTGAAAAAAAAAGTTGTAAATAACTTTAGAACCTTGTAAACTATACTAATAAGTTCACTTTTGTACATATAATCATAAAATAATAATGCAAAAAATGAGAAACTTTTGCAAAACCCCCTCCAGACTACCGACCTCGGCGGGGATAGAACCCGTGACCCTTGGACCGACAGTCTGGCACGCAATCGCTGCACCATCTGCACTCGAAATTAGGCAGCTTACTTCTGGGGAAGTGATAGGGCGCCGGCGGGCGGCGGCGCGCGTTAACCTCTTGCCAGCTCATTTTTGAAGATATGGAAAAGTTTTTTTCATAAAAATGATCTACTCTCCAAGCCCTACCTGCTGGTATAGATCATTAAGCTGCCAGATGGCTGGTTCGTAAAGTCAATGTTCAAAATCGACCTTCTGACGGTTCTTGTAAAGTTTTGTGTGAACCGATTGACAAGTTTGAGGTGTCAAACTGATTGTGGGGTGATTCTCTACATTCTATCAAAAAAACGTGACCAAAGGTCAACACACCACCTCACAGGTAGATCAAAACTGTTCAAAATGGACCATTTTGAAAATGTTGCTGAAAAAGTAGGTCACAATGTGAGTTGTAAAAATGTTTTTACATTTTTGAGTAGCTGACAACATGTGACATCTAAAATTGCTCCACTCGACTTTACCCCACCAACTATCCCCACTTCTCCAGAGCTCCGAACCTCGCCACCTCAAAACTGTGAAAAATCGACTATTTTCAACCGTGAAAACGTGAAAATTATTATTTTTTGCTAAAACCAAGATCAATGTCTTAGTTAACCCATTTTCCAACATATATCCAAAATTCAGCCAAATCGGAGACAAAAAAGTTTTTTCACCACAGGTCCCTACCTGTGGTGAAACACGTTTTTGGCCAAAAATCAATATTTATTGCGTTACAAAAAAACTAATGAATAAAAAGTTTTAAGATAAACAATTCCTTGAACCATTTCGAATTGCGCATCTTTCTACGTAGGATAGAAAAAATTTGACCCACCCACCATCCCGTGGTAGGTCAAAACACGTTTGACCTCCAAAAAATCGATAAAATCGAAAAATCGAAATTTTTCCAATGCCAATCATATTTTCTTATCCATTCCCAATAAATATCCAAAATTCAGCCAATTCCGTCCAGCCATCTCTTCAAAACGAAAAAGTGCACGAAACTTCAAAGTCACGCCACGATTTGCTCATTCGGTCCGGTCGTGCACAATTGGCACGAATCGACTCAGAATTGCAAGGGGAACAAAAAAATTTTCATTTTTCGTACTTCCCAGATTCAATTCTCAACGCGAAGCGAGCAAATCCAAAAATACGTGTTTTTTTACATTTCGTGCACTTTTTGACGCGTCGCGCCGCGCGTCGCGTGCAATCCCCCGCCGACTTTCGTGCATTTCTCGATTCGTCTCTAGTGGGGGGTCATTTTATGTAATTGCACCGACTTCATATCTCGAACGCGCCAGGCGCCAGACGGCGATGAAAAAAAATTGCAAAATTTTTGACCGGGTTGCGACAGGTACTCGCATACGCGCAGCCGCGCGCGCGCGCGCGACAAAAAATTCGACACCGTAGACTAGTTGTCTACATCGATTATATGAGGTATTCGAAGAAATTAGAGAAAACCGTCAGATACGGGCCGCGCTACGCGCGGCCAAAAAAAAAAGACCTCAAAAATCGGACGAAAACACCTCCCCAGCTTTATTATATAGAGACTAGCGATACCATTGTAGACCAAGTATGAGTTATTATAAAACTTTTTTCTCTTTTATCTACATTTTTAAAAAAACTTATAGAAATTTCATCCATTTTCAGCCGAGTTAGAGCCTGTTTTTCTCTACTACCCGTGTGGACCAAGTAGAGCCGCTGCGCGGCCATTTGACCTACCAGTGTAGACCGCAATAGGCCGCTGCGCGGCCATTTGACCTACCAGTGTAGACCGCAATAGGCCGCTGCGCGGCCATTTGACCTACCCGTGTAGACCGCAATAGGCCGCTGCGCGGCCAACTACCTGTGTAGACCGGTAAATGAGTGGGGGCACGGGCATCGCTGCGCGGCCAAATTCCTAAACACGGCCGCTTCGCGGCCCTGGGTAATGTGTGGGGGCACGGGCATCGCTGCGCGGCCAAATTCCTAAACACGGCCGCTTCGCGGCCCTGGGTAATGTGTGGGGGAACGGACATCGCTGCGCGGCCAAATTGGTTGTGCCGCTGCGCGGCCACGGGTAATGTGCGGGGGCACGGGCATCGCTGCGCGGCCAGAACGACAAAAAGGCCGCTGCGCGGCCAATAAAGCCTACCAGGGTCCCCACTGAATGTTTGGACCCATTTCCGGCAACTTTGAAAAATTTGACCTTTGACCCCCTCCACCTTTAACGCCATGTCAATATTCGTGATCCCCGTACCCAATTACCCCTTACCACCAAGTTTCAGCCATTTTTAATTTTTTGACCTTTGACCTCTCCGTCTCCTTTAACGCCATGGTCATATTCGTGATCCCCATACTCAATTACCCCATCCCTGAAATTTTCAGGTCAATCGGACCACTTTTGTATTTTGACGCGTCGCGTGCGCGCGTCGCGTGCGTGAACCCAAAAATTTCCACACCATTCGATCCCTTTTAGGTGGGGGGTCATTTTATATAATTACAGCGTCCCCTAAAAATCAACCCCAAACGAGTTATGAGACCAAATCCATTTCGGACCCAAACTTCACGGGCCCCTATCACGTGACACGTGTAAAATTTGCATAAAATTTTTGGAGGTCCCGATCCGCCCCCCGTGGGGGGTCATTCTATCAATTACTTTCCCTACCCCAAAATCAACCGGCCAGCCACAAATCGGGTCAGAATGGATTTTTGACAAAAACTGCAGAGCTCGCCCCACTTTGCACGTGTGCCACGTGACGCACGTGACATTTTTTTAAAAACTTTTTTCATATTTATAAAATTCAAAGTTTTTATCATGACCTATTAAAATTTCAACAACCTCCGACAGATATGGGTACCGCTACGCGGTACCTCAAAAAAAGTACCCCTAAAAATCGGCGAAAACCCCTCCCCAGCTTTATAATATATAGACTAGCGGGCCACTCAGTTAAAGTGGGGCCACTGTACCCACTACCCACTTTCTTTTTTTCATTAATTAGAAAGTTTTAAAAAAAGTTTTTCAAAATCCAACCATTTTAGGTTAATCGCGATTATCGATTGACGCGCCGCTGCGCGTCGCCTAGGTTAATCGATTATCGATTGACGCGCCGCTACGCGTCGCCTACTTTATTCGGTTATCGATTGACGCGCCGCTGCGCGGCGGTATGCCACTGTTCCCACGGGTAAGTAGGGAACTGGCATCGCTGCGCGGCCAAATTGCAAAAAGGCCGCTTCGCGGCCCTGGGTAATGTGTGGGGGAACGGGCATCGCTGCGCGGCCAAATTGCAATAAGGCCGCTTCGCGGCCCTGGGTAATGTGTGGGGGAACGGGCATCGCTGCGCGGCCAAATTGCAATAAGGCCGCTTCGCGGCCCTGGGTAATGTGTGGGGGAACGGGCATCGCTGCGCGGCCAAATTGCAATAAGGCCGCTTCGCGGCCCTGGGTAATGTGTGGGGGAACGGGCATCGCTGCGCGGCCAAATTGCAGAAAGGCCGCTTCGCGGCCAGGGATAGTTGCCACTGTTCCCACATTTATTGGCCGCTGCGCGGCCAGGGGAGCAAAGGCCACTGTCCCCGGGTGACTATAGACCCTTCAGACTAGTTTACACCCATAATTGGAAAAATAATTTTTTCTGGTCCCGCCCCTTTAACCCCATGTCGATAATCGTGACCCCCATACCCGATAACCCATTCCCAACAAGTTTCAGCCATTTCAAAAATTTTGACCTCTGACCTCTCCGCCTCCTTTAACGACATGTCGATATTCGTGATCCCCGTACCCGATTACTTATTCCCAACAAGTTTCAGCCATTTTAAAATTTTTGACCCCTGACCTCTCCGTCTCCTTTAACGACATGTCGATATTCGTGATCCCCACCCTCGATCACCCCTTGGTACCAAATTTCAGGTCAATTGGACCACTTTCATATTTTGACCTACTCTGACGCGTCGCGTGCGCGCGTCGCGTGCATGACCCAAAAAAATCCTACACCATTACAACCCCCTCGAGTGGGGGGTCATTTTACATTATTACAGCGACTCCCAAAAATCACTCCCAAGCAAGTTATAAACAAGAATCTGATTTTGGCAAAACTTGTCGCGTCGCGTGCGCGCGTCGCGTGCGATATTTTTCAAAATTTTTTGGAGGTCCCGATCCGCCCCTACCGGGGGGTCATTCTATCAATTACAACCCGACCCCTATCTCGCACCGGCCAACCGCCAGCCACCGATTTGTTGTTTCCCCAAAATTTTTCCTGAAATTGACGCGCGCGTGCACGCGCGCGCGTCGACAAATTTTTTTGCGCGCGCGCGTATCGCGAGCCAACGATATTTAGATCCTAGTTCCAAAATTTGCTGCACAAAGCACGCCTGTGGCCCTCGCTACGCGAGGGCAAAAAAAAAAGACCCCAAAAATCATGCGAAAACCCCACCCCAGCTTTAATATATATAGACTAGCGATACCATTGTAGACCAAGTATGAGTTATTATAAAACTTTTTTTCTCTTTTATCTACATTTTTAAAAAAACTTGTAAAAATTTCATTCATTTTCAGCCGAGTTAGAGCTTGTTAAAGTTGTTCTACCGGTGTAATTAAGGTGAACAGTGGGGTCAGCGAGGTCATGGGCATCGCTGCGCGGCAAGATTGGTCAAGGCCGCTGCGCGGCAAGTTTGAAAAAAAAAGTCCAATGTGTAGAACAGAGGCGGTGGGAGTGAGGAAGTAGACAGCTGGCCGTAGTGTGGAAGGTAGCCTGGAAATATTGTAAATTTAGAAATAAGAATGTTAAGGAGATGGGGGAGTCGATATCAGTTCTACAACAGGTGAAAAAAAAATTGACCACTCAGGTAATAGTAAAAAGTATAGTAGGAAAACAAGTGTTTCAAACTCGAATGTTTTTTCCTACCAATCCTATAATAAATTTTTCTTTCAGGAGTGATACCGAACCAAAATAATGGACACTGCGCCATACACGGATGAAGACCGATTTATGACTGTGAATGGAAGCAATGTTAGGAAAATACATCACAATGTATTTTGTATTATATGTATATACATGTTGTATTTTATGTATTCAATGTTCCCAGTGTTTATTTGCAAACAAAAGGTTGTTTCAATATTTTATACGTACTGGGAGTGAGATTTATTCAAATGCACCAGCTGTTTTTGTGCAGACGTCTCGAGAAAATCAATTATTGATTATCACTATATTAATTATTTTTCATTCTATGGTATTTATTTTTTTTAATTGTGGTAAAATTCCGTTGAAGTAATTTTTAGCAAAGATTTGAGAATATTGGGATGTTGTAATTTATCCTCGAACGTGAATTATCGATTGACGTTAAATTCATTTTCTTTCTATCCATATTTCCGTGTTTTTAATAGTGTTTATATTATTCTATGACAGTTTTTTCAAAGTCATAACAAATATGTTTGGTTTTTGTGGTTTTTGTGCCAACGTCAGAAAAAATCAATAATTGATTGACGCTAAATTCATCTTCTTATCGTCCATATTTCCTATTTCTTATCTCATTTTATTTCAATTAAGTTTGTAATAGTGTTTATATTATTCTATGACAGTTTTTTCAAGGTTATAAAAATATATGTTTCGATTTTGTGGTTTTTGAGTCAAAGTCTGAGAAAGTAAATTATTGCTTGACGCCAAATTCATCTTCTTTCTATCCATATTTCCGTGTTTGTAGTAATGTTTATATTATTTTAAGTCGGTTTTTTCAAAGTTATAACAAGTATGTTCGGATTTTGTGGTTTTTGTGCCAACGTCAGAAAAAATCAATTATTGATTGACGCTAAATTCATCTTCTTATCGTCCATATTTCCTATTTCTTATCTCATTTCACTTCAATTGAGTTTTTAATAGTGTTTATATTATTCTATGACACTTTTTTCAAAGTTATAACATATATGTTTGGATTTTGTGGATTTTTTGTGCCAACGTCAGAGAAAGTCAATTATTGATTGACGCCAAACTCATCTTCTTATCATTGATACCTCCTAATTCTTATTCTCATCTCATTTCCGAATTGCATACTCGTAAATGTCAATGTTATAAATAGTAAATGTTATAAATAGTACATGCATTTCTCTGTCAGTTCATTGCAAAGTAACTTTGATGAACTTACAATTGCACTATTAAACTAAAGCTCCGGTTTATCAATTTTGGGGCAATTTTCGAATTTTCGCTACGTTCATGTAATATGCATAACGGGCAAGAATTTAAATAATGTCTATGACGACAACATAGCAAAACGACGAATCGTGAAAGGGTATAATGGGTATGCTGCGGTGGAACCAAATTTCGTTCAAAATCGACAACTATTACTAGATAAGCATAGAAACGTGACTCTCATGATATGCGGGTAGGATGTAAAATGCATCTCAACCCATATGACATTAGTCTAAGATACGTAGAAGAAATCCAATATGTGAGATATTTGATAATATAGAGAATACAGCGGATCGCATGCAATGAAAAGTCTAAAGCTGGTTGTTTTCAGCTGACAGTTTGGTACCAGTAATTAGCAACCACTATAAGTACAATGAAAAAAGGCCTCCCTCTCTCTGTGTATTGCGTTGGTGTATTGAGTTTCCTCACTTTCATACGGTTTCGGGTTAATACAGTCGGTTTTTTTATCTCATAAACTGTTGTCCTTTTGATATTCACTAATTTTTCCTTTACAGGTAATATATTCGCCCGCTTCGGCCAAGGAATCTGTTATTCTGTCTATTATTCTGTCTACGAAATCCGCACAGAAAATGAACAAATACAAGCAAGCAATTTCGATCCCTCGTGATCAAGTAAAAAGTGGTACATTTATTGTGCGCACTATTATCAACGAATGTGTAGTGTTTGAAGGGACAATCCCCACACACACGACCGACTCTGACCCTGAAAACGTGGATACAATCCTGTTCGAGGTGAAAAGAGGAGGAGTGAAGGAGAAGGCAGAGCAAACCAACTGTGTTGTTGCTGCAGAGGAGGAAAAGGATACCATTTCCAAGAGAAAACATATCTCTAGTTTTGGGTCAAATGGTGGTTGGGTGCAAGCCAAAGGAGGCCGGAGAACTGAAACCAGCTCGGTAGTCAACAAGTGGTCTGGGAATGGGAGCAGCGTGAACAAGCAGAATGGATTCATAGCTTATGAAGATGATTTTCCCATTTTGGAGAGAACAGTGATCAAAACCCCAAGTGCTGACGACGATGGTTCCAGCATTCCAATCATGCCGGTAGTGGCGGAAATGGGAGTAGAAAAGGAGGAGGTGAATGAAGACGATGACCCCGAGTATGCCATGGGATTCAATGCGGACCGCGAAGTAGTTGCACTGTGGAACCAGACATATGCTAAGGCTGCTGGTACGAGTGTAGGAGGAGCTGTGAAGTTTCAGAAGGCATATGCCACAGTTGAGAGGAACAAGGAGGTTCTGCAACGTGTTGAACAAGAGAAGCGTGGGCCAAAACAGCTTGATCTTGACAAGGTTGTAGGTCCGTGGATCACAGTGACTCGTTCCAAGCAAAACAGATCAAAGGGAGCATTGAAATGCAGTGTTGAAACAGAGAAGAAGCCTCAATATCAGCGATCATTGTACTCACAGAAGGTGAATGAGAAGAAAGGAAACACTATCAATACAGGACAGTCAAAGAAGAGTGTGACCAGGTCAACTCGAGACCCAAGTGGTTCCACGCAGGTAACCAAAGAGGTACCAAAAGTCAACGTGCATTATGCACCTATGCGTCAGGTCTATGTTCATGAGAAACCGTCACAAAAGTTTGTCAAAGTGACTGGAGGAAGATTGGAGTGTGAAGTGAAGGCTAAACAGGCACAAGCCGTAACAATCAAGAATCGTTTCCATTTTCGCCATGCCGGTATTCCAGATGACAAGTTTGAAGGAGGGAAGAGATCGTCTTCGCAAGGTCAGCGAACCCAGAAGAACAGATGCAAGCAACAAGACACAACGGACAAGAAGGAGGAGCCAACGAAAGCCAAGGAAGGAGGAGGTCGGCGAGCCCAGAAGAACAGACGCAAGCAACAAGACACAACGGACAAGAAGGAGGAGCCAACGAAAGGGAAAGTATTCTATGTGAGCGATCCGGAAGCAAGGAAAGCAGTTTGGCAGTCCAGAGTTATGTGTGGTGGTGGCACAGTTGAGGCCCCTGAGCTCACATTTGTAGAGAAGGCAATTAGCTTATGTTCTGGAAGTGAAATGAAAGTGCGAGTTCTGAACCCACTCAGTTTCACAGCGAATGGATTTCGGAAATGTTGCGTGTTGAAGGAAGGAGAGGACTGCCTCCTGCTGATTCCAGTACTAGAGAATGGAACACCAAGAGCCGTCGCGTTCTGCGATAGTAGGGTGGAAGGGCAGCCCCAGCTTACCATGGTTGCGCCTCAGAAAGGCAGCGGAACAGTGAAGTTTGGAAGGAAGGATGAGAATATCATCACATCTTTGTTGAAAAGACACGGCTGGAAAAATTTTCTAATAAAGAGCGTACGTCGAAAGGAGTGCGAAGAACCCGAGTTGTTTTTGCTGTCTATTCTGGAGAAGTGGTTGGATGGACAGTCTGTGACAGCAACAGTTACCAGTTTGGAAGGAAACCCGGAGTTGAGACACAAGTTTTCCCACTCTTTCAAGTCAAAGAATCTTGAACATTTCAATTGTTCCCTATCAAGTGAACAGTGTCACTGTGTTGGCAACAGTGTCGAGAAGCAGAAAATGGCAGTGCCTAAGGAGAAGGTGGCAGTGCCTAAGGAGAAGGTGAAAGTGTCTAAAGAGGAAACCCCTCGAAGACGTGTAGGAGAGGAGCCGCGAAGAAGAGGCGTGAACGTGAGCAAATCGCCAAGTCCGGGAAGACATGTAAAGTTTTTAAAAGGAGTTTCGAAGACGGACGCGGATAAATGCAAAACGTATTTCAAAGTGCATTCTGTGAAAAGTCTGAACAAGGAGGAGCTGGTAGATGGATATGTAATCGACACATACCTCAGAGTGCTACGGATGTTGACTCGCGCGCCATATCGGTGTCTGGACCCGAGCTTAGTCGAGTTCAATGCTTCCCAGAACCGCGTAACCGGATATCCGCTAGACGGAATGGCATTGCACCCAATCAATACGGGTTCTACTCATTGGTGTCTAGGACTGTTCAATTTCAGTTTGAAAAAGGTCCAAGTAATAGATTCGAACAAGGAAATCACTGCTATAAGTGATGATACATTGACTCGAATTCAGAGAGTGTGGCAACTGTGTACTGATCAGAAACTGGAGAAGGAAAACGTATATTTACGTGAAAAGAAGAGAGTATGCCATCAGGACGATTCATACAACTGCGGAGTTTTTGTATGCTTTCATGCATTGTGTTTGATGACGGGGGAGAAAATAGTATCAAGAACATTCACATCGGTAGAAGCGGACAGATTCAGAGAGGTGATAGCAAACTTGTTGCGTCAGAATGTGTTCGTTGAGGACGAGGAAGGTCTGATGGAATCCCGTGTACATATGTTTCCATCCGATTCGTTGATAATGGCTGGTATCTGTTCAGAGTACGACCTCAGTGTGACGAAGCAGTCAATCCCAAAAGCGCCCACCAGGATTCTACCCAGTGTAGAAAAACAGAAGCAAATGGCAACAAGGGAAGCATCTCCAAAAGAAGTACAAGTGACTACAAAAAGACCTGCTCAAGCAGAACAACAAGACTTCCAATCTTCTAGTGTGATCAAGACACCTATGAACACTATTGAGAAATTAGCTCAGCAGTTTGAGAAGACAACATGTGCAGGAGAGAGTCCTAGAAAGCAGGCAAAATTGGATGTGGGAGTGGTTGAGAAGAAAAGTGGAAGGAGACAGCTTTTTGTAGAAGAAGGTTCGGTGACAACAGCAGATGTGTCGCTTGGTTTTGGAACTGATATAGTCCCATGTGCAAATAGCAATTTGCCAGATGATGTGCGCACCACGAGCGATCATCAATCTCAAGAAATTTCACGAATGAAGCGGCCTGCTTCCAAAAGCGTGAATGGGACCCCATCGAAAGGAGAAAGTGCAAATCGCATTGTGGATTCAACACCAACTACAATGGACAAAATGGCAACTCAGATGCAGAACACTCTGCTGACCAGCAACGGACCCAGTCCACGTAAACAGATGAGAGTTGTTGAACAGCCCATTGCTACGCGTAGATCAAGCAGACGGTTATTTGCAAATGACGCGACGACAGCTCCAGATGACCAGCCAACTGCCAATAATCCACCAACTCACACAGCCAACACTGGACAGACAACAACAGCTCTTCAGTCAACTTCCCAAACTCTACAAACTCACGCTACTGACATGGGGCGTGAGCGCTGCAAACAAAGCTTGAACAACTTGATGCTACTGATTTGTTCTCATTCCAACGCGAAGACGGTTATAATGGATCAATACGCGCTACAATTCGGTGGTCTTCCTCGTAATTGTTGCATGCTAAATCGTAACGAGTACGATTTATGTGTCCTACTCATAAGGGAGAGGCGAGAGTCAACCGCTCTTCTCATATGCGACAAAAGATCCGACAAAATGGTTGTGACACTTTTCGCCCCGGAGATCAACAACTATTCAAATGTCGATGAGAGTTTTGTGCACAACATTGTGAGTATGCATGGGTGGCACACGTATGAGGCGAACATGTATCGTCGTGGCGACGTTACAGACGTTAAACTCTATTTCAGCAACATTCTTCTGTCAGTGCTTGTGAATGGAGTTTATGACGAGAGCTACATGGGAATCAGCAAACTTGCAATTTTTCTACAGAATAATGAGAACTATGGAAAGAGCCTACTCAACAATTCTTGTGGCCTGAGTAACATGGTGTGTAGATGTTCGTGCAGTAAGAAACAGAACTCAGTTGATGACGGTTCCAACAGTACGTCAATTCCCGTCTTTTCATCAATTCCTTGTCCAAAACGCATAGCTGCAAGCCAGGCTGATGCGCTACCAGTGCAATGGACGAAGAAAACGCACACATTCAACAACAGGAAAGATAAGAGAGAGATGTACTTGGAGTCGCTCAAGTGTTTACGTACAGACGGCGATACTCTCTCCAAATGGCTCGTGGACTATGTGGTGTATGCTTTCTGTTCAATCATATCGCTATCGGAACTGGGCATCAATATCATTGTAGACCCTCAAATACTATCAAACAAGCAACTTGTGTATGGATACAAAGATTGCAATTTTCCGTTGAATAATGGAATCAGATATGTCCCACTCTGTCATGGCCAGCACTGGATACTTGGTATTTTCAACTTTGAAAATGAGACAATCACTGTCATAGACTCTTATCAGCATTCTAATACTACGGTGAATCAGTCAACACAGGACAAACTCTTGGAGATATGGGAATTGTTCACAGACTCATTGCCTGTCATCAACATTCCGCCTTTGCACCTCATTGCAAAACAAACGGATGGTTATAATTGTGGAATATTCGTCTGCTACAATGTAATGCGTAGCATTAGGCGTTTGAATGACGATCCAGCCAGGTTCACGGAAACGTCGGCAGATGGTTATCGAGAAGAAATGAAGTTATTGTTGAGAGAAAACTTCCATGTTTTGGACGAGGATAGAAGTGTGTTGAATCAGTCACACATACAAATTCTCACTATGGCTCCATTGCCATTGCAGAATCTACTCACGGCAGTGCAAGATATTCCCATTCCACAGTATTCGGGTGATGCTCCCACTCAAATGCAAGTGAGGAAAGAACCGAAAGCAGCAGTACCAAGGAATGTTGCAGCTCTGAGCATGTTTGACAGGCCCAACCCATACGACAATTGTGCATCCGACACTGACGACGATATCATGAGATCTTCAGATGACGAAGTGGATAATGCACAAACTTCTCAACGAGCAGAACAACATCAAGTGAAAACGACAAGTAAATGTGGGCAACTGTTGAAATATTTGGCGAGAATTTGTGCGAATGCGACTGAAGAATGCGTCCTTCTATCGCCGGATATCATGAAAAACACAAGCATGGTGCAAAAATGTTGTGTTCTAGATCCATCAAAGAATCAGTACAAATCTCTTGTACTTCCAGTCGTTATGAATGACACGATAAGCGCTATTGTAATTGCAATGAAACCAAAGCCGACCGGAAAGCGTATCCACAAAACCGGACAGTACAAGGTGGTAATTCTTGTGGAGGAACATGGTGAGAAATTCACGGGAACAAGGGAAGAACGTAATCTCGTTTTGCAGATTCTAAAGAATCATGGGTGGCCGCAATTATCCAACAAATCCCAAGTGGTTCGGAAAAGTGGTGTCCATAATTTGTTTTACGCGACTAACGAATTGCTTACGAATAACCCAGTGTGCAAGGTTCTAACCGACGAAGAGGCGGAGAAAGAATTGGAAAAGCTCCCAAACTATACAGATAATGCACCGGGAAGGCTTGTAAACGGTCAATGCCACCCAGTGAAAGGTGTTTGCGGATGTCCACTGTCCGAGAGTTTATCTCTAATATGCTCCTTTCTCAAACACCTACAATCAACAAGGCAGGGTGACGCAAGCTCCAAGATGGCAGTATTGAGTCCACGTCTATTGAATGCTCCCGCAGACTCTGTATACAAATGTGCCGTGTGGAGTAAGACACTCAATAACTATTATATCGCAGTGATGCCTTTTGAATTCAACGGTTTTCACGGAATAGCAATAATTCACCGTGGATACAACAATAACAGACACAGAAAAATGTCGACAATCTATTTAGCGGTGGCGAATAAGACGCAGAAATCAGAGTGTGTTTCTCAAGAATTGAGAAAGAAGGTGAAAGCTATACTCATTGCTCACCGACTACCCGCAATGGCTATAACAGTTGAAGTTGAAATAACACGAACACCAATCTCTCATCTATGCTACAAAGCATTGGCAACCGATGAAACGAATACAACAACTCTCAAAGAGTTTGTCGATAATTGGGATTCGAAAGTTGATAATTTCAAATCAATAAGAAGCTGTGCTCATCTAGTTCAGTGTCCTTGCAAACTATACGGAGAAAGTAGGGCTAGAAAAGAATGTGGTTTCTACAAGAAAGGTGACCTCCTGCCTTACGGATGGACATTGGGTGAAATGTCGAAAAGGTGTCCATATTGTGATGCACACCTGTTTGCCACGGAAACGTCTGCCATATGTTGCATGAACGGAAAAGTGAGGGTGACGGAGCAGGAGCTCTCTCAACGAATACCCACTGTAATGGAAAAGTACAAGGATTTGGCGATGGGAGATTCGGAGTTATTTGCAAAGACCATGTTGATCAACAACAACATATCTCTTGCTCATAATATCTATCGTCTGCGCGACCTGAAGTCTCCCGGTGAACGACCATTGATAATTAAAGGAACGTACACAGCAGGCGTTTGTCATCTACTCAATAGGGATCCATCACAACCGGCCTTTGCTCAGTTGTATTTAACTGATGTGGACACAATGAACGCATCACTACTGAAATTCTCCTGGCATACAAAGAAGACACAAGAATATTCTGCAAACATAATTCAAGACATCAAGCAGACCAACTTACTTGTGCAGAACTATCAAACTGGATTCGAGATTTACAACAAGGAGAAAGAACGCAGGAAACAGTTGGGAATAGACGAACAACCTCGACTTCTCATGATTATCAAGGATCGTCGCGAAGATATTCCTGATGGAGTGCTCCCTGCCGATGTGCACAAGGGACGCATAAACAAACCCGCAGCTTCCAATCAAGTAGCAACCATTTGGGTGGGCGACCTTCCCAGCAGAGAGGAACTTGCCGACGGCATACGTGTACACGAGAGAAGAGGTGCCACGGTTGCGCCACATTTCTTGGCAAACTTGGATGGGCTTTTGTTTGTAATGTTGTTTCCGAATGGTGAACAGGGATATATTCATGAGTCCAACATGTACCGAAGACCGGAAGGACATGTAGTGCAGAACAGGAATAGGAAGAAAGTAGTCAATGTGAACAAGGATGCTGATGATACTCAGAATGATGACGACAATAATTTGGATGGAGAGGACGATATGGTGGTTCAAAATCAAGAAACAAGTGCGAAATTTGTGTCACGGCGAGAATACACCCTGTATATGTTGGCTCGTCGTGGATTAGCGGATGACCTCAAGTATCATAGAATACTGGGATGGGGGAAACTTACTCATCAATGGATCCTATTTTCTTGGATTAGAGTGGAGGCAGATCGAATTTCCCACATATCAAAGAATTTGACAGAAATTCGAGGTCTGAGACAGAGTGCACTGTTCAATCATCTGGATCAGGAATTACAGCGGAAGAAAATTGCCCTGGGTGCACTTTGCGGTCTGCCAGCCAGCTATCCCAGTGGTCCAAAGTGGCTACAGAAGCTGTACAAGAACGGTATGCAGGTAGCAATGAAATATGGCAACCCGACACTCCTGGTGACCGTGACTGGAAACCCAGAATGGAAAGAGATAGTTGAGAACAGAATTCACAGCAAAGACGGATACACCGTTGACCCAATGCTTTGTGCAAGGGTGTTTTTCCAAAAACTACAAGAGGTCTTGGATGACATAGTGAAACGTGAAATTTTCGGGAAAGTGATTGCTTTGCAATACAGTATTGAGTTTCAAAAAAGAGGGATGCCCCATGCTCACATACTCATCACGTTACTGGAAAAATTGACGCCCGCCCGGATTGATCAGATAGTGTCGGCGGAGATGCCAAGGATGGTTCCGAAATCCGATCCAACCTACGATTCAGTCATGGAGCTTCGTGCCAAAATTCAGAAGCACATGATTCACAGGCCATGTAGAGGAAAAGCACATATGGCCTGCCGACAAGGAGTAGTGGATAGAGCAAAGTGTATAAAGAAGTATCCGTACGATTACAGTGACTTTACCTTTGTTTCGAAAACCGGACATACTATTTATATGCGCAGACAGGGCGAGCCGTTTGTTATCGGGAACAAACGAAACTTTTGTATGGCCAACAATTGCGACATTGTACCACATAATAAATTTCTCCTGTCCAAGTTTGATTGTCATATCAATGTGGAGGTTGTTAGTTCGACCAGAGCGTGTAAATATATTTTCAAATATATTTATAAAGGGCCCGATCATCTAGTTCTCGAGTTGCTGGGTGATAGCAAAGAGAGCGAGGACGCTAGAAAGCAGAGGACCATTCGCGGAGAGAACGGGGAACCGATGATCGAAATAAATATGGCAAAAGAGCATGTGAATGCGCGTTATTTGGGTCATATAGAAGCGGCTTATCGCCTGCTGGGTTATCCTTTACAGGGATCTCTTCACACAGTAATCAGATTGAATGCACACATGCCGGACGACAAGTTTATCTGCTTCCGAGCGAACCAGCCTGTGCCCGAGGAGCCGAAGAAGAGCACTCTGGAAGCCTATTTTGAATTGATTGGAGCGGCACGTGTGAACGATAGCCCCGAGAAGGATTTGCTGTGGACAGAAGTTGCGGAACAGTTTGTGTTTGATGAGAAGAGGAGGATTTACATCAAAAGAAAGGGGAAAAAGCGAAATGTGGCCTATATTAATTTCGTTCCTCCAAAGTTCGTTGAACAGTATGCACTTCGATTGCTGTTGAACAAGAAGGCGTCAGACAGCTTTGAGGATTTGCGAACGGTGAACGGTGTAGTACATAACACGTTCACATCAGCTGCTGTTGCTGCCGGCCATATTCACGCGGACGAGGAATGGGACAGATGCTTAGCATTAGTATCACACAATGCTATGCCAAGGGAGATTAGACGAGTATTTGCTTCGTTACTAGTATACTGCCAAGTGGTTAACGGTAGAGAACTGTGGGAAAAGTACAGAGCGGAAATGAGGGATCGACGACGGAATTGGACCGATGACCAGTTAGATCAGTACTCATTATCGCATATTGAATGGCTGCTTAACATGCAGGGAGTGTCACTGGCGGCATGCAATATGGATGGATTGTTGGACGGGGCGCGTGCTGATCCTACTGCTAGATTTGACCCGGACGATGACAGCCACGACAACAATGCGGCACCAGTGGCAAACCCAATTGTTGCACAACTGAACGAGAAGCAGACCAGTGTGGTGAATACGGTATTGAATGCTGTTCAACAACCAATGGGATCCCAAAAAAGAATGTTCTTCTTATACGGAAAAGCAGGGTGTGGGAAGACTTTCACGTACAATCACATAATACGTGAGTGCAAGCGGCTGGGCAAGCGTGTTGTGGCGGTTGCATCCACAGGTATCGCAGCAACTCTACTGGATGGAGGGCGCACTGCTCACTCCACATTCAAGATACCGATAGGCGTTTCGCAAGACTCAATAATCAGCATGGATCCGCGCGGGCAGTTTGCCATCCGGCTGAGGGCAGCCGATTTAATAGCATGGGACGAGGCGCCAATGCAGAGCCGTTACGCTATGGAAGCGGTGGACCGCATGATGCGAGACATCTGTGAGCCGCATCGTCGGAACTTGCCCTTTGGCGGAGCAACCATATTGTTTGGCGGAGATTGGTCACAGTTCTTACCCGTAACTCGTGCCACCCGCGGTTGTGATCTTGAAGCAGAAACAATCAAGGTCACTTTGAAGAGCAGTCCCCTTTGGGCAGAGATACAAGTTCTGACGCTAGATGTTAACATGCGAGTGGTAGCGGGAGAAGAGGAGCACAGCAAATGGTTGAGAATGGTGGGCGAGGGCAAGTGTCAACATCTGAATACGCCTAACATCAATCTTCCCGGTGAGATGTACGTGGATACCGAAGCGGAGGTTATAGACTGGCTTTACACCCCAGAGGTGATGGCATCTCCCGAAAGGCTCGGCCGGGTGGCACTGTTGTCTGTCAAGAATGACGACACCCTTGAATTGAACGAACAGATTCTGAGAAGGCTTCCAGGTCGCGAATTTGTGTTGTATTCGGCCGACGAATGTGCGGACGCGGAAAACGGATTGTACGGTCTGTCGGAGAGTGTAGAGTACCTTAATACTCAAACGCCCGGCGGCATGCCACCTCACAAGTTGACGTTGAGAGCCGGATGTATTATTATGTTGCTTCGGAACATTGATATCGCCAATAATCTATGCAATGGCACGAGATTGGAAGTGGTAGATGTGCTTGAGGCCGGAAACACACACATATTAAGATGTCGTCATCTGAATGGAACGGGGAACCGGGAATGTTTCATTCAGAGAATGCCCTTACCGTACAAGGACGACGAGGGCTATTCTGGATTGTCATTCACCAGGGTACAATTTCCAGTGAGGTTATCATTCGCAATGACCACCAACAAATCACAAGGTCAAACCTTCGACAAGGTCGGTTTGATCTTAAGAACTCCAGCGTTTGCACATGGTGCTACATATGTAGCTCTCTCGCGGTGTACTTCGAGAGCAGGCATTAAAGTAACCATGAATCGGAAGATATCAAGTGAAACCGGGAACAGATATATACCCGTGAGGAATATTGTTTATAAAACAATGATCGAGGAGTGAAGCGAAAGGCGGCACATGTTTGTTATTTGTCGGTCCTTTCTATGTAGAATTGTCACGTTAATATTTGTTGTGCCTGGTATGTAGAATGGTCACGTGAACTGGTGAGGATTTGTGCTTTGTCGAGGTTTGTAATAGTCAAGTACTTGTTTGTCCGTTTTTAGTATTCATATTTTGTTTATACGGTTGTTGTGTGAAGGTTGTAGCTAATACGTCTAGTTGCATTTTTGTTGAGTGCGTCCCACTGAAATTGAAAGGTGGATTTCGATTGTCCCCATTTCTGTTTCTCTTGTATCGGTGTCGGCACGTTGTGAAGTCAAACTTACTTGTGCGCAATATTTCAATTATTTCAATAGCTACATCGAAAACGGTGGTGTGTCAATTCAACTACGTTTGGAACGTTTGTTACATTTCGAAGCTTTATTACGAATGGAATAGAAACTCATCCTAAACACGTGCTCACTAGTGAAGTTCCATTAAGTTAGTTATGGCAGTGTTAGAGTACTTATGCAAGTGATGTTCGGGCTCCCTGTTTCCTCTAGTACAGCTCTCAACTAGTACCGCAAGCATAGCATGGTATAGAAATGTTCATAGAAATGTTCATACACAGAAATCACCAGAATACTCCGCAAATTATTGAACTATGGATTTTACAGACTACAGCGCTAAACTACACCCAATTAGGAATGAGGTTTCCTACTCTCCATCAGTAAACATATCTAGACAGTATTGATTTGAACGGTTGACTGTCCTTATCATCATTTCTACAAATCAATAAAATAATTGGCATTGATTTGGTTGGGAATATTGTACGTAGTTTTAAACAGCCTAGGTGATTTCTTGTAGGAAAATGAGAATATAGGTGCCGATATTGTTTTTTACATTGTTATGCGGATCACTCTTTAATACACTCATTGTGTCTCTCCACTTTATTTCTCAATATGTTTGAATCCTCCTGGCTTTCTGATCAGCGACCATCGTGCCCCCCGTAACTCATTGGAAGAGGTTGCTGGTTGCACCTTCTGCAGCCAGGCTATATCAGGTCGGTATAGTTGCGTTCGTCCTCCAACGCCACCCGCCCACCTCCAGCCTGCTCCAGCTGCCCGGTACAAAGAGAAGTCTTGCCAACCTCTCGCCTCACACGCTCTGCCTTTTCCTTTGACAGTTACGGGCTCCGCACACATCCTCTACAATGTTTTTATCCTGCACATGTGTTTAAAACTTATCCTTTGGAAAATTATCATCACCTAATAATTATTACCTAATTGACCTGAGTGAAAAGAGTGCTTAACCAGCAACATATAATAGATTAACTATCAGTACCGTATTTCATGACCGCTCCATATTTGAATTCTGAATTTGTTGTTTAAATAGTAATATTTCCCAACCAAACCAGAAACCGCCAACTAATCTGTACAATAAACGAAGAAGATATTTCCTGGAATTGTGAATATCTAGTGTTGTCCTATGAAAAGAGGTACAATCACCGTTCAAATCTATCAATATAAGCGCGTAACCAGGTCATTATATATATTCCCATTATCACAGTATATTTAAAAAAACTTTAACGCGTAATCTAAATGACTCGAGTGCTGAATAACTGAGATCTCATCTATTTAGTATCAGCAATTAGCACAAGGTGTTAGGTTTACTTGAGTACAAACAAGAGTTAAGAAAAAAATCATGAATAGGTTAAGTAATTAATAATGCGGGGTAAATCTAAATAGTTGAACTTCCTAGTGAGCGCATGTTTCCTATGAGTTTCGGTAACCCATAGGTGTTGACGAAAGTTAACGCGGGTTATTTGTATTGTGGCGCGGCGTAAAAAAACAAAAAACAAAAAAAAAACAAAAAAAAAAGGTCGGTTATTAACATGTACACCTCCACGTGGTCCGACTGGCGTGTTTGAAGCTATCTGAACCAATTGAAGGATTCGTTCAGCAGTTACAAACTACTAAGTACATATGATTGTTTTGGTTATTTTAGCATTCGTCGTATTTTGCAGTGTATGGCGAGAAATTTTGATGTGTGCTGTATGTTTTGCTGTGTGTTCACTTGTTTGTATATGTTTAGTTTTGTAACAATAATTGAATAATCTAAGCCTATTATCTGAAAAGGTGGGGGGGGGGGGATAATAAAGAGAGAAAAAAGATAATAATCGGTAAATAAACGGACCGTTTATTCAATGACGATGTATCTGCCTCTTCAGCTGCAATCCTCCGGAAGAAAAACGGGAAATAGGAAGCAAAGGGGGGGCTACCTGTAAATAAAATAAATCACAACCAGTAGAATCGTAGTTATTGGTATGAGTAATAGCGTATAGGTGGACAATATGTGTTCAAAAACAAAAGTAGGGCATAAAAGTTTCTATTTTAGCTTTTACTGACGCTTAACTTAAAGAGAAGGCTGTACCAATTAGCAAATCTCATTGAAATGAGTAATAGCGTATAGGTGGACAATATGTATTCAAAAACAAAAGCAGGGTATAACAGTTTCTATTTTAGCTTTTACTGACGCTTAACTTAAAGAGAAGGCTGTACCAATTAGCAAATCTCATTGAGAAGCTCGTGTGAGAGCGAAGTGAGATAGGTAAATAACAATTAAAGTAAACTATAGAAACTCTACCTGATAAGCGGTTGAAGAATGAAGATTTTCCAATAAACAGCAGCAGAAGCAACAACCAAAGCTGACGGAAACAAAGAGGCACCTGTAAGTTAAATAGTGAGGAAGGAAAAGACAGGAACCTGACAGCTGGAACCTAACACACTATGGCATGACTACTGCTGGTTATTTCAAGTGAATGCTATGTGAAGAAATCCTACTAAATATCTGGCTTGAAATGTGCTAAACGGGAAAATAAAGGAACGGGGTATGTGAAATATGAACACATACGTGAAGAATTTCTAGGAAGACACAAAAGGTAGGGTGAAGTATAAATGAACCAAGTTGAAAGCTCGCCCACTAGAAGAACTAAAAATTAATGGAATGAACAACTCACCACTCCTCTAATAATTGTAGAAACCATCTAAAACATAGCAGTATAGATATGGATATAAGGTACGTGGAGGCCAACCTGGAAGAAAGAACTTGAATATATGAACGGCACTTTTTTATTGGAATATGTTGCCTCATTAAATACCTTTTACTTTGCAGTGTATAAATAAAATACAAGATACAACTAATATGCGCTATGCACTGGAAATAAAACTGCTCAGGGTATTGCCAGGAGCCAGGTTATTGCCAGGTCAAAACGATTCTGGTGTGAGCGAGTGAAGTAAACAAAAGAAAAAAACTTACCTTGGCTTGATGAAATAACCGTAAAAGCAATAAGGAAAGAAGAAGGATGCAATAAGAAGATAAAATACATCAATAGAAGACCACGGATAGCTGTACCTGGAAGAGAAAATAAGGAAATGGGAAAGATTATTGAGCAATGGAAAGCGAAACCTGCTATAACATGTCTACTTTACGTCATTTTAACGAGACGCGTAAAGAAATTCGGTTGTTAAATAGTGAACACATCAGAGCATGAACTAGTAAAGTTTCGAAAGAAGAGTAGAAGAATAAGTAATAAAGTGTGCTAATATGTAAAACACATCAAGAAAGGAAGAAGTAAACTACTCACCTCATCCAATGAGAGCGAACCGCAAGCATCATAAAAATGCAATAATTGGCGAACCAGGAAGGAAAACATGTCTATACACCTACGACCAGCAAGGGGAAAGCCTGAAACAAAAAATGAGAAAATGAGAACGATTCTTGAGCAATGGAAACATAATCTTGTTAAAACACGTCTACTTTGCGTCATTTAATCCAACCATCAAGGAAAATCGGCTGATCACGAGTGAAGCGAGCATCAGTGAGTATCAGAGGAGAGCAATTGGAAAAGACAGTGCAGTGTATGGCCAACGAATGACCTATCAATGGCGGTGCAAAGATGATATGACCCAGGGTATTGCCAGGAGGCGAGACTACAGATAAAGGCGCGCAACTATGAACAATTAGAGCAACAGTCTGAACAAAGCAGAGTAATCTAAATTAAACAATATATAAATCAGAGAATAAGAATTTGAGTAATGAAACAGGAGAGCAGTTTGAAACGTAAACATGTTTACTTGGCTCAAGTCCATCGATTAGCACTGGAGCGCACTTCATGCTGTAAACAACGGAAATGGGGAAAGGAGAATATACGAAACAAAGGGGAGGGAAATAGGAATGCAGTTAAGAAAAACAACACCTTCGCTGTAATATGGCTGTAAAATGGTGAGAAAACGTAAATTATGGTATAGGTCCCTATCCCAAACCAATCAGAAAACAGATAAATACATATGAATACATGTAAACTAGAATTTTCGGCATTATTACATTGATATTCGGATTCTACGTAGTTGATTACACTGTTCCAGGATGTTTTAGACAGAAATATTTTTTCGCCATTTTCATCCCATCAGAAAGTGAAAAAGTCGATAGTTTCACCTGGTATATCTAGATCAATTTTAGTGATATGAAGTTCATTTCGACAGAGGACACCAACATTATGTATTTCTCTGAGCGTTGCAATTTTCAGCTGTCTCCGTCCATGTTGAACCTCCCAACGAGATGCCTCAAAATGACAAAAATCCAAATTTTGAGATTCTGGGCCGAAGTTGAGGAAAACGTGAAACACGTGGAAATTGTTCGACTCAACAATTATTCGTTTCAGAATTTGACGCTGATTCTGAAAAACCACACTTCTAGTAGTTTCCGCATCCAAAACATTGTATTTCAATAGTTTTTCAAGTTTAGCCACCCCCAAAAAGTACCAAAACCGTTGCTTAAAATCAATAGTGTTTTGTCAGTTTTGAAGATGTCATCACAAAACTTTTAGAATATGTTCATAGATACTACAGATACTGGGTCAACAACTTTCAGCCACCTACCATCATTTTGAACTAGTTTACTAGTTGACCCCGGCTCAAAATTTCGTCTTCAGCGAATTTGACCTCGCAGTTTTTGGTTTACAACTTTTTGTGAAAAATTAGGTAAACGAAATTTTTCACACAATACATCATTAGAAAGCCCGTGAAGTTTTCTAGGGGGAGAAACAACTTTCATTCACATATCCCCACCCATAAACCCACACGGCCGTCCACCACCAATGCAACTCCTAATTCGGGCTTCAAAAAAATGTCGGATTCGGCCCACAAAAAAGCATCTCACGTGTTTCACGTGATAGCACGTGTTCTGAAATTGTTCTATAAATGTTCAGCGCATCGAGTTACCCTATAATCACTCCATTTTCAGATCATTCGCCTGAAATTCCCTCCAAATCTGAGCCAAACCTCTGATTTTGGCCGAATTTTGAATCTTCTTGAAAAAAAAAGTTGTAAATAACATTAGAACCTTGTAAACTATACTAATAAGTTCACTTTCGCACAGATAATCATAAAATAATAATGCAAAAAATGAGAAACAGTTACACAACCCATTTGAGACTACTGGCCCCGGGCGGGATCGAACCCGCGCTCTCAGACTGCAGCCAAACACGCATTCGCTGTGCTATCGGGCCTCTGAGAGAAAAGAGCTGAATCGACGGCACATGACCGGGCGCCGGCGGCTGGCGGGGTGAATTCACCTCGCACAAGCTCATTTTTGATGATATCAAAAAATTTTTTTTTGCAAAAATGCTCTACTCATTGAGATCTACCTGCCTATCTAGGTTACAAAGCTGCCAGACGGCCGCTACAAAGAGACAATGTCCCAAAGCGACCTTCTGTCGGCTCTTGTGAGATGTTGTGCGAACCGATCGGTGAGGCTGAGGTATGAAACTGATCGGACTACCACTCCCTACATATTGTTAAAACACCGCGACCAGAGGTCACGTAACCACTCCACTAGTAGACCAAAACTGCGCAAAATAGACAACTTCCAGAAAATTGCCGGAAAATGGGCCAAAATGTGTAAGTTGAAAATGTTTCCACATTTTCTCACAGCTGAGCACATTTGACAGCAGCAATGGTATTACGGGGTCACATCCCGCCAACTTTCACCCCTTTTCCAGAGCTAGGAACCCCAGCACTGTGAAAATGAACAAAGACGGCCATTTTCGGCCGAGAACATGCGCTAAGCATGTTTTGTCGCTTAAACCATATTTCCACCCATTTCCGACCACTTTGAAAAATTTGACCTCTGACCCCCCTCCACCTTTAACGCCATGTCGATATTCGTGATCCCCGTACCCAATTACCCATCCCCACCAAGTTTCAGCCATTTTTAAATTTTTGACCTCTGACTCCTCGGTCCCCTTTAACGAGGTGGTCATATTCGTGATCCCCATGGTCGATTACCCCTCCCTGCCAAATTTCAGGTCAATCGGACCACTTTTGCATTTTGACGCGTCGCGTGCGCGCGTCGCGTGCGTGACCCTAAAAATTTCTGCACCATTAGATCCCGTTTAGGTGGGGGGTCATTTTATATAATTACAGCGTCCCCTCAAAATCAGTCCCAAACGAGTTACGAGACCAAATCCATTTCGGGCCCAAACTTCACGGGCCCCTATCACGTGACACGTGTAAAATTTGCATAAAATTTTTGGAGGTCCCGATCCGCCCCCCGTGGGGGGTCATTCTATCAATTACTTCCCCCACCCCAAAATCAACCGGCCAGCCACAAATCGGGTCAGAATGGATTTTTGACAAAAAGTGCAGAGCGCGCCCCACTTTGACGCTGTCGCGCGCGACGCGCGCGCAACGAAAAAAAAATCTGACGACATATTCTAAAAATTCAAAGTTTTTACCATCATGTATTAAAATTTCAAACGGCTACGCCGTTTTTGAACGCCCCTACGGGGCGCACGAAAAAAAGTACCCCCAAAAACCATGCGAACACCCCTCACCAGCTTTATTATATAGAGATCGTCACCCACTCGCATTGGTGTTTGAAATATGCCTTGTTACTACACTATACATCAAACTCTATTCAGCCTCCACTCTTCCCCGTTCTCAATGTCTTACTGTAGTGGACGGCAGAGGTCGGCCCATCTCGAGTGGGGAGAGCGACATTTCGGGAGAGACACAGAAAAATGTAAGAACACAGATTGGGTATACTTTTCTAGTCAAAACACACACAGAGATCGAATCTTCTCTGTACGGATAATGTATGTTAAAGGTGGTCTGACAGGAACCGCATCTCGTACCTTGCGCTCTACGGTTAATTCTGTCGCTCCAATTCAAATGCGCTACAAAAACTTTTCTATTGATATTTTGTACATCATTCAATCACAACAATTAGCGGAGATTCAAAACCTTGTTTTTGGGACGCATTCGCGTCAGATCGAATAAATTAACCGTATTTAAAGTACTGGAGTGAAAAGTGAAAATACAGAACCAGATGCCGTTTAATAACAGGATAAAGCGGTACGCCCAAAGAGTTAGCTTTGTTCAAAATAAGTCTATACGGTATATGTTGCCCTGTCCCTCTGTGTTTGTAGTTTGATGGCGTTGGCTTTCGGTCATTGTTTGCCATTTCCAGCATGTGTCGAGTTCAAACTACAACGAAGATCTGGTTCTCCGCTTTAATGATTCAATTACAGATCTGCTCACCGCCTACCACAAGAACAGTCTACTACGGGGATGAAGGCGTCTATGATTCGCTGGACACGCCCACTCGAAGTGAAATTGTGAGTATACTGTACTTCTGTATGTTTCATCCCGCAGTTAACGACATTCACATATGAAACAGAAACAAAATTTCATATACAGGGGATGTCACTTTTTTTCAGTGCAAAACTGAAAAGGGTTTGAAGCGAATAAAACATTACTTGAATTTGGGTTTGGTCGTTACAAATGTACTTGCAACAACTCGCTGTAAGCTTGTGGGGAGAAAACCAAATTAGTGTGGTGTCTGGAAATGAAAGGTGAATTTGAGAAAAAAAAACATAAATATTGAGGCAAAATTTTGTTTCAGTCTTTCTTCGATCGAATGTCAGCGTGTAGTTTCCATCGAGCCAATCCCATCTACGCCGGTTTTGACCTCCGAGGACAAATGTTGTAAGTTTCATTTGTTTTATTAATTTTCGTTTTTGTCACATTAATTGGTTGGAGTTCTCAAAAGTAGAAGCATGAAAATAGCCTCATTAACGAGTTTAACGAGTACTCTAAAATAAAACTCCAAACTGCGAAAACTAATGTTGAAAACCACCTGCATCCTTTGTTGTCCTTTGTTGTTGTCCATTGTGCTTCGTTTCTTTTTGTATGAATTCGTGGTTTGTGAAGTAAGTGGAAAGGTCATCTTCAAAACGTTTTTGAGTTTATCATGAGAACTATACTTTCACCATTATGAAAATCTTTCAAAAAGTCTTAATGACCACAAATATTTTTGTTTTAAATAAATATAACAATATACTTTCACTGTTATAATTTTTCAGAATACCATTCGATCGACTTCATGCCACACAGATTTCACCAGTCGGCAGCAAACCTTGGATAAGTGCTAACGCCTTGGATAAGCAGGATGCGACTGGGTACTGTATGAAGTACGCCATAGGTAGGTTCAAAGTTTGATTTACTGATATGAAATTATTAGATAGATACTGATCTCAAACAGTAGTGAGACAATAGATGAGAACACTATGTGGGCTCTCAAAACTACCATCATATCCATCATAGTTAGTTTGTTCAATTCTGCTGCGGTCGTTTTTTCACTGTGAACACTGTGAACGATTTTGACTGTGAAGCTGAAAAACATATTATTCTGTGTGAGCGATCAAACTACAAGTCAGGTTCTATTTACGCTCACATTATATGCCCTTTTCAGAAGATTGTTCTTCTCTGAGACACGAGTTGAGTATCGTTTCGAGAATATCGACAGATCATCCCAACTTGGTTTACTTCTTCGGTCTAGCGGTGCGAGAAAGTCAGGTTAGTGAGAGAGTATTTTGAATGGAACTTCTTCATCATTTCTGGTCAGCGGGCAACATAAAATCTCTCTAAATCCCAAAAAACGCCATTCATCACCACTTCGTCTCCTCTCTTTAAACAATGTGACAGTTTCTTTATTTGAACTCTATATGTCTCACAACTCAACTCAACTCCCAACAAGACGCTATTATTAGGAAAGTCTGTGACATCAAATCCTCGTAAAGGAGAGAAGTGAAGCGATTCATGGAAAAAACGTAACGATGATACGGTTTTACTTCCAGATCATCTCTCTCTTGTTCGAGCCAGTCCGTGGCGGGACCCTCACCTCCTTCCTAAATGACGTCAGAACTTCGTTTATCGACAGGGACGAGTTCACCCCGTCACCATCCAGTTCGGGCTACGATGGGTCCAGTAAGAGTGATGAGTGAGTTTTCGGAGAAATTGAATTCGAAGTTTCACTTGCGCAGGCGTACTAAATCATATAAGTAAACACATCTAGGAGATGTGCCAAAGTTTAGTTGTAGCTTAAATTCCATACACGTTTCAATTTGATCGTTTGTACTGAAATGGAACTGTCCTGCGTCTCTCGCTCTGCCTCACCATTTCTCGTATCCCACATCCCGGCGGGATGTAAGAGCAGAGAAATAGCGTATGTTTGAGGAGACGCAGGATGGGATGAAGGTGCCGGGATCTTCTAGCATACGTACTCAGATGTTTTTTTTGTGTCATCGGAGCTCGACGAAATGTTGGTAGCAACTTATTTGCAACATCTGTTTTTTACCAAAACATCAATAGAAACCGACTATTGACAAACACATTGGGTTTGTTCTGTACATTCAAGTTTTTCTTTACAGTTCCTTGGATCGTCATCAGCAAAGGATAGACCGACTGGTCACCCATCTCTACGGGTTCGCAAGACAAACCGCAAACGGAATGGTCGGTTTGATTTGGTAGTTAGAGCACGTGACATTATGTGAATAACAGGAGTAGTAAGAACTTCACTTGTACTCAGTTTTTCATAATGTCGAAAACAGAACACTATAGAAAACCCAAAAAACCCTGTTCTGTGCTATATGAATCCGAAACAAGAATTCGTAACGATTTTCCTTCTAATTTGACTTATTTGAGAGAACAACGTTCGTTTTGAAAATATTCAGGTCAGATTGGTTTTATTTGCTATGAGAAAACATTAAAAAAAACAATCACTTTTCCAGTGTTTCCTCCACGCACAGCGTGTGTCTCACGGCCGAGTTTGTGGTGAAAATGTGTTTTTGCTGAAGACCTCCAAAGATGCTCTCCATTTACCTTGTGACCAGGAAGTGAAACTGGGAGATTACGGTAAATATTGCACATGTATGAACTCTGTCTTAATCTCTCTCTCTCTTTCCTCTCTCTACTCTTTTTACTACCCTCTTTCTATTTCTCTCTTCCTCCATCTCAGAAAAAAACTCGTGGAAACAGCCGTGACGTCAACTAGACTATATTTCATTGATTATCGTTTTTATAGATCTTTAGATTGTTTATTGATTATCGGGTTTCCAGACCATGCCACCTATCCCGATGGTACCTCCGCTCCTCTGGCCGCCCCGGTGCATTTGCTGCCACCCGAAGTACTGCAGGGGAAACCACACTCCACGGCTGGCGATATGTGAGTCATTACTAAACCTATATATTTGTAGTCACAAAATTATGATGTGTACATCTGGCATATCCTGTAACATGATTTATGTGTATCTGGTCAGTACCGCATTTACCAACATTAAAAGTTGCAGCGCGTTAACACGCGGTTTTTGAGGTGCGGGCGGTTTGCTGTGTGTGTAGTTTGATCTCGTTGCTTCTCGGTAATCAAAACTGCAATGACAATTACGTCACTTTCTATGAACATCACGCGGCGTAGCAATCCCCACAAAAGTTCATGAGATCACCTCATGAGCTATTAGCACGAGCTTCTCATGAGATTTTATTGATTGCTATGCTACAACATTGAGAGTTCACGAATGGGTCATATGGAATCTTATGAAAAACTCATATGAACTTCTCATGAGGTTGGAAGGTTTGCTACGCCGCCACATTTCATTATTTCAGCTGGCAGTTCGGCTTGTTATTGGGCGAGATCGTGTCTCTGGGATCCACACAATCATTGTGGGACTCGTGCGAGGGAATCATCTGTGACAAGGCGGTCAAGAACTACTACTCCAGGTTGACTGCAGGGCAGGAGACCAGCAAGAACATGTTAGTTCTTCCATTTTTGTAGTTGGAAAAGTTGTAGTTTGAACTAGTACACTTCACAAGTTTCAACCGAAAAGCGACTTGGCCAGGTTGACCACGGGACAGGAGACAGACAACAGCGACATGTTAGGTTTGGGTTCAAACTACAATTCAGTATTCTTTCTCAGTGTCGACTCTAAACTACAAATCAGTGGGGAATTTAAACTAAAATTCAGCTATGGCCCTCCCCTACAGTTTTCTCAACGTATAGAGGATGCCAATAATCGTTATGGCTTGCTGTGAGTTGCACCGCAATTTTTTCTCTGGAAAGCAAATGATGATTCATTCGTTTCGATACCAGAAAAGAAATAATAGTCAGAACTGAGCTAGTCTGAAATAATCGAAGCGTAATGATTAGTTACTGATAAAGTATGTTTCAGTGACCCTGGTCTTGTACAGCTGAAGCAGAAAATAGCCAAATGTCTCCATCTAGAACCGAAGAAACGGATCAATGCTCGAGATTTAGAGGTGAGATAACTATCACAGTCAACAAATTTGCTTTGTTGGGTTGGGTTTCAAGCTATTACCAAAGCAAAACACGAATACGCAAGTGTGTTTAAAGAATGACGATTATGTGGCCCAATGCCAATGCTTCAGTCCTTCAAACTACAATACACCATTGCATTTACTCAATTGCATTTTAAAGGACCGTTGACACGGGATTGGTCCACATAATCGTATTGCTTTAGAGAAAGCAACAAGAAATATAACTAGAATATTTTGATGATTCCAATTGTACAAAACTATTCCTAGTCAAGTTGAACTGGGTTTCGCATCAGTTGATGGATAAGAACACTTTCATTGAAGGAGAACTACTTTTTTCATTTTTCCTCAGTTCGTAACTTCAATTATCGACTTTTCAGAAGGAGCTCTTCGATATTCAACCACAGTCACTCTATCGAGAACACATGGAGTCTGTAGAAGTTTAGAAGCTATCTATAGGTTGCGTTGTCTGCACTCTCTTCAAAACAACACTATTTCTATTTCTCCTACCAATATTTTCTCTGTTGTCGTTCACACATTTCTTTTTTTCACATCTGCCATTCTAGTCTTCATTTTTGTCTTCAGTTTTCTCTTAGTTCTTCTTCGAAAATACTTTATTACTGCAGTTTTCTAGTCTATAGAGTTTCACACGGGTTACACTAGCATGAATGATGTACATATTGGATCTCAATGAGTAAAGTTATCATCATTTCTATGTAGACCTACAGAATGCGTTCAAAACTCCAATCTTAGCTTCTATTCATTGAATGTGTTTGAAAAACATCAAGGTGTATCCTGTTATGTTCATTATTCAGAGTTTTTCTATGAAAAACTCGAGAAATTTGAATGTATACTGTAGGAGTCCACATAAGACTGATGAGAACTATATAGTTCACTGAATTTTGTATTAATCGTTTCACGGGTTCTCTCGCTTACCAGTGATGTGCTGATTGTTGTTTGTGTGCTGCTTTCACATATTAATAAACATTCAATAATTCGATATTTTTGATGACAACAATACAGGTTCTATAGAGAAATTGTGGGGAAAACAGAGCTTGCACTGAAAACAGAATATTCGAAGCCATTCCAATTTACATCCAGTCAGAAGTTATTAATATCAGTTCGTGTTGATATTACGCATCTATTTGCAAATCACAGAAGTGAGTGCTGAATATTGTTCACAGTTGAGTAATGATTGAAGAACCAGCGATTTCTGTAAAGCTCCGTAACTTTAAAAAAAAATAGTATAAACTAACTTTGCTTTTTTTCCCACCGTAACCCGGCTTTTCGCGCTCCATTGCGAACGTACTGGGCGCGAAAATTGAAAAATCAAATATTGTCCGCTAAGTCGATCAATACATAGTTTGTGTTTTTTCTCAACTATTTGCTTCGTGTTTCTTAGTTCTTGTGATTTTTACTAAACTCACATATTTAATAATGCTTAGTAACAAATTCTGTTCAAAGCGTAAAGTCGAATTTGGAGTATTGTTATCACTCTGCGCGAGTTAATTTTCGAGCTCACATTTGGGAAGCTTTTAGAATTTCGCGAACCGAATTCGGTTCTGAGCTTGCATTTTTACCTCAACCAAATTAATCGTGTTTCCGTAATCTGTGCCTTTCCCTCTTGCGAGCCTCATGAATGTTCAATTCATATACTGGCAGGCTAGGTTTTTCCTCAAATAATGTATTAATGTATAGATAATTTTTGAAGCCAAATGGGGGAATTTCACGAATACTGGGAAAGCGGGTTCTTTTCTGAAGTAGAATAGGTAGTGTGAGTGAAATGGAACCGTACAGTTCAGCAATACTCTTCTATAGTTCTCCTTTTTAAATGTTTTTGTTACACACCAGCTGTGCTAGTGGCTCTTCGCTCAATGCAACTCGGTGCCAGCACGTGTTAGAACTGTATTTTTAGACTCAATCTCAATCTCTCAATATGATACACTTCTCAGTCCAACTATCTACAATGCCTAATAAAAAATGGACATAGACCCCTTTGTGTATATCGCATTTCAGGAGTATGGTCTATGGTCTCTCAAACTATAAACTCATCTAATTCAATTTTATGTATTCAAAATGCTTCATCAAAAAACGGTTCATGTACAACTGATGGTTGGGTTAGAACATTTTTCAGTTATGCTACCGTGGACTGTTCTGTTTCACAGTTTCTCTAATTGAAATAGTTTTCATGTATGATATACCTTTCATCTTTCATGTATTTCTTGCAGTTCAAACTGGGTTCTTTCTCTTATGTCGTTCGCTTCCTATGATGAGCATGAGATGAAGCTGGACCAGTCGATGTCCAGCTCAGCTGACGTTAGTATGAATATGGACAGGAGCAGATGTTCTCTAGTTGAGGTCAGTGTTGTACGTTAATGAGAGTTTTGCTGAAATGTCATCAAAAATTGTTCAGAAATGTTCGGTGCGTCCAAAACCAATGATGTTGTCCGGCGGTAGTCGCAAGCTCGCAAGAATTCGAAAACGGACTTTTTGCAGTCAATATCGGAAGAATTAGCCTGTTCCTAATAAAAAATCTACAATTTTTGCGTATTTAGAATTAGATGAAAAAAAGAACGGGCTGCTTTTCATAGAATAGTAACACATACACTTACACCTTGCTGATGTATTCGTGCAACATTATTATTTGTATAGCTGAGCTATCCAAGCTTCAAAGGTGTAAGCGGATAGGAAATCGGAAAACAAAACTACCAAACTTCGAGCATTCATACAGTTACACAACAGTAGGGTCTGAACTTTGGAATATTGGAATGCAGCTAGTGCACCAATTCGGCAACAAAATTTGTCCAACTCTTTTGAGGTTCTGCAGAGAAGGACCCCGCTTTTGGATTGGTAGTAGTGCTATTCGCTATTCTAGCTATTTAGCTAGGTTTGTATTGTCAGAATTAGATTATGCATAGCACAGTATAGTTTCATACTACACACCAAAGTCAATGTGTTCAAATAGTCAAAAAATTCAACCCATCATTTTTTCACCAGAATCGCGAAAATTGGATTATTCCGTATCTAAAATCATGCACTTTCACATTTAAAACTTTTTTCTCAGTTTTCAGTGCGTTCTTTTTCCAGAAGTTCGAGTTACCGCTTCGCTCCAGCTTCTGTGTCAGCACTGAGGATACCTTCATTATTGGCGAACTAGAGGTAGGTATCATTGAGTTCGGGTTTTTCTCAACCATCTCTATTGAAGTTGCTCGAAAAGCCGGAAACATTCAATCAAAAACGGGTTCCCTTTTGCAAATGTCGTGCAAATTGCCTATTTGTGATGCATAATCATCAAGTTTTTTGTGTTCAAATTTGAGGGGGGGGGGGGGGGTAATGAATATCGTAGAACTGTGCAAACCCTCGAACGGATCATCCTACCTGTAATTTGAACTTCCGTCGGTTTCAGATAAGTCGACACAATGGAATGTTCTGGAACCGGTATAAGACAAAGTCGTGTGTTCTTCTTAAATATGGTAGACTATTTATCTACAGGTATGTGGGGATTAACATCAAAGTCTACTTCGCCAGGACAATCGATTAGGAATGGTTGATGATTTTAACGATTTCCGTTAGCAAGTTGGCGAGCGACATTTTTCGTACACTTCTCGACCAAGATGCTTCATAGCCCTATATGTTCGATAGTTCGACTTCAAATCATTTTTTTTATCTGTTATTTTCAGTCAAATCGACCGCGGCCTCAGCGTCAGTCTGTGCGATTTGCGCGAAGTCAGTCACAGCTACAGTGAGAAGAAGATTGCTGGAAAAGAGGTGCGTCGGGTTGAAGCTTCAAAATGAGTTATTGTTATACTCATGGATTTCGACGGAATAAAGTATGTTTCTCATTTTCCAGTAAAGGTATCCATTCGGATAGTTAAACATTGGAACATGGACTCTCTTTTCGACAGTTTGCCTATTTTTCATCAAAAAGTTTTTCGTGTTCATTGTTCAAGTGAGAACACGGGGTTATTTTTATGGGGTAAGTCACACCTTACTGTCGTGTGCGGTGGTTTAAAACTATAGCCATGTTTGCTTGCCGGTGATTAGTAATTTCACGTATTTTTTTGCAGTCCGAAGTGAAAGCACGCTGCGAGTTCATTTTGGTGAAGGAGAAAACTAAGCTACGGATTCTGGTTAAAGGTTCGCTTCGGTTCTTTCCTGCTATCTCCCCCTATTTATGAGTGCCATAAAGTAATCATCATGAAAATTATAAAAAAAACTTTGCCAAAAATACTGCATTGAATTGGAAAGTAATCATAAATGAGTTCGAAAAGAAATTTTTTCGCCTAAAGCCAGTTTTTTGAGCCACCCCCAAATTAGGATATATAAAATGTAGGGTTTCAGTAGAATATGGTATGGTACAACAAATTATTTTGTGTTTCAAGTAAGAATATAACTAATACTATCTTTTTTCCAGGCTCCCGAAGTTTTGTAACCAGCTGGCGCTGTGGTTTAGTGACAGCTCACCATGGACTGCCACTACAGTCGGCAAATGACACGGATCAGTTCACTTGGAGTTAGTTGTTGTTGATTTCTGGTTCGAAATAGTCTTACTGCGCTGTGTTCACCATATTCAAATGCGAGTAAAGTGTGACTATTCTACAGAAATGAGCCCGTGTTCAAGTTTAAAGGCTATACATTTCTTAATTTCACCAAAATAGACAATTTCCCCTGAAAATAGCGTGATAGGAGTCCGTTTTTTTTTAAATTTGTTGCTTAGCGAACTCTTCTAATTTCTAATGGACTGTGTAGCAAATGTGTGTTTTTTTTTCAATTTTTTGTTCCAGCACAGCCGGAAGTGGATGTGCTGGCCTCGGAACAGCTGATGTCGTCGCTGACAGAACGCAGTCTCCGCTTCAACCGATCTCACCAGTCTTTCGCCCTCGACTTCTCCAACCATACGTTGCCCAGCAGCAGGAAGTATAGTGCTATGTGAGTTTGTTGGCTGTTTTTTTTCTAGTTGTAGTGCTGAAAACTAGCGATATTTTTCGATAGCAATTAGCAAAATATCTGGCTCCACATTTTTTCAAGAGTTATTTTCATCCAGTTTTGTAATTTCGATCCAGTATTGTAATTTCGATGTTTCGATCATAACAGATGAGATTTGAGCCAGCTCCATTCATCTGGATCTGACAAAGAGATGATATTCTAGGTATCCTGAGGCAGCTGGATATGACAGTGACTCCGCAATTTAGTTTTAAAATTACTGTTTCCATTGTAGCTTTTGTTATTGATTTTTTTCGTTTCGCAGAATCGGTCAGATGAAGAAGGCGAGAAGTCTGGAGTCGCGTTTCTCGATCCCGCAGCAGCACAACGAGACAGCTTGTGTTCAGACGCAGGAGGTTACCAATACGTCGACTATTTGGTAAGCCAATGGTGTAACCGAAATTGTCTCACGCACAGGGTCTGGACTAAGGTTGTAATACAATTTCACATGAAAGTAAATTCTGAAATGAAAACATTTGAACCAACTTTTCTACCAGCGTTTTCATTTCACTCAAAATCGATCATTGCCCTAATCAATCAAAACCAAATGATGTTCTGTTGAAGTGGACAATGGACATATACCAGCAAAGTTTGACTATTCGATAAGAAGAAGTCCGTTCTCAGATTTGAAAGAAAAATTGATGATTTCGCATCAAAAATGGGGAATTCTCTCGTTTTTGTGAAAAAGTAGCCCGTGTTCTCATTTTTTCTAATCGGACAAGTTTACTGGGGTATTCCGACACTCATACACCTGACACAGTAACCAAACTAGAACCGTAACTATGACCAATGTTGCTGACACTGGATTCTGTTCACCCCTGACATTTCTCTGTTTCACCCCGAAACCACCCCTGTTTTAGCAGGGGCCAAACCGCGGTCTGGCCCCTGCTAAGACAGGGAGAAAACAGAGGAATTTCTGGGTGAAATCAGAGAAATCTCAGTGAGGAAAGAGAGAAATTACGGGTTGCTTCAGAACATAATACAAACGAATATTTTAGAAAATAAACATTTTTTTCATTATCTAAAAGACAATATCAAAAACATGATGTAAATTTTCACTTCAATTTATTAACCTGCAGTTAATAATTAAGTACTCATCCATTATAAATCATATATGAAACGATTTCAAACTCTGAGTGAAACGACAAACGGCGGCCAGCCACGTCTGGCGGTGCGCCGTATCTAGTACGGGTTGGCTCTAATGTGTGCAGAACGGCTGATCGAGCCAGCTACTCTGGTGCGCCGCGCGCGAAATCGCTGTTTTCTCCCCGCCACATCCCTGCTAATGATTGCTCTATAATATCCCGTACATATCCCCGAAATACCTCCGGTATTTCCCTACCAAAAATGTCAAAGTAAGTGCTGGGAAATTACCGGGAAATCACCCTGAATTATCCCTGATCTACCCCGATTTTCCCCCTACTTTCTCTCAGAAATTTCAGTGAAAATTTTCTCTCTGTTCTGCCAGGGAAGTCCAACTACCTATGGATAGTAACCGAAGCTGGTGAGATGGTAACCGGACTGTCTCATTCTCATACACTGGGGTGAACACATTCACAAATGCGCATTCGTGGCTTAGAAAAAACACCGGATGTGCTAGTTACAGGCCATCATATTCTAGCCTGTTGTCCAATAAAAACTCCAAATGCACCGGTGAACACATTCACAAAAGTAGAGCGAAATCTCGACTGAAGTAGTTTTGAAAACAGGGAAACTCGTGAAAACAAAAAATTGATAGCATGTCTTTCATTGCATTGCGAACACGATTTTTGAAGGAGAAAAAGTTTTTGTTATTGCAAATGTAACTTGGCCAGGGACCCATCAGCCATCACCCATGTACCTAATCATCTTAGATAGTTATGTACAAAATTTTGCCAAATTATCAACAACAATGTATACAAATGATTCATTGTATCATCGTGAGTCTGATCTAGTGACGTCATTTCTTGTCCTTGCTCGCCTTCTTGGCCGATTTGTTCTTTCGACTCATCTCCGAATCCTCCATCTTCAGACTGTTGATCTTCTCCAGTGTGTCGTCCTCGTCAGATTTCGACTAAACGTGCATCAAATTATTAGAGATCAAACCAAACAAGCAGTTGTATTTCTAGTCGAAAACAACCCACCCTGAATGAATGACTTTTAAATATCGGGTAATCTCAGCATAGAACCGTATTTCTTAAAATGAAAGTCGGGCGAATTCACTGAAAAACCAGGTCCTTCTCGAATCAAACCGCGAACTGGTCTCTGGACAACCTAACCGACCAAACCGATTTCTTAACCGATCGGTTCTCCAGTGAATACTTCGAACCGAACCGAGATTAATCATGAAATAAACAAACAATTCGTGTACAAGGTGAAATGAGTGGATCCCGGTTCGGTTCGAAGCATTCACTGGAGAATCGGTCTGTTCCAAACGGCGGTTCGGTCGGTTCGGGAAGGACCCGGTTCTCCAGTGTGAAATTCAGGTCAGATTTGATCCCGGTTGACGCTGATTCACAAGAGGCGGGCTGGCGCTAACGTATTAGAAAAACGTAATACTTCCCAACTATTATAGCAACTCAGCTATTTTTTGTACAAGATTCCTCAGACCATTTAAATCCCTTGATTTTAAATCCCTATTTAAATCCCTTAAACCTACTCGGAATACATTTCTCTCGCAGTCTTTTGATTCGCTTGATACATACCTGGAAGAATCCCTTGGCTATTTTGTCCTTCTTCTCTTTTTCCAAATCGTCCTCTCTCTTCTTTTTCACACTCGGAGTGGGCTCCTAAAGTTGGGTGTTGGAAATTTCTATGTACCAGGAGTAGTTTTATTTTGAATGATAAATTGATACAGATATCAGTTGCGTTCTATCTACAAATTGTGAAACTTCGAATCTACTCAACTCCTCTTCAGTTCTCGAATTGAAAGTTTGTTTTGAAAGTTGAGAAACGATGAGGACACATGTTTGTGGTTATTAGTATCAGCTCAATGAGTTTTTTCATTCGAAAAGTGGGTCCCGTTCTGAGGAAATGTCACTCCTCACTGGCTCTGCGGGGGTATCCGATAACGGTAAACGTCATTCATATGCCATGACAATGACAACTCTACCTTGACAGATGGATATGGTTGCATTTTTCGGCTCTCGTCCTTTTTGTCGTCCTTGTTTCCTTTTTCTTTGGACTTGTCGTTGTTTTTATCCTTCTTGTCCTCTCCGTCCTTTGCTTTATCGCCAGCTGGCGATTGTGCTCCTGACTCCTGGAAAGAATGATGGTTTCGTTGGACGTTGTGTTGTAGTATGTCATCAGGAGATCAGTTTTCACCGGGATCAAACTACAAAAGCGGTGGAATGAACCAATTTGATCGATTTCGTCTAATTTGTTGGAACGATACTACAACAAGAGTGGACGTTGGAGGACCACGACAAAACGCGATATGCTGCTGAATTGCTAAATTTACTAAAGCTGTGGGAATCGTGATTAGAATATATGACTCCTGAATGAATTTCCCTCCGCCAATGTTCGCTTCCTCATACACCAACTTGTAGTCTAAATAAATTGAGAAATATATTCCAATACTCTTCTACTAGATCAGTTTTGAGTAGTTAGTTTATACACAAAGTGAAGCATTGGGAACAAGTTGGTGTATATTTTGGCGTTATTATTGCCATGTTTCTATAGACTGAAGAAAGAATCACATTCAGTAGTACGTTAAGCGCGTCTTGTGTTACTAATTAGGGAGAGAATTCAGTATTGTTTGACCTACCACTTGCTTTTCCTCGCCCCCTTCTGGCTTTGCCGGTTCTGCCGCGGTGGACTTTACGGCCTCGCCAACGACTACAGATTTTATGGGAATATCGGCGGATTTCTAAAAGATTGCATTGTTAATAGGTGATTTTGCGCGATTTGAGTAGTTTCGAACGGTTGTGCACGATAAATCGTAGTCAGAAAAGAAGATCATACACCAACTTGGACCCCTGTTTTGTAATGGAATGACTATGGCAATGGATTGTTCCATCCATCTATCGTTGACAAGGAATACTTTATGCCGCTTCAAGTACAGAGCTTCTTATACGTGTTTCATTATGCAAGACGCACGGATATTTTGTTGGTGGTTACGGTAGCTCGCTTATCTCAGAACAAGCGTCGTTGCAAAACAGTGAAATATTGCTCATACAGCGTGGCTGTCATAGATAGATTTTTCCTCTCGTCGTCTGACTCTCCGGCGCTCGCATTGTCTCTAGATTTGTTGCAATACAGTTTCGACCAAACGCGAATTTGTAATTAACATCGTATGGTTGAGATTGGGACTTACACTAGATGGAGCGGGTGGCACTTTCGCCTTCTTCTTTGCGCATCCGACTATGCCCATGACCAGAAACGATGTGATAATTAGCGACGAAAGACACTGAAATTGAAAGAGTTAGAAATTTTCGCACGCAAAACCGGAATGGTTTGCTTTTAGATCTGGAAAATGTGCTCGTTCTCGTGTGATCACGTTCAAATTCATCGTTCGTCTGCTTCACAATGATATTGAATAAATTCCGCCCTTGTCTTGGTGTAACTCTAGTCTCGGTCTCGACGAGAACTAGATAACGATTGAGGTACCTCATGCTGTGAAAAACTTACTCCTTGTTTTTTGATTACGTTCTAGAAGCTAGTTTTGCAGTGTTTCTGTTTTTCCGGAGTCATAAGGTCTTTTTTGATGTCATTTAGGTAAGTCGGAGTGAGATCGAACCCTAACGGTGTGACAAAATGGAAAAAAGTAAAAACACATCAACTCACTTCAATAGATACGATAATGTATGTGAACATTGCTGCTGCCTCGAGACAGCCGTTCCTGCTACTGATTCTATGAAAATGAATGTGGTTGAATTCTCCCGGCAGACCTGTTGCGAAAACGTGTTTTTCGGTTTTTCGGTTTGACGTGAAGCGTTGTTGGGTCGTTTCAACATGTCTGGCAAGATTCCTTGTTCTTGTTTACGGTGTTTACGTGGGTGGACGATGGTTACCATTTGCTTACGCATGGACAGGAAAGCGGTTGTTTATGGATGAAAGTTGAAAAAAAGTAGGAACTTGGTAGCTAGTCGCCCGCTACCAAAGCGTCAGCAACGATCCTACCTAGCGGCCACCAGCCGCTTAGTAGCGGTTCGGTAGGTGATTAATTACTGCCGATCATTTTTTTTTTTCAAAGTTCGAATGAACATTCCCGGGTGAGGAAACAATAGATTTGACATTGACAGGGAGGAAGGCTGCAGAGAGATTGTCTCTTTTGGTTTGAATACCGTTTTAACAGCCTTTCAACCTTTGTCACCTCTTTTGTTCATCTTCTTTTTTTATTCGGCAGTTTCAGCAGTTCTGCTCGCAAGTCGGATGAGGTGGTGGCGGATGTGCAGCAGACGGGTCAGGCTGCTGCCACCCTGCCAGCCGTTGAGCCCGACTCGGGAGTCTGCTCGCCAGTATTTGAGATGAATGAGGTTAGTTCACGGAAGTTCTCCATTTTGCTTTTCACATTTTCACGTATCTTTTTTTTCACGTATTTATGTATATCATGAGAATCAATTCAGGCAATCGTTCACGAAATAGTTTTCAAATTAGTTTGTATATAGAGTCAGTAGGGGAGTTGGTACTCAGATTCCGGTTATTTAGTCTTTGAGATGAATGAGATTAATTTGCGAAAGTTTTCACAGTTCGCAAAATATTCACTAAACGACAAATTAAAGATGGGTTCGCGAAGCAAACAAAAGTTTAGCTCGCCCGTGTGTGAGCTGAATTAGATTGGTTTTGAAACCGGAATTTCAGTGAGACATTCTATTTTGGTATATTGACAAAGTGGCGGCAATATGCAATGTGAAGCAACAACTACTTGAGTATGTAACCAATACGTGTATGAGGCGGATTTGTAGGATGTAATAACATTCGGGGTATATGTAGTGATGGTGGTTGAGAGGTGGCTCGTCTTGTTAGTGTAGTATACGCAGGGTAGTATTTTATTCTTATTAGAATCAACGATATGTTCCACATCATAGTTTCAGAGTGTGAATGAACCTCACATGACTGTTAGTAAAAGTAAATCGGACAAGACTATCAAATAAGAGGTCACATTGACCGAAATACCCCTTTTTCTAAAAAGTTATAAGAGGACTGAGCTAAACAATATCAGACGACCATGTCTGGTCGTATTGACCAAACTACAAACGAGAGAGTAGGTGACCGGTATTTAGACCATATGTATTGTGATTTTGACGTTCATTTCAGGATGATACCGATTTTGGAGTCTCGTTTGTTGCTGAGGAAAACACTGATCTGGGGAATATCGCTGACGCTGAAGTAAAAATGCGCGAGGAGACTGTAGCGAAAGAAGAAAAGGCCCCGGCAGATGATTCTATGAACGATTCTAAAAAGAGTGTGCGAAGGGTTAGTTTCATTTTCCGTTCAACTTTACTTTAATCAAAATATTCAGTTTCATGAAGTTTTGAAGTCATCACCAGCTCACTAGAAGCAATTTGTACTCCCACATTCATAACGAAACTAGTCTTGACTCTCAATTTCTTAAATCAAAACTCAAACTTTCAAGTAAAATTTCCTATAAATAGTATTTTTGAACGGCCTCAGTACAAATCACATCTATTAAAAGTTGAAAGTAAACGAAGTAGTTTATAGAACGACTATCAATTAATGTACACTTGTATGCTCTGATCGTTTTAATTGGTCACACCCTTTCGGAATTTTAACTACCCTAATTCAACAAAAGTCACATTCACTTGTGAAACCCTCACTTATCACCCAATTTTGTAGTTAGGATTGTCTACAAATTCAAATAAAGTTTTATTTGACCGATCTCCAAATCTGCTTATCTCAAATTAACCCAGTGTTTCTCTCAATTCCGATGAACAACAAACGTTCTTTTATCCAGAACCCAACGTTCGCTTGGCGCAGCCGCCTGGAAGGAATTCCGCTTCTCGATGCGGATATTCTCGACTTTGATGCCGCTTTCGCGGTTGGTGTTGATTACATAGATATTGATTGATCTAGATTTGTATTATTTGGATTGAACTGTTTTTCATTGAGAGCTTTACGTGAATGTATTGCCTTAGAACTTAGTCAAATGTATCGTCTTAGAATTCAACTGTTTTCAGGTACTAAGATTCAGAATTAACAGTGTAAAGAATTTTCTGCATAGGTTTGATCTACGAGTAGTACTTTTCGAGTTTAATGTGAGATTTATAAGTGGTGGGTATGTTATTTTTATAATGGAAGTTGGAAGTATAATGATTGTGTTTTCTATCGTTTGAGCTGGTATTTTTTTACCGTGATAGATTTTCATTCGTTCGGAATTAGTACTGGTATTTCAGAATAGTTCAGTTTTTTTTCAGCATTATTTATTAGTAGCAAAAATCTGCATCACAACGTTTATCGATCTGACATTTCTCGTGCTTTCTTTATGTACAGCTGAATAATGAACCTGTATTAATAATTGTAAATGAACAAAACTCTAGACAATAAAGCTACGCAGGATTATAACAGTATTTGAAAAATGTTCGTACTTCTTCTTTCACTTCTGATAGATACAGTTCACCGTGTCAATTAAGTTTTGACGTACGCAGAAAATAAACTTTATGTACGGCGTGATCTGTACCAACATACACCGCCAAGGGCCTCTTAATCCTTCAAAATTCTCGCGACCTCTCCGTGTTTTTTCGTGTCGCGACCCCCCAAAACGGCGATGTTCAACTAATTTCCGTACGATTATAGCTGATTTTGTATGAAAATCGTTAGCTGACAGTTCGCGACCCCTACTTTTCACAAGAAGTTGTTCGCGACTCTCCCCTTCATGAGAGGCCTTGGCGGTGTATGTGTACCAACCAGAAGTAAAAAAAATTGTGAACAGGAACAAAATCTTTGAAAAGGTACGAAAAACGTGCAATTAAGAAAGTAAAGCTGTGTGTATATATGCAAAATGTTAACGAGGTAATATAAAATGGAGATTCATGGTTCGTGGATTGGTGAAGGCTACCCGAAGCTCTGGAAAGAGATTGCGATGAGAGACCAAACTACAAAGACAGCCGAACTTTTTATTATTTGCATTCTTTCGATTTGAATGGCACTTTCTGTCCAAAATCTTTGCCTAGCTTGACGAGTAAGCGGATTTTCAGGTAACCTAAACTTTTTTTGCTTCAGATCACCTGGAACTTTCCTGCAATCCGGTTACCATTAAAACTAACACTGAAAATATAGTTTTGGTCAAAATTAAGAGTTGACCGATGTTCTTTGTTTTAAATTTTCAGTAAACTCACATGATGTCACCGTGCACATATTGATTGATCGCGACGATTCCGTCGCGCGCGCGCGTGCGTCAAACTTCGGCGCGCACGCACGACTTAAGCGCCTTCTTTTGCGTTCCGGGACTGTTGGAAATGGTAGAAGAGGCAGAGGACGCGCCGCGACCCGAGTCGTGGCAGTCCTGAAATGAAATTGTTTATATTCAAACTGACATTTTATAAAACCCTATATCAAATCTGTCTTGTAAATTCTTGACGTGTTCAGAGTTTAGTCAAAAAGTTCGGTTGTTGAACAGCACTCATACAGGTTGTGAGAGATGAATGGATATGTGAAAAGAGTTTCTGTAGTTTTAGGTTGTAAACTCTGTGGCGCAACTCGGAATCTACATGTTGGTTAACAGTTACCTATCGAAACTGGACATTGACTGAATCATGGCAGTTCATAGGTGAAAATTTCTATGTACTCATCTAGTCAATCTCATGAGCTGGCTACCGTGCTGAGAAAGTGGGTGAATTCTATATGTAACCGGGCTTTTAGGTAACCTAACCGATTTTCGGTAAGCTAAATTGTGATTTTTTTTACCGTTAGTTTGAATGGTATTCTAGTTTTAGGTTACCTACCGGTTACCTGTTTTTAGGATTCTAGTTTTAGGTTACCTACCGGTTACCTGTAAGGTAACCTGAAAAGGGGTTACCAAAAACCGGTTAGGTTACCTTAAAACCCGGTTACATATAGAATTGGCCGAGAAAGTGCATACCTGGGAAGTGTCAAGACATGGTTCGGGACTTTTGGTTCGAACGGAGACAATACAATCATCCAGGTGGGATTGCAGCATGTCACACACGCGAAGAGAGTCGGACAGCATCGAGTCGTAGACCTGAATACAACACGGATCGAATTTGGTTGAAAAGAGAGAAGAGAGAGAGAGAGGGATTGAGATAGAGGAGAGAGAGAGAGAGAATTAGACAGAGAGAGAGAGGGCAAAATATAGTGGTAGATATTAAGAGTGGGGGGGGGGGGGGTGTACCAGAGAGAGAGAGAGAGAGAGAGAGAGAAATAGGGAGAGTCGATTCTAGACAAAAATGCGAGTAAAGTCAACCTCAACTTCACGTTAAATCGAACATTGTTTTTTGCGCTCTGAACCTTGGCCCTTCCTCGTTCAAAACGCACATGAAGAAAGAAGTTGAGAGAATGCGATGTGATACATTGGTTCATATATGTACTGTGTTGAGTAGATGAATGGGTTGAATGAATATTGAAATATAGATCGAAAAATGCAAGCAAGAAAAATATCGACAGTGTACCAGGACCAGCGAAGGAAAAAGCGAGATAAAGCGAGAAGATTGAAAAAGGACGATTATGTGGTCCAATCGCAAGGCTTCAGTCCTTTAAACAGTAATACATTTTTCAATTGCAGTTTAAAGGACCATTGAAACGGTATTGGTCCACATAATCGTCCTTCTTTAATACAAAAAGCAAGATAGAGGGAGAGACAATTTCTGTTTTCATTCTGCCAAACTCACGTCTTTCTCAAACAGACAGTTTTTCATGCTCTTGTCCTCCTTTTTCATGACTTTGGCATGTTTGGGAATACTCCTGAAAGATAGACTTTTTGAAATTCAACTTGAAACACTGAAATATTATTTAGAAATTGCGCCGGCAGCAGTGCTCGCCAAAAAAAGTGTAATGAGTTCGTACAGAGTTTTAGCCTAACTGTTGAATCTTGTATTGATTTTTAGAGAACACAGCAAAAATAGTACCTGGCAACCATCGGTTGGTCGGCGGCTATAGTTTCGAGGGCTTCAACCAGCGCCTTTGGATCTTCTTCAATCAGGTCATCCAGGGAGTAGGACTGAACAATACTAGCATATTGATTTTTCATGATTCTGTCTAGGTTTCAATGTTCAATTTTTGTTTGTCACATTACAATGTCACATAGTGGTGGTCCAGAACCGATCTCCAGATCTTTTCTCTGAGAAGAATGGAACTTGATCATTCTATCAGTTGACGCTGAATACGGCGGTAGTGAGTACAAGAGTTTTTCCATCGAAGCAGGACGATTATGTGAACAAATTCCGGCGCATCGGTCCTTTAAACTGCAATTGAAAAATGTATTGCAGTTCAAAGGACTAAAGCGTTGTGATTGGACCACATAATCGTCCTTTTTTAAAGCGCAGATTCTATAAGCATGAATGAAACAAAAATGTCACCGTTTTTTCAACCAAGTAGAACACTGTAAATGGCAATTCAGTACCTTGTTGCCCCAGAACGACTTGTCTTTGCTCTTCTTCTTGTGCTCAGTCTTGCTCGGCAGGGTGTGCGATTCGTGTTTCTTGCTCTTCACTTTCTTCTCTCTCTCCGGAGTTACGAATACGGGCTGGACATATACACTTGAGTATTGTTAATCAGTAGTATTAAACATCAAATTACATCTTCCAAATAATAACTCATGACAATCACTACCAACTTGTTAGTGTAGTATTTTTCCTGTTTCACCACTTTTCCCATTCCATTAAAGGGGCGCTGCATTGAATGCTCAATACAGAATACGCGCTCCAATGCAGACCACTAAAAGGCAGCAGACGAAAAGCGGCAGAGCTGCGGCGCAATCAATAATATTGGTAGTCGGTGTGCAATTCGAAAATCTCCGTTGAAAGTTCAAATTTCGTCTCTCTTTTTTATATTTCATTGTTGTTTCGTTCATGTTAGATGTAGTTCTAGCCTATGTTGGAAAGAACATAGTTACTTTACTTGTTGTGTACAATGAAAAACCGGTGTCTAACGAAAACCGGTCGATTTTCGATTTGAAACTGATGTATTCTAGGGTTTGCTTGTCTGAGTCACTGGAGCTGATATCTTTGGCTGAGTGATGAGAATCGGTAGATTTCCTTTCGAAATTCATATGTTCCTTTATGATTGTGAAATAAAACTTATACAGATTCGAATTTTCCTAGATTTGTTTGGCTATATCTTTGGTCCTCTTCAACAATACCCAGCATTCTGACTTTGTATTGTAAATATTGTATATACTTGTTCCAGAATGTATATGTAATGAAAACACATGATGAACTTCTTGTTTGTGCTTTTCTGTAAATAATGGTTTCATGTATTCTAGAAACTTGGGTTCCGATATCCTCGTGTGTCTGCTCTTTGCAAATTGATATTGTAGTTTTGAAATTCTCAGTTTTGTTGGTTTTTGACGGTGAAAAATTTATCTTTTATGTAAATTGTATGTATTGTTCATGTAATAGTAAAGCGTATAGATGTAATATTTCCGCCAGTGATAATTACCTAATGTTCAATACGAATTTGATTGAAAAATGTGTGTCTATGATATAAGACCAGACTACAAATGTCACCAATTTGGCGCCACTCCAAGCCTCCCTCTGCGTGTCTGACCTAGGGGAAAATTTAACTAAATTACAAAAATAGAGCCTTTATAGTTAGAATCTCAAAAAGATATTGATATAGACCGAGTTGTCTCAATTTTTCTTATCATTTGAACATTCAATTCTGCCCCCCTTTAAAAGGTAAACTTTGAAAGTACACTCTTTTCTGCTGGTGAAAAAGTTTCCGCGAACTTTTCCAGTTTTTCGACCTTTTTTCATAGGAACTATATTTGAAATCTACCTGTTCTTTCTCCAGTATTTGTGCGGTTTTGATGTCGTCACTGGATTTCGTGCGATTCACGCGTTTTTTGCGATGAAACAGTGAGAGGAACGGGGAAGTCTTCACATCTGTTGACGTCATTTCTGGAAAAAATATGGAGAATGAACAATTAAGTGGAACTACAGAGGCAAGAAAATTACATATGTGCGGCTTGGTTGATTCATTTCAAACCCATATGCGTTGAAAAAGTGAAAGAAAGCAATGGACAGAAATTAAAAAGACGGAAAGGCTATGATATAAGACTCTGCAATCTAAATTTTTCTCAAAAGTCGAAAAAGTTTGAAGTTCGTTGATTATTTGGGAACCGAACTTTTTGAATTCCCAGTTTTCGAACCTTTAAGGAAAAAAGTTGGTTTTGGGAGGCATATCAACATGAAAATAATATTTCCCACTTTTTCAATGATTAATATTTTGGGATCCCATTTTTTCAATGATTGATATTTTGGGATCCCATTTTTTCAATGATTGATATTTTGGGATACATTTCTATGAATTCCACTTCAAGTGGTGCTTCGAATGCCCTCGCGCGGATATAAACGCAACACGAGGCGCGTATCTGGTTGCGCCGTATTTGGTATCGCGCGGAGCGCGAAGCGCTCTGCGTGAGTTGTCTTTGGTTTGGCCATTGCGGACTCGTTTTTTCCTTTTAATTAACAAAAATCTTCAAACATCATCTTTTTTTGAAAACTAAAAGGAGAGAACGTTAGAGAATCACGAACTGAACATTGTGTGAAAATTTCAGCCAAATCGGATTATTTTCGCCTGAGTTATGGTTTCGTGTCGTTGTTGAAAAGTTCCGCCGTAATTCGTCCCTCGTCAGTCGTCCCTCGTCCCTCACGGAATTCTGTCCGCATCGTAGTGGAAAAACTACTAAACCAATTTGGCTGAATTTTGAAACATCTATTCTATGGCAAAAGTTAGCTCGTCGCGCCAACTATGAGATGTATATGTAATCTCTGGCGCCGGGCGCGGGCGCCAATAGGCGCCAAAAACGACTATTGGAAAAACTATCGAACCGATTTAGCTGTAATTTGAAACATGAGTTCTAATGCAGAATTTAGCCCGTCGCGCCAAATATGAGATGTATAGCTCCTCATTGGCGCCGGGCGCGGGCGCCAATAGGCGCCAAAAACCACTATTGGAAAAACTACCGATTCGATTTAGCTGAAATTTGAAACATGAGTTATAATGCAGAAGTTAGCCCGTCGCGCCAAATATGAGATGAATACATCACCCTTGGCGCCCGGCGCTGGCGCCAATAGGCGCCAAAAACGGCAAAACACTATTTATTGTCAATTAAAATGTTTAACACTAATAGAAACTGAATAATTTAGTGGAAAATGTGGATGTCTTTTTCAAAACTAAACTTTTATTTTGGCGCTCGGACTAGGCGCCAAATGGCGCCAAAACCTAAACTCACGACAGCGTCACTGGAATAATTTGAAATTTGATACAGTTAATGGTTATCACATGTTGAGTGAATTGATAAGTGAAAAATGATTATTTTGCGTTGGCGCCGGGCGCTGGTGCCAATTTGCACCAATTGGCGCCAAAATAGAAAAAAGAATCTTCATCAATGGAATGGTGCGGTACATGGCGCACTTGAGCATCCTGATCTTATGATTCTATTGCGTGCTCCATTAGGCGCCGAAAACGAGCCAATCGCGCGGAGCGCGAAGCGCTCTGCGTGAGTTGTCTTTGGTTTGGCCATTGCGGACTCGTTTTTTCCTTTTAATTAACAAAAACCTTCAAACATATTTTTTTTTGAAAACTAAAAGAAGAGGACGTTAGAGAATCACAAATCGAACATTGTGTGAAAATTTCAGCCAAATCGGATTATTTTCGCCTGAGTTATGGTTTCGTGTCGTTGTTGAAAAGTTCCGCCGTAATTCGTCCCTCGTCACTCGTCCCTCGTCCCTCACGGAATTCTGTCCGCATCGTAGTGGAAAAACTACTGAACCAATTTGGCTGAAATTTGAAACATTTATTCTATGGCAAAAGTTAGCTCGTCGCGCCAAGTATGAAATGTATATGTAATCTCTGGCGCCGGGCGCGGCGCCAATAGGCGCCAAAAACGACTATTGGAAAAACTATCGAACCGATTTAGCTGAAATTTGAAACATGAGTTCTAATGCAAAATTTAGCTTGTCGCGCCAAATATGAGATGTATAGCTCCTCATTGGCGCCGGGCGCGGGCGCCAATAGGCGCCAAAAACCACTATTGGAAAAACTACCGAACCGATTCAGCTGAAATTTGAAACATGAGTTATAATGCAGAAGTAAGCCCGTCGCGCCAAATATGAGATGAATACATCATCATTGGCGCCCTACGCTGGCGCCAATAGGCGCCGAAAACAGCAAAACACTATTTATCATCAACTAAAATGTTGAACACTAATAGAAATTGAATAATTTGGTGGAAAGTGTGAAAGTCTTTTTCCAAAACTGAAATTTTTCTTCTGGCGCTCGAACCAGGCGCCAGATGGCGCCAAAACCCAAACTCACGACAGCGTCAATGGAATCGTCTGAAATTCGGTACACTAAATAACTATCACATGGCAAGTAAGATGCTCAAACTGAAAATCAAAAAAAGTTCTGTTGGCACTGTGCGCTGGCGCCAATTGGCGCCAAAGTTGGAAAATTATCAGTTATCGTCAATCAAACTGTTTCAAGTTAACAGATATTGAATATTCCAATGTGAAATAAAGATCCACAAATTCAAAATCGAATTTTATCGTCTGGCTCGGAACAGACGCCAAATGGCGCCAAAACAAAAACACACGAAACTGACAATTGAATAGTTTGAATATTGCTCCAATCAGTAATTGACACATGTAGTGTGTACTGGTAGCTCAAAAACCTAGAAAATTTCGTTTAGTTCTGGCGCCAGACGCGTGTGTCAATTGACGCAGGAATGAAAAAAAAGTTTCAACGAAGGTTTTTGATGTGGTATTGGAAATAATGCCTATATTGTAAGTGAGTTGGTGTCTCTAATTGTAGATTTGTCAATGGCGCCAATCCCCATCGCTTATCGCCGCTAAAAGCGGTGTACATGTCAATCGGAACGTTTAACCTGCGTTATATTACAACATCAGCAATTTTATGGTCTGCATTCGGCTTCGTGCACACACAAAACTGAGATTTCCATAATAATATAGTGAGTTCACAAGATCCACTCTGTGAATAGGCAACATATGAAGTTGTAGGAGTACAACTAGCAAAAAAAGGACAATTAGTAAAAAGTGGGGGAACCAACAAATGTGTGAGTTGTGTTTGGTTCGACCTCGATATCAGCAAAAAGTGAACGATACGAATTGCTGTGATACTGTAGCACAAGTATTCTGCAAAAATAGAACAATACAAATGTTGCACAATGGTTCACAACGCACGCATGTCGTCAAAGTACACATGAAATACCCTTCGGCAATTTCTGAAATATCATGCGGGCTTCGTGAACCATTGTGCAACATTTGTATTGTTCTATTTTTGCAGAATACTTGTGCTACAGTATCACAGCAATTCGTATCGTTCACTTTTTGCTGATATCGAGGTCGAACCAAACACAACTCACACATTTGTTGGTTCCCCCACTTTTTACTAATTGGTATTATTTTAGCGTATTTGTCTCGGCGCCTCTCTCTCTGCGCCTCTCATTTTTCCGTGTACTAATGCTTAGTTACAGCTCCCGCAAGAACACGAGACGCAGAGACAGAGATGCAGAGACAGTTATCGTCTGAAAAACCACTCATACTAGATACGGCGCAGCCGAGAACGTGCATTACTGAATGAGTATTCGTTCGCGCGAGAAGTGTAAGCCGATTTTGAAAGGTGTACTTAGCAACTATAGATAAGTTTTCCCAATTTATCAATGATTGATAAAGTGGGATCCCAATTTATCAATGATTGATAAAGTGGGATCCCATCTTTTCAATGATTGATAAAGTGGGATCCCATCTTTTCAATGATTGATAAAGTGGGATCCCATCTTTTCAATGATTGAAATCTTGGGACATGAAAAATTAATCTTTTGAAGCAATCGTGGATAAAGTTTGCATCAAAAAGTGAAATATTTTCTTTCCCAGAAAATATTTCCTTCTCGGGAAAAAATAGATTCTGAGATTTATTTAGATTGCAGCGTCTTATATAGTTCGTTTCATTCCCGTTGAGACCCGTTGGCATCGTGCCAAGATTTTTGGATGCTTTTTTCTTAGAGAAAACATGAGTATTCTGAGGACATTTTTCGTTTACGTGTTCTTAAGAAACTGAACAATCGCTATCAGAGATTTGCAGTTTCTTGAATAAGTACACAGTGGGGAAAAATTGACTGGAATATTCATTGGCACGCTGCCTAGTCTCAGTGGGAATGACCGGAACTATAACTCAATGGAATAATTCAACCAATGAATGCAGGCCAATTCTACAACTAACCGGGTTTGTAGGTAACCTAACCCTTTTTTAGTAACCTATTTTTGAGGTTACCTTGGTAGGTAATCTGAAAGTACCCTGAAACTAAAATTCGGTTACCGTTCAAACTAACGGTAAAAACCACATTTTGCCTTAGAAAAATAGGTAACCGGTTTTTCATTTTAGGTTACCAACCGGTTACCTACTGAGGTAACCTCAAAAATAGGTTACCAAAGAAGGGTTAGGTTACCCAAAAAGATGTAGAATTAGATGTAGAATTCACCATGAATGCATTCGGAACTTGTCGTTTCAACAATTCAAATGAGTAATGTTATAGCAAAGGAGTATCAATTTCAAAAATATGTTCTGAACTCCATGTTGAAAACGTGTCAAGTGAATCGGAAAGTGAAATAAAAATGGATTGTATCTTATCAATCCCGGTTTGTATGTAATTTCTCTGAGTTGGACGGAAACTCGTGAAACCAGAGCGGACCCGGCTGTAAACTACATCTGCCCCGGTAATTTAGTTGTAAATAAGACCTTTAAACGGATATACGGTATTTGTCCCACCCAAATGTGGCAATAAGATCGGTCTGAGGTATAGTGAGTGTCCGAATCTCTGTTATAAATTTCTATATTTGCCCGACTTTTACGAATTCCTCCCTAAAAGCAAAGCGACCAAACTACAAACACAATGATATAGGGAAACATCTACCGATCGATGACAGTTTATTACACGAGAGAAGGATTTAAACTTCAGAAACACCGAAAAAATGGGAATACAGTATCCTCACTATCCTAATCTCGGCCCGAACTAGCCGAGAAATTCAACTCAGCTATGGCCAGCCGTGGAACTAGACAGCTGGTGGTACTATAGTCATTAAAATGATGGAATTCGATTTTGAATAATGTTTTATGTGTTTTGTGCCACCCCGGACGTGGAGTGTAAAAATGTCACCTACTTTTTAACCAATGATTGATGCCTGCCTGCGCTGGGAGTTGGCAGCAAGTAAGTAGCATAAAAAGTTTGTAAAGAAGGATGATTATGTGGACCAATCCCGACGTATCGGTCTTTTGAACTGCAATTGAAAAATGTATTGCCGTTTAGAGGACTGAAGCGTTTGGATTAGACCTCATAATCGTTTTTCTTTGAAGCGAGAGTGAGCTACTCAAACTATTACGGACTGGATTATTAACAGTTCGAAGTCCTCAAATTCAAGTGGAATCTATCACATCGTTTATGAAATACAGCGAAATACAACACTATGTTTCGTAAAATGGTACAACGGTTTTGACAAAGATGTTTGGAGGAAATATTGGAGAAGTTCTCACCATTGCAGGTTATTGTACCATATAAGCAACCATTCTGACATTAAGATAAAACTCTTCTGAATGAACACAAACTTTGAAAACAAAAAAATCCGAGGATAGTTTTTTTCGTATATTCCGAAAGGAGATGATGCAGGCGACGAAAAAGTATGTATGGATTGTGAGTCAAGCTTGGATGAATAAGAAGTGTTTATGGTCGAGAAAAGAAAAGAGAACAATATAAGGACAGCGAGACTGACAAATAGAGAGAATAAATATTATGTGTTTTTTCGTTTTTTCAGACAGCCTATTTCGTCATACATTGTAAATGTGGTGTTATTGTAATGGTAAATATTCAAAATTGTTCTGTATTAAAGGAAACAAACGAAATTGATTCAGACTGTGAAACTATGGGTGCATTTTGTTTTTACGAAACTTCTCCAAATTATCGGATTCTTTTTGTAAAAAACAAAAATAGCGGAATAGGGCGAACTACAGCGAAAAAGCTTTTGTACCAAACAGCAAACCCAATATTTTAGTAACCGTTTCTGTTGTTCAGTTAGATCAAGAATATACTCAACGATTCAGTTAGAATTTCTGAAAACACTTTCCATTCTTTTCTTCTTTCTACGGCACTAGTTTTGGGTTCACGCTCTGGCAGTTTCATTCAGATTAATCCGACGCGACAATGTGCAGATGATACATCCAGATTCGGAATGGAATGGACTACTAGTGAACTTATTGGTAACTTAAAAGGTGTAAAAATTCAATGGAACATGTTAAAGTTAAGTAAAACGTGTAATTATTCAGTAAATCGTGTGAAGTTCAGTTTCATTCAGATTAATCCGACGCGACAATGTGCAGATGATACATCCAGATTTGGAATGGAATATAGGAGAAATGGAATCATTTCAAATGAAAATAGAGCACGTGAGGTCATATGAGGTCACGTGAATGCACATATTAAGAATGAAGATTTTTCGATGTATGTCACTAATTTTGCGTGATCGATCACATCAAGTTTTCACATTTAACATTAAAGTTGAATTTGGAAGAAAGTTAATGTTATAACTAGTAATCTATCAAAAACCTGACAAATATCACCGAACTAACCTGTGAAAAATGTTCGTGAGTTTAAGTTCGTGAGTTTAAGAAAATATCATATGATCTACAATAGGACCTGAGAGGTAACTTATGAAATTTACTCTCGCGATTTCCCATGAGAATGTCTGATGATCTTCATCTCACGAGATCATGAGAGATTACTACCGGCCCTAGGAAAGTACTAGACAGGGTTTTCCCTGCTTTTTATGAGTGTCTGTCGACGCGAAAACGAACGGCAGAACACTTTTTTTCACGAGATCAGCAAATAATGGGGATGTCTGAGAGTCGGAAAAGAATCGAAAACGTGACAGGAAGAGGGTTATCGGAAGCATTCTTTGAATAATTTTAACATTTCTATTGATCTTTGCTTCGCACATTGAGAAAAGTAGTGTTCAACATATTTTTGAGGCTGTAACAACGGTCCAAAATAAACTTTACAAAATACTTCTGGAAAGGCTGTGTTTGTAAAGTAATGTCAATGTTTCAAGCAGAGTATAGAGGTGGAATATAGAGGTGGAATGAGCGAGTAACTGAGAAAGCAAATTGCATCTACCTATGTTTAGCTAAGTTTTAAATCCTACAATCATAAAACAATGTACGACTCACAAGAACATGCCAGAGAGGTTGCGTTCCAAGAGTCATGCCAATGTTTCAAGCAGAGTATAAACAGTGAGGTGAGCGAGTAACTGTGTAAGCGTCTTGCCTCGGCAAAGCGCGTTCAGAGTAAACAGAGTACGTCTCGGATTTACACTGATCATACATGAGAAAGTTAAAGAGAAAGAACAATTTGTGAGTGAGAAGGTGGCAATAGAAAGAATGAGAGAGGGGGGGGGGCAGTTAAAGAGAGAGACAAAGGGGGAGAGAGAACAACTTGAGAGCAGTTGTTTGAGCGCGAGTTTTCTAGAAATATTAAAATTTTCGCACTAATAATTTTCCATATGTGAAAATACAACTTAATGAAATAGAATTGAATAGCCAGTTTTTGAATAAAACATTATTAAACATTTTCATGAGTTTCGCTAGGGAAGAAACAGTAGTGAAATCATGAAAAATTCCCTTTGTTTCCACATAGTTGAGGGGGTAGTTTTTCTACCCCCTCAACTATAGTAAAGCAACAGGAAAGTGAACGGAAAAATTCATGTTTCATCATCTTGAAATGACGTCTTGTTTGAGTTGGGTGAGTTGGTTTGCTCGGGCCGGTGCTTGAAACTTCAAGAAGTCTTTGAAATGGCGGAACCGTGTGAAAGAATAGGACTGGTCTGAGATGGAGAAACTAAAAAAAACTAAAAATTTTGGTTTGTTACTGAAATATTCATGGGAAAACCAGAAACAGAGCCTCTACTTAGTTTGTACTTCTATCATTTCCACGTGAGTTTAATCGCCCCGAACCATTGTTAAAGTTTTCAGAAAATATTAAGAAGTGTATTGAACGAAATTATTGATGAAGACAATTTAACAACTATGTTTATTGCACCATTTTGATCAAAAATGAAATGCATATTATGATATGATATTGATGATGGTTGGCCGCGGGGAGGAATTTCGCCCAATTTCCTCCGCCCATGTTTTTGTGGCGAATCATGCAATCAAATCGGGCAAATTATGTGAACGGAAACAAACACAGAATGTTTCTGTTTTCGTAGAAACATGCAAACGATGAAATGTATTTTTTGAAGTGGTAGAGAAATCAGGTCAACACGTTAGCAGGTAGTGTGAGAGTTGAAGCTCAAACTACAGCTCACATTTGTTTTCGGATAAACCTTCTACACAAATTCTAAACTGAAATTCACAATTTTTCACAAATCTGTGTGAGGTGCACAAATCTGTGTGAGAACGAAATGAGTGAAGACGTGTTAAAGTCAAGTTCCACGTGAATTGTTCAAGTTTTACGTGGATGTTTCAAGTTCTACATGAAGGTGTACAACCAGTACAACACCTGGTCTGGCGCAAATAAATGACAAATGTTGCGTTTGTTAGTTTGTTTAGTGAGAGCGACCCTCGTCACATAAAGTATATGGCCCATTTGGAAGCAGTTTACGCAAAAGACGAAAAGAACGACAAAAACCCACACAAAACCATGAAAAGGAATTTTTACTGTACGAAAAACCTTCGTATTTCGGAGTTGAGACAAACTTTGCAGAAGGATATCTCATATATTGTACCTTGATCAATATATTTGAAAGCAATTTACGCAAACGACGAAACGGGTGACAAAAACTAGAGGAATAAATGGCGAAATAAGTTCCAACTGTACGAAACATTCAGGTATCTCGGAAGAGCTGGTATAGAAAACGGTAACTGATCCGGAGAGTTCAAAAGGTTTGAAGACTGAAACATCAAATTGAGATGACCAAACTTGGACAGTTTACAAATTTCGGCTCAACAATTACTGCCCGGGATTGAAATTGAAAACGATGCCCTGTCAAGGAAAAACTGAGTGGTTATCTTTCTTCTTTTAATTAAAGTCTAAGTCAAAGTAGTTCGCAAAGCCTTGGAGTGTTCACTATTTGACCACCGTGAAACATAGAATCCAGCCTACGAACATAATGGAAACTACTTATTTCGTGAGAATATCGCCAAAGTGTTTCATCATCATAATAAAAAGGTACCAAATCAGATCATCTTCTCAAAAACATTGATCTTTATGTGCAGTTCTGGTTGCTTTTGTACGAAAAAAAGAGAAGAAGCAGCGGAAAGTGTTTTCAGCCATATGACTAACATGGCGCTTCTTTTGTGATGAACAACGGAAGTAAACTACAAAAAGTTACCAGACGTTCGTTGTAGTTTCATCACAATTAAAGCCCAAATTATAGAATGGTGACCAAAAGTATTGGGTTCAAATTACAAATACAGCGATATTTGTGAACGACGGACAAAAATCTAAGTTTTCTGTAGAGGAACTATCTGCTTTTAAGGAACTAAAACTGCAAAAGTTTGATATCGAGTGGAACTGATTGTAATTGGATCAGACACATGAAGTTTACTTCCGAAACAAATTTACATTTTAGATGGAATACAGACAGTGGGCAAATCTTGGTAAAAAAAACTTCATATTTCATAGAATGTCGAAACACTGGGTCTGATGAACCGTTGAGAACAATAACAAAACAGCGAGTCGTTTCACGTTTTCACGTGAAAAGTCACGTTTACTACTAGTACTTATATAAAAAGCGCAATACTTCTTGTGCCCGCTTGATAAATGGGTCTCGTGAGGGGATGAGCATGATGTTGATAAAAACATTACAACAAATCCGGGTGGAGTGACTCAGAAATCGAGGATCAACATGTTTTCCTTGAAAATTTCACCAAAGTGCTCCAAGAGTGAGAAAACGACCCATGTCACAACTATTCGGATTGAAATGATTCATCATTGCATCAACTGTTTGTTAGGTCAAAAGAGGTGTCGAAAAACGCGGAGATTAGAGTTGTGATTTTAAATAATTTTTTTAGCAAACAGAATTATAGAATTATTTATTGAAGCACAAATGTAGAAAAACTGATCGGTGAGAGCAAATAAAACGAGGAAACATTACTTTTCTGGACACAGTGACCCCGTGAAACGTGAAAAACATTCAGAAATGTACACCACTACAAAAGTTTAATGAGGTTTTTTCCATCAATTCCAAGTACAATTGAGCTGCGAAACGTGCGCCCCCCCAAAAGCCGAAACCATTTATCAAACGGTAGACTGCACGGGACTGTAGCTTTTAGTTTTCGGAAGACACAAAAACTCAAGGTCAGCGAAATTTCAAGGATTGAAACCCAAAAAAAAAGATCAGAGTACGTATGCTAGAAGATCCCGGCACCTTCATCCCATCCCGCTTCTCTCGCCCTGCTTCACTATTTCTTGTATCTTACATCCCGGCGGGATGTGAGAGCAGAGAAATAGCGTATGTTTGAGCAGACGCAGGATGGGATGAAGGAGCCGGGATCTTCTAGCATACGTACTCAGAGTTACATACACCGTATAGTTTTGTTTAAAACAGCAAACCCCATTTGTTACAACTACAATTAAGCACGCGCCCATACCATTCATCAAACGGTAGAGGAACTGTAGCTGCTAGTTTGCGGGCAACACAAAAGACTCAAGGTCGGCGGAAATGCAAATTTGGAGGTTTCAAAAAGAAAATAGAGATTTGAGTTTCCTAGGTTCATAAAGACATGTATATATCACAATATTGTTGAAGAATGTTGAATATAACTTGTGCAGATAGGTGTAAGACAAGAGAAATACTAGGATAACTTATATAAGCGATAAAAACAGGGTTCCACCAAAGTAATTGTGTCTCAAAGAATTTGGGACATAAAAACTCAACAGACCCTCAAAACTAGACAACTTGGCTCTGAGTCGCCACTCGAGACTCTGACGAAAACATCCCGGCTGCGAATGAAAACAACGATAGTTTCCTCTTGTTGAGATCTCCTAGGGTGAGCCGGAATACCCCACAACCTTGATCTTATTCCGCTTTTTTCAATTTGCATACGGGTTCGCAAAATTTATATGACGAGACACCAATGCTTTGTTTTGGACACAAACTGCAGAGTTTCTGATCATGGTTGAAAGCATTTGCGCATGCGATAGTTATAACTTTTCCGAGTGTTAGGGAGGAGAGAAATAGTGTATGTTTGAGGAGATGCAGGTTGGGAACTGACCACTCGAGACTCCGACCAAAACGTCCCGACTGCGGATGAAAACAACGATAGTTTCCTCCCGCTGAGATCCCTGGGGGCGAGGTCATCAAATGGACATAAATCGAAATTACACCAGATGAGCTGAACTATTTTTGATGAGAGAGTGGTATGAAGACTATTTAGCTATCCTAACTATTATATAACTAAATGAAGTTGGGAAGTTAAACGTGACACAACGATTCGAACTTCACCGCTGTAATTATCTATTTTTGGCGGAAAATGTACATTAGGCTCATAAACGGTGCTGAGTGTCAACAAGGTTGAAGAGTGAAACTTTATCCATAAATAATAAAATTAAATTGACCGAAATCGAAACTTATTTTTAATGAGAAAGTGATACTATGCTCAGGACTATATCAGTACCTATGATTAACTAACTTCGTCCGTTTATTTTTGATGAACACCTGGTAGTACCCTCACATATTCAACAAGAACAGAGAAACGTGGGAACGTAGTCAACACGTAAAACGTGAGTGAATAACTTGCACTTCTTCTCTGTCTTTGACTATTTCTGATGAGAACTTGGTAGTGGCTACAAGCACCACCCAACAACAAAATACGTGATACAACATACAGAGCAGAAAACATAAAGAGGAACAATGAAAATAAACCATTGAAGCTATTCGTTCAAACTTTACTAGTATAATAATTGCCAATCGCCGAAAAAGCAAATTAGCTCTGAGTCCATACGATGAATAGTGTATGAGAAAATAGCGTGGGATAATTATTCCGGAACGGGATTGAAAAATGGATGTTTACCAAAATGAAATACACAACAGCAAGCACAGTGAATATGTAGATTTAGTGAAATGAAATTCAGATTCAAGTTGTCACATTATCGTGGAATAAAGTGGAAAGAAACGCAAGCTACCATTGAAACTCAAGAAACTCAAGCAAGCTGGATGCTAGAAATACCCCACGTCCTAGCAACCATTCTATTCGAACGTGGTGCGACTTTGTTGGCTGCTCCAATAATCCACCCGTTTTTCTTTCAAATCGGAAATTTGGGTAGCAAAATTCAATCAAAATTCGCACTTTAGTTGGTTACCAAGATGAAACACCTGCTTTTCAATCGATTTTTGTGTAGAACAAAGTCGTCTCATGTATGTCAGAAGTCAATCTTCCGTACTCAGCTAAGTACAGACTTGACAATCTTGACAAAGACTATAACAAATACCCTGGCAAGGTGTGATTGTTCATGTTAAGATTACTGATGCGCAAAATTCAGCGCAGTAACCGTACAAAAGTTCAACCGGAACTGGTAACCGATACCAAATAATAACTAAACTGTTTTTAAAACAAAGCGAGTGAAAATAAGTCGGTCAATTACTAGCAAGGTGTGATTGTTCATGTTAACAGTTCTCAGGCGCTGAATGAAGCTAGTGAAAAACCATAACCATAACCATAACTCGTAACCGAAAACCAAAAAGTAACCGTTGAATAATACAACCGAGTGAAAATAAGTCGGTCAATTACTAGCAAGGTGTGATGTGTGTGTTGGCGGCGGCCCTGGGGGTAGCTGCGTCCAAACAGACAGGTGCGCGCCAGCTGATCTCATATCAAACTCATCTTCCACCACAAAACACGTCATCTTGTCAACCTATCACGGATACGGCGCCACGTTCTATTGAATTCAAGTTTATACTTCGTTTTCCAGTACATTTTAGAAAACAATTTCCAGAAAATTGAGCGACGGCAAAACTTCCGATTATCTCCGACCTACACGGGTTCAGTTTTCTCCAATTCCGAGTCAAAAGCAGAGTTAGAACTACGAACACAGCAAATTAGAACCACAACAAACGCACCGTTCGGCCGCTTGGCGGCGTAGCAAACCGTCCAACCTCATGAGAAGTTCATATGGGTTTCTCATGAGATACCTCATGAGCTACTCGTGAACTCTCAATGTTGTAGCATAGGAATCGATAGAACCTCATGAGAAGCTCGTGCTAAGACCTCATGAGGTGATCTCATGAACTTTTGTGGGGATTTCTCCGCCGCCTGTCCTAGAATACACAATGAAAACGTTCATAAAACATCGAACTGTCCATTACCATCACCAACGTTTTGATTGCCGACTGAAATCTCAAAAACCTGTAGACAAATATCAGAACTTGCGCGGAGCGAAAGCTACTTTTTGCCAGATAGAAATGTTTACAGGTTTCTCGAAAACGTTAAACTACCATCGAAGTTTCCGGATTATCCGCAATCAGCTCGAAAACGACTTGAAACAGTAAAAACTATTGGACAAACACCAAAGTTGCGCAGAGCAGAAGCCACTTTTTGCCACATCGGAGTTCTGCACATGCTTCTCGAAAACGTTGAAACATCATCGAAATTTCCACATTTTTTCAATTTGCTCGAAATTCAAAAAAAACTATTCGACAAACATCAAAATTTGCGCACAGCAGAAGCCACTTTTTGCCAGATGGGATATTCGTGACAGTTCCTTGAAGAGGATGAAACATCAACGAAATTTCCAGATTATCCAGAATTCGCTCGAAAATGTCTCTGCACTTTCCGATTTTCATCAGACTACAAAGTATAATTCTATCTAAGATATGACAAACATTGCGCAGAGCAAAAGCAACTTTTTGCCAGATGGGGGAGTTGTTTGCAATAGAAGACCGCCCTGTTAGGATTGAGAAGAAGTCCCTGGAGAGCCTCATAATACTGCATCATAAGGCAGCAAAAGAGCAACAATATAGCATTTCATAACGAAATGTGTTAGAATTCAATATTATTGAACTAAATGATTCGAAATGGAATTGAGAAAAAGAATAAGGTATCTTTGTACTAGTGAAACACGGCCACTTTTGGTTCAGAAGTACAGTTTGTGCTCTGAATAAAATCTGCAATTGTCCCCGATAGCAACTTTTTCTTCGCTGTTTTTCTATACATCACAGAATTTAATACTTTTCGTAACATACTTTTGAATGTGATTGAATTGAATTTAATAATGGAGAAATACATTCAAATAGTTGAAACAGCTATTAGATTCAGTAAGCGTGCCTTCTCTTCAAAATCTCTTCAAAACAAAAGTACAGAAGCGACAGGTGTTTGGATGAATGAAACCGCAATGAATTGCATTGCATGACTTGAAACCAGAGTGAAAGAAGAAAAAGGTTTCAAATCGTTCGCAGTGAGAATACCATTTCGTCCCAGAGAAACGTTCTAATAACATATTTGGAGGCGAACTGGAAATGTATAAGCAAAGTATAGGTATTGATTGTGCTTTTGAGGCAACTGGGGTTTCATCAGAATTCGGAGCTTAAAATATGTACAAATACTATAATTGACAATGAGTTCTCAAAGTCGAAACACCAGAAACATTCACAACTTCAACTAACGGAAACGACCAAAATTTCAAAAATTAAAATTGGCGCCAATTAGCTCCGGTGCGGCGTAGTATGTAAATAGTGCCACCTTGAATGCGCGATATATTATCGCCGCGGCTTAGTTGAAAGGGCCATAAATGAGGGTTGTAGAGGGGCGCGGGGGGCGGTACTGTAGATGGAGATAGCACAGGCGCGTATCTCCTTTAAGGTCCCGGGAATCTAGCAAATGCAAATATGCTACGGTGTTTATTGCTCTGGGACAATAAGATTTTATTCACTCGTGGGTAGGTCAACGGTCACAAAAGAATCTCAAATACTTCGAGAAACAGAAAGCACAGGACGAAAAGAAAAAAAGCACGGAATGTGAGATTTCAATTTTCTTAGAAAGGCGATAGACAAACGTTTTCCCATGTATTTGAGAAAAGATGTTGTCTCAGTCCCAAGTTAATTTTTCCGCGAAGTTGTGAACGTGAAAACTACGAGTAGTAAACGTGAGATAGTTTTTTAGTAGTTTTTTAAAGCACAGAATGTTTCCCAGTTGAAGAGAGTTGAACATTTGGAGAGAAGAATGGTTCTTAGTTGGAATCTCTTCAACTCATTGTTTCAAGTAGTATACAAATACGCGCAAATCGAGACCTAAGCCCCTGTCTTGTAGCGCGGGTCGCTATGGCCATATTTCATTATTATCAGGGCCCTAAATCGGGACCACCTCCTCTTGTTTTATGGGCTATTTCGGAGCGCATGCGTGTGATGCGCTAGTGTCGCGAAAAGACAGAAAAGAACAAAAACAAAGCGATTCTGAACGAAAAGCAGAAATTAAAAAGATTTTCTTCGTAGATGGAGTGAAAAATTTGGAAAAAAGAAATGCAGACAGAGTGAAACTGTCAACTGAGCTTATTTATCTGAAGCCGCGAAAAAATCTATGTTGTTCAAATTCATTGTAGTTTTGTTTGAAGACTAGAATTTAGAAATGATGTTCATAGATGCAGAAATTCAAACTTCAGCTTGAAAATAAAGTGAGAGTTCAACAGAGTTTCAGTAGAGATTTTTTTCGAAATTTCGAAACTATGATGCTTCAAACTGAAACGGTGACAGTGGCCATATTTTGCTCACACCTCATACTGTTCAATATTCTCCCAAACTTCATTGTCCTAACTGAAAAAAGTGAAAATGATTTCGATCTACAAGTGAAAAAAGATATAACTAAAAGTTCTTGTGAAGCGAGCAAGAAGGAGATGTGAAATGTACATTATAGGCCATGTTTGGTGAGCGGTTCGGCGCCATTTCACACAAAGGATTAGCACCCTCGGACAACCTCTCAAACTGTCTTGGTACGGTTTTTGGAGGTAGAGACAAAACGTATCGCTTTCTAGTTTTCTACCCTCTATCTCTATCTCTCTCGCTTCCTCTCCCTCCATCCCCTTCTCTCTCCTTCCCTTGTTCTACTGCTTTGTATAACTTTATCGGAGCTTTTTCTAATTTACAGAGAAATATGTGCCTTTCCTGAAACTAGTCACGTGGAAAGATGGAGCCCAACAGAAAGTCAGACTCAGTTCTCGTAATTCTCACTGAGAGTTTGGCAGGGGTTCAATACACTTACAGCTGAGTTTTCATCAAGTACTTTGAAAATCTTCTTGTATGACAAAAATGATGTTCACAAAACGTGGGTTATCTATGAAAACATTACCTCAAAGTTCGATTGGCACGCTGCCAAAGGTCTGAACGGGAATAATCTCACAAACATTGGCGCCAATTTACTGCGATTAGCACGCTGGAAATACGAGACAACATGCAGATCAATGAGGCCGCAGACTAACTGAGACAGTCTGCCATGGCTTGCACACTCTCTCGTCGAGGCCGCTACAAACGTGGCCTGCTAATTGGCAAGGGGTTATCTGAGATGTAAACTATATAGTTTCTGGCAGCCTGTTCTAGGAATTCGTGTAATGTCAGCTGAGTTTGTGTTTGAGAAGCTATCGGTTGCCTTTTGACATGGCAATTCTATGCAAGAAAGATGCGCACGCAAGCGGCGGCAAAGTGGTACAAACATGGGGAGAAAGAGGATAAGAGAGAGAGAGAGAGGGCAGGGGAGGGAGAGAGAGAGAGAAGAGGGGGAGGGAGAGAAAGAAAAAGAAAGAGACAGAGATATAAGAAGATTGAAATTTGGGGAAGGATAGAAGAAAGAGCTGGTAAGAAAATGAGTGTGAGACAAATAGAGAAAGAAACATACAGATATGAATGATAGAGAAAAGTTAGAGAAAAGAAAATAAAACGAGAGAGAAAGTGTATGTGAGATAGAGAGAGGACGAGCGAAAGAAAGAGAGAGAAGAGAGGGATGGAGAGAGAGAGAGAAAGAAAAAGAAAGAGACAGAGAGATAAGAAGATTGAAATTTGGGGAAGGATAGAAGAAAGAGCTGGTTAGAAAATGAGTGTGAGACAAATAGAGAAAGAAAAACACAGATATGAATGATAGAGAAATCTGAGAGAAAGGAGAATAGAACGAGAGAGAAAGTGTATGTGAGATAGAGAGAGGACGAGAGAAAGAAAGAGAGAGAAGAGAGGGGGGAGAGAGAGAGAAACAAAAAGAACGAGAACAGAGAGATAAGAAGAGTGAAATTTCGAGGAAGAAAGAAGAAAGAGCTGGAAAGAAAGTGAGTGTGAGACAAATAGAGAAAGAAACATACAGATATGAATGATAGAGAAAAGTGAGAGAAAATATAACAGAACGAGAGAGAAAGTGTATGTGAGATAGAGAGAGGACGAGGGAAAGATAGAGAGTGAGTGAGTGTGAGAGAGAGAGAAAGAGAGTAAGAGAGAAAAGAGAGAATGAGAATGTGATAATTTAATGTTCATTGCCCCTCGTGAGAAGACATATGTGAAATATGAAGATAAGTGAAATGGACACCGCTGAGACGCAGCGAAATTTGCATATCTCAAACGCTAATTAGGAACAGACGGATTATGACATTAGAAGGGAGATGAAGAGAGTGAGAGGGAAAGAGAAGAGGAGACATAGAGAGAGATAGAGATAGATGAAAAAAGGAAATTGAGAGAGACAGAGAACATATGGATTATGACATTAGACGAGAAGATGGGTGGAGAGAGACAATGGGATGGAAAAGACCAAAAAAGAGAAGAAGACCGACAGAGAGAAACATAAAGAGAATCATACAAACATTCAGATGGAGAGATTTAGACTTGGCGAGAGCTAGTAAAGTATTGAGCAAAGGAGAAAGAGAGAGGGGAACAGGAACATATACAGAAAGAGATGGATAGAAATATCAAAGATTTGAGAATAGGAAAAGAATACAATGCGAAACCACTGATTAACAACACAGTCTTGAAAAATACGTTGAGAAGTTCCGAAGACGGTTTTGTTTCTTATTTTCCGCATCCAACTACGGTTATACAATATCTAATTGGCTAATGAGTCCCAATTAGCTAATTGTAATCCTATCCGGAGTGAATGTGTTGCGCCGTACTTGATATGGGTGGAGTGGTCACTTGAGTTGGCACCATATCAAAAGCCGGGCAGATGGCGCAAGCGAAACTGGGATAGAATTACCGCCAACCACCTGTGGGTTGACAGAAAAACCGCCTCGGTGGGGGGGGGGGGGAGGAGGGGAGAGGTTAGGGTTACTGTAAGTTCATCTCTCTATCTCTATACATCTCTCTCGATCTCTATCTCTCTCTCTCTCTTATTTTCTCTGTCTCTCCCTTCATCTCTTTCCTACTCTCTCTCTCACCCCCTCTCTCTCCCCTTCCTCTCAATTTCACTCTCCTTCTCTCCTCTCTCACGCCGCTCTGTAGTTTGTTGTGATAGACCTTTTTTTGTAAGAGCTGTCCAACTCGCAAGAACTTTGACAACGGAAGAAAATGCCCGTTTTTGATCATCTCGTCTTCTTCAAATAACATGTGAAGTACGCCAATTGGTGTGTCCATGAGATTAGCTGTGCTTAGCCAAAAGGAGAGCGTTCACGTATCTTTTTCTCTGTGTCAATAAACCAGATCGATGGGGTCAAATCGCAGTGGACAGTGCGCCAATGAATGCCAAAAACCTAACGCCAAAAACGGAACGCCAAAAACGCCAACGCCAAAAGCGTAATAAGTTTGAACGGCTCCGACGGCAAATTGCGTCCACTGATCGCCTGCGTACCGTGAGGGAGTAATTGGAGAGTGGAACGATCCAACTACAAAGAAAGATCAAAATATAAACTCTATGAGCAGCAAACCATGTATAGTAGCCGCTGTTGAACCAATAGTTTGAAAATTTGAAAACTGAGGGTAAATTGCGACCTCGACTGCGTACCGAATAATGGGCAAGTTTGTCGATGGGGCGAGAGCTCAAGCTGAAACTCACTAGAGCTGAGTCATAGTTTGATCTCATCGTAACTCGCGAGTGTCAACCGAAAAACACCAGATCAAACTACAAACACAGCTGGACTTGGCAATATAACTATACGGAACGTTTAGTAGTCACAATGAATGGATCGATGAACTTTGAAAATTTGAACGGCTTCGACGGCAAATTGCGACTTTCACTAATTGCCTGCGTACCGTAACGGAGTAATGGAGCAGTGGACCGATCAAACTACAAACAAGGATCAAACTACAAACTCTAGAATTAGAAAACATGAAAGAAAACCATGTATTGTAGTCGTTGTTGAATCGATAAATTTGAAAATTTGAAAACTGAGGGTAAATTGCGACCTCGACTGACCGGCCGCGTACCGTAATGGAATAATGGGCGAATTTGTCAATGGGGCGAGAGCTCATGCAATTGTGCTCCATTAATCTCAATCCAATATATCAGCGCAATATGCTAGAAATGAGGCGGTTGAAGAGGGAAAAACACAAAAAGAGGCTAAGAGAGAGGAGAGAGAGATGGTAAGAGAGAGAGAGAGAGGAGAGAGAGAGAGAGAGAGAGAGAGAGAGAGAGAGAGAGAGAGAGAGAGAGAGAGAGAGAAAGAGAGAGAGAGAGAGAGAGAGAGGGAGAGAGAGAGAAAGTAAAGGGAAACTTAGAAAGGAAGAGATAGACAGAGTAATGAAGAGGGGCGACAGAGGGAGAGAAAAAGAAACAGAGAGATAATAGGAGAAAGAGAGAGAGAGAGAGAGAGAGAGAGAGAGAGAGAGAGAGAGAGTGAGAGAGAGTGCGAGTGAGAGAGCAAGGGCTATACCTATGCAGATAGAGTTTGTGAGAGGAAGAAAGAGGGCAGAGAGAAAAGAGAATAAGAGTGTGTGTGAGTGAGAAAGCTAAAAAGAGAAGCAAGGAAGGGGAGAGAGAAGGAGAGAGAGATAGGAAGAGAGAGTTAGTGAGAGAAAGGAAGAGGGCAGTGAGGGAAGCGAACGAGAGAGAAAGAGAGAGAAGGAACTAATGATATGGAATAGAAGAAATAGGAAAAAAAGAGTGAGAGAAAAAAGGAAAAGAAGAAAGAGCAAGAAAGAGAAAGAGAGAGAACATAAGAGATAAATACAGAAATGGGACGATCAAATGTAGGAACGCGTGTTCTGGCGACCACCTGCCATGCTCGTAAAAAAGAGAGAAACAAAAAAATTGCGGGCAAAACACTTTTTTGCGACACGCGCGGCACCGTTTACAACCTCAGAAATAGAGAGCAGAAAAACAGTGAAGAGATTTGAAATTTGGTGAAATTAAAACAAAATAGAAAACAAATAACATTGTGAGCGTCCTGATAAAACTGTTAGTCAATTGCATAGTCACGTGAAACATGCTAAACACAGCAGAACTCAAAAACGTGCATTGACCAAGTGCACGATGCCTCATTAGAATGCTAACGTTACGTGACTATTCAATATACTTGTAGTATACTCTGCTTTGCCGTTTGGTGATGCCCTGAGGATTGAGTTATTCGTATCGAGTGCGCTTTCTCCTATCTAGGTGTATACGGTGTATTCCCCATCGCGCTGTGTTTGTAGTATCTCGATTGAAATTGGAAAACCACGGCGGTTTAGAGATCAAAGTACAACGATGACTTCCTTATATAGTCTTTTTTATTCCTACTGAGACTCCTACAGTAGGAATACAAAACGTTCAAAACGTTCAAACCACTTGCATGTTGTCGGAAAGGTCAACAGTTCTGACAAATGATTCTGTTACCACTTTGCGAAGAGTGTACCAAAATGTTTCCGAAAAAGATTAATTTCGCATCACGAAACAGTTGATGGAAAAATTGATTGTGTACTGTAGGAATCTCAGTAGGAATGGTGTTGACTATACAGAATATGACTATTCTCCATTTATTTTCCATTGATATGTACGAAAATATCTCTTGAAATGTTTTTCGCTATTAGGTTGCAGAACTTCACGGCTGACGTCAAAATGAGAGAGCAGATTTTGTTATATAAAGGAAGCAACTGACGAGTGGAGAGAGTGCCATTTATCATTGATGACAGGAGAGACGCAGGGGAAAAAGGAGAATAAACACAGAATGAGAGGTGAGATGAATTTAAAGGAAACGTGTGAACTAATCCACAAAAAAAGGAATGTTCGAGGTAGAATATACTTTTCGCAGAGTGCTATGGTCGAAAATTACATGTGTGCACTTAGAACATAATAGAATATTTACGAAACTGAACAATCAAATTGATTAATTATTACCACAAAGACAGCGTGAGAATCCAGAAAATTTTGTGAACCACATTTTGAAAACCAGCCTGGTAATTCCAAAAAGAAAACCCAAAACCAAAAACGTCACAATTCAAGTTGAATAAGAAACAAAACATGAAAAAAGTCAAATGTTTTTATTTGTGCAACTGGTATACGGTATCAGCTGTACGAAATTGGAACTCTACCGAGCGAAAGCGCCCAGAACCAAACCAGTATTCGTTCAAATTGGCAGACTGCCCAGTATGTATTGAATTTGCATTGGAACGCTAGAATATCAGACCTGGCACTGTAGCAAAGTCTCGTGAAAAGGTCACCTTTGAGCTGAACTATCTGATCACCACCTCACCCATATTTGGGTCACCTACACTATGCCTAAACATAGAAAGTTGGCAACTATGTGGCCAGAATGTGATCAAGTCCTCGATCAGGTTCAGCTGGCCATTTGCATGATTTTGCTACGGTGCCTGATTTTCGAAAATTTACTGAAAACTGTAAAACCAGAGCTCTCACTCTCACTAGGAATCAGAGTCAGAGAATAGTTTCAATCATAGTTCATATTTATAATGTGAGAGACAACTTCGATGAAGTTCTATATTTTTCTGTAGGGGTTAAAGCAGGAGATAATGTGGACCAATTCCGTGTCAAGGGTCCTTTAAACTGCAATTGAAAAATGTATTGCAGTTTAAAGGACTGAAGCGTTGCGATTGGACCACATAATCGTCCTTCTTTAATCGGGGAAACACATGTCTTTACTGTACACTTTCTTTGACTCCGCTGTGTTTGTAGTTTGATCCGGTCGTGTAAATCACTCGTTCGACAACTGTTTCGTGCATGTAGATGTAGATCAAACTACAACATTTTGTCTAACTGCATTTGTATGTGATGTGACAAAGAGAGAGTTGCCTTCAATAAGTAACTTTATTGAAACAGAAGTTAGGAACGAAAATTCAGAAAAGTATTTGTTTCCGTATTGCAACTCTCTAGGCCGCATGTTGTGCTATTCCGCAGTAAGGAAGTGGCTAACGAGACACTTCTCCATGCATTTTTGAGGGCCGGCCTATAAGAAAGAGAAAAATACACTCACTTTGTAGTCTTAAAATGGGGAGCACAGTTTATTCAGTTGAATATTTATATAAATGTAGAGCGGGATAGGGATACATTAGGCTGGTTTTTGCAAGAGCAACATCTATAACTCGATCCTCAGTGATTTACAGAAACGAAGGCCGAGAGTTAACTTTTTCTCAGAACAGACAAATATTATATCTTCAAACTTCGGTTTTAGTTTTGAGGGTAGAGATACTTATGGCAAACTTCGTTTGTTGAGGAGTCGGGAACAATAGATTAACAAGGCTACTCTTATCTCCCGAGGGAACATAAAGACGAAAACTTGGAAACATCAAGAAGATAAAATACGAGAGAAACCAATATATTTGTTTGTGTGTGAAAGTTTTTTTCATAAAAGGAAAAATAAAGACAAACACCTGGAAACGTCAAGAAGTGCAAACAGGAAGAGACCAGTACATTTGTTTGTGTATATACGTTCGTTATAGAAGGGAAAATAAAGACTTACACTTGCAAACAGCAGAGAAAATGGCGAGAAGAAAACACCAGAGATGTTTCATGGCAATTTTGGAAAGTATAAAAAAACTAAGAAAACTGCAAATGTTTTGCACAAAGGGCAGTTATCAGTTTATTGTAGTTTGGTTCAACAGATAGTGTGACTGGTTATTTTGGTAATTTGTTTCTTTTTTGTGAGTGAGGCCACGTCAGTGGTTAGAGTTCACGTAATGCGTGAGAAACCACGTTGAAACGTTTTGGTACCGCGTGAAGTTCACGTAGAAAGGAGAAAGACGATGATAAACTTGAAGCCCGAAACAAACGTTTTCGCGCAAAAAGAGTTGCAATAGAGTTTGTTGGGCGGGTGCAATTTGATCCCCCTACATGTATACAAAGACACACACACGATAAACAGAGGTGCCGAAAAAAATGAAACTTTTCGGAGAAAACGGGGTTGTTAGTTTATAGTGTTTAAGAGTTCGTTTAATAAAAAAATCCCGTATTTTAGGAAAATAGACACTGAAGAAAAACACCCAGCAGAACTCGGAAACGTGCAATGACAAATGTGCACGAGGCCTCATTAGAATACTAAATTCACGTGACTATTCAATTCGCTTCTAGTATAATAAACACCAACAGAGACATTTTTTCAGTTTGAGGTTCCAAACTATCATATAAACGTTTAAATTGAGGCAGTGTATTCGAGTATGGCTCTGGGGAGAAAAAACATAATGTTTTTAAGCTTGTTTCGAAAAAGTTCAAAGTTCTGTATCAAATTTGTTAGAGTTGAAGATTGTAAGCAATTTGGGAGTATGGCTCCGGGGGGATAAAAATGTTGGCGCCAAAAGCAGATTGTAAGTCTGCGATTGCAACAAAAAGTTGTCACTTTTATATTAAATTTGATAGATAGTAAAAGATTTTCCAGTCTGACATAAATAAGAACAACCTAGTTTTGAACAAGTTCAGAGTTCCATATAAAATTAGGTAGAGTTGAGGATTGAAGGCAATTTGGGAGTATGGCTCTGAGGATGAGAAAAAGAAAAGTTTTAAATTTAGTTTTCATAATGTTCAAAACCTTTATTCAAGAGTTAAACGACTCTCAAGGAAAACGATTAGGGAGTATGGCCCGAGGGATAAAAATGTTGGCGCCAAAAGCAGATTGTGAATCGGATGCGATTGCAACAAATTGCGTTGCGTTGTATCATTAGAGGGTTGGAGAAACACGAGATATATGCATTACACCCGGATACCCAATCGGCTATCCACAACATACTATGATAAATGGAGAAGGAGATATTTAAACTTTGAGAAAAGTTTTATTTTCAAGTTCTTGGGATTATAGAATTCAGGAAAGTTCTCTAATGTATGTACAAAACATACCCGATCGGCTATCCACAACATACTATGATAAATGGAAGTATACGGGACTTTCTCGGAAAAGCAAGTTTTCCTCAGAGTTTCTTGAGTTTTCAAAAACCTATGATAAATGGAGATTCATCGGATTCAGCCAGGAAAAAAAAACTTCCAAAACTCTGTATCCAGGCGTCGGAACAAAGTGATGAAAATGGTAGGCTCACTACTATGACAAATGTAGGACAAGAGAGTGAGTTTAAAAAAAAGTTTTGTTTTTAAGTTTTGGGTACAGTTTGTTTAAAGTTGATAAAACTACACTTCTATGAAAAGTCGAGATTCGCTTCACATTCGCATAGCCAATCGCCTCATCCCAACATAATCATGAATGGAGTGGGAAAAAGTTCAATTTTAAAGTGATGGGTATAGTTTACGCGGGGCCGATCAAACTACACTTCTATGAGAAACACGAGATTACACCCGCGTATAGTCTTTTCCATTCCTACTGAGACTCCTACAGTAGGATTTCGAAACTTCCAAGCCGTTTTGCTCACTTACTTTTGATCGGAGAAGTTGAGGATTTTTGTTCCTCATTCTCCTTCTCAGGTAGAGTAAATATACGAGAGCATTTTCCATGAACAACCTTTTCAGCTTCACAACAACCTTCGGAAAGTTTGTAAGGTTACTGTAGGTGTCTCAGTAGGAATGATGTGAACTATACCCAATCGGCTATCCAGAGATTAAGACTTTGAAAATAAGTTTTGCTTCCAATATTTTGGATATAGTTTGTTGAAGGCCTCTATGACACACCGAGATTCGAACTGAACCAGCATACCCAATAATCACAATATACTATGATAAGTAGAGGAAAAAAAGATGAAAGTGCTATCAAAGTTGTAGGAAAGTTTAGTCATGGAAAACATAAAGATATCAAACCAGACTCGTAACTTAGTTTCAGGTGAAGCACCTAATAGAATAGCCAAATAGTGGGAGAAACAAAAAATGAAGGGTTCTTTTCGAGAAGAGGTCACCGAAAATCCGTAGCACCCAATGTAGTGAGCAAACTACAGAGCATACAAAAACACCACAGTTTCGATAACTTCAACCAAACGGAGCATTTTCAGCATTTTCTGTTCTATTCTTCGCCATGAAACATAACTTTGTGGTTGAATTATGAAAATAATAACAAAACACAATGATTTATGTGAAACACAGGTTTATATACAACAACATTACATAATAACAGTATTGAGCATGTGGTACTAAAATACTGGGACTGGGAAAGAGGCACATCGTTGAATTTCACAGTCTATGAAATGTATGGCTTAGTATTTTGATCTACAAAATATTCGGTCGTTTCCGTATATTTTATATTCCATTCCAGAAAAATCAAAAAAATTAGAGTAGACCTCAATTAACATTTCGATTTACACAAAATTTTCACAATACAAAGTTGAGATTCAAGCAAGAGGAGGCTTATTGGATGCATGGCTGTGGAAAGAGTGAAAACGTATTATTATTATTGAGTAATAACAGAGTAACTCCATAATTTATCGTTCACTTCTTCACGATTTTGGAACATTTAGCTGATTCAAAACTTTTTCGGTAGAATCAACTCTAATTTGTGCCAAATTTGCAATTTCTTTGTTGAACAACACCAAAGAAGCTGCCCGTGGTTATAGAACACTTAGAGAGTATGCAAAAATGAGAGACGTAGAAAACATCCCACACCAGACATAGTTCACATAGAAAAGTTATGGAAACTACTGCAGTTCAAAGTTTCGTTTAACGTATTCAGGAGGCTTGAGTCATTTCATAGAAAAGTCCCTTGAGTGCCATTAGTTCCTCGTGCGTTCCCTGCTCCGCTACCTGGAAAGAAGAGTCATGAGTGACAGAAGGATACTGTACACTGTATTTCTTACTGTGTTATTTTCACTTTCACGTGAAGAAACGGAGTTTTCACAAAAATAACATAGATGTTTGTTCTTTCACTGGGATTTCAGATGCTGTTTTCACTTGACAACTCATTCACATACTTCTATTTCTTTGGATTTCAGGAACTCAGTTTATTCCTAGTATCTAGAAGCGTATTTTGATTGTGTATAGGTTTGAGCAAAACGAACATAATTATAAAAACTTTGACTACTGTCTACGACAGTTTTCTTCAATGATTCGAACTCACCTCTCCTTTGACGATGACATAGATTCGATCGACGTTTCGGATGGACGACAATCGATGTGCGACTGGAATGGTTTTAAGATTTGCCAAATGTGTAAATTGAAGTTTTACCATATTAGAAGAAGTTGTTGTTTATTCGTATTCAGGATATAACTCGCTAAAAGAAGAGAAACAACCGGAAAAAACGTGACACAGCTCCAATGATTGCATTTCCCTGGTCTAGTATACTCCAATGTTGTTAGTACGTTTTATAAGACGCATTCAACCTCAAAAATGACTTTGAACACATTCGGAACTATTCCTTTTCCATAAAGATTCAGTCAGCACGTAAACTTACTGTGTATGCGAGTACAGGATCCAATATTCGCGAAAGCTTCTTTCACAGCCTGAAATTCCGAAGTTGATAGGATTTCAATAATTTTTGTCTTTCTCCGGCTTTTAAAGAGAGTTTTTCAAAAACATTAGGTGTTCAGGAATAATCAAAATCATTTTGAGAGAGTACTAACAATTCGAATTATGTTTCGTTCTTTCTGCAGCGTATTACGGTGTGCCGCATCCCGCTGCGTATGATTTGTCCATGTGCTTTCAGACATAAACTTGAAACCACCTTCTTTACTGATCAAACCACAACACAAATTTGACTACATACCGTGAACTTATTACTACAATTTTTTTCTCGCAAACACGCGAACAACCAATCCGAAGGAACGAACAAACAAATTCAAAAGAAACACCCACTTTTTCACTACACGTGTCCAGTGCAGCTGTGGCTTCATCCAACAACAGAACTACGGGTTTTCTGATGATTGCCCGCGCGATGGCTATCTTCTGTTTTTGACCTCCGGACAGTTGGGCGCCGAACTCACCCACTTCTGTCTCGTAACCCTGTGAATAATATAATCATAATCTTGTCTACGTGAATACTGTAGTAATCAACCGAATGGTCGAATGGTAGTGTGCGCGCTGGCACTCAAAACACAATGGTTCGATCCCACTCGGCGCGGTAGCCTCATGACGGTCCCCATTAGTTGATAAACACGTTCACCATGTTGTTATCCTACGGACATTCCTTCTGCGGTTGATAATGTGAAATGTGTGACTTGATCATTGGAATGTAATGAAAAGGACACACGGCTGAGATAGTTGCGTGAAAGAATATTGATGAAAAACCTCGTATACTACAGTAACCAACGGTTTTGCGTTATAGCCCTAGCTAGAAACCAAGCAGAATCACTGCAGAGCTGAATGTTTACGCTAACATGACTATTGACTGCATTCCATGAATACCAACCTGTGGCAATGACGTGATGAATTCGTGAATGTTTGCAGCTTTGGCTGCCTCTATCACTCGATCCATCGTTGATTCACTTTCGAGTAGGCCGTACGCAATGTTCTCCTGGAAAACAATTTGGATAACGCCAACCAGAACAAGAAAAATTTCATCATTTTGTTACATTGAACAACATTGAATTGGTGTTTCATACCCGAAATGTTTCGATTTTACCCATGCTTTTGCCGGTAACCGTGTGGTGAAACTGTCGAAATTTCAAAGCGCAAGATCTGTATACTATCGATTCATCGAAAATTATTGATTTTTCTCAAATGGGAAACAAACCTTGATCGTGAAGGATAGTAGCGTGGGTTCTTGTCCAACTGAGACAACTACCCTCCTGAGGTAGGCGGGGTTTATCGATTTGACATTGTATCGATCGATAATCTGCAATTCCAATAATCTGTGAATCATTTATTGCATTTCAATTCTTATTAGAGTATGAACGACTGCAATAATGTTTCCAAGATCAATTTTCTGCATCTCGCTGTTAAGTTTTTTTCTGAGTTTGAGGAAGCAGTACATTACATTTAATAAATAAATGTTTAAAGAATAATCTTGGTTGTGTTTCATTCCATTTTCTCTGCTAGTGTGTACTATTAATACTAGGTAAGAAAATTGAAGCAAGTAACTCACAACTTGTCCCTCGGTAGGACTGTACATCCGTTGGAACAGGGAGATGATGGTACTTTTTCCGGATCCGGAAGGACCGACCAGCGCTATCGACTCACCGGCGTGTACCTGAGAATTCATGAGTATTAATTCAATGATTATCATTACCCAAATATCCTTTAATGTTCAATGGTTAAGGTTTGACTTTCGATGTTCAGGAATTCACAAAGAATGGCCTATCATCTATTTGTTCTTTAAATAGTTCGGAAAGAATGGGATATAACTTGCGATCGAAGAGTAACAAAGTGATTCGTGTCTTGTTTTTTTTTTCGCTAAGAAGAAAATTGTGTACATTCTTTACAATGTTAGCTATCGACCCATTCATCTTGGGATGAAGAATGAACCAGGTGAATTCTATATCTAACCGGGTTTTTAGGTAACCTAACCCTTTTTTGGTAACCTTTTTTCAGGTTACCTCAGTAGGTAACCGGATGTTAACCTAAAATGAAAAACCGGTTACCGGTTTTTCTAACGCAACATATGGTTTTTAGCGATACTTTGAACGGTGACCGGATTTCAGTTTTAAGTTACTTTCAGGTTACCTACCAAGGTAACCTGAAAAAAGGGTACCGAAAAAGGGTTAGGTTACCTAAAAACCCGGTTAGTTGTAGAATTGGCCAATGAACCACTCACGTCAATGTTGATCTTCTCGAGAATCGGTGCAATCGGTCTCGAGGGATAGCGGAATGAAACGTCTTTCAGGCGAAGACTTCCGATCAATTTCTGGAAATTCGACAAATGTTTAGGTTTAAAAACTTTAATTCCTCGTTCTAACGGAGAACTGAAAGGTTGCACAATTTTCTATTTTCATTTATTTATTTTTGTTTTATTCCCCCCCCCCCCCCATGTTCACTATGTTTTGCTATTATGAGCTAATTTTCTGAGAACTCGATTTTTCACGTGCTCTGTTTCCGGGTTCCAGATTATTTTGCGGAAATGTTCAATGTATTGATGAGAGAGTAGCTTCAACGTTTTCAAGCAACGAAACCAGTAAGATGTGTTCACGAACCGGTCTGAGTCCCTCCTCGCTGAGGTTGTCCATCTCCACCGGATTCTCCTTCAGAATACACATGACGCTGTCGGCGGCGGCACGCGCTTTTGAGAAGTCGGTCACTGAAAATTCAAAGAATTGAAAGTGACCCAATTTTGTTGTAGTTTGATCTCGATCAGCGCCCTCGATCAAGAATTTTGATCGAGAAGCAACAGGATCTAATTAACACCGGGATGAGACACCGTATGAGCTTGCTTGGAGAAGACGGATGTTTTTTAGCGTCTAAACCTCTGTTGAGAAATTAAGTGAAAGACGAGAATTAGAAGTTTTCAGACAATCCAAAACTCAACTGAGTAGAAATGTCTGTCTAATTTTGAGTAATCCCTTTAGTTTACTCGGAAAAACGCGCCAGATTTGAACGTGGGATTATGTTCTAAATGTTCAGTTCACGCCAAAATGATCCATGGCTAAACAAGCTTCAAACATTGAAGTTAAACATTGAACTCCAAACATCTAAACTTCAAACATTGAAGTTATCAAGCTGTCTAGAGGTAGTCACAGAATGAAGAACAATAGTGAAGATTATATAGTTTTTTTACCTGACGCAACCAGCTGCGAGAAGAAGTTGGCACCAAACTGAGTAAGAAGAACAACTCTGAAACACAACATTGAGAAATGTAAGTTACACTTCTGAGTGGTCTCATGATACACGTGATTGTGGAACATTCACTCTCTGACTGAATGAGTGGCAACGCTATCCAAAAACTAAACGATCTATCTAAACTAGAAACTAAATGTATGCCCCAAACTTCTGTGGGCTTGGAGCAAATTCCAACATAATGGCACTTCTTATTGTACGTCTATTTCCGTTGTCTTGTGAAGGAAAAACTGAGTTTTACCGTCTGAGCCTCTGTTAGGCAATTAAAAGGAAGTAAATCGAAAACTTATTTTGAACTAACCGCATATAATCGAAGACCGAAATCTCGTTGTTAAAATATTTTTTAAATCGAAATGAGTTTGCTCAACCCACCTCATATAGTCGAAAACTGATATTTCATTGTCCAACATCATGACTTTTCCGAAATGGAGTGTGATCGCAATGAGAATGTAGGTAAAGGAGAACTGACACGCGAACACAAAGGCAGAGATGACTGACTGACGCTTCATGGCCCTAAAGAGGAAGCAATTAGACAAATTCATTATTAAGATCATTAATAATAATAATATTAATCAGTTTTCCAGAGAAAGAGAAGGCTTCATGGCCCTAAAGATGAAGTGCCTAGTTTCATGCCCAGTTTCTGTCTACGGACCCCTCTCTACGGATACTTCCATGTGATAACTGTCTTGGTTGTATTAGAATGAATATTATTATTATTAGTATAGTGTTCATGTACTATACAAAGGCATAAAAAGGTAGTGTGGATTAAACAGCTCGGAGCGAGCTCATCGTATATGATTTGCCAGAGTACGAGTATGTAGATCAAATATATCATGGTATATTTTCAGTTCATCCCACAAGAAAATCAGTTCAACGTTACGTTTTAGCTTACCAGTCATTTTAGCGGATCACACAAAAACTCACTGTGCAAGTGGCTTCAGTGTGTTCGAGAGAACGGTGAAGAAGTGCTCCTGCAGGTTGTAGGCCTTGAAGAAAAATGTTACAACAGAAGATAGGTACATGATAAACACACAGAAAAAATACAGGGGTACTTATTGTGATAGAGAAACGTTAGGTTATTGAAATATTATGTTCAGTTTAGGTTAAAATAAACTTTCATGTTAAATACTACTGAGGTGAATTAGAAAAGAATTTTTTTGTTTATAAACAGGTACTTAAAGTAGGTTAGAATACTAATTCGTTCATTTTAAGTCAGGGGCCGATCGCTTATAGTGCTCACATTCCCCAACTGGACTCGTTGGCAGCGTGCCAAAATCTTTGGAAAACTGTTATTTAGAGAAAACATGTCTTTTACAGAAAGTTTCCCTGAATACGAATTATAACTAAGGAGAAAAACCCTTCACATAAATTTCTATTGTTCTGAAGTATTTTAACATGTTCAAAAAATGCCTTGAAATTTCATTGGCAAGCTGCCCAAGTCCAGTTGGGAAATGTGCGAACTATACCTTGATGGTCGTCATATTGGAGAGCACCACGTTGGCTAGGGCGGCTGCCTTCTTCTCTTCTTCCATCATACAACGTTGGCTGGAAGTAAAAATAAAATTCGGTGAATAGTGGGAAAGCTTGCATTACAGATAATTAATCTTTGAATGGGGCCAACTTGCAACTTCGTTTCGTGAGTTTGGATATAGAAGAGCGAACCCTACACCGCAAAGAAAATTTCAGAAAAAAAAGCAAAAAAAAAATCCGTTTTACACGATTACTACTTATATTTAATTTTTTTGTGAGAATACTCGTAGCGAAAAATGATCGAAAATCTCTGTTGGAGTGGTATGTACTTCTTTATGATATTTCAAAAACCCTCTATTGTCTTCAACAACAGATTTGCTGCCTGTCGACGACCACTTGAGCGCAGCGATTACACATAGCCAAATTGCGAGAAAGATGTGTCCGTTGTGGTCTAGTGGTTAGGATTTGCGGCTCTCACCCGCAAGGCCCGGGTTCGATTCCCGGCAACGGAATAAGTTTTGCATTTTACATTTCAATGACGTTATCGTGTGTGAAATTCACTGTTAAGGCAAGATCCATGAACTTTTCCATTTTCCGAAAAATCATCGAATTGTTCAATTAATCGTAATTAATTCATTTCTAAATCGATGCGGTCGTACATGGGGAAATAAGAACTATGATACCGTGTCTAGTTCATTTCATTCCCACTGCGACCCATTGCCATCGTGCCACAGATTTTCAGATGACTGTTTCGTAGAGCAGGCATAAGTATTCTGAGGAAAATTTTCATTTTCGTGTTTTTATGGAACTGAACAAACGCTAACAGCAATGCGCAGCTTTTTGCCAAGCTTCAAAGCGACGAAAAATAGCCTGGAATATTCATTGGCACGCTGCCAGGTCTCAGTGGTTTGTATGTGACTAATTATAATTTGAATTTGACCTACTCACCGCTTGGCGCCTTCCTTAATTTGCAGAATTCGAATTATGAACCAGGCGGGAAACTGAAAACTGCACAACAGAGCCATCTTCCAGTTGATATAGAGGGCCACCACGATGGAGAACACTGAAACAAAATTGAAATCCGTCACATAAATAAACTCATTGCTTGACGTTTTCCAGTACGTATGATAGTTACAACTGTCTACCTCACAATGTTGAAAGTATTATACGCAGAAAAGTTCATCTTAGTCCATTTGCTGATTAACCATTAACTAAATATTTAGTTCAATTCATTCACAATAAACAATTGCAGCGTGTCACTGAAATAACCAGCTGGTTTTTCACATGTTAGAGCTCTGCAAATAACTTTGAATAAAAAATACAAAACATTCTATTATAATAGCAAAAATAGAAAGTCAAATATATTTTCCCCTAAAGTTAATTCCAAACCTTGATATAATATTATACTAATTAAATGACCTACTATTTACAAAATGTCTGTGGACGTTGAAATGGTGAGGACTACACTAAATGGTGGAGACTACGAGACTACACTACTATTACTACTTGAGTGTTAAAGCAGAACGATTATGGGAACCAATCCCGTGTCAACGGTCCTTTAAACTGCAATTGAAAAACGTGTTGAAGTTTAGTAGACTGAAGAGTTGGGATTAGACCACATAATCGTCCTTCTTCAAGTTAAGCCTCCAAACTACGTTTTTCACAGTTTTCCCTCTTACTTCTAGTAGAGCGTGGAAAAGTATAGCTCACCAGAGCAAATGAAGGCAGGAACTAGTAGATCCAGCTTCTGCTCCATAATCTTATTCAGCGTGGAGGAGTCACTGATGATCTGTAAATTTCAAAACATTAAATAGTTCAAACGACAATACATTCACGTAAAAACACTTTTCATAATAGTTTGGGAACAACATTATCGTAGTTATATCGAATTGGGTCACCTCCCGCCTCCTCCCCCTCTCTTTTCACCCTTTCGCCACCTCTATTCATCTTTCTTCTTGATCTCTCACTTTTTCTCTTAATATGTCTCTCTTTAGTTGATACATTCGAGAGAAATAACAAGTCAGTACTAGTATTACTCACAGTGACGTCAAATATATGATATTAACACTTATATGGAAACAAAATGTCGTGCAAAGAGTACGTCCTGAAGTTTTATCACGTCACATACCGACATATTCATTACATCCTGCGTCTCTCGCTTTACTTCACTCTTCCACGTGACTTGTGGAATGTAAGAGCAGAGAAACAGCGTATGTATGAGGAGACCCAGGCGGGGATCGAAATTTGAAAGGTACGTTAATACGACCTCATTTTTCTAACACACAGTGTTAACCTATCTTTTGCAACAGTCTCCTGAGACTATTCCGTTCCTCTGTTATTTTTCTCGCTCTGTTTTCTCTCGAAGAGCGATTACGTTTTACATTATTCCAGTTTTTAACGCATAAATTTGAACTCACTTTGTGCGACAGTCGTCCGGGACTATTTCGTTCCTCATCGAAGTATGCCGTTCCGTGCCGCAACGCCTTGCGGAACATTTCGCTGCGCAGATAGCTGCAGAAGCCATGACCGTATAAAGCGATGAACAGACGCTGGAAATTATGATGTACAACAAATCTTATTACTTTATTAGTGTTACTTCAATGTTTGATTTATTACTTCATATTTATTATAGCTGTAGAAGTGAACAACGCGATGAAGAGCGCTGAAAAGTATGTTGTTTGGTGTGGTTCCATTCATTATGACGTCTCTAGTTGTTAGTAAACAAATATGAAACTTTTTGGTTTTTGAGTTGGACAATTTAAAAAAGGAATTCTCCTAAATTGAAGTGCAAATATTTGATCCGCATGAAGCTCCGAACAAATGGGTTTTTCAAGGTCCGAGCCCGACTGTAACAAATCTATTACGTGAAAATGCACGGCATATCTTTCTTCTTTCAGTTTTCAATATTATATTATTGTTATTTTATATTATGTTATTATATTATCAGTTTTCAATAAGGACCCAATTCAACTCCATTTATGAAACCACATGGACAATTAATATAAGTTTTGCAAAGTTCTGCAGAGAGTTTCAACTCACCCCAAGTGCCTCAAACATTGTCTTGATGATGATGAGGGCGGTATAAATCGCGGCTACCGTGAAGATCTGCTGGGATCTCTCATCGACTGGCACTATAGACAGCTGCAAGAACAAATTAAAATGAAACTATTTGACAGTTACAGTTGAGTGGAACCAGTCAGTCAACATCAAGGATAAGAACCTTGAAACTCCCAGAGTCCCGCCACAAAATTATTCGTATTCATTTCCGTTGGAAAAATATTCCTCTTTTAGGAATATTTAAAATATTCCTTTTCTAGGAATACTTTTCTTGTTCACAAGTGGTCTCTGGGCGAGTAAGCTAGGTATCACAACCTATCTTTTACACTGCAACTCATCATTGTAATTTTTTTCTGCACCAAACAGTAATGTAATGATACGCTCATTGATTGGGTATTAACCAAACAAGATTTTTCCATACAAAACAATGAGAAAGTGGCGTTTTTCGTCTGAAAAAACGTGACGAAAAAACGTGAAAAACGTGTGTTTTGTCAAATTAACACTCATTGCTTAAACAAAAAAATAATGCCATTTTTAATACTAACCTCCAGCACCGAGGCCACTTCGAAACAGATCAGGAGGTAGAAGAATGCTCTGATGACAGTGGTGGGAATCGCTCCTCCCAGCAAGGAGAAACCCGCCCGATAGCCCTTGATCAGCGCCCACACGGCGGTGAAGTTACTCGTCTTGCCGGGTAGCTGGAACATAGAATATAGGATTTGTCAATCCGTGGTGAACACCGTACCATTGATTTTGTAAAGGGCGGGGTTTGGCGAGGGGCCAGCCAGTCTGCGTATCATTGACCTACGCACTCTCTCAAGTGCTGGCAAGTGATCAACGACCGCTCGCCCCGCATCGCTCAATCAATCGAACTCTCTGCTGTCTTTATGGAGAAAATGACGACTATAATATAAACTGAAAGCAATCAGAATTAAAACGTCCATAGATTCAGTTCATTTTAGCCCAAATAGGTGGGAAGTTTTGTCTTTCTGGTAAACAAATCGAGAGGAAATTGAAAAAAATTATAATAAATCGAAAAGAAGTTTAGAAGAAATTGAAGAGAATTTGAGAAAAAATTGAGAAGAGATTGTAAAGAAACTGAATTAACACTGAGAAAAGGAGATTTCTAGTCGTCGCCAACGGAAAGGCGGCAGGGTACTGTATATCTCACTTTCCTCTGTGTACGCACGCATGTCTTTGATTCCGAAGCTTACCGGTTATGTTCTCTAATGACGCAGTGGTTATTGCGCCCTGCTACAAATCTTTTGCTCGCAGGTTCGATTCCGGCGAGAGACAAACATCTTTCTGTCCTACCTCCAACTCGTCGTCCTCATATGTCTGATCCATGTCAATTTCCTTGTCCATCCTGCCAACATTCGAGTACTTGTAATCGAGACGCGTCGATCGCTTCTTGCTCATCACTAAAACAGATAGTTTAAATACTACATGTTCCCTGATTGTAGTGTGCAGCAATGTGCAGAGCTTTGAGAAGGGGTGGTTATCAGACTTTGACCACAGCAGAATGAAACACGTTGTGTTCCAAACTGCCATTTTTACTAATTGGGTAATTTCAGATGGAACAGGCAGGCATGGTCATTTTACGAACTCTTCGGTGTATTTGTAGTTTGGTGCCGATGCTTTCAGGATATTTGATGTTGGTTATTTTCTAAATTTACAGAACTAACCTGGGAGCGAAAGTTTTTCTCCGTTCACACTTTTCACTGAGTATGATTTTCCGAGTTTCTTGTGCGCTCCGAGAGAACTGCGAGCCCAGGCTCTGCGTTGCGCCTCAGGGTCCTGAGAACATCACTTTCACACTTTCTTAATATAGTAGTTTCTAAGAACCACACTTCTGGAGATCATTTCGTTATATAACAGTCTCTTTCCGGGTAGAAAATCATCAACAATCGGGCGAAAAACTGTTGGGAGCCCACTCACTGAAAAACTTAATGAGTTCATATTAGATTTCGCCCCAGTACTGAAGCGTTACAAATTACTGAATTTTTTATAAGTCAAGTCCGTACCAAACTTACCAGTACAGATCCGACGGATACTGTGGGAGACAGGGCTGGTCGCTGATGCGGACTGGCGACCATCAGGTCGAGACTCTGGTCGTTGAACATCTGAAAATACATGTATTCTGTACACAAATTTCAACTTCTTGAATTCGCCTGAAATCATCACCAAACATTCCTAAAAAATGTATATGTAAGTTATTTAGGTTCTGAACTTCTCTCTTTTTTACTTCACTCGAAAATGTTTAGTTTGAGTGCCATAGTTTCTAATCAAACTTTTGCCACTCCGCCAATGCGGCTGAAAACGCGTTTTGGGCGATTCCGGACCGCCTGAAAAGGGGCGGGGCCTGCGGTCTCTAACACAACGTGATTAATCAACAACTCTACAATTTAGTCAAAAAACATAATTGGAAAATTCACACAATTTTGCGATTATCGATCGGTGAAATAGAAAATAAATAGTACTTGGGGATTGGCCTAACAATAACATTTAGACACTTCGTCCCCATACTGTGTCACTCGCTTGGCTACTATTTTGCGAAACTAGTCGGTAACTCGTCGAAATATAAATTCGAAGAAACAAATTTTTGTTTCTGGATACGCGCGTTGGACTTGAAGGCCAGGATCAAAGGGGGACAGAAAGAACACTTAATATGAAAGAGCTTATCAAGAGAATCCGATAAGTATGACTTTTAATTCAAACTAACTAATCTAATTTGCAAACGGTTGACACGTGTTTGCCTGTTTTGGCGCGGGCAACGTTATAATTAGGTACCCCGGGGTACGTAAACTGGGATTCCTTTCTGCCTTCCCCCTTTAATGTCTGACTGCGGTTTCAGTTCTGACGTACCTTGTGGAACCTACCGACATTTTTAGTGGACGCTTTTCCGGCGTTATAATGAATAAGTAAAGAAATCAACGATCAATTATATAATTATATTGTTTAGATTATATGCATGGATTGCATTCTTGTTTTGTTCATCAGATTATAATATTATAAAATCAATTTGATATATACCTTGCGGAACCGTCCGGCATCCTTCCGCAGCAGCTCTTCCGGCGAGCCGACCTCCACTATTTTGCCGTGGTCGATCACAATAATACGGTCGCTGTTCTTCACTGTCGACAGTCTGAAACATTGTGTTTCTGTTTATTAGAACTATGAGTAGTAAATAAAACTTTTACCAACACGAATTTGTTGGTTGAAGTATTCAACGTAACAATTTTCAAATTTCACGGGTCTCCATCGAGTGATGTGTTGAGTGTTAATAATCGATAAGTTTCCTGATCTGATCTGTGTTTCCTCTACCTAGCTTAGTCGAAGAAAGTTCTGAGTACGTATGCTAGAAGATCCCGGCACCTTCATCCCATCCTGCTTCTCTCGCCCTGCCTCACTATTTATTGTCTTTTCATTCCGGCGGGATGTAAGAGCAGAGAAATAGCGTGTGTTTGAGGAGACGCAGGATGGGCTGAAGGTGCCGGGATCTTCTAGCAAACGTACTCTGATCAAAGTACAACCTACTGTACCTACATGCGACGGTGATCAAGCTACAACCGTAACTATGTGTAATTATGATCAAACTACAAACTACCGTACCTATGTGCGATCGTGATCGTGGTGAGTCCTTCGGAAGCCAAGTCAATTGCCTGACAGACTTCTTCCTCGTGCTTGTTATCCAGAGCAGATGTGGCTTCGTCGAAAATGAGAACCGTCGGTTTTCTGAAATGTTGAAGAAGTCTGGATATAGAACATAGGGAGCCAAGTGGTCAAGTGGTTAGCGTTCGACAGTCGCTCCACGTGACCCTGGTTCGACCCCCGCTCGTGGAAGGTCTTATTTATGAGTTCAATATTGTTCAGGCTTACAGTCGTTCGTGTGATTTCGAATTCTCGTTCGGTCTTTGTTGGGTTATTTTTGTGTTCAAATACTTTTCTCTGAGTTGAATCACACGGTTCAATAAACATTCTAATTCTATAGTCGTCATTTTCCCCATAAAGACAGCAGAGGGTTTAATTGATTGAGAGAGGCGGGGCGAGCGGTCGTTGACTACTTGCCAACAGGCGAGAGAGTGAGCAGATCAATGATACGCAGACGAACTGGCCGCTCGCCAAACCCCGTCCCATACAAAATCGATGGTACGGTGTCCACAACGGTTTGACAAATCCTGTAACTCACCTGATCACAGCTCTCGCGATGGCCACACGTTGTTTCTGTCCGCCCGAAAGATGAATTCCGCTGAAAAACAAAGATTCTCAGAAATATAACTCAACCAGTGAAACGTTGATACTATCGCAAGTGATCACACACATACAAGTTGGCCATTTTCTCAAAATTACGCAAAAATCAATCCCTACCGTTTAGCTATTTTCTGCATTAATTTTGTTTTACCGTTAGAATCGTGTTTGGAAGATGATTAGGTAGGTTTTTGTTTCAAGTGAGCAAAAAGAGGTGAGCTGGCTGTGTTCTTTTAGTTTTCGTTGGAAAAGTGCAAATCTCATACTTTTTCGTATTTTGAAACCTACCGGTCGCCAACTCTCGTCTGCATGCCCTCCGGCAATGAACTAATGAACTCCCAGGCGCCAACTTTCCGAGCAGCGTTGTTGATTTCTTGCTGAAAGTGCATCATGAACCTAGATTGTGTGAAAGTTCCGAACTAGATAGTGTTTAACAACATAGTTTCCAGTAATAAACTTCGTTAATGACAGAGGGTTTGAAGTTTTTACATTACTGTGTTCCCGAAAAACTCAATAGGGATGTGTCTGAAAAACCAAATGAAGTAAAACACCTGAGCCAAGTACTTTTACTAAAGACTTTTACTAAAGAAGCATCGAATCTACCGTATCTTTTGTTTTGCCAATCATTTAATCTTTCATTATTGTCAGTTATTTTCTATTGTGTATCACATCTTTTCACATCCAAACATCGGAAAAGCAATAAAATGGTAGCTACCTGCGATGCGTCCAGTCTACCGTATCTGATGTTGTCACTGATGGTCCCGTCAAAGAGAACCGGCTCCTGGCTGACCAACGACAATTGAGCACGGAGGTCGGATGGGCACATCGAACGAATATCCTCATTGTCTACTAGGATCTATGAACAACAAATATTAAAAAAAAATGTTCGATCAAGTTTCGAATCATTTGAATGAAACTCAAACACGCTGAGTAAAATGAAAGAATATGAGTCAAATGTTTAGTCTTGAACATCAACCAGAAATCAAATTTGTTGTTGTTGCACTCCAATTTTTCATAATGTATCGTTAGCGTGTTTGGTTTCTATATTTTGATAGTTTCAGAACCCAAGTCGTTCGTGCTTTTTCAAAACTGTAATCATAAATGTAGAAAAAGCAAGCACAGCAGAAACCTTTCCTGACATATTTTTCCCGAGACTCCACCTTAACTTATGAAAGAACAACTCATATTTGTCAAAACAACCATTTATGTCTACTTGGCAGACCAGTTTTCTTTGAAATCCATTGCAATACGGTGAATATCTCACCTTTCCCTTGTTCGGGTCGTAGAATCTCAACAAAAGAGCCGTCAGGGTACTTTTTCCAGACCCACTTGAACCGACAATGGCAATGCGTTCGCCGGCTCTGATGGAGATCGAAACGTCTTTGATGACCTGGAACAATGTAATTCAGGGTTTCCCTGGCGGCGTAGCATGATTTCCAGCCTCATGAGAAGTTCATATGAGTTTCTCATGAGATACCTCATGAGATACTCTCGAACTCTCCATGTTGTAGCATAGCGATCGATAGAATCTCATGAGAACCTCACCCTATTAGCTCATGAGGTATCTCATGAGATTTTTGAGGGATTGCTACGCCGCCAGATCGACAACGACCAATACGCATCGATCTAGTTGTTGTTCGGTCGAAATAAAGTATAGGGCGTACATTCAAGTTGTATATAGTATAAGTGTTATTCGTCACATCACAATGTTACATAGTGGTGATCCATGACCGATCCTCAAATCTTTCTGTCTCTGCATGCTCTAAGGTATTCGTGGACACGGAGATCAAACATTGAGATCGAACTACAACGAAAAATTGCTTATTTGAAGGTGAACCACTGAATTAAAACACAATAAAAGTATGATATAGTTGCGGTCACTCCTATCGAGACTTGGCAGCGTGTCAATGAATTTTCCAGGCTTTTTTTTTCACCACTTTGGTGTTTTTCAAAAACCTGCAAATCTCAGTTAGCGGTGTTCCAATTTCAAAAGAACACGTAAATGAAACATTCCTTCAGAATACTCATATCTACACTAAGAAATAGTAATCCCAAAATTTTGTCACCATGCCAATGAGTCTCAGTAGGAATGAAACGAACTATAAGAACTGTAATGAAGGTTTACTGATGCCTAATTAGGCCAACCTCAATATCTGGTCGAGTCGGGTAGCTGAAGCTGATGTTACGAAACTCCACTGCGCCCTGACCTGAAAACAGCTATTGAAGAAATTAAAAATATGGCACATACTTTAAAATCTACTATATACAATAAAAATACTTCTCCAAAATAAAAATGTTTTCGTATATGAATAAATGTGGGAATACAGATAGGAAAATATGCTGTGCTGTGAAATCAAACTACAATTCAGATTGGGTAAACTCTAAAAAAAAGAAGAAGGAAAAACGGACACCAACCCATAAACTTCATGCTCTGTCTCCTGTACTTGGGAGCCGGTATCTTCGGATTCATTTCAGCGAAGTAGCAGCGGTCCGGCTCAACCATAGGCGATTCTCCTAAAGGTTGCTATTACTCTATTTCAATAAGAGATAAAAAATAAGACATAAACCAAATCAGTAACAACGTTGACGATGATCGCACCATTTGGCAGGTGAATGTTTCTGAGTTTCGAAGTGAGAACGATTGGACACCGCTACCTCGATGGTTGAATGCACTATTACGTGTAATGTTGGAGAAAGGTTCTAGAGAAAACAGTCGGAATTTTTTTTTCAAGTAATAATCTAATTCAAGTCAACATCATGAACGTTGTTTTTCTCGTTCCACACATTATTATCAGTTCTACTCCATTCAACTCATCGAATATCTTCTCCATCTGTATATTTTTTACATTTTTCAAATATTTATTAAGCATGCATTTTCTTTTTTATAATACCTTCACTCCTATTTTATTATACTCACTGAATATTTCTCCCATCTCCCTCGCGTACTGTCTCGCGGTCCCGGCGCCATTCAGGTGAAATCCGATTGAGATGGAAGTCACGCACATGTACAACATGTTGATGGCCAACTGGAAGTTTTACGTAATTTATAAATGTGAGAAACGACACAATTTTCATATAGACCAAACAACAGCTAGTGATGTTCAAACTTTTTTGAAATGGTCAATTCGGTCAAATCGACAACATTTTGATGGCTAACCGCTAACTGAAAGTTTTAGCTAATGTATAAATTACCTAACGTTCAATCAGTTTCCAAGCGACGACGAAATTGAACTACAGATCAAAATCAAATAATCTTTGAAATTTGATTAGTTTGAGTACAGTTCATGTTGGCAACAATGAGAAACCGTGAATTTGACAGTTTTGCTCATTCTAGACGTGTTATCTGGCTGACTGTTTCAAGTTTTCAAGCCCCGCACTGACCAGTCTTGCTACCTCGGCCTGGACTCTTCAACAAAGCAATTAATGCTAATAAACAAACAAGACAACATGTTTCTTGTTGAAACATTTGGAAAAGTAAAGTTTCAGATGGCATATTTGAGTAAGAGAGACGCACCGCGCACAGAGCTCCTGGTGACTCGTCACCGACTCGCCAGATGCCATAACACAGGGCGGCAGTGAACACGAGTTCCGTGATGAGGACCTGAAATGAATCAGGTTTGTTTATATCTCTTTTTTATTTTCTCTCATTCTGTTCTCTTTTTCTCTCTCGTTCTCATTCTCTCTCTCTTCCCCTCTCAAAATGTAGGGTTCGCTATTCCAAGACAAGCTGGGACCTGCTGTGTCCCACTGTGTAAGAAGTTGTGTGCTTTTCCCCTTCAGGAATCGTGAATTTACGGCTCGAATCGAGATCAAATCACAACCAAAACTTGTCAAGTTTTATATGTCCCTTCTCAATCGTATTGAAAAAGTGTAGTTATCTAACCTGAGTGAGACTGTCGTATACAGTGGAAGATCGCAACCTCTCTTCTGTCAAACGGTTATGTTCCATGGAAATTCTCTCAAATCTGAAATAAATGGTTTTCTATGCTTCTTCGTGAATTGAGTGCTGAAAATTGTATCCGAACCTTATCATTCATTATTCTCATCATTATTTCTTTCACTAGGAGAGCATAGGGCTGAATTGGAGAATAAAAATTATTTAAAATATAATCAATTGTTTCATGTGAGCTTATGTTTATTCCTTCTATTTCTGTGGTGAAACGACTCCGAATCGTTGTAGAACTGTTCTCGGAGCAGAGCCATGTGTTTGTAGTTCGATTCTATTGATTTTCGCTTGAAGTTCGTAAGATGTTTAGTTCCGTTCATTCCCACTGAGACTTGGCAGCGTGCCAATGAATATTCCAGTCAATTTTTCACCACTCTGTAGTTTTTCAAACAACTGCAAATCTCTGTCAGCGTATGTTCAGTTTGATAAGAACGAGTATACAAAAATAGGTCTCCAGAATACTCATTTTTCTTTAAGAAATAGGCATCCGAAATTCTTGGCACGACGCCAATGGGTCTCAGTGGGAATGAAACAAACTATAGCTTTTATCGAGATCAAACTACAAGAAATATTCGTTCTCCCCCTGGAAACCCACTTGTTTATTGTCTGTTTCTGAGCAGCAAACGCGATGACCGTCCGTATGCAGCTGAACGTTTCTTGTACCAAGTTGGTGATCTTACTTTGTAGTTTGCTCTCCTGATCGAGCGTCTTGGCGAACCACTGAACTCATTATTGCAGTGAAAATATGGCCTAGTACACAAGAGACAACTCATGGATATTGTTTTTTAATATAAAACAAATCGATATCAAAACAACATTATCTAACAATTCAGTATGGAAAAAAAATATGGTGTACTGCATCTTCTACTGCGTTAGATAGATGGATACATAGATAGATGAAATGTTTTAACCAACAAAAGTCGTTTTGATTCGGAACAAATTTAAAGAAAAATATTTTTCTAAAAGGACTTTGATCATCTGTTGAACCAAAACTTATCTGATTTCGCTTATATTTTCAATATTTACTATTTGGTCGGTACTTCATCTCCTATTGTGAGAAAAAAAATACATTAATTTTAGAAATGATGGAAAACCGGACTGACCTTACTGAAGAGTATTCGACTGATGATGAGTAATGGAATGACACTTAGCATGAGCAGCATCACATCCCATTGTATGTACAGACACAGGGCTGAATATGATTGTAGAGAAAACTTTTATTCAATTATATCGATATAAAGTTGGTTGAGATCTTGTATTCGTTCTCCTATCAGAACTTCTTCCCGAACCGACTCTCCCCGAACCAAAACCGAACCGTTTCTTCCCGAACCACTTGGTTCGTTTTAGAACCGAACCAAATGTAGGCCAACAAAGGTGGAACCGAACCAATTCAAGTGATTGATGCGATTATGTAACGTTTATTAGAGTTTGGTTCGGTTTCATGTTCGTTTGAATACGCAAACGGTTCGGTTTTTCACCGAACCAACTGGTTCGGGAAGAATCGGTTCGGTTTTGGTTCGGTAAGATTCGGTTCGTGCGGAAATTTCCCAAGGTTACAGGGTGTATGAGATCCTATTCCACCGTGGTTGTACTTTTATCCGTCTTGTGTCAGTATCAAAGTACAAAAACGATTCGGTCACCACTTCCATAGAACATGGACTGCACTGCGAATTGAAATGGTGAATTGGCAACTTTCTTTTCTTCATAAGCAACAAACGATCAAAAAAATAAAACTAACAAACTCACCAATATTTACAATGAGGTAGGTGATAATGAAGAGCACCATTGGTAGATGATCAGCAATGGCGTTGTAGATGGAATCTGCATGCCTGAAATGAAAATTTTCATTGATTGTTTTGTAATTCCATAGTTTAGATCATTGCTACGTGGATAGTTTTGACATGCTTCAGGGTGGTTAGGTTGGTCAAATGGTACAGTAACCATCAGAATGAAAATCTTTCGATTTTCTTCACTGCGAACTTTCTTCCTACAATTTCACATAGTGGCAACAATCTTGACATGAACAAAATTCATTGATAGTTTTGTAGGAGAGCTTGAATAAACTCACTCGTGCAGCATGGCTGCCACCTGGCCGGATTTCTTCGACTCGAGCCACGCGACGTCCATGTGGAGCAGCTTTCGCACGTAGGCACTGCGTATCCGGAAAACCTGACGGATTCCGGAAACTTCCCACGCGAGACGCTGGATAACGTATTGTATAGACCTAATTCTCCCAACAAAGACAGTGAGCATTGTGGGGTGGTTAAGTGATAGTCAGCGGATAGATTACTGGGGAGATCAAAGGTTCCACCGTTCACAAAAATGAGCGTACGATATTCACAACGGGTTTTATGGAACTTATAATAGTGTGAAACATTTCAGAAAATTGGGTTGTTGTTTGTTTGAGTATAACTGAGTTTTTGCTGAACCAAAAATGAGCGTACGATATTCACAACGGGTTTCATGGAACTCATAATAATGTGAAACATTTCAGAAAATTGAGCTGTTGTTTGTTTGAGTATAACTAAATTTTTGCTGAACCAAAAAGGTAAGATGGGAAAAAAGAGACAGAAAGAGAAGAAGAGGGAGGAAGATAGAGACAGAGAGAAATTTACCTGGAAGAAAGCCGCGAAGAACATCGCGACACTAAGTGCCAGCATGATGACAAACGCGGGTGTCGCGCTGCGGGCAAACGCGTCGTCCGCGTCACTGACATCCGAGGTGGTGGTGGCATTCGAACTGGGAAGGAAGGACATGGTCTGGTTGGCTAGACGGACCTCCTGGCACGAATCATTCGTAGAATACATGATTATTTGTTTTCAAATGGATTGTTTCTGTTTAAATATATTGTTTTGAAACGTCATTACAGTCGATTTGTAGAATTGAGAAAAGAAGGAAAGACATGGTCTGGTTGGCGAGACGAACTTCCTGGACGGCAATTCGCCGTGAAAGTGAGAAACAGTCGAAGTTGAATAGAAAAAATATAGTGATATCTTGGAAACATTGAACCACTAGGTATTTAACTCTCAATACACTATTCGTCGTACAAGCCAAAAATTGTCAAATCCGTAGTGAAACGATCAAATGACATCCGGGAATTCATGCCGTGTGTATTAATTCGAATTTCGTTCTGTGGTTTGCGAGCCTGACCCGAGCAAACCACATATTTGGTATTACGCCCTCTATTTACTTCACGGTGTTTAGCGGTTTTCCCCGGTTCAATGACCTTCACTCATGCAAACTACAAGTTCGTACAACTTTTGTTTATGTTTAGTGATACCAGATACAACAGTGGTACTTTTTATGAACAATACGCGGTGACATGAAACGCTGAACGGTGGTTTACACCCGTCTAATGGTTTTTGATTTGCTGATGAACTGCAGTACTGCAAACAGTGCGAAAAACGAAGGTCACCGTTTTTTCGCAGTTATTGGGGGTTTGGAGTCGATGAACTCCCCTAATAATAACAATGATACAAAGTTCATTCGCATAGAGGTTAGAGCTGCCCTAAATGAACAAAATTCATGAATAACCTTTCAGGAAATCCCCTGTACACATAGGAATCTTAGTGGTTGGAACGCGCAAAATGGTTTCTGTGTGGTACCGTGTATCTATCAACGTAATGAGTACTATCTTAGCGAAGTTTTATTTTTGTGGAAAGCCTGTTAATAATAATAATTAGTAAACAATCTACAAAAATGTCAATCCCTGAGACAAAAGTGGCGTTATCATTTTGTAGTTTGATCCCATACTTTCAGTCCGCTCAAAATGGTCGATGAAGAGTAATCAACAACCATGCTCAGACCATGGGCTGTTAATTACAAATTCGCGTTTGGTCGAAACTGTATTGCAACAAATCTAGAGATATAGTGTCGCCCGAAGAGACGTCAGACGACCAGAGGGAAAATCAATATATATGACAGCCACTCTGTATAAACAGTAATTTACTGTTTTGCAACGACGCTTGTTCTGAGTGTGACCAACTAGATTTCAACCGCACTGGTGTCGTTGTCAATTTGTAGTTCGATCTCACCTCTCTGGCGATCGATAACGTGACGAAGTTTCCCATCACCAACCATACGAATGGTGGCAGAATGGCTTGCACAAGAGCACAGAGAAGACCAACTATCATCAACTGAAAATAGGAAAAAATGAGTAACAAATCTCAACGAAAATTATACCAAAACCAATAAGATTTCTGACTGTCCAACAATTGATTCACCTTGATTATGTATAGAATAATTTCCACAGTGGCGCAATTGACGAGATTGCTGCCAATACTAAATTGACAGATATTCTACAAAAAGTTTTCATTGATTGTTCTATTGAAATGTTGGTAAACTTTCAGAACTTGAATATACCTGCACATCGGTTTTATCGGCAAATGCGTACAGAATACCATAGGAGGCTAACCATCCGGTTGATTTTATTTTATCAGTCGAGTCATTTATTGAATCACCCAACGTCGTCACATCATATGCTGGAAATGAATATGAAGTACAATGTGTCAAGCTCAGTTGTATAAGTGCTCAGCTTACTGCTGCGGAAAAAATACATACTGGAAGTAAATTGAATAGTCACGTAAAGCTAGCATTCTAATGAGTAACCGTGCACTTTGTCATTGCACGTTTCTGAGTTCTGCTGTGTTTAACATATTGCACGTGACTATGCAATTGACTAACATTATAATAATAAAAGAATGTATTGTGACTTGTTTGTCGATGCCTTTCCTGGACTCGATGGGGTAAACGAAACGCGCGCCTTCGACCAAACTACAAATATCAAATGGCTAATTGGTCTGATACAAACGCGTACCCAAAAATGGCAATTTCTTGGAAACAAAGTTCATAAAAACATGTTTTACGAACTACCAATTATGAATTATTTTAACTCAATAAAGAACAAAAAACTGAATTAAACGTCGGGAAAATCGTTGATTAAAAATGATTCAATGTCGTATCTCAACTTCTCATTTCTTCCCATTTTTACATGTTTCTCACCCTCTTATTTGCGTAATAAATCATCATAGAGGAAAACCCTGCTAAAAATTGAGTAACTCACTTTTTGTATTTTTCTTCGGGTCGTCCACGTACAAATTACTCGGTTCTAACGTGAAAATGACACTTTTCTGTGAGGCAGAATCAGATCCCGTCGGAGAGTCCAGACCCGAGTCGTCCGTCATCTGAAGTTCGGAACTTGTATAATGTTTTATTCCAGAAAGTTAGCGTTTCTGACCGAAACGCAAACAAATCGAAGTTTAAAATATTGAAATGAAATAAACGAAATTTGTAGAAGGACATTGCTAGGATGAGGAGATCCTGAAAAACAGATTGTGAAAAAATGTTGAAAAACGAAAAGAAATGTTATCTCAAATTGGCTGAAGATTCCATGAAGGTTTTGACGCTGTTTTCGTATGTCGAACTCGTTGTTCCTTGGTCGAAATTTGTCAATTGTAGCGTTTATCATGTTTACACTGAACCCAAGCTAAAGGAGTAGCCTGCATGATGAAGATAGGCCAAAAGAGAGAGAGACTGCGAGAAGAACCCAGACAATGTTGGAAAAAAGAGAAAAAGAGGAATAGTCCCATGTATTAGTGCAAACAATCAGTACGCATGAAAAGCTAGAAAGCATAAGAACGAATGTAATTTAACAGTAATAAGACATTTCAAAATTTAACTTCTCTCACCTTGTGGTAAAGTTATAAAACTGTTCGAGAACACAAAGGAAGTGCAAAAAAGTTGGTACACAAGTTTTGCACTATTATGAATAGAACAAGAACAATTTCAAGAAACGGTATGACGAACAAAAGTTTAGGACAATTAGTTGGAATGTTTCGCCGTTTCAAGTACTTTTGCCCGTTCCAGATATGCTAATTAAATAACCGTATTTGATTAGTATTAGATAAGAATGAAGACAATGCGAGAGTCTAACAAACCACTCATAAAACGACCTCGACCAAAGTTTTACGGCCAACAAAGTATGATAAACGCCACGAAATGGGTTAGGTATTTACATTCCGTTCGGGTTGGAGAAAGCGATGATTTTGTAATTATGAATAGCTCCGGAATTGGTTGAAATAAAACGTTACAAATACTTGTAAATAATATCATTAGGCCAATCGAGAAAGTTAACAAAAACATTGCACTCGACTCACGGCGTTCTCGCCTACAGTAATTTTCATTCGATTAAACTTAAGTATTGAGCTCCGTCCACGAAGTTTCCGTGGCGGGACACTGTATCCCACTGCAAATTGCTCTGATCACAGCACTATTTCGCGGCGTATCGCGCATATTTTCGCGCGAATCATACGCGGAGCGTTGAACTGTAATCCCCTGTTTGTGTGTTCCGAAACATTTTCGTTGAATTCAAAGTTCGAAATATCAGTCGTTGATGATAATGTTCGAGTATGTACTGTAGGAGACCCAGATAATGAAAAAAATTTAACTCATTTTCTCATATGTATGAGAACATACTTGAATCAAAATTGACCTAATTTCATGAACTTAAGAGACAGGGGGAAAAGTAAACCAAGTAACACAAAATTTAGACATAATTTAACCTAAAACATTAGGAAACATACTACAATGTTATGATGTGGACTATATGAGTGCTGAAGAAATGCGGTACTGAACACATTTGTGATTTTTTGAGTGAAGGCGCCGTTTACGAGTTTACGTTTACGAGTTCGACTCTACGGGTTAATGAGCTGAAGTTTACGATCTGATCTTTGATGATTAGAAGTTCAATAATCACATAGATGATCCGAAATTGAATAGATATCACAAGTTCTTCAGTCCATTAGAGCACAATTTGTTTGTTGGTGTATTTATAAGGATTAATTATCCACTAAGCTATTTGAACACACAATTGGTTTCCGTTCAGTTACTTTCTCGTGTGAGAAACTAGTGAACTAACAGGCGAAGAGAAGGTAATCAGAAAAATCTTATCTTCGAAAGTTAGAACCAGATTGTTGAATCAGTAAGTAACTCAGTAACGACTACTTTTTCTGTAATTTGTATGATATATCGGAGGTTTAAGTCTAGACAAAAGATGAGCAAATGCGAAGATGAATGCTGATATGAAGTAAAAATTGAATAATGGAAAACAATCGAAAAACATGAATGTCGCAGTAGCGTGGTTTTCGTAAAGTCCATATAATGTGGGATTTATGGAAATTCATGTGATTTACAATTGAATAAAAAGAAAGTTCAACGCGATCGCTTGAAGTTTGTCAGTTGCAGACTTCGGCAAAACGGATGCTTCACGCAGAAAACTAAATCAAGTCTTATTTTGACATATTAAGCAATGTTTAAAGACTAATAATCAAGAACCTATAGTTTCAAACTACCAGTAGAATGACGTATTATTTGTACAATGTATAAACCACCATTTCTACGTGGAAGTACAGTTTTAATCACACAATTGTGTTCTTTGAAACAAAACAAAACCAATATAAGTTTATCAGAATGTGAGCGGAAACGGGAGATTGTTCCAAACTACCGAACGAAGGTCATGATTGCGCGTAATCAACTTTTCTCTCTCGAAACTGAAGGATATGAATGATATGATGAAAAAGGGAACAACAAAACCTAGTAGCAAAAAGTTGAAACACGTGGAACGTGTACACGTGATAAGTTACGCGAATAGAGTTCGGAGCCACGTTATTGACGCAAGTGATCAAAAAACATAATAAAAAACAACAAACTCTACTAACGAAAATGTTGAACACACGTGTAGCAACGTGTGCACGTAAAAACACACGTAGAGAGTGACCATAACATCGTTGAGTTTTTATTATGAAACACATCGTAATTTACGAATTTTGACTGAAATAAAACAGGACTAAACTACAAGCACAGCGTGAAACAATAGACACCGTATAGTATAGCCCAGCTTTGTAAAGAGCAAACTCTATAGAGCACGTTAAAATATGGTATAAATTGAATGACAAAAAGTGGAACAACAAACTCTAGTAGCAACCAAGGTTGAAAACACGTGTAGTAAACCACGTGTGCGCGTGGAAAGATACGTGATTATTTGAGATTTAAGTGGGTATGACGATCTAAATGTTCCTATAACTTAAATGACGCCTCCAAAATTATCTACTCAGATGTGAGAAAACTTGTATAGAAAGCCATTTTGAAGTTAAAAGCTTGTGAAGCAAGAAAAACGAAATTTTGTAGGAATCGAAGTTGCAGACACCGCAATTGATAAAAACAGTGACTATTGTAACAGGATTAACTCGGTTGATTAATCAACGAAATAGAACCGGAATCGAGTTTGATTTGGAAACACGTCATACACTCGGAAAGTTCATTTTCTTATTTGCACGAATTGAGCATCAGATTACTAATAATAAGAAGAAGAAGAGGAAGAGTTGAATTTTGTTTCACTGATCCAATCGAGAAATACGCAGATGCATTGGAATTACGTCTTTACAAAACGTACTCCAAAAAACTTTTTTTTCATTTTTGCGGTAATAAGATTATTTTAGTCGTCGCCAACGGAAAGGCGTGAGGGTACTGTATATCTCACTTTCCTCTGTGTACGAACACATGTCTTCGATTCTAAAACTTTTCGGTTATGTAGTCTAATAGCGCAGTGGGTAGCGCCCTGCTACGAATCTTTTGCTCGCTGGTTCGATTTCGACGAGAGACAGGAATTCATAAATTTGGCACCCACTATAACCTTTGCGCGAAGTCCTCTAGAGTGATTACAGACAGCTTGGTCGAATAATCCAAATGAGTATCCACAGTTAAAACTTGAAGACAATGATACGAAAGTTACGAAAGTTACGAGACTGACACTAAAAACCACATGTTTTGAATGATTTACTCCAAGTTATCACAAGACAAAGATGTTTCAATAATTTGGAACAGGTTCCCTTATTTCAATAGATCGTTGTGCCACTCTTCAGCAATAAATCATAGCTCGTTGGAATTTTGTCTGGTGAAGTTCATTACGCAAAGCGTAAAAACATTATTATACCGAACGTTGAATTTAAATTATTAAAGAGGTGAAAGGTTCGAATAAAATGTCGAAAACTCAATAATTGTAGTGAAAGTACCAGAGTTAAGATGATGCTTGTCACTTCGAAAACTAAGAAAATAGAAAAACACAGAACCAATGACAATTCGAATAGTTGGTAACGCATAAGATGGAGGGAATTTAGTAGAAAATTCTAAAATTGAATTAGATACTGAAAAGAGAAGAAGAGATCATATGCAATTCAAGCTTTACGTTTATCTGACGTGATGGAGATAACGTTTTAAAGTTATATTCTTCAAATACATAACAAAACCAAAGTTTTTGAATTCTGCAATGTCTAAACATTTCCTTACCTATTCACAAGTTTGAGATAAGACAAAGGAAATGTCAGTTCCGTGCAAAGTCGAACAATCAAAGAAATCAACAGTTTTGCTTGGAGCGAAAACGGGTTCGGTTCTATTGATGACTAATCAGAAAGATTGATGACTTCATCACCCATACTGTAACAGATAAACAGAGAATGATAGACAAAATATGATTAACCTTCGTATTAGGTGAAAAATACTCAAATTGAATTGGATTGAATTGAGACTTAGAGAGATTTATGGACAGAAAGTGGGGAATCAAAGACTTGATCACATTCCCTGTAACAGATAAACAATGAAATAAAGATAACAAAGTTCATCACTCAATTTATTAATAGGTGAAAAAGAGCTGAAACAAAGTTCGAGAATAGCAGAAATTGAGATACAGAAGTCAACAAAAGATTATACCCGTGAAATAGAAAGCATCGATTACCTTCACCCGGAAATTTGACCTATAATCTGACCAAATCAACCTTCATTCGAAAACTTTTTGGAAAGAAGAAATACACGCCCAATTACGGAGTTCACTAGATTTGCGTGCGTGAGTAGGACAATACCCCGCTTTTCACGTCAAACTTGAGAGCTAACGTATACAGTGGCCAAAAGCTGTCTACTCTATTCGAATTAATGTTCCGAGAAATGGAAAAAACATCAAAAATATAACAGTGTGATATCCATTTTACGATGTGTTTCACACATTTTATCCCATATTTCATTGCTTCCGACGAGACTTTGGCTCAATATTCATGAAATTCTCCATAAGTCGACAAAAGAAACGTTAATTATATAAGACAATATAGTAGCGTAAATGAAGTGATAGCGGTTAGATGTCTCAGTTCTCAGAGAAAGAAACTAGTTTATAGGCGTCTAAATTGTTACACTCAGTTCCACACTGTACTATGGAATAGTCCTAAGAATTTTAAAATTTCACAAAGTTTAGTTTTTTATATGGTAAAGGTGTAAAAAAGACGAGAAGCGTTTTTAAACAATATCTACTCTGTTATGATCCGTACGAGTATCGTTGTGGTACGCGGGCGTGAGTTCAAATGAATGTCTTACTATAAAAGTTTTTTTTAAAGTTTCATTCTTTTTTTTTTTGCGTTTGATTTTATGAATAACATCAACCAAGCTGCCAAGTTTTATAGCATTATGCGCATTACTGTTGAACGAGAGCTTCGGAAATGTGGCTCTACATACTTTTAGTCAATTGTACAGTAACGTGAAACATGTTAAACGCGAGAAAACTAACCAATTCAGAAGTGCACGATTCCTCATTTATTAGAATGCTAAATTTACCTGATTATTCAGTTTACGTCTAGTAAAATGTGGCCACTCAATTGACTCATAGATTGTGTTTGATGTGGTCGCCATTTTCGCTAAGTACAAACTACTTCCGTTGTAAACTGAAACTTTGATGACAGTATCATAGACTTCATAGATTGAACTTTCGAAAAACAGGCGTGTCTGTTTCCGTCCTAGCACACTATTTTCAGCACAGTCTCGTGAAAGTTCATAACCCGACCGTGTCTCTTCGAAGAAAATTACCAACCTGAAGTTTTTTCCGAAACACTTTTCAAACGTTTTGGCGGTTCGGTAGAAATATGCGTTGATTTGATTGTAGTTCGCAGACGCCTGAGCTAGTACAACTTCACAAAAAGCGATTGAGAATAGTTCCAATAATGAATCAAAAAGGTATTTCGAGTAAGCAGATATTAATATGTTAAGTTGTGTGTTCAAATTGAAGTGTTCAAATAATTTTTGAATCGCGTGTATTCAATTTATCATTCATTTTTTATAGATGTGTTATCAATAGATAATCTCATGCGCAATTTATAAAGAGGTCAGAAACGAATTGCATGTTTAAATGTCGAGACATAGAAAGCTTTAACTTCATCAATGTTTGACATGAACTAGAAAATTTTGTATGTTCCCAAAACACTAATTAGTTGGAATCAGATAAGAAAACATGAGCGGCACACTGCATAGATGATTGAATTCACCTTGATCTCATGAAGACCCTCTCTACTGCAGTTTGCTAACAAAAACTGATTATACACGTGTCTCTCAATATTCTATGAGTTTAGAACACACACATTCAAAGAAATGTGTCAATACTCTGGTTTTTAGTATATTGTTTGTTGAATTATTTTCAACTCCTGGATCGGCGCGAAACATTAGGCCCCCTTTCTGGTTTTTCTATACACTTTTCTCTAAAATGGGTTTTTTAATGTCATATTTTCAAGTTAATAAAAAAAAAGTTAGGTCCAAAGGCATAGAGTTAGACTTTTTTGGCGCCACCCTGTAGAGAGTGTGTCTGATAGCATTTGATTTGTGGGTGCACATTATGACAATACAGGTCTAGGTAGACCGAGTCCTGCGGTATTTTAGTGTTAACGAACTGAATAGACGTGGGCTATAAAATTATATTAATAATTTATCGTAGTTTAGTAAATATAACGTTTCAGTCAAATTTCGAGTACAGGGATAGGGTGAACCCATACTTGCAGTCGTTTAAGTATTAACGAAATTTCTGAACTTTGTAAATGAACTATAGCAAAATGAAGTCAAAATAGACTGTTTCTAGTCAAATTATGACAATACCGGCCTGGGTAGACCCGTTATCGTGGTTTTTTAGGGTAACAAAGTATCTGGATCGTTCAGAAATACAAAGTCATAACAGACTTCTCTAGACAAATTCAATAAGACAGGTCTGGGTAGACCATACTTGCAGAAATTTGAATGGTAACAAATTTTTTCGAACTCAAAAATGAATTATATGGGGAATGAAGTAAATCACACTTTTTCTAGTCAAATTATGACAATACAGGTCTGGGTAGACCCGACTTGCAGTCGTTCCAATGGGAACATATTATCTGGACTTTGTATGCGAGTAAAATAAATAGTGGAGATCAATCATGATATTAACTTGAGCTGCTCACAAAAATACTAACAAAGACCAAAAATCAAAGGTTAAACCATACATAAATGGTTAAACCATACATACAATATACGTCTTCATTCATGTCTCAATAGACCCATACTGTGAGTGGTAACAAAATTCCACGACTTTCTGCAGCAAATATAATAGGTGCATTGAAGACATACTTCGTTGATATTGTCTTCAAAATAAATAAATGAAACGCAAGAGAAACAATGATGGAATATGAACGAGACAGTTCAGTTTAAAAAACGAGGCACACTGAGTGTTTTTCTCATGTTTGAACCTGAGAAAACAGAACTGGAATAGGATGATGAAGAATTCATACACTGACTCTAGTAATAGTTCTTTGAAAGTACAGGGAAGTAAAACTGTTATGGTTGGTTATTACTTTTGTAGTGCAACGGTTGATAAGATACGTCAAGTTTGATAAGACACAAATAAGTTAGCCGAAACTGTTATTATTTTGCCAGGCCAGATTTTACTCATAAATACTTCAAACAGGTTTTTCACGTGTTCCACGTCTAATTATAGTTCACGTGACATATCCAATTTTTCTAATGTAGCGGGGTTGTTAACAATATTCAATCAAGGTCGATTGGGTGAAGAACTTTAAAAAAATTTCGTAGTTGGAACGAACGTCTTACGCTGGGAATACACTTCTCGTTGACCTAAGTAAAGTTTTCTAGTTCACTTTTAGGTCGAAGTTCATGAAAGTTCGTACTGGAGTTACTGTGTGATGTGTCATCTGTTTTGTTGTTGTTTTTTGTTTCTTCGAATGATTTTCTTGAAACGTAGTTACACTGCTGATTTCAGAGTCAAATTGAACACCGTAGACGTCATCTAAAATTCTCTTCTTTTATTTATTTAAGCGGAGTGCCACATCCAACAAAGTATAAAATCACGTGTTGAATCGCGAATAGATCTATTCTATTCAAGGTACAGATGTACAGTGTTAAAATGCACGATGGTACGTCAATTGAGCGGATCCCTTTGAGCGAAACCAGATAGGCAGGCAACTTAGAGCGAGCACTGCAACTTACTGATGGTTCTCTACGTTACACGTGACTACTAATGAACGTTCACTGTATTTAGTCATTCCCTTCTCCATCTCGTCACTTCTGCTTTCTTGATATGTTTCTGTTATTCTAGGAAAGCACAATATTACAGTGCACAATTATTGAGGTTTCACGTGTTGCTTCACGTTTTATGTGACTCTAAAAGTACATCTAGTGAATTTAATCATTCTTCCCACCTATTCACTTTCTCTTCGGTGATAATCTTCTGCTATTTTACAAGAAAACAATGAGCGTTCATATTTCATAGATAATTGTGGGTTGAAATTCGTGTGGTTCTTCACGTTTAACGTGAATTTCAATTAGCGTTCAGTATAGTTAATTTACCCACCATCTGGCACTCTTTTCTTATTGCGGTGTAATTCTTCTGCTATTTTGCTATTCTAGAGGAAAACATTGAGCGTTCATATTTCATGAATAATTCGGGGTTAGGGGGATTCCCAGTGAAAAACGAGCAGAAAAATGCACTGCCACCTATGATTGCACGTCACGGCACATATTTTGGATGCAGGGAACAATTATCCGTGATCGGTGGGGGTTGTAAATTCTGGGTTTTTCTTAAAAACCAGATGTATTTCTCTGAAAAAAGGAATTGTTGAAAAAATGTCCCCTGGATCTCACTCACTCTTTCTCTAGAAATGTTGAAAAAAATTCGTGATAAAAGATATTTTGGATGCAGGAAATTTTTTTCGCGATTCGCAAGGGTTTTAAATGCTGTGTTTTTCTAGCATAGTTGAAGCCGTCTTCCCCGCGTGACGATTCACAGCGTACATTTGGGCCGAATTTTAAGGAATTCGTACCAGAATCACTCTGTGAGATTAAACTACAAACGCAGCGCGATAGAGCACAGTACACACACCGCATGGAATTGCTCCGGAATGATCAACCGCTGTATAGCAAGTTATGTTTTCTACCCCGATACTTTTACTTCAGTGATATTTTTCTGCCATTCTCGAAGAAAACAATGAGCGTTCATATATCATAGATAATTCGGGGTTAGGGGGATTCCCAGTGAAAAACGACTCGCAAAATGCACTGCCACCTATGATTGCACGTCACGGCAGATATTTTGGATGTGGGGAGCAATTATTCGTGATCTGTGGGGGTTGTAAGTCTTGTGTTTTCTTGAATAACAGGTATTTTACTCAGACGGAATTATTTATAAAAAAAACCTTCCAGAATCAAGATCTCATCCTGCATCTCTATATCTCTTTCTTTTTCTATCTCTCTCTATATTTTTGTTTCAGCTAAAGCCATCTTAAAACAAACTAGTGAGTTTTCTCCCTTCTGGCACATATTCCACAAACACGCGTTATGTTCAAACTACAAGAAGAGGCAGTGGTTGGGATAGATAGACCAGGATAATCAAGATTACGGCAGTTGCTGTGTTTGTAGTTTGATCCTCATGTATTTCAGTTAAGTTTCCAATTTAAACTGTGAATGCAGGTCAGCAGATCATTATGGCTTAGGCATGGTCGCAATCCGACGTGAACTCCATGTCATCTTATGAACCAAATCTGAGCAACTTCTCCTGAAATTCTATCGATTCCAATGCTATGGCATTGCAATCGCCGGTAGTCCATGAGACGTGCATATTCTCATGTGATTCTCACACCTCATGAGAGTGAAAGTTTTGATAGTTTTGCCTGTCTTTCATCCAGCGCATAATTCATTTCCGAACAATTTTCTCATGAGAATATCACGAACACCTCATGGGCTATTCCTGAACTTCTAGTGTTGTAGCAGTCGATAGACAGCATGTCATGAGAAGTTCGTGAGATATTTCTCATGGTGTTCTCATGAGAAAGATCACATAAACTTTTCATGAGGTTGAAGTTCTTACTACGCCTGGACGCGGTAAATACCTTTTTTCCATCCAGCTCATAATTCATTTCTAGCCCGGTCTTATGACAATCTGTCGCGAGTGCTTCTTTCGAACATTTGTTAAAACTTGGCGTCAAAAACAAGGAGAGAACAGATAACTGCCAGAGACGCAGACAAACAGAGATGAACATTTGTTTCGGGTGTTTAATGGGATTTTCCGTGCGTCATCACGCACACCAATTGCTGTGTTTTAGCTCCCGGTGGCTCACTTGAGACTACACTGGAAATAAATTGAATAGTCACGTGAACTTGGCATTCTAATGAAGAATCGTGTACTTTGGCCTTGCACGTTTCTGAGTTCTGCTGTGTTTACCATGTTTCACGTGACTGCGCAATTGTCTAACAGTATATAGGTTCCACTTTCTATGAAGTAAGCGGTGTATGTTGCCCCATCTCGATGTGTTTGTAGTTTGATCTCGTTGCTTCTCGGTCGAAGTTCATAAATCATGACGTGTACCAATATCAAACTACAACAAAGATTCGGTTAATTGTTATAAGAGGTCAAACCACTAAATCTGTGTACTTCGGATCTTTCAACCCATCCTGAGTCCCTGATTCTGCGCACATACTGTTAGTCAATTGCATAGTCACGTGAAACATGGTGAACACAGCAAAATTTAAAAACGTGCAAAGAGAAAGTGCACGATGTCTCATAAGAATGCTAACTTTATGTGATTTTTCAATGTACTTCTAGTATATGTGCTGTTTCGAGCATTAGAAAAACTCTCCCATCAGACAGAAACGAAACAAGAAAACACGAAAACAGTTTACTATTGCTATTGAGTATTTTGGTCCCAATTTGACCACTAGAAAGTTTAACATTTGAAGAAGATTATGTACCTCACAACTTAGGTTTCGAATTAGAGCTATGAAAACCACGTTGCTCGTTTTGTTATAGTTTGTTCCACCCACATATAAACCTCTACAGTAATCTGATCAAACTTTCAGGTCAAAGTTTGGTACACTGGCTTTTTGGACTTTCTCTAATGTTTGGTAGTATTTTCTGCACGTTCACCACTACAAAGTCTGAAAGTTTGAAACCAAAATAATGAACCATTCATCAGGAAAACCCTTCTGAATATCTGACGGATTACTGTAGAAGGACATCGATCGGTGAAAACCTATACATCCGGGATTGTTTTAGTGTCACCTCGCTCTCCACTTTTTTACTCTAACTGAGCGTAGAGTTTCTCCTGTACAAAGCTGGTAGTTTTGAGCGAAAAGAATATTGTAGAATTAAAATGTCGTGTAGTGCTACAAGACGTCAACGTTTTTTCGTTGATTTGTCAAAATATGCCAAATTTATAAATTATGGGCTCTCGCCGGAATCGAACCTGCGAGCAAAATATCCGAAGCGAGGCGCTAAGCACTGCGTCATACGTGTAGGTAATCAACAAGCTTTGGAATCGAATACTTATGTTCGTACACAGCGGAAGTTCAGATATACATTACCCTCCCGTCTTTCCGTTGGCGACGACTATATATTCCATTTACGAACTGTGTCTGGGATTTGCTTAGCACCTTTTAATTATTTAATCGAAGATAATATTATTCTCACACTTTTAGGAAAACAAAAGTCTTTCCACGGTTGTTATGGAGAGTTTTGTTCTTATTGACAACCAGAAATTGTGCTCAAAGCGTTGTATTTTCGCCACAATCTTCTAATTCAATAATTAGAATGGGCGGCGTGCGAAAAATGTTCGATAAATATAAACTCATTTTCGCTAGACAAAACTCATAAAAAGTTTTCACGTTTCATATTTTCACTTTATTCACGTGTTACTTCTGTCACGATCTTACATTGTTAGTCAATTGCACAGTTACGTGAAACATGTTAAACACAGCACAACTCAGAAACGTGTAATGAAAAGGTGCACGATTCGAATGCTAACTTCACGTGACTATTCAATTGACTTCTACCATACAACCACAAGAGACAAACTATAAACATGATTTATATCACTGTATTAACTTTCTAACTTGCTTGTCTTACTTCTCTTTATTTTTACTCTGTCTACTTCCTCAGAAATTGTTTCTAATAAAGTGTTTCAAAAAAAATACTTAGTTCAATTCCGTATTCAAAGTTCGTGATTCCCTGTGGTATACCTTCATTTTCACGTGTCATAAATATTAAATTATCAATTACCTAATTGCTGCTACGTAGGCATCCGATGTCTGAATTCCCTCACATACATGGCTAACTCGTCGAAATAATGGTCAACTATACTAGGAGTAAATTAAATAGTCACGTAAATTTGGCATTCTAATGAGGAACCGTGCACTTTTACATTGCACGTTTCACAGTTATGATGTGTTTGACGTGTTTGACGTGACTGTGCAATTGGCTAACATTATATCCTTTTCCTTATTCCAATTGAATTCCATGTTTTATCGAGTTTGTTTCATTAAAACTTTCTAAACCACGCTGATTTGTTTAATTGATTGTCGCGTGTTACTTGTTGTTTCAAACTTTTATTCTCCAAGAAAGTTGTTGATACATTGAAAAAAACAATATATTTGTCACTCCCATAAATTAATTTTCTCTCGGTCTCCCTGATTATCACACTTTTTTCGAATGAACTATTCATCACCATTTAGTTTTTGATCTTGAAGTCATCTTGTAAGATATTTGGTCTCCCACATCTCATCAAATACTTTTAAGACCAACAATGGAAGTTGTTTGGTCATTTATAATGAGACAAGGAAACGACTACAGTATTGTCGTAAATCACACAGATAGCTGAGGATCACTTAGATATTTTGAAACGCAAAGAGTGAAATTCCATATGTAATAAGAATTTTTTCTACCGAACTATGTTTTCAATGAAGAATACCATGAAGATTAGTTTCAACTAGAAGTTTGCGTCAAAACCTTGTTGCTCAGCAATTATTTTACGCTAATTTCCTAGCGTCCTTCTAATCGAGTTTGGATGTTTAGGACACTAAACCAACCATGTAGCTAAAATATAGAACATCAAAAACAATATAGGAAAAGTCCATTGCGTAATTGGTTCGACATTTCATTTGAAGAAAATAACAAACAAAATTAACAAAACAAGAACACATCAAACATAAATCTACCGTATACACTACATAATTACCTCACTGGTTTATTAAAAACGGAACAAACACAATAACACAACAAAAATTCAACAAGACAACCATACAAGAGAAAAAACCTATACAGTATCTAATGACTTCAATATTCCATTTGAAATGAACAAACAAACAACAACAGCAACAATAACGACAACACATAAACGCAAGAACACATCAGAAACCATTACCACCGTATCCACTACGTACTTTGTCCCATGTTTCATCGGTTAGGTGAATAACATCCGCATTTCATAACCTCATTTCCCGCTCAATTTATACATTGAACAACACTAGTGGGCAAAACACCCCCTAACCGGAGACAGACCAAAAAACATGTTTGAGAAAAAAACATAACCTTTCGACAGGATGATTCTCTAAACGTCTCATTCCAATGTCTCAATGTCCCATTGTCCCATGTTATAGTCTCACGGTCCCAATGTTTTGTTCCACTTGGCAGTAGATCGTAGAGTTGTAGTACTTCGAATCCACTTGTTTCTATGCTTTTTTTGAGTCTTTATTGGGTTCTTTCGGTGTCTAAATATTTTTTTACTACTTTGCATCACATGGTTCAATAAGTGTTCTAATTGTTCTCAATTTTGATCTAATACAATATGATTTAATGGGTAACCAACCGCTCCTATCACATGTTCCACACATTTCAAATGTTTAATGTTAATTCTCTCGGAAAGGTGCACTTCAGAAAACCAAATCACGGCTTAGTTCTATGAAAAACGGTCAATTATGTTGATGAACAGTCCGGAAAAGTCGGGTTTTTCATAGATACATTAATTCGATTGCAGCGAATGCGATAAACTACAAACTCGTGTCTTGATTTCGTATTTGAACCGTACACAAGGTAGTACAATGAAATAATTATGGTGGCGAAATTCCGGCATTCTTCTATATGATCACACGTTTCAGTAAATATTTATATTTCTATACACAACGACAAAGTTTTCTAGTTTAAAATCTAAATTTCAACTTCCTTGATATTCGATGCTCTTCTGGGTGTGAACTTCCATAATTATGATTAATTGTAAATAACATGTGTTTGCACTTCGCGAAGCCCGTGTACAATTAGCGGCAGTCTCCAATTTCTCATAATTTCCCACATGGATGTTACGACAAAATTCATTCATTAATACATAAACAGTGTATGAGTATGAAAGATGAAATGACACAAACTTGTGAAAAACTTTTTCAGAAACAAAATCGGGTCTTAAATCCTTTTGAAGTGTCACTGATAAATCAACTTCACTACAATAACTTCAAATTATAAGATGGAATGGGATATAGCTTTGTTTGTGGATTGAAATTTGGATAATTTTCGATTCATATACTAGTCTTGTGTTGCTTTTAAGTGAAGTATGAATAACTTCATGTTTATATTGTTGGTTTTATTGTATAAACCGCACACGAGTTGTACAATGAAACAAACAATATAAATAGAAAGTACTATTTCTATCTATATTTCCTCTTCCTCTATTTTTCCGCGGGTGAGGTTTTCTGATTCACCTCAGCGGATGTTTTCCCGTTCACGCACTTCTTTCATGAATATTCGGCAAGATAACTTATTCTGACTAAGAATTTGTTTTGGCACTCTGTCGAACAAGAGTCGTACGGACTCTAAAAAACCGTTGCAACTTAAAATACCGGACCCGTCAGTTTTGCCACTTAAAATACCGGGGTCAGCCAGATGTCGCCTGTACTGTTTGAAATTCATAAGGAGATGCAGGCTAATTCGACACCAGTATTTAAGTCTGCATCTTCTCCGGTATTTTAAGCTGCCAACGTTTTCACAGCAATGGAAAATTCACAAGAAACGTGAACCTTCACGTTTTTGCTTCTCTCGTGTCCGACGAATGTTTTACGTAACAGTTAGTTTGCCTTGCATGTGTACGTATATAAGAGTCAAAAGAGTTGTGAAATGATCTTAATTTTCTGGTTTAAAACATATTTTGTCGAACACGAGTTACACAATATATGAAGAATTCACGAAAAACGTGAACACTCACGAAATGTTCCACGTTTTTAGATCTAACGTGTTAAAAAAATTTCACGACTTATCCATTCAAAGAACAGTTGTGAAAATGGCCTATTTTTTTGTTTCGAACACAATCTATGGTATATCCTAGTATACCATTAGTAAGCATTAGTAAGTTGAGCTCAATAGGATTGTTCTCCATAAAACATGGTACAACCAGTTGTACTCTATTAATAATGTAGAAGTGTACACATGATGCCTTGCTAAGCCGCTAAGTACTTCAGAATTTTCTATCTGGCTAGTCTCCAGTCGCCTTTCTATTCACTCACAGAATTATTCTCCATTTTCACTCCTGCCATGAAATATACAATATTCAGGCGATATGTTTCAGAGTATCGATTTTTTTCTGAATACTTTTGATTAGTTGCAGCACGCTTCCCACGTGTGGAACTACAGAAAAACTATGAGAAGCCCGTCAAACTCAGAGAGAGATGCTAACTAGAGTCGTTAAAATTTATCTCGACAGTCGACTCGACTTGACACTCAATTGTTTTTTAAAAAACTCGAAAACTTGAAAAATCTAGTCTAATTTGAACGCGAGGAACAATCCTAATAGTTAGACTAGAATCTGCAGATATTATGATTCGAGCACAGAACACCCGACAAACCGATAATTCACTAATATCAGGTATATCAGGTACATTTTCCATGCCTCCATCAAACATCTATTTTTGTAATAGACCGAAGAACTGCTGTCACAGTGTAACACTCTCTGGCCTCACAGACTAGGAGAATAGGCTGTTTTCAAGTTTCGACGGCGGTAGATTAGTTTTTCCACTGTGGATTGCTCAATGGTTACATTCATGATATCCCAGATTCAGAACAATAATAGCATTCGTAGTTTCGTGGTGTACTGTGTATCAGTGTGTTCCATCTATTTCTAGTTTCGAACCAATCAAGAGACCTTCATATTCGTAAAAACCACATAAAATTAGCAAGACAAGTTACCAACCAGTCTAATTTATCAACAAAACCGTTATCAACAAGTTTAATTGAATATTTGACTCGTTGCCAGTTCGTCAACTTTCTTTATTACCTTTTCCCACTGTTTTCATAGCTCTGGCAATACGTACTATGCAATAGTGCCAGATTCAGGCAAATTGTAGAAACTGACAACTCTCAGAGTTTTTCTTCGGATTGTCTCATTGCGATTTGCGTATTACGCGTTGCTTAGAGAATATCATTCCGTTCAGTGTTGCATTAAAAGAAAAAATTTCTCTTTAGTTTGGAGCCAACTAACAGATATCGCGACTGGTTCAGTCACCCGATGGTATGGTCTACGGTGTAGCGGATTTACTTTGTATTTCATACATAACAGTGCGTGATCCCAATAGTTTATTCGAAAGGCGGGATCAAAGATATAACAGAAAAGGACGCAACAGGATTCAAAACATTGATGAGTATTTCTTACTCATATCTTACGACGAAAACCCTGCAAAACATTATATATCAAAAACGCTGCATAAACATAGCAAAACATGCGCGGTTGCTAACGCGCCACTATCAGCCTTATCGTCGATGTGTCGTCCTTATATAGTGAGGTCAGGCTCCGCCTCACACACACGATACAGATTGTAAGATGGAAAGATTGTATAATTGTAAATTGTAAGTTGAAAACACAGACAGTTTTCCTCCGTTCAAGCTTTGTTTTGAGTATTTTTCAATTAACGAACGCTGTTTGTTGTTAGTATTCTGTAAAACAACACGTTTGCTTCAATAAAACCCGCTTAATTTATCCACTTTCACGTGTCTTTCACAATTGTTACACAGAGGTTCAATTAATGAAAACTTTCTGTTATTATTATTCTGTAAGACAAAAAAACAACACGTTTGCTTTGATAAAATCATAGTCAGCTGCCGGAATTGAAGCTAATTCCGTCTTGTTTTTTATTCCTCTCTTCCTCGTTGACAGTTGTTCTCTAGAGAGAAATGGTGGAAGAATGAGAAAAAAAAGGTTTTTATACTTTTCTATAATTGAAAAGTTCCAACAACGTGTAAAACACATAACATTTCCAGAACCTCTGGAGAAAAAAGCTGTAAAGAACAGGTTGTTTTGCACGCTCCACAATTTGTTGTTGAGACGGTTTAAGACCTCCAAACTGGGTAAAATAGGTGAAATTAAAGTTTAATAGTCGTTTGATAGATAACACATTAGCACATTGTTCAGCAGGAGAACGTTTTTGGTTACCATCTTACCTCGGCGTTGTCTTGGAAGAAGGGCGATTATGTGGTCCAATCACAACGATTCAGTCCTTTAAACCACAACACATTTTCAATTGCAGTTTAATGGACCGTTGACACGGGAATGGTTCGCAAAATCGCCCATATTTGAGGGAAACACTTTTGTCAAAACTTTTGTCCTGGAGAAGCGTGAATTAAGACTTTTTCCCAGCGCTTTGTGTCTAGTTTACTGCCTGTCTCCCAGTTTAACAAGGTAGTCAGTTGCTAGCGGATGTCTAACAGTTGAGACTGAGAGAGAACATTCCCTCTCTTTATCTCTCTATCTCTCTCTCTTTCTCTACATCTCTCCCTCTCTTTATCGCTCTCTCTTTTCTCTTTCTCTCTCCTCATTCTCTCTTCTCCCCACCCCACTCTCTTCTCTCCGTTTTCTCCCCCCCCCCCCTCCTCTCTCGGATGTCTAATAGTTGAGACTGACGGGGAATAAACTGAGTTTATGATCGGAAAGGGTAGTTTGGCAAGTATTCACCGCAACTGTTCATGTACTTCACATAGCAGGTGACTAGTTAACTATCGCACACAGCACAACTTTTATACTAAAAACTACAGTAATCCAGAACAAACTATCATTACACAGCAATAATGTAGAACATACTGTTAACGACACATGTTAGTGGTGATACGTCTCTATTCCTTCTCCTCTTTCAACTCTCTCGCTATATCTCTCCCTCTATCTTTCCTCTCTCCCCCCTGTCTGTCCCTCGTCTCTCTCTATCTCTAATTCTCCCCTTCTCTCTCTCTCTCTCTCTCTCTCTCTCTGTTTCTCTGTTCCTCTCTTCATCTCTCTCTGCCTTTCCCTCTCTCTATATTCCCTGTCTCTCTCCCTCTCTCTATTCTCTCTCCTCTCTTTCTATTCTCTCTCCTCTCTCTCTTTTATCTTCTCTCTCTCTTTCTCTCTTGCTCTCTCTTTATCCCTCTTTCTCTCTCTCCCCGCCCCTCTGTACCCAGTCTGCCCTCCCATCTCGTCAGCTGTTTCTTATTCTTCGGAGAACTAACCCACTCCGCCACAGACATCAATCATTCAAAGTTTTCGTTTCGATCGTTTTCCGAGATGACACGAACGTTTACAGTAATACAGTTTTTTGTTGAGATTTTTCAATAGAAGTTGCCTAATATTTGTTGTGATACACGTCTAAACGTGATAAAAATGCCATTTTACACTTTCAGAGAAACTCTTTTTGTAGTTTGATCTGAAAATGGAGCTTACACTATTAGACTTGTTACAGCGTAGCTCTAGAATGTCTTCAACATTTGAACTTCGTCGTGTGTTCAGTATTCGTTCGAAATTTGTCAATGGACACCATACATTTTTTAACTAGTTGGACATGTTGCTGCTCTATGGAGTCTTCAAACTAAAATCAAGTATCAATTTTTTTTCTTCAATGAAGTTTCATGTCAAACCTGATGTGAGCACCGCCCATAGTTCAACAAAACGTTTCCCGAGACTCAAAATTTATCAAAACACCCCATATATTATATATATATATATATATATATATATATATATATATATATATATATATATAGTCTCTATTATCACTTCAGAACCTAGGGAATTTCATACCATCGAAAAATAGAATTACAAGACCAGATTAAATTAGCGCTATAATCTCAATATTCCTTTTCATTCTCAGAATTTCGTTGTCAAACTCTGGCGGCGTAGCAATCCCTCCACTCTCATAAGAAGCTCATGCGGATAGCTCATGAGATATCTCATGTGATTTTTGAGGGATTGCTACGCCGCCTGATGTCGCTGCGGGCACCGCCCATAATTTAACAAACGATGTCCGAGACTCAAAAGCCACCAAAAGACCCCATATATTATTCATTTTTGGCAAACTGCCACTTCTTTGAAAAACCGCGTGAACGACTTCCTTTGAAGAATTAATAATAGTAGTTGTCTCAGCCACGCTTTTTGCGTGTCTGCTTGAGAATATTATAGTAAGTGTGATTCGTTCGTGAACTCCTACACATGTGAAACTTGTGCTATAACGTGAAAAAGCCCATGCACGAATCACAGAAAACTGTGAAAGGTTTTTCATTTTCTCATATTGAATAACTGTATGTAAACAACATTTCCCTACAAGACATCATTTGGTGAACCAATTTCTCCTGATTGGACTCGCAAACAATGACTGTTGTAAATTGAGGCGTTTCAGGAAAAGGCAATAATGTAATATAGTGCTGATTTTTTCTATTTCTCTTGTTTTTTCTAGCACCTTCAAGGGCTGATAGTGCATTCAAATTCAAAATTACGTATGGATTTTCTATAAAAATAGCAACGTCGGACCACATTCGACTAATCCTCGGAGTGTACGTAGTTGAGTACACTACGTGTCAAAGAATATCAGGCAAGATCACAGTGACGTGGTCCAGCTTAAGATCAGCCGAAGCCGGACTCTCATCCTGGTCTTATGAGAAGGAAGTTTCGTCTGAGCAATGCTCACTCCGCTGAGATTACCACAATGTAAATTTTATAGTTGTTCTCAAACTGTGCCTACCCTTTCTAACGCAGGCAGACTGACATTCGTTGCGCGAAAGTGTATTATGTTGCTCAATATACTATGGTTTCGAATACGTTCATTCGTCTCTCTCAACATTAGCATTTCACACAACAAACCCAAAATAGTAAAGTTTTCTTTTTCCTAATCTAGAAGCTAGTCGATAGATTAGGCGTGTCAAACTTTCCATCGAACTCATTCCTGTTATGTTTGAAAGTACTACAACATACGCGTCACATCATCCTCACTACATTTGTTGCAAGTTTGGATATAATTGAACGTTTCACATGTAGTAATTATCGGCAAGACAGTTCAAAGAAGATCAATTCCAACAATCTCGTGGGTCTTTGATGTGAAATCTACGATTTTCCTCAAAAATACATGACATGAATGTGTGAGCACTACGCGGAAATGCCGCCAAAAGTACTATGGAAATTAATTTTGTCCTTCAAACTGTGGAAAATACTCTACATTTACGTTTACTTACGCAAATTCTCATGTGGCAACAACATTGTAATTGTATTGCTCGGTTGTTACAGTTCTCTCTACCAGTTAGTTATTCTGATTCTGGGTTCGTAACCTTTCCCCGGCCATAAGTTGTACTAATAAATACAATAAGAAGTACTATTCCGAACATTGTCGTTCTTGCCAAGCGAACAGTGTCTTCTCTACGTAACCAAGATAAATTAGTAAATGTTGCTATATTCCTGTAGTGAAGTTTTGCACTTATCAACACACTGTTATGAACAAACTGCGTTTTACGGTATACCACAGAAGTGTGCCCATTATACGTCCAATGCACTTCAAAGTATTACATTCACTCCGTCCAGAATTTTCTGAAATAATTACTTCCTGAAGTTTTCCACTGATGACGTCACAAAAACAAGATTTCTTTCTCTCGGAACAATAGCGTTTCTTAGAGCACTATGTCCTGCTGCAGATTCATAAAGAGTGTGGGCTAATTGGCCAGACGCAGACAACGAGAGCGTTGTTTATTCGAAGTAACATCTCTATTATAAGTTGCCAAGAAGTTCGTGGAAACACCTTTTTGTCATAGGAAATAGGAGATCATTGAAAGGATAGCGAAAATTCACCAAATTATCACTAAACCATAATATTTTTTGCCACTGGTGAGTGAAAATGGCACACGGTAACGTAAAATCTACCCCGACTTTCAGACTTGAAGTAATTGTAACTACTAGAACAGACTGACCCTGTATGAAGCGCCGATGAATGTACTCCATTCCATAGTTCAAAATTGAAACTCAATCTATTTTTATGAATGTATTAAATGTTATATTTGATTGGCTTTTTCGAGGATTACAACTTGTCTACGTTTTGAATTATTTCCTTGTGTTTGGCTTCATACACACGCAACTGACAGCGACGAATTGTTCTATATGATTCGTATGTTGTGAATAAGGTTTTTTTCTCTTTAAGGAGACCCGAACACAACTCGAGCAGAGGTTTTGTTTCGAGCTGGTTTTAACTGTATTGAGATCAGAGAGCACACGCAACGCGTTCAGTCAAACCTCTATAAAACCGTTGCAACTTAAAATACCGGACTCGCCGATTTTGTAACTTAAAATACCGGGGTCAGCCATATGTCGCCTGTACTATTTAAAATTCATAAGGAGATGCAGGCTAATTCGACACCAGTATTTAAGCTTGCATTTTCTCCGGTATTTTAAGCTGCCAGCGTTTTCACAGAAGTAGGATACAGCATCTTTACGACAAACCATGTTTCTGTCCGGTCTCCTTTGTATATAGAATTTTACGGTTGCCGATATTTCCAAGAGCTAGTTATAAGTTAGTTCAAAAATGCAGTTACAACGTCATGATTTGTTCGTTTCTCATCCTTTTAGGTGGAAATCTGGTGTGAGGTCTACAACTTTAAACCAGAGTTTCGATCCAATATATTCATATATCTTCTACACTCCTATTCTCTTTGTCGCTCATACTTGCTTTTTCTCGAACTAGTAAGTGTTTCACACCTTTCACGTGAATATTTACGTGATCAGCAGTATATTACGACAGAAACGATAAACCCTGAAAGTGACAACTTCCGGCCGCTTCCGGCGTCTGTAACGCGTCAGTAACACCCGATTTTCTTATTTAAACTAATTATGTAATTGTCATTTATCTGTTCCGGGTTGAAGTTCTTCACTTGAATCCATTGTGTTTTCAAGGTTTACTCTTGAAAAATAAATCCATCGTGTATTAGTTGAACAATGAACTTCCGAAAAAAAAACTCTATCCACTTCATAGTTCTTCAATGGAAATATCTAAGTTTTGTTATGTTTTGTGCTTTTCCTAACAATTCTATCTAGAACTAGTTGAGTTTTACGTAATTTGTTGACAGTTTCCTATCCTTTCTGTAATTTAATCACATCTTTCTAAGTCTTCACAAATTGGTTTGACTTATATATTTCTTATTAGTTAGAAGAATCGCCAGAGAGTCAACATCAAAACATTAAGCTGGAAAAAGTTTTGAGCACTGGGTATATACTGCATGGTCACGTGCAACATGTTCAACACAGCGGAACGTGCAATGACAAAGTCCACGATTCCTCATTAGAATGCTGAGTTTACGTAACTGTTCAATTTACGTCTAGTATATGCGGCGGAAACGTAGGTTTCCGCGATATAATTTCTCGGTTTGTGATACTGTTCCCGGTATACATGGCACAGCTCCAAGCCATCAGAAAGCAAGTGGGCAAAACCCACAGAGTGATCAGTGCAACATTTATCACGACATTTTCCAGTGTTCACAAGTTGTCTAATTTTATAATTTAAATTCCCACGTGTGGTCTTCAGAAAATAATTAGATTTTCTACCTCTCATGTCTCACATCTTGGCTCATACCTAAAACGTTCGTGCTTGAATTCTCAAAACGTTTCTTGCTGAGATAGGGGTCTTTATCACGACATTTCTTGAAAAATCACGACTTTTTCGGATTTTTTCCAACTATCTGCCCATTCCTCCTAATCGCAAAATCTGCCATGCTCTATCGTAATCTCCAAATTGATAGGCTTTCTCTCACTTGGGGCTCTTGTCTCACTCTTTTGTGTTCAGTTTCTAAAGCAAGTGGTCACTATCTACTGAGCATCACCTTAAAACCGACATATTTCTCAAAAGTTGAAAATCGCTCATTTTTTCCAACTAGCTGTCCTTTTCTGCTAGTAGCCGACTTTTTCATGTTCAACCGTAGTCAAAAACTAGGCTCCTTTTAACCCCCATCTCTTATCTTATTTCTTCAAAAAATATTTTTTCAACTATCTGCCCATTTCTTTTTTCTCCGTTAAAAATACAGGTCTACGCGTTCACTCTCCAGTATCATAAATGACACTAGATAGTGCTATACTATTCAATACTACGTTTTCAATACGATTTATGTTCCTAGAAAAAATCTTAAATTACCTATTTTCTCTAACTCGAAACTTGGTTATCTGCCCATTTATTTTTTTGTGCTAATCGCCACCTCGTTTTCCTCTGTTAGAAATAGAGGTTAACGCATTTGATGAATGATTCTAGATTGTTCTTTATTACGACATATTCTTGAGAAAAATCAGCTTTTCCCACTTTTTCCAACTCGAAACTTGGTTATGTGCCCATTTCTGCTAATCGCCACCTCCTTTTTCCCTGATAAAAATAGAGGCAATCGTGAGAACTGCCGCCCGATCTCTGATTTATTCATTACTTCTGCAATGGTCCTCACGCTCCGCATCCTAATGTCGACCAATATTTCAGCTAATCCACTTCTGGACTCGTGAACTTTTTGAATATAATTATTATAATGGTTCTAAGTTGCAAAAATAATGAATGGATCAATAAACCTAATCCACTTTTGAACTGTGTGTTTTCGAATTATGTTTCTTTCCGACTTCAAACCAGATAGCTGTGTAAACTATGTCCCAGCCTAATAATAATGTGAAAATATCTTCCAAAATGTTGTAATTCATTTTTCTGTGTATTTTAATTAAAGTTATTCAGTTTTTCCCACAGTCTCCTAATTGTCCACATGAGAGTCTTGATTAGGAAGAAAACAAAACCCTTGGTTATTTTGGTCGGCTACTAATTTTTTACTTATTCTGTATTATTTTGTATTATCTGTAAGGATCACTTATTCTGTGCTTATTGAGTTTTTGCTTCTATTTCACACCTTTTGGTTCATCAAAACTGAAAACTTGAATAGCACACATTTCCTGTCAGTTTGTTGCTTCCGAAATGTGGTTGTAAACATTCTTCTCACTTTAAACAAAATTTTGCTAACAATATAACATTCATTATTTTCTAGCAATGGGTAACTCTAGCAGCTCCAAGTTGCGCCATCGCTCGGAATCCATGCAAATCAAAAAGAAGTCGGACGACTCGTTTTCCAAGTCGAAGTCAATGATGAACTTGGGCAGTAAACCGAAAAACAAGTCGATCAGTTCCATCAAAGAAAAAGATAGGCCGAAACTCACGTCCAGGGATTCAACTAAAAGCAGGTTGGTTTTCTTATAATTTAAATTACTCCCTTTTCGAGTATGAAAGACTGTAGTTTTTGTTTCAAGATTATGGTTAGTGAAATAACAATATGATAACAATCACATTACGCATTAGTTCAAAAGACGCATTGCGGTGTACTTGTACTCGCTCAACTTTGACGTAGTTTTGCGTGAAAGCCCTCAAGTTGTGAATTAGAATCATGTGTGCGTTGTCTATTGTGCATCATCCCATAAGTCACGTTTCAAGTTTGAGGTGATATTGTTGTTATCTGCCCTCCAATTTTGACATAGTTTTGGGACTAAGCGCCTAAGTAGTAAACTCGATTCATATGTGCGTTGTATATTTTCCCACGTGAGCTTGCACCAATAATTAACTGGTTAAGCCAAACGTAAGGAATCAACGTTTTCACTCAAGTTCGACGTAGTCTACACTTAATCACCTGAATTTTATCATAACTTGACGTAGTTTCAGAGTTAAACACGTGTGTCTCTATTCAATTTGACGTAGTTCAAGCTTGAGCGCTCAAGCTCTTAATTTGAGTAATATGTACGTTGTGTATTATACATTATACCATGAGGCACGTGAGTGTACATGACTATAACCATTATTCTGAATGAACTCTCACGTAAATGGACCATACACCTGAACGTCATTCACACTTGACGTAATATAACCACGAGCGCTAAGTTGTAAACTTGAGTCCTGTGTACGTTGTGTATTATACATTATCCCATAAGGCACGTGAGTGTAGGCAATTAGCCCCTCGGAGCAGAGTGCTTCCCTAACATTAATCATTCGAGTTAGAAACAAAAATAGGCCGCCATCTAGGAAGAGGAAATAGCAATCTGATTGGGCAGGGCATATTTTCGTGATGGCGAATTTGAAAAAAGTTCTCAACCAGTTATATGTTGTTTACAACTGATTATGCTGTCTCTAAAATAAACTACCTGATCGTCTCTGGAATACTACATGTTTTAGGTAAATGTACTGTTAAGAACTTGACCGAGTTTACAAATGACCTTTCTCCAACGTCTTACTTTGCGAACGTATTTGCTTGATATAAGCCTAGTATCTTTGTTTTTGATCCTGAAGAAGCGGCCTGGACGAGAAATATTTCCTGCGAGAAGGCATTAAAGACAAGCACTTTAAAAGTTTTTCTCCAATTCCAAGTTTGTTCATTGAACTTAAATCAAGTTTCTTTGTTTTTGGTCCTGAAGAAAAGTCCGGGCGGGTAATATTTCTTGTGAGATGGCGAGTATCTTTTGAGTGGCACGTTATGAAGCCCGCTGGGACCCACTACGTCAGCACGCCTTTTGATCTCAAAACGCTTCCTACACAACAAAAAAAATGGGTGTGAAAAAAAAGTGGTATAATAATAATTTACAAACCTTGAATACCTGTAGGTAATCCGAGTATTAGAGACTTTAAACGGTTTCTATATCGCAAACCAATGTGTGGTTCACTTTCTAGGAACAATTTACTTCCCGAAACATTTTGCGCTCAAATACTGGTCCAAATTGTTCCGGATAATTTTATTATGCAAATCAGTGCGTAACCAAAACAGCTAAAAATTGAGTTATAGTGTGTGTCGTTTGAGTTTGGTGCTGATTTGAGGTCAATCCCAAACAAAACCGAGAAAAATCTTGGAGTTTTAAGATTTTATGGTTCTGACGGAAGTTGTGGAGAGATGTTGTGAAAATTATATAATGTTTGAATGCAAACCCATGTGAAAATTTGGAAAATATGACTGGATATACCGGGATCAGACTGCAAAACATTATAACCAGACGTCCCTTATTTGCCTTTACCGAGTTTTATTCTTTTCCAGGAAAAAAAAGGGGGGGCAGAAAGGAAATTCCATATGAACAACGTAATTTTTTGATACCCCGGGTACCTAAAGTGTTTTCCATTCTGCCTCTCTTTATACTGTTAGTCGGACACGTGAAACATGTTGAACACAGCCAAACTCAGGAATATGCGATGACAAAGTGCACGATTCCTCAATGATAATATTCAGTTTACTTCTACTATAAACTTCTGTTTCCAGCTCCAACGTTTCTCGATCGAAATCGATACGTAGAGATACTTCTCATCCGATCTCACCCGGGGCCCGAGACATCATCACACAGAGCTTCGAGAATCCTCATTCGGAGTTCGGGAATAAGGTTGGTACTGAACATGGAACTGAACAAACAATAAGGCTCGACAACAAACATGGGTTAAGAACAGAGACCTACAATATGTGAGCTCAACCTGATTGAGGAATCACATTCTGACCGTATAGTAGGACTTTTCACGAAGCTCAGCTATAAAGTTACTGTGCTCTTCAAAAACTAGTTAAACTGAAACTATGTTTTCATTTCCTGTACTTCTTCATGAAAACAACATGATTTTGGGTCACGAACTTTTTCGAGTTTTCCGGGTAGTTTTCGTTTTGTGATCATTCGTGTAAACAAGTAAACCGAGACGAAGGGGTCGTCCCACGAAACGTTTACAACACAAGGGAGTTTCCGCGGTTTTTCTTTTTTTCAATTTTTTTTCAAGTAGATTTACCCCGCTCACCTGTCGAAAGACGAGAACAGTTGTGCGATAGAAAAAGGTAATGCATGAAGATTCGAGCGCGAATGATCAGAGATCACCAAAAAAAATTTAAAGAAAAGGGTCATAGTTTACTCCTTAGTTTGGACTGAGTGAACGTCATGATCAACGAATTTAGATCGAAAAAAATATTAAGCTTTGACAGTGAACGATCGAAAATCATGAGTTTTCTCCGTTATGGGTATGTAGATATTAGTTTCTGAAATTAATTGAGGGTATAGCTTTTGTAGCTTTTTCAAAAATGTGTCCATGAGAATAATTTTCTATTGTATACGAAGAACTACCTCGAGAAAATTAACATTTTCTACGTTATCGCAATGTAGCAACGTCGTGATTGAAACCAAACGAAGAGAAGCAGTATACAATGTATTGTACTTCGGTATCACAGGGGTCTGAATCATTCGGTACCGTTTCGTTTTCATTTGTTATATTATAATAACTGAAATGTTTCAGGTTTTGCAACGTATTTTCGAGAAACGACCAGACTACCAGGGTTATGTGTACGCGATGGGCAAAGAAAAGGCATATCTGATGAGTGTTCGGTTGAAGGATCTTGTCGAGGATGTTGTGGCAAAGGTAGAGTTTATTTCTTTCATTTCGTTTTATTTCTGTTTCTTTTTCTCTATTTTTTCTCTATCACCTTCTCTCTCTTTCTTTCTCTCTCTCTCTTTTTCTCTCTCCCTTCCTCTGTCTCTCTCTCTCACTCTGTCTCTCTCTTACTGAAGTTCTTCTCTTACGTCTAGACTTAAAAGTTTCGTTTTATTACACCTCCCAATAGTTTTTATTCTTCTTTGCTCTCTCAACTATCTCTCTAACGAGACGCACATGTTCCAACCATCAATCATATGTCAAGGACTTAATCTGAGCTTCGAGAAAAGATGCTGCACTCAATGGAGTGCAGTTTTCATTACTAAAAGAAGGACGATTATGTGGTCCGATCGCAACGGTTCAGTCTCCTAAACTGCAATACATTCTTCAATTGCCGTTTGATGGATTGGTCCACTTAATCGTCCTACTTTTTGCCGTTTTTCCAGAAAACGAACAAGTTAGACGGAAAATGAGATCTATATTTGATGATGAATTCTCATTTTCCATGGGATAACATTGTCAACTCAAGAACCAACACTAGACAGGAACGCTTTCTTTGAAGTAATCTGAAGCGTCTTTCTGGAGTGCATAGTCAACGACATGGATTAAATAAAAACCAAAATCCTTTCTTAATTTCTGTAATAACCTGTAATTATATTGACATTTTTTCAGATTTACGATCCGGACTACATCACGGAAATTTCCCGTGTGTACGGAGAAGAGCACGTGGAGTTGAAACAATTTGGCTTCAAGCCAGATTTTTGGGTCACCATCGCAGATGCAATAACTGTAGAAGGAGTAATACTCGACCAGGCTAATCATCAGGTAAGATTGCGTTCATGTTTTTCCACGAACAATCCCTGTTTTCCAATACTGTAAGTTGTCTGTGTGTTCACGTTATCTGTGACACTGATGGGATCTAGCTGAATAAGTTCTTATTCCTGATGGTCTAATGAGTGTTTCCAAAAGAGAAACAAGTTTTCTTATTAGCCTAGAGAACTCGGAGCAAATCTCATTGACATCGCTCCGTTGCAGCCAGCTCCGTTTTTTTCTGGGTGACGTAATCTTCGTAGTTGGTCTTCTCGATTTTGAGTCCAAATTCTTACACTGTGGCGTGTATCGAGATCATACCCATATATTAGAGCTTTTTCGTTTGCAGCCAGCGGACACAGTGGCTGCCTGGTCCTCCCTCGTGACTTTGATGTTCTCCTCGGTGCGAGATGGGTACTACAAGGAGTTGCGAAGACACCGAATGTCGTCACGAAAATGTCTTCGGAGACAAACTACGGTTGATTCGACGACGGTTGACTCGGGACCAGAAGCTGAAACAGTTGGTTTTACAGAGTTTGGTTTAAGTTCGGTAAGATACCATTGTCCTCCAGCGACAAGTGTGAATGGGAAATAGTTGGATAGTGTGAATGATGTTTATGAGCCTTGAACTAGCTTCGACGCTCTATAGAACTGTACTGTAAACTTTTCCCCGTTTGTTCTCTCTAAAATAAGTTGATAACCTCGCTTAATGATAACTACTCTAGTAAACTGTTGTGAATGAAAAATGATTTTTGTACTTTCTTGATTTTTGTACTTTCATTGTGTTGGAACAAAGTTGGTGTTTCAGAGCGGAAGAGTAAATAGTATAGAATAGAATAGATTTATTAACGTGACTTTCACATTATATATTGTATATGGCACTCCAATGAAGAGAAAAAATGAGAAGAAAAATGGTATGTGACTTAAAGGCAGATATCCACGCCAGCATCGAAATTGAGATAAGGTCACATTCCAATTCTACTTGGGTAGTTACTACCAGAAAATGAGTGTAAAAAAAGACCATTGAACTGTATATACCCAACTTTCGAAAACTGTAGAATTCGAAATAACTCGATGTTTTCAGGCGGCGCCAATGACCGATTCGGTACTCACAGTTCCTGACCACGCGAGATCCATTTCGGCGCAGAGCAGCATCTCGACACATTCGGCGGCGTCTACTGAGTCGTGTGGTACTCAGAATGGAGCACTACCGAAAAGTGAGAATAGATCATACTATGGACCAAACACAACTCACTCGAGGCCTTCTTTTATAATAATTTATTGCTCATATATAAATGGCAGAACAAATTGTAACGTGTTATGATGACGATTATACATGAACTTATGTAAAAGAGAAAATTAAAACCGAGGATGGAAAGATATTAAATCTGGAGAGATTCCGAAATATTGATGCAGCTGATGGAAAAGGAGAGAAGAAAGAGAAATAACACCTATTTCATGCTGCGCGCGATTATCTTACTCAGTACCAACGTGAGCGGCTACGAAACTATTGGAGAACGTAGGCGGCTTTTATTAAAGTAAAGTTCAAGTTCCAATGAAAATTGGGAATAATCACTGTTCAAAATTTCACAGATATCAATAAAGTTGCATGAATATTCCATGTCATGGATTCAACAGTATACTGGCGTGGCGTTCTTTGCACTTTGCTGAGCCGACCTATACTCACTCAAATTTCGAGCAATTCGATTATTTCCGTGTTTTCAAACTCGGGTATATGCACGAATACTTCACAGATCAACGAACTATTCTATGTTTTCAACTAATTTTCTCGATTTCAGGAAGTGGCTCGATCAATATCATGGCGCCGGTGGTGCCGACGTCAGCAACCAGCATCTACAACAACAGTCCACAAACCCTCGTCACCTACCGGCAAAAACCTATTTTTGAATAGTTCGGTACGGAATCAATATAAACAACTTGTAGAGAATTTTCAATCTCTGTGAATTACACACATTGTCCCGTGCTGTCATTCAATTTTTTTCTCGTTCAACTTGCTCAAATTAACAATTGTGGGTCCAAACAGTTCTATGATGTGAAACTCCACTTTTTCTTGTTTTTGCAAGACGATTGAGTTTTGTGAACTTGTTCAAAGTTAACCAACCTTGTTCACCAACTCGCACTAAAATAAAAACTTGAAACGTGAGTGTTAACAGATAATTGACCCCTACAGCACTCATCGCTCCCAAAATTCTATGATGTGATTTTTGAGAAGGTTGGGTGTGAAATTCTATTTGTGTGACCCTTACTCATCAGCTGAGAAAAGATTCGACGAGGTGTCGTTGTCTAATTTTAAATTATAGTTTTTTTCTGAGTTTTACGTGTAGTTTAGCAATATTATTACATTTAAACAGAGATCACCGTGTTTTTTCATTTATGTGATACTGATATAATGATTATTTCACATTTTACATTACGATGTTCAATCGGGTATTCATAGTACGAATTTTTGTATTGATATGTATGTTGTAATAAGCATTCCAGTTTGTTTTCATTCATATATTTTGAGATTTTTTATCTTTGTTAAATAAATTGTGATAAATTTGTTCGGCACTGCCTGACCGATATCTGTGAGAATCTAGTGAATCTTCATTCATGACTGTATGATATAAGTGGACTCAATCTTGTTCGTAATGAAAAAACACACCAAAGTACGAGGTTCACCAAATGATAGTTGCTGTCCAAAGATATAATAGTTTAGAGTAGTTATTCGCGACTGCCTTTCCACATTGAAAATGAATAGCAATATCAGAATACCGAAAGGTTTGTGGAACAGTACTTTTTTCGAAAACGAACTTGTAAGGAGATATCTTTATTAAAAAGATCATTCGAATTGAAACTGATGAAACTACAAACTAACTACAAACTGTTTTCTATTTTCGAATCGAAAGAGTTGAAAGCCAAGTCGGTTAAATGTTTTATTCGGACTGATCTCTCTAATTTAACATCGACGACATATTTTGTTCTCAAATTTTGTATGTTTTACATCTCCGAGTTTACTTATTCGTGGTGCAACAAATAGCCAGGCCACCGACAATAATCGCACCGAATCCAAGAACTAACGAAAAAACGCAGCATCCAAAGGAATAGCCGAACTGGAAAAGATGAATAACCAACAGTAATATTATTAGTAATAATGTACAAATAAAATATTTCGATAATCAGCAACGAATCAAATCCTCAATAGGAGGAAGTCATAACTCTTCCATATCAGTGCTCAAATACGTCTGCAAAATAACCTTGGATAGAAACGTGCTATATATGAAACTACTATCGCATTTTTACATGTGAATATACATGATAACTTCGATATATGTTACTAAACAGATAGAGAATTGACGTGAAATGACAAATAAATCTCCTTACCGATGACGCTAGTTTGTCAACATCTTTGTCCTTGAAGTGAGCTGAAAGAAATATTTCACTAAAATTTTTACAACAATCAGAGATATTAGAATGTCAGCAATCAAACAGAGCAAGTGGAAACTTCAAGTTCAGTAGTGCATTTTGAGGCACCTAATTCGAAAAGGTACACATTTTGGACGTTCGCACTGTCCAATTTGTACCAACACGTGAGATTGAAACATCCAATCTTTATCGTTTTATAGAGGAGAATGTAAGCAAAGAACATAAGTTTCTCTTCTTCCTGTTACAGTATTTCCTTGGAGTCAAACTACAAAATGGACGAGATAGAACAACACATTTCATATAAGCTAACTTTCAAGAAATATTGCGTATAAGTATATATCATGTATTGAAGAAAGACGATTATGTGGACCAATCCCGTGTCAACGGTCCTTCAAACTGCAATTGGAAAATGTGTTGCAAGGACGGAAGCGTTGGGATTGGACCATATAATCATCCTGCTTTAAGAGTGTGGCAATGTGCAGATTCGTGACTTTTCTCAAATACCACTCACGGTCGTTTCGCATCGCCTCCTTGAGTGCGGAATTGTTGTGAAATCGTTCCTTGTTGTTGATGGCGAAAAGGATCAGGCAAATCAGGACCAAGAGGGTGAAAATGGCGGCAAACGACGGCAGAGGATAGAGGAGACGTTTCGTTTTACAGCAACACGTGCAACTAAAAATTAAAATTCCGACCAAAAAGTTCGTGATTTAAAGCAGGACGATTATGTGGTCCAATCCCAAAGCTTTAGTCCTTTAAACTGCAATACATTTTTCAATTGCAGTTTAAAGGACCGTTGACACGGTATTGGTCCACGCAATCGTCCTACATTAACACGTGTCCTGTCACAACATCAACATGTGACAGAATGGTATATAAAGACATCGTGACGAGTTCTTGGTTTGATTTTGTTAGTCGGTAACCACCACACCAGTTGACCATTTACCGGGTTCCCGTGGCTTAATGGTTTGTTATCTCTTTGTTGACGACCACACCAGTGCCCGTATTTTGTAAGCTCGAGTAGCCATGAAAGTTCCATGAGCGAATTCTCATTGAGAAAATATTAACTTGTGATTGCCTTGGTCCAACAGATGTTCGGTCCGTCTTGAAGTAGCAAAGAGTACCATTAAAGAGAAGAAAACACAAAGAAAACTATTTGAAACTAAGGCAGATATTGCCTATTAAAAATGTGCTAAGTAATTCACATGGCTACTTGAGCTTACAAAATACGGTCACAGAGTTGGTATGCTAGAATATCCCGGCGTATACGTGGGGTGCCAAATAGCAAGGAGGCACAGCGAGAGACGCAGGATGGGATGAAGGTGCCGGGATCTTCTAGAACACCCACTCAGGTAGATTCCCTGAAGAAAACTACAGAGAGGTTACTAGGAAAATGGTCCGACTACCACTGTTCGGGTAACGCGTGTTGTTTCTCGTGGGCGAAACACCAGAACTAAACGCAGTTTGTAGTTAAGTAGGTGTGAAACATGGAGTCTTGGCTTGTGTTTTCTACAAACATGTTAAAGGTAGAAAAAAAATGATTGAAAAGTCTGAACTGTTTGCGTTGACAAATGTGTGAAAGGAAATAGGATGTACCATTATCTGAGTTTTAGTTGGAATCGTATATGTGGTCGAGAGTACGCAAAACGACGGCAATGTTCAGAACGTTTTCTGAGCGGGTTCAAATGATGTTTGGGCCGGGTAGTCGACTGGTTGTGTGCGCGTTAGCACTCAAAACACCATGGTTCGATCCCACTCGACGCGGTATCTTCATGACGGACCGCATAAGAGATTTGAGAGAGATTTTACACACCAATTGAGTTATGTATGTTCTCAATATTGTTGTTACAGTCTGAATGCACTCTGAACGAATCTGTCTCCTGATGTCAATCTACATACACACCATCAAACAATAACAATACTCCCCTCCCCTTTTGATTCTTTCGCCTTCACATTTTTGTCTAATACTTTTTTCCTATAATTGAATCACAATTTAATAAATATTCTTATTCTTATTCTTATTCTTATAAGCTGGTAATAAAGCTCACACATGTCTAGTTTCCCTCTACGGACCCTATACGGATACTACAATGTGATCACTGTCTTCGGTTGTATTTGTATGAATGAAAACACTGCAGATTAGACCGAGAATTAATGTTGGACAATTTTAGAGCATACCATGTGAAGAAGTTCCAAATGAGAGCAACGCCGGCAACAATCGCAGCCAATACTAGACACACGACACACACCTTCTCCCAGATATCTTTCTTCTAAAAACAAAAAGTTCACGGACTGAACTCCCGAGGTATTTACGAACTTCTCATGCAAACAATTAAGTTGTACGTACATGCCTCGCTTCAGTCTTACGTAACCTCTGATTATCTTTCAATTTTCGATTCCTCCTTGAATCAAGGAATCTCTAGCAATTCTGATAATCAATCACATGACCGCGATTGATAATCGTGACTCTGCATAACATATTGAGTGTTATTAGTTCAATTGAATTATGTTCAAATAAACTCATATAATGTTAAGTTTTGTAATCTAAAACTTTACGGGCTTCAAACTTATTGTATTTATTGGCTAAAGAGTCCATGATGCAACCTATGTTTCCGTTACAGTCAACGCTTAAAGGAGGGCAGAATGGAAAGCTAGTTTAGGTAACCCGGGGTTCCTAAACATAGCGTTGCGCGCGCCAAAACAGGCTAAAACATGTGAACCGTATGCAAAAATGGTTGATTAGTTTGAATAAAGAATAGTACTCATGAGTTTCTCTCGAGCAGCTCTTTCATAACAACTTTTTTTCTGTACCCCTTTAACTGACAGACAGGTTGGAGACGGCAGGCAGAGAACAGGTGGCGTAGCAATCCCTCAAAAATCGCATGAGATATCTAATGAGCTATTCGCATGAGCTTCTCATGAGATTCTATTGATTGCTATGCTACAGCATTGAGAGTTCACGAGTAGCTCATGAGGTATCTCATGAGAAACTCAAGTGAACTTCTCGTGAGATTGGGGCGATTGCTACGCCGCCAGGCTTGTCACCGAGGCGACATGTGCCTGCCCATTCACTCCGATACTTTGTACCTGGGTTGTTTATAAACTCATAAATCTATCTTTTTACATGTTTTGTTTTACCCATTTGAACATCTATGAGCCCAACACTCAGTTATGTGAACTCCTGGTGAAAATCTTACAAACATGTTCTCTGTTCTCAGCAATCTGAAGTAGTTCAAGAAAAAGGGTTGAAAGTACACATCAGAACATACTTATTAACAAAATAACCTGAAAACTTACTATTGGGGAGAATGAAGTTTGAAAACTTACCGCAAACCAATGTTCGCAAACTTTGTCTCTTTTGGTGACGTCATCATTTTCTAGACATTTCCGCGGCCAGAGGGCCTCTGAGCTGGCACCCGGGTATTTTTCCCTCAGTAACTCCACGTCTATGGAATCATCCTCCGAACTAAGTTCACTCCATTCTGGAAGGAAATAAATTCATTCATTCTTCTTGAATAATTTTGTAAAGCATTTGGTTAGGTTTTTTTTTCACTCATGAGGTAACTAGTTATTAGTACCGTTATTTTATTCAAAAGAGGATTTTTTTTGAAAGAGCAAGTAAATTTTCCAAATTTTTCGGAAATTCAATCCAACCGTAGCTAACCGATTCACAGGTCAACAAAGTATGTAACCAGTTGGTAGGCTAAACTAAAAAAATCGATTCCAGGTTACTGTCCCCTGAAAAGAGACCACATTACCCACAATTTGATTTTGTGTGACTTTAAGATTATCTACGATGATAATCAGTTTCCTAAAATGAGAGTTACCAAAAACGGTTGAGTAACCAGAGAAACCGGTCAGAAAAATAACTCTCGAAAAAAAACGCACTGGGTGTACTGAAGGCCGTGATGGCGAAAATGAGAGCGAAGAACAGTACGACGCCGTAGATGATTTGGGCTAGACAAGAGCACATTGTAGCTAAAAGTATAAGGAGTGACCGAATCTTTGTTGTATTTTGATATCGTTACACTCCGTACCTCACGAATTTTGACAAAAATTCACTGGAATGGGGCAGGTTCACCGTATCAGCTTGCAGTGCTCAGACCATAGGCTGTTGTTAACTACAAATTCGCGTTTGGTCGAAACTATATTGCAACAAATCTAGAGATATAGTGTGCCCCGAAGAGACGTCACACGACGAGAGGGGCAATCAATACATAGGACAGCCACGCTGTATGAAGAGTAATTTACTGTTTTACAACGACGCTGGTTCTGAGTGGAGGACGCTAACCCTATAGCGTTCACTCAGAGAGAATCACTTGTTAGATTACATCCACCTCCTAAACACTGTGTTTGTTGCTTGGTTGTTTTATGTTTCAATCATAACTCGCAGAAACAGTGCACACAGATCAAACTACAACTTAGATAATGGAAACCCTTGTACAATAAGTTGAAGTTATGTTACGACCTGTGGCAAAACTGATCGGCTTAGCACGTGTTTGAATAACGTATCTAAATGAACGTATGAAAGCTATACTTTTTCTGAAATGCGAATTCCGCACATCGAAATGAGAATACTCACACTTCACCGGACAGTGATCATATTCAGTGGAATGAGAGAAAGGCAAAGTTCAATGCAAGCTAAAATAGTACCAAACAATAAAATTTAAGAATCACATTAAAGGAAGACGATTATGTGGTCCAATCACTACGGTTCAGTCCTTTAAACTGCAATACTTTTTTTCAATTGCAGGTCGAAGGACAGCTGACACGAAATTGGACAACATTACCGCCCTTCTTTAAGTAGAATAACATGAAAACCGAGTTTTGTGACTTCCGAAAACGCACCTCAGAGAAGTAACAGCCGCCTCTATAAAAAAAAACTTCAAAAAAAGTCTCTCAGGCAACAGTGGACGCACATGAAAACAGTAGCGGGCAACTGTGCACGTCTCAACCTGTTGAGAACAAACGAGTGCTAAATAGTAACTTATAGAGTTCGTAGTAATGAATCTAGAATTTGGCGACGTGGAGGGGTCCGCGGAGTGTCGCCGGCGTTTTTTTTCTGGTCTTCGATTCTGGATAACATGTACGTTAATCAGATATAAATACTGGTCGTTTTTAGTTAGCTTACAAGTTCATACATGAACAATGAAGATATAAATCTCAAAACTCTCAAAGATATACAAAACTCGCCGGCGACTCGCCGCCAAATTCTAGAGTAAGTTGCAGAAGACACTACAAAGAGTTGGAGAAAATCCGAAAGCACCAACTTATCAAACTTCGACCTGGAAGTTTGAGCTAATTTCTGTTGTAAGCGGTTATAGGTGGGTGAAACAAACCATAGCGTGCGATCAGTTGTGTAAGAATAGTCCTGCGGCAACCAGAGTACGTAAGCTAGAAGGTCCCGCTACCTCCATCCCATTCTGCGTCTCTCGCTCTGCCTCACTAAGTCTTGTCTCTTACATTCCGGCGGGATGTAAGAGCAGACCAATAGCGTATGTTTGATAGCTTATATTTGTTTGTATCACATGCTGGTAGGTAAATGGATGATTACATCAATCGTTGACTCTTTCAAAAACTTAATTCCATTCTTTCTTGGTGAAGAATTATTCTCACTTTTTATCTCTGCATGCCACATTCCACCATGTAAGTCAATCGATAAATCAAGCAATAACCCTTTCAAAAAACTTTATTCCAAATCCATGCTTCTTTGGTGGAGAACTATTTGCACTTTTTCTCTGTATACCACATTATACCATGTACATCAATCGATATATAATCAATAACCCTTTCAAAAACTTTATTCCAAATCTATGTTTCCTTGGTGAAGAATTATTCTCACTTTTTTCTCTGCATGCCACATTCCACCATGTAAGTCAATCGATAAATCAAGCAATAACCCTTTCAAAAAACTTTATTCCAAATCCATGCTTCTTTGGTGGAGCATTATTTGCACTTTTTCTCTGTATACCACATTATACCATGTACATCAATCGATATATAATCAATAACCCTTTCAAAAACTTTATTCCAAATCTATGTTTCCTTGGTGGAGAATGATTTTCACTTTTTTCTGTGTTTACCACTTTCTACCATGTAAGTCAATCGACAAATCAATCAATAAGCCTTTCAAAAACTTTATTCCAAATCTATGTTTCCTTGGTGGAGAATGATTTTCACTTCTTTCTTTGTATATCCCATGCTACCATGTGACTCAATCGATAAATCAATCAATAAGCCTTTCAAAAACTTTATTCCAAATCTATGCTTCCTTGGTGGAGAATGATTTTCACTTTTTTCTGTGTTTACCACTTTCTACCATGTAAGTCAATCGATAAATCAATCAATAAGCCTTTCAAAAACTTTATTCCAAATCTATGCTTCCTTGGTGAATACTATTCCGAGGGCGCCGGCGCCGATGGCGATAAATCCGAAAACCATAGAAACGATGGCCATCCAGAACGAGTGGTGCAACTGGAAAAAGGACTATAATGGGTCCCAAATTTATAAATTCCGGTCTATCGTCGGAATCGAACCTACGAGCAGAAGTTTTAATACAAGGCGCCATCCGTTCCGCTATTAGAGCACATGACCGGCAAATTTTGGAATCGAAGTTCGTACACAGCGGGAAGTCAGAAGTACAGTACCCTGCCGCCTTTCCGTTGGCGACGATTTTATATTTATAGTTGTCGCTGCTTGAAGAAAATGTATACTGTATATTTCACTTTTACTGTGTATAAACACATATATACGAATCGTCAATAACGTTACCATAGGCCCAGTTGGTGAGTGGATAACGTCCCCGTCTCCTAATGTTTTTGGCCCGGTTCGAGTCTCACATAAAGCGAATATTTTATTTATTTGGCACGCACTACCATGAAGAGAGTTTACGTATTGTTCTTAGTTATATTTATTAATAGTTGTGATTGTAGTTAAACAGGACGTTATTCTAATTGAGGCTACCTCAGTACACACGCTAGGCAGAGAAAGATATGCGACTGAAAAAAGATTCATTCAAGAGAGTATAGTCTGTTTCACGCACTTAACCCTCTACAGTATTCTGGAAGCCAATTGAATAGCCACGTGAAGTTAGCATTCTAATGAGGAATCGTGCACTTTGTCATTGCACGTTTATGAGTTCTGCTGTGTTTAACATGTTTCACGTGACTGTACAATTGCCTAACAGTACGATGTGCTTGATGTTCACACATTCGTGTTTACACAGCACAAAGTGAGATATAGAGTATACCCTCGCCTTTTTTTTCGAAAAACAACTACACTTGTGAGAAAAAGTAAACAGTGAAGCAAACTCACGGATGATTCCAGATTTTCATAGTCGTATCCAGATTCACTAGCGAACTCTTCTGCAAAATAAATCATTCAATGCTGAATAATTGTTTCGAACAGTTTGTAAAAGGATGTGAACAAATTCCAAAAGAGAATCAGAAAAGCACGCATTTTTCACGTTTTTAAAACTCCATTACAAAGCACTTTTTTCCATTTCTCGACCAAAAGTATTTGCGTCAGATCCGAAACACACACGAAACTAGCCCTTTCATATTAGTAGACAGTCATGTACTCACTGTCCATAACTCCTTTGAGATCTTCATTATCCTTGTAACGATCGGGGTTGCTGACTGCGAATATGATGCATGCGATAGCAACAAATAGAGAGAATATTCCAGCCATGATGGGCAGCGGGATGAGAAGACGCTTGTTCTTACAGCAGCACGCACAACTGAAAGGATATAGATTTGAGTCTGTTCCACGCATCTATAACCCTCTACAGTAATATACTTCCTAGTCCAAGTTTGGTGGTCACGTGAAGTTTTCATTCTAATTGCAATTGCACGTTTCTGAGTTCTGCCGTGTTTACCATGTATCACGTGACTGTGAAATTGCCTAGGTGAACCAAAGTCACGTACCACGTGAAAAAGTTGTAGATGAGAGCGACTTCCATAGTCAATCCGGCGACACATAGACACAACAAAGTCACCGATTGGAACGTCTCCTGTGTAAAATACTAACTGAACACACATGCATTTTATTTTCATTCGTTCTATGTTAAAGAATCCGTCCCGCTCTAATTTTGACTAATGAGTTAACATTCTGACCTTCTGGCAAATGAAAAACCGTTATCAAAAATATATACTTTTATATCTCTATCTTGCTTTGTTTTCTCAGAAAAGTGGCCTACGTAATGACACCGATGCGGGAGTTGCGTACGGGGTATGCTCAAAATAGCCTATAGAAGTACAAAAATATTTTCAAAACTTTCTATCATATGCGACAACACAATCAGAGACTACAGAATGGGAATAAATTTGGACGTAAATGAACCAAGTCAAGTTGCGTAACAGTGAAAATGTTCATGTCCTCTTTTTTATTGCTTGATGTTATGCAATTTTTACAAATGTTCAATTAGAAAGTTTTTTCATGGTCTATGGGCATACATTAAGAATCTTTTTGAGCTTTTTAAATTTTTTGTGAGACTCAGATTATAGCGGAACGGTTTCTTTAAGAGAGAACTCGCGCGTTCTATGTTAGCTAGCATTTTTGCGCGGGGTGGCCGTCGGGGCCAATAAGAATGGGGCTGGCCAATTGGCTGTGAGTTTTCTACAAGCAGGACATGCGCCAGTTAGTTAATGATCTGTTCACAAACATCGATTTGTGGCGTTTTTCTTATAAACCGCGTCACCGAAATTCTAAAAAACAATAGAGAATCTAGTGCCATTTCTCCGAGAAATACATCGAAGGGTTGATGTAGCGATGTCTGGCGAACGGTCATTGGTTATGCCAGCAGAGTTTGTAGATCAAAGATACGTAGACGTGCTGACGGCCCACCAAACCCCTCCTTACAAAATCAATCGTACGCAGTTCAGAGGTTTGACAATATCTTTACAGCGATTATTTATTCGCATCTGTATAGTCTTTTTCATTCCTACTGAGACTCCTACAGTAGGATTTCGAAACTTCCGAGCCGTTTTGCTCACTTACTTTTGATCGGAGGGGTTGAGGATTTGTACCCATTTGTACAGTACCTCATTCTCCTTCTCACGTAGAGTGAATGTACGGGAGAATTCCCCATGAACTACCTTTTAGGCTTCACAACAGCCTTCGGAACGTTTGTAAGGTTACTGTAGGAGTCTCAGTCTTGGAGCGCGCTGTGTTAATTACATATTCGCGTTTGGCCGAAACTGTATTGCAACGAATCTAGAGATACATTGTGCCCTGAAGAGACGTCAGACGACGAGGGGGGAAATCAATATATATGACAGACACGCTGTATAAACAGTAATTTACTGTTGCAACGACGCTTGCATGTAGGAATGATGTAATGATGTGATGATAGAAATGTAGGAATGATGTGAGCTATACCTTATGTGGATCATCGCACATATCCTTGTAGTTTTTTTCTTCTTTCTCCGTCTTATTCATAAGCATACATTCCACAGCCCACAAGCCCGCATAGCTCTCCACTGGGTGGTCTTCATGCAGCTTAGTAAAGTTCAAATCGGGTTTATTGTCTTTCATGCTCAGCTCGCTCCACCCTGCAATTGGAAGATAAACACTGAGTTTGACAAATTTTCTATCTAACCGGATTTTTCCGGAAACCTGAATAGTTTCTGATAACTATCTTGGGAAAATTGAAGTATTACCCCCAACGCAGTCGGCGGGGGCCTGAACTCTAAGGAATTGTGAAAAGGTGAACTTCAATTCGGAAATGTTCAATTTCCCACTATCTTTCCAGGTCACCTCACAGGTAACCTGAAACGGAAATTCCGGTTACCGGTGAAGCCTAACGGTGAATCCTCGCGTTGAAAAACAGATGATCCTATTTTCAGTTAAGGTTACCAACCGGTCACGCTCTGAGATAACCTTGACTGTTATGCCTAGGTCGTATTCATGAAACATCCCGAGCCGGGTTGGGATGCTGTTCCGAGCTGAATTGGCCGAGAAATAGCTCGGGTTAGCATCCTAACCCGGCCCGGAATGTTTCATGCATACGGCCTCTCGTTGAAAAAGCATCGGTTTGACGCTGATTCAGTAAAACTCGGTTCCGAAAGTTCAACTTGCGGCGTAGCGATCCGCACAAAAATTTATGAGATCACCTCATGAGCTATTGGCACGAGTTTCTCATGAGATTCTGTTGATTGCTATGCTACAACGTTAAGAGTTAACGAGTAGCTCTCATGAGAAACTCATATGAACTTCTCATGAGAATGCAGAGATTGCTACGCCGCCTACTTTCAGCCTGATTGGCTACTGAAAACTCACATGGGGTTATGGCGGCCATGGTCATCAAAATGTAGGCGATGAACATCAAGAATCCGTAAACGAATTGGGCAATGAACGAGCACATTTCTCCTGAAACTAACCAGAATTACTCTCTTCCACCTCAGCACGTATACTAGAAGAAATTGAACAAGCACGTGAAGTTAGCATTCTAATGAGGAATCGTGCACTTTGTCATTGCACGTTTATGAGTTCTGTTATGTTTGATTTCACGTGACTGTGCAATTGACTGACAGTATATATAGTGGGTTCCAAATTCATAGATTTCTGTCTCTCGCCGGAGCAAAAGATTCTTAGCAGGGCGTGAACCACTGCGCTATTAGAGAACTCAATCGGCAAGCCTTGCAATCAAAGACATGCGTGAGTACACAGCAGAAAGTGAGATATATAGTTCTTTTTCGCCTTTTCGTTAGCGACGACTATAGCCTTTGCCAACCGAAAGGCGTGAGGGTACTGTGTACCTTAAACTTCACTGTGTACGAAGACATGTTTTCGGCTTCATTTTTTAAGCGCGCAGCGCGGTGCGCTGCGCAGATTTTGTCTTTTTTCACAGCTATGCAGACATTTCAAACAAGTTATTGTCAGTTTTTCCGTTACTTTTGTAGAATTTCCTGATAAATTTGTACCGAACATAGGAAGGGCTACCGTAACGGGGCGGCGTCGGCCGCTGCGTACAGAAAATGTTTGCCTGCCCTTTACAGCACAGCTCTGCTCAAACTCTGAAGAACCGCTGCAACAAGTACCGGACTCGCCAATTTCGCAACTTAGAATACCGGGGTCAGCCAGAGTACGTATGCTAGAAGATCCCGGCACGTTCATTCCATCCTGCATCTCCTCGAACATACGCTATTTCTCTGCTCTTACATCCCGCTGGAATGTAAGAGACCAGAAATAGTGAGGCAGAGCGAGAGACGCAGAATGGGATGAATGTGCCTGGATCTTCTAGCACTCGTACTCAGATGTCGCCTGTACAGTTTGAAGTTCATAAGGAGATGCAGGCTAATTCGACACCAGTATTCAAGCCTGCATCTTCTCCGGTATTTTAAGCTGTCAGCATTCTCACAGAATTAGACATAATGAACACTGTTTACAATGTTGAGAAGCTAAGAAAATTTTAGGGTTTACGTAATTTTCAGTAATAGTTGGACATTTTATTTCAAGGATGATAGGGCCGAAAAGATCGCAGAAAACCTGCTAAACAGACCGGTTTTATGGAAATGAAAATAAAATGAGAGAATGACGTGAAATTGATTTTCTCGAAAACTTTACAGCTCAGCACTCGGGTGCGCGTCCAGGCTGCCTTGTCTGCATGCCATAGTGGTCAACCTTCGCAATGTTCTGCTAATGTAGTTCTTAAGTATTTTCTTGTTTTAACCTATCTGAAATTTGGATGATTTTCGTTGTTGTTACTGAGCTATATCCCATTTTGTTAACAGTTTCTCCGTAATCATGAAAAAAACGTTCAACTAGGTAAAAACTAGTATTAAGAAGATAAAGATCAGTTTGGGAGACTCGGAACTGATAAAACATTTCGTTTTCTAAGTTTTCGCAATATTTCAAATAAGCGAGCTTGGCCTTTTCCTCAAAATATAAGTTTATTGGACCTGTTCTGTATTTAGTGTACATGATATCTTCCAAACTATTATTCACTTCCTTTCCACTCGTTTTTCACACTAATCAAATAGGACAGGAAGGAAAGTTTATATGAAAGAGCTTATCAAGAAAAACCGATAAGTATAACTTTCAATTCAAACTAACGAACCTAATTTGCATACGGTTGACATGTATTTGCCTGTTTTGGCGCGCACCACATTGTATTTGGGTACCGCGGGCTACCTAACCTTTTTCCCCCTTTACCTTATTTCCTCTTAACCGTTTCCCCCTAACCTTTTTTCCCTTAACTTTAAATGCTGAAGTTGGTCGGTTAAATTACATCGCACACAGCGCGTAGCGCTGCGCGGATTTGTTTTTGAACACATTTATCACGGTTCGGTTCCCTGTTGGTTTGAAAAAAAAACGATTCGGTTTCTTACCGAACCAACTGGTTCAGGAAGAAGTTCGGTTTTGGTTCGGAAAAAGTGGGTTCGGGAAGGAATTTGCCGCGGAATAGTCACAGTGAGAGACGCAGGCTGGCATCAAGGTGCCGGGCTGTTCTAGCATACGGACACAAATTATCTGCCACTTAAAGAAGGACACTTATGTGGTCCAATCCCAACGCTTCAGTCCTATGAACTGCAATACATTTCTGCAATTTAAAGGACCGTTGCGCCTGGATTGGTCCATATAATCGTCTTGCTTCAATAAGCCACTTTTGTAGCGCGCTCGACGAGACTGTAGGTAGATCATGGAGACGCAGTTGCCTACGGCCTCATTCACTCCATGTTCTCTTAGTTTTGTAGTTAGTTAATAGCAGAAAATAGGCGCAAATCGTTGTGAGTAACCAGAACTTGCCTGGTAGTTGAAAGAGTTGCAGCCGCTCCGTACACTGACCGAATAGAGAATGACCTGATACTCAGCTAAAGACTGCTTGAGAAACCGAGTAGACGAGAAAACGTTCGCGTAAACCTGTGCACGCCGCTCCATCCTGTCAAGAACGAGTGTCCTTTTTGGCGGTAAACGGGAAACAAACAGGATAGGTGCCTCGTTTGTGGAGAAACTTTCAAACAGGTTTCCACCAAGAATTTTCCGGGATGTACTGTCCGGTGTGACCGGAAACGAACATGAGAGCCTGTTTGCTCGGAGGGAGAACTTTTGAACATGGTTTATTACTCGAGATACCCACTTGAATAAATCGAATGGTTCTTTTTTTCTTGTTTAGTTGTAGTTGTATCAGTCACAAACACAACCTCGCCCATGGATCAAACTAAAAACACTGTGGACCAAAATGACAAAATTTTATTTGTGTTGTATCGTTCGTTTCCGTGACAAGAATGACAAGAATTTTGACAAGAATGAATTTTCATTCGAATGGACATCACATTTCTTGATCTCGACACCACATCTATTGGTTCAGTCAAACATTTTTCAAGACCTAAACTTAAAAACCCTGAAAAGCATTAAAACCGAACGAGACATCGATTGGTCCATAAATCAACTCGAATTCTCTAAAAATAAACGAAAAACCGAACAATACATCCATGGTTCAATAGATCACCATGAAAACACTCAAAATCAAGAAAAACACACACAAGCCATCCATTATTTATCTTCATTCTATCCATTTAGACCAGTTTATCGGCGAAGATAATTGCCAGTACGCCAACCACAATGTCCACCACACCCAGGACCGCAGCGCCGACACCAAGCCAAAACGAGTAGCCCAGCTGAAAAATATCGACAGTCATTAAATCAATACTGTAGTTTGATCTCGAAACAAGCCATTACGAACAAAATACAACGAGGTCCCACTACAAATACAGCAATACATGGTAACAAACACCGTATAGACTGTATACACTGTGAGAAACCAGTCGTAATTCATGAATTTCGACCGAAAATCAACGAGATCAAACTACAAACACAGCGGATAGGAGAACACACAATAGCGGTATAGAAATGCCGTAATAGTACTCGGATTTCTACATAAAATCTGTGCTATTCTGCCAATACTCGCTAATTACCGTATTTTCTTGTGTTTTCTATAGTTCTCATAGTTAAAGGGACCGTTCCTCTTCAATTTGGAGGTTTGAGCTGATTAGTCGATGTTGTTAACATTGAAAAAACACAATCATTCATCTAGGTGTCAACTTCCTGTTTTGGTCCGTGTTCTCAAAAATGCGGCGCAACCACGCGCACGTACATACACCGCCGAGTTCACCTACGTACAAAATTTTCAAAATGCCTATAAAAATACAAAACCATATTCAAAATTTTGCCAACATTTTAACAATCAAAGCTGTGACAAATGATTTGTAGATATCATGAGAAAAACAAAGCAGTGAGAGATCAAGGATTGCTGCATTACAGTAACCCAAATTCGGTTGACTTCTAATTTGCTCCGCAATAATGTGGTTTTCTGCACTTTCTGTATGTAACGCGTGCAACTTTCATCTCAAAACAGAATAAATGACTTTTTTCATTTCTCAAAAACTACTTACATTGCACATTTTAGAGGTACGGTCCCTTTAATAAGGGAACAAACTTTCCGAAAAAAAACATCATTTTCTTGACACGTGAACGAGCTATCGCTTGACATATCAGAATCAAAAAATGCGAGTTTGACTTACCTCCCCAACCAGGGTATCGACTTGTTCTTGTGTGTACTGTCCTGAAAGTTTTGGGAAGTTAGCTTAGAGTGAACGGTGCCACTTGAAAGGAAGTTTAGGTGTGTAACTTAATGCACATGTTCAATTGTCATCATTCTGAGACTTCACAAAACTCTGTCTGCGGCCTCATTGACCTGCGTGCTCTCGCTATTGTAGTTCGATAATAGCAGATAATTGGCGTCATTGGTTCTCTGTGCAGAACGAGCGGTCTTTCATTACCTGCCAGCAGTTGAGAGTGTGTAGATCAAACATGCGCAAACTGGCTGGCTCCCTGCCAAACCCTGCCCTTCACAGAATTGATTGTACGGTGTACACAACGGTCTGGCAAAGCCTATAGAAACGAACCACTTTCGACCGCATCTTTCTTCAGTGAGCTGTTTTCAAAACGATCCTTGTTGTTCAGTCCAAAAACTACCAGAGAAACGATCATGCAAGCCGCAAATAGGGCCGCGAGACAGGGCAGCGGCTTCAGCAGATGGGCCTTACAACAGGGGGCACAGCTGAAAAAGAACAGATATGGGCTGTAGTTTGATACACAGGGATCAAACTATAAAACCAGCAAGCCCAACAGCGTGGCCTACTAAATCATATAAAAGGCATCAACACAGATGAGCATTAACGATATACTTACACTTCGCGCCTCACGACTGACGACCGAGCTAGGAGATACAATAAAACATTTATTTGAAGAACTTCATTGTGAAGGGAAATTAGATTATTTCACTGGATATTTGAAGCCTCAAACAAGAATATAACACACGAGCAACAAACAGTTGGATCTGGATCGGTTAACTGCAAATTATGTTATTTCATTAATTGTCATAATAATTATTATTATTGTTCACAATACAACTCGAGTCTGGAATCGAACTCTCCTTCTCTGTTTCACCAATCGATGTCCTTCTACAGTAATCCGTCAATTATTCAGGAGGCGTTTTCGAACGAATTACTCATTTTTTGGTTACAAACTTTCAGAGTTTTCAGTAGTAAAGGTGAGAAAGACAGTGCCACAATTTGGAGAGAATCCAAAAACGACAGCTTAGTAAACCTTGACCTTAAAGTTTGAGCGTATTACTGTAGAGAATTACAAGTGGCTGCAACAAACTATACCAGGTGAGACAGTTCCAGATGAGAGCGATGACTCCAATGATTAGCGCCAGCACGAAACAGACTATGGTAATTTTCTCCCAGGTCGGCTTTTTCTGAAAACCGCATTCAATGAAAGGTGAAAAAAATGTGAAAACGAGGAACAATAACTGAAAAGTAAAATAAACCGATGAGAGAGAAAGATGCAAGAGAGAGAAGAAAACAGCTTAGTCAATCGCACAGTCACGTGAAAAACGTTGAACACATCAGAACTCAAAAACGTGCAATGGCAAAGTGCACGATGCCTCATTAGAATTCTGACTTTACGGACTATACAATTAACTTCTACTATCACCGAAACTAACTTCGAAGAAGTCTTCACACGACTTGGCTTGCGTGCTGTTCTTGGCCAGATCCTTGAAGCAGCCATAGGGAATCATGCCACCCTCCGTATCTCCCGGCATCTCCTCCTTCAACAGGTTATGATGATAAACTTTATCTATTGAACAAACATAATTAGGTTAAATAAAACGCATACTGCCTCGCAGTCTGCCTGCGGACTCTGACATGGGTGCTCTCTCGCTTTTGTAGTTTGATAGTAACACAAAATTGACCGAAATAAAGTTTTTAAGTGGCAAAAACTAGTGCATGTTATCCCTACTAAGATTCCTACTGTACTTATCAAATTTTCTAATGTCTGGTTCCAAATGTAACCTTCAACTGTGTCGATAACGTTCCCCTTATATTATCTTACAAATAAAGAATCAAAATCGAATGCATGAATTGTTGATCTATACGATAACAGTTACGTATATAAAACCGAATGAAAGTTGATTCGCATGCTTACTGTAGGAGTCTCAGTAGTAACAACTATACCTCCAATTTCTCAATGTCTAGTGGATCCGATGCCGTACTCTGCGCTTTCGCAACATCCGTGCTCACTTGGTTCCAGGCTGAAAATGTTGTGGTTCATGACTCGAAATTTTGAATGTCGAAATGTTAAATGTTCAAATAAGAAGTGTATATAAGCCATAAATATATATATATAGGTGAAAGCTTGACAGGAGAAAAAGAGAAACCCTGAGTTGAGAATATCGCCCTCACCTGATTCGGCAGGGGTAGACCTTAAATGGTGGGAAGACAAAGTTCAACGAGTGCGGGGCTGAACAATAGCGTGAATGCTTACTTTTTACCCCTCCTCCCTCCCACCGTCAAACTTTTGCATTGCAGGCCCATGAGTTGTATTATCACCCCCCGGTCAAACTTCCATTTCCCGAAAGCAATAAAAACTCAAAATGGTGGGGGTAGTCAATGTTTTTCGCTGACTACCAAAATGGGAATATGGGAGTTCGATCACGGCCATAGGGACGGAGTACGTATGCTAGAAGATCTCGGAGCCTTCATTTCACGTCTCTCGCTCTGCCTCACTATCTCTCGTCCCTGAGGCGGGATGCAAAAACAGAGAAATAGCGTATGTTTGAGAAGACGCAGAATGGGATGAAGGTGCCGGGATCTTCTAGCATACGTACTCGGGACAATCAACATCGTTCACTAACCGGGTGTGAAAAATGCCACGATTGCGAGTATCATCGCCACGCCGAGAATTATACCATACACCAGTTGGGCTATGCACGAACACATTTTAACTGAAAGGGAAACATTAGTAGCTTAATATGTGTCAAAAGCACTTCTTAAACCTCACAAGTTTTCGACACTGATATAAATGTGGCTTACTATATAGTCTTTTTTAGTGTTTTGTAGTGTATTTTATATGGTTCTGCGTAGTAGACAGGCGAATGAAAAACATTGGCACCATCATCAAGCTAGTTTTTCAGCGAAATATGGTGCTTTCATTCACATGTAATCCTAGTTCTCTGATTTCAAGTCCGTTTTCTACTTCTCTCTACTTTTCACAATTTTAAACAATACTTCTCTCCTATCACTGTCTCTTTTGCATATTCTGTGGTTTTTTCTTTGTTTTGATCTGGAGTGTCTTTTTCACAGGTTTGATTAAAAATTGCATGTAACCGGAATAAAGACATACTTGCACTAGTGAAATTTATATTTATTCACATATTTTCAAGGTAAGTTTGAAAGAAACGACTACCTTGAGTTGTTGCTTTTTGAGACGACCGCCGTTGAGCTGCTCTAGGTAGAAATTAACTGGATTTGCACTCGAAGCTCACGGAAACTCACGCGTCAACACTCGTTTCCGGAAACTTTCCACGATTCTTTCCTGTTTTCCATTTCGCCATGAAAAATGTACCCAGCGTAGAACGTTTTCGTCAAGTTTCAAGAGTGCACAAGATCGTTTGGAACTTGAAATCAGGTTTCACAAAGATCCAAGAGACCCGGAAAACTTTTCATGGAGTTTTGTTTCAACTGGAAAACCCTACTTCAGCGAAAATCAGCGATTCAGTTCATCTCAACGTTGGAAGGGTGCAGAAAACTGAGCTCGAAAGTTGAGAGTTCGTGCAGACAATATAATGAAATATATGTTGCAGATTTTGAGAGAACCGCTGTAACTCGTAGTTTTGAGTGAACCCAATACTTTTGTAGTTCTGTGTATGGCAAAACTTGCATGACAAATGTAGTTTGTATACCCAAGTTTGAATATTCACCAGTTAAACTATATCGAAGTGATCAAATTGAACTCCTCTGAGCGGCTCATGTTTGTTGGGTTAATTGAACAGGAACCTAACTTCAGATACGATTATAAACTTTTATTTTTGTTAGTTCACATGCATTGGAAAACATATCACAGACTTGGAGTGTTGACTAGTACAAATATGGCAATCAATCGGTATTCGTTTTCGATTCACAGTAGTTTCGAAATAGTTTCTTATAACAATATATCTAACCCGGTGAGCACTCGCATACAGAAAATGATAGTAAGCTGTTTCTCAGTTGTTGGAAATGTGATATAAATTGGAATCTTTTCATGATAAGATCAATGTCGATACAAAACACTAGCTGAGAATCACGTAAAACGTTTTATCTAGCTGGTTTTTATCTAACAATCTAAAATTCCTTCTCGTGTCACGTGGCCCATAGTTACAGAAAAAAAATTACGGTATATATATGTCAAACACACCACCAGTTACATGGCAAGAGCACTAAAATCTACCCCAAAATCAAAGTGTGAACACGAATTGAATTGTTACTTTGGTGGAGTTTTCGAAACTGAGAATAAAATAGGAGTAGGCAAGTATGTCATTTAGTCTTTGAGGAGAATTTTCAAAGCCACATTCCCAATTTGAAGTGAAAGGGACAAAATATGAGTAGGCAAGGAGGTCATTGTCTTTGAAAAGTGACTTGGGAATGCGTATCTAACTTTCCCATATACATTTAGTTGGCAAATTCAAGTTACAAAATGAAGATTAGAACTTTAATGTTCAGGTTCAGCAGCATCTCTCTCCGCAGAACACCGCCACCGCCGCCACGACTGTATTTATCACCGCCAGGACCAAGGCGCCAATCGCCAGCCAGAACGAGTAACCGACCTGGAAAAGAAACTAATATGAGTTCCAAGGATTTGGTATTGTTGAATCATTGATTGCAAACTGGAAGAAATTCTAGAGAAATCGATGATACAAATAATGCAACGGCAATGATAGAGAAAATTAGTATGTGATTGTGATTATCTAATAAGTGTGACTGAGCCTTGAGATAATGTTCACTACATTACGTTATTACTCCAACGATCAGCGAGAGCGTACTAAAATTCGACATAGGGAATCTGGGACTACAAGTGAACTTGTAGTAAACTAGTAGGAGTAGTAACGGAGGGGTACCCCTGTTGTGCAATAGGGTTATTCTCGTAGAAAACTAGCAGTAAATACGGACTTTAAATCAAAAAACTAACTTTTGCAGTCTGAAACTACTTTGTTTAAGTTACATTATCTTCTCAGAATTTAAATCACAGTGATTTGTAGGCAATTATAGCCACCTAAAAAGTTAGTAGTGACTTACTCGTAGGCTAGTAGTCAACCTGTAGTACTCTTACTAGGCAGGAAAGTGCTGAACATTCACAATATGGGAAAATTCTATCGAATTAGTGCTACTATAAAACGATGTTGAGTATAAGGTTTTTTGTTAGGGCTCGTTGCGCATTCACATTATTCCCTAATGAACGCTGAACAGTGAAGCGCGCCTGTAATCGTATAGGCTTGTGGCGCGCCCTCAGACATCAGAAGCGTGGAGCAGTGGTAAGTGCCTCGCTTCAGAAGCGAAAGCTTGAGGGTTCGAGTCCCGCATGGTGCAAAACATAGTAAGTAGCATAGTAGTACAATGGAGAGTCACCCAACTAGTTATAGAGGTTATATATGATTGAAAATATTTTTTTTTCATTATTATTTTCAAAATTGAGTTTCACTACAGATAAACTAGTAGATGACTACCACCTTACTAGTAGTTAGGTAGAAGTAGAACTATAGTTTAACTCCCCCCCCTACGCCTACATTACCACAGGAAAACTAGTAGTATACTAGTAATAAAAGAGAGGTGTGGTAGTAGTTAACTTGTAGTTCACTTGTCGTTATAGAATCACCGTGGAGACACAAGAAAGGCTCTCACCTCACTCTTCATCTTATCCTGAACGTCTTGGAAGTCCGTCACACCTTCTGTAAACAACTGCAATCTATCAGAATTATTTGTACAACTTGACTCAAAACCACACAACAAATGTTTGGTAAGTGTAGAAGTGATGGACATCCACTTCAGAACCCTCATAAACATCTCATCACTGGTTTGGATACTTTACTGTAGGAAGTAGGAACTCGTCGGAAAGTTAAGTGATCAATAGTCTGAAAAAAAAAGGTTTTGTCACCTTACTAGAAATAAATATAAAACATGATATTTGAAAAAACAAACTAACCAAAAGCAGTTTCATTGTTGACCCCGTAGACAATGACGGCTATGGCGAGAAACAGTACTACCAGGAAGGAGAGCGGAGACAGCGGGTGGATCAGGTACTTCTTGCAGCAACACGCGCACCTACAATGGAAATATATAGAGATGGATCGAACATTTGGTGTAGTTTCATCTCGGTTCCCGTCACAATTTATGAATTTAACGAAAAACAACTGGATCACACTAAAAAGTAGCAGGATAGGACAATATACCACCGTGACTTTCTAGAAGAGCACCCTCCATAGAAAGAGACAATGACTGATCCTATCATTACGCAGCAAACAAACTAACACTTCTGAGACGGAGTGGTTTTTAACGTAACGCAATGTCTAGTCATGTGAAACATACATTAAACGCTGACTATATTAAAATTGGAGAACATGCAAAAGTTAACCAGCGAGATAAATTCACTCTCAATCTTACTTCACATTTCGCGTGAATCTTTATCTACCCTAACATACCACGTGAAGCAGTTCCAGAGCAGAGCGGCGACCTCGGCCACGATCGCCAGACACATGCAGATGATCACCGCGCGCTCCCAGTCTGCCAGGTTCTGAGAAAAAATTTCGAAATTAATCTCGAATACATCTTGGGATGAAGGATCAGTATTGAATACCGGAACCAGGCACATTTCAACATAATATTACATATTAATATACATAGAACGTGGGAAAATTTTGGAAATAACCTTCCTGGAGGTCAGGAGAAATATAATTTTTTTTGCGCGATTAAACTCCCGTCACATTGATCACTGTATTCTCCACCATAGAAAAAAAAACATACAAAACAATCCGACCATCACTTCTCTTCGGTTCATTTGAATACAGTTCCTTTGAAACAACACAGAAGCGAGTCAACAAACACACAACAAACAAAGAACAACAACAAACAAAGAAACAAACAACAAACAACCTCACCTTCCACCACTTTTCACAGTAATCGCTTGGGTTGCTAGTAGTTCCTGTCGAGCTCTGGCCATCTCCCGGGAAAGAGCAGGCAAACGGCAGAATTCCCTGCGCCTCCGGCATGTGCAGGTTCTGCACACTCTGCTGAGCTTCCTCGGTGAACTTGCGCCAACCTGAACAACTTGAAGTTGTAGTTTAATCTTCAAATACGGCCCCAATTTAGCATTAAATGTAGTTTTCACCTCCATCCATTCTTTTGCCATATTCACTTGGAAATCATCATACATTTTCGTCTAAACTAGGACGTTAGTAATCGCGCGCAGCGCGAAGCGCTGTGCGAGATTCTTCTTTGGTCCGGCTAATGCGCGCCTCCGTTTTTTTAGTAGATTTTAGTTTACAGGTTTGAAAAAATATTTTACGACTTTTGTATGTTTGTAATGAACAGTTTTACTTGAGTATATTAGTACTTTTCGGTTTTTGTAGCAGTAACTGTTCCATTTGAGAGTAGCTGTCTAAGGGGAGCACAGCAAAAGATAAATCTCACAGTCGTTGGGCCCCACTTTTTCATAAATCTGTACACTTTCATTTCTTCTGTGTTTGAATCAAATTCTCTTTTCAACAATACCGAGTTTAACAATATGTACAAACACTGTGTACTTGTAGATATGTACAAGTTGATCTGTAGGTTTCATTGAAAATGACTAGTCATCGATTTGATACAATAAAAAGTGTCAGTGATTAAAAATTTAAAACGTTATAAAAGAAAACTATCAACTTGCAAAGTTTGTATTTAATAAACTGTTTAGACTCAGACAGCCAAGGATTTCGACAGATCAGCGTTCTGTAGAGTTAAGCGAAACCATATCCTTTTCTTATCATCACCGCCTAACTGCCCTTTATTCTCGTAAAACCACATTTCTCGCTGCGCCGTATCTAGTACGGGTTTCTCAAATGGCGTACCTGGGGTGCAGAGAGAGGCGATAGTGAGACACAGACATACAAACATTATCGCTGCATAGGCAGCTTGTGCACACATCGAAAAACACATTTTGGTTCTGAAATATTAGATTTTGATTGAATAATAGTAAATGTATAACTATACATATAAACATATAAAAACGTATAACTGGACCCAAATCTCTGTCTCTAGTATGATAAAAAACAGATATTATGTTGCTGAATGATATAAAATATATAGAATAACATTCAGTTCATTGTTTTAAGGTGTTTTTAGAATCTTTGTATCAATATGAATTATCCATAGTTAGAAACCTACTGCTTTTGGTCGGGTTAGTAAAGGTTTTGATGGTTTCTGTTGTGAAAAATGTGCATTTGTATCATGTAAACGTCTTGTTTCCACAAATAACCATAACCGCTGAATAAAAATGTAAACAGTCTCATCACGTCAACAAATTTTTGATCGTGTTTATCCGATCAAGCCATCAAGCTTCGTATGAGATTAAAGCAAGCATTAAAGTTCATGTTGCCAGATCTAACTGTGTTTGTAATTTTATCCCCTATTACTTTTAGTTGAAAGTAGAAATATATGTTTTGAACCCGTGTCAAAGAAAAATTAGTGACTTTTGAGATTAAATTGGAAGAAGAACAGCATCTAATAACGAAGTTCTTTGTTTTCGTCTTAGTTCTCCGATCTCGTTAGCATTTTCATTGAAAATCCATGTGAAACCGCAGTTTATAGATTTTTGTGCGTGTTCTATATTCTTGTATGGATTCACCAGCGGTGTTATCGGAACATGTTTGAACAACCCGTTTTAAAGGGATTAAAATCGAATTCACTCAATTTTACTGGGTCGTTTTTAGGATCAATAAAATGTGGGAAAACACCTCATTTAGTATGAAAAACTGCCCTGTGCACTTTTACACTTTTCACTCTTCTATATGTGTACACTTTTCTATCTGGTCTAGTGGCAACTGGTCGATCGACCGAGTCTCCGTTATCCTGTTTCCATCCCAATACTCTACGTGTATTCTATTCAGGTAACCAGGCCGTGAGGAGATGTAAAGTCCTGGCCACGAGCAACTGGGAAACGCTGGCCAGAATTCCCAACAGGAATGCATTTTCACAGTCAATTCGTCGTCAGTTGGTTCTACTGTCGTTTTTGGCATGTCACTGGATCTATGTCTTAGAACATACGAATGTCCACCATGAGGAATCAACTGTACCACTACTGCAAAAGAAGACGTTTTGACGATAATGTGATATGTATGATGATCACCGCCTCGAAACGACGCGAAGTGAAACAATAAATATGTAAAATATGTAAATATGTGGGTAATTGAAATTTCGGATTTGGAATCACTTCAAGTTATCATAGTCATATTTACAGTTCCAGAAAATAAATTTAATTGTTCGTTCCCTAGCTGTTCGTGATTGTTAATAAGAACACAAAAAAACCTACTTGTGTATGAAAAGAGACACGTACAACGAATTATTAGAAAACAATGCGGACAAATCAAAAATTTGAGGTTGAATAGTAATAACAGCCTATATCACAACAGTTTTACGATCATATCAGAGGATATTGCATATGAAATTATCCTTAATTTCAAAAAGAAAGAATAGAAAACGTACTTCTCGTCAACATTTCTTGCAATTGTTGTAACGTGTGGCGTTAGTCAGTGTGTTGCGAGTCAAACAAACAAAAGTTGAGTGAAACTGTGCAGAGGCGACCGGTTTTCAATGAGAGATCACAATGTCACAGAAAAGAAGCTATGAATAACGTAATCAGCTTTGTGAATCAGAGTCCTCTAAATTAAACAAAAAGGATGCTTTTCAAGGTGAAACTCCGATAGTTCGGTTTCAAAACTGAATTTCCTCAATTTTTGTTGGTTTCCGGTGAGAGATCACAATAGAATAGAATATATTTATTCGTGATTTAACACGTGACTTCCACATAGTACTATTCCACTTTCACAGAATAGAAGCTATGACTAAGGCTGTAGGATTTGTGAATCCGACTATTCTCAAATACTTGCTGAGTGTTCCTTCCTGTTTTTGAAGGTAAAACGTAAACATGAGGTTGTATTCACATAAATGGGTTCGAAAATCAAATTTACGTAGTTTTCGTCGGTTTCCAACGAGAGATCACAATGTCACAGAATAGAAGATATGACTAACGGTTCAGTTTTGTGAATCAAACACCTCTCGATTGATGAAAAAAAAGAGTTTCTTCTTCTTTTTTTTGGAAATTTTCTAATACGAGGTTATATTTCCATGATCAGGTTTACAAACAAACGTTACGTAGTTTTCGACTCACAATGTCACAATGGGGAGGTTATGTTTTGAATAATACCACAGCTGAGTGAGCCAGAATCTTGTCAATTGATCAGGAAACTTTAACATTGCTTTTTCTTAACTTTTGCCTCTGGCTGCGTAGCTAACCGTCCAATCTCATGAGAAGTTCAAATGATTTTCTCATGAGAATCTCATGAACACCTCATGAGCTATTCGTGAACTGCCATTGTTGTAGCATAGCAATCGATAGAATCTCATGAGAAGTTCGTGAGATATTGCTCACGAGGTATCTCATGAGGTTTTTGAGGGACTGCTACCGCCTCAAAAAATAGATATGGTTAAAATATATCTGAGAACCCGAATTGAAGACGATTCATATTCATGATGCAAAATTGAGATCGGGATGAGTAGTGAGTGACTTTCTTGATTTAATTTAGTTCATTTTATAGTTGTTTTGAAACGTTGAGCAGGAATCATTTAGAAGTGTTGAAGTATTGCAAATTATTTCAACCATTGTCTTAAATACTTCGCACACTAAAAATATGATAATCATCCAGTCGTCACCATGATTAACTAATATTTTGAAAACATGGAAATGGAATTGCTTGAAATTGACGGGAAGCGATGAGTCTTTCCTGCTACATAGCGTCATGTTTCGCACAATTTAGAAAAGCTGTTTGCACAGTTGTCTTTTTTATTGGAAAACGTTATGACGAACTAAATGGTTTGAAAATGTTGACTGAAAAAATTTCCTTCAATTGATTTCCGAAAATGAACAAATTCCAATGATAAAATGAGAGAAACGTCGACCGCAGAAACCTTAAGAACCATTAGCAAAAATAAAATGCACCTTCATAACGTTCTGCACGTTCATGTCATCGAACGCAGAAACGTGGTGAAAAAGTTGAAGGAAGAAAAAAACAGCAGAACTAATCAAGTGATAAATTATTAAGTGAACTCCTCTCGCAGTCTTCTCTAATTGTTTGCATTGAGGTGTACGACCATCAAAAGCTAATATTTGCAATCACCATCGCAACGCTAGTATATGAAATTACGTTTTAATTAACATTCTTGACCGGACTTTATTTTAAGAAAACCAATTAAAATGCTCAGAATAGTTTCACACAAAAAAGACGGTTTCAGGTTTCAGATGTTCCTATCCGGTTACCTCACTGAGACAGAATTGCGATAGTTTTCTGGTTATGCGTTTTTCATTAGAAACAAAGAGACGGGAAATGCTAACTTTGGGTATATTATTGTTCTCCAATACACTAGGAAAATGAACAGTCACAGTGAAGTATGAGAAAACAGCACCTCTACAATCTCCAATGTATGTTTTCAACAGTGGCTGTACATGTGACAAACACAATACAAACTAAACTTTTAGGGAATACGAAAGACAGATATACTGTTCATCAATCACATAGTCACGTGAAACATCTTGAACACAGCAGAACTCAGAAACGTGCAATGACGTGACTATTCATTTTACTTTCAGTATATAGCTGCTGCTCCACTTCAATAGACGTGTGCCAATTGCACTTGCTCTTCTACTAACTAATAGGGCATTTAGTTGGCGCAATTTACTCTTTGAAAGAGGGTTTCTGAAACATGGAAAGATGGGTTAAAACAAGTTCGAGCTTCTCGTTTTCGAATATGAAAGCTCGAACGAGGTCTTTCCCTATGTTTTTAGGGTATGTTAGTCAATTGCACAGTCATGTGAAACTTGTTAAACACAGCAGAACTAAAAAAAGTGCAATGAAAATCAACAACACAAAAAAAAATGTTGTAAAAGAACCAAAAACTGTCAAGAACATTATTCAAAAGAGAAAATCGATACCTGAAGCACGACTATTTTCTATATGACCGAATTGTTGTTCAATAGCTTTTATGAAGTGTATACACAACTTCGGGCTATACTTTCTGCAAACAAAAACATTTTATTGACCGTTTTGCAGTTAGTTTGACTTTTATGACGCAATTGAATGAGAAAACACCTTTGATGAAACTGTAGATGGGAGATGAAAAGAATGCGACATGGATAAATTCAAAATAGTGCCCTTCATGAGGTTAGGTAGTTATCAGTGTAAACGGTGTGTCGTCCCTATCGCGCGCAGCGCGAAGCGCTGTGCGAGATTTGTCTTTGGTCCGGCTAATGCGCGCCTCCGTTTTTTTAGTTTACCCTCAAAAAGGCCCAAACGTGCAAATCAAGACTTTTTATGATTTGTTGATTTTTCATGGCATATGTACAAGCTATGTTCAAAATTTGAACAAAATTGATTAAGCTTGAGCCGAGTTATGACATTATGCGCTGCATGCAGACCGCCAACTTCCGCCGTGTGTGTGTGAACGCACTTCTGGGAAATCTTTATGTGTGAACCGATTTGACTGAAAAACATGGGACACGATAGATATCCCACTCAAACCTCAGGGCGCAAACTTTTTTTTCGAAAAAAATTATTTTTCATCAAGTTATAGGTCTTTGAAAATGTCTCTGCGTCTCTTCATTTCGTGCACTCTCTCGCCCTCTCTGTCGGGGTAAATCAAATTGCGTTATAACTCAGCTCAGTCCTAACCAATTCAAGTAAAATTTGAATTATGATACCACGACATGAACTGACATCGATTTAGATGTAAGTTTTCTACTGATGACGTCATCGAGGATTCTGGAGCTCGGATCACGTCATTTTTGAAAAGTGCAAAGTTGACGTCACATATATTTTCAAATGATGGTAATATCTTAGAAAGGGTCAATTAACGGTGAAACTCAATCTAAGAGTAACGTATTCTGGGATTCTGGAGACCAGATGACGTCATTTTTGAAAAGTGCAAAGTTGACGTCACATATATTTTCAAATGCTGAAAATATCTTAAAAATGGTATATTAACGATAAAACTTCATCTAAATATGACTTATTCCCGAATTCAGAAAGCCAGATGACGTCAACTTTTAAGAAAATTGACGTGAAATATGTTTTCGAATGCTGAAAGTTTCTTAAAATTGGTCAATTCACGATGAAACTTCATTCAAACATGATGTATTCTGGGATTTTGAAGGGCATATGAAGTAAGTTGTCAGAAGTGCAATGTTGATGTCATATTTTCTTCGAATGATGGTAATACTTGACTAGTGGTCAATTGAGAAAACAATTTTACCATCGTACAGATCAAAGAACCTCTCAACATACCTACGGCATGTATACAAAAACAGAAAAATTCATGAAAAAGTGGGGACCCAACGACTGTGAGATTTGTCTTCTGCTGTGACAACTACTCTCAAATGGAGCAGCTACTGCTACAAAAACCGAAAAATACTAATATACTCAAGTATAACTGTTCATTACAAACATACAAAAGTCGTAAAATATTTTCTCAAACATGTTAACTAGAATCTACAAATCACAGATGTTAACTCAACGTACTCAATTATAGAGTTTCTGGTTTTGTGCACAATGGTTGGCATTTTTTGTCATTACTTCAATTCTAGGTGCTATAAAATTTGTCATATTATTCAACAGATGTTCTCTCTTTCGCAGCTGTGACTTGTAGATTCTAGTTTACAGGTTTGAGAAAATATTTTACGACTTTTGTATGTTTGTAATGAACAGTTATACTTGAGTATATTAGTATTTTTCGGTTTTTGTAGCAGTAGCTGCTCCATTTGAGAGTAGTTGTCACAGCAGAAGACAAATCTCACAGTCGTTGGGTCCCCACTTTTTCATGAATCTTGTTGTGTTTTTGATCCGATTAAGCTGGTTTCCGGTCGAATTTCATAAATAATGGGGTATGACGAGATCAGCTACAATTAGTGTTCAAGTTTTCCGAGTTTTGCGAACTTCGAGTTTCTCGAGTTCGAGTTTCTTGCGGTTCAGAAAAAAAGTTTGGCTTCAACAACCCTTCCTATAATAAATATTTGGTCAGTTCGCATAGGTGGAAAAAGCTTGTACCCGTGAACATAGAACTAATCTAGCTGATCTCCTGGTGCTAATCAAAAATGATGCACCGATAAAACCCAAAAACTCCTTATAATGATCGGAAGCCAATCTGAATCGTGTATACAGCTTGGGATCTGGAATCAGTGGTACGTTTGATTCTTCCCTAGAGTGAGAAACACGTGCAATAATTTGAGATATATGCTACACGTGATTGGGAAAAAAACTGTTTCGGTGAGTTAATTACATAAGATGGACTGTAGTATGCTTCGTTATTCTTCGAGTACAAGCAACTGAAAACAGAGAAAGCTGAAGAAAATCAAAAGAGTTGATAATTGAACTGTGATTCCTGAACTTGTGAAATTCTCGAGCTCTGGTTACTACAAAAAAAATTGAGTATATGTGTGTATTGTTGTATGCAAAATATTGAGAAAACCCTAACAATGTTTGGTATCCATGGTGTTCCGATGTACGAAAATACATCAGAAGCACAACAACGCAGTATAAACTGAAAACTATGGAAACACTAGGTTACGGGATTGATGTTTTCAGAGACCAAGAAACACAACAGTGAAACTATAAAGTGAACAACTCCTTGTTATAGTTTGACCATGGCAGGATAATACTACAAAACAGCGGAAAACTACTTAATACAATATCAAAGTTCTGGAAAGATTGAGACTTATACAACTGCAAAACAGAGTACAACCACGATTATATCTTTTGCAAAAGAATGCGCGGGAGACCCAAGATGGGGCACCGTAGCAGAATCATGCAGTCTCGAGATCAACCTAATCACATTCTGACCACATAGTTACCAATACCCTATGTATATGCGTAGTGTAAGTCACCAAAATCTAAGTCAGGTGGGGACCGGTAGGGTATCCCTCAAAACCTCATGTATACCTAATGAGCAATATCTCATGAAATTCTCATGAACATTCTACAGACGGCTATGCTTCAACATTGGAAGTTCACGGAAAGTTCATGAGGTGTTTATGAGATTCTCATGAGAAACACATATGAGTTTCTCACGAGGTTGGAAGTTTTTTTAACGCCGCCAGATAGATGACATCAGTATTATACTTCGTACTTCTCTACGGTGTTCGATATGAGGATCCTCGTACTGTAGTCTCACGAAATTGTCACCCTTGTACTGAACTATCTGGTGATTACCTCACCCATATTCATATCGCCTACACTATTCGTGTACAAAGGAAGTTGGCAACTATGTGACAAGAATGTGATCAGGCTAAAAAGGTCAACTCCAAGCTGAACTATCTGGACACTATCTGACCCAGGTTTGAGTGACCCCCACTATGCTTAAACACGGAAAGTTGGCAACTGTGGCCAGACTGTGATCAGGCCATCCATCAGGGTGAGCTCACCACTTTCATGACTTTGCTATAGTTCGTTCCATTCCCACTGAGACTCATTGGCATAACACCGAGATTTTTGGATGACTATTTCTTGGAGTATGCATAGATATTTTGAAGAATTTTTTTATTTACTCGTTCTCACGGAACTGAACAACCGTTAACAGAGATTTTTTAATCCCATTGAAGTTTTTGAAAAGACGGTCTTTTCTTTTCAAAAACTCCAATGGGATTAAAAATAGCCTAGAGTATTCGTTGGCACGCTGCCAAGTCTCAGTAGGAATCACCGGAACTATACGGTGCCTGTCCAAGCTGTCCGCAGTTATAAGAGAAGTGTGAGAAAAGGCCGATTCTGGCCACCCAATTTCCGGTGTAAAAACATTTTTCGAAGCACGCTGAGAAAAACAACTAGATTGCAGTCAAGAAAACGCATTTCAAACGGTGAACAACATGAATCTTTACTAAAACCTTGAATGTTGATAATACTGTGGGAAAGATTACCGAAACCCTAAACGACACCTCTTCCAATAATCGACCTCGGAAGTGTTTTTTTCCTCACGTCTGGCGGCGTAGCAATCTCTCGAACTTCATGAGAAGTTTCTATGGTCTTTTTGACAAGAACCTCATAAACATCTTATGAAGAACCCTTGAAGTTTCAATGCTGAAGAATGGCTATCAGAAGAATCTCTCATAAGAAGTTGAAGAGATTTTGCTCATGATTTTGTTCATAATCTGATAGGTTTACGTGAGATTGCCACCGCCCAAGTCGTAACTTTTGTGACCATTTATTCAATAAAGCAACGATCAATTATTTGTCAGATAGTAGCCCCATCTGAATAGTATAGTTAGTGCCAAATTTATAAGTTTCTGTCGTTCGCCGGAATCGAACCTTCGAGCAAAAGATTCGTAGCTGGGCGCTTACCACTGCGCTATTAGAGCACATAATGGGCAAGATTTGGAATCGAAGACATGTGTGGGTACACAGCGGAAAGTGAGATGTACAGTACCCTCCCGCCTTTCCGTTGTCAACGACTATAAGACATATTCTCAAACTCTGATCTGTATTGGAAAAGTTGTCTGAAGTGTGCCCGGAAACGTGCGGGATAGTTCGTGAGTTTTGTTTTCAATCAAACTTCAGATTCAGTTAAAAGACGCTTCAAAAAACAAACAATGAGTTTAACTGAACTAGGGTATTAAAAAAAATCGAAATTACAACCACTATAGTTTTTTGTCTCTATATTTCGTACAATGAGTGAGTAGTTTCTCATTATTGTTTCCACAGAAAAGGAGGTACTTCACTTTTCTTTCTGCAATATTCACATTACTCGAACTTCCGTTTCAAAAAAAGGAGTATCAATGATCTTTTAAAAAATAGAGCTAAAATACTACATTTTTCCTACTATAGTTCTTTTTGTCTCTCTATTTCGTACAATGAGTGAGTAGTTTCTCATTATAGTTTCCGTAGAAGGGAAGACTAGTCATCGTTTCGGGCTTCTGTTAAATGACATTTAGATTTTCTACAATATAAAAGCGGAGCGCGGTGACTATTTCAAATATATTACGCTTTCATCATAAGTTCTTCTCTACGTCTGTAAAGAATTTGCCTCTAGTTATCAATTTAATCAAGTAAAAAACAGTCCTTTAGTGTCGGAAAGAGTTTGTTTTCCTCACGAGAACCCTGTTACTTTTCCGAAACTCTCTTCGATTTCACAATATATTACAGCAATTTACAAGAACGTTTACTAAATTATTCAACTGATTCTCACATTGGACACATTAGCGCGTGTAACTTCACGGTGTTGCACTTACTTGGGCTCGGCACTGCTCTTTGTTTTTCTCTGCGCTCATGAGCTTCTATATCTGTAACACTTCACCGTACTAATAAATGAATGTCATTTTTCACGTTTTGATATTGGTATCAGCCAAATCTGGATTGTAGTTTGATTTCTAGTCACGTTATAACTGACGACTGTGGACCTAAAAACGTTAAAACAAGGAACACAGTGGAATAGAGCAACGTAAACCGCGAAGAGTTGCTTTGGGTGAAAGCGTCTATAATATGCAACATTTTAAGTGAATAGTCACGGAAACCCAGCTTTCCAATGGGGAATCGTGCACTTTGTCATTGCACGTTTCTAATTTCTGTTGTTTAACACGTTTCACGTGACTTTGCAATTGACTAACAGTATAATAGAGGCAAGTACATAGCTGCCTAATTTCATCGGGTAATTTGTCTAATTCAGCTGATCTATTTTCTTTAGATGATTGTTCTGTTTCGTTTTCTAACTCCTTTCGCTACCTTCACCGAACATAGTATCGGCGCTTACTCTTAATCAAATCAGCCTCACCACAGTACTGACACGACTAGGCACTCCTTTTGGACTTTTCAATACCATCATCTTGCGTTTTGAAAGGTTTTGAAACTATTTGATTCTGTTCAATTAACCTAATAATAGAAGTTTCACATAATGTTTCAGATTATTCTTCTACTTCTTCTCCCACATCCTTTCCTCACCTCTACTCTCTGAATTGCGTGAAAATATTGAAATTATTTGATTGATTTTTCATATTTATACAGTTTTTTTTCAGATGATTCTCCTACTTCTTCTTCTCTTTCCCCTCGCCTCCGCTACCTTCACCGAACAGAGTACTGGTGCCAAGGGATACGTCTCTTGCAGAGGAGTCAGACAGCCGGGAGCATTCGTGCAACTTTTCGACGAAGACACGAGTGAGATTATTAACATCAACTCAATGTAGAATCGCGAGCTTGCGGTAAACGAGTTCAGTGGTTCATCTCTCCCCCGGGTGAAATTGTACTACGAGTCCTTATTTCTTCGGTTCGGCCAGAGTTTGGAGGGCGGAAATCGTGCACTTAGCTTTCGTTGTTCATCTTTTTACCCTGATGCGACACTGTCGTAAACTATGTACTTTCATTCTCCAAAGTGCGTATGCTAGAAGATTCCGGCACATTCATCCCATCCTGCGTCTCTCGCTCTGCCTTACTATTCCTCGTCTCTTACATTTTGGCGGGATGTAAGAGTAGAGAAATACCGTATGTTTGAGGAGACGCAGGATGGGACGAAGGTGCCGGGATCTTCTAGCATACGTACTCAAGTCAAACCATATGTAACTTCAGCTTCACATAGCATAATCTCATTGGTAGCGAGTCTCCTCCACCATTCTTACACGATTGACATCATTCTACAATGTGTTTGGTTCAACCTTCCGAATGAAGATCAGTACGGCTCTCGGGAGTATGACATTTTTGACTCTGAGTTACAGGTAGAGAAGAAACGAAATGAAACAATCTATTCGTGTATCAACATATATATTCACAATTGATAGGATTGGCAGTCCAACTTAATGAGATAGAAAAAAATCAAGAAGAAGAAAAGAGAAAAGTTTGCGAAATGGTTCAATTTCAGTATCTTTCTTGGATTCGGACGATCTCATGGGTTCCGCAACTGCTAACGGTGTCGGTGCATTCTGTGTCAAAGGAACTACCAGCGAGGTATGAGAAAAGATGATAGCTTGCCGTTCTTGTCTTAGTCCCTTCTCAGGTGAAAAGTCGAGAGACCATTCGTAAAAAGTGGGGGACCAGGAAGTGTGTGAGTTCTGTTCGGTTTCACCGTTTTCTGCAAAAAGTGAACAATACGATGTTGTGAATGAGTGTGCAACAAAAAAAGAACGATACATTTGTTTGCACTACGGTTCACAAAAACAGAATATACGAAGTATAACTTGAACGTAAAAGTACATAGTGGTATTCCCTAAGAACGTTGTGAACCGTTGTGCAAACAAATGTATCGTTCTTTTTTTGTTGCACACTCATTCACAACATCGTATTGTTCACTTTTTGCAGAAAACGGTGAAACCGAACAGAACTCACACACTTCCTGGTCCCCCACTTTTTACGAATTGTTCTCTTTTTGCTAGTTGTACTAGTACAACCACTCCTTCTGTTGATTTAGAAAAAACGATTTTTGAATAGTGGTGACCATCAAACATCCTGATATCTGGAAGTTCCGTGTTTTCAAACGACTTTTTTAATATTTTTGGCGCTAATTGACCTCTTAAATTGGCGTGACAGGCGAAACCGGTTCAAAAACAGCTTTTTTCCGCTTCCTTAATTAAAATCTGAATATTGTGAAAAATCTGCGTCATTACAGTACAAAGAAAATCTCTCAATTGGCGCGAACGGGCGTCAGCCATTGGCGCCATACATGGAACATGTTACTCTTATTGGTAAAAAATAACTGGAATGAATGGCCTCGACCAATTAGCACAATTTCCGACTGTTTTTTTGGTTCAGAAACCCTATTTTTAATTTTGGCGCCATTTGGCGGATAAAGTACCGTTTTGGCGCAGAATCTCAAAGAAATGTTGGTATCCAAGCCGTATTCGTCAACTATGTTCATATTTCGGACATCTGTGGAACATATCGCTCGTTACCCTACTTTCCTAGCGTTGTTCTAGTTTGGCGCCACTGGGCGCCAGCGTTTGGCGCCAAATATAAACCATGACACCAAATTTTCAGAAAAGCCTGGGATTCACTAATCTAACCTCTGTGCAAAATTTGGGAGCATTTCATCCATGGGAACACATATTTTCCAGCTTCTGGCGCCTATTGGCGCCCGCGCCAAGCGCCAAACAAAACGTGACATCACCAAACTTTGGGGGCCGAGCTAACTTTGGGGTTTACGCATGTGTGCCAAATTTCAGCCGAATCGGTCCAGTAGTTAAAAAAATAATTTTCTATGCGGACACCGGACGAGGGACGCGCTCCGAGCGACGAGCGACGAGCGACGAGGGACAACGGAAATTTCCATAACGACACAACAGCATAACTTTTTTCAACCTCAACCGATTTTCCTAATTTTTTCACACAACATGTATTGAATAGATATCTAGCTCTCTCTCTCTCTTTTTAAATTTCGAAAAAATGTTTAATGCGAAGACGTTTGTGGTTTGAAAGCCAAAAATGGGTGCGCAATGGCCAAACCAAACACAACTGACACGCAGCGCTTCGCGCTGCGCGCGATTAGGCCCTAAAGAGGAGATTTCGGGGACTCGAGTAAGCGCGAGCCCAAAAGGCTCTTAAAGGGCCGCAAATCTGGTAACGACCACGCTTTGATCAATTCGTAATATAATTGTGTTGCATTACTTTACATTTTCTCTCATTTTCCGATTATATACGATAGGTGGATAGGGTCAGCAGAAAAAATAAACTAAATCTAGTATTTGAGACGGAAAATGTCATTCTACGCAGCCGTCTTAGGAATCGCGGGCCTAAAAGGAACTTCTTAGGCTCTTGACGTTTCACCTATGTTATTTTCGGTTCATGAAAACCAAGCTACGAAAAATTCATGAGAAATCAAACAACCTACTTCACCAACGATTTTGCTCCCTCCGAAGAAAAGTGTTAAGGGTTTGGTTCTAGATTCAACTAGAAGAGTTGAGGTTTTGAGTTATCGAGTGAAGTTCCTAACCAATGAAAACGTTAACCTGTTACATTAAGTTTGATATAATATTCATTCAACACATCCAAACTCTCGACATATAGTGTTATCATAGTGTTTTATATTACTTCGTGCTTCATGTGCAGTTTGAACCAGGAAGGGTCGAGGTTCAGTGTGTAAATACACGATGTCAGAACAAGTATGTAGTTGAGGTGATGTCTGTTATGTTCACGTTTTCAATATTTTTTCCAGCTTACCCAAATCGATCCGTACATTCTGATAGAACACAACTGCGGTTATGAAGGCACGGGAAAGAAGGTAATCTACCTGTCATAATCAAACCAATCTAATTGAATAAGTTGAAGTTCAACAGTTGAACAAGTTAATTTATAGTTTTTTTTTCAGATAACAGTCAAAAAACGATTCCAGGAGACATGTATAGGTTCACTATCAGAAAGAGTCCGTACATAAGCAATGAACACTAACGTGGAAACGAATTTGTAGTGTCGTTGATTGACATTAACATTGAAAAAACCGTGCAGCAAAGACAAATGACCGGATCATTATACCATGGTGGTCTGAGAAATAACACAATTGAGTTATGGATTCGATTAGAGCTTTATTCGGTGAATTCTCGATTCTATCACTAGTTTCATTACACATTACTGCCTGACAGTTTGTTACTAGTTATTTTTATTTGTTCCAACACCAATACAAAAAATGACCTAATAGGATGTTCCAAACGTCGTTTCAAACTTTTTCAGACCATGTTTTTCTACTATCTGGATAGAGATTTCATTGTGGAGGGAAATGTTTCTCAGGTGATACAAAGTCTCGGAGAAATCGAACTGATGACCGGAGGTATGTGAAACCTATAGGAGATAATGTTTAGAAACTTTGATATTAAACTTTTCTCGTCTTTTCAAAAGTATGTTCGTCTCGACCAATCGACACGAGAGTACTGGATCTTCCAACATATGTTCAGTGTTTACAGATAAACCTTTGTTGCCCTTCAGATGAAAACTATGAACGCGTATTTATAATAATAAGGTTCATTCATGAATTTGTATTGAAAAAAAACCACACAAATCACGAAAAACTAGGACCCCTAAGGGGTAGAGCAGCAATACTCTACCTACAAACAAGGGGAACATAAAATCAATAATATCAACGAAGCAGGACATGTTCATAGGTCAGCTACTAAAAAGTACATGGGAACGTAAAAAATAAGTAAAATAAAGATTAGGTGATTATAATATAATCAACCTATTGTTGGGTTTGTTTACTGAATCGAACTCGAGGTGGTATCGATGATTTATTTGAGTGGCGACGTTTTGGCGGTCTCACCGTTTTCAGAGCCTGTTGAGGCATGTTTCAGAGCAAGGCGTAGTTTTCATGAGAATTTCATTAACAAATTTCATTTCATCGATTAGTCACATATTGCACGTTCTTGTGGCGAACTTAGTTTTTATTCCTCTTCATTCGTATTTGAAAATAGTTATTCCGTTTTCAAGACGCTCCGGTGCAGGTGTATAGCCGACCTAACCACCACCGCCATCGACAACACATTCACAGGTATCTTGGAAGCCAACACTTGTTTATGTTTCATATAATACACAAAAAAACATGTAGTTTTTCGAACAAGTAATCGACTCATTCTCTATATACATACTTCAAATGTTTATCAAGTTGTCCTTTATTGCCTTGCTTGTGTAATAAACTCATTGTTTTAGAACGCAACAGGCGAGGATCAACGAGTGTATTCCTCTATACGTGACATATAAAGACTACTTTGAGAAGGTGTGTCATACTAGACGCTCATGTTACTCGGGAGTAACTATAATCTAAACGTTAAGTACAACATCACGTAACATATAAAGTTGTACTTAACGTTTAGATTTTATTCACTCCGGAGCTCAGGACATACACGTGTATACCCAATAGTATACTCCATGATTCTTTATCAAATCGTGTTGTGTTTCCCATATTTCAATTGACAACGCACTCAACTGGTGGTATAGTGATACTCATGAAAGCTTTTTTTGAGGGAATAATTGAGTTGAGGTGAGCTATGAATCGCATTGCTGAAGTTTCTCTCGATCGCAGAAAGAGTCTGAAAACAGCGGAACCGTCCGAGCGGTGTGGATGTTTTTGAAGAAATTGACGTTGTAATTGTTGGGTAGTTTTTCTCTAATAATCTTGTTACCCGTTGTCACAATTAATGGGCGAGATACGTGTTTCCGTCACACGTAACGTGTCAGTGATATGCATGTCACGCGTTACATGTGACTGGAGTGTTTTATCACAAACTAATTTTATATTATAATCCAGGAGGTCTTCGGAGACCGAATGACCGTGGTTCACAAAGAACTCGAAAAAGACGAATCGGATAAAGTTATTCTGGCCGAAACTATCGTGACGGAGAGAAAGGAATCAGAAGATATTCACAAATTGGAGATGGTAGAAGAAGAGAGACTGAAGATAGAGAAGGAAATGAAGAGGGTGGAGGAGGAGCGATTACTGGTAGAGCAGCGATTGTTGGAGGTATATTGCCCGCCCCTTTTTACGCGATTACGCACTGTACCATGCATTTTCTGCTGTGTTAGTTGTATCCTCAAGATGTATGAGAGACTACTACTAGTGAAGCTTTCTGTGGCCGTATTTTGTAAGACCAAGTAGCCATGTAAGTTACATGAGCAAATTTTGGATGGAAAATTATTAACTGCTGCTACGCTTGGTTCAATATTCCTGTTCACATTTTTGAAGGACTAAATGGTACCTTTGAGAACAAGCAAAATACATATATACTATCAAAAGCTGAGCCAGATATTAGCGATTGAAAATTTGCTCATGTAACTCACATGACTACTTGAGCTTACAAAATACGGCCACTGGAAGTATAGGGATTGAAAACATCCTCGCTGTAATTTGGTCTCGATACAGCTCACAGGTTTCACGAGTTTCGATCGAAAAGTAGCGTGATTAAACTACAAACATGCGAGATAAAGCATCATACGACGTTGAGCCTACTGTAGAGAACAGCACTCGGAACGCGCTCTGTTAATTACAAATTCGCGTTTGGTCGAAACTGTATTGCAACAAATCTAGAGATATAGTGTGCCCAGAGGAGACGATAGACGACTAGAGAGAAATCAATATATTTATGACAGCCACGCTGTATAAACAGTGATTTACTGTTTTGCAACGACACTTGTTCTGAGCATCCACTCTGTACCAGTCATTTTCTGCAGTTTCCGTTTTATCTCACACATAACGAAGAAACTACTTCTTGTGGAGGAACGCCTGTAAGAGATATATAGTCGTCTTCATTCCTACTGAGACTCCTACAGTACGATCCAGAAATTTCTAGGCGGTTTTATGAACGGAAAATTTATAAATACGGAAACATTTGATTGAATGTTATTCAATTTTAGGAAGAACGTCTGAGAGATGAAGAGTTACGAAAAGAAGAACAGCGACGAATTGATGAGGAGAGATTGGAAGAGCAGAGACGACTAGAGGAAGAGAGACAGTTGGTGGAAGAGAGACGCAGAGAAGAAGAGAACAAGAGAGAAGAGGAGAGAAAGGCTAGAGAGGTGAGGAAGTTTTTTTGTTACAATGATTGTTCCACTACCATCATCTCAGAAGACGGGAGGGATGAAACGAGAAGGCCCTTTGGGCTTCTGAGGTTGTTTCCATGCACCGTGATTAGAAGACTAGATCGCATTTGTATGATTTTTGTGGAACAAAACTATCATTGATATTATTACTTCTGCTATCTGCAACCGAAATCATACTCCCTAACTTCAGGAAGAGAGAAAGAAAGAAGAAGAGAGAGCCAGGCTGGAGTATGAGAAGAGAATGGAGGAGTACCGGAAACGTGAAGTGAGTGACAAAAAAGACTGCAAAGGGCCTCCTAGAATGGCCAAAGTGTACTGTGTACTGTACCCTTTGTTTGTCATGTGCCAGACCCAATCGAAGATCAGTATAGATTCAAGTTTGTTTCAATAGCCACCGAAATACATTTGAATCAAATTTAACTATCATTCTACAAAATTGAGCGTCGTAGAACATATACGATGTGGCCATTCAATTCTCATTAGTGAACATCTCATTTTCCTATAAGAAATTGATCATTTGATCTACCGATAAGCACCTTATAAGCCGACTTATCCTCGCAAAATGATCTTTGATTCTTACAGGAGGAGCGCCAGGCGGAAATTCGTCGTCGTGAGGAAGAGAGAAGCAAGTCCGTTGTTACCACCCACGAAGAGACCTCCCACAGCGGATACGGGGCCAAACACGTGGAAAACGTGCAAACACACGTGGAAAACGTGAATACCCACGTGGAAAACGTGGCCACACACGATGGGAATGTCAAATCGACAGAAGAACAAGTGGATTATGATCCATGTGCCTATAGGGCAAAGAGAAAAATTGAAATCGGTGACCCGTGCTACAGAAGACTGAGAGGTTAATTTTTGTAGTTCGATTTTTTACAACACATACATTTACATAAAACCACCAAGTTATTTGTTCACATCAAGCTACACAACGTTTTTTCGTAGTTTATGTAAAAGAACAATTATAAACCCTACGAGCAATCAACCATCAAAAAGATTGAACGTTTTACTATACGTTCTACTTCAGGTCTCCCTTGACAACTTCCATTAGAAGAGCTTTTCTCTGTTTCTGTGAGAAAGTGTGTTTCTGAGTCAAGTTGTGACATTCGGCTGTTGAAAACATTAATATTTCCTCTCAATTACGACATCACATTAGCTTTAATAATGTTTGAAGTTTTACCTGTTTCGATTTCGTGCCCTTTCACCATCATGCTTTCATTCTATCATAAACTTTGTCATGTGTTCAATCGTTTATCAATAAACATTATCAAACAAAATTTAACATATTAGTTTGGTATATATTTGAGCATATACAGAAAAGTTAAGTTTTTGAATACATGTAACAATGATGGGCTAGCGATACCATTGTAGATCAAGTATGGTATTTATAACATCTTTTTTTTCTTTTTTAAAAAACTTACTGAAATTTCATCCATTTTCAGCCACGTGAAAGTGGTCCGTTCACGCTCAAACTACACATCATTGTCAACCCCCCTCCAAATACATATCCAAAAAGCAGCCTTTTTTTTATTTTTCGCACCAGGGGGGGGGGGTCCCTTATGTGAAAAAAGTCCGGCTCAAAATGGAGGTTTTCGGGCCTTCACGGGCCCAAACTTGAATATTTTTATGATAACCCAGGAAGTTATTGATCAGCTCATCGAGCCGGTTGTGGAGATCTGCATTTTCACCCGTCAAGTCCATTTTGAAAATACCGAAATATCGACTTCATTATCGATTTTTTCGGCCGGGAACCAAATATGCAAATTTGGCCATTTGCCATCTTACTCAACTCATCGCGGGCTATATTTTTGTAATACTTCATTTTTTCTGAAAATGACCGGAAAGTGGTGAAATCGACTTCTGCACTTTTTTGACGCGTCGCGTGCGACGTTACCCCAAAATTTTCACATATTCTGAACCCCCTCCGGGGGGCACACTTAGAATCCAATGGAACCCTACCCGTATTTTCAACCGGCCGGTCAGCACGGCGATACAATGGTATCGCCTTGCTTGCGGAATAAATTCATTTATTCAGAACACAGCAAGCGAGGATCAACGAGTGTATTCCCCTCTATACGTGACATATACTAGAAGTTAATTGAATAGTCACGTAAAGTTAGCATTCAAATCAGGCATCGTGCACTTTGCCATTGTACGTTTCTGAGTTCTGCTGTGTTTAACATGTTTCGCGTGACTATGTAATTGACTAATAGAATATAAGGACTACTCTGAGAAGGTGAGATGTGCAACATTTGGAGAAAAACAGTTCTATTTGGAAGCCTCACAAAACAAATCGAGCATAGAAGTAACCATAAAGTAACCGAGGTTCCCGAACACACGGAGGCATAACAAGTGCCAATCCTAAATCCTCATTTAGGACACTTGAACTATAAGGACAACTTCGAGAAGTTTGGTTATCAATACCACGACTGTATGTAAAGCAATGTTTTTTAATTCATGCCTGGCACCCTGTAGAGAATCCCTGAAACGGTAACCTTTGAGCTTTAGCAGTGACCAAATCTTTCTAGTTTGATCTGGATGCGCGCCTTGATTCACGAATTTCAACCGGAACGCAACGCAATAAAACTACAAACACAGAGATATTTGGCAAAGTTCACCGTATGGGATGGGCTTTCAAATAATCAAGTTATATGCACGTGGTCAGCAGGTTATGATCTCCTGCTCTATCCTGGAACATAGGAAGAAAGCAACTATGTGGCCTGAACAGCCCAAATGAGCGTATGATCGAGCATCAAAGGTTTGATACGTTCTTCAATAACGTGTGTTATTGACGTTTTTCATTTACGCGCGTATGTCACGCGTTAGGCCGCTTTCATGTTTTTTACTTCGACATTAATAGTGAAGAAAACTTGTGTATTGATTCCGCCGGCGTTAACGCCAACTAAATCCATACGCATATTTTCTTCACTCGTAACGTCGGCGTAAAAAGTACGAGCAATCAACAATCGAGAAGATTCCTCATTTCACTGTACGTTTTACTGTCTACTCCATGTTTTTTTTGACAACTTTCACTTGAACAACAATTTTTCTCTGTTTCTGGGAGAAACTGTGTTTCTGAGTCATGTTATGACATTCGGTATTATTTTATAAACAGTATTATTTCCTTTCAATAACAATATCATATTAGTTTTCATAACGTTTGAAGTTTTTTTGTTTCGACTTCGTGCCTTTTTGCCATCATTCTTTCATTATATCATGAACTTTGTCATGTCTCCAATCATTTATTGATAAACATTTTCTAAAAATTGGACACATCAGTTTGGTATGAATTTGAGCATACACAGAAAAGTCAATATCGTCGAATACGAAAACAAGCACATAGTACGTACGCTAGAAGATCCCAGCCCTTTCATCCCGTCCTGCGTCTCTCGCTATGCCTTACTATTTTGCGCCATTCGTATACTGGCGGGATGTAAGAGCAGAGAAATAGCGTATGTTTGAGGAGACGCAGAATGGGATGAAGTTGCTGGGATATTTTCGCATGCGTACTCATATCTTTCAAGCTCTCATGTTCACTTGATACACAGACAATAGTAATGAACGATCACAATAATTTATACGGCGGCAAGAAGTAAATAGGAAGTATGAGACAAGAAGCAGATGAAGAGTGTTATTAACAAAATTCCACAAAAAAATTCAAAACGTTTCAAACTACGAACATGAAGTAACACAAGGAGGCACAGCACACAGATTGTATAAGAAAATGCGAAGACAAAAACAAACAAAAAATGAAAACGATTTAATGAAAATACTATGAAACTTAAACACAGGGTGAAATTATGAACTCTGCCACTCGTGTAAAGATTCCACACAAGAAAATATGGAGCATCTTCTGAGATGAATTTGATATAGCGAGTCAGTTGTTTGATAAAGCTAAACGTAAATGATATACTCAGCGCAAAAAAACTGTTTGCGTTTCCATTAGTAATGTAACGGACTAACAGTGTTATTATCCGGAAAATGTATGCAAGAATAACAAATCGCTCCCGTCCTGCGTCTCTCGCTTCGCGCACTATTTCGCAAAAAAAGTTTGACGGCATGTGAGAGCAAGTAAACAGTGAAGAGTGTATGCTTAATGAGAGGCAGGTCTGGATTTGGCAGCTAAGGTATTCCTGCATACGTCCTTAGTTATTGAAATTTAGATAGTAACCCCAGTATAGTACGTTGAACAGTGTAAAGAGGCCAGGAAACAGGAACATGCTGTATCTATCGATTTTTTCCATCGTCCAGACTAATTTCCGTTCCGGCTTGGCAAACGGGGCCTCCATGCGAATAAACGAAGTCTCCTCGCAGCCCTCCAGCAGAAGTAGTTTCTCGTTGGTTCTGGAAGTTTCAAGTTCTATGTTTATATCGTCACATCACAACTTTACACAGTGGTGGACTCATCGACGACCCATCTCCAAATCATTTTGTCTCTGCATTTCATTCAGGTATGAATTAAGCATTGCATTAAGTTATTGTAAGTATTCAGGTTCTCTAACTAGCTATCATAGATCACTTCACGGAGGTTTTTTTATATTTACATATTGCGTGGGTAAGTGTTTACTTCAAAACATTTGTTCGGGAGATAAACTCAAATCTATTTCGGCATACATTCAATCACATCAAAACTTTATTTGTTAGGTTGCGTCATATTTTCAAGTTTGCAAAGGGTAACAGAAAATTTCGCAACACAAACCTATTGAGGTCAGAATTTCGACGAGATACCGAATCAGTAGTTGTTAACAGGATTTTCTTTCTCATTCGCGGATCTGAAGGAGAGATGGAAGATATTTGGATGCACTTTGTAACGCGTTGTAATGTTATATCTTGGTGTCTCTAATGTCGGACCAAATATAGGATGGCTGAAGGACTGTTCAAGTTTTCGTATTCTCGATTGCAACTCGACTCAAAACTTCTATTCAAAGTCGAGTCGAGTTTTAAGTTGGACTTTGACAATGACACTTGTTGACTTGGAGGCACAGTTTGATTTAAGTTGCTTACCTGTGGTCCCATAGCTCTTGAAGCCGTGTGGCGTGTCAGAGGGTACGTGATTGCGACATATTCTCGGAGAACTCGGGCACGAAGTGGGCGACATGGATCGATTCACGGCACCGTTTGTGCCGTTCTTGAGGCCCTTTTTCTGCAAACATGAAGTTTAGAAAGTGACCAAGTATTAGTTGTAGTTTGATCGCAATACACGCCGTAAAACGCAGTTTACGACTAAAAAACACGGCGATCAAACTACAAGCACACCGTCATATTCTCGGAGAACTCGGACACGATTGGGCGACATCGATCGATTAACGGCCCCATTTGTACCGTTATCTTGAGGCCCTTTTTCTGTAAACGGGAAATTCTGAACTTAGCGAGAGGAGTCACTTTACCCGATAATAATTTGTTCATCGATTGGAGCTGGAATAAAATTCGGATGAGCGACAGGTTGAAGAAACTGCATAATCGTTAGGTATTATTTACACCAGAAGGGTATAAGGTGAAGGTGTACTCGTTCGGAGAATGCTTATCCACTGAGCTACATGAGCTGTAAATGATATCTTAGGGGCAATCAATATTTATAGTTTGTACGTTGGCGTATCAACCTGACGTTCTGTGTTCGCTTCTTGAGTGAGTTGAGCTATCATCAAGTTTTGTAAACTTGCAAAGCTGCCAAACGTGCTGGAGGCTGTAGAGAGCTTGAAGAATCAGAGTTTTTGTATCCCTAGTGGTCCGCATTAGAACGATGACAACAACTATACCTCATTCTGAGCCCCCATCGCTCCAATGATCGCCAGTTCCAACAGAGAGCAGAAAACAAATGTGAGGCAGGCCAGCATCCAAACATCTGCAATTGGAACAATCAAGTAGATAGATTGAATACTTTAAAGGTTGCGTATTACTGTTATGATTGGGAAAAAAAAATTTTTGAGAAAATAGTTAAATAGTCCATTATTGATCCACTTGATGCTAAACACTACAAACGTACACAACGAAACTACACTCTATTTCCTATTCGAGTAACAAGTCAACGTTGACAAATCATCGAAGACAGTTTGTGAACCTCAAAAAATGATGTTAGCAGCTATATACTATTATAGCTGTATACTCGTATAAATGAACATAATTAATTAGCAGCTATATACTATTACAATTAAACAAAAGAAAATTATCGTACCCAGAGCTTTGACGTAGCTGACTCTTGGCAGATTCCTCATGATATTTCCGAATTGGAAAGTGAGCGCCAGTAGGGAGTTGACTCCCAGCATGGTGCGGGCGGGAATCATTTTCGGACCCAGACAGAAACTGATCCAACTGAAAGATAGACTATTGAAATAGTTGTAAGTGTGCGTTTAAAACACTTCAGTCAAATCAGGTCGAAACATAACCAGTTAGACATGCCGTATGCTTCAATCAGAAAACACTTCAATGAAATAACATTTTAAAAAAGTTATAAACATTTTATTTTTTCACCTATGAGTCCCAGAACTGTGAAACTTGCGAATCAAATTTGTCCGTGACATCAGAATTCGATGAAGCCGCTGTTTTCCATCAGTTTCAATGTGATGATTCACTGCGGTCTTTTTTCATAAGAACCACACTGAATTTTGTGCCAAACAAACCCGAAAATATAGAACCGAAACCCACCTTATAAAAATGGTCAGATATGTGGGTATGTAGGCCTGGAAGATGTACCATCCGTACCGTCGAGAGAACACGAAACTCATCGTCAGTTCATTCCAGACTCCGGCCGGGTAGATCTAGAGAAATCGATAATCATAGAAAGTGTTGTAGTTAGATCTCGAAACACCCCAAATTCGTGGACTTCGATCGAGAAGCGACAAGATCAAGCTACGAATTTTACAGCTAGATAGTGACAAAACACTGCTTTCAATGGAGCGAACCCTGTGGTTGGGGAGCAAACTTTTTTCAGTGCTTTCAAACTGTCTGAGAATTTAATAAACAAAGAATAGTAACAAATATTCTAATGCATACAAATTTTACAGTCTAAGAACGACCAGGACTGATTTGTAGTTTGTAAACGGCAGTACTGTTCAAGTAACGACTGGATTGTAGCGAGATCACACTACAAACACAGCAGAACAATACCACATGCACAGTTTCCGTTTTATTCAGCCTATAATGGGGTTTGTTCTTTTCAAAAGACATATACGGCGTATTTTGCCTTATCTCGCTGTGTTTATAGTTTGATCGCATTATTTTACTGTCAAAGTTCGTGAGCTATTGCGTGAATAGTGATCAAACTGCAATTGAGATATTTTCTCTCCCTATGTGTTAGATAACAATCAAAGAAGCACTTCTAGTTGCAAACGTTCCCTAGCGGTTTTCTCTGCGTCTCACTGTCTCTCCCTCGGCGAGCGCATATGAGAAACCCGTACTAGATACGGCGCAACGAGGCACGGGCTTGAGGAGAATTGATGATTTTCAGGCGGTGATGATAAACAAAGGATATGGTTTCGCTAAACTCTACAGAACGCTGATCTGTCGAAATCCTTGGCTGTCTGAGTCTAAACAATTTATTAAATACAAACTTTGCAAGTTGATAGTTTTCTTTTATAACGTTTTAATTTTTTTAATGAAATAAGCTAACAAATTTTGATTGTTATTTTTGTAACTAGGAAAATATCAACGAAAATTGTAGTCATGAAAACTTTTCAAGTAAATTCACTACTACGACTATACTGTAAACTGTTTAAAAAGTAAACTATTCTTATAGTTTATTTTAACGTTTAAACGTATCTTAGTTTAACATAAACTATAAGAATATGTTGTGAACATTATAAACAAATGAAGAAACTACTATATTCTATTCTATACCTCTTGTTTGATGTGCGTAGAATAGTTGGTGAGTATGAAATCGGGAAGGATAATTTCCTTCTTAAGAAGGGAGAGGCCTTCAGTCCAGTTTGTCCATTGCATGTCAACCTATATATAATATAAGTGTATTTATTTACCTCTTGTATTTAGTTCATCAAAGCAATAATAATTGCAATTTTGTGAGTCTGGTCACATACAGAAAACGAATATGTATACTTGTATACTCAATAAAACAAATGATATTATGTGTTTTGTTCATATAGTAACACATTTATACATTTATATTTAGTTCTAGATTTCTATTTACCGCAACATGAACCAGGAAAATTCAAAGTTATTGACTGTCAAGTGATGATAAATTATATAAAACTCTGAAAACATATTAGTTATTAAACACATACCTCTTGATTGTTATAGCTGAATGACTCTAACGTGAGATGACAAGACTGCTGGTCCATTGGAAAAGCGCTGGAAATTCAGGAAATGGAAACACGAAGTATCGATTCTTGTGAACTGTGGAAAATTGTGAATGTAATGTTGAATACTAGTTACACACCTGCTAAGGAACATTCTAACCGAAGCACTCAGTTACTAGTTACTGCCATTTTGCTTCTTTTTGCTGAGTTTCTAGTTCAATCTTTATTATTATTGACCATAATTATAAAAGTGTTTTAGAATCAAACTACAACACCAATTTAGCTTCCTCTTCCTTGCCACCCACGTGCAAATTTACCTGAAATCCATTTCGCATGGTCCCTTCACTTGTACCCTGTAGTTTACCCAGACAGTTCCGTTCGGATAAATCATGAGGAACACGTTCTTGAACGGTGACTTGTGAATGTGCGCCGATTTGCTGTTGATGAAAACGGTGTTCGGCTTCCAAATTTGGTCCAGAATCTAGAAAAAATAGTTGTTGTTGACCTTGTTCACTATGATTACTACAATCACGCAAAATTATCTTCACAAAAGTCTGTTTGTTCAATCTAGGGAGTGACCCAATTTTAGTTATAGCTTGATTTCGAGGCACACCATAATTTGAGTGTGTTATACAAAAAATCGGGATAAGGGAACCTACACACCGTTAGCTTTGGAAAGAGTGAGCATATGCTGTTGCGGGATTACGGTAAGAGGTTACATATGGGTGAAAAGGACTATACCTCTGAATTCAGTGACAAATTATGTTTGCACGGATTCAGGTGCTCGTACTTCAACGCGTTGTCCATCCACAATTCCGTCACGTAGATGTCCATCTCGAAATCACTGGTGATCTCGTTCACCGCGTTCACTTCTTGCACCCAGACCTACAATTCCGAATTGTTCTGTCGATATATTTCTCTTTATTTTTCTGTCTTCTTCTCTATCTCTTCTCTCTCCCTCTCTTTCCCTCTCTCTTGGTTTCTCTCTTTTCATCCCACTTTCTCTCGTTCTTCCTCTCATTTCAATTCTTATTCTCTCACCTTTTCTCTCTCTCCCTGTCTACTACCTAACTATGTTTATCTGTCAGGAAAAAAAATAATTCAAGCTGTAGTCGTCTTTGGACCAACGTCGACACCTTACAATAGCTATCTCTCATACTGCAACAACACACATTTCATCTTTTTTTTTGAGAGAGAGAAAGAGAGAGAAAAAGAGAGCGAGAGAGACGCAGAAGGTGACCTGCTCATCTGGATACGTTTTCATACGGCCTCAACCGACAAACCAACCTCAATCCACACAATGACCCCAGCTTCTGACGGTGTCTTGAAGCCCTTGTAGTTCTCGAGAAGTTTCTCGATGATACTCTTGTCACTGGTACACCGCTCTTCTTCTTCGCCGTCAAAGTTTATAACGGTCGACATCTCGTTCTGAAAAGGAGTTCTATTGCATAAATTGGAATATATTATGTAAATCCATAACAAAAAATCCACGCCCAACCCAATATCTGAAAACTGACGAGACATTGATACCGAATATTTCATCTGTGAAGAGGTGGATGGTTGTTATTTCAAAACGGTGGTTCGAGAGTTCAACTGTACACTGAGCAAGTTGGCGTAGAAGTGAATTATACTATGGCAACCGAATTCTCGGCCAAAACATGTAAATAGAACTATTAGGTATTATACAAATATGTGCTTAGTGAAAGGTGCCACTCAAAATCGACTCAAAATCGTTTTATTTTCAAAATAACATCCAGAAAGTCTTAATGACAACAAATATTTTTGTTTTAAATAAATATAACACTAATAGAACTATTAGTATTATTCAATTCAAAATTCTGACCGTTCTCGGCGGTTCCTCGGTGGGTATGTACTTTTCGAACCGTTTGTTATCCTGAAAACGAAACTTGGTAAATATATATTTCCATTTTCTAATACTGGACTACCAACTAAACTCAAGCACCACTCGGAAACACCAAACGGAACGTTTTTGGAAAGTACAGAAGTTTAATTATAAAATTTAGGTTAATGTAAGCGATCATTCGGGTTAGTAGGGTTAGGTCAGCACATTAGGGTCACCTCTCTGTATTTCGCTCTGAGTTTCTCAAGAATCTGATTATTCTGAACGTATAGCTTCCAATAATAGCTCTGAAATCTGGTTTCTAGAACAAGACGAGAAAATAATTACTTAGAGATTTTGCACATGATGATTTCAAAATGCTTCAAAACGTTGCCTCCAGACGGGATTGAACCGTCGACCTTCTGTTTACGAGACAGACGCTCTGCCACTGAGCTATAGAGGCGCGACACTGGGGACTAATAACTATGGGACTATACAAGAGCCAGCTGAGAAAGAATCGACAAATGCACAGAAAAATGCAGAAACCGAGGAAAAATTTGGGTGAAGATTATGAAAAAAGGGAAATAGATGAGAAGAGAGAGAGGGTGGAAATAGGTAGGGAAGCTCTTAGCCGTATCGGGGACAATGACGGTTTTGTTCAAGATCTATATGCTTTGTTCCGTAAACTGTGCTATAAAGACCAAAAGTTTGTATCTGATCATTACTTCGAAATGTATAATTTCCCCATTCACTATTAATTCACTATTCTTTTCGAATATCCAACAGATCTGTCACAAATGTTTCTGTTTCTATGCTCTCCATGCGACTGATATTGATTTGTCCCAATGCAAGTTTGCCAGATTAGTCTGCCCTGTACCTTGTATGCATTCCTCTCCATGTAATTTTTTTTTCATTTAGCGAAACAATAAAAAAGGTAAATAGATAAGCACAGAGCGGGCGAAAATTGATAGGGAAGCTGGTTGGGAAGGTAGTTGGAAATGAGCCTACGGGTGGACTTAAAATGTTTCAAAACGTTGCCTCCAGACGGGATTGAACCGTCGACCTTCTGTTTACGAGACAGACGCTCTGCCACTGAGCTATAGAGGCGCGACACTGGGAACTAATAACTATGGGACCATACAAGAGCCAGCTGAGAAAGAACCGATAAACTCACAGAAAAGTGTAGAAAGAGAGGAAAACTTTGGGTGAACATCATGAAAAAGGAAAGGTTATAAGTACAGAGCGGGTGGATCCAGACGGGATTGAACCGTCGACCTTCTGTTTACAAGACAGACGCTCTGCCACTGAGCTATAGAGGCGCGACACTGGGAACAAATAACTATGGGACGATACAAGAGCCAGCTGAAGAAGAATCGACAAACTCACAGAAAAGTGTAGAAAGAGAGGAAAACTAAGGGTGGAAACTGTTCAATAAGGAACTTTCATACTTAGAGAGAGGGTGGAAACTGGTACGGAAGCTGGTTGGAAACTAACTTACAAGTAACTCAAAAATGTTTCAAAACGTTGCCTCCAGACGGGATTGAACCGTCGACCTTCTGTTTACGAGACAGACGCTCTGCCACTGAGCTATAGAGGCGCGACACTGGGAACAAATAACTATGGGACGATACAAGAGCCAGCTGAAGAAGAATCGACAAACTCACAGAAAAGTGTAGAAAGAGAGGAAAACTAAGGGAGGAAACTGTTCAATAAGGAACTTTCATACTTAGAGAGAGGGTGGAAACTGGTACGGAAGCTGGTTGGAAACTAACTTACAAGTAACTCAAAAATGTTTCAAAACGTTGCCTCCAGACGGGATTGAACCGTCGACCTTCTGTTTACGAGACAGACGCTCTGCCACTGAGCTATAGAGGCGCGACACTGGGAACAAATATCTATGGGACGATACAGGAGCCAGGTGAAGAAGAATCGACAAACTCACAGAAAAGTGTAGAAAGAGAGGAAAACTAAGGGTGGAAACTGTTCAATAAGGAACTTTCATACTTAGAGAGAGGGTGGAAACTGGTACGGAAGCTGGTTGGAAACTAACTTACAAGTAACTCAAAAATGTTTCAAAACGTTGCCTCCAGACGGGATTGAACCGTCGACCTTCTGTTTACGAGACAGACGCTCTGCCACTGAGCTATAGAGGCGCGACACTGGGAACAAATATCTATGGGACGATACAGGAGCCAGGTGAAGAAGAATCGACAAACTCACAGAAAAGTGTAGAAAGAGAGGAAAACTAAGGGTGGAAACTGTTCAATAAGGAACTTTTATACTTAGAGAGAGGGTGGAAACTGGTTCGGAAGCTGGTTGGAAACTAACTTACAAGTAATTCAAAAATGTTTCAAAACGTTGCCTCCAGACGGGATTGAACCGTCGACCTTCTGTTTACGAGACAGACGCTCTGCCACTGAGCTATAGAGGCGCGACACTGGGAACTAATAACTATGGGACCATACAAGAGCCAGCTGAAGAAGAATCGACAAACTCACAGAAAAGTGTAGAAAGAGAGGAAAACTAAGGGTGGAAACTGTTCAATAAGGAACTTTCATACTTAGAGAGAGGGTGGAAACTGGTGCGGAAGCTGGTTGGAAACTAACTTACAAGTAATTCAAAAATGTTTCAAAACGTTGCCTCCAGACGGGATTGAACCGTCGACCTTCTGTTTACGAGACAGACGCTCTGCCACTGAGCTATAGAGGCGCGACACTGGGAACTAATAACTATGGGACCATACAAGAGCCAGCTGAGAAAGAATCGACAAATGCACAGAAAAATGCAGAACCGAGGAAAAATTTGGGTGAACATCATGAAAAAGGAAAAGTTATAAGTACAGAGCGGGTGGAAATATGTAGGGAAGCTGGTTGGTCATGAGCATACGGGTGATTTCAAAAATGTTTCAAAACGTTGCCTCCAGACGGGATTGAACCGTCGACCTTCTGTTTACGAGACAGACGCTCTGCCACTGAGCTATAGAGGCGCGACACTGGGAACAAATAACTATGGGACGATACAAGAGCCAGCTGAGAAAGAACCGATAAACTCACAGAAAAGTGTAGAAAGAGAGGAAAACTTTGGGTGAACATCATGAAAAAGGAAAGGTTATAAGTACAGAGCGGGTGGAAATATGTAGGGAAACTGGTTGGTCATGAGCCTACGGGTGATTTCAAAAATGTTTCAAAACGATGCCTCCAGACGGGATTGAACCGTCGACCTTCTGTTTACAAGACAGACGCTCTGCCACTGAGCTATAGAGGCGCGACACTGGGAACAAATAACTATGGGACGATACAAGAGCCAGCTGAAGAAGAATCGACAAACTCACAGAAAAGTGTAGAAAGAGAGGAAAACTAAGGGAGGAAACTGTTCAATGAGGAACTTTCATACTTAGAGAGAGGGTGGAAACTGGTACGGAAGCTGGTTGGAAACTAACTTACAAGTAACTCAAAAATGTTTCAAAACGTTGCCTCCAGACGGGATTGAACCGTCGACCTTCTGTTTACGAGACAGACGCTCTGCCACTGAGCTATAGAGGCGCGACACTGGGAACAAATATCTATGGGACGATACAGGAGCCAGGTGAAGAAGAATCGACAAACTCACAGAAAAGTGTAGAAAGAGAGGAAAACTAAGGGTGGAAACTGTTCAATAAGGAACTTTCTTACTTAGAGAGAGGGTGGAAACTGGTACGGAAGCTGGTTGGAAACTAACTTACAAGTAACTCAAAAATGTTTCAAAACGTTGCCTCCAGACGGGATTGAACCGTCGACCTTCTGTTTACGAGACAGACGCTCTGCCACTGAGCTATAGAGGCGTGACACTGGGAACAAATATCTATGGGACAATACAGGAGCCAGCTGAAGAAGAATCGACAAACTCACAGAAAAGTGTAGAAAGAGAGGAAAACTTTGGGTGGAAACTGTTCAATAAGGAACTTTTATACTTAGAGAGAGGGTGGAAACTGGTTCGGAAGCTGGTTGGAAACTAACTTACAAGTAATTCAAAAATGTTTCAAAACGTTGCCTCCAGACGGGATTGAACCGTCGACCTTCTGTTTACGAGACAGACGCTCTGCCACTGAGCTATAGAGGCGCGACACTGGGAACTAATAACTATGGGACCATACAAGAGCCAGCTGAAGAAGAATCGACAAACTCACAGAAAAGTGTAGAAAGAGAGGAAAACTAAGGGTGGAAACTGTTCAATAAGGAACTTTCATACTTAGAGAGAGGGTGGAAACTGGTGCGGAAGCTGGTTGGAAACTAACTTACAAGTAATTCAAAAATGTTTCAAAACGTTGCCTCCAGACGGGATTGAACCGTCGACCTTCTGTTTACGAGACAGACGCTCTGCCACTGAGCTATAGAGGCGCGACACTGAGAACTAATAACTATGGGACCATACAAGAGCCAGCTGAGAAAGAATCGACAAATGCACAGAAAAATGCAGAACCGAGGAAAAATTTGGGTGAACATCATGAAAAAGGAAAAGTTATAAGTACAGAGCGGATGGAAATATGTAGGGAAGCTGGTTGGTCATGAGCATACGGGTGATTTCAAAAATGTTTCAAAACGTTGCCTCCAGACGGGATTGAACCGTCGACCTTCTGTTTACGAGACAGACGCTCTGCCACTGAGCTATAGAGGCGCGACACTGGGAACAAATAACTATGGGACGATACAAGAGCCAGCTGAGAAAGAACCGATAAACTCACAGAAAAGTGTAGAAAGAGAGGAAAACTTTGGGTGAACATCATGAAAAAGGAAAGGTTATAAGTACAGAGCGGGTGGAAATATGTAGGGAAACTGGTTGGTCATGAGCCTACGGGTGATTTCAAAAATGTTTCAAAACGATGCCTCCAGACGGGATTGAACCGTCGACCTTCTGTTTACAAGACAGACGCTCTGCCACTGAGCTATAGAGGCGCGACACTGGGAACAAATAACTATGGGACGATACAAGAGCCAGCTGAAGAAGAATCGACAAACTCACAGAAAAGTGTAGAAAGAGAGGAAAACTAAGGGTGGAAACTGTTCAATAAGGAACTTTCATACTTAGAGAGAGGGTGGAAACTGGTACGGAAGCTGGTTGGAAACTAACTTACAAGTAACTCAAAAATGTTTCAAAACGTTGCCTCCAGACGGGATTGAACCGTCGACCTTCTGTTTACGAGACAGACGCTCTGCCACTGAGCTATAGAGGCGCGACACTGGGAACAAATAACTATGGGACGATACAGGAGCCAGGTGAAGAAGAATCGACAAACTCACAGAAAAGTGTAGAAAGAGAGGAAAACTAAGGGTGGAAACTGTTCAATAAGGAACTTTCATACTTAGAGAGAGGGTGGAAACTGGTACGGAAGCTGGTTGGAAACTAACTTACAAGTAACTCAAAAATGTTTCAAAACGTTGCCTCCAGACGGGATTGAACCGTCGACCTTCTGTTTACGAGACAGACGCTCTGCCACTGAGCTATAGAGGCGCGACACTGGGAACAAATATCTATGGGACGATACAGGAGCCAGGTGAAGAAGAATCGACAAACTCACAGAAAAGTGTAGAAAGAGAGGAAAACTAAGGGTGGAAACTGTTCAATAAGGAACTTTCATACTTAGAGAGAGGGTGGAAACTGGTACGGAAGCTGGTTGGAAACTAACTTACAAGTAACTCAAAAATGTTTCAAAACGTTGCCTCCAGACGGGATTGAACCGTCGACCTTCTGTTTACGAGACAGACGCTCTGCCACTGAGCTATAGAGGCGTGACACTGGGAACAAATATCTATGGGACAACACAGGAGCCAGCTGAAGAAGAATCGACAAACTCACAGAAAAGTGTAGAAAGAGAGGAAAACTTTGGGTGGAAACTGTTCAATAAGGAACTTTTATACTTAGAGAGAGGGTGGAAACCTGTTCGGAAGCTGGTTGGAAACTAACTTACAAGTAATTCAAAAATGTTTCAAAACGTTGCCTCCAGACGGGATTGAACCGTCGACCTTCTGTTTACGAGACAGACGCTCTGCCACTGAGCTATAGAGGCGCGACACTGGGAACTAATAACTATGGGACCATACAAGAGCCAGCTGAAGAAGAATCGACAAACTCACAGAAAAGTGTAGAAAGAGAGGAAAACTAAGGGTGGAAACTGTTCAATAAGGAACTTTCATACTTAGAGAGAGGGTGGAAACTGGTGCGGAAGCTGGTTGGAAACTAACTTACAAGTAATTCAAAAATGTTTCAAAACGTTGCCTCCAGACGGGATTGAACCGTCGACCTTCTGTTTACGAGACAGACGCTCTGCCACTGAGCTATAGAGGCGCGACACTGGGAACTAATAACTATGGGACCATACAAGAGCCAGCTGAGAAAGAATCGACAAATGCACAGAAAAATGCAGAACCGAGGAAAAATTTGGGTGAACATCATGAAAAAGGAAAAGTTATAAGTACAGAGCGGATGGAAATATGTAGGGAAGCTGGTTGGTCATGAGCATACGGGTGATTTCAAAAATGTTTCAAAACGTTGCCTCCAGACGGGATTGAACCGTCGACCTTCTGTTTACGAGACAGACGCTCTGCCACTGAGCTATAGAGGCGCGACACTGGGAACAAATAACTATGGGACGATACAAGAGCCAGCTGAGAAAGAACCGATAAACTCACAGAAAAGTGTAGAAAGAGAGGAAAACTTTGGGTGAACATCATGAAAAAGGAAAGGTTATAAGTACAGAGCGGGTGGAAATATGTAGGGAAACTGGTTGGTCATGAGCCTACGGGTGATTTCAAAAATGTTTCAAAACGATGCCTCCAGACGGGATTGAACCGTCGACCTTCTGTTTACAAGACAGACGCTCTGCCACTGAGCTATAGAGGCGCGACACTGGGAACAAATAACTATGGGACGATACAAGAGCCAGCTGAAGAAGAATCGACAAACTCACAGAAAATAATAATAATAATGTTTATCAGTATAATAATAGACCAATATGAAATCACAAAATGTAAACTATTCAAACTGACATTTGAGAAAACAAACGAAAAACAGGTACATGAAGAAAGTTGCTAATACCATTTGTTGTTGATGTCAATGGGGCTCAGTTAGAAGACAGAGATGGAAGAGGTACCCAAGATTGATTGATGTTGAAACGGAAACCATAGCGATCAAAGTACACGTCAGAAACAATTGGGGCTAGATGAGGGGTCAATTGATAGCACCCATGGAAACAGCTGTAACGTTCACGCATAGAAACTCCACTCAGCTGCATATTATACAATATGTCAACATTGTCATTTACACATTTCAAAGAAGCATCATCAAGAGCATCATGGAACGATGGAGGGTCAATAATGGATGATGTATCACACATAGGAGAAGGATCATCAGATATTTGTGTAACTTCAACAGGAACGGGACTTTGGATAGCAGGTTGATCATCAAAACGAACAGGGGTTGTACGGGTAGATATAGCATTTGGAGATGGAAATGCGGACACAAGATTGGAAACGACATTTCTAGTTTGTTCAACTAACTCCATTTCAATTGGCAGAATAGGATCGGCAGACGGTGTTGATGTTGTAGTTTGGTCGGTGACCTCAGCTCGGGCGGCGTCTCGTTTCGATTGTCTGGCGAGGAATCCGGCCTTTCGCTGTTCCGGGGTCTCGAACTTCCGAACATGAAAAGTTGACATAGAAGCATCAGACTTCATAGCAGTAGAAAGATCAATAAGACGAGGAAACGGAATACCATCTTTGATAGATACTTTGAGTGGACGAGGTAAACCATCTTGACGAGGTTTACCCAAACGGTGAAGAATAGAAATATTAGATGGAGAAACGGAGACCAAATTGAAAACTGCATTCACCTTTTTCTTTGTTGAAGTATCCTCTGGTAGGCCATAAATGGTGAGACAGCGACGATCATTGAAGTGGTGGAGTTGGGATTGAATAATAGTGGGTAGAGATTGAGTCAGAGAGTCGAGTTTGGAATTGAGTGTTTTGATTTCACTCAAAAGGGTGGAAAAATGGGTTCGAAGTGGTACCATTTTTGGACGAGGCGATGGCATAGTAATCAATCGAGAGGGGTCACCTCACACGACCGACACAAATGGTGGAAATGACAAAAGTGTAGAAAGAGAGGAAAACTAAGGGAGGAAACTGTTCAATAAGGAACTTTCATACTTAGAGAGAGGGTGGAAACTGGTACGGAAGCTGGTTGGAAACTAACTTACAAGTAACTCAAAAATGTTTCAAAACGTTGCCTCCAGACGGGATTGAACCGTCGACCTTCTGTTTACGAGACAGACGCTCTGCCACTGAGCTATAGAGGCGCGACACTGGGAACAAATATCTATGGGACGATACAGGAGCCAGGTGAAGAAGAATCGACAAACTCACAGAAAAGTGTAGAAAGAGAGGAAAACTAAGGGTGGAAACTGTTCAATAAGGAACTTTCATACTTAGAGAGAGGGTGGAAACTGGTACGGAAGCTGGTTGGAAACTAACTTACAAGTAATTCAAAAATGTTTCAAAACGTTGCCTCCAGACGGGATTGAACCGTCGACCTTCTGTTTACGAGACAGACGCTCTGCCACTGAGCTATAGAGGCGCGACACTGAGAACTAATAACTATGGGACCATACAAGAGCCAGCTGAAGAAGAATCGACAAATGCACAGAAAAATGCAGAACCGAGGAAAAATTTGGGTGAACATCATGAAAAAGGAAAAGTTATAAGTACAGAGCGGATGGAAATATGTAGGGAAGCTGGTTGGTCATGAGCATACGGGTGATTTCAAAAATGTTTCAAAACGTTGCCTCCAGACGGGATTGAACCGTCGACCTTCTGTTTACGAGACAGACGCTCTGCCACTGAGCTATAGAGGCGCGACACTGGGAACAAATAACTATGGGACGATACAAGAGCCAGCTGAGAAAGAACCGATAAACTCACAGAAAAGTGTAGAAAGAGAGGAAAACTTTGGGTGAACATCATGAAAAAGGAAAGGTTATAAGTACAGAGCGGGTGGAAATATGTAGGGAAACTGGTTGGTCATGAGCCTACGGGTGATTTCAAAAATGTTTCAAAACGATGCCTCCAGACGGGATTGAACCGTCGACCTTCTGTTTACAAGACAGACGCTCTGCCACTGAGCTATAGAGGCGCGACACTGGGAACAAATAACTATGGGACGATACAAGAGCCAGCTGAAGAAGAATCGACAAACTCACAGAAAAGTGTAGAAAGAGAGGAAAACTAAGGGTGGAAACTGTTCAATAAGGAACTTTCATACTTAGAGAGAGGGTGGAAACTGGTACGGAAGCTGGTTGGAAACTAACTTACAAGTAACTCAAAAATGTTTCAAAACGTTGCCTCCAGACGGGATTGAACCGTCGACCTTCTGTTTACGAGACAGACGCTCTGCCACTGAGCTATAGAGGCGCGACACTGGGAACAAATAACTATGGGACGATACAGGAGCCAGGTGAAGAAGAATCGACAAACTCACAGAAAAGTGTAGAAAGAGAGGAAAACTAAGGGTGGAAACTGTTCAATAAGGAACTTTCATACTTAGAGAGAGGGTGGAAACTGGTACGGAAGCTGGTTGGAAACTAACTTACAAGTAACTCAAAAATGTTTCAAAACGTTGCCTCCAGACGGGATTGAACCGTCGACCTTCTGTTTACGAGACAGACGCTCTGCCACTGAGCTATAGAGGCGCGACACTGGGAACAAATATCTATGGGACGATACAGGAGCCAGGTGAAGAAGAATCGACAAACTCACAGAAAAGTGTAGAAAGAGAGGAAAACTAAGGGTGGAAACTGTTCAATAAGGAACTTTCATACTTAGAGAGAGGGTGGAAACTGGTACGGAAGCTGGTTGGAAACTAACTTACAAGTAACTCAAAAATGTTTCAAAACGTTGCCTCCAGACGGGATTGAACCGTCGACCTTCTGTTTACGAGACAGACGCTCTGCCACTGAGCTATAGAGGCGTGACACTGGGAACAAATATCTATGGGACAATACAGGAGCCAGCTGAAGAAGAATCGACAAACTCACAGAAAAGTGTAGAAAGAGAGGAAAACTTTGGGTGGAAACTGTTCAATAAGGAACTTTTATACTTAGAGAGAGGGTGGAAACTGGTTCGGAAGCTGGTTGGAAACTAACTTACAAGTAATTCAAAAATGTTTCAAAACGTTGCCTCCAGACGGGATTGAACCGTCGACCTTCTGTTTACGAGACAGACGCTCTGCCACTGAGCTATAGAGGCGCGACACTGGGAACTAATAACTATGGGACCATACAAGAGCCAGCTGAAGAAGAATCGACAAACTCACAGAAAAGTGTAGAAAGAGAGGAAAACTAAGGGTGGAAACTGTTCAATAAGGAACTTTCATACTTAGAGAGAGGGTGGAAACTGGTGCGGAAGCTGGTTGGAAACTAACTTACAAGTAATTCAAAAATGTTTCAAAACGTTGCCTCCAGACGGGATTGAACCGTCGACCTTCTGTTTACGAGACATACGCTCTGCCACTGAGCTATAGAGGCGCGACACTGAGAACTAATAACTATGGGACCATACAAGAGCCAGCTGAGAAAGAATCGACAAATGCACAGAAAAATGCAGAACCGAGGAAAAATTTGGGTGAACATCATGAAAAAGGAAAAGTTATAAGTACAGAGCGGATGGAAATATGTAGGGAAGCTGGTTGGTCATGAGCATACGGGTGATTTCAAAAATGTTTCAAAACGTTGCCTCCAGACGGGATTGAACCGTCGACCTTCTGTTTACGAGACAGACGCTCTGCCACTGAGCTATAGAGGCGCGACACTGGGAACAAATAACTATGGGACGATACAAGAGCCAGCTGAGAAAGAACCGATAAACTCACAGAAAAGTGTAGAAAGAGAGGAAAACTTTGGGTGAACATCATGAAAAAGGAAAGGTTATAAGTACAGAGCGGGTGGAAATATGTAGGGAAACTGGTTGGTCATGAGCCTACGGGTGATTTCAAAAATGTTTCAAAACGATGCCTCCAGACGGGATTGAACCGTCGACCTTCTGTTTACAAGACAGACGCTCTGCCACTGAGCTATAGAGGCGCGACACTGGGAACAAATAACTAAGGGACGATACAAGAGCCAGCTGAAGAAGAATCGACAAACTCACAAAAAAGTGTAGAAAGAGAGGAAAACTAAGGGTGGAAACTGTTCAATAAGGAACTTTCATACTTAGAGAGAGGGTGGAAACTGGTACGGAAGCTGGTTGGAAACTAACTTACAAGTAACTCAAAAATGTTTCAAAACGTTGCCTCCAGACGGGATTGAACCGTCGACCTTCTGTTTACGAGACAGACGCTCTGCCACTGAGCTATAGAGGCGCGACACTGGGAACAAATAACTATGGGACGATACAAGAGCCAGCTGAAGAAGAATCGACAAACTCACAGAAAAGTGTAGAAAGAGAGGAAAACTAAGGGTGGAAACTGTTCAATAAGGAACTTTCATACTTAGAGAGAGGGTGGAAACTGGTACGGAAGCTGGTTGGAAACTAACTTACAAGTAACTCAAAAATGTTTCAAAACGTTGCCTCCAGACGGGATTGAACCGTCGACCTTCTGTTTACGAGACAGACGCTCTGCCACTGAGCTATAGAGGCGCGTCACTGGGAACAAATAACTATGGGACGATACAAGAGCCAGCTGAAGAAGAATCGACAAACTCACAGAAAAGTGTAGAAAGAGAGGAAAACTAAGGGTGGAAACTGTTCAATAAGGAACTTTCATACTTAGAGAGAGGGTGGAAACTGGTACGGAAGCTGGTTGGAAACTAACTTACAAGTAACTCAAAAATGTATCAAAACGTTGCCTCCAGACGGGATTGAACCGTCGACCTTCTGTTTACGAGACAGACGCTCTGCCACTGAGCTATAGAGGCGCGACACTGGGAACAAATATCTATGGGACGATACAGGAGCCAGGTGAAGAAGAATCGACAAACTCACAGAAAAGTGTAGAAAGAGAGGAAAACTAAGGGTGGAAACTGTTCAATAAGGAACTTTCATACTTAGAGAGAGGGTGGAAACTGGTACGGAAGCTGGTTGGAAACTAACTTACAAGTAACTCAAAAATGTTTCAAAACGTTGCCTCCAGACGGGATTGAACCGTCGACCTTCTGTTTACGAGACAGACGCTCTGCCACTGAGCTATAGAGGCGTGACACTGGGAACAAATATCTATGGGACAATACAGGAGCCAGCTGAAGAAGAATCGACAAACTCACAGAAAAGTGTAGAAAGAGAGGAAAACTAAGGGTGGAAACTGTTCAATAAGGAACTTTCATACTTAGAGAGAGGGTGGAAACTGGTACGGAAGCTGGTTGGAAACTAACTTACAAGTAACTCAAAAATGTATCAAAACGTTGCCTCCAGACGGGATTGAACCGTCGACCTTCTGTTTACGAGACAGACGCTCTGCCACTGAGCTATAGAGGCGCGACACTGGGAACAAATATCTATGGGACGATACAGGAGCCAGGTGAAGAAGAATCGACAAACTCACAGAAAAGTGTAGAAAGAGAGGAAAACTAAGGGTGGAAACTGTTCAATAAGGAACTTTCATACTTAGAGAGAGGGTGGAAACTGGTACGGAAGCTGGTTGGAAACTAACTTACAAGTAACTCAAAAATGTTTCAAAACGTTGCCTCCAGACGGGATTGAACCGTCGACCTTCTGTTTACGAGACAGACGCTCTGCCACTGAGCTATAGAGGCGTGACACTGGGAACAAATATCTATGGGACAATACAGGAGCCAGCTGAAGAAGAATCGACAAACTCACAGAAAAGTGTAGAAAGAGAGGAAAACTTTGGGTGGAAACTGTTCAATAAGGAACTTTTATACTTAGAGAGAGGGTGGAAACTGGTTCGGAAGCTGGTTGGAAACTAACTTACAAGTAATTCAAAATGTTTCAAAACGTTGCCTCCAGACGGGATTGAACCGTCGACCTTCTGTTTACGAGACAGACGCTCTGCCACTGAGCTATAGAGGCGCGACACTGGGAACTAATAACTATGGGACCATACAAGAGCCAGCTGAAGAAGAATCGACAAACTCACAGAAAAGTGTAGAAAGAGAGGAAAACTAAGGGTGGAAACTGTTCAATAAGGAACTTTCATACTTAGAGAGAGGGTGGAAACTGGTGCGGAAGCTGGTTGGAAACTAACTTACAAGTAATTCAAAAATGTTTCAAAACGTTGCCTCCAGACGGGATTGAACCGTCGACCTTCTGTTTACGAGACAGACGCTCTGCCACTGAGCTATAGAGGCGCGACACTGGAAACTAATAACTATGGGACCATACAAGAGCCAGCTGAGAAAGAATCGACAAATGCACAGAAAAATGCAGAACCGAGGAAAAATTTGGGTGAACATCATGAAAAAGGAAAAGTTATAAGTACAGAGCGGATGGAAATATGTAGGGAAGCTGGTTGGTCATGAGCATACGGGTGATTTCAAAAATGTTTCAAAACGTTGCCTCCAGACGGGATTGAACCGTCGACCTTCTGTTTACGAGACAGACGCTCTGCCACTGAGCTATAGAGGCGCGACACTGGGAACAAATAACTATGGGACGATACAAGAGCCAGCTGAGAAAGAACCGATAAACTCACAGAAAAGTGTAGAAAGAGAGGAAAACTAAGGGTGGAAACTGTTCAATAAGGAACTTTCATACTCTCATGATGATGCTTCTTTGAAATGTGTAAATGACAATGTTGACATATTGTATAATATGCAGCTGAGTGGAGTTTCTATGCGTGAACGTTACAGCTGTTTCCATGGGTGCTATCAATTGACCCCTCATCTAGCCCCAATTGTTTCTGACGTGTACTTTGATCGCTATGGTTTCCGTTTCAACATCAATCAATCTTGGGTACCTCTTCCATCTCTGTCTTCTAACTGAGCCTCATTGACATCAACAACAAATGGTATTAGCAACTTTCTTCACGTACCTGTTTTTCTTTTGTTTTCTCAAATGTCAGTTTGAATAGTTTACATTTTGTGATTTCATATTGGTCTATTATTATACTGATAAACATTATTATTATTATTATTATTATTAGAGAGAGGGTGGAAACTGGTACGGAAGCTGGTTGGAAACTAACTTACAAGTAACTCAAAAATGTATCAAAACGTTGCCTCCAGACGGGATTGAACCGTCAACCTTCTGTTTACGAGACAGACGCTCTGCCACTGAGCTATAGAGGCGCGACACTGGGAACAAATATCTATGGGACGATACAAGAGCCAGCTGAAGAAGAATCGACAAACTCACAGAAAAGTGTAGGAAGAGAGGAAAACTAAGGGTGGAAACTGTTCAATAAGGAACTTTCATACTTAGAGAGAGGGTGGAAACTGGTACGGAAGCTGGTTGGAAACTAACTTACAAGTAACTCAAAAATGTATCAAAACGTTGCCTCCAGACGGGATTGAACCGTCAACCTTCTGTTTACGAGACAGACGCTCTGCCACTGAGCTATAGAGGCGCGACACTGGGAACAAATATCTATGGGACGATACAAGAGCCAGCTGAAGAAGAATCGACAAACTCACAGAAAAGTGTAGAAAGAGAGGAAAACTAAGGGTGGAAACTGTTCAATAAGGAACTTTCATACTTAAAGAGAGGGTGGAAACTGGTGCGGAAGCTGGTTGGAAACTAACTTACAAGTAACTCAAAAATGTATCAAAACGTTGCCTCCAGACGGGATTGAACCGTCGACCTTCTGTTTACGAGACAGACGCTCTGCCACTGAGCTATAGAGGCGCGACACTGGGAACAAATATCTATGGGACGATACAGGAGCCAGCTGAAGAAGAATCGACAAACTCACAGAAAAGTGTAGAAAGAGAGGAAAACTAAGGGTGGACACTGTTCAATAAGGAACTTTCATACTTAGAGAGAGGGTGGAAACTGGTACGGAAGCTGGTTGGAAACTAACTTACAAGTAACTCAAAAATGTATCAAAACGTTGCCTCCAGACGGGATTGAACCGTCGACCTTCTGTTTACGAGACAGACGCTCTGCCACTGAGCTATAGAGGCGCGACACTGGGAACAAATAACTATGGGACGATACAAGAGCCAGCTGAAGAAGAATCGACAAACTCACAGAAAAGTGTAGAAAGAGAGGAAAACTAAGGGTGGAAACTGTTCAATAAGGAACTTTCATACTTAGAGAGAGGGTGGAAACTGGTGCGGAAGCTGGTTGGAAACTAACTTACAAGTAATTCAAAAATGTTTCAAAACGTTGCCTCGAGACGGGATTGAACCGTCGACCTTCTGTTTACGAGACAGACGCTCTGCCACTGAGCTATAGAGGCGCGACACTGGGAACTAATAACTATGGGACCATACAAGAGCCAGCTGAAGAAGAATCGACAAACTCACAGAAAAGTGTAGAAAGAGAGGAAAACTAAGGGTGGAAACTGTTCAATAAGGAACTTTCATACTTAGAGAGAGGGTGGAAACTGGTGCGGAAGCTGGTTGGAAACTAACTTACAAGTAATTCAAAAATGTTTCAAAACGTTGCCTCCAGACGGGATTGAACCGTCGACCTTCTGTTTACGAGACAGACGCTCTGCCACTGAGCTATAGAGGCGCGACACTGGGAACTAATAACTATGGGACCATACAAGAGCCAGCTGAGAAAGAATCGACAAATGCACAGAAAAGTGTAGAAAGAGAGGAAAACTTTGGGTGGAAACTGTTCAATAAGGAACTTTTATACTTAGAGAGAGGGTGGAAACTGGTTCGGAAGCTGGTTGGAAACTAACTTACAAGTAACTCAAAAATGTTTTAAAACGTTGCCTCCAGACGGGATTGAACCGTCGACCTTCTGTTTACGAGACAGACGCTCTGCCACTGAGCTATAGAGGCGCGACACTGGGAACAAATATCTATGGGACGATACAAGAGCCAGCTGAAGAAGAATCGACAAACTCACAGAAAAGTGTAGAAAGAGAGGAAAACTAAGGGTGAAAACTGTTCAATAAGGAACTTTCATACTTAGAGAGAGGGTGGAAACTGGTGCGGAAGCTGGTTGGAAACTAACTTACAAGTAACTCAAAAATGTATCAAAACGTTGCCTCCAGACGGGATTGAACCGTCGACCTTCTGTTTACGAGACAGACGCTCTGCCACTGAGCTATAGAGGCGCGACACTGGGAACAAATATATATGGGACGATACAGGAGCCAGCTGAAGAAGAATCGACAAACTCACAGAAAAGTGTAGAAAGAGAGGAAAACTAAGGGTGGACACTGTTAAATAAGGAACTTTCATACTTAGAGAGAGGGTGGAAACTGGTACGGAAGCTGGTTGGAAACTAACTTACAAGTAACTCAAAAATGTATCAAAACGTTGCCTCCAGACGGGATTGAACCGTCGACCTTCTGTTTACGAGACAGACGCTCTGCCACTGAGCTATAGAGGCGCGACACTGGGAACAAATAACTATGGGAGGATACAAGAGCCAGCTGAAGAAGAATCGACAAACTCACAGAAAAGTGTAGAAAGAGAGGAAAACTAAGGGTGGAAACTGTTCAATAAGGAACTTTCATACTTAGAGAGAGGGTGGAAACTGGTGCGGAAGCTGGTTGGAAACTAACTTACAAGTAATTCAAAAATGTTTCAAAACGTTGCCTCCAGACGGGATTGAACCGTCGACCTTCTGTTTACGAGACAGACGCTCTGCCACTGAGCTATAGAGGCGCGACACTGGGAACTAATAACTATGGGACCATACAAGAGCCAGCTGAAGAAGAATCGACAAACTCACAGAAAAGTGTAGAAAGAGAGGAAAACTAAGGGTGGAAACTGTTCAATAAGGAACTTTCATACTTAGAGAGAGGGTGGAAACTGGTGCGGAAGCTGGTTGGAAACTAACTTACAAGTAATTCAAAAATGTTTCAAAACGTTGCCTCCAGACGGGATAGAACCGTCGACCTTCTGTTTACGAGACAGACGCTCCGCCACTGAGCTATAGAGGCGCGACACTGGGAACTAATAACTATGGGACCATACAAGAGCCAGCTGAGAAAGAATCGACAAATGCACAGAAAAATGCAGAACCGAGGAAAAATTTGGGTGAACATCATGAAAAAGGAAAAGTTATAAGTACAGAGCGGATGGAAATATGTAGGGAAGCTGGTTGGTCATGAGCCTACGGGTGATTTCAAAAATGTTTCAAAACGTTGCCTCCAGACGGGATTGAACCGTCGACCTTCTGTTTACGAGACAGACGCTCTGCCACTGAGCTACAGAGGCGCGACACTGGGAACAAATAACTATGGGACGATACAAGAGCCAGCTGAGAAAGAACCGATAAACTCACAGAAAAGTGTAGAAAGAGAGGAAAACTTTGGGTGAACATCATGAAAAAGGAAAGGTTATAAGTACAGAGCGGGTGGAAATATGTAGGGAAACTGGTTGGTCATGAGCCTACGGGTGATTTCGAAAATGTTTCAAAACGTTGCCTCCAGACGGGATTGAACCGTCGACCTTCTGTTTACGAGACAGACGCTCTGCCACTGAGCTATAGAGGCGCGACACTGGGAACAAATAACTATGGGACGATACACGAGCCAGATGAAGAAGAATCGACAAACTCACAGAAAAGTGTAGAAAGAGAGGAAAACTAAGGGTGGAAACTGTTCAATAAGGAACTTTCATACTTAGAGAGAGGGTGGAAACTGGTACGGAAGCTGGTTGGAAACTAACTTACAAGTAACTCAAAAATGTTTCAAAACGTTGCCTCCAGACGGGATTGAACCGTCGACCTTCTGTTTACGAGACAGACGCTCTGCCACTGAGCTATAGAGGCGCGACACTGGGAACAAATATCTATGGGACGATACAGGAGCCAGCTGAAGAAGAATCGACAAACTCACAGAAAAGTGTAGAAAGAGAGGAAAACTTTGGGTGGAAACTGTTCAATAAGGAACTTTTATACTTAGAGAGAGGGTGGAAACTGGTTCGGAAGCTGGTTGGAAACTAACTTACAAGTAACTCAAAAATGTTTTAAAACGTTGCCTCCAGACGGGATTGAACCGTCGACCTTCTGTTTACGAGACAGACGCTCTGCCACTGAGCTATAGAGGCGCGACACTGGGAACAAATATCTATGGGACAATACAGGAGCCAGCTGAAGAAGAATCGACAAACTCACAGAAAAGTGTAGAAAGAGAGGAAAACTTTGGGTGAAAACTGTTCAATAAGGAACTTTTATACTTAGAGAGAGGGTGGAAACTGGTTCGGAAGCTGGTTGGAAACTAACTTACAAGTAACTCAAAAATGTTTTAAAACGTTGCCTCCAGACGGGATTGAACCGTCGACCTTCTGTTTACGAGACAGACGCTCTGCCACTGAGCTATAGAGGCGCGACACTGGGAACAAATATCTATGGGACGATACAGGAGCCAGCTGAAGAAGAATCGACAAACTCACAGAAAAGTGTAGAAAGAGAGGAAAACTTTGGGTGGAAACTGTTCAATAAGGAACTTTTATACTTAGAGAGAGGGTGGAAACTGGTTCGGAAGCTGGTTGGAAACTAACTTACAAGTAACTCAAAAATGTTTTAAAACGTTGCCTCCAGACGGGATTGAACCGTCGACCTTCTGTTTACGAGACAGACGCTCTGCCACTGAGCTATAGAGGCGCGACACTGGGAACAAATATCTATGGGACAATACAGGAGCCAGCTGAAGAAGAATCGACAAACTCACAGAAAAGTGTAGAAAGAGAGGAAAACTTTGGGTGAAAACTGTTCAATAAGGAACTTTTATACTTAGAGAGAGGGTGGAAACTGATTCGGAAGCTGGTTGGAAACTAACTTACAAGTAATTCAAAAACGTTTCAAAACGTTGCCTCCAGACGGGATTGAACCGTCGACCTTCTGTTTACGAGACAGACGCTCTGCCACTGAGCTATAGAGGCGCGACACTGGGAACAAATAACTATGGGACGACACAAGAGCCAGCTGAAGAAGAATCGACAAACTCACAGAAAAGTGTAGAAAGAGAGGAAAACTAAGGGTGGAAACTGTTCAGTAAGGAACTTTCATACTTAGAGAGAGGGTGGAAACTGGTACGGAAGCTGGTTGGAAACTAACTTACAAGTAATTCAAAAATGTTTCAAAACGTTGCCTCCAGACGGGATTGAACCGTCGACCTTCTGTTTACGAGACAGACGCTCTGCCACTGAGCTATAGAGGCGCGACACTGGGAACAAATATCTATGGGACGATACAGGAGCCAGCTGAAGAAGAATCGACAAACTCACAGAAAAGTGTAGAAAGAGAGGAAAACTTTGGGTGGAAACTGTTCAATAAGGAACTTTTATACTTAGAGAGAGGGTGGATCTATGGGACGATACAGGAGCCAGCTGAAGAAGAATCGACAAACTCACAGAAAAGTGTAGAAAGAGAGGAAAACTAAGGGTGGAAACTGTTCAATAAGGAACTTTCATACTTAGAGAGAGGGTGGAAACTGGTACGGAAGCTGGTTGGAAACTAACTTACAAGTAATTCAAAAATGTATCAAAACGTTGCCTCCAGACGGGATTGAACCGTCGACCTTCTTTTTACGAGACAGACGCTCTGCCACTGAGCTATAGAGGCGCGACACTGGGAACAAATAACTATGGGACAATACAGGAGCCAGCTGAAGAAGAATCGACAAACTCACAGAAAAGTGTAGAAAGAGAGGAAAACTTTGGGTGAAAACTGTTCAATAAGGAACTTTTATACTTAGAGAGAGGGTGGAAACTGGTTCGGAAGCTGGTTGGAAACTAACTTACAAGTAATTCAAAAACGTTTCAAAACGTTGCCTCCAGACGGGATTGAACCGTCGACCTTCTGTTTACGAGACAGACGCTCTGCCACTGAGCTATAGAGGCGCGACACTGGGAACAAATAACTATGGGACGACACAAGAGCCAGCTGAAGAAGAATCGACAAACTCACAGAAAAGTGTAGAAAGAGAGGAAAACTAAGGGTGGAAACTGTTCAATAAGGAACTTTCATACTTAGAGAGAGGGTGGAAACTGGTACGGAAGCTGGTTGGAAACTAACTTACAAGTAATTCAAAAATGTTTCAAAACGTTGCCTCCAGACGGGATTGAAAACTGTTCAATAAGGAACTTTCATACTTAGAGAGAGGGTGGAAACTGGTACGGAAGCTGGTTGGAAACTAACTTACAAGTAATTCAAAAATGTTTCAAAACGTTGCCTCCAGACGGGATTGAACCGTCGACCTTCTGTTTACGAGACAGACGCTCTGCCACTGAGCTATAGAGGCGCGACACTGGGAACAAATATCTATGGGACGATACAGGAGCCAGCTGAAGAAGAATCGACAAACTCACAGAAAAGTGTAGAAAGAGAGGAAAACTTTGGGTGGAAACTGTTCAATAAGGAACTTTTATACTTAGAGAGAGGGTGGATCTATGGGACGATACAGGAGCCAGCTGAAGAAGAATCGACAAACTCACAGAAAAGTGTAGAAAGAGAGGAAAACTAAGGGTGGAAACTGTTCAATAAGGAACTTTCATACTTAGAGAGAGGGTGGAAACTGGTACGGAAGCTGGTTGGAAACTAACTTACAAGTAACTCAAAAATGTATCAAAACGTTGCCTCCAGACGGGATTGAACCGTCGACCTTCTGTTTACGAGACAGACGCTCTGCCACTGAGCTATAGAGGCGCGACACTGGGAACAAATATCTATGGGACGATACAGGAGCCAGCTGAAGAAGAATCGACAAACTCACAGAAAAGTGTAGAAAGAGAGGAAAACTAAGGGTGGAAACTGTTCAATAAGGAACTTTCATACTTAGAGAGAGGGTGGAAACTGGTACGGAAGCTGGTTGGAAACTAACTTACAAGTAATTCAAAAATGTTTCAAAACGTTGCCTCCAGACGGGATTGAACCGTCGACCTTCTGTTTACGAGACAGACGCTGTGCCACTGAGCTATAGAGGCGCGACCCTGGGAACAAATAACTATGGGACGATACAAGAGCCAGCTGAAGAAGAATCGACAAACTCACAGAAAAGTGTAGAAAGAGAGGAAAACTAAGGGTGGAAACTGTTCAATAAGGAACTTTCATACTTAGAGAGAGGGTGGAAACTGGTACGGAAGCTGGTTGGAAACTAACTTACAAGTAATTCAAAAATGTTTCAAAACGTTGCCTCCAGACGGGATTGAACCGTCGACCTTCTGTTTACGAGACAGACGCTCTGCCACTGAGCTATAGAGGCGCGACACTGGGAACAAATATCTATGGGACGATACAGGAGCCAGCTGAAGAAGAATCGACAAACTCACAGAAAAGTGTAGAAAGAGAGGAAAACTTTGGGTGGAAACTGTTCAATAAGGAACTTTTATACTTAGAGAGAGGGTGGATCTATGGGACGATACAGGAGCCAGCTGAAGAAGAATCGACAAACTCACAGAAAAGTGTAGAAAGAGAGGAAAACTAAGGGTGGAAACTGTTCAATAAGGAACTTTCATACTTAGAGAGAGGGTGGAAACTGGTACGGAAGCTGGTTGGAAACTAACTTACAAGTAACTCAAAAATGTATCAAAACGTTGCCTCCAGACGGGATTGAACCGTCGACCTTCTGTTTACGAGACAGACGCTCTGCCACTGAGCTATAGAGGCGCGACACTGGGAACAAATATCTATGGGACGATACAGGAGCCAGCTGAAGAAGAATCGACAAACTCACAGAAAAGTGTAGAAAGAGAGGAAAAATTTGGGTGAACATCATGAAAAAGGAAAAGTTATAAGTACAGAGCGGGTGGAAATATGTAGGGAAGCTGGTTGGTCATGAGCCTACGGGTGATTTCAAAAATGTTTCAAAACGTTGCCTCCAGACGGGATTGAACCGTCGACCTTCTGTTTACGAGACAGACGCTCTGCCACTGAGCTATAGAGGCGCGACACTGGGAACAAATATCTATGGGACGATACAGGAGCCAGCTGAAGAAGAATCGACAAACTCACAGAAAAGTGTAGAAAGAGAGGAAAACTTTGGGTGGAAACTGTTCAATAAGGAACATAAATACATTAGTATAAAAAACGAGTGTAAAGAAAGTGAAGATTAGTTTTGGATAAACATGTACAAGAAATATAAAAGAAGTCCAATAAAAATATTTTGAGGAAAAGTCTAATCTCGCTCGGTTTAAAAATTCAAAAAAAGGATACCGAGATTTTTGCTACCGGAAGAAAACGTCTGACTGCGTCTCACAATAATCTAGCTTATACTCCGTTGTTTTCAAGAGAAGCAAGATTAGATATTTCCTCAAAATATTTTTATTGGACTTCTTTTATATTTCTTGTACATGTTTATCCAAAACTAATCTTCACTTTCTTTACACTCGTTTTTTATAATAATTGAACTTTTTTTCTATGGTTACGAAGTAACGGTCATTTTTGATAAAAATGATATTTTTGAACAATAATCTAAACAAGGAATTTTATGTTTTTTTATTGGAGTTTTAAACGGCGCCGTAGTTCAGAACGTTTGTGTAGCTGTAACCTCGTTCAAGTGATAGCAAATTTTTTGCTCCATGTAGGAATCGAACCTCCGTTCGCCGTGCGTAAATAGAGGTTTTATCCAATCCGCCATTCAGACATGTAAATAGGAATGAAAACCAAGCTGTACCCGCCTGTCATGAGATCTCCATTGGAAAATGATTCCTACTACACGTTTAACTCTTCTTTCATTTTTATTTTCACAAATGGTCTATCCATAATTTTTGCGAGACCATTTTCGGTCGTCTCACACGTAATATTCGAATTCACGACACACCTGAAAAATACGTATACCTCAACTTTTTTATGGCTTTTTAACAGTGTAAGAAATTTTGGAATAACTGGATTTTGAGAAAAACTATGCCCAGATTTGAGGAGCCGGACACTTTTGTCGCCGCCGCCGCCGCCGCCGCCGCCCCGCACGGAAGCCATTTCTGCGAGACGTTGGGTCCTCTAACTCCTCTCAACAAATTTCTTCTTGGAACGTGAACTTAATTTCTTGTAGACGTGTTGCCCTTCAGTAATTCATGCAAATATCTAGGAAAATGGTCGACGTACTTTGAAGAAAATTGTAATAAACTGTTTTGTATTGTCTGCAGACCTTTGAACAAAAACTAATCTGCGCAGCGCTCCGCGCTGCGCCCGATAGAGAGATGTTGGAAACTGGTACGGAAGCTGGTGGGAAATTAACTTATCAATGGTTTTAAAATGTTTCAAAACGTTCACTCCAGACGGGATTGAACCGTCGACTTTCTGTTCACGAGACAGACGCTCTGCCACTGAGCTATAGAAGCGCGACACTGGGAACGAATAACTGAGGGACTATGCAGAAACTGACCTCGATTGTATCCGGGGATGGTTGTGGTGTGGGAGAGTGTGCAATAAATGATGCGACAGTTGGAATAAAGAGAAGTAGGGATAGAAACATTCGCCCGTCATCGAGACATCAAATTATCTGTAAGAAAATCATTAATTTTTGCTAATCAATTCTGTAAACCGCATAAATAAAATGAATGTAACTCGTCAATCAATAGCAACTCAAAATATGTCAAGACTCATAAGATTGAATCGTTTCGATAAAAATCATAACAATGGTTTGAGCAAAAGTAGATAATACATGCTAGAAGTTGGTTTTAGATCTGTTTCGATTTTTTTTCACTATTCCGCACTACATCTCTCTTAGTCAATTGCACAGTCACGTGAAACATGTTGAACACAGCAGAACTCAGAAACGTGCAGCTTAAAAGTGCACATTATCTCATTAGAATGCTATCTTTACGTAACTATTCAATTTACTTCTAGCATAGGTACGAGAGAGTGCTAAAAACGAGAAACGTAGAAAGAAATCATGGCGTGGGGATATTCATACATACGGCCTCAATAGAAAGTGATAATTACTTCGTTGTACTTTGATCTCTATACATTCCATATTTCACGAATGTCGACCGAAATACAACGGGATCAAACTACAAGTCATATAAACCATGTAGACTTGCTTCGAAAAAACGAACCCTCTATTATTACAAGTGCACTAGTTGTATTGGGAATAGCAGCACACAAAAGTCAACCGCAGACGGAAAATATTGCATAATAGTCGATAAAATGAGGGTTTTGTGAGGCGCAAGGGGTCTTTTGATAGGCGGATAACCATGTGTCGGAAAAGTTGTATACACTTGAAGACAATAATAGAGTAGGTTTATAGTTATGTATCCATACGTTTATTTACATGAAAAATTTGGTCTTGCTCATTAGAAAAAAAGTAAATTACTGAACTGAAGTAAGACTGTAGTAGTGGTATGAAATTTCCAAGTAGTGTTTTGTAGGATGCTACTTATTTCTCTAGTTGTGAGATAGTCCGTTGAGTCATTGTTATATGAATCATTTGCCATAAGCATAGCAGAATTTTGATAAGGTTAGAAACTTGTGAATTCTACCTCATCACATTAAAATTGATCGATCGTAGTGTATTCAGAGCGCGATGAAAAAGTATAGAGTTCAGTTTTGGTATGGAACAATAATCAATGGTTGACTAAACCAAATATCTTCTCGGTTCTTCCTCCTTTCTAGGAAATTGCGATTTATTGCAAACATAACTTTGAAAAACACAATTTCGCAGAGTTAAATAGGCACTGACAGCCGACTAGGAAGTTAATTTTATGATTACTTCGTAACCCGATTGACTTTTGTAACCACCTCAATTAACTCGCTAGCGAACATAACCTGCAATGCGACGCTGAATACTAGACATTCATTGAAATTTGATATATTTACTCTATGTCATCTATCTAGAGCGAAAACTGTTGAATGATAGCACGAACATATAACGGTAGCAAGCGCTTTTTAAACTCACGAGATCACATAATTTTCAGATGTGATCGACTGTAATCATACGGTAGGAGTCTGGGTAGGTATGAAAAAGACTATATCGATGGACAAAGACCGACGCGCCACCTTTCTTAAAGAAGGACGATTATTTGGACCGTTGACACGAGATTGGTCCACATAATCGTCCTTCTTTGAAAACTGAATACATCTACGCAGCAAACGTAATATAACTTGAACAAACGCACAACTAGTACGAGATCGAATCAGTCATAGTAGAACTAAATTGATTAGTCATGTAAAGTTAGCATTCTAATGAGGCGACGGGCACTTTGTCATTGCACGTTTCTGAGTTGTGATGTATTTACCATGTTTCACGTCACTGTGAATTGACTAACAGTATACCAGTTGTAGACAGAAGCATCGAGTTATAGTCTGTTTCACGCAACAATAGCCCTCTACAGTAAGATTAAAGATCTAATTAAAAAGTAAGTTGTTCATATATTGTAGATTGTAGGTATTGTAAGTGGTTTCAACTTCGTGACTATGTTTTCCACATTAGTTACTACAATCACAGAAAAAACCGTACTGTAGAAAATTATCGTTTGGTGAAACGGAGTATATGATGAAGGTGGAGAACGTAGAGAAAAGGAAAAATAAAAATTGAAACCGTCGGAGAATTTGAAATCTTACTGTGGAGCCTGAGTAGGAAGGACAAGCCCATATAGAAAACCAGAACCCAATCTTGAAAATACAGGATGAAACACATTTTGTTCCAGTTTGATCTCAATATACACGAGAACTTATGACTTCCACCGGAAAAGCATCAAACTACAAACAAAAGAGAACACCCTATATACATTTAGTCAATTGCACAGTGACGTGAACCATGTGAAACACAGCAAAACTTAGAAACGCGCAATAACAAAGTTCACAACTCGTCAAGAATGCTAACCTTACGTGACCATTCAAATTACTTCAGTTGGTCACTGGCTGAGCCGGGCAATTTTTATTACACCTAATTGGTGGGCGGCCTCACGAGTTATTGCCGGTTTAAAGTTGATCAAAAACATGAGAGATTGCTCGGATTTTAGCGATAAGACAACACCTGTCAGATAATGAGTAAACTGATATATGAAAAAAATATGGGAGTACGATGCAGGCAAAACGTTCAAGTGTAGCTAGAAAAATATGTTCCAATTCCTGTTTTGAACTTTTCAGCTCAAGTGGTTTCACGTATTTCAACTGTAAAGAACTGATTCAAAGACAACACCTGTAAGAGAAAGACCGGAATAAATTGAGATCCAGAAACTATGGGGTACGATTTTCTTTTTTATATTTAGTTTGAAACATGTTTTTACGCATTTAGAGTTCAAAGAGCTGGTTCATGATGTACTTCGAGTCATGAGATTTATCGATTTATAAATTAAAGCCCAGAAAGTATAGGGATACGATTTCGCGGAGAAAAATAACTGACTAAAGGGGAAAATGTACAATCGCCCCCCACCCAACAATCACCCCCCTCGTGGTACTATTACCCCCACCTAATTGAAATCCCAGAAAAGTCGCGCGAAGGTGGGGGGTAATTGGTAAATGGGTTCGGGGGACATTGTACATCTTCGACAATGAACAATCAGCCCCCACAATACAAAATGGGGGGTGATAGTACATACCCGGAACTGATGAACAATCCCCCCCCCCCCCCCACTCAACCCAAGCCTGCAGTAAATAAGCATGGTGTATAATCGCCCCCCAAAGGTGGGGGGCGATTGTAGTACGGACCTTTTTCAACCTATTTTCGACCAGGGTGGGGGGTAATTGTAAACTACTCCCCTGATTAAATAGTGTTGTTTTATGATACTATCACAAGACTAGTATAGAAAAAGACTAGATCTTTGTTGTAGCTTAATCTTGATGAACACCATAATTGTCAAATTCCGACCGAAGTGCAACGGGATCAAACTACAAACACATCGGGTAAAATCGACTGTTTCTCAAAGAGCAAATCTGCAAACCTACACAAGATTGTTCAAACAGAAAATATATTATAGAAACTTTATCATACTTGCATATTATCATGCTCACAAGACTATACACGTTACTAACAGTAAGTTTACAAGTAAATGATGTCACAAAACTAGTACGTGAATTTCAACCACTAAATACTCCAGTTGAGCAGAAATTGTTGCCGCATGAAAAAACATTCGAAACTCTACCAAACTTGTACTTCAGCATGCTTGCGTGACTGAACAAGTTATTACCAGTTAATGTAATGATAAGTTATATAATAGAACAAGTACGTGAATTTTCATCCCTTCTCAAGTGAAAAGTCAAGGGAATAAAAGGCCCTAGAAGGGGGGTTTCGGTGCCCAAAATCGCGGGCATAAAAGGTTGCCCGCGATTTTGTAGCCGAAACCTCCCTTTTAGGGTCTCAAAGTCCCTTGACTTTTCACCTATGATAGTGCCTCGGGTCAGTCAAAGTTTTAAAGTTTTTATACTTTATCCAAATACTAAGTACTTCAGTTGAGCTGAAATTGTTGCTCAATAGCATTAATAAACCATCAAAACATTACCAAACTATAATGCTTGCCTGACTATACAAGTTACTACTCAGACATGTACCAGTAAACGATAAAATAGAACTATTACGTGAATTTCGCCTACCAAATACCCTAGTTGAGCCGAAATTGTTGCCAAATTGCATGAATCGAAACTCTACCAAACTTGCGCTTTATCATGCTTACATGCCTATGGCTGTACGAGTTAATACCGTATAAAAGTGAATTTACTGATAAATGATATCATAGAACCAGTACGTGAATTTCACCTACTAAATACCCCAGGTGAGCTGAAATTGTTGCCAAATTGCTACTATTTACGGGTCCCAGCCGGAGCTTCCGGCGTGTGCTCACGCGCACATTCTGCAACAATTACGAATACCAGGTGAGCGCGCGAAAAGTGGTTTGAATGGGGCACTCGGTCTCCTTTAATAGAGTAAATTGATGGAATTACCCTTTGGTGACGAGGCTTTGATCGATATTAAAGACAATTATAAGAGAATATGCACAGACTGGACTTTTTCTGGAATTGGTTCACATTTTCACAAAAGGGTTTAGTGGCCGGATTTACTAAGCTCAATAATTTCAATAGCAAATTTCAGGTTGCATGATCGAACGTGTAATTCGTTCAACGTTATCTTAGACGATTTGAACAGATATGTGTGGAAACGGATGACAAATTTGGTATACTAGAGGTAAATTGAATAGTCACGTGAAGTTAGCATTCTAATGAGGAATCATTCACGTTTCTCAGTTCTGCTGTGTTTAAAATGTTTCACATGACTGTGCAATTGACCAACAGTATAACCCGATCAGAAAGGTACTATGGAAATTTTGCTCAAATAGCTTACCCGGCTATTTGAGCTTAGTGAATACGGCCACAGGTTGTTAAATTAAGATCACTCAAGAATAAAGCTGGACTTGCTCAAAAAACTTTGGAATAAATGTTTTCAAACTCAAAGCTTTCAACACGATATGAATACAATAGTTTGTACTATTACATCTATTTTAGTTAAAGAATAAAGTTACAATTTACAAATTAGAAGTAAAAGAAAAGAGAATGCAAGAAAACTAGAGAAGCGCCGACCGACGAACGGTTGTGCAGACGACCAATGGAGGCCGTTTTTGGGCAGAATGACCAATCAATCAATGACAAATAGCTAGCTAGCTCAGTGGCAGAGCGCCCTGTCTCGTGAACAGAGTGGTCGACGGTTCAATCCCGTCTGGAGGCAACGCTTTGAAAAATTTTGAAATCACTGGAAGAGCAACTTACAACTAGCTTCCTTACCTATTTCCACCCTCTCTCTAATATCTATTTTCCTTTTTTACAACGTTTACCTAAAAGTTCTCTCTGTTTCTAGAATTCCTTTTCATTTGTCGATTCTTTCTCAGCTGGCTCTTGTATGGTCCCATAGTTATTAGTTCACAGTGTCGCGCCTCTATAGCTCAGTGGCAGAGCGTCTGTCTCGTAAACAGAAGGTCGACGGTTCAATCCCGTCTGGAGGCAATGTTTTGACCTATTTTGCAATACTTATAGGCTTATTTCTCTATACAGTCAATTTTGATCGTCTTTCTTGATATTTACGGGTTCTGCACATATCCTGGCTGATTTGTGTTCTCTTGTACATGTTTTTTTTTCAAAATCACTTTCGATACTCATGAAATTGTCTGTTGATGAGTTATTATTGATTATCGGCGGGATCAAACTACAAACACTACGGAATAGGGCAACACACACCGTACAAGTTTGCATTGGTGAGAGCGAAAATGGGAGCCAGTGAAATAGCACAAATGAACTCTAAATTATATCAAATTAAGTGCAAATTCTATATTTTACAGAAGCATTTGTTGTTTCGAAATGAATGCATATTGTTTGTCAATGCACAGTCACGTGAAACATGTTAAACACAGCAGAGCTCATAAACGTGCAATGACAAAGTGCACGATGCCTTATTATAATGCTAACTTTACGTGACTATTCAACTTACTCCTAGTATATGCCGTATAAGCTTGCTTTGATGAGAGCGAAAACCGCACTATGGAAGCCGAGGAAATAGAACATAGAACTTCAACACAAAAACTCTAAATTATACCAAATTGAGTGCAAATTCTATATTCTACATGAGAATTTGTGATTTTGAAAAACTTTGTCAAGTCACGTGAAACATGGAAAACACAGCAGAACTCAGAAACGTGCAATGACAAAGTGCACGATGCCTCATTAGAATGCTAACATTACGTTACTATTAAATTTACTTCCCGTATAACCAAGAACATCGAGCTTTACGTTGGGCCGCACGAATTCGGTGACTAGGCTGGGCTATTAATCAAGTAGTGGCGTGGATTCATTACGAGCAGTCAGCAGTCATTTACAAACTACAAATAATCACCATTTAAGATTCGTAGTAAGGTCTTGTAAACGAATAAGCGAAGGTCTATCGAGAAACGTGTGAAAATAACTATAAAACCTGTGACGTAAACGTGAAGTTCCCTCTGTAATAGGTCCAGATTGTAGTTTGAACTCGACAATTGCCACAATTTACGAATTTTCGCCGATGAGCAACGGTATAAAACTAGAAAAACAGCGGCAACCTACGCGCTTGGTTTGGAAAAGCAAACCCCATAATGAGAAAGTATCCAGAAATAAACGTCATTCAAGATTTGTAGGCAAGTCTGCAAGTATTGAAATGTCACCTGCAACGTCACGTAAATAGTCACGTGAACGTGGCATTTTTGATATCTAGTGAATGATTCCAAACTACAAACACTGACGAATTTTCCAGGATTAAATTCTATTCAGGAATTGTACTCAGGTCTTGCAAATACGAAAAGTATTGGAAAGCATGAACCACTGGACTATGGTCACGTGCAACTTCACGTGCATAGCCACCGGAAACGTGAGACTCATCAAAAAGAGCCGTGTTACTCCGTTAGAAAACACGTGTTACTCCATTAGAAAACCGTAAAGTCGCAAACAAAGTCGCAAACTTTGTCGGAAGTTTCACGTGAATGTCCGTGTAACTGTAAGATTCCTAACTGAAGCGCTTAGGTCTCCAAAATTTCAAAACGAATTTAAGTGGATCTCACAGAAAATAAGGAAACTGTGACTTTTAGGGAAAACATAACATATACAAACAAAGTTAATGGAAATTTATTTGATCGAAGAGGGTAGAACCACTTTCTGAGGTTCATTTGTCAACCAAATATATGAAACGGAAATCTCGATTCTCCAATTACAAAACAGACTAGACGTCTAGTGCCAGTGTTCTTGGAAATTGGCCAAAATATGAATACAATAAAAGCTCATTCACGAAATACAGACTAAATCTCATGTGAGTAATAAAGTTGCTAGGAAGAATCATTCTAACGCTCTAAGACAAACATTTCAACAGTCGATGAGCAAAACGTGAGAGAAAATGTTTTGGACAAAACATTCAAACTCGTTTTCTCTTCTCTAGTCTAGAAGTAAATTTTCTTTGGAAAACACACAAAACACACAAGACTGGGAAAGTTCAACTTTTCTCTAGGTTGAACAAAAAACCATTAAAAACTAACGTTTGCATCAAAAATTCAAAATTATGCCCAAATATTATCCTCATTGCATAGATGCGAGAGCAAAGATTGCGTGAGACAAGAAGTACTTAGATTGAGAGAAAATGTTTTGGACAAAACATTCAAACTTGTTTTCTCTTCTCTAGCAGTAAATATTTTTTGGAAAACACACAAAACACACAAGACTGGGAAAGTTCAACTTCTCTCTAGGTTGAACAAAAAACCATTAAAAACTGACGTTTTCATCAAAAATTCAAAATTATGCCCAAATATTATCCTCATTGCATAGATGCGAGAGCAAAGATTGCGTGAGACAAGAAGTACTTAGATTGAATTGGGGTGGCATTGAAAAAGTGCCATGAAAGTAGGCGACAACTCAATAAGGTAAGCACTTCCCATAGATTCAGTTTGACATATTCTTTAGAGAGTAATAAATTAATAACTGAGCGAAATTTTTCATCGCAAGGTAAGCACTTGTGAGGGGTGGTTTGGCACATCAAGTTCTAGAGGAAAGTACGTGGAAAGTTCACGTGAATATTCACGTGAAACGCAAATCAGACTGGCATTGAAGAAGTTCCATGAAAGTAGGCGACAAGACAATAAAGTAAGCACTTCCTCAAAATTTGAGTTAAAATATATCAATAAATGGTAAACACTTCCGAGAGTTAGTTTAATATGTGCTATAGATGGAGAGTAAAAAGTGAATTAACAATGAAAGAAAATATATGTCCATATCAGTTCACTGGTTTCTAACCATTTAGGTACGGGTTATAACAACTAATTCTAAAGAGTAATACGCAGTTACCATGTTATCAACAAACGATTCTAAACCAAGAAATCATGTACGTCTATCATAGTCGTGTACACGTGTACTACTCCATCACAACCTATTTCAAACTTGAATAAACAAAAAAGTGTAAACATATCAAAAAATTATGAGACAAAAATTCAAATTGCCCAATTGGTTGTGTCGTTTTTCCCTCCCCTGGAGTTTCGAGTGTTTAGAATGGAGAAAAGATTAAGCGAGAGGATTAGTTCTTAGGACATCAACTGACACTTTCGACAATTCCGAAGAATTCTGAAAAGAAATTAATTCGTCGAGAGTTGCAAATATGCGGCAAACTTGAAAGACGAAAAGATGAAAGTCGAATGTGTTTCAAGAAAAAAGTATGAGCGGCGTGAAGAGAACATAAGAGAACAAATTGAATCACTTGAGTGTAGTCTGTGTAGTATTATTAATAATAATCACAACAATAATGCAATACCAATAATAATAATGTGTTCATTAATTTGTATGAGAGCAGAAATCGACGGTCAGAAATGAGCTTATTGTATGAACCATGAGAAAAAGGGAAAAAAAAGAAAAGTAACTAGCAAAATATTTCAACATAAGAGATTCCATATCAACTACAAAACTACTAGGATGCAAAAACCCTAGGTTTTCAAAATACTGCAAAAATTCTGCGCCGTGAAGCGCCATGAAAGTCAGGATAGAATGACATCAAACTAATACGGCCAGCTCGCGCGAATAGATAACCACTGGTGAAGAGCTGAAAACGGGGGATCGAGAATATACTAGAAGTAGCAGCATTCTAAAGCATCGTGCACTTTCTAATTGCACGTGTTTGAGTTCTGCTGTATACAACATGTTTCACGTGACTGTACATTGACGAACAGTATATTCCATGATGTACGTTCTGAACAATACAGAACACAACATTGCCCGATATATTTTCCAACTTGAACAGCAAAAACGAGGAACATTATAACTTCTGCTCAATAACTACCCAGATTTATATGATTCGTGAAAAAGGATTGTTTTCACGAAAGAAGCACGCATACGCATCTTTCTAGTTATTCCGCAATGATCATAATGAATATTATACTTCAATGAAACTTGTTCAATACTTTAATAAGTTGGTCCAATTCACCCCTGGCGGCGTAGCAATCCCTCAAAAATCTTATGAGATACCTCATGAGCTATTCGCATGAGGTTCTCATGAGAGTCTATTGATTGCTATGCTACAACATTGCGAGTTCACGAGTAGCTCATGAGGTATCTCATGAGAAACTCATATGAACTTCTCGTGAGATTGGAGGGATTGCTACGCCGCCTGGTCAAATATGTGTGAGGGGACCCTCTCGATTGATTATTATGCCGTCACCTCGACCAAAAATTGTATCAGTTCAAACGCATTCCTCCACAATATTTTCATTCATCACGTTTGCAATCGTAACTTGTTATTTGTTCGTTCAAAATAACATGGATATAATTATTAGTCTATAAAAGTGCTCAGTTAAATATGCCACACCAAATCGTTTCGATTCTGATTTGAGACGATTTTGTTGTTGTTCTGGATTTTTTACTGAGCACATAATAATAATAACAATGATAATATTATTAGGTTCATTATACGAAAATTACACAGAGGTTATGAATTTCCACAGAAATAACCTTTGAACCTCGAAGCGACGTTATATAGTTCGTTTCACCAATCAATGTCCTTCTACAGTAATCTGTAAAATATTCAGAAGGCTTTTTCTAATGTAAAAATCATTATTTTGGTTTCAAACTTTCATAGTTTGCAGTAGCATAGATAGAAAACACAAAAGCGAAAAGCGGAGTCATTCCAAAAACATCAAACTAGGAAACGTTGATCTAGAAGTTCGCGAAGATTACTGTAGAGGGTTATAAGTGCGTGGAACAGACTATAACCCTCCCGTCTTCTGAGCCGGGGAGCGGGTCAGGAGTGCAGGTGATTCTCGCGTAGTTCCCTGTGAACAAAGAGGCACATTAGGATTTCAAATCGAAACATCAGTGCAATCTAGGTATGTTCTTATTTGATCTAAATTTTTGAAATCAACAGTATCTTTAATTATGATATTACAGTAATATCTTCATTTATGGTACACATAACTTATCTATGCCATCTGAAGGTCTTTATGACAACAATATTCCAAGTAAACATTGGTTTTTTTAGTACATGTGGTAAATCAATATTATATTGTCATGGTGATTATGGTAAAATTTGTTACTCCACTTTCTCATTATCATAGCTTTCATTTCGCAATTGGTTTCTATTCCAATTTCCAGTGTTCTTTCTTTTCCATGAATGATTCGGGCTTCCCGTGTTTGTTCAGCCATTCGCTGTTATGGAATCTTGCTGGATCGTTGGACAAAGAAGTTTGTTTATTCCCAATTGGCTATTTCCTATTTCATCCAGTCAGATGGACATATTGACACATTGTCCGTTCGGCTTCCAATTTTGTATGGTCTTCAGAATTTCATTTATATAGTTTTCCTCTGAAATTCAGTTATAAGAGATTCGGTCATTCGTTCACAAAAACAGAGTTGACTCTTCCTAAAGTGACCCTATACGCCGTACCCCGTACCTATCCCTATCCTTCTGTGCTTGTAGTTTGATCACGTGGCCTTTGGCTGGAAATTAGTTAACTATGATGAGTATGGCGATCAAACTACAATACATGATTGGTTACTCCCCAGATAGCCTCTCGGAACAAGCGTCGTTGCAAAACAGTAAATTACTGTTTATACAGAGTGGCTGTCATACATATTGATTTTTCCTCTCGTCGTCTGACGTCTCTACGAGGCACACTATATCTCTAGATTTGTTGCAATACAGTTTCGACCAAACGCGAATTTGTAATTAACAGCCTATGGTCTGAGTTACGCTTTCGAATTGACTTCCTAAAGTAATAAACTCGTTATGCTTAGCTGTTTTGGGAAAATGTTGTTCATCTCGGTTAAGAAAATCATATGAATCAGGACCGAAAATAAAAAAAGCGTCTTCTTACATGTGATCTTCTCACGTTACCTAACCTAGCTGTAACTTCTAGCGTTTTGTTTCTTTCGATCTCAAGTACACAACGCTTTTGCTTTTCACAATGTTTTTTTTTGCGTAATAAAGTGTTCTGGTAAAAACAGTGAACTCGGAATCCTGTTATATCCTTGTTATATTATTTTATAGTTTGTCGGGACCTTGTCACATTATTACATAAACCAAACTCTGTTGTAGTTAGATCTCGAACAACTCAACAGTTCCGACCAAACATTCACGAGATAAAACTACAAACACAGCGGAAACGTTGAGATAAGAAGTTGAGAGATAGCCAACTCTATATTTAGGTGTCTGACGTCTCTATGCGTACGTACTGGTACAAACAGTGAACTCGGAATCTTGTTATTCATCTAACTCGATGAGAGAAAAACGCAGTTTTTGTCTTCCGTATTACTATAAAATCGGCTAGAAGTCACGTATACTGAATACTGTTAGTCAATTGCAGTGTCACGTGAAACATGTAAAACACAGCAAAAGTCAAAAAAGATGACAAAGTGCTCGATGCTTTTTTAGAATGCTAACTTTACGAGACTCTTCAATTTACTTCTAGTATTCTAGTATAGTATAGTCCTTCTATACAGTATCAATGTGGGAGGGATTCAAGAGTTTTGCCTTCTTTCGCAACAACCATTTCGCACGGGACTTTCGAATCATTTTGCATTTATTTTGTATTCACATTTTTGAATTCATTTACGATTTCAATAATATATTCTAATCAATTCTATTCTAGTAAAAAATTAATACTTTCAGCTATTAATCACCTACTTTTTCAGAATCGAGGTGTTGAGGAAACTAACTAAAAGTGCCGATTCTCCGCATTTGTTTTCAGAAGATATATAGTATGTAGAAATTACTTCACCACAACTTACCTACAACTTCTAAGTATATTTTCGCCACAACTTCATAACACATAAACTGTTCTTTGGGTTTTCTCTAATAAATGCATTGTTTCTCCTTGAAATCGTTATTTTCGGAACTTTAAAAACATTTCGCTCCCATCAGAGATCTTAGAACTTTGGGAAGATTAATACGTCTATTTCATCGTGAAAACTAGTTTTTCCCTCTTTATTAACGAGGAAGGCTCTCAAATGAGTGAAATCGATGCAAAACACGCCTAATTGACGATTCTAATCCAGTCTGTCGCGCATTGAAAGTTGTTTTCCGTTGTTTTTCGTAGTCATCCCATGGTATCACGTAATTCCAGAATATGATTAAGTCTAGAAAACTAACTTATCATGAAACGTGTCTTATCTCAAGTGTTGTGCGATATTTCGTGTTTTCACGTAACTTTCACTCTATAGATTCACTTTTTTCTCAGATAGCAATTTTTCAGTTTCTAAGTTTCCCCTCATTTGTAATCACGCAATTCCAGAATGACAATAATTCGATCGTTTCAGAATTTCAGAAACCAATCTGTCATACTAAACACAACTTTTCTTACGAACCATATAACGCGTCTTAGCTCTGGTTTCGGCGAACTTCACACGTTTAACGTGACTCACACTCCAATAAAGTGAAGCTCTATCTCCAGATTCTCTAGTTTCACGTCCTTAGAGTCACGTGTTTCACGTGTTATACATAACCATTATCTTTCTCATTCTCTTTTTCTTGTGCTCGATTTGAAAACAAACTTCCCTGACAACCTGCCGGAATGTCATTCTCCGTTGGTTTCCCGTGTTTTACGTGACCTGTTTCTAAATATACTTCAATCCCTCTTCATGTATTCCATTGAGAGCAACATCACATGACTTTCTCGTGACAAGCATGTGTTACACGTGAACTATAACCTATATTTCTTTTCCAAACCCCTCAACATTTGAATGAAGAGCAACATCACATGTCCGCGAGGCTCTCCGCCTAATGACTCGCTTTCTCACTAGTTAGATCGCACAACATACACACACCCACGCGAGAACAGAATAAATGGAGTGGTTTTTAATTGACTGAAATTAAATAGTAGTGTAGTCTACAAAAATACCAATTATACTTTGACAGCGAGCCTTATGAGTTTTGATTGATCCAGAGATTTTGATTGAACTCGATCCGTATAAATTTTGATCGACAAAAGTTTTGTGAATTTCAAATTGAAATCTCGATCCGGAACCACGCGAGAACTGAGAAAATTGCGTGGTGTAGTTGAGCAAATGGGGAAATAAAAGTATAGTTTTCGATTTTCCTAAGTGGACAGTTCAGAGAAGACTCGTTCAACTCAAAGTCATCACTTCGACTAGCAACTCGAAGATCGTATTTTGCTTGAAATCAAAAACTCGCAGTTTTATGGATCGAAAATTTTAGACTTCATACTCGATTATCAAGAACATGTAACTATATTGACACACATTCCAAAACATCAGCCGTTCAGCAATGATAGAGTACAATACAAATTTTATTTTTACGGATTCAGTGATACGGGAGAAAAATCAAGCTAGTATTGTAATGTATCATGGCTGAACGGCTGATGTTTTGGCATGGGAGCGAGTAATCTATTTAGTTGTAATCTATAACTGAGCATTTTCCAGAATAAGGGAAATAGCCGGGCAGACCTAGACACTAGACGATCGACTAAAGGACGAAATTCCAATGCATAGAATATATGAGTTGTCGACAATAACATCTAAATTACTTGGCGCCTGATATTGCCGTTTTTCGTTATAAATTGAAGAGGCTTCACGTTTTCTAGATTCCGATTTCGTTGTCGAGTACACGTAGAACTGGTAATGACTATAAGTTGAGTGGATTATTGGATGTTTTTGGTTACTTTTCCATCAAACCAGTGCACGTGGTTTCCGTCTTCAAAGCCTGAAGTTGGCACTAGTTAATATGATACAGTTAACTTGATACATTTAATTAACCTAATTCAACTATATTTATGTTTTACGAGGACATAATCATGATAATAGCAACTTTACTGTGCGAACTCGCGTATCCTTAGACGAACGCTATTTCTTTGCTCTTACCTCCCGCCGGGACACAAGTTAGGAGAAATAGCGCGTAAGCTGAGAGACGCAGGACGGGATCGTCGGGATGTTTAAGCATACGTATTTCGGTCACTTCTTTCCAAGAACATTTTATATTTATTCAATAACGAGCTGATAAGAACGAAATGCACACCAACAATGGGTTTATGTCGCCTCTTTTATCTAAGGAATGTTTGATTTTGTCCTGTGAAATACCCAGATGACTCTTTATCAATTGATTCATTCGAAGCTTTTCCATATGTTTTCGAATATAACTTCGTTTTTCGGACACTTATACGAACTAGAATAGTATTTTATCTATTAAAACTCGCTGTTTAACAATTTATCTTACAGCGAGACGTCAGTAATGGTGCATTTTTCTGTTTCTGCCTTTAAGCTAGCATACTTTCTGTGACAAATCCAAAGGTTCTGAAATATCCAACTTACTGCAACGCTGCAGTTTCCTTTGCCAAGACGCGACGAGCGAAAATTGCAATTAGTGTTGTTATCGTCTACAATTTCTGCTCAAATTTCCGGACAAATACTTCATTTCCGCGTCGTAAACTAATTATAAAAAGGTGGGAATAATTCATGTACATTTAGGTCATGGATAATATTTACTGCTTGTCATTCCGCACATTCCGCTGCAAATTATCGGATTCAGGTGTTTGAGTGCACGGTGTCTTTTTCTCCTACGTGGACTCCTACAGTGTTCATTTTCCTTTTTTAATACCATGGAATTTCCATTTTCGAACATACCAGAGCTATTGGAGGTACTATTCAACTTTTCAAGAAACACATGTACCTCAAAGAAGGACAATTATGTGGACCAATCCCGTGTCAACGGTCCTTTAAACTGCAACTTAAAAATGTATTGCAGTCCAAATGACAGAAGCGTTGCGATTGGACCACATCATCGTCCTGTTTTAACTTAACTGTGCTCGCTAGTTTTAGTTTGTAGTTTCAGCCGGTTGTCGATGTCGATTCTTTCTTCAACCATAAAATATGAATATGGCCTGAAAAGTTCACTAACTACGTAGGTGTCTGTGAGCAAAGGCCATTGGTACTTATTAACCGCGTATGAGCTCACAAATGAGGATAATTGTACCCAAGTGCAAAAAAGAATGCGAGAATGAATGGTTTTGTGTGTTAAGGGAAAGTCTGAATCATTCAAAACTACCTGTGACAGGTGACAGCAGATTAACGTTGCTTCAACGAATTTGTTTTCATCAAGCAATCTCAGTTTCGATTGTTTGGTTTTTTGAACCAATGCGTGGCTCTAAAGCAAACTTAAATGAACCTGAATTATAAAAAATGCAGGAAATTCAGTTTCGTTCTATTTTTAACTATTTGTCACAAGCGCACACTACATTGTACCTGTCATCAAACCACCTCAGATTGCTTTGTTCAATTTATTGAACTAATTAATTGCTCTGAATTCAAACACAATAAGTATAAGTGAGAAAGAAGTGCTTTCTGTTATTGTATTCCCATTTTTGCATACGCCGAACACTCTATTCTAGCTAGTTTTACCTACCGAGGACATTTCGCAACTCGTCCTGCTTCGAAATAAGCGAACCCTGTGAATCTCATCGCTGAAATCTGCTCCATCGAAACTAACGGTCCTCTTGTACCTGACGAGAGTGTCAAAGCAGGACGATGATGTGGACCGATCCCGTGTCAACGGTCCTTTAAACTGAAACTGAAAAATGGATCGCAGTTTAAAGGACTGAAGCGTTGGGATTGGACCACATAATCGTCCTTCTTTAACACTTCAGATACCCAGAAAAAACAATACTTCGAACACTCCATTCTAGCTAGATACCTGATTTGCCGGGATATTTCACTAATCGTCCAATTAGCGTAATCTGTTCGCACGATCGTCATCAAACAGAGGTTTCAGTCTGATCCGGTCAGACTAGAATTGATTTGAAATAGTTTACAAACTTTTTATAATAATGTTTGTTCAAATCAATAATAAGTTCTAATTGCTTCAGACAGAGTTTTCAGACTGAAATGAACTTGAAATAAATTGTTTATAATAATAGTGTTCACCTCATAAAATCGATACACAATTGAAATTATCTCCAAGATATTAGGAATAAACTAATTCATCAAAAACTTGAACTCTAGAAAGTTCTCCCTTACGGTTTAACTAAACATACATTACCACAGAGATTTTTCGCGTTTTCCCAGCCAGAATTAGAGCAGCGGGCTATTTTTCTGAAATCGTTTTTTTCATTCAATGACTAATTATTTGTTGTATTTGCTTTTTTATTTTTCCGAAGATAATATGATGATATTGGAATCTGACACTCATTAATCATCCAAAACTCTGATGTTATGACTATTTATTTGTGGTTTACTTGCTTTTTGCCATTTATTAACTATTTGTTTTCTCGAATTCTAGTATGACGACATATGCATCTGACATTTATTACAAGCCCCCCGGAGGCGTATCGATTATAGGTGATAACGGTCCATTCAGCTCCGGAATTCGCACCATACCCAGATTTAATATGATTCCTATTTCCGGTTTTTTAAGGTTAATTCACTTTTTTTGTAAATCTAATTCGAATCAATAGTTATGACAAAACAAAGTATTTGAACGTTAAAGACGCAATTTTGATCAAAATCACAAAATTTATTCGAAACATGTTTCTATCAGCCATGGAATTTCCACCACACCCAGATTTAATATGATTTTAGCTTCCAGTTTTTGACTATGATCAACTTTTTTTTTGAAATTTAGTTGAAACCAATACATTTTATGCCAAAACATTGATTAGTTTGAGAAATAGTTTTCCATTTTAGACTGTTGACCGATTTGTGTTTATTCCTATCTGTTCATTTTGCCATAAATAGCTAAATGAACTCATGGTGTTTGTTTTCTGTAAACAAAAACATACTTCATACTGAGACAGCGAAAATGAAGAGCAGTATCCGCTGTTTTCAGAATGATTTTTTTTCACCATTATAACTGTTTTGCAGAGTTGATCATTAGTGGAAAAGTTGGAATTAACACATTTTTCATTTTCCCTCAAAAACTGAATTCTGAATTCACTGAAATTTTTTATTTTCATATACAAAATTGAAATCTGTATTCAAAAAAGTATCATACTATAAAAAAAAATACACGTCATATAACTATACAACATATATAAACCAACTTCCGCTATAATATTTCCCCATCTCACTCCATTTATTGATACAGCTGATTCTGATTCATTTTCCAATTAGAGATTATGAAAATGTCGCATGAGATAAAGCCCTCTCTGAGTATTGTCGCGTGACTTGGTTACGTTGCACTCCGATATGATTAGTTTTCAGCTCTCTCACAATTTTAAGAGATTTCTTTAGAGATCTTCAACACTTTCCTGTTCACATTTTCTCCATTTTTAGTTTGCTACGATTCGTATTCTTCAGCTGAGACTCAAAAGCAACATTTGTTGCCTATAAATTTATCTCAAGCTCATTTTCTCATTTAATTCCCAATGCCTTCAGCTCAAAGAAAAAAGATTCGCCTAGTTCTGTCTAAAATCTCTATTGAACAATTCAGTTGCGGATTTAGATAGATCTGAGCAAATTCTCGAAACTTTACTTCATGCACGTATGCAGTTTTGAAACTTTTCCACATGTTTCGTCGTTTTGAATTCAGAGTTCACGATTTCAAACCGGTTTCCTTTACATTTGTTGCTCTGTTTCAACAAATCAGTTTTTGCGGTGTTATACTGAATTTTGTATTCCAATACCTCACACAAGATGCTATTATAATCGGGGTAAGGATTATTTCGATATCTGAACGCTCAATTTGGTCTTTGCATCCAATCTGAAAGTTCAAAATTCAAGCTTGCAAAACACTCTGCAAAGTTGCTCCGAGCGTTATCCGACCAAACATTGTAAGAAACGCTTTTCCAGTCCAACCAGATTTAAGTTACTTTTCTGGAGCTTATCCATGCTTGATCTTTGAGACTCCGTTCATACTTCACGTCAATGTTCCAACTCGACTTCAATACTGAAGAAACGGGCGTTCATTCCCTAACAAGCAATCGATACGAATTACTTGTATTGTATTACTTTGCCATGTAGCGTGAAAAAACTTCCACGCGAGCCTTCAAAAGCTATTGTGAGACGTGAACCGTTTACATTAAACGTGAAAAAGTCACGTGAACCGTAAACGTGAAACGTCAAAAGCTCAAAAGTCTAAGTAAATTGTCGAAAGGCTACAACTCTGAATAACCGCTGCAACTTAAAATGCCGGACTTGCCAATTTTGCCACTTAAAATACCGGGGTCAGCCAGATCGCCTGTACTGTTTGAAATTCATAAGGAGATGCAGGCTAATTCAACACCAGTATTTAAGCCTGTATCTTCTCCGGTATTCTACTAAGCAGCCAGCGTTCTCACAGAAGAAACATAAAACGACGACGTATCACGTGAAACATCTGCGTGAAACATGATCTTTGATCTCGACGTCGTTCAAACTCATTCCCAGCAGTTAGTTGGTAGTAAACATCTAGCTCGTCATTGGCTATGTCTCCCTTGGCTCATTGCGCTGCCCATTTTCGACTTGTCACCGGATATGTGTATTTTCTCTCTCTCTCTCTCTCTCTCTCTCTCTCTCTCTCTCTCTCTCTCTCTCTCTCTCTTTCTTTTTCTCTTTCTCACTCTTTCTTTGATTATTTTCCATCCTTCATTTTTTCGTCTTTATCTGTGTTCAACTTGCTGTTTCCCAATCTCTACCTTCCAATTGATTTCCACCAGTTAATCCTAGGGTGATAGGCTGAGAGGTGATCAAACTATGTGTCAACTCTTATTCAATCGATCATTTCACTCTTTTTAGTGTTCTTCGCTTTTTCTATGGCTTTTCTCATGTATGACATCATATCCCCAACTCAGGATTGTTCCCGATGTGTCCTCTCTCTCTCTCTCTCTCTCTCTCTCTCTCTCTCTCTCTCTCTCTCTCTCTCCCTCTCTCTCTCTCTCTCTCTCTCTCTCTCTCTCTCTCTCTCTCTCTCAATTTCCCTCTCAATTGGTCCCTCCACTGCCTTTTTTGCTCTGACATCATATCCAACTCAGGCTCTCTCCCGCGGTCCTCTTGCCCCTATCGATCCGGCCCCGCCCACTTATTCTCCATACGGGATGTGGCGCGTCGCGCTCGCCGCCGCGCTCTTTTGCGCAGCCACACAAACTTCGCATGCGATCGGTGAGTCGAAAAAGTTTTTATTTCGTACATTACAGAAAATTTGCTTTTGAATCATACCAAATTCATGCTATAGTGAAATTCGGTAAAGTACGGAAAATTTGCGTTCAAACGATACCGAATGTGTGGTAAAGTGATTTTGTCTTTGATTTTGGTTTGAGAGCGATCTGTGAGTTAGAAAAACTTTTCATCTCGGAAATGACGTGAATTTTGCTTTTGAGTGATACCAAATTTGTTATAATATGAAAATTCGTGAAGGACGGAAAGTTCGCTCTTCAATAATTCCAAATTTGTGGTAAAGTGAAGTTTGATCTCTGATCATTGGTCGCGTGGGTGTGACGAGGAGCTTGGTATGTTGTACATGGTAAAGTGATAGCTTGAAGAACAGATGGCAAAACCGCAATAGAATCATTGAAAAATAATCACCCCTGGGTTTTTTTTAGTTATTTTGCTTTTCGGGATTTTTCTCATTCTCCAAGTTTGTATAACTTAATCTGAGATTTTTTTCAAAAACTGAAAAAAAAAACGAAATTTGTGTTTGTTATTCGATCTGTTTGTCACATTTATTAGTCACCATCCGATCCAGTTGAAATCCAATTGGTTTTGTTATTCTCCCAGCTTCTGTGTTATGGCACAAGCTGAACACCAGAGATTTATGTTATTTCTCTTATTCAATAACTTTTTGAACATCTATCAGAAAACACAGCGATTCCTGTCGTTTTTTCCTATTTTATAAATTTCGCATTGTGTTTACAAAAATGAAGTGTATTTTTCGCACGAAAACTTGAAAAACTGCTCCACCTTTTGTCACTTTTTTTGGTTTCTCAAACTGAAAATTTGAAACTTTTAAAATTTTCAGATGTTCAACTATGAATTCCTGAATTAGTTAGCTATCACCCTTATTTTAAATTTCTTCTTCACTCTCTAGGGCTCGCTCTTGCCGAAGCAAATCTATACTCTGTTCCACCAATCGATGTCCTTCTACAGTAATCCGTCAAGTATTTGAGAGGCATTTTCTAATGTCTAATTCACAATCTTGGTTTGGAACTTTCAGAACTTGTAGTAGTGAACATGTAGAAGGCACTCCCGAAAATTGGAGAAAATCCAAAAACATCAACATACCAAACTTTTACCAGGAAGTTTGAGCAGATTACTGTAGAGAGTTATAAGTGGGTGGAACAAACTATATACGGTGTATGTTGTCGCCTTATCTAGCTGTCTTTGTAGTTTGATCCCGTTCTCCTTAAGTTCAAATCGTGTACTCAGATCAAACTACAACAATGATTCAACAACTTACTCTACTCTTGTCCAGCGTTCGTTTTCTCATGGATAAACATTCGTTTTGAATTACATCATCGCACTCTACGGACATTTTATCCATTTTATGCACGCAATATAACCATCGTTTCGTGTTTCACTATGTTTTTATCCATTGTTATGGAAGAACGGCGGGATATTTTAATCGATGCTTTGAGGTGCTGCTTACCGAGTAGGTGACAATCCATGTAGTTATAACCTTGATTTACACTTTGTGAAAACTATTAAATTCTATATTGAATTATCGAATCTTCGTGCAAAATGAACCTCTCACGCATATCGCATGAGCTTCTTCTAACTCATTTTAGAGAATAATCGACTATTCGTTGTAGTTTGGTCTCGATAAGCGCAATAATTCACGTTTTATGACCAGAAAACAACGAGTTCAAACTATAAATACAGTGAAAAGAGATAACGTGAAGGTTGGTTTTAGAGAGACCCTATATAGTGGATTCCAAATTTATAAAGTTCTGTCTCTCGCCGGAATCGAACCTGGGAGCAAAATATTTGTAGCAGGCCGCCAACCACTGCGCTATTAGAGTAGGTAACGGACATGGTTTGGAATCGAAGACATGTGTGCGTACACAGCGGAAAGTGAGATATACAGTACCCTCCCGCCTTTTCGTTGGCGACGACTATACGTTTAAGGTGTGTTTGAACTCAAAAATAGCTGGTAGCTCATCAACACGGCACGTGAACTTTCCATGAGTTGAGAGCAATTAGTTTCGCTTCATTAGTTTCTCTAGAAGAAGTGACAAAAAAGATGTGCACTTCACTTCCTTGTGGCAATTTGTAGCCATGAGCACATGTATCAGAGATGCGAAGTCCTATAACCTAGAGCATAGAAGCGATAAAATTGTGATGAGCTGTAGAGTATTTCTGGAACTTTTGATGATCAAGTTGCCTCGATCTTTACTAAAACTGAGCTTAACCATCTGAAAGACACTGCTCTTGTCTGTTACTAAGAGGTTTTCTTTATTCCAGAGAGAACTGAGTTGTTGATATCAAATGTTTGATTACATCGAGTGGTATCCGAATATAAATCAACGTTTACGCTCTCTTTGATCTACTTGCCATTTTGATCTTTGGTCTTTGCTGTTAATTAATCCTTATCTTCCCAGCGTTCTCGGAAAACTCATTTGATCTGGCGGCTCTCGGAATGATTGCAGGAGATTATGCGACTGGCGCACTTGCGAGAAAACCAGATTTCAAATGAGTCTTTTAGAAAGTTACTTTCTAAAAGACTTTAGTTGAAAATGGTTCTGTCAACATTCTTACTTGTGAGTAGAGGCGTGTAATTTACACGTAAAACATGTAGATCTGATAGAACGAGCTATGCTAGATGTAACTTGAATAGTTACGCAAAGTTAGCATGAGGCATCGTGCACTTTGACATTGCACGTTTCTGAGTTCTGCTGTGTTTTACATGTTTCGCGTGACTGTGCAATTGACTTACAGTATATATAAAGTGACCAATGCGTTTTTGTAGTTTGATCGCGCCACGCGTCCCATTCACCAATTTCGACGGAAACGCAACGAGATCAAACTACAAACCGATCAGTATCTGGCGACAACTACGGTCTAGGTACTATTCTGAACAAACAAACCCTAGAAACCCATTAACCAACCCCTAATAAGGTAACCGAAATGAGCAAGATAATGTTGACTCTAACAAGGTATTTCTGTTACGTTATCTAATTTTACAAACTATGTACATAATCGTAATAGCTTATTTTGTGGGCGAAAAGCATTCAGCAACATTTATCTTGTTGAAATTCTCACGTTCCTTATAACTCAACGGATGTTAAATTGTATCCATCTACTTTCGACCAAGCACAATTTTCTCCCAACCCCTAATTCACTTAGCACATTTTCCCCTTTTTTCATGCCTACCAGATGAGGTCCATAAAATATTAGCGTATTCAATGAAGCATATGATACTCAGTCAACAGAACGTGACGTCATCAGCCATGCGGAATCAATTGAATGTGAGAGAGAAGAGCTCTAAGCTAATTTGTCCGGCAAGAGAACGCCTCAGGGCTTTTTGTCATGCCACTTCTAGTTAGGGTAAAAACAGAGGATCGACTGAAATTAAATCGCTGAAAGTTGTTGGGAACTTTTGATTGCAGCACACGGCATGTGAAAAATGTGAATGTGATTGGGAACAAATTGTTTCATCTACATTCTAAGTCTTGGCGCTCAACGAAGAAGAGGTAGTACAATGGGGACATATGTTAATTTTTGCGTCGTACTAATCTACACAGCTAAAGATCTAGCTTGGGTAAAAAATGAGACATTCAAGGGTCACGTGAGATACACGCAGACGTGACTAAAACCATCTAATTACAAACTATAGTAATTTGATTATCATTTTCTTAATTTCAGCAGCAGAAGGAGGCTATATGCCCGAGCCTTGGCTCTACGATACAGAGAGAGACACCAGACAAGCAGAGAATCTAGTACCCGAGCAGCAGCCAGTTGTGAGTTTTATATTTTCAGTTGAAAGAATAACATTTTCTGAAAAATAACTCGGAATAAATCTAAGATAATGACTAGAAATGTTTACCATAAGTTCTAAAGAAGAAGCAGAACAAGATGTGCCGTGTGCTTTGCAATTACAGCTGAAAGCAGAACGATCATGTGGACCAATCCCGGTGTATCGGTCCTTTAAACTGCAATTGAAAATTTTTCGAGGACTGAAGCGTTGGGATTGGTTCACATATTCGTACGTCTTTAGGAGAAATCAAAATTATCTTGTTAATAGCGCTTTCAGACTAAAGTCCAAACAGCCAGCTCGAAATGTTCGTTGATCTTTAATCTTAGCACATTTAAACTACTTGAACAGCTGGAAAATTTAAACAGAACATCTTTTTATACGATTCCGTTTAGATTTAGATTCTACCCACCCTATTAATTTGATTAAAGATTAAATTTTCATCTAGAAATGTCATAGTCGTATTGTGCGCATTTCACTAATCCAGTCCATTCTTCATTCTGGACCTCTTCGCGGAATTCATTCACAATCACAGCGATTGTAGCCTAGGCAAATAGCTACTCAAATATACGCAGAACCGAGTACTAGTTAACATAGTAATACGAACTACTGGGAATGAAGGAACGTATTTGTAGTTTTGTGATAGGTTCATTTAGCAATATCATTTGTTCCCAAGATTTTCTCCTTTTCTCACATATCAGTCCAACCGGTTCAGTTTCCGTACCTAAATATGATTGTCCAACTATATAATGATGAATCTTATTATTATTATAGCATGATAACGGTCTAGAAACGCGTGACTTGGGAAGTTCTGTATAGCAGAAGTCGAATGAATATAGTCGTTGGCAACGGAAAGGCGGGAGGGTACTGTATATCTCACTTTTCGCTGTGTACGCACACATGCATTCGATTCCAAAGCTAGCGCGTTATGTGTTCTCATAGCGCAGTGGTTAGCGCCCTGCTACTAAACTTTTGCTCGCAGGTTCGATACCGGCGAGAGACAGAAATTTATAATTTTGGCACTTACTATAGTCACGTAAAGTTAGCATTCTAATGAAGCATTGTGCACTTTGTCATTGCGCGCCCCTGAGTTCGGCTGTGTTTAACATGCTTCACGTGACTGTGCAATTGACTAACAGTATAGTTCTGAAGTGCTCGTGACGTACACCAAAAGTGTGAACTTTTTGAACGTGGTGCGTGAACAGTTGGTAACAGGTGTGATGAACATGATATGCTTTTTCTCCTTCATCATTTCGTAACGTAACACGTGAGCTCACGTTGAAGTACCACGTTAACATTGGTAAGCTTACTTATGTGTTCTGAATCTCCATAGAAATTCAGAAACTCTATGGAGATAATAACATAAATTTTGAAATATTCCATGTTTTTCAGGATTATGACTGGGATTCCATCTACCGGGAGTTGTGGGCCGCCAAGGAACAACAACAACAACAACAACAACCAAATCAACAAATTCTCGAAGACATTGTCAACGAGATTGGACAGCCGATCAATGAACAGGGTTAGATATTCAATCAATGGTTTTTCAGGGAAAGAATTTAGGATGTATTGATTTTAAAACATTTGCTACCGACTATTTCACTTGTAAGTGGAAGCGTGTGCAGTTCTACGTCGAACGTGTGCACGTTTCTGATTCTGTTTTCCATGCTTCGTGTCCTCATGTGGGAATACCTCGGCATTTCACGGTTCAAGCTACCGGAACTTGAAATTCTCGTTTCAACAATGAACGTCAGAGTTCTCTCTGATCAACGCCGATCCTCAGTATTTTCGGCGTGTTTTGATGTCTTTTCACGACTCGGGTGGCTAAATAACCAATTCTCTCTAAACGTTTGCGGTCAACCTTACTAACTTTACGATCGAATACGGCAAATTACCGTGAATCACTGAAAATTCATAAAATTCCCGTTTTTCCCTCTTGTCCTCTTTTTTCCCCTTTTCCTTCAGTTCGAGTCTCGCTTCCGTTCCTTCTAGAATTGCGCGTGCAGGGAGCAAAAATTGCTATTAATGGAAATTGTTCCACAGGGCTCTGGTTTCTGGTCGCAGATACCACGCAATTTTTAGAGGGAGCAAGGATTGGGAGAGATCGAAAGAGAGAGAGAAAAAGAGAGAGAGAAGAAGGAGCAGACACAGAAAAAGAAAGAGAAAAGAAGCAGAGAAATAGAGAAGGAGTAGAGAGAGGAAAACAGATAAACAGACATATAGGAGAAGCAAGGAGAGAATGAGGAAGAGAGAGAGCGATCTTCTTCTTATGTTTTTTTTGTGTTTTTTGGTGATTCTGTTTCAGTACGTCTTCGATATAATTATGTAGATGGACTGAGCCGAAATAAAAAAGGAGAGAGAAAGAGAGAGTAAAAGAAAAAAGGAAAAAATATAGTCAGAGAACGCGAAAGAAAAAGAGAGGGGGGATATGAGAAAAAGAGAGAGAGTGAGAAAGAGAGAAAGAGAGAAAGAGAGAAAGAGGGGGATAAAGAGAGAGAGAGAGAGAGAGAGAGAGAGAGAGAGAGAAGAGAGTGAGAGAGATGTTTTACTGCTCTTTCTTGAGTTTTTTAAAGCTAATTATGTAGATGGACTAAGCTACGACAAAAACGGAGCTATAAAAGGACATCTACCACTTTCATTAGTTCATTTCTGGGAATGCAAGCTGACATACACGGCTGAGCGAAAAAATTAGATTATGAAATAAAAGCTGAAAAGAAAAAAGGAAAGAGAGACAGGGCAAGAGTGAAAGAGAAAGAAAGAGAAAAAGTGAGACTGAGAGTGAGAGAGAGAGAGAGAGAGAGAGAGAGAGAGAGAGAGAGAGAGAGAGAGAGAGAGAGAGAGAGAGAGAGAGAGAGAGAGAGAGAGAGAGAGAGAGAGAGAGAGAGAGAGAGATGGAGAGAAGAAGAAAGTGAGCGAGGTAGAGAGAAGAAGAGTAAGTCTATGGAAAATTTTACGGGTTGTATGTTTAATAAACTCTAGTCGGTGTTCTTGACGCTTTCAAATTGCCAGCAAGCTATACTTTGACATATTTATTCACACAATCAATATATTCTTACCAAACTGTGCTTCCACTGCGATGGAAATATGTGCATATTTTATCTCTGCATTTAGAATCTACTTCCTCCTTCCAAGCTTGTTTACCCCAACCCCATATCAAACAGAATAATCATTAAATAATTTATCAAATTCTAATTTATCTAACATCTAATTTATAAACATCACCATTTCTGCCCAGCGTGATTTCTAGAATTCCCAACTAGCAAACAAAAAACAACAAATGAGACAACTCACCTGTTCTAAAAATACTTCTTTACAAAAGTATTTTTTGAATAATACTAGATATTGTTCTTTTTTTCCGTTTCTTTTTTCTTTTTATCCTGCTGCCAATCGCAGCGAAAGCTTGTTTTCAATGATCGAGCTCGAAATTTGTTTTTCGACAAGCAACCACAACAATAAAAGCTCACACGCATGACGAATTCCGATGACAATATGAAAATGAAGTTAGAGGATTGAGAATAACATCTAAACCTAGTGGAAATCAGGCTAAAAACATCGAAACCTGGTCAATACAGATATTTCCATCTGGACTTTTTGGAAAGGCAAAATGGATAAAGATTGAAAAAAATACACACCACATACGCTCAACCAGTTCAACCAGAGTGGATTTATAATTATTGTTTCCTATTTATCAACATTTTCACCTATTTTGGTAACAAGCGAAGTGTTCTGAGCGAATCTTCGTTGTACTTTGATCTTGATTTAAAGGGGGACAGAAAGGAAAGTATATATGAAAGAGCTGCTCGAGAGAAACTGATATATACCTTTTTGTACTCAAACTAACAAACGTAATTTGCATACGGTTCACATGTTTTAGTCGGTTTTGGGGCGCGTAACGTTATGTTTAGGTACCCCGGGGTACCTAAACTAGCTTTCCATTCTGTCCCCCTTCGAGAAGGACGATTATGTGGACCAATCTCGTGTCAACGGTCCTTTGAACTGCAATTGAAAAATGTATCGCAGTTTGATCGTCCTTTCTTAACGTGGTTTACGAGTATACTCTTGAAACTAACGAGATCAGACTACAAACACGGCACAGTACGCTTGTTTCTGAAGTGCGAACCCTATAGTCGACCATAAAACGCTCATTACTTTTTGGCGCTTCTCTTCGTGTTTTATTGTGTTCTGCAGTAGCCAATATGTGTGGTATTTGCCTTCTTTGGGCGCCCCAATTTGGCGTCAAATGAGATTTCTCGACCATTAATATTCGTGGGAGAAAGAGTATGCGCAAAATATGGATATAACTATAGTCAAATTTATCATACTAATATAATGAATACATGTGAATATACCTGAAACCACCTTAAAAAAATCGTTGGCATCAAATGAGACTTCTCGACTATTAATATTCGTGGGAGAAAGAGTCTGGACTAAGTATGGATGAGAATATAACTATAGTGAGATGTCTACTAACAATAATAATTGTAATAATGATTCTGTCTTCGGAGTCAACTATGTTACTTCGTTCACAGAATCATCTGAATAAAAAGTGAGTAGTTTGACGATTCCATTGTTGCAGTCAATCTCACCACTGCTGGTGAAACGTAAACGAAAAGGTAAATCTGAATCTTGCTCTTAGAGGTTGGACAACAAAAATTAAGCGTCGTCACTTCTATGAAACATACATTCTGGAGAAGTTTTCCACAGTCGATTATAGTTTTTTTCAGAACTCTACGATGTTCCGGAAGACGTGGAGATCAACCTGCGACAGGAGCGCGAGATGGAAGACCGTGCGCCGATGGCACCGGAGGCCCAGCCTCTGCAGGAAAACCGTGCGCCCGCGGCAATGAAGGAGCAGGTAATGCTCATTTCTGAATATTCCCGCATTCGTACTGTAACGAATGTTAAAATAATCCGAAGAGGTCCCAATTTACTTGACTCCACAGTGAAATTGTATTTGTTATTGAACAACCACTATACGTTAACTCTCTGATATACTTGAATGGAATTGCGACCAAACTAGGGAAATACTGTTTAGCAATCGTTCGTTCTCCAAAAGCTATTCACCACAAAATACGTTACACACTTTCCTGAGGCGTTGTTTTTTTCTATATTCGTAGTCTCATTTGGGTTCACTAGAGATAAGCTTGGTACTTGTAGTTCCATGTTCTATAAATAGCCACGTAAGTAGCTCATATCAGCTTCTATCAAGGAGTAGTGTACCCAGGATGTTCAAAAATCAGAATTTCCAATCTAAATTAAGGTCGTATAGCCATAGAAACGAGTGAGACTGTCCTCATGGCTTATTTATAGGTATGATCCAGTGGATATAGTAGAAGAACTGTGAAGGTTTTTTAGCATGTCCTAGAAAATTATTATAGAAAGTTTAACTTGAGCTAGCGCTCACATTTAGCCTGACTGATCTACGGTGATCTTCAGAAAAGGTGGTTTAGCGGCTGTTCCGAGTATGAAAATAAGAAAACGCTGAGAACCTCATTTCTTCTTACGAGATCACGACCGAGATTCGAATTTCGTTCATTCTCAGCATAGACCACGAACATCGGTCCTGATTGCAGAAACCAAAAGAGCACAACAACACGAGAAAAAATACAACGAAATTACAAAAAAAGACAATATGAATTATACTTCATTTAGTTTTTTTTCACGCTCAGGTTCCTGAAGCCGAGAAAGAGCACGTGATGGAGGAGAAGCCTCTGGTCGCCCAGAAAAAGGGACAGAGCGAATACGTGTCTTTCGTCGAGCCGGTGGCGGCCAAACACACCAAGTTAGTATTGTAAATTGAACTAATAACAAATATCCATGAAAACTTGTGAATCAAGTTGGTTTCGAGTTTCAAAACTTTCTTGGGTTCGGCTCGAACCGAACTCGAACTGGAAATTTTGACTAAGTTACCGCTGTCGAACCAGTGGCTGCGAAACACACCAAGTTAGTTCAAACAATCATTGTCAAACTTATGTCGATATCCACACTCATATTCATGGTCTGACTCCATTTTAAGTACTTATATAATCGAGTTCCGAATTTCGGGTTTAGAGTTTCAATATTCCACAGTAGATAGTCATCGTTATACTTTCGTGTACATCTACAGTAGAACTTTATTGCGTTTGGTCCCCTTTATGCAGAAGTATAGTCCATTCGTCGAGTTGGTTCGAGCTGCGAAAATAGAATTTTGAGTTTCGAGTTGATTTAAAGTTTTAGAATAACCCAGCTCCAAGTTTCCAGCCATTTTCGATTTACAAAACGGATATTTACTTATTTCTCTCTTCTCACTGCTTTCGCTCTAAAAAAATTGAAGTTTCAACTGATTGATCCCAGAACCTCTGACTAATGTTGAGTACGTGGGAGAAAGTCACGCTCATCCTAGTGTCATTTACGTCAGCGACAGATTAAAATATTCTCCCACGAAGTCCCGATTCACCATTTCATGTCCTTGTTGCTCCCACTCACTTGAGAGATTCCCGAACTTTGAGATTAATCTGACAGAAACTCTTGACGCAAAATCTCCAGACAAATTGTTCTAAGGTTCCATTGAGTCTGTATATCAAAAACACTGCCCGACCGGGAGTATGGTGTAATAGTACAGCAATAATAATAATAAAAAGTTCATTTGCATAGATACCAACAGAAGTTATGCAAGTTAAGAATTGAAAATTGATCATTCGAAATCTATGACAAATACGTATCCCAAAGGGTTGCGGTTTAAATTTGCAATCAACTTACAAGGGAGCGTTGAATAAAAACATTTGGAGAAAATCGTGGAATTGAGAAGACAATGTATGTAGATGAGACACATACAAACATCTGAACACTCATATTACTCAATGCAGAAAACGAGGAACATTGTTGAACATGTTATAATCAAGGTTTCGCAATTTACAACGTAACTGATATGAGGATAGAGCATTACATTCACTACTAGTGAAAATATTCCATGAAGCAAATGTATCGAAGATGAAATGTTCCTAAATTTTCGTATCAATGGCAAGGAAGAAACGTGGTATAGAAATTATTGCGGAAGCGTCTAAACTGACGACAGTATCTTATGGGTACTAAGAATTTCTGGTGTGTATCAATATTTCTGATGTTACAAAAGTTTTTGCATTAATGAGTATCAACATGTTCAACGTGAAATATTCGACGTGAAAACAACCAGAACTGACCAAAGTTTCTGATATATAATAGAAAATTCTGATGTGTGACATAAGTTTCTGATGTGGAACAGAAGTTTCTGATGCGTGACCAAAGTTTTTTAATGTGTAACGTTCAGGTCCGTGCCATCTCTGGACAAACGCCGTCTGACCAACATCGGAGTCTCAGCAGAACGAGTTCCCACCTACAGCAGCAATCTACTGGCTGTCGGTACGTTTTGGAGACTTAGTTTTATAAAATATCCGCCTGATATGAGACTCGAACCGGGCCCAGAAGTTTGGGAGGCGTGGACGCTAGCCACTATACCAATTGGACCTATATCAAAGTTGTTGACAAAGCGTATACATTTGTTGTTACACCGCACGAAGTAAGATATATATACCCGAGCTTTTCTCTAAGCGACAACTATAGTTCTCCGCGGATTCTGTATCTGGAAATATGGGAATTGATTGATTCGACTACCATCGATGTACCAGCATGAAAATGCAAACAAAAGCTTTTAATCACCTGAAATGTTTTTTGACGAAAAATGCGCAACGTTGTTTGGGTGCTTAGCTTGAGAACGAGTTTACTAATACGCAATGAACCTACTAATTTAACAGTTTTTCGATCAAATTTCAAGAGCCACACCTATCATAAACTGATGCGCTTTACGATTGGGTGCAAATAACTAACATGCCCAATACCTTTCCACGCTCAACTCAGAATAGTTTCGTGCTTTTTAGCTCAAAATAAACTTCACTTGTTTTCCACTCAGATTGAGTAAAGTGATCAACTGAAAAGGTTTCTCGTGTTTGTACGTGGAATGTTGAGATTTCCGTGAATATCGGCATAGTTCGTTTTTCGCCTCAGGTTCTTTAACGTCAGCCTTTGAAAAATTCTTCACGTTGTTCAGGTTTTCACGTGAATACGAACCTCACTTGTTTTTGCCTCATGTTCTGTGACGTAATGGGTACCATAGGCGTTTACCCATGAATTGATTATGAGCCTAAAGAGCCCCGTCGGGCAGAAAACAAGATTTCCTGTCACGAATCGCAGCGAATTAAGGGAACTTGGGGACTAACTAAGTTGCTAGTTTGGACTTGGACCCTAATTAAGAAGACAACTTGAAAGGATAGTTATCACTCAGTTAGGAAACTTGGGGACTGACTAAGTGGATTGTTTAGACCCTAATTAAGAAAATAACTCGAAAAGATAGTGAGAACCTCATTTAGCAAACTAGGAAACTCGCGGACTAACTAAATAGATAAAATAGCGAAACGCTCGTGGATTAACTGAATGGATAACATAAACTTGAAAACATTCTTTCGTAGCGTTGTTCTTTCTGAAATCCAATCATTTGTGTGTACTCTGAACAACTTAATATCATTTTCAAACTTTGGATTGTATCAAAACACGCTGCTTAATGCATTTGAGGTTCAAATTACAAATCAAACGTTTCATTCCGTTTTTTGATCACGACAATTATCGCCATTTGATATATCATAATGGGGAATTTGAATGAGAATGACTACAATTGACGCCGGGTAATTGTGGTTAGCCCATGCCCACATGCACACAAAAAGAGTAGAACAACGACTTTAAGAGGGAAATCAAATGAAAAATGATATAAATATTATTTAAATAGAGGTTTTTTGTACGTATACCAGTATACCTGTTGAACTTGAGTAAGCATGCCCACGTGCATACAAAACGATTTGCAAATGTACATTCCGATAGGAAAATATAATGATTTTACCGACAAGATGGAAATTCTGTAGAATTTCATAGTTCCTAACAAAATACACTAAAACTAGTAAAATTTTACATGCGAACCTCATAAATATAATGATTTACATGCCAACATACATAAATATTCTCATATAGAATTGGTGAAATAACTGGTGAAATAATCTTCTGGAAAACGATAGTTGGGGCAAGTTTCACTTTTTTCCACGTGTCTTTCAAATTGTCACGCTAATTTCCTTTCTTTCCAGCTGTCGGTACCGTGTTGCTGGTAGGAATGGTCGGAACAATTATTCTCGGTGGAACTTATTACAAGTAAGTCCAGAATTCCTCAAAAAAAAATTCAGTGCTTTTGCACTTGTTGGAACGTTGCCCACTTTCAGCATTAGAACACACAGAACAATCAGCGCCAATTTTCTGCAATTGGCCAGCTACAAAAACGAGAGAGCATGCAGACCAATGACGTGCAGACAGGCTAGGACAGTCTGCGTCTCTCTGACCTGCACACTCTCTCGTTCAGCTGATAAACAAATGGCTGGCTAAATGGCCGGGAATGGTCTGAGCACATAAAGTCATGAGATATGACCAAGACGCTCTGCCATTTCACTCCTAAACAATCATACACTTTGCAAAAAACACGCCACGCATACTTATTCACCTAATGATTTGCTTTTCTCGGTTTTTAAAACAATAAGACCGCTTATAATTACATCCTGTTACCTATTTACGAAAATAACCTAATTGGATTCTGGCTCGATAACCAACAAAATCAATGGCCAGCATAAATACTTTCATCTATTATCAAAAAACATGTGATACCCGCATTGTTCGAGAGATCGATAATCAACATTAATCTGACTTCTCAATCAATAATTAGATTGGTAATCACATTTTGTCTAGACGTCGTCGTGACACGCCGGACGACAGTGAATACGCACCCTACGCCGGAACTGGACCCGGATTCAAGAAGAAGGTGAGAACACCATAGGATTCGTCAAACCGTGGATTTGTCAAATCGTTGTCGACACTGTACCATTGATTTTGTATGGGGCGGGATTTGGCAAGGGGCCAGCCAGTCTGCGCATCATTGATCTTCACACTCTCTCGCCTGTTGGCAATTCCCAGCCAATTGGCCAGCCATTTTTGTAGCGGCCTCGACGAGACATGTAATTTTTGATCCAAAAGCGACCGGAACAATCTACAAACACGGGGTGGAAACCATGTATAGGTTGTATTTAGAAAGAACAGAATATACATCAGCTTGAAACGACGAATCCCAAAAAAACCGTTATTCACAAGCGACAAATAGAAGTTTGATGCAACAGCGTACCAAGGTGAAAACACGAGCGAAGTAAGGTTTTTACAACGATCTTATAGCTATTCCATGTGATTCTGTTCATTTCCAGTTTTGATCATTTCTTTTTCTCATCATATATGTAATTCAACTTGGAATGTGCATTTCAGGGAGAGAAGGGAGACGAGTCGCTGGCCTACAAGGCCCAGCTGCACCACTACCAACAGGCGAAACAGAAGATCATCTGCGGAGATGATGCGCCAGGTTTGTTAACCTTTATAATATTTGTTTGTTTGTTTGTTCTCAAACTTGTTTATTCATGAACTTCTAACATCGTCGCTTCACACTGTATCCATCTAGGTTCTCATGAAAGTTGATCATTCTACTTCAACATCCGGCTTAACACCAAACTTCTCTCGTAAAAGACAGTTTTTCGTATTTTTCGCTCTGTCGAGTTGCGATATTTCTACATACGGTTCTCCGCACCCTAGCAATGTCTCCTGAGAAGGTGACCCCTTGAGCTCAACTATAGTCGTCGCCAACGGAGAGGCGGGAAAGTACTGTATACCTCACTTTCCTCTGTGTACGCACGCATCTGTTCGATTCCATAGCTTGCCGGTTATGTACTCTGATAGCTCAGCGGTTCGCGCCCTGCTACGAATCCTTTGCTCGCAGGTTCGATTCCGGATAGAGACAGAAATTTGTGGGAATCGGCACCCACTATGTCAGGGTACCATCTGTCTCGAGTTGTAGTCAGCGAAACTGTGATTATTTATATCAAGTTGATGAGCATGTGACCAGATTATGATCAGGCGGCGTAGCAACCCCTCCAATCTCATGAGAAGTTCTTATGAGATACCTCATGAGCCATTCGTGAACTAGCAATGTTGTTGCACAGCAATCAATGAATTCTCATGAGAAGCTCATGTTAATAGCTCATGAGATATCTCATGAAATTTTGGAGGGGTTTCTACGCCGCCACATTCACGACCAAGTTGAGCCGGCGTAAACTGGCTACGGTGTCTAACGTTTCCGTTTCAGGAATGCCGGATTCTGACGGCGAGGACGAGAACGTGGACGACGAGAACAACTTCAGCGTGTACGAGTGCCCCGGTCTGGCGCCCACCGGCGACATCGAGGTCGTCAACCCCAACTTTGCCGCCCAGCCCTGAAAACCGTGCGCCAACCTCCCGCCCACATTTCCGTGTACCATCCAACAACATCAAAACTTGTTTCCGCGTACTACTGTCCTACTACACGAGTTTCCCAGTATTAAACCCTTGAGAGATCTGATTTTTCTTCTCTATCCTCTAGTTATGTCGCCAGTGTGGAAGCTTTGACAACAAACCACTAGCCGAAATGATTGATTTGAACAAATATTTCATTATCGATTTTTCGCGCACTTCCGTAGTCCACACTGGTGTATTGTGTTGTTACCTGCTCTATCGAAACGTAGTTCCAAAACCGGTGATCAAAAAAAGTCGAAAATCAATAAAAAAAGTTATATTCGTTTCGACAATTGATAGATTTCTATACCTGTCAGGATACCTGTGGAATGCCACTATATCCGCAAAATGAAATTGATTTGTGAATAAAGTCTACAGTGTTATGAAAGTGTTGATTTATATCGGTACACTGGAGTTTCACAAGTATCAGGCAACGCGGGCGGTTACGGTAGTTCTCATTTCTTCTGTGCTTTTATCCATCCATTCTGTGTGTGTATTCAAAATGTCAAATCACGCATAAAGGTCGAACTTGTTATTCCGTTTTTGTTGTGGTCTATCTAGCAGCCAAATTTGAAATCTCCAGTGTCTACGTCGCCAGAAAATGTTTTTTTTGTTGTTTCAATTACCCTGGCTGGTATTAAATGACACTGAAACATGAGAAAAGAAAGAAAGTAGAGACTTTGTTCATAGCCGAAGATGATGCTTCTCCCAACAATCTCAGCTAAAAGCCTAATATGAACTAACTCCGGTACCTGACGCGTAGGATTGATTTCCAGTTGTTTTCTGTGTGAACGGAGTCAGTTGGGTTTCACATGAGAAAACGCTCATTATCTGAGAAAAACTCTAATCTTCCGAAACTTGTTTGGAACAGTTTCGGGTGAATTTATTATCCAACCGCGTTTTTTAACCGTTAACCAACTTTATGGTTAACCCTTTTGTCAACCACTTAGTGACCGCCAAGTTCACCCAAATTACGTTGAAAGAAAAGGGTTATATTTATTTTAAACTAAATAACTTGTGGTCATTAGGACTTTTGGATGGATTATGATAAAATGTGCTCAGTGAAAGGTCAATCCAAAATCGTCTTGAATCAGGGTCGAAACGATTTTGAGTGGACCTTTCACTGAGCACATAATTTTATAATGGTTACTAAAGCGTTAATAGAAAAAATGGTTAATTAGTTGATTGTTACCCGGTAGCCGGTAGGGTTAACGAAATTTGTGGTCCCTTGTGAAATTTGCCACAGATTCGTCCTTCCTGAGCAGAACGTGTCAATCCGGAAGTTGGTACAGCTGTACAAATACACGATAATAGTGGTGATATAGTTAAAATACTAGCACAAATCGATTTTCTGTTTGTCTGGTTTTAATTATCACGTATTGGATATTGTACTTCTCTATTGAACAATTCAGAATGTACTTTTCGAGAGTAGTGAATGTTTTCTCCTGGTCCTACAGAAACAGGTTGGCTCTAACGACTTATATTATCGCTGTGGTGAGTTCAAATCATAATATTTAGATATTCGGAAATCTGATAGACATCATACGCAAGGGGGTAGCAAGATTTCTCTTGAAATCATGTATAGTGGGTGCCAAATTTATAAATCTCTGTCTCTCGCCGGAATCGAACATGCGAGCAAAAGTTTTGTAATAGAGCGGCTAGCCACTGCACTGTTAGAGTACATAGGTGGCAATCTTTGGCGACGAAGACATGGGTGTGTACACAGCGGAAAGTGAGATATACAGTACCCTCCCGCCTTTCCGTTGGCAACGACTATACCTACTAGATCTTATACTCTGCGCTCTGCCGAATCGCTAGCAATGTAGTCGACGAAATCCTATGAGCGAACAGGGTTTAATGCACGACTTCCTCGACTTAACGTTTTGATGATGTATAATGCGTTTATACTGTTAAAAAGTCAACAGGCTTAGTAATATGAGAATCGAATCGGAACATGACCATTGCTAGAAAAACTCTGTGAATTATTAAAACCTAAAATTAAAAATAACCAGATGCGAACCTCAATTTACCTTTTTCAGTACACTCTCACGTACATTTTTTCGTTGACGTCAAATAAGTATTCAAATTCCTCACAAACTACGTCGACCGAATCTGAGGAAGCAGTTATTAACAGACATGCTGCGGAGATCGAAGATCATATTGTAAACATGGTGAGGTTAAACTTTGATCTTTGGTGTCGGAGAGTGTTTATGATCTGATTATTCTCTACGACACAAATTCTACGACTAGAACTACCAGAATCCAGGAACAAGCTGTTGATCTATTTTATTTTTTCAGTTTCTATGTTTTCTTATCTACAACGGTTACTTTGTATCATAAAACTTTCTCAGGGACTTCAATCATAGTAATTTCACACAAACCGATTAGAATTTCAAATGTTGAGAAATCTCGGTGCGGTTTCCAGGGTCCCCAACTATTAGAAAGGGTTTGTGTCGACGCTGATTGCTACGAAGTGGTGGATGTTCCGAAAAGAGAATATGAGTGAGTTTGTACCTTCATATAAAACGTTTTCTATGTCAAACGTAGAAATTTCCCGAGTGTGCAGAGATGATTATATCTGGAGGGCAGTCAAGGAGCACCATTTCGAGACGATATGGAGTGAACTAAATAAATCTAAATCATGTCAAGCATCACATGGAAAGACATATGGAAAAAATTGGGTGTAGAACTTCAATAGTGAGGTAAGTGAGGCATCAAACTTTAATGATTCGACAATTTCCATCGTACTTGTTCACTGATTCACTCAGATAACAGAGTAATTCAGATTGATAGTCGAGAGGCACTTGCGATACGAAAAGAGTCTGGAACATTCTATCTTCGTTGTGGAACTCGAAAAGCCGGACGGTAAGTGGACTCGGGGTGAAATTCTGATTAGAACTCCAGTTTACAGTATAGTCGCCATTTTCCCCTTAAAGACAGCAGAGAGTTCGATTGATTGTGCGATGCGAGGCGAGCGGTTGTTGATTACTCGCCAGCAGTTGAGAGAGTAAGTAGATCAATGATACGCAGACAGGTTGGCCCCTTGCCGAACCCCGCCCCTTACAAATTCGATGGTACAGTGTCCACAACGGTTTGACAAATCCTATAACTGACTTCAAAAAAGCAAAAATTTGTTTATTGAAACTACATTGTGAGTCCCTCTCGAGCTAAATGTTACCCTGAGAGTCCCTAGTAGGCTCTAATAGGATGATTTCGGCTACGGAAACCGCGGGCCTAAAAGGAATCTTTTAGGACCGTGACTTTTCACCTATGATAGTGAAGCGCTAACAAACTGTAAACTGCAGAACCGCGTTGCCAACTGATAATTTTGATATTTTCAATTTCTGACTGTTTCAGAACTGAGCTGGGATCTAGCCGATACTTCTAAATGGACAGTTAACAAGCTGGTCATAGTACCAAGGTATCTGAGAACTATGTTAGCAGCCAGCTTTTTCACTGAAGTGGGTTTTTAAGACTTCATATTAACTTTTTGTTAGCGAACGTTTTGAGTTTCTGTCTTTTTTGGAATTGAACACTTTTAAACTGAAATGTTTGAGGAACTTATCTACTATCGATAAATTGCTAGTTCTTGGGAAATCTCACAACATTATTGAACTGTACTGTATTCGAATTGTTGAACCAACATTATTGAACTGAACCTTAGCGTTTTTCCATGTTCGATTGTAAATAATTTCCAAACATGAATGAGGAGCTTCGCCAACGATTTCCACCCAACTTTTGTAGCAGTTTCAACAAGAGAGTGTGCAGGTCAAAGAGACGCAGTTATCAGCTGCGCTCATTGACCCCATGCTCTCTCGCTTTTGTAATTTTCAAATCACAGTGTTATCTTTCCGAGACCAATTCGATGGAGAAATTATTTACAGGGCCTCACTTTGGATGGATATCAGAACCAAAACGTTCTGGTGATTGGGCTCGGAGGAGGCGGGGCCCTTGCTTCATTTTTGACAGAAATGGATCATTTGATGGTGAGATGAGTTATTTTACTGGCGGCGTAGCAATACCCACAAAAGCTCATGAGACCACCTCATGAGCTATTAGCACGATCTCCTCATGAGATTCTATTGATTGCTATTCTACAACATTGAGAGTTCACGAGTAGCTCATGAGGTATCTCATGAGAAACTCATGTGAACTTCTCATGAGGTCGGACGGTTTGCTACGCCGCCAGGAGTTGTCAGATCTCAGATGTAGTTCTATCTCAAACACGTCATAATCTACTAGCTTTGATCGGAAACCAACGGGATCAAACTAAAAACACAGCCGTATAAGACAGGACACACCGGACGGGCTTGCTTTGGGAAACGCAAAACCTTTACTGAAATTATAAGTATACATCAAGCAAAGAAATGCGACTTACACTTTCTGGAACAGTCTTCAACTGAATAAGTTTGTTGTGTTAATGATTTTAGATTCAAAAAACCCTATATATCGCGATATGTTCTTACTATTCAGAGGCCGTTAGCATGAAACATCCCGGGCCGGTTTTGGATGTTAGCGTGAGCTCGATTCGGCTAGTTCCCGTCCGATTAAGGTCGGGATAACATCCCGACCCGAGCCGGGATGTTTTATGCATACGGCCGCAGACGTTGTTCACGTACAGATTCACGTGACCTCTGTGGGAAGCAACACAACTATGAGAGATATTGCATCCAAATGGTTCTCCCACAATTCCACTTCAGCGGTGAATGCAGATGAAATAGATTACGTGATCAAAGCGGCAGAAGCGGGTTTGTTACTTTTTTTTTCACATATTCATTAATTTCACCGGGTAACATTCGAGTTTTATTCTCCTAGTTTGTATCACTTTCCCTGAGCTTACCTTCATTTACCCTCTCCTCCTTCAACGCATTATCTTCTATTACACGAAAATAAGACTGTGTGTATTTGTATTTTTACGATGATCTTAACGGTGACATTTTTTCCAACTCTCATTACACCATTTCAATAATGAATTGGAAAGCATTTGTAAAGGTTACCACAGTTAAATTGATTTTGCATCAGATAATCTGGGCCAATTCTACAACTAACCGGGTCTTTAGGTAACCTAACCCTTTTTGGTAACCTATTTCTGAGGTTACCTTGGTAGGTGTAGGTAACCTGCAAGTAACCTCGAACGAAAATCCGGTTACCGTTCAAACTAACGGTAAAAACCCCATTTTGCGTTAGAAAAACAGGTAACCGGTTTTTGTTTTAGGTTACCGACCGGTTACCTACTGAGGTAACCTGAAAAATAGGTTACCAAAAAAGGGTTAGGTTACCTAAAAACCCGGTTACATATAGAATTCACCAATAATCTGGCAACTTCCGCTAGATCTCTTGCGCAAGAGTTTCGAGAGACTTCAAGTGAACTCCACGAAATCCAGTCTCTGCAAATTCGTGGTGTCCTTCTCTCGTTTTCAAGAAATCATGAAAACTATAAATTTTATCTCGAGAGAGGTAGCGTAGGGATGAAAACTACTGTACCTGTATTCATGTTTTAGGTCTCCAATTGAACGCGATTTTTCTGGATGAGTGCGACTCTGATAATAATTGTCCTTCGTCCTCACTTTCGGAAGAAGATGTAGTTATGGCACTATCGAATATTACAGCGAAAAACGGTGAGTTCCGACTAGAATTGGTAATCCAGATCAACATTTAGTTTTCGAATTCAAAGATTGGTGAGAAATCTAGTTTTTTTCGAGTCCAGTTTCAAGTTTATTCTGTTTATCTGACTTTTCTGTTTATTTGACCTTTTTAGGGATCGCATTTATGGTCGCCCACCAAATTCCAGCTCTGATCGCAATTCTGCACATTATGTTTTCATACAACTAAACCAATAAACGTTTTTCTTCATTTTTGACCTACAACGGCAAAAAAGCAACAACTGAAGTCTGGGTTATTATTTCAGGCACCTTAATTGTCAACCTTAGAAACCAGAACAATTCCATGGCTCTTTCCAAGTTTTTGAAACACTTCGCATCGTGTTTTCTCTTTGTATACGAATACAACACTAACGCTCAGGTACGTTTGCGACCCTTTGGAAATTCATAAATTGATTTAATTAAACTCCATGAGAATTGTAAGAAATAATGAAAATAATACGTATGGAGTGATTACGTGTTACTTGATCTTTTGAACACCTCACACATGGACAGTATAATGCGTTCCAGTTAAATTGTTACTCAAGTACGTTAGTTTATCACGTGCCTCCCAAAACGTTTCTACTATCGTCGTTGCAGTAAAACGCGTGACTTTGTTTTTTCAGCTCTTGATCTGCTCAAAACGTGAGAACTGGATATGGGACGAGCAAAAAGTGCACTTCAAAGAGAATTTTCGAGCTGTTGACGATACATTTGAACTCAAACTAGTACATTTGTTCGAGAACCAATGAATATCGACTGTTCCTGATTGTTTTATTTTGAGTAGTATAGTTTTTTTTATTCTCACTGAGACCGTGGGAACGTGCGAATTGGACTGTGAATGAATGATTTTCATAGAAAAGCTGAGGTTCCAGACAACTTATTTAGCGTACGTGCTGTGAAACGTGTGAACAACGACTTGCAAAAAGTTTCGTCGATTTTGGAAACTCTAACAAAGTTGATAAAAACTTTGATTCTCAGTGGAGATGGCGATAACTACATATATACTAGTAGTAAAATGAATTGTCACGTAAATTTAGCATTCTAATGAGAAATCGTGCACTTTGTAATTACACGTTTCTGAATTCTGCTGTGGGTAACATGTTGAACGTGACTGTGCAATTGACTAACAGTATAGGTTGGAGGACATTAGTTTTCTCATTAAGTGCATTGGTTAAAAACAAGAACCGTTTAAAAGTTCATTTTATTTTGAGCCGAAGAGCTGAAATAGATCAAAAAGACAGCGATCAATTTCATTACTAACATGCAAACAAGTAACAATGTAATGCAACTAAAGCTCCAAATATCTGTATTTTGATTAGATATAACCGCTTGCTAACCCGCTAGAAAAGCACAAACATATAGTTTTTAAGCAACAATTGGAAGGTAACAATAGTTCCTATAAGAAACGTAAACAAACTTAAATTCCAAAAACTAACGATTCCTATATGCTGAGAGAACCAACTCGTATTACTGACTGAAATGTAAGTTATATTCAAATCGTGGACAAAAGCAATCATAGATCGCTCAAAATACCATAAATGACCACTGAAAAGTCGATGATCAGCCTCAATCTTCAAAAAATCCATAATCGACAGAACTATTAATGAAAAATCAATAATCAAAATTTGATAAATCAATCCGACTCCTCTTCTACAGGATCCAGATTGAATTTGCCGTGCACACTCCTTTTTCGTGTCGAACCATCAACAGGGGTTGTACAAGATTTTCCCTTCTTTGTCTCTCTGCCACTCTCTCCGTTTCCCGTGCTATTTTCCTCCCCCTCCGGTGGGTCGACGGTTATTATTATACCCGAACTGCCCTGAAGGTGAAAATGTGTTTGGGAAAAGATTTTTTGTTATATTTGTTGTAACGATATTTTCTGATCAGTGAAAAGCTGTGTTATCAATGTAATCCTATAAGTGCTTCTAGGTGACCATGGTGCCGCTGTTCAATATAGCGAGAGAGCGTTTAACATTTCTTTGATTTTGTCTGATTTTTCACAGTCGCACACTTTTTCTTCATGAATTAGGGTAGAGATCAAACCCAAACTCACATTTCTAGGAAGGAACGTGTTGGAACTCAGAAAATCGGGCAACTGTTCAGCCGCTGTCATAGTGCCGCTGTTCAATATAGCGAGAGAGCGTTTAACATTTCTTTGATTTTGTCTGATTTTTCACAGTCGCACACTTTTTCTTCATGAATTAGGGTAGAGATCAAACCCAAACTCACATTTCTAGGAAGGAACGTGTTGGAACTCAGAAAATCGGGCAACTGTTCAGCCGCTGTCATAGTGCCGCTGTTCAATATAGCGAGAGAGCGTTTAACATTTCTTTGATTTTGTCTGATTTTTCACAGTCGCACACTTTTTCTTCATGAATTAGGGTAGAGATCAAACCCAAACTCACATTTCTAGGAAGGAACGTGTTGGAACTCAGAAAATCGGGCAACTGTTCAGCCGCTGTCATAGTGCCGCTGTTCAATATAGCGAGAGAGCGTTTAACATTTCTTTGATTTTGTCTGATTTTTCACAGTCGCACACTTTTTCTTCATGAATTAGGGTAGAGATCAAACCCAAACTCACATTTCTAGGAAGGAACGTGTTGGAACTCAGAAAATCGGGCAACTGTTCAGCCGCTGTCATAGTGCCGCTGTTCAATATAGCGAGAGAGCGTTTAACATTTCTTTGATTTTGTCTGATTTTTCACAGTCGCACACTTTTTCTTCATGAATTAGGGTAGAGATCAAACCCAAACTCACATTTCTAGGAAGGAACGTGTTGGAACTCAGAAAATCGGGCAACTGTTCAGCCGCTGTCATAGTGCCGCTGTTCAATATAGCGAGAGAGCGTTTAACATTTCTTTGATTTTGTCTGATTTTTCACAGTCGCACACTTTTTCTTCATGAATTAGGGTAGAGATCAAACCCAAACTCACATTTCTAGGAAGGAACGTGTTGGAACTCAGAAAATCGGGCAACTGTTCAGCGCCCACCAGAATACGGCTGACCGAGTTATCTGAATCACAGCAGACTAGAAGGTAACACGAAAACCATGATTATTGATTTATTTAAATGAAAGCATGTAAATAAGTAAATCATTCAATCAATATTCATGATTATACATATGGTTTCTGTCATTTTATTCGATGATGAAAGAACCAACATTAACGGACGCCAGACACCAATATTGAGAGATCGAGTTCTGACCCGCGGGGAATCAAGTTCTGTCCCAGGGACATTTTGTACAACCATCTAACCTCTCCTCATTCGCGTTATGTCTCGTCCCACAGCGCGCTATGCTAATGTATAATAGTTATCATAGGCGTCATAATAATTATTATAAGCGCCATGCTAACTTCTAGCCGCGACAGTAATACAGTATTTCACTTTAATAAAACTGTAATTTTTTGTGAATCAGTAAATGTTCTCTTTTTTATATAAAACGTTTTTCTCAACACCTAAAGTTGATCAGAATCATGTAAATTTCTTCATTGGTGTCCTACCTTCTTTAACATAATCATTCAGATACATGACTGCTCAAACGTGTACAGCGCATATTCGCTAATATTGTTCACGTTTTACTGAGAGGGTTGTGAAATGATTGGCTACACTTTACGAAAATATGTAGTAAACTGCTCACTACTGTGTTCGGCCGCGTTTTTGATCAGTTCGATGTCTTTCTCGTTGATCGGCTCAGCCGGCTTCTTTCGTTGCACACCATCCTCATCCAAATGTTCGAGAGAACTGAAATTATTTTTATATTAGAATGGTTTTTCTACTCTTTACCCCGCAGTTCAGTTCAGGAGCCATTTTCTCTAGCGTAAAATAGGTAGGTAAACTGATTGCTATTGTATATGAACGTCCTTCCGCACATACTTTTTTCTACCGTGACCCCATGGCGGCGTAGAAATTCCTCAAAAATCTCATGAGATACTTCATGAGCTAATCGCATGAGCTTCTCATCAGATTCGATTGATTACTATGCTACAACATTGAGAGTTCACGAGTAGATCATGAGCTATCTCATGAGAAGTTCATATGAACTTCTCGTGAGATTGGAGGAATCGCTACCCCGCCTGCATGTGCTTGGTTGATGCTTGGTTGGAATTACCACATGTGGAGGTCACAGTACCAGAGGAAGTATCGAAAACCATTCCGGTGTCTCTATCGCAACCTGCGTCTCTTCGAACACACGCTATTTCGTTGCTTATACATTCCGCCGAGGTTCGAGTGTCGCGAAATAGTGACGACAGCGTGAGACGCAGGACGGGATAACGGATAAAGGTGCCGGGATGTTCTAGCATACGTAGAGAAACTGAACTCAACAACAAAATCAGAATATAGTTATTGGTAAATAAGTCTTACTTCTCTGGTTTTTCTTCGATTCCCCGCAACACCTGGGCGACGTTGACTGAAACTCTTCTTTTTCGTTGCTGTGACCTGAAAAACATAGTTTTAATAATTTTCTACTATTATCCGCGAGAACAAGATACTTATGGTTTTTCACTCCTTAAACACAACCGCTACTGAATTTCTTCTGGCGGCAAAGCAAACCATCCAACCCCATGAGAAATTCTTATGAGTTTATCATTAGAATATCCCGATCATCTCATGAACTACTCGTGAACTTCTAATTTTGAAGCTTAGCAATCGATAGGATCTCATGAGAAGGTAGTGAGTTTTCGCTCATGAGGTATACTGCCAGTCATTGCATAGTCACGTGAAACATGTCACAGCACAATTCGGAAAAGTGCAATTACAGAGTGCACGATTTCTCATTGGAATGCTAACTTTACGTGACTATTCAATTTACTTTTAGTATATCTCTTGAGGTTTTTTAGAGATGGCTACCACGCCTGGCACCGTAGCAAAATAATGAAAGTGTTAGAAGACTTTGCTACGGTGCCTGGTTTGTAGCAAAAGTAATCAAGATAGACGTCATTGCGAGTAACCACAAACAGAACTCAATGATCTTTCAGTATTTTAGAAATTACATTTCCATAGAATCGGCGCTATGGAAATAGCTCTAACTAAAGTTCTATATAAACTCCATTTGGTGTTCTTTAGAAAAGGGAAACCAAGAAGCCAAACTTTTAGAGAAGAAACTCCTATACTCTGTTAGTCAGATACTCAGTCACGTCAAACATGTTAAACACATCAGAGTCCGTATGCTAGAAGATCCCAGCTCCTTCATGCCATACTGCGTCTCCTGAAACATACGCTAATTCTCTGCTCTCACATCCCGCCGGGATGTTAGAGACGATAAATAGTGAGGCAGAGCGAGAGACGCAGGATGGGATGAAGGTGCCGGGATGTTCTAGCATACGTACTCAGAACTCATTAGAACGCAGAATTCACGTGACACTTCAATTGACTTCTAGTATAGCCACTCACTTTCTCACAGCGACCGTTATCTTCCGTGCCAGTGTGGGCGAGCTGTCGAAGCGAGGAACCATCCTCACCTGTGTTTCTCCATGTGGTAAGCTGAAAGACGGTTAGTAAGTACAAAAGATCGACTTCAATAACGTGACAGTGTAAAGTTATAGTTAAGAGAAGGCAAAACAAAAGTAGTACGTTCTTAGAGTTATCAAATCCCGTTGAAAACAACAAAATCAAAATACTTCACAAATAACGATCAAAGTAGGCTATTAAAAGGAAGATTGCCCTTTCATAGAATATTGCCCTTTCAATGGGTTTTCGCACAAGTCCACTTAAAGAAACCATTCCGCTATAATTCGAGTTCCACGAAAATTTTAAAAAGCTAAAAAAGTTTCTCAATGTCTTCCCATAGACCATGAAAAAACTTTCTGATTGAAAATTAGTGAAATTTGCCTAACATCAAGCCATAAAGGAGGGGACGTGAACATTTTCATTGTGACGCAACTTGACTTGGTTCATTTACATCCAGATTTATTTTTATTTTTTAGTTTTCAATAGTGTATTTGTATTTTACATAGTGTTTTAGAATCATTTTTGCACTTCTATAGGCTATTTTGAGCATACCCCGTACGCAACCCCCCTATCGGTGTCATTACGTAAGCCGCCTTTTTGAGAAAACTAAGCAAGATAGTAATATAAAAGTATATATTTTCGATAATGGTTTTTCATTTGCCATAGGGTCAGCTCGTTAACTCAGAAGTCAAAATTAAAGCGGGACGGATTCTTTAATAACAGCCGAACCAGAAGGTTCAACGAACAGTCATCAAAAACTGCGTGCTCAAATTTGAACAGAATCATTTATTTTGAGTCTATGTTCTGTGTTTTTTTCTGAAACTTCTTTCACAAGTATTATTGTTTTGAAACTATTCTGTTTTATATTCAAGTTTCCACTCACAGTACATGACTGACGGAACCCTTCATCGAATTGTAGGACTCCCCAGCGGTTTCTTGAGAATAAAGGGGCACAAACTGAAATAAACAACGAATGCTGAACTCACTATTTTACAGTTTGAATACAGAATCACTTCTGGAAGCAAAACTTTGAATTTCCAACACGACCTGATGACTTTTTTTTCTAAAGTCAGTAAACGTTAGGATGTTCTGATGTCCACAACGTTTGGAGAAACAAATGCTAGGATTTCCTCTATATCACGTTTCGCTCACTCAATACCTATGTTTGTATACTTCTCTCTTATAGAATTATCTTTCCGAAATACGGTCACTTTGAACCTGCGAAAACGAACACTCACCTTTTTGTCCCAGAAATCGTCCTGCATCATTTCCGGGGGCTGATCGTATGCCTTGTCCACCATGGTCAGCGCCATCTGAAACAAGCGAAAATTGCACATATCGATTTTTCCATCTTTCGTAACCACTAGGCTTGACGATGAATACTCATAAACCAAATGACGTCGATAAAACAGGAACGATTGAGGTATGTGCGCTTTCCCATTCCACGTAGATGGTATAGCGTGCCAATCTAAGTACTAGCCTCACGGAACTAAAGCGTGTATAGGCAATATATGATGTTCTTTCAAACTATTTTATGTAATTCTAAAACTCACAACGATGTTTCGATCGATGAGGGCATTGCATTCGAAATCATCGTCGTCTTCCCCGAATGGATTCAGCATCACCTCGGCGACCTTGGAAAATATCGACTATTAGTGACACTTGGAAAATTCTTGATTTCATCTTCGAGAATTTATTAATTTCATAATCTTTACCTCGACAATGTTGTACATTTAGGTCGCAGAAGGTCGCCATAGACTGTCAACGTATAACTAAAAAAAGTTGGAGCAGGATTCAACAAAGTTACCTTCAACCATCCGAAGTAAAACACGAAAGAAAGCATAGTCATCACAGGCACGTAAATATCGATCTGAAAAAAGATGCGAGATTAATGAATTACGAATGTACCATTTCGGTTTCATTGATGATGTGTTGTCTCCTAATCAGACAATCAGATAAACCCGTGTTGAATCAACTTTTCTCAGGTTCCACTTTTTTCAGCTTTCTTAATAACAAAATATCAATCAATCTTCCGATCAGACAAACTATATAGTGGGCGCCTAATTTATAAGTTTCGGTCTCTCGCCGGAATCGACTCTGCGAGCAAAAGATTCGCAGCAGTGGCTAACCACTGCGCTATAAGAGATCATAACGGCAAGCTTTGAAATCGAAAACATGTGTGCGTACACAGCGGAAAGCGAGATATACAGTACCCGACCGCCTTTCCGTTGGCGAAGACTATAAGGCTAACACGGCCAGACAAAGAAAGAGTCTACTCATTGCGAACGTATTCATGTAATTACGCTTGAATATTCTATTTTTATATAGTTCTTTGTAAACCCACCGAACCATCAGGGAAATGAGTAGAAAAAAAGTAAAAACCCTTTCCCACTTTATAATGTATTTTTCCGATCAGACAAACCAGGAAATAAAAATAATTATTATATTCATTCAAGGGAAAAGGGTAAAAACGTGCTCATGTGAACCCACCAAACTAGCGTGTTCCCCAGCTTCCTTGATAATATATTGTCTTCCAATTAGACAAACAATGAAATATAGATGGACCGCCAGACAAACTACTTGGGGATAGATGATGGGGATCGGAACCATGTCGAACATGGCTATCTTCGCCGTGTCGGTGCGGAACTGCTTGATTTCCTGGAAAGCATAGAAGAAAACATGGAACGATTTTTTGGCAACCCTTTGGAATCCTATATTCAAGGTTTAGTTTCGGGCTGCTTCCAACTGTATTGAGATCAAAGAGCACATATAACGCTCCTGACATTCGCATGAAAAAGCCGCGCGACACGCAACGCGTCTAATTAGGAGTGGGATACAGCAGCTTTCTGACATTTGGGGTTGGGTTCCGGTCTCCTTCAAGGTGCCCAAGTACTACCATTAACGTTTACAGTCTGTTACTGACGTACTCTAACTTACTTCCTGTACGCCTTGGTAGAAGTGACTTTCTATCATGGAGTGGGTGGCAAATATTTTGCTTTATTCAAACACTCTAGCTGATTTACTAGCTTTTGGAGCTTAACCGAGTTTTGAGCAAGTTGGCGTTTCACGTGACTGGAGAATATGACGTATGAATCTTCTAAATTGACTACCCTCCTGAAGTGCCCCCTGGTAGAAGTCACGTTTAATGTCTGTCACTAACGTACCTCTTGGAGTGCCAATCCTAGCAAATTCACCAGTTTTTCGAGGAAAGTCTAGAAAGTGGTATGAATCTTCTTAATTCACTAACCTCCTGAAGTGCCACCATATAAAAGTCACTCTCGATCATGTTCTCTTCCCGGGCCCTATAAACGAGGGCAAAAACCCATTGAAAGGGCAACCAATACTTGGTTTTCCAATCTATGGCATCGTAGGCCTCTTTCTCGTGCGGCATCATGAAACCTGAAAATACGCTGGGAATTTTTCTATCGTTCAGGCAATTTTTATGCTTTGTTAGTGTACATCGGGTAATGAACACCTGGTTCTAATTGAAGTTCTATTTAAGAATATCAGTGAGGGTAAACAAATGCTTTCTGTTTAAGAAAGGATCTTTTCGTGCGGCATCATGAAAAATCTAGAACATTTCTTATGAATTTCTCATCAACAAAACTTCTTTGTCGTTGCAGCACATATGATTTTTTTTCTCGTGAAACTTCAGTGTCAAAGTCGACTCAACGACCGAATTCACGAGTAACACTTGTGACTCATGTGCGAAAAGTCAAAACTGAACGAAAAAAAGTGAAACATTGAAAAAGAATTAGTTTTACTCCGTGCTTGAGATTATATGCTCTGTGAAGACACGGACCTGTAGCCACAACCGTGTCAATTGTAGGAAATCTTCTTCTAGTTCGCATGCTGATATCGCGGAAAATCAGCACTTGGGCCAGCACAGAGTACCTGAAAAAGAGTATGTAATTGAAAATTCTCCTATTTGTGAAATACTTTGTAAATGTTTTGTGCGGTTTTTACGAATTTTGGACTTCTTCCAATCCAAAGATGTGCGTTTTCGACCTAGATTGTTCTCTGTTCGTGTTAAAGAAAAAAGTTCCACTTTTTTCCAAAATCAAAACTCGGTGCTAAACTTGTGACCATGCTTTTTTCTGAATAGTAAGTTTGTAGCCGTGTAGATTGCGTATGAGCAACCGACCTGACAATGTTCCTGCGAATCATTCTGGCGGTCGAATCTCTACCACGCACGTACTCCGCGGTTAACAAGGCGATACTGAAAAAAATTTCATTTTCAATCTGTAAGTTTGTAAGATCAGACTTTTTGTGTGCTTTCGATTATAGGAAAACGGTGTGGCGTGGTGGTTTATTAAATGGGCTGCTGTAAACTCAGTTCTTAGTTTGACAACATTCAGTTTCAAGTTCGAGTACAATTGATCGATAGATCTCAATCACCTCTTTCCTAGCTCGCTTTTGTATACTTTTTGCGGTTGAAACTTTACAATAAGAACATAAACCCCGTTCGGTTAGGTCGGTTGCATAATTCCCAACTAAACACTTTTTTCGATTAGAGTCTCTTGTGAAACGTTCTAAGTTCACCTAGACCGGTGCGAAACGCTTGTTTGCTTCCGTTTTAGGCAACAGGCAGCCTATACATACATCACAGAACCACCAACACGAGCCTTCCACGTGAATTTCAGGCCTAGTCAACAAACCAAACCTATTTGTGCAAACTGCCATGTTGCCAAACAGTTCTGTGGCCGTATTTAGTAAGCTCAAGTAGCCATGTAAGATACATGAGAAAATTTTCCATCGCCAATAGCTGGCTCAGATTTTGATAGTCCTTATGTATTTTGTTTGTTCTCAAAGGTACCATTTAGTCCTTCGAAAATGTGAAAAGGAATGTTGAACCAAGAGTAGCAGCAGTTAATAATTTTTTATCCAAAATTTGCTCATGTAACTTACATGGCTACTTGGTCTTACCAAATACGGCCACTGGTCTAGCTACAGAAAAAATAGGGTTACAGTAGTCAAATTGTCATCGTTAGATCGGGAAAAGAAACCATGACCATTTCACGTGAATTTCCCGCCTAGTAAACCAACTGAACTTCTTTGTGCAAACTTGTAAAATGCCAAATAGTTCCAGTCTAGACACAGGAAAAAGGGATACTGCACTTTCTCTCTCTCTGGTTTATTTGAAGGAACTATAATTTCGTCCTGAATTAGGGGAACAGAACAACGATTTTCGCACGTGAATTCCACGTCTACACTTTCACGCGAGCTTCTCGTTTAGTCAACAAACCAATCGGACCGAATTCTATGAACACTTTTTAGTTGCAAAACAAGTTCTACTCAGTACAGGAACACTTCTGTGGGAATGACTGAGTGGTATTTTTATCTGCAGCACAGAGAAGAAATTTTGAAATGCTCTGAAGAGGGGGAATAGGTGAGATAAAACTGCAAACCAATCTTCTCCGTGTTTCAAAATGCACTTCTGATGTTTCCTCACGCTTCACGTAAAGATTCCTTGCATTTCTCATAAAAAAATAAGCTCGCCCACGTAAAACTCACTTCTCAATAAATCCTAATAATTTGAAGAGCATCATCCATCTTGCAACGACATTTGCAACGAAGAATCCTAATACGAAGTTGAGCGGAATGTAGTTGACGCGGTTGTTACAGTAAGCCACGATTTTCTCGAAAATTCTGGGAAAAATACAAATACGTTTCAGTATAATTGATAGCGAGAAGTATACATGAACATGAGAAAAATCCGCGAAGTTTTTTTTTCAAAACATTCAACAACCGAGAAAAATCGAGAAAACTGGAAAAAGTGTGTGGATGTTCGTGTACGTGTAAAGGATGAAAGAGGAGATGTGGGCTTCACATTTTGAAAAATATTTACATCTTATAGTGAACACGTTTTCTATCGTACAGTATGCATTCAACGTTTTCATTTCAGATCTATCAACAATAATTTTCGAACTCGTTTTTAATTCATACTGTAGGAGTCTTAGTATAGTTCGTCCCAAATGTGTAAAAGATCGGCCTCAGAGACTCGAACCGAGCCCAAAAGTTTGGGAGGCGCGGATGCTAAACACCACACCAAGTAGGCAATACAGCTACGTTACTGACAAATCGTATGTGTTCTTACACAGCACATAGTGAGATATACAGTATACCTCTGCCTATCTTCAAGCGGCATTTAAAGTTACGTCAACGACTATACCTTTGTGAAGCCGGCGGAAGTGCGCATCTGTACACGACACTGATTATCGTATACAGTACCATCCACAAAAATAGATCAAATAGCACAACCTAAAAACACAATGGAGTAATTGTTGGCGATTAATCATGTAACTCATCTTGGTTGGTGGCATACTACGAGAAATGGTACTGGAAAAACAAAACTGAAAAATTATTTACTGTGTTACTTGCTCAAATGGTACCGATTGCTCAAGAAAAACAAACTCGTTGAACGGTTTCCTGTTTTTTTAGTTCGTTCAAACTGTTGTCCAGTCTTTATCCACAATAAACGACGTGTATGCTTATCAACTTACACCAAGAGATAACCAATAACCATGCATGTATTGTACATGTGAAAATGTATTCATGTAAGTAAACATCATTGCACTCGTTTCATTGTTTGTAGTAGTAGTGGCTATGGGGTAGTTGTCTGGTTGTGTCATCATTGAATCTTTGTAGTGTGTTTCTTGTAGTTTGTAGTATGTGTTTGTAATTTTTCTCAATCTCACTATAATACTCATACAGTATACATACAAGACATTCAGTCCGTGTCATTGCATTCAAATCTGATACCCAGTTTCCTTTTAAAATACATCAAAAACTTTGTGAGTTTGCTGGACGAAAATACATTGATGAAAAAGTTGTATTGTGTACTGTTGGCTTGAAAATTATGTGAGCTATACCTTCCAAACACTTCCGCGCCATCGGAACAATAGTTTGAATATGGTCCACGGCCCGGAGGTGGAGACACTGTAGTTGTAGCTGATTGTCATCTGGAAAAACGATCGATACGTATGTTTTGTGTGCTCCGAATATTTCATGACGTGAACTGATATATCGAAGGGTTGTCACTCATTTGTGTGGTACAAAATGGCGATGATCTAAGTACAAGATTGTATTAAAACTCATCGCTACTTTGATTATGACATGTGATGTACGTTGTGAATGTCATGTGGAACCAGTCTTTTCCAAGTAGTAATTTTTTTGAAACTAGACGTCATGCAAAGAACTCATCAATTCTGTACTTATTATGCACAGATTATACTACCAGACTGTACGAAAAATCAGCTAAACAGACCTTTTGCGCCAATAAATAGGTCTCCTAGAAAATAAACAGGGGTCCAAAAAGCAGGTAGAATTACCGGACCTGACAAGTAAAACACAAACCGGCACGTAGACAGGAATGAGTCTGGAACGGTTTTCATGAACAGAAAAGAAACACTTAGTAAAACGAAATATATTATATTGTAACGAACTCAAACACTTGCAACAAAATAATCATCAATGCGTACAGAAAAACTCTTTACAACAAAATATCAACACTATCATTTCTTTATGATCAGTCTGCGACTACGACAGTAGAATTACAGACTTTCCGGCCCATTTCAATAAAACAGAAGATATCAGAATCATTAATTACTTCAACATTCTTTTTTGATGAACTCTCATGAAAAGTATTCAAATTCAAAACTATGTTGGACAATGTTCAAGTTTCTTCACAAAACATTCATTTGAAAGTTTGAATGGATACGACAGAAGTTTCAGTAGAGATAGAGTGTGAACTACAATTCGGCACGTAGACAGCCCTCTGTCTGCAACGGGGGTTAATTTCAGCTCGTTTTACCAAAATATATTGTTTAAAAGGACAAATGTCTCTGAAAATTGGTATTTGAATAACAAAAACTCGTATATTACGAAATTTGATCAAAAAACAACGGCATTAAACTACAAACACAGATCATACCGTATGTTACCGACCGTGCGAGATAAGGCAAGATACCGTATGTTATTTGTTTGGTCAAGAGCGGTTCATCAAACCATAATATGGTTCCATATGTGTTTTGGGTAAAAAACCATTATTGTCCTTTCGAACTTTCGCACTCTGATACAGACAAATTAAGCAAAGTGTGGTTATCGATTGTGTGTACTGTACGTATGGCACAATAATCGATAATCATACTGAGTTCTATGTATCTGCACCAAAAAAGTGTGAAGAAACCCTCAAAGCAAAACCCTTCACCCGAATTCGGCACGTAGACAGCCCTCTGTCTGCGACGGAGGTTAAAGTTCACGAGTTCAGGTTCCTCGAACCATATTTGTATGGAAAAACCACTAAAACCAGACTTGTTTGCGGCGGTTCTTGTTGATTGTTGTGCAAACGAAATGGAATGGCTAACATGTCTGATATCTTTATAGGTGTTGCCCATAAAATGTGGGTGGGATACGGTAACTGGTACGAATGACTTCCTGGTATCATTCAATGCGGGAAAAAACTTGGGGACAAAGGAAGGAAGGACTTGCATTTGAAATACAATGTAAACCACTTTCAAAGAACCTTGGCAGTGTGCTCACGACATTTCGAAAAGGGTATTCAGAGAGGAAAAAATAGGTGTCTCCAGAGTTATATTGCGTCATTGGAAGAGTTTTTGAACTTTATTATTTTGGTTAACCTGATGTTGTAAAACCACTGGGTTACAACAAAACGTTATCGAACCCAAAGCCAATGAGGTAAGTTAACGGAAACGATGGTTTGAGACGAAATGCTATAAAAGGTTCTAGAACTAGATAATCTGATAATTTTAAAATGTTTTGATGTGAATTATTGAAGCATTACAACTAACAAAAAAACTGAACGAACAAACTATAGCGGATGACCTAAGCAGAGTGGTAGTTTGAAATCGGTACACGTCATAACATTGAGATCAAACTACAAACACAGCAAAGCAATACACATCAAATTGGCTTCCGTTGGAACGACTAAAACCGAACTCTATCAAATAAAGTTTTCCCCAACAAGTTACTTGATGGGAGTGAACCTCCAAAAACCAGGTCTCAATTGAAATACAACACCCCTTTATTTGTTCACTGCGCCCTTCAGAAAAAAGACATGGAAAGAATGACTTGGGTATAGTCTATAGTCTGTTTCAAACCAACCCCAAGATCTTGATTTACTGTTTATTACCCCCACCTGGGTCGGCGGGGGGGGGGGCACTCGTTGAAGTTTGACCCCCCACCATATCTTCAATGGTGGGGGGGGGTCAAACTTCAACGAGTGGGGGGGGGGCTGAACTTCAATACCGGAAATGTTTACTTCCCCCCCCACCCTCAAATTTTCGTATTGCGGGTGATAAATTGAATTATAACCCCCCGGTGGGGGGGGGGGGGGGTCGAACTACAATTCCCCGGACGCAATACAATTTCAGAAAAGTCAATGTTCCCCGCACTCAGTACTACAACTACAAAAGTTTCAACATAAAATATAAATGTTCAGGACATATTTCTTGATGCAATTTTTGATAATCTCTATTGTGTTCCATTCGCTATTGCTAATCGAAATCGAACATAATAGGGGGGAGGGGGGGAGGGGGGTGAATATTCAGTGCAATTGCAAGTGATTGCTCATTTTTACAAATGTAGCCATGTTTGCTTGAAGCGAGAAAAGGCAAGCGTATACGGTGTAATTTCCCAGGTCCCGATTGGTTTGCAGTTTGATCTCGCTGCTTTTCGGACACAAAACTCTGGCATCGTAGCAAAGTGGAATGAATAGTTCAGCTTTGACCTCATCTACCTGGCACCGTAGAAAAGTCTCCTAGAAAGGTCAGCTCCGAGCTGAACTATCTGAACACTACCTCACCCGGATTTGGGTCACCCCCACTGTGCTTAAACACGAAAAATTGGCAACTATGTGGCCAGGCGGCGTAGCAATCTTTCCAACCTCACGAGAAGTTCATATAAGTTTCTCATGAGATACCTCATGAGCTACTTGTAAACTCTTGATGTTGTAGCATAGTAATCAATAGAATCTAATGAGAAGCTCGTGCTAGTAGCTCATGAGGTGATCTCATGAACTTTTGTGGGGATTGCTACGCCGCCTGACTGTGATCAGAAGCCGTATGCATAAAACATCTCAACCCGGCCCGGGATGTAACATGCATTACGGCCTCTAGTCCTCAATCAGGGTGAGCTCACTATTTTCATGACGTTGCTACGGTGCCTGATCACCCATCGGACGAGGTTCACCTATGATGTTTGAACTAGTTGGCACCTCGACACTCAAAATATTCTCTGATTTTTTTTTCCATTTCTCGTTATTATTCTGGAATGTTTTGTTATTACTACTCGTATTGTTCAATTGCACTTTGGCGTGCACAGAGATCAAACAATGGATGTCGTAGCTGAGCTGAGATGAACAAAAAGCTCGAGTTCCGAGTAGTTTTCATGAAACTTCACTCACTTTGGAACCGACATGATAGATTAAAGGCATATAAACGTGCAAAAGGGAGTACTTTTATTGTACCACAGTTGTTCATTCTCTGTCTCTGTAGTTTGACTCCGTTAGTTTTCGATCGAAATTTGTAAAGTATATCGTGTTTCTCAATCAAACTACAACAAATATGTGATCATAACCCAAAGTAGAAAACATTTTATCTGATTTTGGCAATTTCGGTCGGTTTCGGTGTTTGCTCGTACCGAAACAAGCCAATTCAAACAATGTCTTTACCCTCAACATTGAAACCATTATTCATATACCATAACGCATAAATATTAATTTTGTAATGATTCCTACATTGGTACTTCATACGAAAGCTTCCATAGTTGGATACTAACTTTTATGAAACATTTAGAAAATAGTCGATACAAAACTAAAACTAAATACAATACAGGATACACAATACTTGAACTATGAGAAATTCAGAGAATAAGGTGCAGGTAGGCCACAAAATAACCAGATGTGCAAACTCGTAAAATACAGATAAACTAAATCAATACGCAGAGATCAAAAATCAATTGAAAAACTTACTAAAACTAAGACAGTGTATGCATTTCTAGTTTTACGCTACCGTAAAAAAACTGTGCGGATCGATTGAGGAATCGATCAATAAGCATATTTTGCACGTTCCCGGTTCGCGTCTTTGCTTTTCGTCAAATGCATAGGGTCTGATTATGTATTTGTGTCATTGTCCCAATGTCCCATTATGAATTCGCAGGAGAGAAGAGGGAATGGGACATTCAAACGACACACCGGGACAGCGAAACTTCAAAGTGGAACAATGGGAAATTGGAAAACGACGTTGAGAAAATCAGATTAATGGATTATATGATTTGTTCAAAATTTGGTAGAAACAATAATAATAAACTTGTATAGAACGTTTCACGGCGTTCTCGCCTACAGTAATTTTTGCGATTAAACTTGTATTGCCCGTCCACAAAGTTTTCGTGGCGGGACACTGTATCCCACTGCAATTTGGCATGGTCAGAGCACTATTTCGCTGCGTATCGCGCTTATTTTCACGCAAATCATTTGCGAAGCGTCTAAAATTGAGGACGAGAGTTCCTTATTTGATACAGCTGTTGTTGAGAACGCCGTGTTTTCGGATTGTTTCCCTATTGGGTCTTCTCGTGTCCTTCTTCAGGGTCGTTCAATTGATGCCTAATACCTTTGGTGATGGGACACTGAAAATTGGCGAGAGTTGTTAAAGTAATTTTAGTTTTCTATTCGAAAACATACAGAGAATAATTTATAAAACAAGTTGTGTACGGCACATTTTATCTGTTGATAACGTTATTCTCATTGTGTACATGTAGCAGTGAAGGCAACCTTACAAGGACTATCCGTAGAGGGTAAGGATTGGCTTGGGTTAAAGGGGGGCTGCATTGAATGCTGAATTTGGCTAATGGCGTTAGCTGAAAAGGCACGAGAATCAGGGGAGTGCGCGCGATCACATTCACTCCAAATCATCCTCTGCGTCCTGACAGTTAGCAAAAAAATTAGTGAAATTTTGAAAATACAACTTTCAATTGGACAATTCAGTAAGAGAAGGACATATATCGAACTGTCTCAGTTCGATCTTTTGTTCGAATATTCATTGCAGCCCCCCCTTTCTTATTCATTTACAGCTCACGCAGTCAGCCGTACAGATACCGCGGCGAGCGGGGATCGAACCCGGATCTGAGGAGCGACAGCCAAACGCTAACCACTTGACCACTCGGCCAAAGTTTCTCACATTCAGTTGATATTCATTTGTTTCTCTTTTCTATATGTATCTCACATGCTTGCACGAATCAACCTAGAAGTATGAAATGGAAAACGAAGAATAAAAATCTCACCCCTTGTCTGTCTTCATCCTTCACTTCTTCCACTACTTCCTTTTTCACTTCCGCCGTAGCTTCATCCGAACTGTCTTCCCCGCTTCCTTCGTCAATTCTACTAACTTCTCTTCTTAGCTGTGGAACAGGAAGAGTATCCATGGTTGAAGATCGTTTTCTGGATTGATAACTATATCATACAAGATATAATATTCGTTTAACACATACTATGAAGTATTATATGCATTATGAGAACGGCAAAATACCTACCATGCCTACGCCTACTTCGTGAACGAAATATACTTTTTTTCCCGAAGAATAAGTATCTTGATAGTTATTGAGCAGTAATTATGAGTTTATCTAGAAAGCATTCAACAAGTTCATATCGCTATAGGGGGTTTTATCATTTCAGAAAGGGCATACAGTGTATACTACTCCACCTCATAGTTGTTGTAGCCTGATCAATGCTTTTTTTGTCTAAATCCGTGAATTACAGCCAAAATTTCAACTTAATGTTCAAGTTTTTCCATAAGGTAACGAAACTACTAATGAATAAACAAAATTAATTCAGATCAAACTACAACTATAATTTGGCACTCTTTTCATGGTACTTATCATAGATCGCTTCAATGTTTCCCTTCCCTGAATGCCGGACCAACTTCGCCTGATTCAGAATCAAAACGGGCCTATACAGTGTATTTTGCTCTACCACACTTTGTTTCTGGTTTGATTCCGTTACTTTTCTGTCGAAGTTCGGGAGCTACAGTAGTATTCGAACTCAGATTACAACGACAATTCGGTACTTCAAAGGTTTTTATCAGAGATCGCTCAAATGTTTCACCAACCTGAATGCCGGACCAACTTTGCCCGATTCCGCATCTTTTTTCGGTGCTTGACAATGGGGTACCATTTTCACCTTCTTGCTCACTCTCTTGCTCTGACTTCGTGAAAGCCTGGAATAATTGCGAAGGTCGAACAGTCCTACGTTTGGAAAGTTTGTCTAACGATGTGAATAGAACGTATAGGAAATACATTATTCGGTTCTATATTGTGCACCTCTTTTATTAGGAAAAACACCGGATACTGTATTTTTAAAAACAAACTACGTGTTTTTTTTTCGTTGTATGCTCAAAGTAGCAATATAAACAGAATCGAGAGCATTATACTTAAAGACCGAGGATCAGCCTAACTTTAACCTTACACCTTCTAGAATCTTTCGGAAAACTCTTGAAAACCCTCGGAAAATCAAATTGAGAACAATTTTGTAGTCTTCCCATAAATACAGTTATCAATTACAATACGATTTTCAGTTGTTAAGCTCCACTATAGTTTGTTGCACCGACTTAAAGCCGTCTGAAATACGCTCAAACTTCTAAATCAGAATTTGGTATGTTGGCGTTTTTCGGTGGGCTCCAACTTTTGATAGGGTCTTCTGCACCTCATCTGCTACACACTCAGTTTGAAACGAAAACGATGATATATCCAATGGAAAAAGCATCCTGAATATGTCACGGATCGCTGTGGAAGAACATCGATTGGTGAAACAGAGTATACAAAAAACCCCAAACTCTCACTTGAACAAATCGCTGAGAGATCCTCTCCGAGAGTTGGCGGGCAGACTGACAGTGTCCTGCGAATGAACCGGCAGCACATCCAATTTCTTCGCAATGTCCGCCTGAAACGCATGTTAAAGGGGGGCAGAAAGGAAAGCTAGTTCAGGTCCCCGGGGTACCTAAATATAACGTTGCGCGTGCCAAAACAGGCAAACACGTGTCAACCGTATGCAAATTTGGTTCGTTAGTTTGAATTAAAAGTTATACTTATATAACTTTCATATTAACTTTCCTTTCTATCCCCCTTTCAACAATAAATTTTTGTTCTCACTGAAGTACGATGAAACTACAAAAACAGTATCGAGTTAATAATATTAATTCATCTGTTCATATGTATTAAAACAGACTTCCATGAAAAAAAATGACCTAACTATATGAACTTAAGAAAAAGGGAACTAGTTTACATTATCAAAGATCGACTTCTGGCGGCGTATCAATCCCTCAAAAATCTCATGAGATACTTTATGAGCTATTCGCCTGAGCTTCTCATGAGATTCTATTGATTGCTATGCTACAACATTGAGAGTTCACGAGTAGCTCATGAGGTATCTCATGAGAAACTCATATGGACTTCTCGTGAAATTGGTACCGGACGTTAGATCGTCCGCGATGCTTGACCTATGTGAAAAACTATCGTTCTCTAAGTTTTCATCGTGTGAATAGGTCAACTTTTCTGTTAACAAATCAGAAATGAATGAGCCATAACTTTCTTATTACTACTTTGTTATGAGCGACCACAGTACACAACTTCCATTGTCCAGGAAAGCTGCAAAACGTGTTATATAGCTTGTTTTGTGCAAGGCAAGGCTGTACGGTGTATGTTCTTCTACTTTGCTGTTTCTGTAACTGGATCCCGCTGCTTTTTATTCAAGACCCATGAGCATTAGCGTATGTCGTTATCAAACTACAGCTCATATTTGACCACGTCTTGTATAGTATTTTCCATTCCTACTGAGACTCCTGCAGTAGGATTTCAAAACTTCCAACTCGTTTTGCTCACTTACTTTTGATCGCTGAAGTTGAGGATTCTCGTACTCCGTTCTCCTTCTCAGGTAGAGTAAACATGCGAAAGCATTTTCCATGAACTTTATTTTTATCTTCACAACAGCCTTCGAAAAGTTTGTAAGGTTACTGTAGGAGTCTCAGTAGGAATGGTGTGAACTATACCAATCTACAAAGAACAGATACGCAAAATGTCTTACCCAATTCGTTTCTCCAAACATTTCTCCGTTGTCCACTTCATTTCCGACCTCCTGAAATTCTCAGTTGTATTCTATTCCCATTGATCACATAGGATTTGTCAAACCGGTGTGGACACCGCATCGAATTAGAAAGAGGCGCGGTTTGGTCAGGGGATAGCCAACCTGCGTATCAATGATCTACACACTCTCTCAACTGCTGGCAAGTAATCAACGACCGCTCGCCTCGCATCCTCAGAACGATTAGCGCCAATTTTCTGCTATCGGCCAGCTACAAAAACGAGAGAGTATACAGGTCAATGACGCGCAGACAGGCTAAGACAGTCTGTGTCTCTCTGACCTGCACACTCTCTCGTTCGGTCAAAAAATTGTGGCTGGCCAATTGGCTGGGAATTATCTGATTCTCTCAATCAATCGAACCCTCCGCTGTCTTTAGGGGAAAATGGCGACTATGCACCATCTCTCAAGTCCTAGTCAACAACTATTCTGTCTCATACTTTTACATATTTTACATATTTACATATTTATTTTACATTTACTTGCTCTAGTCGAGAACTATTCAGTTTCAAATCTCACCCAAATCGTTTCTGCAAACATCTCTGTCGCGTTCACTTCATTTCTGACTTCATGTACTACATTACTCTACTTTATTCTATGCAGTTCACTTTGCTAACCATCGTTTCTGATCTGAGCTGAGACTAAGCATTGAAGATAAACGTTGATCTCACCCAGTTCATTTCTCCGAACATCTCTCCCGTATCAATTCTGACTTCTTGTACTTCTCTGTTGTATTCTATACAGTTTACTCTGCTAATAATCCTTCTATTCGAAGCTAAGCACAGAAAATAGATATTTGTCTCACCCATTTCATTTCATTTCTGACTTCCTCCACTTCGCTCTTCGTCTCATCCGAACTGTCCTCACTCCCCTCGTCTATTCGGCTCACCTCTCTTCTCGGGTGCGGAAGGACTTCCATTGAAGCGGAAACTCGTTGTCTAAATCGAAAACAAGCTGCTAAATAGGTTTCTATATAAGTTTAGCGAAAAAGCATTCAACTATTTCAACCCGGTATTCCAACTTCACGGCGTATTAAATCAGTTATATTCTTAGCAGGTTCTGGTTGAAGCTAAAACTCGTTTTCTAAATCAAAAATATAGTTAGGGAAACTAAATTTGATGAATTACTTCATAAATTAAACTAAGTTAAGTTCATGAACACGTATAGAAAAAACACACAAACAATGTTAAATCATCAATCTGAATCAAAAAGATGTTTAGCAAAAAGTTTAGTAAAGAAGTCAAGTAAATCAATGAGATTCTGATATGAAGTATTGTAATCGTACTGTAGGAGTTTTGGTAGGAATAAAAGGAACTATTCATGGTGTGAAAAACTTAATCAATCACTAACGATGTAACTTCAAACACAATCGATGAGTGAATTTGATAAATGTATTATAGTTGTCATCCGTATTTCATCTATTCATTTGTGTAATAACTTAATTATATTTTACTTTCATTCACCCCAGTTTATTACTGTTCTGTAATTCTGACTTGTATGTTTAACTTATAGTTCACACCATTCCTACTGAGACTCCTACAGTAACTTTACAAACTTTCCGAAGGCTCTTGTGAAGCTGAAAATGTAGTTCAATGAAAATTCTCTCGTATATTTACTCTACCTGAAATAGAGAATGAAGAACGATAATCTTCAACTTCTCCGATCAAAAGTAAGTGAGCAAAACGGCTTGAAAGTTCTGAAATCCTACTGTAGGAGTCTCAGTAGGAATGGAAAAGACTATACCTCACGGCTGGAGGACCACCGATCGAATGTACATGTTTTTTCGCATCAGCATGCGGCACCATTTTCACTTTTTTGCTCGGAGCTCTTGTAAGCCTGAAATGTAACAAATATACTAGAAGTAAATTGAATAGTCACGTAAAGTTAACATTCTAATGAGTAATGATAAGCATTTTAAAGCTGCGTGTTTCTGAGTTATGCTGTGTTTAGCATGTTTCACTTTTTTACTCGGACCTCATGTAAGCCTGAAATGTGACAATTATGAAATGTCAGGGACGGTCACGTGAAATGAGCTTGGTGGCCATATATAATTCGTGAGAACTTGTCAAATACGATCAAGTGAATATCTTAGAATTAGCTTATTTGCGTATATGGTTCGTTCTTTCTGAATCGAGTGTGGGCGGTTCATGTCGCCCCGTCCCGCTGTGTTTGTAGTTTGATTTAGTCGATTTTTGGTCGGAATATGGCAATTAGGGTGTGAAATGGGACCAAACTACAACAGAAACGCTCCCTCCTAATAGTAACCTGACACTTCGGTAAAATCTCATGAAAAGGTCTTCAGCTTGAGCTGAACTATTCGGTCACTACCCTCCCCCCCCCCCCATAACTTTCTATGTTTTATGCTTGAACATAGAAAGTTGGCAACTATGTGGCCAGAGAATGATCAAGTTTTTGATCAGAGTACGTATGCTAGAAGATCCCGGCACTTTCATCCCATCCTGCGTCTCTCGCTCTGCCTCCCTATTTCTCGTCTCTCACATCCCGGCGGGTTGTAAGAGCAGAGAAATAGCGTACGTTTGAGGAGACGCAGGATGGGGTGAAGGTTCCGGGATCTTCTAGCATACGTACTCAGGTTGAGCTGGCCACTTGCATGGCTTTGCTACGGGGCCTGAGAAAAATCTCACTTAAACAAATCGCTGACAGATCCTCGTCGAGAGTTGGTGGGCAGACTGACAGTGTCTTGCGAATAGACCGGCTGCACGTCGAACTTCTTTGCAACTTGCGCCTGAAAACATTCAATTATTAAACTCAATTAATAATATTAATAGTTTATCAACCCGGTACTTGACAGACAATTTCAATGGCTAATGATCGGAGATGTTGATTCAATAGGAACATTAAAGTGAAAGAAGGTAGTAAGTTCTGCCTCTCGCTGACGTAACTACCTAACATCCAGATACCTTTCCCTTAGGCTCCTCAGTTTAGGAACGGAAGAAATCCAAGTATATGCGATTGAATTGAAGACAGCGTATAAATACAAATAATATGAGAATAAACGTATAATTACGAATAATATAAAGAGAAATGAGCAAACAGTTGCCTCAACCATTGCTTCCGTTCGAATATTTATGCGATGTTCACCATTTATGACTGCATGTAAACACTTATTTATTCTATCCTATTCTATTGTCACTTTGTTCCTTCTCTTGGCTATTCGAAGCTATCCCAATCATAGACAATAGATAGTTGATCGACAAACGACACATAAACAAGCAAATCAAACAATACACTAATGTACTGTTAGTCAATTGCACAGTCACGTAAAACATGGTAAACACAGCCGAACTCAGAAACGTGCCAGGACAAAGTGCACGATCCTAGAAATAAATCGAATAGTCACGTAAAGTTAGTATTCTAATTAGGCAACGTGCACTTTGTCATGGCACGTTTCGGAGTTATGCTGTGTTTACCATGTTTTACGTGACTGTGCAATTGACTAACAGTATAGTTTGCTCCTAATCTTGATTGTTTGAAGCGAACCCCACCATTGACAACAAACAACAAACAATAGTCTCACCCATTGCTTTCCTTCGAACATTTCTGCGATGTTCACGTCATTTCTGACCTCATGTGCTTCGCTCTTCGTTTCATCATTTTCGCTTCCCTCTTCAATTCTACTAAACTCTCGTCGGACTGTGGCCATGGTGTCCATGGTTGACGCTCTTTGTCTGGAATAAGTTTACAGATGATTTGTATCCAAGTTTTATTATGATTCATGTTTTAATAAGTTTTATGATGTCTTATAGTTATAGTATCCATGGTTGACGCTCTTTGTCTGGAATAAGTTTACAGATGATTTGTATCCAAGTTTTATTATGATTCATGTTTTAATAAGTTTTATGATGTCTTATAGTTATAGTATCCATGGTTGACGCTCTTTGTCTGGAATAAGTTTACAGATGATTTGTATCCAAGTTTTATTATGATTCATGTTTTAATAAGTTTTATGATGTCTTATAGTTATAGTATCCATGGTTGACGCTCTTTGTCTGGAATAAGTTTACAGATGATTTGTATCCAAGTTTTATTATGATTCATGTTTTAATAAGTTTTATGATGTCTTATAGTTATAGTATCCATGGTAGACGCTCTTTTTCTGGAATAAGTTTACAGATGATTTATATCCAAGTTTTATTATGATTCATGTTTTAATAAGTTTTATGATGTCTTATAGTTATAGTATCCATGGTTGACGCTCTTTGTCTGGAATAAGTTTACAGATGATTTATATCCAAGTTTTATTATGATTCATGTTTTAATAAGTTTTATGATGTCTTATAGTTATAGTATCCATGGTTGACGCTCTTTGTCTGGAATAAGTTTACAGATGATTTGTATCCAAGTTTTATTATGATTCATGTTTTAATAAGTTTTATGATGTCTTATAGTTATAGTATCCATGGTTGACGCTCTTTGTCTGGAATAAGTTTACAGATGATTTATATCCAAGTTTTATTATGATTCATGTTTTAATAAGTTTTATGATGTCTTATAGTTATAGTATCCATGGTTGACGCTCTTTGTCTGGAATAAGTTTACAGATGATTTGTATCCAAGTTTTATTATGATTCATGTTTTAATAAGTTTTATGATGTCTTATAGTTATAGTATCCATGGTTGACGCTCTTTGTCTGGAATAAGTTTACAGATGATTTATATCCAAGTTTTATTATGATTCATGTTTTAATAAGTTTTATGATGTCTTATAGTTATAGTATCCATGGTAGACGCTCTTTTTCTGGAATAAGTTTACAGATGATTTATATCCAAGTTTTATTATGATTCATGTTTTAATAAGTTTTATGATGTCTTATAGTTATAGTATCCATGGTTGACGCTCTTTGTCTGGAATAAGTTTACAGATGATTTGTATCCAAGTTTTATTATGATTCATGTTTTAATAAGTTTTATGATGTCTTATAGTTATAGTATCCATGGTAGACGCTCTTTTTCTGGAATAAGTTTACAGATGATTTATATCCAAGTTTTATTATGATTCATGTTTTAATAAGTTTTATGATGTCTTATAGTTATAGTATCCATGGTTGACGCTCTTTGTCTGGAATAAGTTTACAGATGATTTATATCCAAGTTTTATTATGATTCATGTTTTAATAAGTTTTATGATGTCTTATAGTTATAGTATCCATGGTTGACGCTCTTTGTCTGGAATAAGTTTACAGATGATTTGTATCCAAGTTTTATTATGATTCATGTTTTAATAAGTTTTATGATGTCTTATAGTTATAGTATCCATGGTTGACGCTCTTTGTCTGGAATAAGTTTACAGATGATTTATATCCAAGTTTTATTATGATTCATGTTTTAATAAGTTTTATGATGTCTTATAGTTATAGTATCCATGGTTGACGCTCTTTGTCTGGAATAAGTTTACAGATGATTTGTATCCAAGTTTTATTATGATTCATGTTTTAATAAGTTTTATGATGTCTTATAGTTATAGTATCCATGGTAGACGCTCTTTGTCTGGAATAAGTTTACAGATGATTTATATCCAAGTTTTATTATGATTCATGTTTTAATAAGTTTTATGATGTCTTATAGTTATAGTATCCATGGTAGACGCTCTTTTTCTGGAATAAGTTTACAGATGATTTATATCCAAGTTTTATTATGATTCATGTTTTAATAAGTTTTATGATGTCTTATAGTTATAGTATCCATGGTTGACGCTCTTTGTCTGGAATAAGTTTACAGATGATTTATATCCAAGTTTTATTATGATTCATGTTTTAATAAGTTTTATGATGTCTTATAGTTATAGTATCCATGGTTGACGCTCTTTGTCTGGAATAAGTTTACAGATGATTTGTATCCAAGTTTTATTATGATTCATGTTTTAATAAGTTTTATGATGTCTTATAGTTATAGTATCCATGGTTGACGCTCTTTGTCTGGAATAAGTTTACAGATGATTTATATCCAAGTTTTATTATGATTCATGTTTTAATAAGTTTTATGATGTCTTATAGTTATAGTATCCATGGTTGACGCTCTTTGTCTGGAATAAGTTTACAGATGATTTGTATCCAAGTTTTATTATGATTCATGTTTTAATAAGTTTTATGATGTCTTATAGTTATAGTATCCATGGTTGACGCTCTTTGTCTGGAATAAGTTTACAGATGATTTATATCCAAGTTTTATTATGATTCATGTTTTAATAAGTTTTATGATGTCTTATAGTTATAGTATCCATGGTAGACGCTCTTTTTCTGGAATAAGTTTACAGATGATTTATATCCAAGTTTTATTATGATTCATGTTTTAATAAGTTTTATGATGTCTTATAGTTATAGTATCCATGGTTGACGCTCTTTGTCTGGAATAAGTTTACAGATGATTTGTATCCAAGTTTTATTATGATTCATGTTTTAATAAGTTTTATGATGTCTTATAGTTATAGTATCCATGGTAGACGCTCTTTGTCTGGAATAAGTTTACAGATGATTTATATCCAAGTTTTATTATGATTCATGTTTTAATAAGTTTTATGATGTCTTATAGTTATAGTATCCATGGTAGACGCTCTTTTTCTGGAATAAGTTTACAGATGATTTGTATCCAAGTTTTATTATGATTCATGTTTTAATAAGTTTTATGATGTCTTATAGTTATAGTATCCATGGTTGACGCTCTTTGTCTGGAATAAGTTTACAGATGATTTATATCCAAGTTTTATTATGATTCATGTTTTAATAAGTTTTATGATGTCTTATAGTTATAGTATCCATGGTAGACGCTCTTTTTCTGGAATAAGTTTACAGATGATTTGTATCCAAGTTTTATTATGATTCATGTTTTAATAAGTTTTATGATGTCTTATAGTTATAGTATCCATGGTAGACGCTCTTTTTCTGGAATAAGTTTACAGATGATTTGTATCCAAGTTTTATTATGATTCATGTTTTAATAAGTTTTATGATGTCTTATAGTTATAGTATCCATGGTAGACGCTCTTTTTCTGCAATGATAAAGTGTTTACCACTTGTTTGTTTATACATGTTTATCTTCCATGTCTCCATTTTCTCGTAGTTGGAGTGCCACATATACCAATGTGGAAAGACACGTGTTCAATCGCGAATGAACATTCTACTCTATTCTATTCTATATCAGTCTTATTATGTTTTACAATCTCTTTGAGCTATAGTATCAATTTCATGATGTCTTAAAGTTATAGTATCCATAGAATTGGCGCCCTGTTTGTGCAATAAGTTTTATGCTGTTTTACAATGTCTTTAGGTTAAAGTACTTATTGTTGACGCTCTTTTTCTGAGAAAAAAAACGATGTTATGGTAATATTCATTTCTGAATTTCTCCTAACTTCTCAATGGCGTCGTGTCGATGTTTTCGAAGGACAATTTATGAGAGAGAGAGAGAGAGAGAGAGAGAGAGAGAGAGAGAGAGAGAGAGAGAGAGAGAGAGAGAGAGAGAGAGAGAGAGAGAGAAGTAGTCCGAAATGCCTAGATAACTGAACTCCACACACGTGGGTTTCTAGGGTTTTAGGTTCTAGGGTGCCGGGTGTTCTAGGGTTTCTCTATTGTTTTATTTTTTAATTCACTTTTGGTATATCTTATACTGAAACACGCTTCTTTCTATCCACGTGCCACTCACCTTACTACCGGGGCAGACTCCAAATCTCTCCTTTCTCTTTTGGTCAGATGATGGGGCACCATTTTCACTTTCTTGCTTTCACTTCTCGACAACCTGCCAAATTATTATAAACTATGCCGACGGTCTGATACTTGAAAATTTGCGTCCTGAACGTTTAGGTTTGACCTGGTTTCCCTTCGAACATTGAAAACTACGGTATGTACCAGGACCAAACAACATCTATAGTGATACTTTCCGCCCAAAGCTGTGTTTGTAGTACGAACTCAAGTAAGTTCGCTCAGAATTGTGAATGCGTGTATTGGAAAATTACAACTCAGGCGATTATCACTCCCTGTATATAGTCGGCGCCCACGGAAAGGCGGGAGGGTACTGTATATATCACTTTCCGCTGTGTACGCACACTTGTCTTCGATCCCGAAGCTTACTGGTTATGTGATCTAATAGGGCAGTTGTTAGCGCCCTGCTACCAATCTTTTGCTCGCAGGTTCGATTCCGGCGAGAGACAGAAGTTTATAAATTTGGCACCCACTATAGGGCGTTCTTCCCAACGCACGCCTATACCGTAGAAGTTGTCCTATCCCACTGTGTTTGTAGTTTGATCCCCGTCACTTTCAGAAAGCATGGTTGCTATAAACTCCAACTCAGACATTGTCATTAATCAGAACAAATCTCACTTCCAATCACTGAAGGATCCCCGCTGAGGATGGTTGGGCAGATTGGCGGTTTCTTGCGAATAAAGTGGCTCCACCTGGAAGAAATTCTTCGTTGAAGCATGTTTGAAACGAACACTTTCTCTATTCACTTCCTGGTTTTACAACAAGAAACTATGAAAATGTATGATTTTCGTATACAGATAGATCAAGCCAGTTATGAACAGGTGGGATTTTTCGGTCTTATGCTGTAAAATGATGCTGAGAACAGAAAACATGGAATAAGTTTTTTTTTAGCTTTTATGATGTAAAGTATACGGACAGAACAAGACATTTATGAAAAGGTGGGACTTTTCTAGCTTTAATGTGCGACCTTTAACCTTAATCAATAGTATAACTTTGTAAATGATTTTGAACAACTTTGTAAAACAATGTTACCAACCTCTTTGTTCCAGAACGCGTCTTCTTCCATTGGAGGACAGCTGTTATGACCCTGATCAACCATCATCAAAACCATCTAAAAAACATTATGTAATGTATATTAATACTATATATTATTGTATTATCTGAAAACACACATGTTTTTTTAGGAATATTATGTCTACTTTAACTAATTTAGTTTCGCTGCTCTCATCATACTCCATAAAAGAAAGTATCCAATAGTAAACATTAAAAAGTATAATCTCACTCTAACTAACGTAGTTTAAATATTCCAATAATACTCATTGGAAAAAACGTCAAAATTGTCTCTGAACTAAACCAATCAACACGGGGCTTCTGCCTGGGGCGGTAATCAAGTCTCATCACTGACGGGCGGGATCGAACCCGGGTGCTGTGGGCGGCGTCAAACACACTACCACTCGGCCACTGGCCCTCTGCGCTATCTAGGCGTCAGGAAGACAGATAGCTGACAGTTGTTTTCAGTGTAACGTCGTTCTCTTGGCTGTTAGACTAGCGTAGTTGTTGGAAGTTGAAAATTTGACATATTTTCAATAAATTTCAAAGAAAATCATTTAATGACGATTTGTTTGATAACCATTTCAACTCTATTTTGTAGAACAATCTTCTTTACTACAATTTCTATTGATAGTTGTTTCAAGAAACGAGGTAATTCAAAATAAGGTTATTCTTTAAGAGAATGAATGAATGAATGAATGAATGAATGAAAAATATTTATTCGCGTGTCTTTTCACATTGGCACAGGTGGTACTCCAAATTATGATTGGAGATTTAGGAGAAAAAAATGTTTAGTTTTATTAAGTTCTAAAACAGACCTTAATATTTCTGTCGATGAGGGCATTACACTCGAAATCGTCATCGTCTTCTCCAAATGGATTCAACATTACAGCGGCGACCTGAAATCAATTTTGGGTTCAAAATAACCACATTCACTATTCACGATTCACTTTTCACGATTCACTTTTTTCTCTCATCTCTTTTGTTTTTCCTGGGAAGCTCTCAAACTACCACCACCGTGACATGTAATAGGATTCGCCGTGAGAAAAACACCTGTTTTGTCCAACTTTTCCAGTTTTCCACTTTCCCTACTTTCACTGAGTTTCTGGCACCGTTTTCTATTTTGATCATTCTCCAATTAAAACTGTCCCATTCTACCCCTTTCACCCAGTTTGTATCTCAAAACAGTTTCCAAGTTATTGTTCCTTATTTGCTCTGTGCGAGCCAACGTTTTATGGTTCAACGCTATAGAGTACACAGTTTGCGTCACACATTTACACAGTGATATCGGACCAAATTTGGTTTTAACCTACTTTTTCGGAACACAAACATTGAGAAATTGTTTGGTTAGAGTGAGCGTACTTTGGTTTAGTGTTTGAACTGAAGATCAAAAGTTCAAACAAAAGTTATAGTGAACGCAAAGTTCTATGAGTTTTATGAGAACAGTTAGTAATGGAAAAAGAGTCAAACAGCCTTTCCCTTGGAGAGGTCGACGGCAACCAGAATAAGTCATTCAAAATAAAAAGTCATTATAGTAAAAGTCATTTGAAAGTGAAAGTCATTAAGTACATAAACAGTTGAGAATCAGAAATAAAGTTTTCGAAAATTTTCGTATTTTCAAATTATGACTAAAAGTGAATTAATGACTTTTACTTTCAAATGACTTTTACTTTACTGACTTTTTATTTTGAATGACTTATTCTTGGTACCGAAACGGCAATGAAAATTTGGTCACTGGGTCTAGTAAATGTCGGCAGATGCGTGTAAATGCATTACAAAACCTATGACCCGTGAAGCTTTACTGGGTGTGAAAACTTTTTTTCTTTTTTCCTATTTTTCACCTATTTTCGAAACTCACCCGTAGCCAACCAACATAGAACACGAATTGTATAATGGTCATAACAGGGACGTAGATGTCAATCTGAAAAATGTTTCAGGTCAGCTTTCGAGGTTAAAGGGGGGTTGCAGTTAATTTTCAAATGAAAGATCGAGCTGAGCCAACTCGATATATGTCTTTTTCTAACTAAAATGTCCAATTCAAAGCTCCGTTTTCAACATTTCACCCAATTTTTCCATACTGTCAGAGACGCAGAGGATGCTTTGGAGTGAATGAATATTGATTGTGCGCAGTTCTCTAACTCTCGTGCCTTTTCGGCTAACGCCGTTAGCCAGATTCCGCATTCAATGTAGCCCGCCTTTAACATGATCTGACTTGTAGTTTCAGTTGAAAAGGTGTGCTAGAAAATCCCATTTAATCCCATCGTGAGTCTCTCGCTTTGTATCGCAACTGTTTCGCGCTATCTCGGCAAAACGTAACAAACTACAAAAAATTCACATATAGTTTGTTCCACCCACTTATAACCTTCTACAGTAATCTGCTCGAACTCACATGTCGCAGTTTGGTATATTACCGTTTTTGGATTCTTTCGGAATTCTGGTAGTGTTCTGCACATTTACTTCTATTAACTCTGAAAGTTCGAAACCAGAATAATGAACTATTCATTAGAAAAACCATTCTGAATATTTGACGGATTACTGTAGAAGGACATCGATTGGTGGAACAAACTATACCTCTGGTCCTGACAATAAAAACTGTCTCGACAACAGACACAGCGTGAAATAGATGTGGACCGCCAAAACGACCAGCTGGGTGTACATAATCGGGATCGGAAGTGCATTGTAGTGCATCAGTTTGGCCAGACCGGCACGGAACATGGCGATTTCCTGGAGAAAATATTAAACGTTTCGCGCTATCTCTCTCTTTTTCTCTCTCTTTCTGTCTTTCTTTCTATCTTTCTCCTCTCTCTCCTCTCTCTCTCCCTCTTTGTCTCTCTCTCTCTCTCACCCAGACCGGCACGTCATACGGTGATTTCCTAGAGATATCGAACATGGTGTTCTCTTTTTCTTTATCTCTTTCTCCTCTTTCGCTCCGATATATCTTTCTATTTCATTCTACTCTCTCTTTCTTTCTCTCTTTCTCCTCTCTCTCTGATATATCTTCCCTCTTCATCTTACTTACTTATTTACTCTCTCTCTCCTCTCTCTCTTTCTCTCTCTCTCTTCCTCTCTCTCCTTCTCCTTCTCCTTCTCTCTCTCTCTCTCTCTCTCTCTCTCTCTCTCTACCTTTCCAAGAACTTCCAGGAAGTAATCGCTTTCAATATACCCCTTCCTTCTAGCGTCATAGACACATTCCATGGCCCATTGGCATGGCTTATAGAACTTGACCACCGGCGCTTCGACCTCCTCGAAAATTGGTCTCTCGTGAGCCATCATGAAGCCTAAATAATGTAGTTTGATATTTTGTAGTTTGATCTGTTGTAGGCCAAAAAGCAGTGGGTTCAAACCATAAACACAGGCTCGAAAGGACTCTTTCGTGCGGCATCATGAAGCCTGAATACGTGAATATCACGTGATTTCGTGTGTTCAGTTCACGTGAAAAACGTGACCTCATATTGAGTTCATGAACTATGAACACAGCACCGAAAATTGGTCTCTCGTGAGGCATCATGAAACCTGAGTATTGTAGTTTGATCTGATATAGTTTGATCTCGAAACACGCCGAAATCAGAGTCAATGCCGGAGAAACAGCTTTGAAGGTGATATATGACAGAATAAGTTTGTTCTCAGTTCTCCGTTCTTCAGTAGCGCACAGATATAGAATGAATGCATAGAATAGAATGCACGTGGGTCGATATCACGTGAAAAAAGCATTGAAAGCTTTGAATGCACGTGTGAAGGGAATGGTGATAAAACACGCTGTATTCCATGACATTCAGCCGAAAAGCATTCAGCCGAAAAGTCACGCAGCAATACCCCTCTACAGTAAGATTGTAATTTTTTCAAGCAAGTTTCCCATATCTTTTAGGTATTGTGAACAGTTTAAACTTTGTTATTCTGTTTTCCACATTGGTTTCTACAAGCATAGAAAACATTGAATCTGAAATTCTGTTTGTTTATTAGATGAATGTTATTGAATATTGGAAAGATTACTGTAGAAAGTCACCGATTGGTGAAACGAACTATACCTGATTCCACCAGACTGTCCATAGTGGGAAATCTTCGATTCGTGCTCGAGTTTATGGCTCGAAATACAAGAATTTGTGACAGTTCACAGTATCTGTAATGGTATAAACTAAGTTATAACATAACATATTTATCAGGCCAGCTACAAAAGCGAGAGAGCGTGACGATCAATGAGGACGCAGACAGTTACAGCCGGTCTGCATCTATTTGACCTGCACACTCTCTCGTTGGGGCAGCTTTAGTTCCGGTCATTCCTACTAAGACTTTGCAGCGTAAATATGAATTTTCAATGCTACTTTTCAGTCACTCTGGACTCTCTGGAGTTTTTCAAAACCTGTGAATCTCAGTAAAGCGGTAGTCCTGTTTTGTGACAACGCGTAAATGGAAAATGTCCCAAGAACACTCATATCTGCTATAAGAAATAATCTCCCGATCGAACGGTGAACACGACATTTCAGCGCTCACCTAGCCATACTTCTTCTCATCAGTCGAGCCTCGAACGTGTGGCCCCTCACGTGTTCCGAGATCATCAGGCCAACACTGAAATCATTTTTAACTCAAGAGAAATATGTGGTTGACTTTTGTTTAAACACAGAAAAAGTCTTCAATGTATTTTTATTCAAAATTGTTATTATGAATGTTGTAGGTTGTGGGACTCTTGTTGATTTCATGGGGAGTATTTCAGAATGAGGTTGTAGGGTTTGAGTTCAATTCCTATCCAGCGGTGTTTGTAGTTCCATCCCAAACTTTTCCGATCGCGATTTCCTAGATTATGGTACGTATCGAGAACGAATATACTCAGAACAAGCGCCGTTGCAAAAGAGTAAATAACTGTTTATACAGCGTGGCTGTCATATATATTGATTTTCCCTCTCGTCGTCTGACGTCTCTTCGGGGCACAATATGTCTCTAGATTTGTTGCAGTACAGTTTCGACCAAACGCGAATTTGTAATTAACAGAGCGCGTTCCGAGTGCGAGCAAAAGATTCGTAGCAGTGCGCTTACCACTGCGCTATTAGAGCAGATAATCGGCAAGCTTTGAATCGAAGACATGTGTGCGTACACAGGGGAAAGTGAGATATACAGTACACTCCCGTCTTTCCGTTGGCGACGACCATAGGTTGGTCACCCACCTAGTCTAAATAACTAGAGACTTTACGTGTGATCTGTGATCGACTGAATTCAATATTCATTTATAGGCTTCTCTGAAGAAAGTATATACGGTATTTGTTCCTCTGTCCCGTTGTGTTTGTAGTTTGACCCTCATGATCTTTGATCATAATTCCTAGTATCGATATCGAGGTTGAACGTGGAGAGTCACTCTCTATGAAGAACATTTCATTCTTGATCTTTGGGTGTCTGGTTCGTCCCTACTTTGCGTGCTACTTTTTATTACTTTTGGCGATCTCCACTTCCGTTTCAGTTCAGCCCGAAACAGAGAAAGTGAGAGAGTATGATATTTGCGGAGACGCAGGCATGGTTTCTTGATCTCGTTCTCTGCGTGGTGCGTGGCAGACCTTATTCGGAAAGACGAAAATGCAAAGTCTGCGCAAATAGTGCAAATATGGCATACCGCGCCTTTAAAGAGCAAGACAGGTTTTTTCGAGTTGTCGGGGGTCAAGTCAAACGCAAAAACGCGTATTGGTAATGTGTAACTATTCGTAGTGGTTTGAACTCGACACACGGCATAATTTACGGAGTTCGACCGAAAATCAGAGAGATCAAACTACAAACACAGAGGGACAGGGCAACAGGCCCGCTGAGGCTTGATTTGAAACTATCGAACTCTATTAAAGGGCAACTTGAACCCAAAAGCATGTCTTTATCTTGATTGATAGATCAAATGAACTTTGGATCAAAGATCAGAACTTTGAATAGAAAATAGAACATGAAGAAAGGTACCAACTTTTGTATGAATCCGATCCTAGTGAACAAATACTGCCATCTATTGACAACTGCTGTCACATAGAAACCGAGCATGAAGTTCAGCGGAATATAGTTGATGTGATTCTCAAAGTATATGATAACCTCCTCGAAAACTCTGAAAATCAAAGATATTTCATGAAACTCTAGAAAATACGTGTACACTGTACAACACAAAGTGTATAGTTCGTTTCATTCGCATTGAGACTCATTAGCATGGTGCCGAGAGTTTTGGAGAACTGTTTCTTGAAGAGAGCATTGAAACTAAAACAATTAGTCAATTGTTGATATAATAGCTCTCCTAAACAACAAAATGGCCAAAAACGGCATGAAAACTTATTGACGCGCTGCCCAAGGCTCGGTGAGAATTGCGAGAACTTTACGCTTGACCCATGAGGTAACGCTGAGACACATGCTATAACACGTGCTGCGCGAATTGGAGAATTTCAGATCCACACAATTTGTGCTGATTTTTCATGTGAATACCCTTTCTATCTGTAAATATCACATGAGATGAGTCTGTGATGTTATAGTCCAATTTATTTTTATGTTGACTCTTACACTATGCCTTGATCCCTTGAATGAGCGTTTTTGGAAGACAATGGTTGCGGCATTTTCCGAAAGTTACTTTTTTCACTTCGGGAGTGCACGAAGGATTGAAAAAACTAAAACTCGTAACATAATCAGAAGAAGCTACTACTACAAAAATCTGTGACATGTATGGTGATCACCGCCTCGTAACGAAGCGACGTGAACGAATAAATATGTAAATATGTATAACTTGAGGAAGGAAACTTGAAAACTCACCTTTGTGAATTGGCCGAAAACGCAGTTCTATATACAATACTGATGATGGCGTAGACGACCATCCAAGCTATTAGGTCGAACAAGACCGCCTTCCAAACACTGCCGCGCCATTTGAAGAGTAATTTGAAAAAGGTCCACGTGCGCGAGGTTGAGACGGAGTACAGGTAGCTTACGGTCATTTCTGGAATGTTCTCGATTTAAAGCAGGACGATTATGTGGACTAATCCCGTGTCAACGGTCCTTTAAACTGCAATTGAAAAATGTATTGCAGTTTAAAGGACTGAAGCGTTGGGATTGGACTACATAATCGTCATTTTTCAACTATTTATTTATCTAAATCCAGAGAGTGGCACTCGCTCATTAGAGAAAGAAAACAGTCCGAGATGGATAAAAAATGAAATGAGACCGTAGTGATTATTGAGATATTATAGAACTTCTAATCGGATTGTTTAACTGTAAGTTTAACTATAGTCGTAATTTTATTCATTCGAATAATTTCATTAGACACCGTAGCGAAGTCTAATGAAAAGATCTTTGAGCTGAATTATCAGCACATGACCCATGTTATGATCACCTACGTCCTACACTGTGCTTATACAAAGAAAGTGAACTGTTCGGTCAAAATATGATCACGGTCTCGATAAAGTTGAGTTCACCACTAGCATGCTCGGCTACGGTGCTAGGCTCTATTGATTTTTTGAACTTAGAATATTGATTTTCGAGAAGAATGGATGTCGAGCGTCAAGTTGTGATGAGAATACATTAGTTATTCTGAAGTCAACATCAAGACCCTTACATGACGATTTAAGACTCATTTTAAGGGTTTTCGAGCACTACACCTTCTTCTACAGGGTAACCAATTGGTTAAGCGGATCGCGTACCAAAATTCTAGAATCATAATATTGATTTTCGAGAAGAATGGATGTAGATCGTTGTGATTTGAGACATAAAAAGCGCGTCGCGGAAGGCAGTCCATAACTCGTTTCCGCCCTCTCTTTTATATCGCAGTATTTACTTATGAATTGCGGAACGCAAATAGAGACTACTGAAAAAATCGTCAAGTTTTTATGGACTGCCATAAAAAACCGTCAAGTTTTCAGGAATACGCGGCGACAAAACGCCTTGCCACCCACAGGTATCGGAGGTTCGATAGAAAAACCGGAGTTGGATTCACGAGTCTTCACCCGAAAACAACGAGATCAAACTACAAACACAACGAGACAGGGCAAAATAAACCGTTTTGACCTGCTCTGAAAACAGCCAACCTAAAAGAAAAAGAAACGAATTATAAAACACAGACGACGACCTCATAGCGAAATCGATCGTTTGCAGCTGACTTGTTGCGCTAAATTTACTGAAAGTCAATTGAATAGTCAAGTAAAGTTAGCATTCTGATGAGGCATCGTGCACTTGATGAGGCATCGTGCACGTTTTAGAGTGCTGCTGTGTTTAACCCGTATCATTTAACAGTATAGTTGACGATCATAGCAGGTCACTAGTGTGGTTAACATTTGTTGGTTTTTCCGGTATTGAAGTTCAGCCCCCCACTCGTTGAAGTTTGACCCCCCACCATCGAAGTTCTACCCCCCGCCGACCCAGGTGGGGGGTAGGGGGGTAAATAGTAAATGTCGAAGTTGATTTTTGACCCCCCCCCCCTCTCCTAGACTTTCAGGTTCTAGCTTGGGTGGGGGGGGGGGGAGGTTGAAATGCTACGGGGGGGGGACCCAACTAAATTGGGGGGCGATACTTCAACTTTCCTCACCTTGTTAATATTCATGTTAATATTATTGTAAAAAAAACACTAGGTAATGCCTTATTTTCATATACAACAATGTTCTCTGCTCGTAAACATAATCAGAAACATGAAAAATCAATTTTTCGTGATCTGCTTTGTTTAAACCATAACCTTTGAAACCGAAGATCAATTCAGAAGACGAGATTGGAATTTTTGAACAGACAGAATGTGTAAATGAACATTGCAAGAACAACATGAACACTGATAGTTACAGCTAAGTTCTATGAAAACTTTAGTTGGAATTTTTTCTAAAATTTACTCGAAATCATTCAAAACGTTGCCTCCAGACGGGATTGAACCGTCGACCTTCTGTTTACGAGACAGACGCTCTGCCACTGAGCTATAGAGGCGTGACACTGGATATGTCTCGGCTGTTCTTTCTCTGCGTCTCTTTCTCTAATAGGGCGATGCTCTCGACGCGCGCTCGTTTCTCTGCGTCTCATTGCTCTAATCGCCAATACTAGATACGGCGCAGTCAGGGGGTATGGAAGGAAACATTAGGATCGCGCGAGTGGTTCAGTAATAACCTCTCTCGCTGGAACATGTACAATATTGGAAAAGTGAAAAATTGAGGCACAATAATTGTAGGTGTGAAAAATTGTGCCCAAAAAATTGAAGTGTAAAAAAGTGTGCCCAAAAAATTGAAGTCTGAAAAATTGTGACACAATTTTTTGAGAGATTTGTGAAAACTGCAATTTTTTGTGACACACTTTTTTTTCAATTTCCTGAATCGGGACACTTTGGTTTTCAGTTAAAACTTCAAATAAATGGGGACCACTCGATGTCCAATCAGAAATAATTTAAAAAAAGTGATAACTCTTCGATGGTTAAAAGTCTCATCCTAAAAATTTCATGAAATCACTAGGATTTCCTGATTTCCGAAACCATTTAGATTGGAGCGTCTTATATCACAAAGAGACATTATAATAACAATACGTACACATTGGGAAAACGGGTGGTCAGAGAGTTTCAGATGAGGTGTTTAGGACGATTTATCATACTTTGCTTTGGTAATATAATCTTCGTAATTCTGAGATGACTATAGGTTTATTCATGACAGGATTATCACACTTCTCCGAAAATAGGTAAATCGTGGCCAAAAACCACAAGTCAAAGTGATATTTTGCGAGCATGAAAATTTCGTATGCATCTTGCAATATTTTGCGGTCCACTCCAATTTTGGACTGTTCACAGGTTCCGACATATTCTGTTGTAAATTTGACGGACTCTATGTTGTCCTTGCGGGGTCAAATGGATGCCCTTAGTAAAGTATGAGATCCCTGACGATTTCTCGTAGAACGTTAGTGTCCCGTTTAGCGTGAATGCAGATCTGTAGTCGATCAGACTACACTTCGAACAACTTTCGACTAGCTGTGCGACCCTTTCGCGGGCTAGTGAAGTACCCTTTTTGTCGCCTTCTTGGTGAAGTGTCTGAAAGAAATATAACAATGCTAAAAATCAATAATTATTTTGTCTAACTTGTGTTGAAGGCGAAAAAAAACATGACACTAGCGGTTTCTCTAAACATTTCTTTATCACTCCGTGCGATTTAGCTCTCGGTTCCGTGTAAATGAGAGAAGAACGAAATTAGAGACAGCATGTGGTTCTCAGATCTCGAACCATCAGCCTCGAACAACTAATAACTGCTAGTGGTGCCGCGCATGATTCATTATGTTCCGTGCATGGTTTTTACACGATTTGGACAGTCTCGGGGACATTCAACTGGAATGGAAAATAGATCACAATGCTAAAACAATAACCGTATGGGGTGAATCTAAAAACTACAATCAACTTACTCTGTCGTCGAAAAGTCTTGTTCTCAGGGCGTTATTCAAGTTCTTGATAAAACGAGAGTCTGGGGACGGTAAGGCATTCAGAATGTAAATTTTCTTTTTTACCAGTGCCTCGTATTGTTTGAGAACCGACATGGCTCTTGATAGTACTGCGTCGGTTTCATTCTCGACTAGAGGAGCTGTCAACGTGAAATGTCTGAAAATGCTGCCAAATGGTTATTACAGAAATCTTCGGTAGTAAGTGGCAGCGTCTGCCATTTCCCTGGTATGTTCTGTGACAAATGTCAAATTTCATTCTGCAACACGATTATAGTGCTTTGAGTCGATGTTGCACTCGAGTTCGAATTATGATGAGACGAACATAGTTCGCTGCAAAAGTCAGTGATAGCTATTATTTTAAATAGAAATGGGCCGACACAATTCGATCACTTTAAATGCAACCAAAATTGTCTACCGTGATTTTTTTGGTCTATTTTAGTGGCATTTGAGGCCTAGCCCTGTTGTTACTGGATATAAAAAACAGTCTACCCAAACATCCGGGTTGCTTTTTGCTTCATGATTGGCCTCCGATACCTAAAGTCAACCGCTGACAACCACAATCAAACCAAACCTTATGAGAAGAAAAAGCACGTCTGGGCGAATTTGTTCTATTTTGTCCACATAATCACAACTCGGACCCAGTTCCTGGAAGCCGTCGCAGCCTAAAAAATAGAAAGTTCACCGAAATCATAGTTTTGTGTCTTCTATGTGGTTGTGTCTCGTATCCTCAAATTCTAAGATTCTACTAGTGCTAGTCGAGAATAATTCTGGCAGCATACAATACACTGGGTATTTCGCACTGCCGCTTAATCTTTTTGTTTTATTGTTTGTGATTTCTGTCTAAAGGATACAAAAAAGAAACCAAATTTTGTTTTCACTTCACAATCAAGACTCTCAATGAAACAAAGTAGTTGGGATTTCTCAGAGCATTGAGATACCACTCGCCCTGTCAAGTTGTTGTTTGACCCACGTCAAACGTCATTCGTTTTCAAATAGAAAACAATGGAAATTTCCGGCCATCCATAGTTTGTTCCACCCACTTATAACTTTCTACAGTAATCTGCTATCTCTTCCAGGTCAAAGTTTGGTATATTCAGAAGTCTTCGAAACGTTGATAGTGTTATCTGCATGTTTACTACTACTGACTTTGAAAATTTAAAACCAAAGTAATGACTTTTTCACTAGAAAATACCCCCTTGAATAATTGAAGGATTACTGTAGGAGTACATCGATTGGTGAAACAGACTATATAAACTCACTCGGAACGCTGTACATGGTGATGTTATTTGCTTTCGCTCCACAGTAATCATAAATCGGCTGTGCGTTATTTGGAGCCCAACTGTTTCCAATTAACATTATCGAGAGGCTTGATTTGTTATCAATGTTCTGAAACAAACAGTAATGAACTCACGTCAACCCCCATCGAAACACAGTGAAAAGTAACCCATTACCGTCCAACGTTGATATGCAAATTAAAATAAACTCGGCTTTCGAAAAACGCTCTTACCACATTTCGCAAAGCTCAGTAAACCTGTGGTTCTTCTACACAAAAGGGTTACTTTGTAGATTTCAGTTATCGGAGCCGTTATCGGGTTTCAGCAGAAAATCCTCCTCAACTTCGGAAACTTCTCTCGTAAACTTCTTCATATCGAAAGTTACCTGAATTCTTGTGAACCAAGAGATAATTAACATGATGAGTTCATTGACTTTACCTTGAAATCACACCATCCATCCCAATGTTTCTTATCATACTTGCAGAATGAGAGACGGAGTCGGTCGGAGTCTTGAATACTGTTCCATGTGTTGATAGCTATCGCATCTCCTCCTGTAATGCATAAGAAACACTAAATAACTCGTTCGTTCCACAATTTTTCCTGCATTTTCTATTCTTCTTCGATTCATTTTCTGATTGGTATATATGTGTGCGAAAAATAAAGTTTCGACGAACACACTCAACTTGACAAGTCCACAAATTACTGGGTGACTGGAATTTTTATTTTCAATGAACACCTTTCAATGATTGGTGGATTTGAGTATGTAAGCGCTGATATGCTCCAAATTGAAGGTTTAATTAGGCTTAAACTTGAGCAGTTCCAATATTTTGGCAATAAGACCAATTTCGTTTAGGGAGGTGCATTATGAGAATCGCAGGTTTTAACCTAATCATATCTTTAAACCCACTAGCCGGGTGACAAGTTTTTCAAACCTTCTCCTGCCGCACGAAGCTTCAAATGTCTACCCATATTCAGCTGGGGACAAATAGAGAAGAAAACGATACACAAAGTGTAAAGGAAAATACAAATAAAATATATCCACTTCTTCGATAGGGCTAGATAGAACTTTTCATAGGTTTCCGTTAGTATTACTGCCATGACAACAGAGAAAAGCACCGCTCCGCACAGGGCTGAAAACGGAATTCAGGTGTGAAAGACCACTAGAGATAGTATTCACTAATCGTAGTTCATTTATTCATTCATTTATAGATTTCATTCTAGTTAACTTCATTTCATTTATTCTAATTCTGTTTATTTAACTACTATGAAGTCGTTTAAAGTCATGATTTGAAGGTTGACCAAAAGATGATACAGTACTAAAAAGAAAATACAAATAAACATATGATTTGTAGTGAGTATGTTCCGTTGCACAACCTGTGTAACAATCAATACACTTCAAATCAATTAATATTCCTATCCATCAATCAATGCTAGTATGCCAAACAAGTATTCTAAAGACTGTTGTGTGATGAACTCTTTAACGTTTCAGTATACAATTCCTAGTTTGTAGTATTAAGTTAGATACCTAAACGGTGAAATTTGAAATCATTTCAAAAACGTTGATCGGAATGTTTAAGCACATTACTGTTGTGGCTTATGACGTGGAACAGACTATACGTCGTGGAGCGCGCCATGTTGATTTGACCACACAACTTACCCGAGGGCTGTGTGTCATAGTTGAGTTTAACAAATGTGTATACAGGCCAATGTACAAGATAGAGGGAGTATGAGATATCTCCGAAATGAGACAAAATAGTATGAGGAATGATAGAAGATTTGTATTTCTTGCCATTCATCATGACAATCGCAGTGACAAAACACACAATAACCCTGAATTGAAGGTTTTTTCACGATGAAGATACTCGCGAAATTCGAAATGTCTGCTTGGCTAGTTCATAATTGAACATCAATTATTTGTTCTCCATAAGGTATGACCGTTCCAAACAAAATTCCGTCTGTACATTAGTTAGAATATGTCGAGAACAGGCAGAAGATGTGCCAAAACATACCTAGCCATGCAGTTCACACACTTCAAGAGCTAATCATTTTGTGATAGGTGGAATATGACGTAACTCATCTCCAACGTGGTTTGAACGTGAACTCTTGAACTTTAATAAATAAACTGCGAAGTTCTCAAATGTGAGCTTCTTCCGAGCACTTGGCAGTGCCGTACCCAGCACACGTAAAATTGTGAGCAATTCAGCAAGAATATAACAAACAGACAATTTTAATTCTTGCATGGGTTTTTTACCTGTTCTAACTTGTCGCTGTGTCCACACATAATTTTGAGAACACAACCATGTGTTTATATGGATTTTGTAGTTATATAACAAAACGCATGAAAACGCGGAGCACACCCACACTTGTCACAAATCCACGTACGAATAAATCAGACTATACCTAGCTGTGGTCTTGTCTATAGATGATGTCCAGAGTAACAGAAAACATAAAGTGAGCACTGTGACTTTGTTTAGTCTTTTGTAAAATTTCATATCTTGTACCACCGGCGCATTATCTGAAAACGGCAAGCGTATTCACACAACACTCAGTGATACGGGAGAAAATAAAGCTTGTATGGTATTGTACTGTATTGCATCTCTGGGAAACAATAGTAGTAGCTGCAACAAAAAACAAAAGTGTATTGTGAACAATTAAAAACCTGAAAGAAGCTTGTCATGTGAGTTTATTCATGATTTTTTCCTGATATTTTCCCGATTAGTAAGACATCAAGGGTATTAAATGTCAGAGAGGTAGTGAAATACAACAAACATTATAATGAGCTCTACACGATGAACCTCCCAAATTGCGGTCACGCGGCCGAAAAAGTCTTCTGTCACTACCTGAAATATCTCGCCGAGCGCGTACCAGCTAACCAAGAAGTAGCTACGTAGTCGCAGGAAAATCACTGGTACTCCGAGCAAATCAAGTCATCTAACAAAATTTTGTGTCATTTTTTCCCGGCTTTCTGGTGACGGTCGCACGACAAGGCGGGACTAAAGGAGCCGGGCTTGACAGGCTGACCTTCGAGAGTGATTTCGCTGGAAATACGTCTTCCGACTTCAAAAATCACTAGCGGGAGGTTGACCAACCTCCTTCTTCCACCTTAAACGAACGAATAGATGGCTCCTCAACAAACTGTTGTTTTCCCTCAGCTCCAAATCCTGCGTTCAAGTAAGACATGATACCTGGTCAAAGTTTTCAATCATTAAAAAGATCGGAGAGTTTCCCAAACTGACGAAATACCTATGATAATGCCACTGGTGGTTTCTAGCAACAGGTCTGGATGACACTTGTTAGAATTATTGGTCTCATACTTTTCGATGCACTTCATCAGTGTTGTTTTCACGTTTAAGCTGTGTTTTTTCATTTTCATTTGAAGAACGGTAAGGAATTAACTCACCTATCACAAACTGCCATACACGTGCAAGGACACTATTAAAGGACTCGTAGTCGCTTGCTAGAAGATGATATGAAAATGAAAAGAATGCTGAAAATGTGAGAAATGCATAGAGAGAAGTATGTAAACCAGCGAGTGAGGAACACATCTGAACTTCTACTCAAATGGTTCACGCGCAAAGATCGCCCCGTGCATAAAACCGTAGCTCGGAACTCTCTGCCTATTCGGTCTTTTCTCAATTGGGGGTTTATTCCTCAACCGATTCCGTTACTACAGCATAGCGTGGGACCAAAATAATTTTGTCCAAGAAGCAAATTCCTAACGAATTGTTGAAATCTTTCGAGTTTCAGAAAACACGATCAAACTTCTGCTGCCATTCAGCTGATTCGACTCACCCACTATTACCAAAAACCACGTTCTTGTAGAATGAGTTTTATTTTGAAGACAGAAGAATATCAGTGGGACCAGTAGATAGAACTGCATTTCCACTGCCAAGGACCAAGTATGTGTGAACACATCCTCAGCTAGGTTTAGCTGTAAAATACATAACGTTTCTTGTCAGTTAAAGGGACTGTCCCTCTCTCATTTAGAGGTTTGAGCTGATTAAACAATATTGTTAACATTGAAAAATCACAATCATTCATCTAGGTGTCAACTTCTTGTTTTGCTCGTTTTCTCGAAAATGTGGCGCGCCCTCGCGCACCGTACATGATACACCGAGCTCACCTACGTGCAAAATTCTCACAGTATTTTCAAAAATACAAAACCACATTCGAAAGATTTTCAAAATTACCACAATTAAAGCTATAAAAGAAGATTTGTGCCAATATGAAAACAACGAGGCGGGGAGAGACTTAGGATTGGTGCAGTAAAGTAACCATAGTCTTGTCCGCTTCTATTTACTCCGTAATAATGCAGCTTTTCCAACTTTCTGAATGTAGGGCTAAAATTTTTAACTCAAAATAGAATAAATGAATAAACTCTTTTCCTTTCTCCAAAATTTACTTGCATCGCACATTATCGCGCGCAGCGCGGAGCGCTGCGCAGATTAGTTTTTGATCACAACATTGCGGACTTTCAAAAGTGGTTTAATGCCATTTTTTCAAAAACTCCTGAACGGATTCTTGAGATTTTGATAGAGAGAGATAGAGGAGGAAAGGCTCTATCATTGAGCTATTCGATATTTAATGTGCGACTAGTGATCTACAGTTATTCCTAAAATTGTCTCGCAAAAATGGCTTCCGACAGCGGCCGCGTGGCGTGGCGCGGCGGTCGCGTGGCGGCCGCAAAACCGACGAATTCAACCGATTCGTTTGAAATCTGGGATATAGTTAGAAACAGCATAGTTATGTGTAAATCCAAAGTTTTGGACGAATCGGTGAACATTGAGCCATTTTATGGTCCTAGAAACATTGCTCTTACCTGCTTTGACAATTACTACTAGATGTGTGGAGTGTGCGCAGTGAGCTGTTGCTTCGCTTTTTGGTAGTTTGAATAGATTAAAATGTATTGGAAAAGCAATTGTGCTAATCTGTAGAGATCCTGACTCCATAAAAAGGTTAATCGAACAAAAACAAAAATGGTGTCCGTGAAAGGACTCGAACCCTCGGACTGGGCTGTAGTGCGCTGCTCTGCCGACTGAGCCAAATCGCCACGAAGAAACAAAGAAATGGACGGCGCCACACGTGCGTTGCCCGAAATCAAGGATTGATCACGGTTTCTGAGAGAATGCTTACTAACCAAACTTGTAACGCAGTTTTTGTATTTTAAACATCGCATTAGTGTGTGTGAATAGACCCCATTTTGAAGACTTGGTGAAATAATTTCAACACGGTAAGCTTTCGAAACCATAATTACATACTGCTTTGCTAGGTTCTAGTTGCTGCAACTTAAAATGAGGATGTGAGTAGATTTGGCGCTTTGTGTTTGTTGTTTCAATATTTAAGGTTTTACTAGGTATGATTATTTCTTAATGTTTTATGAGGCAGTTACTATTACTATTAGTCTTTCAGTAATTTTTTATTAGCTTTGTAATGTTTTATGTCTAAATTTTGTGTTGGTATATTCTCTTTTCTTTTTCCACTTTTCCGTGAGTTCATATAATTAGATAGTTTTTTGATTGAAGTCTGTTCTGAAACATATGAACGAATAAATTATTATTATTAAATAGATTAAAATATAATGGAAAAGCAAATGTGCTAATCTGTAGAGATCCTGACTCCATAAAAAGGTTAATCGAACAAAAACAAAAATGGTGTCCTTAGTCCGTGAAAGGACTCGAACCCTCGGCCTACTGCACTGTAGTGCGCTGCTATGCCGACTGAGCCAAATCGCCACGAAACAAGGAAGGAATGAACGGCGTAACACGTGCGCTGCCCGGAATAATAATAATAATAATTTATTTTGTTCATATGTACGAGAGCATGAATTCAATCACAAATTAGCCAATTGCATGAACCTAGAGAAAAATAAAAAATCAAATCAAATCAACGAACACAAAACTAAGGGAAGGACGCTAGCTAAAATCACTGAAACCTAACCCAAAAGAAAATTCATAGTACAGCTGATAATAGGCGTGGACATTAATAACAGAGAAAAACATGCAGCCAATTCTACTTTCATATATGTTTACGAGAATTTTACATACTATTTGAACTTCAGCGACAACCTACTACTACTGACAATACAAAAACTGGGGGGTGAGGGATCTAATAGCACTAAAACATGAAACACGGTGAAAACGGAGATCGAACCAATTTCGGAATGTCCGGCACATCATGAAAATCACATAAGAGAAAAGACGTATTGTAGTAAAAGATATAGATTAAGATATGTTCTGGATTGTGAGGAAAATAATGAGAAATGTGGTAGTTTCTTTGAATCACACCAGTTAGATGTTAGATCAAGGATTGATCACGGTTTCTGAGAGAATGCTTACTAACCAAACTTGTAAAGCAGTTTTTGTATTTTAAACATCGAATAAGTCTGTGTGAATAGATTAACATCTGTAGAGATCCTGGCTCCATTAAAAGTTCAATCGAACAAGAACAGAAATGATGTATGTGCTGTGAAGGGATTCGAACCCTAGGCCTGGTGGGCATAGTGCGCTGCTTCCCCGATTCGACCAAATGGCCACTGAGAAGGAAAGCAAAGGACAGTGCCACACGTGCGCTGCCCGAAATCACGGATTGATTATGGTTCCGGGTAGAAATAGAAAAGAAACCGAACTTGTAAGTTCATGTTTTACAAATCACCAAAGTTTCACCTGTTGAGTAGCTTTTGAGATTGAACTGCATGGAATGTAGAAAAGGAGGTCATTAACTCAAGAGGGAAATGAAAAATCTAATCTCGCAATTTTCATGATCATCCTGACAAACTAAATCAGAAAATAAGTGCTCAACCTTTGAGAACATTCCGCTAACACTAGGAACCTATCTGAAACAAAAATTAGCTATACTGTCAATCAATCGCACAGTCACGTGAAACATGTTAAACACAGCAGAACTCACAAACGTGAAGAGAAAGACAAAGTGCACCATTCCTCATTAGAATGCTAACTTCACGTGAATATTCAATTCACTAGTATATTGTGCTCTGTTAACAGTTTCGAATTAGTGGTGAGAAACTATCATATTCGGACATTTTAACTAATGATTGTTTGCTGCAAGTTCTTTCTCAGTAGGAAACCAAAATGTTTTTGACCCATGAAAATTGCGAGATTAGATTTTTCATTTCCCTCTTGAGTTATTGACCTCCTTTTCTACATTCCATGCAGTTCAATCTCAAAAGCTCGTTTTTCACTTTACATTCGTTTTTTTTATACAAATAGAGGTACGGTCGTCGAAAGTACTAATTTTATGTTTGCCTAGAACCTTTCGATGTGAAATTTTTGTCGTGAAATTCAAAAAATAATGAGGGACTTGAGAAAAAACTATTTGTAAAACAAGCGCGGTCGAGCCTTTATTCACACAAAAGACAAATTGTCCGAATAGTCACGCTTAGAAAGTAGTGATCCCTTCTGGAGTCAGGAGCTTTCGGTGGAGAATCGCGATGACAGCAAGACAGTAGGTTGGTTTGTCCAAAAGCAAGAAACCTCGCTCACATTGGCCAAATAATTGGAGATTTACTGCGTCCAGAGGGAGAGGAGAGCGTATGAGAAACAAATAGTTAGGTGGGTTAACTATCTCGTTTGCATTAGTGTTATATTTATTTAACAAAAATATTTGCTGTCATTAAGAATTTTCGGATGTTATTATTGGATGGATTGCAAATAGTGCAGGTAGTTGCGGAGTTCGATAACAGAAGACGTACTGAAGATACCTTGATTTCGTACGCCTTGGTAGGGTCTTCGCCATGAGTGTTCGATTGGAATAATAGAGCATAGTACGCGGATTCCAGGTTGAAGTCCAAGTTTATTTCGGGGACTACGGTAACCAGGCAAATGAGAACAGAAAACACGAACAGAAGATAAAGAGGAACAATTCGCCTGATTCTGCGATAGTAAAACTCTCTAATGGTTGTCGCATTGAGCCGGTTCTCTTTATGGAGAACCATGGTGACCAGGTAACCAGAGAGCACGAAAAACCTGTAAATGTCAATGCACAAAAGTAATGAGGACGAGGAAAGTAACGAGGAGTTTCGTTTTTTTCTAAGTTACCACTGGTTTTCTGTGATGTTTTTGTCATAGTCGTACATGGACCGGCGCTCTCCTCTGATTTAACGCTCATTAGTAATTGGTTTGCAATTTTTGAAGCTAATCAATCATCCAGAGCTCTCCATTGATCATACAACATATAACAAAGAAAAATTGAATGAAAGTTGACCGAGAAGTTTGGCTGAATTTTTGTTAAAAAACCAACTCACTGATCTACACCCAAGTAGCCGTTAGGAAAATAGTCTGGAAAGAAGTGGAAAAGAAGAACTGCAATTATAGCCAATCCACGAATTCCTTGAAGCTCAGAACGCTTATAGGACGTTGATGTATTCGTCGTAGTCATAGTTTTATTGCAAAGTAGGTGAGCTGCGTCCTGCAATGAAAGTAAGGCCTTAATCCTCAGGTTGAAATATACACTGAAATTGGACAAGATTCTTTTAAGGAACTGAAGACATTTTTTAACTAACGAGAACGTATGCTGAGAAAAAAAAACATTTTTTTTAAAGATGAAAAATGTGTTTTAGAACACTATGATTTAATTTGTTCAAAAAGAAAACCGTTGCATGGTACATAAACTGAATGTACGCGGTGTTTAAAAACCCTTCACATGGACACATTTCTGAAAATATAGGTGCGTACGGTCCCGAAAAACAGCACGGCAATAAAGTAGAGATAGTTTTGGACGCCTCGAAAATATATATTTCTATCTTAATATTCACTCTTGAACACAGAAAAATACTTAGAACTGTTCAATTACTGTTCTCTTGAACATTTCTACTTGTGAAGTTCGTAAACGGGAATTGAACGGAACGATTTCGTCCTAAATAGCTCGGCATACGTGTTTGGCAGAAGGACAATACTTATCTAATTGCGCTTTACTGATTTATGTACTTTTTTTTGGTCGACCCAGTTCCATGGTTAATGGTTCTCACCGACACTGAGATGGAATCTTTGAACTCGCCTGCTGAATGTGTAGGTAGCCTTCGACTTCTCTCTCGCACTGAAATCATTGGACTTTGAGAACAGAAATGAATAACTAACTACAGAGTCATAAATGTATCACATACATTGGTGTCAACGTGTAATGTTCATCAAGACAAAAGGTGAGATCATGGGCTGTATTCATAAACGGCCCGAAGACGCTACTTTCTGCTTCTGAACTATGTCGAACCGCACTCTAACGAGACATTGCAAAACAGGCTGAAATGATGTATCGTGGAATCAAAATGTTGGATCTGATGCCGTGATACAGTATAAAAAGTGTGAACACAAAAGATACATTGCCGGACGCATGTATCTGTCGCTGCTATACAATAATGCAATCGATATTGTTTATCTTGTGTTGTGCCAAAAGTCTGAATTAAAAAGCTAAATCGCCGATCAAGGAGAAGCTAGACAGCACTGCATCTCACTCTGTACCGCTGCACGTGTAGATCAGATTTATTTTTTTTTTTTATTCAACCGAGTTGCCGAATATGTAGATTCCTCTATTAGCTCTCTTCTTTAATAGTGATCTTACCAACATAAGCATCAATTTAACGTGCCTTTGAAAGTTTTTTAAAATTCATTTTCTCCTTCCGTTTATCACAGTTTTACCTTTATTTTCACTTCATTACAGCCTCATTATATTTTTCTGTCGATTGATCAGTGGTTGGTAAACCAGTCCCAACCATGTGGTGAAGAAGATGGGTAACACAATGTCACTAGTCAGGGCCCACTCACACGTTCTGTAGAGATTACTAGAGTTTTGCTGAAAGATGTATAGTGTGAACAGCGTAGTTCTGTTAAAGAAGGACGATTACGTGGTCCAATCGCAACGGTTCAGTCCTTTAAACTGCAATACATTTTGCAATTGCAGTTTAAAGGACCGTTGACACGAGATTGGTCCACATAATCGGCCTTATTTAAACACAACGACCACTGTGAGCAGGAGACTCTTATGCAGTCCAAAATATGGTTGCATTTCTAGAAACGCTTTGTTCACTCCTTCCTCCAACACGCGTACCCATTGTGTAAAAGCTACAAAAATAACTTCCTCGAAATAGTATACTGTCCTCTCTTTTTTATTGTATTATGCACCATATATTGAAACTTTGTATGCAACACCTTTGTATACAGCTGGCGTTCTCAAAAACTTGAATTTCAAAATGAAATATTAGAATCTCGTAAATGTTGCTAACATGGAACATGAAATGAATGTGAGGTTGATGAAGGTCTTTGTCAGGTTCATAAAGTAATTGAAGTGAGCAATAATTATTGGCGGACAGCTGTGTTTAACTATGCATTTTTTTGTCAATGATCACTGAAAGGTTTGTCACATCATTCTTGTTCAAATGTGACATGAACTGGCTCATGAATATCATCCTCATTGAACATTTTTTTCTGTGTTTCTCTGAAGTTTTCCAAATTCATCATAAAAAGTGTTTTTACCAATTGACAATGTAAAAAATTAGATCTTTAGTTGTCTTGCTAGCGAATTTCATGAGCACAAAAATTTAGTAATTTCAAATTGAGCCATATGTATAAGTATTTCCAGGCCCCTAAAGTGGCAACAACAACGAACACTTGAAACTAATATAGCAAGATCTCACGAACAAGTTGAACTGACAATATCTCCTCTACTTGAACATTTCACACTTCACTTGCGTAATGCATTCGGTTAAATTCCAGTTACAGAAATAGATTCATAGAAGCATTTACGTGTATTTTTTCGTTGTAAGCTTATTTCAAGAAAAGGCGTTCTCGTTTTTTATTTAATTTTTGTAGTGGCTACAGAGGTATCTCGTTTCTTAGTAGAAGTGTAGTTGCTGAGGAGACCACATAAAATTGTGAAAGGGGTTTGAACTTTGGTAAATGAAAAAAATACATTTGAACCTCAGAGAAACTCGGCATTTCGGGCGAAACTCATTTTCAGTTTGAAAAATTCCGCGACATCTTACTTACGCAAAAGGTCAAAAGGTTTCACGTTAGTGAATTTACCCAACTCGCGTATGAAAACTGGGAAACACAATTTCAGAGAACCAAGTATTTTCATATATTGAACAATTAGAGAATATTATATATAGTGGTAGACCATTTCAAATGAGCGGAGAGCACAGCGCGTAAATTTTGGCCTCCCATTTACATATTTCTTTTGTTCTTATATCTTTGCTATGTGTTCGGAACTGGGTGTAGTTCCTATTCCCCCTTTATGCTCATTGCCACACGATTTCTCTAATGTTCATGATTCTCTATATCTTGACTAACGTTCACCAACATCTCGACCCGATAGAAGGATCTCCCAGATAATACATGTATAGTGAATATGATCGAGTCCATAGAACATAACAATGTGGATAAGTCAGTCTTTATATCGCAATACAGAGTTATACAAATAACATAGGATGATAGAAAGGTGCGAGACTGAATACATAGGAGAGAGAGAGATAACAAATAACTAGTAGTGCCACATGGTTTGGGTAAGTTACGGATTACGGCTTGTTCTCGTCTACTTACGATTTGTGCTCTATTACGACTCAACCTTCCCAGACAGTCGCATTGAAGCGAAGTGATGCTTACTGCCACGAGTCGGCTATCTTGCGTGGTACGTGCGCGTGAGCGATATGCTAATGCGCACTCTATGTTAAGCAGCGTACCACGTATTGAATATCGCAGTCTGCGATAGCTCCCCGAGAGAGAGAAAGATGAAGAGAAGTTTCGCACTCTGCGAAAGCTCCCCAGCTTAGAAAAACAGAAAAAAGAAGTCCGGTGACGTGATAACGAGTTGAAGCAAGCCAAACAGCAACGTGCTGTTAGACCTCCACTATTATCGTGGGAGTTAAGAAACGATTGCCGGACAACTTCAAACTGCACAAAGCTTCTGTGTCATTCAAAAGCAGGTACCATTAGCTACGCCTTCAACGGCTGTCTACGTTCGGATTGACACACTTCTAGCATAGAAATAAGCAGAACACACATAATAGATGAATGATAGTTAGGGATATACAAGCAAAAATTAATAGAAGGAGTAGAAAGTTGTCTGCCTGAAGGAGTAGGAAGTTGTCTGCCTGTTCTTCTGGTAGATCGATGTTGAATGTTCCATATCTTCTTCAATTCCGGTACTCGGCTGACTGAGAAAGTGTCGAGACTGTCTCCAACTTTTTCTATCAGATGTACATATAATTATTCGAACTTGGCTTCAGAAAGTGTCGAGGTTTTGGTCGAAAATCACTTCGAAGTGATGCGAAACGGTTCCACATGGCTTTTTGGCTAACCAATGCTAATTGATAGGCGACTGATAAATGATTATATGTTAACGATACGATTTTCATGATGTAATGTTTTTGATGATTTAAGGCAGCTCTCACCGCCTTGGTTCACAATATAAACCGTCTCATTAAGCGGTTGACACCATGGTTAAAATCAGGTCTAATTTGTTGGCTGGCTTGATATGGCTTTGAAGTGGGCGTTAGAAAGTAACACGTCTGTAGTTCCTGGCAGGATCATGAACACGACTATTTACGTATGACTCGTTTAATATGCGATTGTGAAGACGTACATAATCACGTCTATTCTGTCGGCTACACCGTGGAATAGTTGTCGAAAACCAAAAGGTAACGTATTTCTTGATGGGGTCATGAAAACGACTAGGTATGTCTTTTCTCGGATGAACTCGGCCATTATGTGCTGATGTCAAACGGATCTCGTTAATGTGTTCAATACGTCTTGTTCAGTTCTTTTGTTACGTCCAAGTTTCCGGCTGGTTTGTATATTGATGGAGTGGTTGAACGAAATAATCTTTTGATTAATTTAATGCTGGTCAATGAATTATCTGATTTCTACGATGTTGTTTGAAACCGTATGACTAAACAGTGAGCAGTGATAGTTTGTTTTTGATTACTCATGCATTATTCGATAACGATATTTTGCTCAGCATGACAATGTAGAACTTATGTTTTCAGGCAACAAGTGTTCACTTTCTGGCTTTCCGGGCATGTACTGCAAATCGTTTATCATACGTCTGAATGGCTTTCATTATTACGTTTATTCACGATCACGGTTATGGCGTGTAGTAGGCGTTAGTGGTAACACGTCACGTTTTTCTCAATGAGATCATGAAAACGACTACATACGTTTTTTCTGATAAACACGAGAATTTAGTGCTCATATGACGGATCTAGTGAAAATATTCAACACGTCTTGTATAGTGCCAGCTTTGGTAACGTCTGAGTTTGGCGGCTGGTTGCAAAATGATGAATTCGATGAACGAGATAATCTTTTGTGGTTGATCGAGATAACATTCTCACCAATATAACGGATGGATGAGCTGACAATTACATACGTTTCTTGGATTTGATTTGATAAACGGCTAACTCTGCTACATGTCGCAATGTTTCAAGTACATAAGATTAGTTCTCAACGCTAACCTTTGCAGAAGTTTTTACGATTTACGGTTTCCATGACTTCTGATTACGGCATATTGATGGAATATGTAGTCGGTATAACGGTTAGTCACTTCACGTACGATGTATGTGAACGACGCATGACTATTGACTACTTCTCAGAATGATGTCTTAATAGATCTGATGTGCAATATACCATATATTAACATGCTTAACTACGTCTGCCAGAGAACAAAAGTTCACGATTTACTAAATCATGTTGCGACTACGACTTGAACTTAGTTTGTTACAACGAAATTGGCGAAAAATTTTCCACTTTCCAGATTGAAGCACCAAAACACTTTCTACGTCTTGTGTAACAAATGTGTGCACTTCATGCCAAGGCTATGTAACGGCTATTGTTATTATGATCAATCTAAAACACATTAGAAACGAACTTTGATTTTACGAGTTGTTATGATATACATGCGGTTTGACAAAAAGGCAGCGAAAATCAAACGAACAAACTGTTGTTATCTACTGACGGTTTCGAAAAATGTTATTTTCGTAATAACTACGGATTTATGTAATCAACAAAAGTGAAAGTTGACGGCTTGAATATTTTGAACTTGAAATGTCTACTTGGCTAAATGACTATCTACGTGCTTACGACTAAATTCACAACACTATGTGCAATACTTGCTTGCGTACATCAGTTTATGCTCAAAAACGAATAATTCTGAACATGACATTATGGGTGAGATAATATTTGCAAGATATACCTTCTGGTTGTCGAATTCGCTTGTAGTTTGGTCAGAGTGGCGTTTAGTCGTTATTCCAGCACATGATCTCATTCATCTTTCCATTTGCTCCGATTTGTTCGATCATCGGTAGAGAATATTGCTGGACGACGGCAGCGGAATACATGTTGAAACTCTCATGTATGTACGAATAGTCAAAATTCAACATTGTATTGCACGGGTAGATACGCATGCGCTTGTCATGAATTGCCTGATATCTGCATGTATCAAGTACGCGAATAATTTTGAGCGGCTGTCAATGACGAATTCAATACGGTGACGACAGTACGGCTTAGTAGACATGATTTGGTTTGACTATTCTTACGTATAAGAATTGAAATTTTTGCTGCTTGGCTATACACGCATTTTTAAATGGCTGGTTTTTATATTCTTAGCTAAATGCGACAGGTACACGAATAAACTTGTCCATTTCTCCATAACGACTTAAATACGGTAACGATAGCACGGTTGAGTGGACTTGTTACAGAATCGAGTATGCATCATCTAATGAAGCTGAGAATGGTTCGAAACGAAATAATAGTACGGATAATCGGTGAATACTGGTACCAGTGTATACAAAATTTTGTATGGTTACGTATATATAACACGAAGCTCAATCGGGATCAATATACATGGATTTTCAGAATCTTCCACTCTACGAATGACAACGATGTTGAGTAAAATGTTAACGAAATATAACGTTGGAAATGTATTGCATGTTGTAAAATATACGTAACGAGTTGGGCTACAATAGCACGGAAACCAATGAGGTTTGGCTGTCTCCCTTTGTAGGGAAACTTTCCGCCGTAAACAATTTGGGTTTCCTCCGAAGTAGCAGTTTACTGTACTACTCAATGCACAAGTTCTCCTCATTGTGCTGCAGACCACGAGATTCTAACCAATATCTCGTGCGAGTTCCATCTGCTGAGACTCTACGTTTTTGCAGAAGATCAGACGAGGGGCCTATTCTCGTTCATCACAAACATAGTACGGAATGATGCACCCTCACTACGTACATGAATAGACGATTTCCAATGCAAACGCGTAGGATGATGTATGCCTAGGACCGGGACCCGTACCCGGCTTTGTTCAAAATCACTCCTTCTCTCGGCCCACCTGACCGCGTTGTAGCTGCTCATTTACGTTCAATTACGACTGTGCTTTTGATTACTCAACGGATCAGTAACGAATAGAGAAAACATGAGTTAAGGATGAAGTAGAGATGACGATTGGCTGCCCATGGTTCTTTATTAGCCGATGCACCACTGTTCGGAACTGGGTGTAGTTCCTATTCCCCCTTTATGCTCATTGCCACACGATTTCTCTAATGTTCATGATTCTCTATATCTTGACTAACGTTCACCAACATCTCGACCCGATAGAAGGATCTCCCAGATAATACATGTATAGTGAATATGATCGAGTCCATAGAACATAACAATGTGGATAAGTCAGTCTTTATATCGCAATACAGAGTTATACAAATAACATAGGATGATAGAAAGGTGCGAGACTGAATACATAGGAGAGAGAGAGATAACAAATAACTAGTAGTGCCACATGGTTTGGGTAAGTTACGGATTACGGCTTGTTCTCGTCTACTTACGATTTGTGCTCTATTACGACTCAACCTTCCCAGACAGTCGCATTGAAGCGAAGTGATGCTTACTGCCACGAGTCGGCTATCTTGCGTGGTACGTGCGCGTGAGCGATATGCTAATGCGCACTCTATGTTAAGCAGCGTACCACGTATTGAATATCGCAGTCTGCGATACTATGGCTTGACAATAATAGTTTTGAATGATAGAGCTTATTTAAAAAGAATTAACCAACACTGAATTGAAAATAGAATGTGAAAGCACAATGCATTGGCAGAACTTCCAAAAATGGTATTGATTGATGCCATCTGCGCGCCCCTGCTAACACCCGGTCAACTTATAACACCGTCTTTTCACCCGATTATCCGTGGTCCACGACTATACCGCATATTCGCAGCAGTAGACAGTAGTATTCGTTCTCTAATGGAAACTGTAGGTTATGATGTCAGGAAGCATGGAATCGTTTTTCGGCCAGAGACGCAGGCCTTATTCTCTATTCCGAAACACGACGCTGTGACTATGTCACAATCAGTGAAAATTAATTGGAGTGTATTTCTTTCTGCTGTGTGGTAATTCAGTCCTTATTCTATAGACTTCATTAAAGCACTGGTTTGCATCATAAATAAGAAAATAAGAATAAAAATGAGAGGAACAACATATATGACGATAACATGACGATAAAATAAAGGGAAACTACGCCAGAATGCTTGTCGGGATAGGCCCAGAACTCATTCTCAACCATTCATCGTACCGCTAGTGATTGCGCAGGGCATTCGTGGCGAGATCATGGCGAAGTGGCGAAGACGTGACAGTTGTCATCAAGAATGAAGGAGAGTTCTTGCTCCGAGTCAGCGAGGTACGAGTATTCGCAGTTATGGATGTCTTTTTTTCCCTCAACCTTTCTTTATTGGAATGAAATCTAGATCGACTTACGAGGAGCTGTGAATACATTGTTTGTATAAGGTTTGTGTGTATAAGAATCACCACCGCCTCGAAAAGAAGCGACATGAAGGAAGAAATTGGGAAAATCAGTAGTGAACTATATTGGTAAACGAATTTAAGATGTCTGATCGTTCGTAAATTTTTTAGGGAGAAGTCACAAAGTCGACTTATCGCTCTACTAGTATGATGGAAAAGTTGGATGATAATGATAAAGAAAAGGAAAAAGAAAAAGTCAAGCAGCACTCGTCAAAAAGAAAGCGGAAGAGATTTGGAAAAGAGAAAGAGAGAGGATTGTGAGTGAGGAGTATTTGCATCATCATCGATCAAGGCTGTTTTCCAGAAAGAATATTCTTGTAGAATTATAATAGTAGAGTAAAAATAACAGATGTGAAGATACTGAACAATAAGAATGAGAGAAAAAATGAAAACAGAATGATAATGAGTTGTTCATAAAAATTTATGAATTTCTGTATCTTGCCGGAATCAAACCTATTGCCGAAATCAAACTTAGCAAAATATTCGTAGCTGGGTACTAATTTGACAAGTTTTCAAGTTTTTAGTTTTAAATTGAAAAAAACCAGTGCGCTACGAGACATTGTAGATAAGCCTAGGAATCAAAGACATGTGTCCGTACACAGCGGCAGTTGAGATATACAGTACCCTCCCGCCTTTCTGTTGACGACGACTATAGTTGGTGACTGACACACTGCCTTTTCACCATTTCCAAATTTTAAAAAGCAGTAAATAATTCTAAATAAGGTACTGGTACCCTATTGTGATACTTCTCATGAAATCACTAAAAACCACACCATTTCTTATTCATTTCAATTCCAGCCATGCGAAGTGGTCATTGCGACTCTCGGTTTTGTCTACGAAACTCTTCAACGTCGACAAAACCATTTTGAGTAGATGATTTGCCGTCCTTTCTATAGCCTAGTAAAACTCGTGACATTCATGCTCTCTTGATTTCATGCAACTATTTTGGTGAAATGGTATGCAATAAATATAATTCAAGAAACAATTGTTGGATTGATTATTTATCTCTAATGCTTTTTAGTTGTTTTTGAAGAGGTTCCAAGAAAATATGCTCTTGAACGTCTGCAAAACTGAACAATGTACGTTGAATATTAGGGTTAGAATAAAAAACGTTAAACTATTCTACACAAAACTTGAAATGTTCATTCAACTACGCCTCGATGCGCGATATCTAGAATTCAATATGACACAGAGATTTCAGAGGCGAAGATAAAATAAGCATTAGATGCAACGGGGTTGGAGCATTTGAAAAAGTTCAAAGATCAATTATCTCCCGTCGTCATCATTCTCTGATTGGTAATTATAATTCACATTGTCTTGCGATAAGGTCATAAAGGGAGTGATCGAATCACTGTTGTTGTTTGATCTCTGTACACGCTATCATTCACAAATCTCAACCGAAAATGAATGGGTCCACATTCACACTATAAAAATCATAAATGTTCATGATTTTGGCTATACATGACCGAAAACTGAACAAATGGACCGAAAACAGTGGTGAATCAGATGATAAACACAAGGGTATAATACAATTCGATGAAAATTAATATTTGAAGTGCGAATATTTCAAAACATTGCCTCCAGACGGGATTGAACCGTCGACCTTCTGTTTACGAGACAGACGCTCTGCCACTGAGCTATAGAGGCGCGACACTAGGGACAAACAACTATGGTACAATACAGGGGTCAACTCACTCATGATCCAGCTGTATATTGATTAAAACTTCGCTTCCTTTGGACTATGAATCAATTTGTTTCTCAAAATGCACTATTCTATACTGTTAGTAGTATACTTCACCCGTATTTTGATTGATTGATTGATTTATTACGCATATAAATACGTGAAAAAATGAGATGAGAAGTGGGAAGAAGTGGTGGAAACAGAAATAAAACATAGAACAAAGTGATAAAGTGGGATGTGGAATTAGAACAGTATTACATCGCTTCATCCAAATTCGCAGATCCCATATACTTCACCCGGATTTACATCGAACCCCCCAAATTCGCAGATCCCATATACTTCACCCGGATTTGCATCGCATCCCCCAAATTCGCAGATCCCATATACTTCACCCGGATTTACATCGAACCCCCCAAATTCGCAGATCCCATATACTTCACCCGGATTTGCATCGCATCCCCCAAATTCGCAGATCCCATATACTTCACCCGGATTTACATCGAACCCCCCAAATTCGCAGATCCCATATACTTCACCCGGATTTGCATCGCATCCCCCAAATTCGCAGATCCCATATACTTCACCCGGATTTGCATCGCATCCCCCAAATTCGCAGATCCCATATACTCCACCCGGATTTACATCGAACCCCCCAAATTCGCAGATCCCATATACTTCACCCGGATTTACATCGAACCCCCCAAATTCGCAGATCCCATATACTTCACCCGGATTTGCATCGCATCCCCCAAATTCGCAGATCCCATATACTTCACCCGGATTTACATCGAACCCCCCAAATTCGCAGATCCCATATACTTCACCCGGATTTGCATCGCATCCCCCAAATTCGCAGATCCCATATACTTCACCCGGATTTACATCGAACCCCCCAAATTCGCAGATCCCATATACTTCACCCGGATTTGCATCGCATCCCCCAAATTCGCAGATCCCATATACTTCACCCGGATTTGCATCGCATCCCCCAAATTCGCAGATCCCATATACTCCACCCGGATTTACATCGAACCCCCCAAATTCGCAGATCCCATATACTTCACCCGGATTTACATCGAACCCCCCAAATTCGCAGATCCCATATACTTCACCCGGATTTGCATCGCATCCCCCAAATTCGCAGATCCCATATACTTCACCCGGATTTACATCGAACCCCCCAAATTCGCAGATCCCATATACTTCACCCGTATTTGCATCGCATCCCCCAAATTCGCAGATCCCATATACTTCACCCGGATTTACATCGAACCCCCCAAATTCGCAGATCCCATATACTTCACCCGGATTTGCATCGCATCCCCCAAATTCGCAGATCCCATATACTTCACCCGGATTTGCATCGCATCCCCCAAATTCGCAGATCCCATATACTCCACCCGGATTTGCATCGCATCCCCCAAATTCGCAGATCCCATATACTTCACCCGGATTTACATCGAACCCCCCAAATTCGCAGATCCCATATACTTCACCCGGATTTGCATCGCATCCCCCAAATTCGCAGATCCCATATACTTCACCCGGATTTACATCGAACCCCCCAAATTCGCAGATCCCATATACTTCACCCGGATTTGCATCGCATCCCCCAAATTCGCAGATCCCATATACTCCACCCGGATTTGCATCGCATCCCCCAAATTCGCAGATCCCATATACTTCACCCGGATTTACATCGAACCCCCCAAATTCGCAGATCCCATATACTTCACCCGGATTTGCATCGCATCCCCCAAATTCGCAGATCCCATATACTTCACCCGGATTTACATCGAACCCCCCAAATTCGCAGATCCCATATACTTCACCCGTATTTGCATCGCATCCCCCAAATTCGCAGATCCCATATACTTCACCCGGATTTACATCGAACCCCCCAAATTCGCAGATCCCATATACTTCACCCGGATTTGCATCGCATCCCCCAAATTCGCAGATCCCATATACTTCCCCCGGATTTACATCGAACCCCCCAAATTCGCAGATCCCATATACTTCACCCGTATTTGCATCGCATCCCCCAAATTCGCAGATCCCATATACTTCACCCGGATTTACATCGAACCCCCCAAATTCGCAGATCCCATATACTTCACCCGGATTTGCATCGCATCCCCCAAATTCGCAGATCCCATATACTTCACCCGGATTTGCATCGCATCCCCCAAATTCGCAGATCCCATATACTCCACCCGGATTTGCATCGCATCCCCCAAATTCGCAGATCCCATATACTTCACCCGGATTTACATCGAACCCCCCAAATTCGCAGATCCCATATACTTCACCCGGATTTGCATCGCATCCCCCAAATTCGCAGATCTCATATACTTCACCCGGATTTGCATCGCATCCCCCAAATTCGCAGATCCCATATACTCCACCCGGATTTACATCGAACCCCCCAAATTCGCAGATCCCATATACTTCACCCGGATTTACATCGAACCCCCCAAATTCGCAGATCCCATATACTTCACCCGGATTTGCATCGCATCCCCCAAATTCGCAGATCCCATATACTTCACCCGGATTTACATCGAACCCCCCAAATTCGCAGATCCCATATACTTCACCCGGATTTGCATCGCATCCCCCAAATTCGCAGATCCCATATACAGCGATAAATCTATTCTCTCACCCCCCAGGATCATACATCACTTCCCTCATTTTCACGTATGGGGCGGTAGTAGCACCTGGTCATTCTTACCTATGCACGCTGCAAAGATGTACGAGAACTTAATAATCGAGACTCCACAAAGTACAAAGTTTCAATTTCGAAAATATTCTACCATGGGTATGCTATACACGACGATTCTCGTAGTGCTCATTGTTCTGACAAATACCCAAGAAATTGAGACACATGTATTCCCCAATCAGACCATTACAGTCGGAACATCTTTTCATATGGGGAATTATGCCATCACGCCCGAAATAGTCACCGAAAACTCACTTCAGTGCTACAGACTGAATAACATGAGATGTACCGAGTCAACAGACACAGAGCAAATGACGCAAGTTGCACACCTTGACGCAATGGTCAAAGAATGCCTACAATGAATCTGCGCCATTGTGGTTGAGCATACTACGCTTAACGCTGATGAAGAAGATACAGCTCATTGTGAAAAATTTTCGGATCTGGCAACTCAGCCCAGTGTGAAAGGGTTAAAAAAGTTTTCGAATCTATAGTTTTCAAGTGACATTTCTGCTCAACTGAAAATGATTAGATTTAAAAACTAATATACCTTTACACATTAATATTAATATACCTTTCCTCATTTTATTAACTTGCTAGATATGTTTACCCATTTATTATACTCTGCGTATGTTAAATCTCTGAATTTTCTCATTTTTTCCTCATTTACGTACTTTTTTCGAAAACATAGAAAAATCGATAATCCTCAGTCCCCACCAACACATCAGAGCAGGTTGCCACAGGGCTGGTTTTTTTACGATGTAGGAGGGGGGGGGGGCCGCCCCCCCCCCCCCCCAAAATGGGTATAAAAGCGCAACATTTTCCCTCAAATTCACAACTGTGCAAAATGCGAAACTTTTTTGACACATCGCGACGGTCCTGCACGACCTCACCAGTCAACAAATCCTCAACACTAAGGCAGAAGAACTTTTCTAGATCTCCATCAGCATTCACTTCAACACGGCTCAACTGATCGAGCACGATACGACACGGCCGGGCCGGTCGCGAGAGGTACTTTCGGCAGCACCGGCCGACATGCCTGAACACATGGTTGTTCTTATAAATAATATAGCCAAAATCAAACATCTCGTCTTTTCAAGAGTCTCATTTTGCTGCTTACGGTTAGTAGATTGGCGTAAAAAATTTCAAAAGATTTTATATAGCCGAATTCAATCATTGTTACAGGTTACGGTATCAAGAGCTTGACGGTTACTCACCCCAAATTCCACGCCATAATCAACAGCTCGGACCAATTCAACACGGCGAAAATCATAAATAGAATAAATTGGGGGAGTTGCTCCAAGAAGTCGAAGAAGTCGACGTTGATCATTCTTAAAGTAAGAAAAAAGATGGCTAATTCTATCGAGTATCGGAAAAACGAAGAGAAGTGCAATATTTTATGTTATTTTAAAAAAATGTACAAGGTTTACATTTCAAATGAAAAAAAGTAATAGTATTTTACAACAGAGCTCCAAAATTATGCAGCGGTATTCAAAGGACACATCAAGTTAGTCTGATTGTTCTCAGCGGTATGCAAAAAGACCGTAGAACAAAAGTCCAATCAATACGGGGGTCGGGTCACGGTAATTCATCCGTTCTCACCATGGTTTCTTATTGTATTCACAGGCATTTGGCTGAATACTATTTACCGTGTGGGGGGGGGGAATATACTTGTACACCTTTGCCATGAAATAACGAATAAAGTCATCATCATGACGAATTTCCTCAAAAAAATTACAAATACGTTTAAAAGAGTTTTTTAGATAACATTTTCGCTACGAAAATTGTGTAACCACCACAAGTTATCTCTGAAGAAGCTGGGGCCCGGTTCTGTTGTGAACAACTCTGGTGAATTGACGTGTATATTTCCGTAAATGCCCACTAGGTTTCCTACCTAGAGAGCAGAAAAAGTAACAGATTTTCCTCTTCACATATATTAGCTGCCAATGCTCTCCCTCGGACCCGTGCGCCATTGTATTGACCACCATAAAATATTCTCTCTTTGATACGGTAGACGGTAACTGATCGCAGGCAAACATTCCAGAAAATAATATAGAGAGGGTTCCATCCATTTTAATGAAATCCTGTATCTCACTAGCGTACATTTTTTATTCAATCGATACTCTACACTTTCAGTGACTGGTTGAATATGCCATTCACTCCCATTAATCCCCATGGGGTCAAATACTCTCCTGTAACAGTCTCGATAGGAATGAGAATCGACTATACGCTTTTAAGATAAAGTGATATTCACTGTGTAATGCAGTAAAAAACAAATATTTCAGATCAAGATCTTCTTTCGTCGGCTCCGGACTAGGTTTCTATTATTATAACCAATAACTGATAACCGACTCAAATAGATTAACATTTTTAAGTGATTTTTTTCTTTTTAACTTCTTATAGTTTTATTTATCTGATAAACTTTAACATCTTAAAGTGACTTTTTTCTTTTTCAACCTCTAATAGTTTTATCCACCTGAAAATTGTTGTATAATAATAAAATGACTTACTTCGCAACGATGAAGTCGTTCTGTGACGGCACTGATTGCTTCCTCCAGTGCATCCGTCCTGGCATCCGGGGTGCTGCTTGACGACCTGGCTGGCGACGTGGCTGGCGGCGTGGGGCTGGCTGGCGGCGAAGGGCTGGCTGGCGACCTGGCTGGCGACCTGGCTGGTGATGTGGGGCTGGCCGGGGTCGAAGGGCTGCTTGGCGATGTTGTCTGGACCGACATTAGGCTTTGCATTGCCGTGATGCACCTTGTTGGTGGCTGCTTTTATACCGGCTAGAGGGTCCGAGTTGACTAGTTTTCACCCCCCCCCCCCCCGAAATCATAATTTCTATAGAAGGCGTGATGTGTGAAATGGGTTTTCACATTAGAATTATGCATAATGATAACCGGATCCGGGAGCGTGTTGTGTCAAGACTTTAAAAGTTGAACAAGAATAAATTATTTTCAAGAGAAAACAATTATTTTTAACGAATTACATGGTCCACCCGTATGGAAGTGTGTGAAAATTTTCAGTTACCAATAATTTGTTCATTACTGGTTTCAATCTCTTCTCTATTAGTTTGCTGTACACCTGACCAAACTTTTTCACAACCGCCATCCGCTCTGTTGTTATAACAATCTCTGTATCTTGCAAGACCATTGCATTCACTTGCTCAAGCATTGTGTTGAAACAAACTTTCTTAGCCGCTGCAACATCTAAAATGATACCTCTCGATTTGCAAACCTCATGTTTCTCGCCTGTCTCTGTGTTAACCAAAATATAGGAGTACACTTTGGGGCCGGTACTGACAAAATCGGTTATTGTAAAGTTTTCAGGTAGTTCACTTTGCCATTTCCCCAAATAGCAACCTTTCAAATCATCCAAATTATCAGCACCGGGTCGTGAAATCATAACACAAGAATCGGTATCACAATACACAATACAATGCTCTTTCACCTAATCTTTCAAGAGCTGTCCATAGCATTATGCGACCTGCCGCTGTTACCAGGGAAGCAATTGCACAGCTGGTATAAGGAACTGGTACTAGAAATTGATTTAATTTTTTGTACGAGACTAGTAAGTAACCGCTTCCTAGGTTTTCACACCCTACCTCTAGTGTATCGTCATGCATCAGTTCACAGAATTCAGTAGAATCTGCATTGAGAATTACGTGATTAGTTTTATCACTCCGTTCTCCAAATTTACCCCAACTACTGTTGATTGCTAGCTTACTCAGACAGCGTAGTGGTAAATGTTTCTCCACTTTCGATTTTTGCATACGGATTCCCTCGTTTTGGTATAATTCTTCAATCATTTGATCTTTTTGCTGATCTGTCATACCCTCCCTAGGCCATCCACTGGCTTCCATTTTCACTTTGATGAAGTCGTGCAGAAATTTTTCGAAAAGATCCGTTCCCCATTTATGTTCTGGCCAGTGCCATACTTCGTAAACCTTGAGAACTCTGTAGCCATGCTCAAGCGCCTTCTCCAGTTCATTATGTGACACGGTGACATGTAAGAATCTTTCCGATTCTAGCTGATGTGTACATAAGACTTTACTATTCTCCTGTGCACATGTACGACATAATGGAAAAAGTAATTTCTCATTCATACGAGCCGGGATGATCGGGTGTAACATGTTTCGGGGTGGTAGAATATCTAGCAGGAAGAAGCCTGTGTAACATAGTGGTAGTTTGATTTCTTTGATGTCCACGGTTATGACCTAGGGTTGACCTCGTGGGAATGGTGTGTTACACAATATGTACGGGTACATACTGTTTACATCTAGATGTTCTATTGTCTCCCCTTTTTCATAGTCTGGCTTTTTCTTCAGTACGAAGTTTTGTGTTCGCGCACCGTAGAACGAGTCACGTATTTGTAAACAACTTGTATGATTTACCGCTTGAAAGAAATCACGCATTTTCGGATTAGTTTTCAATTCCGTCATAATTTCATGTTCCCATACAGTAACCAAGTGGTAACCACGCTCTCTAATGATTTCCAGCCGATCCATTGTTTCCTTGTATACTTGGCACATCAATTTGTTGTAGAATGGGTGTTTAGTATAGTCGTCGCCAACGAAAAGGCTGGAGTGTACTGTATATCTCACTTTCCGCTGTGTACGTACACATGTCTTCGATTTTAAAGCTTGCTTGTTATGTGCACTAATAGCGCAGTGTTTAGCGCCCTGCTACAAATATTTTGCTCGCAGGTTCGATTCCGGCGAGAGACAGAAGTTTATAAATTTGGCACTCACTATATTCGGTTTTGTATGTAGAGGGCAACCGTGAATAAAACAGCCTAACACCTCGTATACAATATTCATATCGTTATGGTAAGCGTCGACCTTTATTTTACGACCATCATGATTGAATGTGTATTCGCCACCTCTCAAGATATACTGTAACTCGATGTTTTTCGTGTGTTCAACCCATTTTATATATCTGACAGCTAGCTGTGATTGAACATCGTTACCATGAAAGCCTGTTCCCGGTATTATACCGACTTGCTGGGGTTTCATATGTAAATTTTTAATAAGAAAAAAACTGAATGATGAAAACGTCGAACAGTGAATTATCGTGTTGAAACCGGTCATCTCCAGACTTGTCTCAATGTATTTTGAAACACCTTTGTGTAGTACTTTCACATCATTCCAACAATACTCATGAAGCTCTTTCATAAATGAGAACTTTTGGTGTTTGTTCTGCTGATACCATTCTGAAAACATGTCGTGTCCTGCCTGTTTCAAACTGTTGACATGGTGATACTTGAGATCGGGTAGTGTTGAGAGTTCCAGGCTGTAATTATCCGGGTGGTTCAATAAAAAAGGAAATGTACCTTTCTTCATATCTGAGAATCCAAACGCTTCTGGTAGACTGGCGAGACCCATTGGTATAAATAAAAATGAATCTTTGAAAACTAGTTTGTTGTATTTCTCAGTTTCATCCGGGGCAATCGTCATGTTGAATATTTTCAGTCCATTTTTCACTATACGCGGGATAATACCACGCTTGATCAGTGGGTATATGAGAAAGTGAATATCAAATTTGGCGGCGTTGTGGGCTATAACAATGGCTCCATCGAGAGTTTTCTGGTGTAGAATAAAATTCAGAAACTGGTCCACCACCATCTCTGTGGGGTCTCCTGGGTAATGACGAAAGTAACCTTGTCGTGCGATTGTAGAGACCGTACAGTTAGTCTCCGGTGGTTGTTTGTAGCAGTTTTGACACATAATTGAGTAGCATACATAATTGGCCCATTGTCTACACAAGCCCTTAAGGTTATTGGTGTCTTCTATTAAAACTGTTTCAAAATCGTACACCACAATTTTGAATGTTTTTTGCTTCTTTTTCTTCGCGTCAACTTGATCGCGCTGAGGTGGGACCCAGCAGCAGTCGTGTTCTACCGCTTGTACATGATGCTTACAGCTATTGCAAAACACTGTCTTACCGCAAACATGTCCCTCATTTCTCAAGTTCCTTGGTTTATAAGTTACCTCACAAACTGGACATCTTTTCAGCGTAGAGCAATGACTTGTTTGCCTTTTTATGGGTTTTTTATGCATATCAAAACAATGCTGGTTGTTGAAAATACGGTGGCAATCTTCACACTCTATTTGCAGGTTCTCCGAGATGCACTCTCCAGTTTGACCACAGTTTAGGCATTTGAAGTTACACTGATGCATATGAATTTTGGTATAACTCTCAGTTACAGTTACTCTCAGTTATAACAGTTATCTATAACAGGAATGCATGTTTCACAAGCAGTTATCTCCCCCCTCCCCCTAAGAAGTTTCTCGCTTTTCACTGGATCAATGCCAAAAGAGCATTCGATAGTCCACCATGAAGGCTTCCAAGACCTCACAAGAAACTGCTACTACAAAGATCTGTGACATGTATGATGATCACCGCCTCGTAACAAAGCGAAGTGAATGAATAAATATAAATATATATAAAATAACTCTCACTGCATAGCTGACAAATGGTTTGCGCTATGGATTTTCTAGTAGTTGCAAAGGTATTGCACCGGTCGTTGAATAATGCAATAACTATATTACGATTTGTGATGTGGTCGTTTCCCCGCCATAGCTGCGAGTAAATTTTTTCAGGTGGGGTTCTGGAGAAAACCTGAATGCAGTAGTTGGGTAATGTATGAGCAATTTTCTGAAGTGGTACAAGAGTAGTGTCCAACTGATTTATCTCCGCGTCGTCAATCAACTTTTTCGCTTCCGACTTCCAACGGTGTATTGCTCGCACTATATTGTAACGTTTTTTACTCAACTGCGTGATGACGGTTTGTGATTGATTACTCGTGATGGCGTGATTAACGTCCGCTGTATACCTGCCTAGTATGCAGGCCATTGGTAGTGAGTTCTCAATGTTTGATGGTATTGCACTTCTCAAGCTGCCGGCATGTTCGACGAGGTTCTGGCACACCACCAGCTAGTCGGGGACATTCAGATTAATTTCTTTGCCGGAGTAAGTACGAAAAAAACCCATTTAGTGTTGTTTTACTACACTAGAGAAAATGATGATTATCGTTGAGAAGTACCACGTATTTTGAGGATTCTTCAAGTCCAAAAAATCGTTTGCTTGCTTCAAATGTAGAAATTCAATTAGGTCTTCTACTACAATTTTTCTCATCTAGGAACGGGCCTCTCTCATAGCTGAGCTCAGCTACGGGTACCCCATCTTCCGAGATTGTCTCACCGACACTACGCGTAAAAGCGGTAGTTGCTCGGTCGAGATCTGGTTCGAACCAGCCGATGAGGACGATTTGGCCGAGCTACAGGCTCTGGCGGAACTCGCACTGTGAGTAAACTTTTTTTCACGTATTCACTTGTGTAGTTATTTGAATTTATTATGGTCCGTTTCACCAATCGATGTCCTGCTACAGTAACCCGTCAGATATTCAGTAGTGTTTTTCTAATGAATGGTTCATTATTTTGGTTTCAAACTTCCAGAGTTCGTAGTAGTAAATGTGTAGAATATACTAACAAAACTTAGAGTAAATCCGTGAACACCAATACACCAAACATTGTTTGCGAAGTTTGCTCAGCTTACTGTAGGGAGCTATGGGAGGAACAAACTATGTCTAGTCATACCCGCTCATTGAGAGCACACTTGATTTTGATTATTTTTCACCCTCTATACCTTTATTTAGACCGCGGTTATGTGATATTGCTGAGGATTTTGGGTTCGAAACATTTAGCTTCCAGTACAAGCTGGATGAAGATGACTCGTTTTAGGTAAGTACCTTTCAGAAGTTTTTTATATATTTTTTCGCGAAACATTTATATACAAGTGTTTATTTATATATAATAGACAGGTCTTTAATGAGGTGAATAATGATTATTATAATGAATAATGATTATTATAATGAATAATGATTATTATAATGAATAAATGAATATCATATATACAGTAGAGCAGTCCCTTTCCTGAGTGTTATGTACAATAGAAACACGAGTTTGCGTCGTTGAGTGTGCTCATCATGTGCCGGCATATAACACGAATTGTCCTGCCGCATGAACACGGCAGCGATAGCGTACTGTGCTTGCATAGCGTACTGTGCTTGCATACTAAGATTGTGTGTAGTAGTCGTTATCATATATCTTATCATTCCAACTGAGACCCTTACAGTACCTGTGCTCCATAAAAATTAGACATTTTCTCATTCACAAGATTCAGTTTAATTGCTTCAAAAATCGTATGGAGTCAGTCCTTGAAAAATATGTACTAAAGAGCGTCAGTTGGAATGATATCGCATAAAATACCAAGAAAAAAGTATACTATTAGATAGCCTATGTAACTTGCGGAACTATGTGTAGTTGATTTTCATTCCTATTGAGACTGCTACATTTTTTGTGTTTTCTAATGTGAGAAATAGACTACGCCAACAAACGAATTAGACTTGCTTATAATCTCTATAGATGAGAGCACAGCTTCTCCATGGGTGGTAGGAATGAGGAACGGTTCATGATGTACGCATGAACCATAGTAGAGATGTATGCTACAGGAATAGTATATTGACCCCAGCCGTTTCTGCAGCCATGAATAATAGTAGAGATTGACCTCAGTAGTTTCGGCCGTGGTGGTGCTCAAAGTGTGAACGTGTCAGATGTTACTATATTTTCGATCTGAAGTTCACGGTCGAAAAGACCGGAGGGGGAATGACACACAACAGTAGTGTACTTGTAATATGACAAGTCACAGAACTTGGTGAGGAAGGGTAGGCATGAGGTACGTGATATAATAGAGCGATATTGTTAGGGCGTGCCCCTCTCATACGGTAGTCCCACCCCTTTTTAACCTACGATAATAACACCTTTTGTCTTGTTGAGCCATATAATTCATACGGGAGGCTCTCATGTCTTTACGGGTGTGACCAGGGTGGTTATCCCATTGAGGGGGGTGTTAACAATACTTATGGGACAGTGAGGAAAGTGATGTATGATCCTGGGGGCTGGGAAAATAGATTTATCGCTGTATATGGGATCTGCGAATTTGGGGGGTTCGATGTAAATCCGGGTGAAGTATACTACTACTGTTAGTCAATTGCACAGTCACGTGAAACAGGTTGACAGAGCAGAATACAGAAACGTATAAAGAAAAACTTGGCAAACTCCACAAGGAACCGCGAATTTCGTTAACCCTGCCAGTTAACCGTTAACCATTTAACCATTTTTTACAGTTAACCATTTAACCATTTTTCTGTTAACTCTTTGGTAACCTTTTTTTCTAACGTCTTTTGGGCGAAATTCGCGGTTACTAAGTGGTTAACAAAAGTGTTAACCATTTTTTTGGTTAACGGTTAACTGGCGCGGTTAACAAAAAACGCGGTTAAATAAAGAATTCGCCGAAAAACTGCACGATGCCTCATTAGAATGCTAACTTTACGTGACTATTCACACTACTTCTAGTATGATTTCCGCATACATACATCTTCAATTTGTAGGGAACTATGTTACTACCTTTGTGATCTTTTTTTTTCAATTCCAAGATAACAGAGAAGATTGAGTAGAACAAGGAGATTAAGTTTAAGTTATGATATTTTTTGTATTCAAGAGTTTGTGTATATTGAAAGTTTAATTTCCGTGTTTTGCTGCTTGTTTTTTGACTTCACGGTTTTGTTTAAAGTTCTCACTTTTTTTTCCAAAATAGAGCCTAATCAAAACTGTCGGAAAACAAATTATCAGAAAAAAGCTCTTAGCGACTATTTATAGGTATTAATGTCTGGTCTCCGAATCAAACAACAAAATAGTCTCTGAACTAAACCAATCAACACGGGGCTTCTGCCTGGGGCGGTAATCAAGTCTCATCACTGACGGGGGGAGGGGGATCGAACCCGGGTGCTCTAGGCGGCGCCAAACGCACTACCACTCGGCTATAGAGCCTCTCTCTAACAGCAAGGGAACATAGCCATCTGATCAGAAAATGGGTTGGAGCAGATGTAAAAATCAGACATAATATTATCAAAATGTGTGCTCAGTGAAAGGTGCCACTCAAAATCGAATATAACCCTCTGAGAACAATACCAAAATCGTGTTGAATCAGGGTCGAAACGATTTTGAGTGGCATTTTTCACTGAGCACATATTTCCATAATAACATCCAAAATGTCTCAATGACAACGATTATTTTTGTTTCAAATAAATATAACAATGAGATATACTAGTTTATATATTATGTTGAATCAACAAAATACAAAAAGACATGAAAAACAACTGCACCCGTTTAACCGTTAAAGGAACTCACGTGAGTTATCACTGACAACTTTGTTAATTGTAAAATTGTAGTATAAACTATGCCGTTTCTAGATCAACGGTTATTGACATGATAGTGGGAACCGTAAACATCGAAGTACGAATCAGAAACACCTCCAGTGATATATCTGGGTCACTCAAGCTTACGAAAAAGAATAGCAGAGTATGCATTAGACAAAGAGAATGTAATGGTTAAAATCATTAGAATAATATATTTTGGGCCTTGACTAAATGAAATTAACTCATTACCCGAAGGTGAAGTTTTATTTAAAGAGAGAAAGTATCAAATTTCATAAATAAACACTTTTTGGTTTTCAAAAGTTGCATAGTTTCGTTTCTAAATCTCGACTATGCTATATCGCGCGCAGCGCGAAGCGCTGCGCAGATTAGTTTTTGATCACAACATTGCGGACTTTCAAAAGTGGTTTTATGCCATTTTCTCAAAAACTCCTGAACGGATTTTTGAGATTTTGATGGAAAGAGATAGAGGAGGAAAGGTTTTATCATTGAGCTATTCGATATTTAATGTGCGACCAGTGATCTACAGTTATGCTGAATATCGTCTCGCAAAAATGTCTTCCGACGGCGGCCGCGTGGCGTGGCGCGGCGTGGCGCGGCGTGGCGCGGCGGCCGCAAAACCGACGAATTTAACCGATTCGTCTGAAATTTGGATGATAGTTAGAAACAGCAGAGTTATGTGTAAATCTGAAATCTTGGACCAATCGGTTAAAAATGAGTCATTTTATCGCCTTGGAAACATTGCATTTAGCTGCTTTGACAATCACTTCTAGATGTGCGGAGTGTGCGCAGTGAGCTGTTGTTCCGCCTTTTGGTGGTTTGAATAGATCAAAATATATTGGAAAAACAATTGTGTTAATCCGTAGAGATCCTGACTACATAAAAAGGTTAATCGAACAAAAACAAAAATGCTGTCCGTGAAAGGATTCGAACCCTCGGCCTACTGAACTGAAGTGCGCTGCTCTGCCGACTGAGCCAAATCGTCACGAAGGAAGAAAAAATGGACGGCGCCACACGTGCGCTGCCCGAAATCAAGGATTGATCACGGTTTCTGAGAGAATGCTTACTAACCAGAGTTCTAACGCAGTTTATGTTCTGCAAATCAACTTAGTATTCATTGTTACGTTGAAAAAAGTTTAATAATAATTGATTAGATGCTCATTATTTCCTATCTATTGATTCATTATTTCCTTCGGAAATATAGAAAATGAGGACAATTTGTATAAAAAAACGATGTAAAGTGAGAGACGATTAGCTTTTGAGATTGAACTGCATGGAATATAGAAAAGGAGGACAATAACTCAAGAGGGAAATAAAAAATCTAATCTCGCAATTTTCATGATCATCCTGACAGACTGATTCAAAAAATATATGCTAAATCTTTTAGAAATGTCCGCTTACACTAAAAACGTATCTGAAACAAAAATCAGCTATACTGTCAGTCTATCGCACAGTCACGTGAAACATGTTAAACACAGCAGAACTCGGAAACGTGAAATGACAAAGTGCACACTTAGGCTATTAGAATGCTAACTTTACATGAATATTCAAGAAACTTATAGTGTACTCTGTTCTGTTATCATTTTTGAATCAATGGTGATAATCATATTAGGACGTTTCATCTAATTGTTTGCTGCAAGGTTTTTTTTCACTGAAAAACAAAATGTTTTTGACCCATGAAAATTGCGAGATTAGATTTTTTATTTCCCTCTTGAGTTATTGTCCTCCTTTTCTATATTCCATGCAGTTCAATCTCAAAAGCTAATCGTCTCTCACTTTACATCGTTTTTTTATACAAATTCTAGTTAGAGGTTGAGACATCTCCAGGAGATCCTGTCAGTGCACCCATCGCGCACAATCAATTTTTATTTTTTTCAATCAAACTTTTATTTTTTTCAAAAAGAAATGTTTGGTTTGCGCTCTCATCGACACGTCACATTGCATACGGACGAGTTTTTCTTATCGAGAATTCAATTTACACGGGTCAAAGCTACCGAAGTCATTATTTCTGCTGTGTCAATCAATTTAGTATGTTGCTGAGACCGGTGTATATCTTCTAACCATGATTCAGATCATCGAACTGTATACCGGTCATATGTGTTTCACAGGTGATTCAAAGAACTTGTCTAATATCGTTCAATTCGAGTTCTATGTGGAAAGAGTAGGAGGCAAGTATAAAGAAGTCATCTTGATAATATTAATATTAGAAACATGAACTGGCTCCACGGGTGAACGTCATCACACTTTCATAAGATCATATTCGGCTTCCATGTACATTTTTGATAGTTGGCCAAAAACACTTGGAAAAATTTTCTTGGAGTTTTCTGCTCTCTCTCCCTTTAAAGACAAAACAACAATGTTGTGATAATAGAATGTGAGCCAATATATTGCATTTAATATTTTTTATATTCACATAAAAATAACGAAATATATCGTAGAACAGGTGAAGCAAGTTTCTCTTGCGGAAGCTCCTTTCAGCGTTGATAGTGGAGAGATCACGAACCCTGCAAAAAGACGTAGAATAAAACGTCTACACGAAGAATGTCATTCAGCCATCCACCGAGATTAACTCTGTCACCGTAATCTATCGCTTACATGCTTGAAATGTCTCACAGTTCATTACAAAACAGCCGAAAACCAGTCCATTTCATGAACATGACTCTATGGACACAACTATTAACATTAGATGAGAGAGGATGATCGCTGCAACTATAAATCAATTGAGTTTGTTGTTCTGACTGTGTGATTAGGATCTTTATTCTTTGATTTTGCCAAATAACAATATACGTTTAATTAAGAATGAGTGTCTACATTCTGACCCCGCAAACACGGAGCACCAAACTAGCATAGAATGGGGGTGAAAGGAGAGTGCACATTTACTCTTGATGATGATGAACATATACCAGTAAGGTCTGACTGAACGACGAACAGTAGTCCGTTTCCCGATGTCAAAACGTGAAAATTCATGATTTTTCATCGAAGGTAGACCGATTTTCTTCTTTTTGGCGAAAAAGTCGTTCGTTTCTCAATTTTTTCTGACTATCCGGACAACTTTACTGGTTTATGATGATAAAGAAAAGCTTCATAACATTCACGTTCACTTCTGAATATACAATTCCCACCTGTTTTCCATCCAGAGGATGCTGTCAGTCGGGAAAAGGCGACGACATTCGGAGATTAGCGAAGCCTGAAGTATGATATGGGTAGACTACAGACAGTACATAATTCTTGAACTTCCTAAACATGGTTCAGCTTCGATCAACAAAATTCAACAACAGTCTTTATAAGTGCTACTCAGATTACTAGTGGTTGTGAAGAGAACATACGAGCTTTTCATACAAAACTGCGAGGAGAGAGACCTTCTCTATTATATTCTTATAATCACCAACGCAACGATCTCATACGTTTGCACCGCAATATTTTAAAGGTAGTGGCTAAGTGGTCAGGTACGTATTGTAGCGACATCCAGCCTGTCCACGCAACACGACCGTACGATATTTGACAGCTTGACCGAAACGCGTAGCACAACAGGACTATACACTTGAACATAGTGCAAAAAACAAAAGCCTACCCCATAGTGGTTTATGCTTAATGTTTGGGAATTACCGAAAGAAACAACAATGGAATTTGATGTTTTATAGTGAAATTTCGACTCATTTTCCATTTATTTATCAATATAGCTACAATCTTAGTGTGAATATATTTGCCTTTTCACGAAGGATTGGTAAATTCGAAAGAAAATCACTGTAGTCACTGAAATACACGGCAATTTAGCTAACTGCTTTACATAAAATAGTTTGGTTTGTAGTTTTAGATCCACCGTCCCATAACCTTGACTAAATAGCTGTCAAAATTAGAATTTCTTTATTCACTTTCTGTCAAATTATAGAAACCATGGAACTTGACGTCGGTATTGCGAGAAAACGGGCTGCTTTTTTGGAAAATAGTGGGACTTTGTTGCGAACATAGGGAAACTTTGTTGTCCACAGCATTTTCAAAGAAGTCAATTTTGGTGACCAGTCATACCCGGATACCGGATGAAGTTCAAACTTGGCGTTTCTGGCGAGAGTTACTAAATAGAGATAGTTTACAGCTATGAGGAGAACGGGTGCTTTAATGGCACATCTCCTCACGTTTGAAATTATGTGCATTTTAAACTATTTGAAATTTGAATATACCTGAGACTTGAAGAGGAACATCAACATGGTGGGTGGTGCGAGCGTTCTCACTCCAATTTGACGACGAAACCAGATAGGGCCAGCTAGTTACCGACTGCTTTTTTCGGTCGTCACCATATTTGCGATATGATTGCTGCTGAAAGCCAAAACTTGCATTAGAGAATTGATTAATGATAATCAAGAAAGATATGAAGACCAAGAGAGGAATAACGTGTAGAAGTGAGGACAAATAATTGAAAATTTTGCTTATAATACAAAAGCGATGAGGTGATGTTGATGACCCCGAATTATATGCTCACCTGGTCGCTCATCAGCGTACTAAACCAAGACCAACGGCGCAGAAAAGGCAAGTTCTATTTTTATTGTTACTTCACTAAATAAAACATCATACACTCTTTCATGTAAAACTTCTCGAACGGACGCGGGCAGAGAAAACTAATATCGGAATTAATTTTCCTAATATCGAAGCAAAATCATGGAATAACTTATAGCATGCAGTTTCTAATAAGACCTAGCCTAGGTAAATAAGCCACTGTATTCTTACTTCTCTCATCATTTGAAATAAATATAAATTGATACATAATGTTATTTCTAAGTATTGCTTGATGTCAGTTTCAAAAATAAGGGAAAGCGCCACGTAGGACATGTGTGAATGGAAATGGGAGAGCTGAAGTTACACGATAAGTAGCCCGATAAACCCTGAATGTTGACGGTCATTGAAACAAATAATGTTAATATTAGTTCTAAGTAAAGTATTAGACGTTTCAGAATACCCAAGCGAGATGAAAAGGTGAGATTCAAAAGAAACCCCCCCCCCCCCACACCTAAACGATACTCATGGGATGCGGAACCGGCGTAAACACACAACAACAAACAAAACAATAAAAATATTCTCTATAATATGTAACGAACGATCCGAGACTGAAATATTTATTGTAGTGTGGTTTAGCGTGTCGCCGGGCAGAGTCCGCAATTCGACGTCGCGCGCGAAACGCAAACCAAACATTTCTTTTTAGAAAAAAATAAAAGTTTGATTGAAAAAAATAAAAGTTGATTGTGCGCGATGGGTGCACTGACAAGATCCCTCTAACTAGGATAAAAAAGAAAAAAATATCTGTAGTAGAATATTTATGTGTTTAGTGTTTATATACTACGTTTCACACACATATTTTCATCAAATAAACAAACAAAATACAGTTGAGCTTTTCTAACTTAGTTTACTCTTTGTTCTTAGTAGAACAAAGAGTGAACTAGTAAAACAAACATCAATCTTACGAGATTGAAGTCTTCCTTAAAAAATAATTTGTTTTTTCAGCATAAGTTTTTTCTATGTTGTCGATTGCTCTAGAAGGTTTCTTACACTCTTCGTGATCCGGCCCTGGAAATATTAAGTTCATAGAAAAACAAAACCGTCTTTAATTTTTTTTCAGTTCAAGACATTGAAAGAAAAGTCAACGAACTCTCATGGGCAGATTGAAAACGTTGATTACTTTGCTAAAATTTTCAGATGTTCGAAAACTAATCTTTCCAAAAGCCATTGAAATGGCCTCATTTTTTTTCCATTCGGTCTTTTCTCTTTGTAAAAAACATATGAAGATGTTTTTTCTGGTAGTTCGAGGAACTGCGCCGTTTCCAAAACTCGGGCAATCGCTATAGTCGCAATTTTTCCCATAAAGACAGCAGAGGGTTCGATTGATTGAACGATGCGGGACGAGCGGTCGTTGAATATCTACCAGCGGACGAGAGAGTGTGTAGATCAATGATACGCAGACTGGCTGGCCCCTCGCCAAACCCCGCCCCTTACAAAATCGATTGTACGGTGTCCACAACGGTTTGACAAATCCTAAATCTGGGTTCGATATTTCCAGAGTGAGTAAGCCTATACGGTGTGTGTTGTCCTATCCCGTTGCTTCTTGGTCGTGACTAGTGAACGACTTCTATCGAGATCAAATCGAGATCAAACTACAACAAACGTTTGGTTACTTTTTTGATTGATTGCTTTATTTATTTACATGAAAGCATGTGATATACAAGAGGAGAAAATAAAATATCGGCAGTAGGAAAGCCGACAAACATCATTTGGGGATTACCAGTAAATTAAAAGCAATATAACAGCGCAGAATACGGATAAAACAACTCACAAGTACGAATGAAATGCACGTCTAGCTTCCGCACCTCCAAAACGACTCTGTTCGACCTCCTCAGAAATATAATTCACATTGTCTTGCGATAAGGTCATAAAGGGAGTGATGGAATCACTGTTGTTGTTTGATCTCTGTACACGCTATCATTCACAAATCTCAACCGAAAATGATGGGTCCACACTATATAAATGTTCATGATTTTGGCTATACATGACCGAAAACTGAACAAATGGACCGAAAACAGTGGTGAATCAGATGATAAACACAATGGTATAATTCATGAAAAAGTGGGGGCCCAACAACTGTGAGATTTGTCTTCTGCTGTGCGCCCCTTAGACAACTACACTCAAATGAAGCAGCTACTGCTACAAAAACCGAAAAATACTCATGTATAACTGTTAATTACAAACATACAAAAGTCGTAAAATATCTTTTCAAACCTGTAAACTAGAATCTACAAATCACAGATGTTAACTCAACGTAGTCAATTATAGAGTTCCTGGTTTTGTGCACAATGGTTGGCATTTTTTGTCATTACTTCAATTCTAGCTGCTATAACGTTTTTTATGTTATTCAACAGTTGTTCTCTTGTTCGCAGCTGTGATTTGTAGATTCTAGTTTACAGGTTTGAAAAGATATTTTACGACTTTTGTATGTTTGTAATTAACAGTTATACATGAGTATTTTTCGGTTTTTGTAGCAGTAGCTGCTTCATTTGAGTGTAGCTGTCTAAGGGGCGCACAGAAGAAGACAAATCTCACAGTCGTTGGGCCCCCACTTTTTCATGAATTTTTCTCTTTTTGTAAACATGCCGTAGGTATGTAGAGAGCTGTTTTGATCTGTACCGTGCAGATAAAATTGTTTTCTTAATGAACCACTTGTCAAGTATTACCACCATTCGAAAAAAATGACGTCAACATTGCGGCTCTGAAAACTTACTTTATCTGCCCTTCAGAATCCGAGAAAACATCATGTTTGAATTAAGTTTCACCGTAAATCGACCATTTTTAAGAAACTTTCAGCATTCGAAAACATATTTCACGTCCATTCTTTTTTAAAATTCACGTCATCTGAGATCATATTTAGATGAAGTTTCATCGTTAATATACCATTTTTGAGATATTTTCACATTTAAAAATATATGTGACGTCAACTTTGCACTTTTCAAAAATGACGTCATCTGGTCTCCAGAATCCCAGAATACGTCACTCTTAGATTGATTTTCACCGTTAATTGACCCTTTCTAAGATATTACCATTATTCGAAAATATATGTGACGTCAACTTTGCACTTTTCAAAAATGACGTCATCCGGCTTTCAGAATTCCAGAATACGTCATGTTCAGATGCAGTTCCACCGTTAATACCCCACTTGCCAACTATTATTATCATTTGTGAACATATTTGACGTCAACTTTGAACTTTTGAATATGACGTCATCTGGCTTTCAGAATTCCAGAATACGACACCTTTCGATGAAGCTCCATCGTTAATAACCCACTCGCCAACTATTGTCATCATTTGGAGAAATATTTGACGTCAACTTTGTATTTTCCAGTATTAAGTCCCCTGGCCTCCAGAATCTCAGATAACGACATGTTTAGATGAAGTTCTATCGTTATTAAACCAGTCGCCCACTATTATTATCATTTGAAGAATAATTTGACGTCAACTTTGTACTTTTAAAAAATTTGACGTCATCTGGCCTTCAGAATCTCGGAATACGACATGTTTAGATGAATTTCCATCGTTATCAACTCACTTGCCAACTATTATCATCATTCGGAGAAATATTTGAGGGCAACTTTGCACTTTTCAAAGATGACGTCATCTGATCTCCAGAATCCTGAATGACGTCATGAATAGATTCTTTAATATTTAAACTGAAGTGACGATGGTATCCTGTTTGAATTGCATCGAAATCGGGCAGTCTTACCCTAACTTACAAGACAGTTTGTGAGTTTGCTTAATCGACCTGACAGAGAGAGCGAGAGAGTGCACAAAATGAAGAGACGCAGAGACATTTATTTCGAAAGGTCGTAACTTGGTGAAAATTAATTTTTTTCAGAAAAAACTTTGCGCTCATTCAATTTTTATATGAGTTCTGTCATCACTACAAATTTTAGCCAAATCTGGTCAGTTATGACCGAGATATGGCACCTGCGCACAACGGAAGGACACACGACGGAAGTTGGCGCTCTGGATGAAGCGAAAACGTCATAACTGAGCTCAAACTCAACGGATTTTGTTCAAATTTGGGACACAACTTGCAAATATGCTGTAGAACATTTCCTAATTCTTTAAAGTTTTGTTCTGCAAAGTTGAGCTTTTTTGTGGGTAAACTAAAAAAACGGAGGCGCGCATTAGCCGGACCAAAGACAAATCTCGCACAGCGCTTCGCGCTGCGCGCGATACAATTCGATGGAAATTAATATTTGAAGTGCGAATATTTCAAAACATTGCCTCCAGACGGGATTGAACCGTCGACCTTCTGTTTACGAGACAGACGCTCTGCCACTGAGCTATAGAGGCGCGACATTGCTAACGATTAACTAGGGGACCACTCGGGGAGATAGAAGACCAAGACAAAACAGCTTTTCCAGAACATACGTTTCTTTGCATGGTAAATACTCCGGTGCAACGCAGTGACTTCCTACGGGTGTCAGAGTGTTTCTGAATGTAAAAACCGCCAATAACTCTATGAACTGAAATTTGGACACACTAACCTACCCCTTTCAGTGGAGGTAGTTCCGGGCCGTCTTCCCGGTTCTCAATACCGATCATAACGTCTAATTGTGTAATCAAATCGTTTTCTCTCGTCCTTTTCCTGAAATATCATTTGAAAAATACACACGAAAGATTTGAATCTGGCCCGAAAAGCAACAGGGCCAATTTTCGAGCACGGCAAAGGAGTAGAAGATGTTCAGTTTGACCCCCCCCCCCCTCTGTCCTATCCCAACCCATTTTCCTCGAACAGCCACTAGTGCACATCCCTTCGGAAAAAAAATCCGACGGAATTGGGTGAACATTTGGGATGCTCCGGCTTAAATTTTATTACTAAATTATTCATTCACTTCGCTTCGTTACGACGCGGTGATCATCATACATATCACAGACCTTTGTAGCAGCAGCTTCTAGTGAGGTCTTGGTCCCTTTTCTTCATAGAAGTCTTCATGGTGGACTGTCGAATGCTCTGTTGGCATTGATCCAGTGACATGCGAGTGACTTCTTGAAGGGGGAAAAGAACTGCGTGTGAGCATGCATTCCTGTTCGGATTACGGATCATCGATTTCCAGCCGCGAGTGGCCCGGGATACATATTTTGAACGAACTACACAAAAATAGTCTTTGTCATTCCCACTGAGACTCCTACAGTAGGATTTCGAAAATTCCACGTCGTTTTCCTCACTTACCTATGATCGGAAAGGTGGAGGTATTTCGCACCTCATTCTCGTTTTCAGGTAAAGTTTATATACGAGAGGATTTTTGATGAACTAAATTTTGAGCTTCACAACAATCTTCGTGAAATTTGTAAAATTACTGTAGGAGTCTCAGTAGGACTAGTGTGAACTATATATGTATGCTCACCTAACCTCTGGAGTGGTGTCTCCATTTAGTTGCCCTGTTATAATCTGGCAATGAGGCATCATTCTAGCTTTCCTCTGTGTTCTGGGAGGCCTGAAAGTTAGAAAGTGTAGACCTCAAAGCAGAATCGAAATTACGATCAATGAACCATAGCCCACACCGCAAGCCACTACAACATCCGAAGTTAACAAACACGTTTTACATGATGTTTTGTAGACTAAAAGATATCTGGGCTGGAAGTTAATAACTTCGTTATTTGAAAATCAGTTTAATTAGATTATTTTCCCTTTGACTGTAACCTGCATTTATGGAACATTAGCTCACTTCACGTTGCTGAAAGGTCCACGCAGCGGGTTTTCCGGTAGACGGGCAGTTTCTTCTGAGTATAGAGGTTGAACCTGAAACGTTCAAGTGAGTCTCAATTATAGATTCGCAACAATACAATAAGATCGCATGAAACTATTGGAAACTAGTTCCGTAGTGTTTGTAGTTTGATCCTGTTGTTTTTCAATCAAAATTAGTGAAAAAAAACTAGCATGTGTCCAGATCAAACTACAACGAACAAGTGGTCTCTACAAGAGGTATTCTCTATGTCCTGCTGTCTATGAACCTCGGTATATTGGCATATTGTTGGTTTTATTGTATAAACCACACTCGCGGTGGTATAGTGTTGGTCAATTACATAGTCACGTGAAACATGTTGAACCCAGCAAAGCCCATGAACATGCAATGACGAAGTGCACCGTTCCTCATCAGAATGCTTACTTTACGTGACTACTCCATTTACTTGTAGTATAGGATGTTTTTATTGGAAGTGGCGACGTTTTGGTGGATTCACCCTCCTTAGGGCCTGAAAATGCGACTGTATTGAGTTTGTCGATTAGGTGGACCAATCCCGACGTATCGGTCCTTTAAACTGCAATTGAAAAATGTATTACAGTTTAAAGGACCGAAGCGTTGGGATCGGTCCACATAGTCGTCCTTCTTTAGTTCCTTTTCCAGATCCTGTAGACAGTAAGTCCACCGACACTTCGTCACTTCCACTAAAAACCTTTTTACCACCCTATACAGTCGCACCGACGGAAAGGCGAGAGGGTACTGTATATCTTCCTTTCCGTGTGTACTTCGAATTCAAAGCTTATCGGCTATATACTCTCGTAGCGTAGTGGTTAGCATCTAGCTAAGAATATTTTGCTCGCAGGTTCGAGCAAAATATTCAAAATAATATGAGGCAAAAGTTTTATAAACTTAGCACCCCTACTAGGTTTCGAATGTTTTTCGAATGTTCTAACCTTTTTGTTGCTGACAACATCCTCTTCCAACAGGGGACAGCTGTTATGACCCTTATCAACTATCATCAGCACCGTCTGAAAACAACATTGATATTATCAGAAAAACATTATTTAAATAATTGTAATAGTACTTAAAATATCTATTTTGTATGTTTTCATTGATTGTTTTGAAATACCACCACCCAGCAGTCAACAAAAACATGCTTTTATTGGCTATTTTGCAATATCAAACAAAAATGTAGTCTCTGAACTAAACCAATCAACACGGGGCTTCTGCCTGGGGCGGTAATCAAGTCTCATCACTGACAGGCGGGATCGAACCCGGGTGCTATAGGCGGCGCAGCGCGCACAACCAGTCGGCCACTGGCCCTATGTTCTCTTCAGGCGCCCACGAGATCGTATTGCTGCCAGCTGTTTTAGTGCAAGGCTACATTTTGGAAGTTACATATTTGTCTTGTTTGCAATAGTTACAATAAACTTTAATATCTCTAAAAGAGTCGATTCAGTAAAGTTTCTGTCGAAAAAAATACGAATATAGTTAGACTCACTCTAATATTTCTATCGATGAGGGAATTACCTTCAAAATCGTCATCATCTTAACCAAACGGACTCAACATCACGTCACCTAAAATCACGTGATAACACGTTTTGTGGACATTCCCATGGAGAACGCGAACGCTGTGGCCGTATTTTGTAAGCTCAACTAGCCGGGAAAGCTATTTGAGCGAAATTCCAATAGTTTAGCACAAAGTGCTCACAGCTCACTCACATGTTCTGCTCGTGCATCATGCGAAGCGAGCAAACCTGTGCTCAGCTGGCAGGAAATATAATAAAATAAACGTCACCTGAAGAAAAATTCGCTCATTCAAATTTTGTGCGGAAATAGCTTACCCACCTATATGAGCTTACAAAATACGGCCACTGCACGTTATAATCAAATGAAAATAAAAACTGTTTGATGTTTTAACTAGTAAACAGGTGAACAGAACGGTTGAATCGTAAACAGATCGGAAATTAATTTTGAAACGCCTAGATTTAGAGAAGTTGACCCCAAGTAGACAGAGTTGGTGTATTTCCACAATATGCATCTGCCCAGTATGGATTGGACACCCTTGGTCAGGTACAACGGTCAAGTACAAAGTACACCCAAATACTAAGTCTCAAAATACATGCTTTGAGTGTCCACTATATTTCGCTAAATACTGGAAGGTGATCAACTGTCGAACACTGGAAATAGTTGGACTCATCACTATATTTTACGATGAAGTACAACTCTTCTGAGTCTGTTCATTTATTCAGCTGTGTTGATCTCTTGATTGGGCGATGGCTATTGGAAAAGAGGACGGCGCTAGAGCAAGGCTGAATCAACATTACGTGTACACCACAATGGGATTGATACATTCTGTGCAGATTCGAATACGTAATAATCTATCTAATAAATTATCAATATAATAATCGTTATATTATTATAACTATTATAATTAGTATCTGTATTTGAACTTCTCAAGAAAATGTTTAATGAAATATAATCTCAAATGCATTGCTTCGTTCGAAATTGTTACTCATCGACTGTTTTGAGAAAAACTGAACTATTATCCGTAAAGATTTATCAACAAAAGAGCGAAACTTATATCGAGAAACATCTCAACTTTTGAAGATGTTGTTCAAAATTATGATCAAAGAAGGACGATTATGTGGTCCAATCGCAACAGTTCAGTATTCACACTGCAATATATTTTTCAATTGCAGTTTAAAGGACCGTTGACACGAGATTGGTCCACATAATCGTCCTACTTTGAGTCATTCAGAATGTCCGCTTTGCGAAGGTATCTTTGGCATGTCGTGATCATCGCCCTAGCTAGTGTGAGTTTTAAATTATTGCTTCAATGTAAATAGCTTCTACGGTTGATGTTGATACTATGAAATTGTAATTGAATCAGAAATTCATTCATTATTTCATTAGCTGTGAGATGTATGAACGAACTCAAAATTCGTTCGTGGAATATGCAGGTATATGGAGAATTTAGTTTGTCTTTTTCTCCTTTTCAGCAAATACGGCGAAAAAACGCTAGAGATGAGACCACATGAAATACGGAATTGGTGAAGGAATATGTTTGCTGCACACTATGGAGTCTATGTAGAATTGATAAAGACTATGAGTGTTGGCAACTCATTGTTGGAAATTCACCTATATAGTCGTAGTTCTGTTCACTCTACGCTTTGAGCCATAATCTTCCATCAGCCGATACACAGCAGAGAAAAGAGCTACAATAATCTGTTCGTGCAAACGATCTACTCAATTGACACTTTCAGTATATCTGCTACAACACGAATGTTCTCTCCATCTTTTCGTCTCTCATCTCTCCCTCTCCGTCGAAACAAACGGCGGCGGTGCGCAGCGAGGAACACGCGAAGCGAAAACAAATCGATATCGAGAACGCTATCCTTAAACAGGTAAGTTTTTCTCCACAGTGAACCGACGAGTGTAATATGTAGTGTTAATTTCATCTTTTCATCATGAAACTATTAAAGTAGGACGACTATGTGAACCAATCCCGTGTCAACGGTCCTTTAAACTGTAATTGAAAAATGTATTGCAGTTTGAAGGACTGAACCGTTGCGATTGTACCACATAATCGTCCTTCTTTAGACTTTAGTTAGCAAGCTACCAAGAAAGATGAATAAAAACTAAGTGATAGCAAAAAGCAATAACTTTATGATTTGAAAGATTAAACATAAAGATTGTCTGGTGTGAAGTAACATGTGAAAACATGTGTGAAGAGAAGAATACATCATTTTGTAAACGTCGATTTCAGGGCAAAAAGGTGGTGGCCGAAACGTGCAGTCCCAACACGAACGTATGCTTCCTGATCACTGACACCGCCGCAAGAGAAGATGAGAGGTATAGGGCTCGCCCTTCCTACGTTATCGAGAAACCAACCAATATTCTGTATCTTCTGTTAAATATCTTATAACTCGACGCTATGTTTGCTTTTTCATGGTCGCTTCGCAGAAAAGTAACTCAATTATTCAGACTGGTCGTTCGGCGTTCGATGATTCTAAAAGACAATCCTAAATATGCGTTAACAATCGTGGAGCTGGAGCAGCCAGAAGGTAAACTCAACATTTTCCCTTTTTTCGAAGTCGGACGACACGGTGTATGTTGCCATGTCCCTGTGTGTTTGTAGTATGATCTTTGCGTTTCTCTCAAAATTCGTGAACAACAGTGTGTTTCAAGATCACACTATAATAACCACTTGGTCATTTCCTATATTCAATTCACTTTACCTGCTTGATCTTTACAGTACTTACGTGGTCCAACTTCAATACCCGGAACTGGCCTGTAAACAAGCTGGTAATTGTCAGCCGCTACATAAAGATCATGATTGCGGCCGGCTTCTTCAGCGAGGTACGTCGTGATTCTTGATCAGATATAGTCGTCGCAAACGGAAAGACGGGAGGGTACTGTATATCTCGCTCTCCGCTGTGTACGCACACTATCTCGCTCTCCGCTGTGTACGCACACATGTCTCCGATTCCAAAGTTTCTCGAATATGTGCCCTAATTGCGCAGGGGTCAGCGTGTTGCTACAAATATTTTGCTCGTAGGTTCGATTCCGGCGAGAGACAAATATGTATAAATTTGGCACCCACTGTAAGCCAGAACACTGTCTTGTTCACGATTCAACTCTCCACATTATGACATGTGGCACTTCCTTTAGAGAATAGTAAGAAAAATCAATATACGTAATCTATGTGTGTTCTGCTCACACAGTACGTATATGCTATAAGGATGTTGATTTCCTTGACAAAGACAGCGAAAGGTAAGTTGGATGGAACGAATAACTTTTCCAAAATACTTTTACTCTTAAAGACTCTTCTTCTTACTAAAATCCTCCTTTTTCAGGCGATCACCCTCGAACCGCTGGGCTCGCAGAATGTGCTCATGATCGGACTAGGAGGGGGAGTGGCCAGCAACTTTCTATCGATGTTGGACTGGCTTAATGTAGGTCAAATTGATGGAGTGAACGAAAAAGTTTTCGGTTTTGCTCCAAAATGAACCGATCCTGTGTGGGAAGTGTCAATGTTTGAGATGTATTGGACTGGCAAGTTAGTAGGTGCCAGGTTTTGAAATTTCTGTTGCCGGAATCGAAGCTGCACGCAAAATATTCGTAGCAGGACGCTAACTACTGCCCGACAAAGCTTTGCAATCGGAGACATGTGTGCGTACACAGTGGAAAGTGAGATGTACAGTACCCTCAAACCTTTTCCGTTGGCAACGACTATATACTTCGAATTAGGATGGAAATTCGACAGAATCGAACTAGAAACAGGAAACGGTGAACTACTTGTTATACGAGTAATGACCATCCACCCACTCTCTGTTGAGTTGGGTCAACGTACGCTGGTTATAAAATTTGGGTTTTAGTTTTACTGGTGTCTCGGCACGTATTTCGATTTCAGAGGCCGTATGCATGAAACATCCCGGGCCGGGTTGGGATGCTATCACGAGCTATTTCCTCGCCAATTCAGCTCGGTATATGGTCTTTTTCATTCCCACTGAGACTCCTACAGTAAGATTACAAAACTTCCAAGCCGTTTTTCTCACTTACTAATGATTGAAAAGTGGCAAATTTTTGCACCTCCTTCTCGTTCTCAGGTACAGTAAATATACGGGAGAGTTTTTGATGAAATAAATGTTCAGCTACACAACAGCTTTGGGAAAGTTTCTAGGGGTACTGTAGGAGTCTCAGTACGAATGGTATAAACTATAGCATCCCAACCCGGCCCGGGATATTTCATGCATACGGCCTCTGAACTACGATGGGATGGAACTACAAACCCGGTGCTGAAACTGGATTAGCTGAAAGTATGCCATTTTTGTTGTGGTTTGAACAACATGCTAAATTTGAAAACATCACTGGGTCGGATTACAAACACAACAGTGCGTCAAGAGGACCCAAAATACACGTTGGTTGTACGAGTAGTCTTACAAGTAGTTATACGTGTTGCAGATTCACACCACCGTATTTCAAATATAATTACAAGTACTTTTACTTCTAAATACAAGTACTTTTACAAGTACAAGTAGTGTTACAAGTAGTTTCACAAGTACTTTCACAAGTAGCTTTACGTGTTGCAGATTCACACCACCGTAGTGGAGCTGGATCCATTCGTCGATTCGGTGGCTTCGGACTGGTTCGACCACCAAGAAGACGAAAGAAACGAAGTTCTCATCGAGGACGGAGCGGCTTACGTGAAGAGGACAGCAGAAGAAGGTTGTAGTTGTAGTTTGATCTCCAAATCATATACTAGAAGAGAATTGAATAGTCACGTAAAGTTAGCATTCTAATGAGGCATCGTGCACTTTGTCGTTGCACGTTTCTGAGTTCTGCTGTGTTTAACTTGTTGGACTAACAGTATAGTTGTGGTTCGATCTCGAAGTAGGCCATGTTCTACAAATGTCTACCTGAAAGCAACGGGATAAAACTACAAACACAACTAGAGCAATATATGCCGTAAGGGTGGGCTTTAGTGAGAGTGAAATCATTTGGGAGATGGTAGAGTTGTCCTGAGTCAAGACTTTTGTCTCCAGTATTAAAGAAGGACAATTACGTGCTCCAATCTCGGCGCGTCAGTCCTTTAAACTGCAATACATTTTTCAATTGCAGTTTAAAGGACTGACGCGCCGAGATTGGAGCACGTAATCGTCCTACTTTAACTAAAATTGATTAACTGATAGGTAAATGATTCCTGAAAGCAAATATTAAAACCTTTAGTTTCAGGAGAGAAAAATGAGAAAAATTCAATTATTTTTCTTAAATCTGCTTTTAGTTAAACCGATGGGTTGAAATTGAAAAGAATGTAACCAGAACGATTTCAGAAAGAGGAAGACAACGAAATATAGTTTGTTCTGGAATCGGCTTTCACAAAACAAATGTTCAGCAATGAAATGAGAACCAATATGGTTTCAGAAAAGTTAGAAAGAATACCTATTTATTCATTCATATTTATTTCAGGAAAGAAGAGAGCAAAAGAATAAACTTATTCTGAAATTGGCTCTTACAAACCTAATTGTTTGAAATAAAAGGAATAGAACCAAAATGGTTTTAGGCAAGAAAAAGTTCCACTCGATCCTGCTGGACGCCTGCTACAACGACCAGCGACCCGTGCTTTGTCCCGTCAAAGAATTCGAGAATCCGGAGATTATACAGAATATGGCCGATTTATTGGAGGATAAAGGTTTGTTTTCCCATTCGAAGCAGGACGATTATGTGGACTAATCCCGTGTCAACGGTCCTTTAAACTGCAATTCAAAAATGTATTACAGTTTAAAGGACTGAAGCGTCGCGATTGGACCACATAATCGTCCTTATTTGAGTTCAATCAAAAATGTGTTGCCAACATGTGGTTCCTGAGAAAAACGTAGTGGATCGGGTCAAATGAATGGGGGATAATTGTAAATGTATTTAGTAATAAGTTATGAAAAACAGCAAGGAAGATTTTGGATGGTGGCATCACCGAGTTGCAGCTACAGTGGTGAGTTACAGATTTGGAGGTGGAGACCTTATCTGCTTATCACTCATATTTACGCAGATTCTCGTAGCCGAACAACTTGGTTTTAACGGTAATCGGAGCTCGAATGGTTACTTACCGGTTACCTATGTAACGCAAATATGCGGTAATCAGTGGTCAGGTTAGCGGTTAGCAACTGTTATCAGGTGTTTTGAGTGTGTACAATGTACATCTTCTGTGGGTTTTAAGCGTTGACTAATCGTATTACTTTCGGGTTTCCTACTTAGGTAACCACTAAAGTGATTACTAAATAGGTTACCAAGAAGTTGGGTAACCAAATGATGACTGAACCTTTTTTCAGGGGTATTGATTGTGTACATTATCTGTACCCGAGACACAGTTGCCTACGAAGAGCAACTTCTCAAGACATTTGAGCCGTTCTTCAACTCGTGTTACCTACTGAAATATCTACCGGAAAGACAGGTTTGTCGCTAGAAACAAATCCCAGATACCAAGCTACTATATTTGCGTAAATGGGACAATTCTACAACTAACCGGGTGTTTAGGTAACCTAACCCTTTTTCGGTAACCTCTTTTTCAGGTTACCTTGTAGGTAACCTGGAAGTAACCTGAATCTAAAAATCCGGTTACACGTTTTGCGTTATAAAAACAGGTAACCGGTTTTTTTCATTTTAGGTTACCAACCGGTTACCTACTGAGGTAACTTAAAAAAGAGTTACCAAAAAAGGGTTAGGTTACATAAAAACCGGGTTAGTTGTAGAATTGGCCACAAATCCCAGCTACCATCATACGTAAAAAAAAGGTTCACGTCAAGTCGGTAAAAGCGTAAAAGTGAGCATGAGCATCCCCAAATGGTAAGCATACGTCATTGGAAAACACGATTTTTCTTCAATTTTACCGAGAAACTGTAACATTACCCCAAAAAGTGAGCATGTCCCGGTCAAAATCGGGTAAAAGTAAGCATCAGTTAACATCAAAATAAGGAGGTATTTTAAGTATGGCTACCATATTTGCGTAAATGTACAGGGTTCATGCCCCACTGTGTATGTCTCCAGTTCCGCTGTGTTTGTAGTTTGAATATGTTGTTTTTTGGTCAAACTCTGCCAATTAGGGCGCGTACCGGGATGAAACTATAGTCATGTCTACACTGACAAATAAACGTAGAGACCGCAGACCATTTCTGAAACATCATAATATAGGCTTGGAAGTGGTACCATTCGATTCCCCGTTCAAAACAACAAGAAATAGAAAAATATCAATAGAAATCGAAGAAATATCCTAAACTAGTGTGGAGCACAGGCCCAACGTCTGTGTCTCTTTGACCTACTCACTCTCAATTGGCTGAACGTCTAGGGACTATATCAGAATGTATTGCTGATTAGTCAGCTACAAAGATAATCAAAACCTGTAATTTGTAAGTAAACTTTATGTAACTTAATTAAAATAAAACAATTTCAGATTCTAATCTGTTCCAAACGACCAAACTGGACCTGGAAAGAGCAGAGAAGCCGATTCAAGCAACATTTGACCACAATTGATATCACCTTTGAATTCCAAATCGGACACTTTTTCAAAAATCATTAACTTTTTTCCCAATTGTTATTATCTTTCTGCACCACCAACGAACCGGTTTTCAAACAAAAACAACTTCCAATCAACATTTATTGCGAAAAGAACATTCCATGTGTGATAATGAATAAATTGTGATAATATAACCTAGGCATAAGGCCTAGTTGGCCACTTACGAAAATCTACCGGTAAAACAAGACACGCAATACATATTGGCAAGATACACTGGGTACTAGATAAAAACCATTGGAATTTACAGAGGAGCAGTAAACAATAAATGTACCATAGACAACAAGAACAAAAAGATCAAAAAGCGAGAGAGAGAGAAAATAGAGGGGGGGGGGGTGTAGAAAAACTACAGAGAGAAAAGGCGAATCTACAAGGTTTCTTCTCATCTGTGCCCAGCGTTCCCATCCCACGCGAAGAGATACTGGAAGAAAAACGTTGACGAAAAGGAAACCAAACCATTTATTGTCTATTCGGATTATTTAGGCCTTTAGCACCTAGGAGCCTAAGCTTGTTAGACGAGTGCAACGTTGTTGAACAAGAAGAGAAAGAAAGTTGTCTTTCTCACATTTCGCACTGAACAAAGTACATGAACTAAAACTGACATCATCATCGATCTCGGCTATTTTGATCTCCGGCAGAGTGCGTCTGATCTCGTTGATCCAGTCGGCGCCGAATATCTGACGCGGATCCATAGAGATTCCTTCGCGCATGGTCGTCCACTGCAAGCAAATATAAATGAGAGTTAATATAGTTACAGTTTGACAGAATAGTTAAGAGAAAAACTAGTACGTTTCGCCTCTACCCCAATGATTATAAATCGAAACCAGACCACAGTGATAGTATTAGCTTTTTTGACATTCGCTTGTTTTTGATGCAAAACGCTACGTTTTCACGGATTAAAATTAAACAATAGGGAACTTTTAGAAGAAAAGTCACACTTTACTAGTGTGTGCTCAGAACGGTTGGCGCCAAGCGATTAGCAAACTACAAGGCGATACGAGTATACGAGTCAATGAGGACGCCGAACTTTGCGTCTCTATGACTACATATCCTCATCGAGAGCGCTACAGAAATGGCTTGCCTGTTCCACGCACTTATAACCCTCTACAGTAATCTTCGCAAACTTCTAGATCAACGTTTCGTAGTTTGGTGTTTTCGGAATGACTTCAATTTTCGCTATTGTGTTTTCTATCTATGCTACTGCGAACTATGAAAGTTTGAAACGAAAATAATGATTTATTCATTAGAAAAAGCCTTCTAAATATGCGACGGATTACTGTAGAAAGACATCGATTGGTGAAACAAACTATAATCGGCAGGGAATAGTCTTAGTCGAGATAGCCATACCCTAGTAAAATTGTCCGAATAGCTAGGAAAAGCGAGCAAAACGGGCTACTTTTTGCCGAAAGGGGTAAAATGTAAATGGGTGTATCTTGATACAAAAACATCAAGTTTTTCGGACCTCACTGCCTTACTGGTGTATGGAGATAGCCCAACCAAGAAAGAATGTTTCAACTAAACTCACGTATCGCTTGGGTGCTCCGCTCTTCGTCCGATATTGGTAGACATAGTGCCGAATGAATTGGCGGAACTGAATCGCATCGTCGTTGATCAAGGCCGGGTTCTGAACGAACACAAATGAAACTACTGTGAAACTATATAGAATACAACTGTATTAATAGAATTCTTTTTTTGTAATAAAGTAATCAGAGCTGGATCAGAGAACACACAAAAAGTTCCACATATGCCCTCATATGCCCCCTAGGCCTAAACCCAAAATTCGAGAGGGATTTTTCTTTCTTTCAAGCCTCATACTAGCCAGATATCGGTTCTGACCAAAATTTCTTTTTTGACATAAGGACCTGTTCACTATTTACCCAATTGTAGTCACTTCTCACGTCGAATATTCAATGTGGAAAGCCGCGTGTTCAGGCGGGAATAAACTACTCCATTCCACTGAAACAAATGGAGTTCAAAGATCAGAGTTCAAAAGTTCAAACTCACACTGGTGACCACATCCAGCTCCTCCAGAATAACGTCTATGGCCTCCGACTGAGTATAGGCATGCACCTGGTACGGATCATGAGCTCTGAATGAGGATATAATTTAGTTATTTAAATAATATAATCATAATAATTTGTAATTAATCACTCTATTATTATTATTATTTAAATCGTATACCGCATGTGAAGGCTGAAGCAAGCCTACTAGCCAAGCCAGACAACATATTTTTACTATTGTAATTAACCTACTGTATAGACATTGTACTGACTAAGCGAGCAATTCCCAAATTATTTCACAAGTAGAATATTCACATAAAAATAAGGTGTGACTAGTACTCAATGAAAATGAGAGACCTGTTTCTTCTCAAGGTTCGTGAAAGAAACATTAATGATCTCGTTTCAAAAATATGCCAATTTACCCGATATTTGCCAAAAGGAAGTCCGTTTTGGGAATATATTTGGATATGCTCTACTCTACTAGAAGTCTAGATGATGAACAATATTAATCTAAGAGGATGAGAAACTAAAACCATAGACCAGTAAGATCTAAGAGCCGTCTAGTCGACCGAATGTAGTTCATTTTCAAATGGAAACCCATGAAAATCAATGACTTTCATCAAAAATAGACGAATCTTCTTGATTTCAGTGAAAAAGTAGCCCGTCCGTTTCACAAATATTTCTGGCTATTCGGACAACTTTACTGAGGTCTAGAAGATTAAAAATACTAAAATGAGAGAATGAAAAACTGAAACGAACCCAGATCTCACAGATCCCAGTTGGGGCGGCGGCGGATCTCGTGGGACCGCCGAATAGGTAGACTGGTAGGGCGGCTGGTCGTCACACGACACAATATTGCCACTGCAAATAACACCCAATTATAAATATACTGTTAGTCAACTGAACAGTCACGTGAAACATGTTAAACACAGCAAAACTCGGAAAAGTGCAATGACAAAGTGCACGATTTCTCATTAAGTATGCTAACTTTACGTGACTATTCACTGTACTTCTAGTATAGCAACTCTCTTTTACAGTTAGACACTGACTCACTGACATTCTCGGCTCTCAGGCGATTTATCAACAGTTTTTTGAGACCTTTTCGTCCAGCGTCCACAGATAATGATCATAGATAGGCAACGTTTGCTGAACAGCCAGAACACTAGAAGAGGCCCACGTGAACTTCAGGAGGGGCATCTCACACTTACTCTGCTTGTCTGACTCTGACATGTTCCGATGAGCGAGCATCCATTGAGTGGTAGGGCAGCGAGTCGGCACGTGAGACGGTGTTGCTACTGCTGAAAACCAATTTTTCTATATAATCCTTCATTTCTGTTTTAATACGTTTCTTTTTAATCTTTGGCTTAGCAAATAATCTATGCCAATCGTACGTAAGGCGAATCTGTCGTCCCGAGAGATCGATTGGGTGGGAATCAGGTGTTTCAGTTGGATCCCGGACTATTAGCCACAACTTTTTAATTACACCGTGCATTGGAATAGACGAGCACCAGAATGGCACCTAGGGATAGGGAAGGGTCATGCGTCGCAAGCTTCTTATAACTGCGGTAGCTTTTTGAAGTTTGAATCTCCCCGCCTTGCAAGAATAACTTCAATAGACGCCAAAAATTGAATCTCGACCAAATTCGATGAGCAATGTATCATTTGAATGGAAAATGTCAGGCGAGTTTGTTCGTAGGGTAGACTCCGAAATATACTTTTGAATGATTGTAAAAAATTAATTGCAATAGTTTCATTAGTAAGAAAATCATGAAATCTGGCAACAAATATGTAGATGTAGATATATAACATTGTTACTCTTTAGTTGTACCATACAAATGGTATACTAGAAGTAAATCGAATAGTCACGTGAAGATAGCATTCTAATGAGGAAGTGTGAACTTTGTCATTGCACGTTTCTGAGTTTTGCTGTGTTCAACATGTTTCACGTGACTGTGCAATTGACTAACAGTATACATGGGTATAACAAAAGGGTAAAATGTTATGTACAGCCCTATTAGAAATATGGCTAGAAATGTCGTCAAATCGAGGCAACAAGAAAGAAGAACAAGAACGTTAAATGAAAGTATGTAAATTATTATTTTCATTACTCATTCAAGCATGCAGAATGAGGATGATTTCTAATTTAAAGTATGTATTGAGAGACAGAGTTCAACGTATGCTAGAATTTCGGAATTAAAAAAGGCAAAGTATGAATTACACATTGCAATTGAATTACATGCAAAATAGAAAAATCTCATGTTTTGTGTTCTCATGTTCTAAATGTTAAAGACTGCTTTGAGATGCGAAGTTTGAATGAGTGGATTGTAACTGGTTATCACATTCAAGTATTCGTCTGACTAGTAAAAAGAAAACTACAACTTTTCACCGTCTATTTTTGAAACAAATTCAAAACTACATCTTATGAGCGAATAACTAGGATGAACCTCCATAGAACATGATTCTTCCTCATTATGTACACGGAATCTTGTACGAAAACCAAGATGTAAGAGACTTTGATAAATATAGCAGCGTTTCTCTGTGTTTGGGCATGAAAAATAGCAAGCTACGGAATGAAAGAGTAGTTGTGGTGAGTGTAAAGAATAAATATCGAGCGATTGTGCTGAATGAATGATTATTCTTCCAAGAGCCCGCCACGGCTTGATCAACTTACACTAACGTCCAAATGTGCCACAATTATCACGCTACTCATCACAATCAGTTACCGAAGGTTTGGCGCACGCAAAGACGTCCATCATGAATAACTGATAACAATTACCAGGAAATAAAATAATTGATTCTGAAACTAACTTTAAACTATCTCAAGACATTCAGAGAACGTAGTATACCATTTATTGTAATTCCTCTTTACTTTTTGATTTCAATGATATATTTTGTTCAAAATTAAGTGCACCCACAACATAATATGATTTCAACAGTTTCAAGCTTATCGGTCTCGTAAGTTCATTACCGGGCACTTGGTGGCTATCTGTGACCCCAATTATCTCCGACGGCCATCGAGAGCCAAGTTGTGGCTAAACTGTGGCTAATAGTCCTAAGCCCGTTTCAGTTGGGTAATCAAACTACAAACCTGGATGATTCAAAATCCAACTCTTAAGAAAAACATGTGAACTAATGGTCCATCAAAGTCAAATCGATTTTCAATCAACTTCTGTGGGCCAACGGACTCCCTTTATGCCAATGTGAGGATCATTGGCTTGTTTTGATGCAAAAGGCGAGCAAGCACGGAAATCAATGAGGCCGCAGACCTCTGCGTCTCCATGACCTGCACACTCTCTCTCATCAGAAAAGTCGCCCTGTCTTTGAAAACTATATAACCCACTATTGGTTGATTTGACGATCGTCGTAGAGAGAGACTGGGGGCGTACCGCGCGGCTGCGGCGGCTGCTGATAGGCACTAGTGCCTCCCGAACGGGTCCCCGATGTTCTGCTTCTGCAAAAAGGGAAAATTAAATAAACAGAAAGAGATCAAATGAGATGAAATCAGAATACGGCTACATTACTGCATCCTTACTGACGCATCTCATTTCTCATCCACCTGGGATAGAAATAGACTATAAGAATACGCATAAGAATACTTATTGAATCATGTGATCTAAAGTATAACATATTGAGTGTTTAGACGTTATACTGTTATACAGGTAGGTATGATGGTTACCTGTTGAACCGTCCATCGTTGCCATATGGCTGCTGTTCCCTACTGTATTCATCCCGACGAGGCGGAACTCCTCGGTGAAGCGAGTGGTCATCAGGCGCCACACTGAACATTCATAGATATTAGAAACGAGGAAGAGTGAGTATTATCGTGAAAATAAGGTTAAATCAAACATTCTAATTATAGAGATGTGTTGTGTTACAAGTGCATATACCAGCATATACCGACACCTCGAAAAAACAAAACACAAGGTCTGGTCACTACTGTCCTACAAGAAGCAACGCGATATGGGCCATGACAGAACTCGATTTTAGACTGGAGTATGCATAGACATACTGCTTAGCTTCTGACGACCAACAACCTTACCTCAGTAGAGTTGTCCGAAAGACTGAAAAAATCAAAAAACGGGCTACTTTCTTGCCGATAACGAGAAAATGTGTCTATTTCTAATGCAAAACATCAATATTCACTTGTTTCAACCTGAACATCGAGTTGTCGGACCTAAACATGGCCGATGTTTTGGAAAGCTTTTTTAAAAAAAGCTTCTCGCGCCTCTGGACCCTCCGCACCAGCACACTATTTTCGTGCTCTACCTTCCGGCCACTGGTGTCTGCCTCCTGCTAACAACGAATACAGGCACAAACGGAATACGGAAACTGACTGAGAGAATGCGCTGGGCGGTCGCTCAAAGTCGACGATCTCCTTGTGGTGTGCATCGACTAGTCGCGAGCTGGCTACCGGGAGTGGCGGGGCAGCAGCAACAGACGACCTGCAATACACAAATCAAAACTAATAAATAGTTTGCATATCAGAATTCATAAGTTATATGATGTATAAAATCAATTTATCCATGGCATGGGGCACTCTATAGTTTCGCCGACCCTAAATTGGTAAATCGCAGTTTTGAACTACTTTGGAGAGGTGGCGACTCAAAAACAAGGGGATATCGGGAAGTTTAAAAAAAATGAGAGACCCTTGGCGGTGCAGACTCTTCCCAACCAGGGATGGCCGAAATGTTGGTCCCAACCTCCCAACTCACTCATATCGTTCTCTGTCTCTCTCTCTGTCAGAGGTATAATATCCTCCATTTCCATTGGCCTCCACACTACCAGCCGGTTGACGATCCCAGTCCGTCTGCTCGTTAGAGGCATTTCTGGAAATACAAATTATAATGTTTTCAAATAAAAATTAATGAAAGAAATTTCTATTAACACAATAAATTTAGTTTGCAATAAAGCAAGTTAGAGGCATTTCTGTAAATACAAATGCGTAAAGGAAGACGACTATGTGGACCAATCCCGACGCATCGGTCCTTTAAACTGCAACTGAAAAAGATATTGCAGTTTAAAGGATCAAAGCGTTGGGGATGGTCTACATAATCGTCCTTCTTTAACCTTCGAAAAAGTTACATAGAAAACGTGACCATTAATAAGAAATTACGATATTTGGAGGTGAAACGAGAAAATTTGGTCTAATGTGATACAAAAGCATTAATATTCCCATCTACCATGTTTGAAGCTTTGAAGGTATTCGAAGGCAAACTGAAGGCACCTTTGTAGCAACATCTGCCTTATTCGTACTCCGGTAAGAGGTCATAATCATCAGAAAACGACCGAACACGCTTCATTTTTGCCAAAAAATCAAGAAAATGTGTCTACATCTACAGTCTACTTTAATTTGATGCAAAATCAATAAGGCTATACCTGTATAGCAGGTGCTGCTGCCTTCTCAACTCGTTCTCCTCCGCCTGACGCCGCTGCTGCTCCAACACCAACTTGTCCTGCACACGACGGGCCTCCTCTTCATCGTAGTTCCGCTGAATTGGCTGCTGCTCCTCACGGTAGGGAACCGGACGAGCTTGCTGGGGCTGGACAAGAAAAAATAAATAAAAAGAGGAGTATCTATGAATTTTTAATTTGGTATGAAATATGAAAGTTCAAGGTTCAATTATTTGGCACACACACCTTTTTACCACAAAATAATTTTTCGTCTCTAGAAAACGTGAAACGTGACGTGAAATCTCGTGTTTGAATCTGCCTTCAAACTAACTAGATAGACCTGAGTTTCACAACTCGGTCGCTTTGACAGTTAGGAGTTGGACCCCCGACTTTTACGAGAAACTGTTGCTCGTCAAAAGTAAACTGGTCCAAAGTTCACCGCGGCCCTGTGTGAGACTCATACAAAGTGTCACTGTAATTATTTATAATGTGCACATGGCATCAAACATACACCGCCAAGGCCCCTCATAAAAGGGGGAGTCGCGAACAAATCCTCATAAAAAAGTAGGGATCCCGAGCTGTAAACTAACAAATTTCATACAAAATCAGCTATAATCTCACGAAAAATTGTTGAATGTCGCCGTTTTGGGGGGTCACGACACGAGAAAACACGGAGGGGTCGCGAGAGTTTTGAAAAAATGAGAGACCCTTGGCGGTGTTTGCATCAAAACAATGTCTAGAAAAGTACCAACCTGTTGTACCTTCTTGAACGGATTGCTATCGAACGTAGTCGGCTGTAATAGATTTGTTAAGGAATCGGAGATATGAGAAAGTTATCATACTAGTTAGGTTATTCAAAGTCTGACTGAACAACTGAACTCCAAAAAAGGCCAGGCGGCATTACTATTATTAGAGTAAAACTACGTGATTGTACATTGGAAATTATGAAAGTATAGCTAAAATGGCGCTCTTATTCTAAAATTTTATATGAAAACAGATAACTTTGACGTTATTGGAATGTGAGAACAGGTAACAATAAAAAACATACACGTGTTCCACGTGTGTGAGCAAGTGGAGCCTGGACCGGACCACCAAATCCACCACCAAAAGAGGCGGGGTTTCGGCCACCACCACCACCAAACATGTCAACCGTGCGGTTTCCTTCTAGGCCGCCTGACTTCAACTGAAAATGTGAAAATAACACCAACAATAGTTACAACACAAACACTACAAAAACAAAATAAAAATGAAATAAGTGTACATAGGGAGATTTTAGGTGACTTTTTTTTCTAGATTTTAGGTGACTTCCACTGAAAAACACCAACACTAGTTACAATCGTGCGGATTTCTCTCAAGCCGCCTGAAAACATACGTAAAATCAGTTATTTTCTTTTATGAAATCTTGATTCGTGACGAAATAGAATTATTTCATTGTCTTTAGTTGCAAATGCTTACTTCCGCGTGATTCTCATTTCCGCCCTGATATAGAACTAGTTTACGTACGACTGATAAACACAAACACGACAGTACATGTACACAGGTAAAGCTGGACATACACAACGCCAATATATTATATTCTAAGCAAAAGTGAGCATCGGTCAGTATGCAAAACAAGGGTAGTCTGCACGGTACATAGAGGTTAACTACGCGAAAAGTAGAATTCAACAAAGTCGCAGCTTTGGAGGGTGGGGGGATGTTGTTCCAATTGATCCAAAACGTACAGCCAGTCTCTCCCTCTCCTTTTGCTCCTCCTGCTCCCTTTTTCTCTGATGATGTAGTTCGGCCTCCCGCTGTCTCTCCTGAAGGTGCAGCGGATGAACTTCGTTGGGCATCTGGGGGCGAGCACGGCTATTCTGCATCACGAGTGGCACCTGCAGACAGCAAAATAGCGAAAGAAACGGGGGTTAAGGGAGACGACTGGAAGACGAGGGGTAAAGACAAACAACAGAAAAACATAAAAAATATATTCGACAAAAAAGGTTTTTTTTTCGGTTTTTAGACTGAAGTACGTAAATTTTGATGATTTTGCATCTGAGTTTGACAATAACTCCTAATTTCGGCGACTAACACGTTGAAGACAAGAGCTTTCAGGTTACTGAAAACCTAGACAATAGTTGAAACACTGGAAATATCGGGTGAACAACAAAAGTAACGGTGAACAAAAGTAACGGGGTAGTAACGGAGTACAAAAGTAACGGAGTTTTACAAAAGTAACGGAATTTTACAAAAAAACGTGGTTTTATTATCATGTTTGTGAGCTAGGCGTTCATAGCGTGAAAACGCGTTGATAGCAACATTTCAATGTGAATGTGTTTAGGAACAATTTCCGCACTCTTGGTCGTACTTCAGCCAGCTGACTTTGAAAAAAATTTCTTAGATGGTCCGTTACTTTTGTAAAACTCCGTTACTTTTGTACTCCGTTACTACCCCGTTACTTTTGTTCACCGTTACTTTTGTTGTTGGCCGAAATATCGGTATCTCCTCATCAGAAAAAAACGAGTAAAATGAACAAACCTCTCCTTGAACAGTCACAACGTTCGATTTGAACCCGTCTGAATCTTCGGGGTTATGTCCCACTAAAATTAGCAACTTTAAAGAGACAAATTCACTTATAAAAATCTAGATTACGTATTTTTAGGCTATTTCTGAATTTTTTTAAACCACAATGAAAAGTTCTGAAACGCGCCCCAATCACAAATTTGGCTGCGTATCTTCGAAATTTGAACATGCTTTTTGCGGGAAACTAAAGACGAGCCGGAAATGAGAAAAGACACATCATCATACAACAATGAATTAACAATTTAAATCTATTTCGAGAGAGTTATCATATCAAAATACTAAAAAAAAACATCTAATCAGCACCATTTCACTAATCATTGGTTGTCCATCATCGCGTAGTTTTAGTGTAATGTGATGGGAAAAACGATGATAAACATCAAGGTGACTAAACACATAATCGACTTCACATTTGAGCCGAATTGGCTGATTATTACATAAGATTATCGCAATACTTGCTGGCGACTCTGTGCGTACAATTTTTAACACATAATACTGATAAACTGGAGTCGTTTGTAAATGATTCCCGAATAACACTAATTAATTTTTAAAACTCAAGAACAAAAATAGCTGCTGTTGAACAGGAAACCCTATTATCTAGTGAACGATTTGGTTCCTAGCAAACATCATATTTTGTGGCCATATTCACCACTATTTCGGACTATTTTATTTTGTGCCTTATCTCTTTTTCAGGGCATTGCGCATTGGTAACCGACCCTAAATGTAACAATGTATAATTGACATTTGGCGGTTACATCATCAGTACATTTGACGCCGGTTACAATTGATAAAGACCGATATTCAAGCTTCCCAGGGAAATGTGAATACGACCACTGTTCTACACACTGTCTGACAACAGGAATATCACAACGTTCGCTACCATTGTCGACGTGCGAATCGTCCCAAAGGTGATCCGGGTTCTGCGGGGGAACATTTGAAGGAACGGCAGCCTCCGTGAACGTCTCGATGCGCATCTGAAAATAGGTTTGTAAAGAATTAAAATAAATAGATATCTAAGCGGGTTTTTGGTAACCTAATCGGTTTTCGGTAACATAGTAACCATTTTTCTGGATACCTCAGGTAGCCATATACAAGCCTAGCTACAAAAAAGTTCGGCCATTTCCTGTTGACTACATCATGATTACTGTAAGAATGTAATTGACTACTGAAGCGAGTAGGGTTGTTAATCGAGTTTGAAATTTCGAGTTTTTCGAGTTTTGGGAAAAACGAGTTTTTCGAGTTTCGAGTTATTCGAGTTTTGGGAATTTCGAGTTTTTCGAGTTCGAGTTTTCAGCGTTTCAAAAAAAAACGAGTTTTCGAGTTTCGAGTTGAACTCGAAAACTCGATTTTCGAGTTTGGTCGTTAAGTTTTAGGATTTTATCGAGCTAAACAAATAAGAATTTTTTGAGAAATTCTCATTTATTTCACATGATTATGCGAGAATCGTCAAAAAAAAAGCATTTCATGTTGGAAACAACAAAAAAAGTGCTCTGAAACGCTCATTCGTCCATTATTTCTGACTTGGGCCGAGGCCAAACTCGAACTTTTCGAGTTTCAAAAATTTCGAGTTTTTCGAGTTTGGAGAAATACCGAGTTTTTCGAGTTTCGAGTTACTCGAGTTCTGGAGATTTCGAGTTTCGAGTCGAACTCGAAACTCGAAATTTCGAGTTTTTTCGAAATTCGAGTTTGGCTTTAACAACCCTAGAAGCGAGCCTATACAGTGTATGTTGCCCTATGGTACCCCGTTGCTATTGGCCAATTACACAAGCAACCGGGTTGCATGCAACCAAAATGCAACCGGGTTGCATGTGTAAAGACAGTTCGGTTGCTTTCCAAATGCAACCTGGTTGCTTTTGGTTGCTTTCCAAATGAAACCAAAAGCAACTAAATTGCAGTAAAAACAGGAAAATGTCCAAAAATTGAGTGTTTGGTTGCATTTGAAAAGCAAACAAAAGCAACCCGGTTGCATTTGGATAGCAACCAAATTTTCTTAACACATGCAACCCGGTTGCATTTTGGTTGCATGCAACCTGGTTGCATGTGTAAACCGCCTGCGAGGCCATGTCAGCGGGGAATGGTTTGATGTTGATGTTGTTGACGCTTTATTCGTATTGGCCCAAAACTTGAAAAAGTTTCGAACAGTAGAGCAAATATACTGTATATGCAGTGGGGTGAGACGTGAGAAGGATGAACACATCTGGTGTCGGAGCAGGATAATGTCAGTGACAAATAAGCTAATGACGAATAGACTACACCAATCTGGCTCAATACTGTATATCTAGTTAATGCCAAACAACAAAAAAGTGAGACACTCCAACTCAAAATAGAGGTTTTTAAATATTTTAAAGTGTATGGTTTCGAGTTCGACCCGATAGGCAGCAGGCTCAGATTCAGTGAACTCGAAATTGGTGCACCACCCGAAACAAAACACCGACTGAACGAGTAAAGCACGCAGGGAAGAGGGAAAGCACTGTGATTATACTATTGGTCAATTGCACAGTCACGTGCAACATGTTAAACACAGCAGAACTCAGAAACGTGCAATCGCAAAGTGCATGATGCCTCCCTAAAATGCTAGATTTACGTGACTGTTTAAGCAGGACGATAATGTGGACCTCCCCCGTATCATCGGTCCTTTAAACTGTAATTGAATAATGTATTGCAGTTTGAAGGACTGGAGCGTCGGGATCGGTCCACATAATAGTCCTTCTTTAAAGAATGACGATTATGTGCTCCAATCTCAACGCTTCAGTCCTTTAAACTGTAATACATTTTTCAATTGCAGTTTAAAGGACTGACGCGCCGCGATTGGAGCACATAATCGTCCTTCTTTAAATTAACTTCTAGTATAGTATACCCGTTTCTCCTCCATATTCTCCGTTCGCAGTGGAATTCCAAGTCGGTCGCCGGGGGTCGGAACGATGATCTGAACAAAAAAGCGAAGGATAAAAGCGGAAAAGAGACCGTATTCACCACTAAAAAGGTGTGAATTTCTTTCTGAAACAAAATCGAACCGATTCTTCCCGATCCGGGTGGTTCGTTCAAAAACCGAATCAAATTTAGAGGGCTAACAACGGTAAAACCAAACCAATTCACCTAAATATTCCCGATGTTGGTCGACTGTGTCTTGTTTATGAGGGTTGGTTCGGTTTTCAAGAGAAGTGGATTGATTTAGGTTCGGAAAGAATCGCTTCCGGAAGAAATTTGCTTCGCGTAGATTGGTGAATACGGCCACAGGGATGCCCACAACACAGGAACCAAACTTCGTTACAACCACACACCAGAGTACGTATGCTAGAAGATCCCGGCACCTTCATCCGATCCTGCGTCTCCTCAAACATACGCTATTTTTCTCCTCTTCCATCCCGCCGAGATGTAAGAGACGAGAAATGATGAGGCATAGCGTGAGACGCAGAATGGGATGAAGGTGCCGGGATCTTCTAGCATACGCACTCAGTATGAGTCTCTTCATATTTTTTTGTTGGCGGCCAATATATAGAGCAAAGCATGATCGATTGTGTGTGATACGTATAGTACGCACGATCGATAACTATATTTTGTTTGGTGTATCTGTCGCAGACTGAAAAATGAAGAGTCCCCAAGGGCAGCATACAGTCGGTAGGAAGTCGCAAACATTTCTTGTAAAAAGGTAGAAGTCGTGCATTCAAAAAAGGTGAGGAATAGGAGAATCGAGCGTCAGTTACAAATGATAAAAACTTTTCTCCTCGATTTCACTCATTTAACTTGATTGCTGGTATGTTAGAAACAAAGGTCAGATTGGTGGAATTCAAAAAAAAACAGGATAAAAACAAAACCATGCCGCCTACTGCGTGGTGAATTCTACATGAAACCCATAACTCTATTCTAATTCGACCACGTATGGCAGAGAGTAAGCCCGGTTGTTGACAATTTCAGCTATTGAGTCAAGCTTGCAGTCACACACCACAAAAAGCAGTCCGTTTTCAGATTTAAACACGAGAAACTTTAAGCACATGATTTTTCATCAGAAATAAGCAAAATTTTCTCATTTCGGCGTGAAAGCATCGTGTTTTTCGATTTTTTCTGGCTATTCGGACAAATTTATTGGGGTATGCTTTCTCTGGCTAGACAACTTTAGTGGCTTCATTTAACCCGGTTGTTGAAATTCTCGACTATTAAGTCAAGTTCGCCGTCACATACCATTAAGATCCGACTATTCGACAAAATAAAGTCCGTTTTCAGAGTTAAACACGTGAAACTTAAAACACAAAAAATTGGTTTTCGACGTGAAAAGAGTCCGTTTTTCGTGTTTTTTTTTTGACTATTCGGACAACTTTACTGGGGTATGTTTGCCGTAAGCCTACTAACTATAAAGTCCATTCTTACCGGTTGTTGTGTATGATAGGAAGAAATATGCTCCTCCACTGTTTCAGCGGCCGCACCTCGTGAAGATTCGGCTGACACCCTGTAAACAGAAATACAAAGTGACGGAACAAAATCTAACATAGGGTGACTTTGTTGGTTGGTCCATAGAATCACCCGTTTTCAAAAAAAAAAGGATTTTGAACTACCCTGAATCTCAAAATTATCGGTGAAAAGCTCACCTCCCACCCAGTTTTGTAGGTTGGTCGGTCACTCAGTTAAAACATCTGATTTCCAATTAAATTTCGTGGACAACGAAGTCGCGTCACGTTCCAACACAGTTGAGCAAACTACAAGAGCAAGAGAGCACGGAGGTCAAGGAGACCGCAGACATGCACACTCTAGAATACAACGTACTTCCGCGATTCCGCCTTCTTTCTCTCCTCTTTACGTCGGGCCTTCTCCTCCTTCAGTCGCGCCGCTTCAGCCTCCTCCAAAAGAAAATGAATTAGCGATACTATGATAAATAATAATACCAATCTGAAGTTTAAAACCCCTAGAAAATGTCAGTTTTATTGGAGTTTGATAATTATAGTCACTCCCACCATGGGGGTTAGAGTGAGTGGTGGGCTTAAAGTAGGACGATTATGTGGAAAGATCCCAACGCTTCGGTGTTAGTTTGAAGGACCGATGCGCAGGGTTCGGTCCACATAATCGGCCTACTTCAAAAATAACTTTCGCGGAGATAGTTCTCACCTTTTCAATGCGAGCCTTTTCTTCCCGTTCCTTCTTGAGACGAGCTTCCTCGATTTCTCTGAGTCTAGCCTCTTCTTGTGCTCTCTCTGCGTCCCTCCTTTCTCTCTCCTTTCGCTAGAAATAAAAAAAACATCGATAAAGGGTTCGTTATGCACCAGTAAACTCCGACTACTCCACAGAAATAGTCGTGTTTCACTTTGATCCCGTTCGTTTAAACCCCTTGTTTATGGGGTGAATCGAGATCGAACTACAACAACATTTTGTCCAACCCTATCATACACCGCCAAGGGTCTCAGAATGGTTTTGAAATCCCGAGACCTCTCCATCTTTTTTCAAGCCGCGACCCCCCGAAACTGCGATTTTCGATTGTATTTTGCTTTATTCGCTGCCAATTATGCAGAAATTTGCCAATTTTCCACTAGCAACCCCTACTTTTCACATGAGTTAGTTCGGGACCCTCTATCCTATAAGAGGCCTTGGTGGTGTATGAACCCTATAACCTATATTGTGTATTGTTGTTTACAGGCTGTAAGCAACAACACTTCTCCGGGACCTCCGAGAAACATACCCCAAGATACGATGTGACTATTCTCCAAAAAGCGATCCGTATTCGGATTTCACTACTCGAAACACTGCGATTTTCCCAACTTTTCCGGCAATGTGGTCCACCTTACTGTATCTAGTATGCCACGGATGGAGATCGTAATGGAAAAAAAGTCATAGACTAGTAAGGTACTATTCGGAAAATGTCAGTCCAATTCTAGATGTAAACACGTGAAAATTAATGATTCTGCACAAAAACTAGACTACTTTTTGTCGATTAGTCGAACGTTACTGGTGTATGCCTGCGATGGCATCCGGGCGCCGGGATATTCCTGCACACAGCCTCATAAGTCTAGAAAAATCCTACCTTTTTCTCATGTGCTTGACGAACGCGTTGCTCCTCGCCATCGTCTTCCTGAAAAAAAAACATATCTTCTTTTAAATCTCAAATAAGATTATTATAAATATTATGAAACTATGTGATTCAAAGCATGAGCTATGAGAAAATCTAGAGCAACTATTCAGTTCGTTATATTCTCTGTTCTTTTTATAGAAGACGAGGTTTGGCTGGCGAGCGGTCAGCTCATCTGCATACCTCTAACACGTTATCTCTCTCTTTGTTCTCTCTATCTCTCCCTCTCTTTTATTCTCTCTCTCTCTCTCTCTCTCTCATCTGTTGGCAAACAATCTTGTGGAAATGGCCACTCACATCACCGGAGAACCGGTCCATCTTTTCCGGCTCATCAGATCAAAGTACAAACCATGGAGGCTCAAGCTCACACCACCCGACTACAACGCATACTATGTCCGTTTCATAGGCAGTTTAAGATCAGACTACAAACTAAAGAGTATAGTCTACTCACATCACCCGAGAATCTAGCCGTCTTCTTCACTTCTGGCTCATCGTCATCTGAAGTCGCGTAGTCGGATGAGACATCCTGGTGCTGGCTGGTCTGAATAACGATAATAATAATTATTATTATCATTATATTAACAGTAATACTATAAATAGAAGGTGTCTATTATACTCAGGCTTACTCTTTTCTATTTTTTCACCGCAAGCGCCACGCTCACCACACCTTCACACGCCACCCAGTTCTAATCCAGTAAACTTGTCCGAAAAGTCATAAAAATCGGAGCACGGGCTACTATTTGCCGAAAACAGAAAACGAGGTCTACTTGAATGCTTCAATCTGAAAACGAAGCCCTTTTTCGATCAGTCGCACACCTTACTGGTATGTTTACATGGTTTTATATGATATGGTCTGTGAAAAAGGACAACGTTACTGGTATGTGATAACATAGTTTGTATTTAAGTTGTATCGTTGTAGAATTCACAGGTGTTCATTGTCTCGTCACGTGCTCCCTCTCACACAACAACAACACCCAGTGATATCGGAGAATAATAAAGCTTGTATTGTAGAAATAAAGCTTGTATTGTATAAATAAAGCTTGATTGTGAAAATAAAGTTTGTATGGTATAAACAAAGCTTGTATTGTAAAAATACAGTGTATTTTCGTATAACTAACCGGTGTTCGTTCACGGGCCACATTTCGAGCCGCGTCAGGTCCCCAATCTTGCGAGATTTGGTTGCTGCAACCAGAGGAAGAGGGTGGAGCAGCAGCCGGTGTCACGGAAGTCTGAAATAATAATAATAAAAATAATTATAATTATACACCAGTGACTACAACAATGATAATCTTTTACGACAAGTATTATAGCCGCGTGTGATTTTTATTGAGAGAATTACAACTTTACACAAATAACTAAAATGATAATAATAATGATAATAATACTAATAATCATACAAAGATACGTAAGGCGACTTTGTTGTGCACGAAAACTGATTGGAGATCAGGTGTTTGATGTGGGTGACCAAACTACAAAACTCAGTGGGTGAATCAACTATTCAAGTAACCGCTGTAATGGTAGCCGACGGATGGAATACTGATAATCAAACACCAGTAACTACAATAATAATAATTTTTGAGGCAACTACTTGAGCCGTGTGTTACTTTTTATTGAGAGAAGTACAATTATACATAAATAACAATATCGATCGTAGATGGACTGTCCGTAGAGGGGGGGGGGGGGGGGGGGTGGACATAGAAATATATGCGTGGGTCGGCGGATTTTTGACGGGGTATTTCAACTATGGTCCAAATATCAAACTACAAGGAAGATTTTGTCCATACACCAGCAAGGTTGTCCGAATAGTCAGAAAACTTCGAAAAACGGACTACTTTTTAGTCGAAAGGATGAAAATCGGTCTACTTTTGATTAAAAATCCTGAATTTTCACGTCTTTATACTTAAAAACGGACTACTTTATGTCGCTAAGTCAGACCTTACTGGCCTATGATTTTGTCCCTTCCCATAGCCGAAAAACATTGTAGTTTGGACTCGATACTTGGCTGTAACAATAATGAGCATACAGTAACTACAATAAGTATTGAGACCAAACTACAAAAAAATATGGACGAAAAACATACCGTCGTCTCCTTTGGATCCTCATACGATTCCCAATTGGCTCCGGTAGCAATGGGCGGGGCTTCTTCTTCGTCCGATGATGAGCTGCTCTCCAATGTTGTCTCCGTCACGTCACGTGATTGTTCACGTATTTGTTCACGTGTCACGTCACGTGTTTGTTCACGTGACTGTTCACGTCCTTGTGCACGTGTCTCGACCTGTGTAACTGAGCCACCGCCAAATGGACTCGACGCACTAGGTGTGGTGTTGGCAACTGTGGGCACCTGAAGACATACTATGTTTCACCAACCGATGTCCTTCTACAGTAATCCGTCAACTAAGCAGGAGGCTTTTCTAACGAATGAGTCATTATTTTGGTTTCAAACTTTTAGAGTTGGCGGTAGTAAACGTGCAGAAAACAATACCAAAATTTGCAGAATATTCAAGAAAGGTATCATGGCAAACTTTACCCTAGAAGTTTGAGCATATTACTGTAGACTAGACGGTTATGAATGGGTGGAACAAACTATATTCAATTTGTCCTCTTCCGGCCGAAAACAAGAGAAAATATCCATTTTTGATGTAAAATCATTAATTTTCATGTGTTTAAATCTAAAAACAGACTATATTTTGTCGAATAGTCGGACGTTACTGGTGTTTGCGGGCATAGAGATCTCAATACTAGTGTCTCGCGTCCTTTAAGGCTACCAACCAGTTACCCACTGAGGTAACCTAAAAATAGGTAACCGAGAACCGGTTAGGTTACCAAAAAACCAGATTACACATAGAATTCACCGGGATTACCTGAATTCTCTGAGTGGTTCTTGCAAATGGCCGCAACGAGAAATTCCTTTTCCGCTCCTCTTCCTCGGCTTTCTAAATGATCATTTTTGAAAATAAGAAAACTTTTTGCGCGAATACAAACAAGGGGCAATTTTGTTGTATGGTCCATCGAACCACCCGCTTTCCATCAAAATTGGGATCGTGAACTACCATATTCTTAACATCATTCGTCTTTTCTGGTGCAAAACTTATAACCCAACTATTCTTGTAGTTTGGTTACCCAGACAAACCACCTGTTTTCCAATCAGATTTTGAATACAACAAAGTCGTCTCACGTATGCCGTTTGCGCGAATATAACAAGAACAACCATACCAAAATCATTAATTTTAACGTATTTGAAACCCAAAAAGGGACTCACTTTGCCGAATAGCAGGACCTTACTGGTGTATGAATAAAACTTACAATTATATTATTATTATTCTCGAACTCACCCTTCGTTCTTCCTGCTCTCTCTTCGCTTGTACGGGGTCATAGGTCCTTCGATAGGAGGGACCCGGTTGAGAAGCTGCTTCCGCCTGAATCTGTGTTTCCACATCAGCGAGTTCCTCCACAGAGTAGACTAGAAACATAGTATTTAATAATAATAATAATAATTCAATTCATTACCGACCAGGGTGAGATCGTTCTCGGTAATAATGTCCAAAAAACGGGACATTTGAGAAAACGGGCTCTTTTTGGGAGAAAGTTATCAATTTTCAAAGAAAAATCTCTTCTGCAAACTTGCCATGCACAATCATCACTTTTCAACTATTTTTTTAATAATAAAAATTATAATAATAATAGAAACAACTCACCCAACTCCTCTTCTGGAACATCGGCAACACTGAGTACGAGAACTCCCCATTTTTCCCCCTCTGAGAGGTTGATTCTGCGATAGATGGGTTGCGAGAGGGCCTTCTTCACGTTGCCACGACCAAAAACATGACTGATCGCCTGAAATCACCATTCAGGTCTATTCATACCCCAGTAAGGTCTGACTGAGCGACAAAAAGTTGCCCGTTCTAGATGTGAACAAGTGAAAAATTATGATTTCTCCATCAAAAGTAAACCGATCTTCTTATTTTCGGGGAAAAAGTAGTCCGTTTTCCGATTTTTTCTGACTATTCGGACAACTTTACTGGTGTATGGAGGTCTATTCTTCGAGACGGAATTCGTTTTTCTTTCAAATACGTTGATCATTACGTTACGATTTTGCATCAACCATAGACCAATTATCACTTTTTGACAGAAAAATAGCCATTTTTTGACATATTCTGATTCTGACTATTCGGACAACCTTTGACTACTCGAATAGTAAAGTAGGCCTGGAATAACCATTAAAGAAGGACGATAATGTGGACCAATCTCGTGTCAACGGTCCTTTAAACTGTAATCGAACAATGTATTGCAGTTTAAAGGACAGAACCGTTGCGATTGGACCACATAATCGTCCTTCTTTAAGGTAAGTCTATCCTATCTAAAATAATCCATTTGTTTATATTTGAATAAAATTCATAATGTTCCACTCAGGTAACCGGAAAAAGGGTTATCAAAAAACGGGTGAGATTACCAAATAGCCCGGGGATGAAAAGTCACCTCCTTATTGAAACGTGGATGATTTTGCACATAGGTAAAGAGGTGCCATACTGAGATGGTACTACCTTCACTTTTTGACATGAGTTATCAAAAAAAAACCTCCTTCACTTTCGCTGCGCAATTCTCAGACCAGCCAATGGATGCTACCCTCTTCCCCCTCACTTTTGCAACAAGAGCGGTCTGACTACCTTCACTTTTGAAGAGCTCGGTTGGACCCCTTTTTACCTATGATTTTGCAGACCAAGCACTTTTCAGACCTTCTCGTTACCTAGTCGGTAACCAGAAAAATGGTTACCAAATAACCAGATTAGATTAAAAAAAATCCCACCTCCTTATTGAGACGCGGATGATTCTGCAATCCCAGCACTTCTTCATAGCTATTCTTCAACGCTTCAAGATCTGCAAGTCTTTCTTCTTTGTCCGATATTTTGTTCAGAGTAGGATATTCGTCATCGAACATTGCAGCGTAAAGGTCCATAATCATCTGCCACGAAACCTGTAAATACACCAATACAACAGTATAGTCGTCGCCAACAGAGAGGTACTGTATATCTCACTTTCCGCTGTGTGTGTACGCACACATGTCTTCCAATGCGTACCTGCTATGTTCTCTGATAGAGCCGTGGTTAGCGCCCTGCTACGCATCTTTTGTATGCAGGTTCGATTCCGGGAGAGACAGAAATTTATAAATTTGGCACCCACTATAAGGTGCGACTATTCTACAGAAAGTAACCCCTTTTTCCGATTCAAAAACACGAAACTCGATTTCATCAACAATCAGCTATATTCATCAACAATCAGCTATACAAAAAAAATTTTCATCAACAATCAGCTATATTCCAAGGTGTGAGCAAAAAAAGTAGCCCTTTTTAGAGTTTTTCTGTCTATTCGACCAACTTCACTAGACTATGCCTGTGAATATGCCAGTATAGCGATCGCTTATTCCATACTACAATTAACGGCTTACGTACTCGAGATCAAACTACAATCAAACAGCAGTAAGGTCTGACTAAGCAGCGAAAATTAGTCCGTTTCAATATGTAAACACGTAAAAACTCATGATTTTTCATCAAAAGTAGAGCGATTGTCTTCTTTTGGGCGGAAAAGTGCGATAATGTTCGGGCTTCTCAGTTTTTTTTCTGACTATTCCGACAACTTTACTGGGGTATGAGTAGAGGAGAAAGTTAAACTCGCAAAATACGCAGATCAAACTACAACGATGATCTGGTCGTACATACCTGGTCTTTGTAATGTGCCATCTGCGTAATGCGAATCAGACGAACCAAGAAATTGTTCGCCTGCAAAACACACGGTTGAAGTGAGAAAAAAGTAATAACATGGGCTAATGTGCTAACTTTTTCAGTGTTTCAGACAGTTTTCAGTTTGAAAAGTGAACATGGGCTCCAAGAGGAAGGGAGAACTATTCTGAGTTATGTTCTAATTATTCCCAGAACCAATTTGCTTCGATTTACAGTACTCTCGACAAACGGAACACTAGAAAATCTAGCTCAATCGGTCAACTGACTGAAAATCCTAGCTCAATCGGTCAACTCACATGCATATGTTTGAACCTGTTTTTGGGCAGACTCATTTTCTGTTTCTTCATGTGCTCCGTGCGTCTCTCACTGTAATGAGTAAAATGTATTGTGTTTTATTTATTTATTGTGGTTATTTCTTATTCGTAAACTACCGAAACCATCAAACATGGGGCACACATGTTGGAAGCTATTGAACCACTCATTTTACTCAGAATCCTAATTTTGAACTACCCTAATTACAAAGTCGAACTTTACTGGTGTGGTGAAAACTTGATCTCTCAAGCTGTTTTGTAGTTTGGGTGACCAAGTAAAACCCCTGATTTCCAAAGAATTTCTGTGTACAACAAATTCGCCTCACATATGGCAAACCATAAAAATTCATACTTCGGTTAAGTTGTCCGAACAATCAGAAAAAACTCGAAAACGTGAAACTTTCTGCTAATAGCGGATAAATTAGCCGATTTTCGATGCAGAATCATAACATTTTGATCATAATATACACCAAAAACGGGTTCCATTTCAGGAAACATTCACACCTGACTGGTGTCTGCGTGTATGTGAGCACAGATAACAATTGTTTTGTTCACAGCAAAAACATAAACAACTTTCATTCATTCAAAAAGTTAACAAACTCCCTATTTATTTTTACAAAAATTCAGTGAGTAAACGACTTACTTTTCAGCAGTATCGATGCCAACCCGCTCCACTTGAGTGATTAGTTGGGCCAGCATACCAGTACCGCAGGGACTGAAACAAATCACAGAATCATATTACCGTCAAGATGTCCGGATAGTCAGAACAATGCGAAAAACGACCTCCTTTTCGCCAACATCGTGAAATCTTGCCTGTTTTTGTTGTAAATTAATCAACTTTCGTGTTTTTGAAAGAGTAGTACGTAGTACACTATTTGAATTTTTCTCAAATAACTTATAGCCAACCCGGCTATTTAAAAAAAACGAGCTTATTTTATGACCAAACCAGGAGAATCGGCTTAATTTGGATGCAAAATGATGAAATTCTTACAATTTTTAATAATAAATGGACTAATATATGGACTAGTTTTTGTAGAATAGTCGGACCTTACTGTGTATATTCGAGCAGATACTTTCCCGATTGAAATGAATGAATTACCTTTCAGAAAGAAAAAAACTTGGAAAATCAGATAGAAAGACTCACAAGTACAATTCATCGTCTTGGACCCTCACAACATCAGTGAAAAGATCGTGAATCATCAAATTTCCCTGTAAATTGAAACTTTAACTTGGGGTAGGCAGACGGATATGAGAGAGTACCTTTCACATATCTACCCGGAATCTCAAAATGTAACAACAGGATGATTGAACTAACCATACACCAGTAAAGTACGACTGTTAGGGGAAAATTGTTTTGAGATTCGAACACGTGAAAATTATTGATTTCATATCATTTTCGGCAGAGAGATAGCCCGTTTTCTATTTTTTTCCCCTGGCTATTTAGACAACAATACTTCTCAGACAACTCCGTGCCCACTAGCAAGCATTTTTGTAGCGACCTCTACGAGAGAGTGTGCAGGTCAGAGAGAGAGAGAGAGAGAGAGAGAGAGAGAGACGCATATGCCTGCGGCCTCATTCATCTGCATGCTCTCTCGCTTTTGTAGCTGGCCAATTGCAGAAAATTGGCGCGTTCTGAGTGGGGTGTGTATTCACTGAGACTCACTCATTGGGCCAAGATTTTCGAATAAGAAAATTTATTCATGTGTTTTCATAAAACTGAACAACCACTAACTATGATTCAAATTCAATGTTTAATAGCCTGGAGTATTCATTGGCACGCTGCCAAGTCTCAGTGGGAATGACCGCAACTATAACTAACCTGATCCTGTGTCAACTTCGCATTATTTCCTTCCATTCGACTTACTTCCTCTGCGATAGCCCTCAGGGTGATCGCATTATAGGTTACGGTACTGGAAAAAAGTGCAAATATCTTGAAACATGTTACTCACGTAATTACTTAAAAGTTTATGGGCGATGGCAAAAGCCTCTGCAGGTTACGGTACTTCGTTACGATACAGGAGAAAGGTCACGTATACTTTGAAACATGTTGATGTTACCTACGCGATACAGAATATACATATTGATCGAGTGTACTGACAATTCACAATCAATAATCATACTTTGCGCCATGCCATCGGAACAAAGTATGAAGAGACCCTGACAGGTGAATACACGAATATGTTTACGACTGCTTCAGGTGAATAAACAAATTTGTTCACGGCTATTCATGGTGAATACATTGCCAATCACCAACCGCATGTTTGTTTCAACATCCTGCATCGTCAGTCCTTGTTCCACGAGTTTTCCATTGGCCAGAAGCGCTCCCAACAGGTGTGCTTGAAGTTCCTTCTGCAAAGAACAGAAATTGGAGACATACCCCAGCCATACACCAGCAAGGTTGTCCGAATAGTCAGAAAAATTTGAAAAACGGACTAGTTTGTAGTCGAAAAGATGAAAATCGGTCTACTTCTGATGAAAAATCCTAAATTTTCTTGTGTTTACATCTCAAAACGGTCTAATTTTCGTCGCTTAGTCAGACCTTACTGGTGTATGACCCCACACCCAGTAAAGTGGACAAAATAGCCAGATAAAATCGAAAAACGGACTATTTTTGACCTAAAATTTCGAGGAAATTTGTCTATACTTGATGAAACATCTTCACTTTTCATGTGTTCGAATCTAAGACTCCTTCTTGTCGAACAGTCGAACCTTACTGGCGTACGATTCGGGGTCGAATCGTGGTCAATTCAGTGAAGTGGGATTTTCTGCAGAGCCAGAAAAAGGTTGGTTTTTGCTCCAATCAGTCTGTTTGTAGTTTGATTCCTATGGTTTTTAGTTTGAGCGCCAGAGTACAAAACACAAAGTACAACAACCATCCACCAGTGAGGTACGACTTTACTACAAAATTCTACAAAAAACCACCCGTTCTTCCATCCAATTACGTTAAACATCATGATTTGACAACAAAAACTGACAAATTCTCTAGTTTCTAGCGGAAAATGAACCAGTATTTGGAATTTATTCTCGCTATTTGGATATTATAACTGGGGTATGGTTGATGGTTCCAAGCAGTTTGTTCGTAGTTTGATCTCCGATGATTTTGATTCGAGCACCAACGATCAAAAACCAAAGTACAACAACCCACCTGTCTCCTCTCCGGCGTATGAAGATTGTTCATGAACGAATTGCTCTGCACAACCTCTTCATCCGTCAACTTTTTCTGATATTGATCATCGTCCACAGTCAGGCTCGTCAGACGTTCTTCATCAATCTCCTGGAATTAAGTTTAAACAAATAAACAAATTTGTTTACGCCTATTCAGGTGAATACACAAATTTGTTTACGGCTATTTCAGGTGAACACTCAAACAAATAAGTGCTGATTTGATGGCTTAAACACCCCCCCCCCCCCCCCCCCATTCTCAAAAAATCGGAAAACGGCCTACTTCTTGCCGTAAACAGCAGAATCGGTATATTTTTGATAAAAAATCATGAATTTTCCCGTGAATGTTTCAATCTGAAAACGGACTCCGTTTCAACGAATAGTCGTATCTCAGATCTAGAGCATACGTCTGGCGACTTTGTTGTCCACAGAAATTTATTGAAAATGAGGTGTTTTATCTAGGCAACCAAACTACAAAACAGGGTGTGGGATAAGTTTTTCCTAGTAATGTACGAATACTGATGAAATTTGAGAATTAGAGAAATTCATTTTTCCGATTTGAAGAAAATCGGGTGATTTAATGGAGCATCCAACAAAGTCGACATATGTTTGCACTAGAGTTAAGATTACGTACTCCATCATCGCCATAATCATCATCCAGTTCTTCATTGTCACTTTCGTCGCCCGAGGATGAATAATCCGAGTAATCCGGCATGGCGTTGGCAGCGTGTACACTGTGAACGGCATAGGTAAACTATTATATTATACAAACATACATATTATAGGTAAAATAATATTATATTATACAAAAATATATATTATAGGTAAAATAATATACATATTATATCGTACGGAGAATGAATACTACGAGTAGTCTGGCGCATTGGTGGCATCGTGTACACTGTGAAGGGCATAAGTAAACTATCATATTGTAAAAGATTTATTGCTAGTTACGCCCGTTATTGGGTTTTAAGGTATTGGGTTTTATCTACATACACATACACAAGTAAGGTCCGACCATTCAACAGAAAGTAGACCGATTTTGCATTCAAACACGTAAAAACTGCTGATTTGGCATCAAAAACGAGGAATTGTTTTTGTTTTTAGAGAAAAGTAGCCAGTTTTTCGCTATTCCGGAACACTTTATTTTATTGGAATATGGAACTATCTTACCTATGGTCAGGGGAGAGGGAGGCAGCCACCTCAGACTGGGCACTTTCGAAGCTTTCGTCCATTGAGAATCCTGCAAGTAAAGTTGTTTTTGTTAACCCTTTCAACGAATGTATCACAAATTTTGGATGCACATGAAACGTACACACTTGTTAGTTCTTGAGGAGGAGACTCGGTCTGACAGAGATTTGCACAGTATATTGCACAGCAAAGTAAGACAGTATTAATAATATGAATCACTAATCCAAATAGATGAATGCGAAGATGTAAGGTGATGATATGAAATGAGTCAAAGTTTGCGATTTGATATTGCGTGTCGACGCGATTATACGGCAATTGTCAAACCTTACCGACCTGTAAACCTTACTCTTTTGTAAACCTTACCAGATAGGGCCCGTTTTTCTTAAATTTGGTTTTGATTCGTTATTGGAGTTTATATTTCGTTTATTTTCATTATTATTGTTTATAAATACTTCATCGACAGGTTTTGATCAAAGAACATGTGTTAGGCGCTCACTGCTTGAGTTAAGTGAGAAATGTTCCAATATCGTCCGGAATTCTGTTATAACAGACACTATTGTTTAGATAATATCCGATAGTTGAATTCAAAAACTGAGTCTATTCTACTTTCTTACTAGAAAAGAGTTTTTTCGAGCGAGAATATATTGTGTCTTCATATTTTCGTTCTAAACATAAGTGTGTAATTCTCTTAAGTTCTGTTCCACGTTCGTTTTCGGCCGCATGTTGACAGCGATGCGAGAACAGTTTTATATTATTGTTCCAGAGCTATAACGAAAAGCATGGTTTTATTCCAAATTGTAACTCGCTCTTATCTTGTTGCGTCACAGTTTTGTAGAAATGATAGAATTGATCTTCCAGATAGAACTGCCTTCAAGGTGGGAATAATGAGGAACACATATTTCGGAAGACGACAACTTCATGATTCCAGGTAATTCTCAATTTCCAGAGTTAAATGGCCTACATGATAAGTAACTGTACTACTTGTTTCTCCACTGTATCTTACTCTCACGTGAGCTGGAGCAGTTGAACTCTTACCAAATCTAGTCATACCGGTTTTCAGTTTTACTGTAGCCTATTTCGAAAACCTTTCAAGACAAACTGTTACCAAGCATACACAGTGATGATAGGTAACTGTACTACTTGTTTCTCCACTGTATCTTACTCTCACGTGAGCTGGAGCAGTTGAACTCTTACCAAATTTAGTCATACCGGTTTTCAGTTTTGCTGTAGCCTATTTCGAAAACCTTTCAAGACAAACTGTTACCAAGCATACACAGTGATGATAGGTAACTGTACTACTTGTTTCTCTACCGTATCTTACTCTCACGTGAGCTGGAGCAGTTGAACTCTTACCAATTCTAGTCATACCGGTTTTCAGTTTTGCTGTAGCCTATTTCGAAAACGTTCCTAGACAAACTGATACCAAGCATACACAGTGATGATAAGTAACTGTACTACTTGTTTTCCACTCTATATTAAGCAGGGTTCATACTTCCTGTCGCTGAATTCGGCAGCACGCGCGACAACACACAAATCATGATTATCGATCGCGTCGCTTGTTGCCGAATTGCACTACAGCGACGTCGCGTCGCCAATTGGGTGTTCATACTTTTTTGTTGCCAAATCACGTCGCTGTCGCTTAATTTAGCGACAATTGCTGCCGAATTCAGCGACAAGTGTAGTTTACTAGCTAGTAAAATACATACGCGTCGCTCATTGGTTTTTGCTCAATTTTTTCTTCATTCCTTCAATTTCTCAAATTCGAATGATTATTATGGTATTTACTAACTCAGTTAATATATATATATATATATATATATCACTTGTTTCAAGATTATTCACCGGTAATTGGGGTGGGAAATGATCTGATTTTGGACTTTCTAAAGCTATCAAAACAAATATTTCTTACATTGTAAGTTTATTGAAACTTGGAAAATCACACTTTCGAACTTGGAGTGGGTTTTAAAACAAAATAAGTCATTAATCGAGAGTAAAACATTGGATCTTATAAAAAATTCACTCACTGTATCATGATAGAAATTTCCACCAAATAACCATGCAGTAAGGTTTTTCGAACAATCTAGACCAAAATTATCAAGTGAAACTAACATTTTTGAAAAAGATCATGGTTTTTGACATAAAATTTGGCATTTAGTACAAATCGGAGAAAAAATCGTTCATACTTCTTGGTAGCTAGATCAAGCGACATTGCTGCTGCCAAATTGAGCGACAGCAGCATTTCGAAAATGCTACGCGGCGACTGCTGCTGTCGCCTAATTCAGCGACAGGAAGTATGAACCCTGCGGTACTGTCACTTGAGCTGGAGCAGTTGAATTTTGACCACGTTCAGTCATACCGATTGCCTGTTTCGATGTTCAAGATTTCAAGATTTCAAGATTCATTCATTCACGTCATATTTTTGCAATATGGTGTTCCTTTATTGTTTTGCACAGATTTTTATCTCTGCACATTCTCAATATCTCTTCGCCTTGGACATTGCCTCGGGTCGATGTTGTCTATTTATAACACGTTTTACGACTCCACAAACTTTGACGAAGAGAAAGTTGTACACTTTTAGTTTACGCTCTCTGTTACTCCCACTGAAACATTTTAAGATTTAGACCATAACGAAAGAAAACATGGATTTCCTTTAATATTCGCAAACTCTAAGCATGAGCTGGAATACTCCGAGTTCGACCGGAGTTACCAACTTATTTCTAGATTCAGGGACAAAATTTGTATGGTTACCGATCTATTACCACGTTGCACGGTTTATTGCAGGTTGATTGACCGTTGTCGCCCAATATAGCCCACAATACGAAAGGCTCGAAGTCGGATTCATTATTATTTTGTTTGTTGTTGTTCTGTGAATGTTTGATGAAATCCTTATTCATTATTTTATGTGGAAAAGTTTAACATACACATACAAACAAAACTCTTGTCGTCCAGCAGTGGTCTCTTGATTTCCAACTCGAGAGCCTGAAATAAAAATCAAGTGGAGAAAATATAATATATTGTGATTCTATTTTAATGCATGCAGTTTTTGTACTACAAAATGATTTGTATCGCTCATATAAGGTTTCGTCACCATTTCTCTCAATGGGAAGAAGTATATTGGAACTTACAGAAAAATCATTTGCCTGAAAAGAACTAATTCTATACATTCATTGTGTGCTCAAAAGAGCTTCAAGTCTATCATATACATGATTTGAGGGTGTGCGCCTTGTTGTGAAAGGTTTTAGAAATTACTACATCAAAACAGACAACTGGTATGACTAGATTCGGTCGAATTTCAACTGCTCCAGCTCACGTGAGAGTAGGATACGGTAGAGAAACAAGTAGTACAGTTACCTAAAATCACTATGTGTGCCTAGTAACAGTTGATCTCAGAAGGTTTCATGAGATAAGCTACAGCAAAACTGAAACCCGGTATGACTAGATTTGGTAAGAGTTCAACTGCTCCAGCTCAAGTTAGAGTAAGATACGGCGGAGAAACAAGTAGTACAGTTACCTATCATCACTGTGTATGCTTGGTAACAGTTTGTCTAGGAAGGTTTTCGAAATAGGCTACAGCAAAACTGAAAACCGGTATGACTAGATTTGGTAAGAGTTCAACTGCTCCAGCTCACGTGAGAGTAAGATACGGCGGAGAAACAAGTAGTACAGTTATCTATCATCACTGTGTATGCTTGGTAACAGTTTGTCTTGAAAGGTTTTCGAAATAGGCTACAGCAAAACTGAAAACCGGTATGACTAGAATTGGTAAGAGTTCAACTGCTCCAGCTCACGTGAGAGTAAGATACGGTAGAGAAACAAGTAGTACAGTTACCTATCATCACTGTGTATGCTTGGTAACAGTTTGTCTTGAAAGGTTTTCGAAATAGGCTACAGCAAAACTGAAAACCGGTATGACTAAATTTGGTAAGAGTTCAACTGCTCCAGCTCACGTGAGAGTAAGATACAGTGGAGAAACAAGTAGTACAGTTACCTATCATCACTGTGTATGCTTGGTAACAGTTTGTCTTGAAAGGTTTTCGAAATAGGCTACAGTAAAACTGAAAACCGGTATGACTAGATTTGGTAAGAGTTCAACTGCTCCAGCTCACGTGAGAGTAAGATACAGTGGAGAAACAAGTAGTACAGTTACTTATCATGTAGGCCATTTAACTCTGGAAATTGAGAATTACCTGGAATCATGAAGTTGTCGTCTTCCGAAATATGTGTTCCTCATTATTCCCACCTTGAAGGCAGTTCTATCTGGAAGATCAATTCTATCATTTCTACAAAACTGTGACGCAACAAGATAAGAGCGAGTTACAATTTGGAATAAAACCATGCTTTTCGTTATAGCTCTGAAACAATAATATAAAACTGTTCTCGCATCGCTGTCAACATGCGGCCGAAAACGAATGTGGAACAGAACTTAAGAGAATTACACACTTATGTTTAGAACGAAAATATGAAGACACAATATATTATCGCTCGAAAAAACTCTTTTCTAGTAAGAAAGTAGAATAAACTCAGTTTTTGAATTCAACTATCGGAAATTATCTAAACAATAGTGTCTGTTATAACAGAATTCCGGACGATATTGGAACATTTCTCACTTAACTCAAGCAGTGAGCGCCTAACACATGTTCTTTGATCAAAACCTGTCGATGAAGTATTTATAAACAATAATAATGAAAATAAACGAAATATAAACTCCAATAACGAATCAAAACCAAATTTAAGAAAAACGGGCCCTATCTGGTAAGGTTTACAAAAGAGTAAGGTTTACAAGTCGGTAAGGTTTGACAATTGCCCGATTATACCACAAAAACAAGTCGTGTCGCCGAAAATAGCTACGTATCATTTTTCGCTACACGCGAGAAAGGTTTTACAATTTACAATTTTTTTTGAATAATTTAATATAATTCGTTTCTTTATTCTTTCTGTTGGTTTCTCGTCATTTCTGTGATAACTATTTTTCAAGGACTTGACTTGTATGTTCAACGGTGACCGCGGTGTTCTTGGATTACCTGCTCACGTGAAATCAACTAGAAGACAATCGCCGGCGGTACGTTGTTTTATGCGTGAATTCTTTATTTTACAGGGTGTTTTCGGACCGCATCAGGTATCGTCAATGAATTAATAGTTGACTTCAAATGGAGCTCGATTATTGGTTAAATGGTGCACGGTGGCATGTGTTAAGTGTTAACGTGATACCTCCTCTTGGCTCCTGAAATTCGTTTACGGACAACTCGTCCCCGCGTTGCGTGCGACAACTCGTCCCCGCGTTGCGTGCGACAACTCGTCCCCGCGTTGCGTGCGACAACTCGTCCCCGCGTTGCGTGCGACAACTCGTCCCCGCGTTGCGTGCGACAACTCGTCCCCGCGTTGCGTGCGACAACTCGTCCCCGAAGATGCGACAACTCGTCCCCAGCTCAAAAAATGCTCAAATTAGCTTGAAACTTACAAATTAAAATAGTGAATGGATAAAATTTTATACCAAAAGCTGTAGGCAACCTTCGAGATAAGAAAGAATTGAAAATAACCAATATAAATCATACTATGCTACAATTATCACAATTTTCATGAACTTGTCGTTTTCTCTCAAATAAGTGACGCCTTACTCAATTTTTCGAATGTATTTATAGTCAATTTGTATTCAATATGAAGTAGGAAACTTTACAAAGTGTAATTTCACTTTGAAACTTCGTTTTTAGCTTGTTTTGTGATAAAACATTGGGGACGAGTTGTCGCATGATGGGGGACGAGTTGTCGCACACGCGACGCGCGGGGACGAGTTGTCGCGGAATCCTGAAATTGGCCATTTTTTATTGGCGGGTTCTTTGTTCAACTGCGTGTTTTGTTAACTACATCTATCATATTAACCAGACTTGAAAATTTTAATATCAGTTTGCAGGTGCGCGTTCGTTTCTTCAATTTTCTGCGACGGGACGTTGATCTACTTTGGATTAACGAAGAGGTATTGTCACGGTCAAAACTACCGTCGAATTTACCCGGAAATAGCACCCAAAATTCATAACTTGTTGTAACCCTCGTACTCACGAAGTCACAACGATTAGGTATTTCAGGCGATACGTTAGCCTTTTGATTTTTTGAATATAACACAACAAAACACTAACTATACTAGGTTTATTATGAATATATAAGAAACAATACAATAAAGCCTTGATACCTGACTGGGAGAGAGAGAATAGAATACTAGCCTAGTAGCCAGACTGCTTACTAGCTAGGTAGAGCTTACAATACTAACAATGCTCGCTGCTTTGTACACGTAAGCAGACGAGGAAACGTAACACGTTAACAGGGTAGCAGACTTCTAATGAGCGTAGACAAGTAATGCAATGAGATGATACGTGATAATGGTTCACATATCCAACATAACTTGTTCGCTCAATCTTGTGTTCAGTTCTTCGCGTATCAAATGAAGTAGGCAGAAGTTTGTTTTAAATGTGTGTTTGGTGATGTTCTCCCAAAAATATAGTAAAAATATAATAATCTTCTCCCCAAAACGAAATCTCGTTTACATCTAAAAACGGGCTCATTTCTGGTGAATTTTATTATCGTTTGCAGGGTCGTGGAGTTCGCTACGCCAAGCTCCGTGAACGTCAATACATTGATATCCAGACCTTCGAAGGTCATCCCTGGATATTTCGAGAATCGGACACAGGAGTTCCATTGACAGGATTACTCTCGTCGACTGGGGAAAAGAATCAGGTGATTAGTACCATTCAAAATACAGTAAAGTTCGAAAACGGACTACTTTTCTGCTAATATCGGGGAAGTTAGCCGATTTTCGATGGAAAGTCACAATGTTGCACGTACTTGGATGTAACAACGGGTTCCTTTTGGTAGAATAGTCACACATTACTGGTGTGTGACGTTTAAATTCGTTTACTCATTACTCATTTCTTATTTTAGATCTATTGGCCAGCTGGGAACAACAATCCGGCTATCATCTCACGTGTAGTCGTATCCATTCGACTAGAAGGTGAGGGAGAAAGAACATGGTTTTTCTGAATTGGTAGAAGTATAATATTTTTATGGAATAATAATGTATTTTGATGTATACCACAATAAAACTAAGTATAAAGCTATAAAGCCTCAGTATTTTTTTGTGAGATTCCGTCCGAGATCCATTGGTTTAGGAGATTTCTGCCCATTTTTCTAATGAATGGTGGCAATCTTTCCAAAATGGACTTTTTAACTCTTTCTTTATCGTTTATTTTATCTCACGAGGTATCCCGAGCCCTGAACTCAAAAGTGTGATAGTTAATGTGGTCAATTAACAGTAACAATAATTGTAATTAAATGTAGTTTTGTTTGATTATAACAAAAATATAATCCATGATTTTGTTCCAGTTCCAACTCTGGCTGACTGGTGCATTCGCTCAATCGCCAGCAACGTTCGACTAGACGCGGAGCTCATCTCTCAGCTACCGATACCTGTGCAACTGCTGGTTGGTCAAGTCACAAAAACTACTATCCTAATCAACAATCAAAGATTTTGGCTGTTATTTATCATGCCATCATGCCATGTCCATAAAGAAGGACTATTATGCAGACAAATTCGATCGCTTCAGTCGGAGGTCGATTGATCCACATAATCGTCCTACTTCAACCGTGTATAGGTATAGAGTATAATAGATTTATTTGCGATTCAACACGTGACTTTCCACATTGTTGGATGTGGCACTTCGATCGGAAAAAAATAAAAGGAAAACATTTGAATGATGAAAATTTGAAAAGGGTATTGTGAATATGCAATATGGTGCTCATTCATAGGTTTCGGTTTTCACAGATTCTTGTCAAATTCCCATAGATCGATTCATCGATATGTTGGTCAGATGGACAGAAGACATATTTAAAAATTATTAATTTCGAGTTCTCGGCAAAAAGTTGCCCGTTTATGATGTTTTTCCCGCTTTTCGGAGAGCTCATCATTGTGTTCAGAATCCGATTCGGCAGTACCTGTTCCGTCAACTGTCCTACCGTCAGTTGTATAGTGAGCCCAGAGGATTGATAGCTAATCAGCTGATTGCCGACCAGGTTCAACCGCCTGCGGAAAACGAACCGAATCAAGAGGAGGAGGTTGGTGTCATACTTCGGCAAACGTGACGAAATAGCCTAAAGAGATTGAAACATGAGCTTTTTTTGTGGAAAAACCCGGCTAATCCGGTGTTTTTGGTTTTGTTTTAACGGCTGGTAGCCGATCAAGTTTATTTCAACCTTCTGTGAAAATCTAATCGAATCAAGAGGAGGAGGTTGGTGTTTTCTCCTGAAAACCTCAGTTTATGATGCTCAGATCTCGATGTGTGTGTAGCCCATACACCGCCAAGGGCCTCTTAAACCTCCAAAATTCTCGCGACCCCTCCGTGTTTTCTCGTGTCGCGACCCCCCAAAACGGCAATATTCAACTGATTTCCGTACGATTATAGCTGATTTTGTATGAAAATCGTTAGTTGACAGTTCGCAACCCCTACTTTTCACAAGAATTTGTTCGCGACTCCCCCCTTTATGGGAGGCCTCGGCGGTGTATGGTGTAGCCATAGGAAATGAAACCATGGCCTTTTTTTAGTTTCATTAAAAAACCGTAAATTCGGTGTTTTAGGTTTTTTTCATCGGGTGATTACCTAGCAGGTTCAACCGCCTGTGAAAATCGAACCGAAGCGAGTAAGAGGTCGCAGTCGGTATCATGTTCTCATGAAAAAAATACTTAAATGTTTCGTCGATTGGTTTTCACAAACATCAAAGTACAATGTTTCAGGCCTAGAGTAATATCTCGCCGAATACAACTACGCAAACAAAATGGCGCCTCTGAAGAAACTACAGAAATTGGTATCGAATGTGAGCACGCACCGAGTGCAGGAAATTGTACATCAGGCACTTATCAGTGAGTTTTTTTCAACAACTTCCTTACTCTCTAACTAAGTGGATGTTAGACAAAGAAAATAGTGTGCTGGTGATGAGCGTGCAGAGTAGCGTGCGGTTTGTGAGAGTTTCGTTCGCTTATAGGGGCACTGATCACAGAAACCATTGGAGCATTTGGAGCATACCCTAAATGCCTCAGAGTTGTGACTTTTTCAAGCAGGAGGGTTTTGCCCTCCCCCTCAGCCATTATAAGGGGGGTTTTGCCCTTAATTTAGAAATTCGCTAAATCAGACATTTTTTGAGGGGGGTTTTTCCCAAATCTTCGGACCAAAAACAGGGGGGGGGGGGTTCTGAAAACGCTGAGCATTTAGAGTATGATTTGGAGCTCCTTTTGACAAATTAGAGAAGCAAAATAATTTGCTGGTGATGAAGTTGCAGAATAGCGACCTACGGTATATAGTCGAGGGAAACCGTAAATAAAACTATATGCTTGGGTTGAAACGACAAAACGACAATGTTTTTTTTTTAAATTTTATTGATGAGGTTTCCTGAGCTGTTTCCTGAAACCATTCTAAGAAATTCGTAATTCATCATAACTCGTTGGAACCGATCACTGTTCAATTGGGGGACATCCCTATATACAATATTCCCCCAGGGGGAGAATGTGCGTTGTAGATAATGTGTTTTTGTTGTATTAGGAATAACGTTCATACTTAAGGTATTAAATTCGTACATTAGGTGAGAAATCAGCTCATGCCGCTCTGCTCGCTCAGATTATCGACAATTCATAAATATAAAAGAATTACATACACAATTTAGGTGTATTACTATTAAAAAATTTATACACAATTAAGGTGTATTACTATCAAAAACATTAAATATATACTTTAGGTGATAAATCGGCTCGTGCCGCCCTGTTCGCTCAGTTGACCAACAAGGGTCTGGATCGAGACATCGTTGCTGCCGTATTCAAGGTGTGCTCCGAGCAGGTTAGTAGTTTTACGATTTTCAATGAGTTGAGTTGTCCAAATAGTCAGAAACAGTCGGAAAACGGACTACTCATTCGCTGAAAACAAAACAATTTGTCTATTTTTGATACAAAATCGTCAATTCTCACGTGTTTGAAGCTGAACACGGACTGCGCTTAGTCGGATAGTCGAACCTTACTGATATATGGATAATGGATTTTACGATTTTGAATGAGTTAAGTTCGGTATTTTACGAATCACCAATTCACCTTAAAGAATACTCTAGGGAACAAATCTGTCTAGATATCAAGTGTAAACATACACCAGTAAGCTCTCTGTCACAAAAATAACTTTGTTTATTTCCGTTAAAACACGCAAAATGTATTTAAAATGTTTTAAATTAAAAAAAACTATTCTTGTAAATTTCTCCCGAACTTGGCGATAAGGTAGTTCGTTATCTGAGTTTTTGTGGCTAACTGGACTACATTGGTGTCTAAGTTTAAATGTAAACAGTTTTGATTACAGGGGTCGAAGGTCACATTGTACATGGAAGATCTTCAACGTCTTCGCGAGTATTTCGTGCTACTGGGAGCGGAAACTGCGCTGAATCTGTTTGAACAGTATGAAAAAGGAGTCAGCGAGAAGATCGATGAACACTCGAGGTACATTTATGCATGTGTAACATTGTAAATTGTAACCGTAAGTGAGATTATGATATGAAAAACGTTTTTTTGTAAAATCTGTAAAATTTCGGTCTTTTTGGCCTGTTCTTGGGTCCTTGAGACCGAAGGGCGTTTTTAAGAACAATCGCACACTAGACACTACTGGTGCCTGGGTACAGTTTTAGGCGTGAGTTTACGAAAATTGGGCAGCAAATGGAGTTGGACGAGTTTATGAGAAATCAGACCATTTCTCCCACTTATATGTGTTACTGGAGTCAGGGGTGACCAAAAAGTTGACCAATCCTACCACCAGTACGACCCCTCCCTCTCAAAATATGCAAATTCACCGAAAATTAAGAACTTATGTTTCATAATTGCGGGAAATTCACCTAAATTGGTGAAAAATATGGTAATTTGGAAATTTTTCGGCCCTGGCAGGCCTTTACGACCCCCCTCTCCCTAAAAATGTTGCACGCGTGCAACTTGTGGTCACCCCTGATTGGAGCAAAAAACGGCCCGGAACTAAATCAGTCGGTATAGATTCCATTCCCACTTGGCTCACCTCTTGGCATATTCCACTATTTTTTTTTTCAGGAATCTGGTAATGATTCTGTGCTGGTTCTTGAGCACTGTGAACATTATTGGATACGAAAAGTTGCGTTCGGCTGTCAAATCGACGCTGTTCGTCACAATTGAGAAGCTCTGGACGGCTGGGAAGCAGGGTTAGTTTAGTTTTTTGTTGGGTGAGCGAATCCATAATCCATAGGTGAGACGTGAGATACCCACACACCAGTAAGGTCCGACTAAGCGACAAAAAGTAGTCTGTTTCCAGATGTACGTGAAAATTTAGGATTTTTCATCAAAAGTAGACCGATTTCACTCCTTTACGACTGAAAAGTAGTCCGTTTTTCGAATTTTTCCGACGGTTCGGATAACTCTACTGGTGTGTGGATACCCCGGTTACCTGACTGGGGGAACCCATAACATTGGCCTTCCCACCTGTGGTTCCTATTTACTTCGACACTAGGGTTGTTAATCGAGTTCGAAGTTTCGAGTCTCGAGTTTGAGGAAAAATTGAGTTTCGAGCTCGTAAATTTTCGAATTTTTTCGGTTCGAGTTTCGAGTTCGACTTTAACAACCCTATTCGACATAGATACAAGCATACATTCGTTTTATTGTTTATAACTTGCAGGAGAAGCGTGCTACGTGGCGCGTCACTTCCTGTATGTGCTGCTGGCCGAAGAATCGTATTTGGGTGTTGACGGTGCTGCCGAGGTGTGGAACAAGAATCTCACCAAGGTAAACCGAAGCTTCCTCGCTTGCTCGTAGTTCACGCAACCCCCCCCCCCCCCCCTGGTCTTTTTGTGCATAGGTAAAAAGGTGCCATCCTGAGATGGTACTACCTTCACTTTTTGACAAGAGTTACCAAATGACCTCCTTCACTTTCGCTGCGCAATGGGGGGAGGAGGGGGTGCAGCTTTCATGCTAGCCCTCCCACCCTCTCACTAGAGCGGTCTGACCCCCTTCACTTTGGAAGAGCCCGGTTGGACCCCTTTTTACCTATGTTTTTGTGTCGCGACCTCCCACGAAAACAGCGCTTTTCACGTCGTTGCTCGTTGCAGTTAAATTACGGCAATTTCCGTATGGAACTTGTTAGTTAGGTACTCGCTCTATACCTACATTTCACGAAGATTTGTCGACAACTCCCCCTATCAAGAGCGGCTAAGGCTATGATGAAAAGGTGTTCGTAGTCCGAGACGACCGAGACCGACCCGGATTGTATGAACACAAAGTTCTCGGTGAAACAACTAGAAACATAAACAATAATATGTTTATTTAATTTACAGTCGATGCGCAAATCCCCGAACATGGCCTGTCTCTCGGTGCTGCTGGCCGGACCAGCCGACTGGACGGAGCATTCCATCTCCACGGCGGCACTGGACGCCCTCCCCGCGGACAAGGACACGGAAATGTGTCTCAGGAAACAGGTACGGTTTCCGGATTTTGATGCTAAATCGTAAAGGTTTAACGTTTTTACATCGAAAAACAGGCTTCTTTCTGTAAAATTAGAACACGGAAATGTGCTCAAGAGAACACGTAAATGGTCGGAATTGCCGGAAAACACGAAAACGGGCTTCCCTTACATGAATATCGTGAAAATTGCTTTCTTTTCCAAGTCATCAAGTTTCGCGTTTTCAAACAAAACTGGGCGTCTTTCTGTAGAGACAACGGAAATGTGTCTACCTTTTTTCCAAAATCAGTTTCTTATTGCAAATATCGGAAGAATTGGTCGATTTTTAATGAAAATGATGTTAAGCGTATTAACATGGAACAACGGGTTTCTATTCATATGATTTCAGCTGTGCAGTCTGTTCCTGGCGCACAAGGGCACGTTCGTTTTCAACCTGGAGGCGGGTCTCTGTCAGCAGCTGATCAAGTTTGTTATCAAGGACTACGCGGGCAGAAATGAGGTGGGAAGAAGCTCATTTACCAGCAAGGTTGTCCGAATAGTCAGAAAAACAGACTACTTTTCAGCCGAAAAGATGCAAATTTGTCGACTTTTTTGGAAAAATTCCTAAATTTCACGTATTTACATATGAAAACGGATTACTTTGTGTTGCTTAGTCGGACCTTACAGGTGTATGAAGAGATTGTTGAAACATGTGTTACTTTCCTTCAAAAAATGAATGGGCGACGATTGAGCTGAAAAAAAATAAGCTACAATCTATAAATGTGAATGTGTTTATAGAGACTTCTCTCTCGAACATGTTAGATAATCTATAGGGGCAAATTGATAGAAGAAGCTATCCGCCCAAAGTATATCGAACCCATATCGTGACCCGCTCAAGAATATTCGTGGAAATGGCGAAGAAGAATTTGAACGTTATTGTAATAAACATCGAAAGTTACCGGTCTGTGGCCGTATTCACCGATGTGCGGGAAGCTTAAATACCTTCCCGCGGTAAGGTAGAGCACACAAAAAGTGTGTGCTGGTGAGGAGTTTCAGAGACGCGGGAAGCTTTTTTAGCGTCCTGGGACATTGGTGAATACGGCCACTGCTTGGTGATGAAGACCAGTTGCATACACCACTATGGTCCGACTAAGCGACGAAAAGTAATCCGTTTTCAGATGTAGACACGTGAAAATGCAGAATTTTTCATGAAAAGTAGACCGATTTTCACCTTTTCGGTTGAAAAGTAGTCCGTTTTGCGAATTTTTCCGACTATTTGGACAATTTTGCTGGTGTATGACCAGTTGTATTGATACTTCTTCATCTTCTTTTGTCTGCTTTTTAGGTCTCGCTGGTTGTGAAATCGTTCATGGAAAGTCGTGAGCTGCTGTTCAAGCAGGAACAAGTTTGGCAACACGTGTTTGCCTCGATGCTCTTGCTCATTCAAGACGAGCTGGAGGAGATGAAGGTTAGTTGCTGAGACTCCTACCAGTTCACTCGAAGAATCGTAGAAACCAGAATTACCGAAGTTCGAATAGTCAAAAGTTGAGACAAAATGGACCTATTTTTGCCAGTTGAAAATAACCAATATAACTCATACTATGCTACAATTATCACAATTTTCATAAATTTGTCGTTTTCTCTCAAATAAGTGACGCCTTAATCATATTTTGGAATGTGTTTGTAGTCAATTTGTATTCGATAATAAGCAGGAAACTTTACAAAGTTTACTTGTTTTGTGTTAAAAATTGGGGACGAGTTGTCGCACACGCGACACGCGGGGATGAGTTGACGCGGAATCGGGAAATTCACCTATTCTCAGGCAAAATCACGAAGTTTCACATGTTTTTATCGAAAATCTCCTCGCGGAATGGTCGAACCTTTTTAAATCAGTATTGAAGAGCGAAGGAACTATAGAACTTATAAAATTTTAAAAAAAAATTCTCCATAAATCAATTTCAGAGTAGCAAAGATGTGGCGGTATGGATCGGAAGTCTTGCAGGGTTTTTCACCGCAGATAGGTACGCTCAACTGGGTTATGGCAATTATTTCAGCCGTTTGATACCTTATTCATACTAATAAAAACTATTGTTATTATTACTAATGTTTAATGATTAGGCAGGAAAAGCTGAGTTGGAGTTGGTTTCAGGAGAATCAGTGTTTCACGTTGTGCACGGTGAATTTACACTTTTGACGCCTGGCGGTAAGAGCACGCAAAAAAGTTTGCCTGAAACAAAGTTAATTCAGTATACATAAATTAACAAATATTATAGATTAATGTGTACTATATGTAAACGTTATATGATTTAAAGTTATATTTTCAGTTCCGAATCGGTTTCGAAGCCTCTGCGTCGCCTGATGGACAAATTCATCCAACATGACCTGGTTACGGGCGGGAAACTGAAGACGATGGCTGCCGGCCACGTGACCCGGGCAGTCGGACAGGCACTAGATGGATTCCCGTGGGAACTGTTGGCAGAGAGGGAGAGAGAGTTGTGCAAGGTTGGTCTGATATACAGCTAAGAAGCTAAGTTGTAGTTTTACCACGCCTGACTTCGACATGGGAGAGGGAGCTGTGCGAGATATAGGCTTTGTTCTTTCCAAAGCAGCTCCACTCAGAACAAGCGTCGTTACAAAACAGTAAATTACTGTTTATACAGCGTTGCTGTCATACATATTGATTTTTCCCCTTATCGTCTGACGTCTCTTCGGGGCACACTATATTTCTAGATTTGTTGCAATACAGTTTCGACCAAACGCGAATTTGTAATTAATAGCCTACGGTCTGAGTATGTGTATTTACCTATCTCGCTGTATTTGTAGTCTGATCCCATTGTGATCTTTTTGATGAAAATTTGTGGGTTTGTTTTGAGATCAAACTACAACGATGATTGGGTTTCGCGCAACACGTCATGCACGTATGCAATCGGTTGATTAATAATTGTTATACAGTTGCTTATGCATGAAAGAATTATAAAGTCATAGAATTTCTGTTTTGTTTGTAGAAAAGTATAGAGTTTCTGTTTTTTTCAGCCATCCCTGCTGATTCTGTGTACGATCTTCCATAGCAAGGAGGCCAAGGTGTTCCAGAACTGTCTGAACACGCTGGCACGAGTGATACGGTAGGAGATCAACCTTTCTTGCGAAACAATGAAATAAGATAATAGATGACAAAAGAACAAGGAAGGATACGCTCATTGGCTGGTTTTTTGGTTGGCACACTTGTTTCCGGTAGCCATCTAGTACTAGATGGGTCCCGGTGTAAGCTCAGTATAACAAATTTCACTTTATTTGGGGCGATTTGTTTGGTACGGAGGAATGGGTTGCGGATCCTATTCACAAGTGGAGTACCGGCCTCAAAAGTCATAATCTAGTGTCACGTCAGTGTATGGTACCGTATACTTTCAGGTTGAGTCCCGGTCTGGATTTGTTCGGTCGTCAGACAGCGTGGTTGGACACTATATGCAATCACTGGCTACCAGCTCTCCAGGTTTGTGCCAATCTCGATTCTCTCTCTCTATTTTTTATTTCTCTCTTGGACATAAAAACACTCTAGTTTGTATTGCTGTTCCTTAGTAATATAAATATTATATATATATATATATATATATATAATATAAACTTTCCAGGCTGTATCCGATGCGTCCACCTTCCGCCCGGCTATGGTGACTGTCTTGGCCAACGCTTTGTCTGGACTGCCGGAAGGATTTGGTTGGTAGTTTACTAGTGGAGGGTTTCTCTTTCCATTTGCTCGGGAGGTGAAGCCTATTTTCTCACGTAGAAATAGTTCTGTCACCTATATAAACTGTAGAGGATATCGTATGTCATTATCGGTCGCACAAAAAAAACAGTGTACAAAAAACAGCGCTGAACACAGATTTTTTGTTTCATCTTTTTTTTTAAATATTTTCATCGGCTTTTTCGACTTTCATAGTTATGTTGAACTGTATATTTTTCAGATGGTGACTTGAGGTATCTGCAGGGCGACCTGAATGACAGTGACTCGTTCTCAGAGAGTCGATTGACTAGGTACGGTATACTCCGTCTCACCCTTCCGTAACAAACACAGGGCGACTTTGTTGAATGTTTTATGGATTCACCCGTTTTTCTCAAAATTTGAGATTTAAAACTACCATAGTATCGAGAATTGTCGCACTTTACTGTTGAGAACCTCGTTTCCCACCCTGTTCTGTAGTTTGGTTACCCAGGTAGACCACTCAATTTTCAATCAAGTTTTGTGGCCAACAAGGTCGCCTCATGTATGTTCCGTAAGCATCAATTTCTCGACTCCAAATTTGGTTTCTTTTTCCTAAGGTTTCAGGAAAGCAATAGGGTTTTTGTTGACCTGATAATCACACTTATTTAACCCAATTAATTAAGCATAATTTTCAAAGACACCAAGACCGAGTCACAAGAAGCTGTTACTGTGACATGTATCATGATAACCGCCTCGTAACATAATCTTTCTTAGAGTTTCAATTTTGGGCTGAATTTGAATTTTTAGACTTGGCGCCGAATTCGCGTCCTCTCCGTGGAAGCACATGGCCGCCCTGTCAGAAGCACAGAGCGAATTGATTGTTCAGGAGGTTGGTTCTGATTTTGTTACACACTTATCAGTAAGGTGTGACTGTCACGAGAAGTAGCCCCAGTGGCGAGTTCATAATCAACTGTCTACGTATATAATCGTTCAGTTACATATGTGGTTGTCAACAGAGTTTTTTTTGGAAATCAGGTGTTTTATCTGGTGAAGATACTACAAAACTGGATGAAAAGTGAGGTTTTCACAAGTAGAGGTGAAATGTTTTGAAACTCTAGATTATGAAGAAAAACTGGTGATTCGACGGAGAATCCCACAAAGTCGCCTTACTTTGTTCAGTTACTTATCAAAAAAAGGGTGAAAATCGCTGTTTTGAAGGCTTGAAATTTTATTTAACTGCCATTGGGCGATCTTTTATCTTTAGCAGTCTATGGTTCTTTATTAAATTTTCAGAATTGCAATTCATTATGGTTTTCAGTCACAATAACTGTGTAGCAGTGTTAGTCACGGACTCGTTCGTTGCATGTCAATTTCGTGTTATGCATAATGCATTATTGATTACTTGCATTGATCTCTTGATTTTATCCGATTTTCATTCAAGATCAAGGCCAACTCTCTGGATGGCGTACTTTCGGGCATCGAGTTCTCGAAAAACGGAGAAGATGTAGAGGATATGGCCGAGAAATGGTCGTTCGTGTTCACCATTTTCGACGGAATGACCAGGTATTGATTTTTTATGATCTATTGATTATTTTCTCCTAATAAACGAACCACGACATATATGGGGCGCGCCTTTGTTGTCCACGGAATTCTGTTGAATATGAGGTGATTCATCTGAAAATAGCAGAAAGTGGCAGTTTGGTGAATTAGAGCGCCAAATGTTTGAGCGTTATTGAAATTCAGGTAGTTTAAACTGCGGTTGTGGAGGGAACGCTCGAATAGTGTAATTGTACCTCACGTTTCACACACGAATTGGAGCAAAAATAGCGCAACCTGTTGTCGTTTCGTACAATGAAACACGTGATCTATGGGCTAGATAAACTGAAACTGAATAAAAATCATAATAATTCTCATCGTCAGTAATGAAATTATGTAGTCATGTTTCTCAATTGTACTCGAAAATGTTACTGATGTCGACATTTGTTTCAGAGATGAGAGAAGCAAATGGATCCCGCTGCTTTTGACAGAAAAGCAGAAGAAAAAACTGTGCAAGTGAGTAAAGATTTACGAAAATCGCATTCCATGTTGTGGAACAGTCACACCTCACTGGTATGCGAGTAGGAATGAAGATACCCCTTTACAGTTCTACTCATACACCACCAAGCCCCATTGTGATATGGGGGGTCACGAACTAATTTTCATGAAAAGTGGGGGTCGCGAGTTAAAAACCAGCAAATTTCACATAGAACTAGTGAAAATATAACCAAAAATTGATGAAAATGACAGTTTTCACTACTTTCGAGGGGTCGCGACTAGACAAAGAGGGGGATGTTGCGAGCTTTTAGTGGTAATGAGCGTCCCTTGGCGGTGTGTGCTTCTACTTGAATTTGCTATCAACACATTTTGGTGACAGATGAAAATTACAACAACGATTATCCTCCAAATACGAATAAATCGTGATTTTGCATCGAACATCAGCTAGTTCGATCTTATCTTTGCCGAAACTAGTCTGTGTTTGAGTTTTTCTGACTATTCTATGACAACTTTACTGTAGTTTGTAGTATGGTTGTTTTAGAACAGCCGTGCACCTGCTGGACTGTTCGTACCCACTGCCGACGCAGCCTCGGAACATTGTTCTCCGCCGAGCGGCCAAGTTCTTTGCCGAAATTGTGCCCTCCTTTGAATTGGGTACGTTTTTAAATAATTTTATCACAGTTTCGCGGTTAATGAATGTGTATAGATTGAGCAGATCGCGCGCTATGCAACTATTTATGTTTTGTCAGTGTTCTTTGCGGAAATTGGGCCCTCGTTTGAATTGGGTACGTTCGTCTTTTGATATGATTTATAAAAAAATTACAAAAATCTGTATTTTCATTAACTAGAACGTAGTACGAGCCGTATTCTTATTTTAATCGGGTCTGCGATAAGGCCAACTTGGAAAAGTAGGCAGAGACTGTACGAACATGCCGACCTCTTACTCACAAGCTTCGTTCTCTAAACTATACGCTATTTCTCTTCTCTCACATACCGCCGGGATATCAGTCTCGCGAAACACTGCGCAAAAGCGAGAGACGCAGCATGGGATAGGGAAGGGTCCGGGATCTTCTATAATCTATTTCATCAATCGATGTCTTTCTACAGTAATACGTCCAATATTCAGGAAGCCTTTTCTATTGATTAAATCATTAATTTGGATCCAAACTTCCAGAGTTCGTATAAGTAAAGCTGCAGAATACCCTAACGAAACTTTGAGGAAGTCCAGAAACGTAAACATACCAAACTTTCACCGGGAACTTTGAGCATATTACTGTAGAGGGTTATAAGTGGGTGGAACAAACTATAGCATAAGACACTGATGTTTGTTGCAGGAAGCACGGGAGCTGTCTCGAAGTTGCTCAGCTGGTCCAGTCTCACGAGAATTCACGAGGTGGAGCCGCAGCTGTTGAAGACGGTTGTCGACAGAGTTCCCGCGGAAAAGGTTGGTTTTTCATTGTAGAGACACAAGAAGGGCGATTATGTGGTCCAATCGCAACGGTTCAGTCCTCTAAACTGCGATATATTTTTCATATTGCAGTTTAAACCACCTTTGACACGAGATTGGCCCACATAAACGTCCTTCTTCAAGTCATTAAGTGCTTACCAGTGTAATAAAATTAACTTGAATAAATCATAACATTGAATAAATCATACAAAAAGAGTTATACATCGTGTGCTGTTTCATCGAAAAGGGGAATATTCCCCTTTTCCAGATCACTGAGTTGTTCCTGGAGCTGGTCGATCTGCTCGAATCCGAATCTGTCCCCGATATCTCGGTATTGTTGCTGACAGCCGCCGAGGTGATGACACCGAGACTGGCACCTCAGATGGAACAGCTTGTCGGTTAGTTGTTTTGATTTCAAGGTTGTTTTTTCAAAATATTAAGTTTAGAAGAATGGAATAAACTGTTATTCTACTAAAGATTCAAAATAAATGCATTGTCGAGTGGAAACACCAGTAACGAGTGACTATTCTACAAACAAATAATCATGATTTCGCGTCAAAAGTATGCAAACGTCAAAGTTCGTTTTCAAAAGAGGGTCTGTAAAAAGAATCCTCTTCTTTGTGAAATTTCGTAATTGTGTGTCCTCTTCTTGTTTTAGCAGAAAGGAGTCAATTTTGATATTTTTGGAGCCATTTCTGGCCAAGATTTAAAATGTTATCAGACTATGCCAACTATTTTGAGCACTGTACATTGCTTTCAGTGCCACTGGCCTCGTTGTTGGAAGCTGGTTCGGAGAATTCTGCTGTGCTTTCGCTAGCTGCCAGATGTGTGAGGGTAAGTAGTAGAAAGTATCACAAACATAATCTCAAATGAATACATTTCCAGTGAAATAGTCATAATCGCCGAAATGTCAAAAAAACGGATTCGTTAAAATTTGGACGATTTGTATTTTTCAAATGCGAAATCTCGAATTTTGACCTACCGGTGTAACATGATGTTTCGATACATTGAAATACATACAGCAACTATATTCAAGATTTTATGATCTTCAATTTTCTATGACGAAAAAAGGGTTTTTTCTCGCCAAAAACGAGAAAGAAAACTTGTCGATATTTGATGCCTCTTTGTTTGTCATGCGTCTTAATTTAAAAACAGACTCGTTTTTGTGACTCAAAAACGAGAATTTAAAAACAGACTCGTACCTTACTGGTGTATGGATGAAGTTGTCTTCAGGCATGTGCGCAAACTACCTCCGAGAAGCAGCTGGTGAACCTCTGTCTCACGGTAGCCGCAGCAATCTATATAGCGGTGAGTTTCGTGTTGTCAATTTTCAAAGCAGGGCGATTATATTTCTCTCTCTCTCCTCTCTCTTATCTTTATTCATCTTTGGACTTTTACGCATATTAGTCGTGAAATAGCCTATTATTGTAATTAGTTACGCTTGTTCATATAAGCCAGTATTTTCTCATAATAATTTAACATTCCTCTTTTTCTTATAATTTAATGTGGATCTCGGCGCATCGGTCCTTTAAACTGCGATTGCAAAATGTACTGCAGTAAGCAGTAATGCTGTTTAAAGGACTGAAGCGTTGGGATTGAACGATTGAACCACATAAACGAAAAAAAAATACACTTTTTGCTGTTTCATTAACGTATTTTCACTCCAAATTCAAGATGGCGAACTTTAATAACTTTTTCTATGACATTTTTTAGATTTGGTCTGTTTCAATCAGAAAAAGAGTGACGAACCATCTAAAAGTTGACAAGGTGTATTAAGGATTTAAAGAAGGAATTTAAAGAAGGAACTATCTTGCGGCTTGTTGAAGTTGTTGACTGTACTTATTTCATGATACAGGTTTTTTCTAAATGTAATGGAAAAAAATGGTTGTAAATATGTAAACATACCGTTTAATTCCACCGACACTCAATTTCTTCATGTTCTTCATAAATGTGTTGTACACAAAGTATACCGTTGTTGTTTTACATAATTTTGTTGTAAACAAGTAAATATAAACATAATGTTTAAGCCGACCGACACACAAGCCATGTTCTACATGGATTCTCTGCTCTTCAACGCCCTCCGCTACACCCACCCGAGTGTCAACAATGATCAGTGCGCTGTCTTTGTGTCAGTTTTGTATTTCACCTATATTATCATTAAAAATAGTTTTAAAACTGTTGTTTTACTAGTATTGTAAGTAAAAGTTTAGTTTATTAGAGCTACTTCGTCTATATTATTATTAAAAAATTCATCGAAGTAGTGCGAATTTGTGGTCAAATGAAGAGGAATTTATTTGTTTAACTGAGAACGCTGTGAAATTTGAGCTCTTTCTCTTCCTGTAGAACAATTATCAATGCCCTGTAAATTTTTGCTCCTGCACTTCTGCTCAAATCAAATTGTGGTCACTAGCAAATGCAATGCTTTCCGATTCGATTTGCCTCATTTTTCATCGTGGGAGAGACTGAAGGAGTAGTTATTCTATTTCTTGAGTGTTGCGAAAATTATTCTTTGTTCACCAGCAACTTTGTTTACAGACAACGTTCTTTCATTTGGTTGCAGAGAACTGTATGTTCATAGTTTACAAACATTTTTTTTCGTTGTTTACAGCCAGCTGCTTGTGAGACACTATCGTGCCGTGCAGCGTTTCGTGCAATACAAGAACGGCAGTGTGGTAGAGACGGATAGACTGGTCTATGGATGTACAAGGATCGCACATCAACTGACATTGCACTCGTTGGAATATAGTAGGGTGAGTAAGAAGCTCATGAGAGCTTCCCGCGGTGAATTCTATATCTAACTGTAGCCGATGCTTTCGCTAACATAGCCGATGTTGGTAACTGTACTCGTTGGAATATGGTAGGGTGGTGCATACTCAAGAGAGAGAGAGAGAGAGAAAAAAAGAAGGTGAACGACACCTCTGGGCTTGAATCTGGAATATTACAGCAGGATCGGGGATCGGATCACATACCGGCTTTCGTTTCGATAGTTGTACTCCCAGAATGGTTTTGTAGTTCTTCTAACAAAGTTTTTCTTCTTCAGATAATTGCGTCTTTGGTTTCGGAGACCGTGGTTGGCTATCATCACATTGAGTTGGCCATGTGCAAACTGCACACATTGAACGACAAGTTCAGGTGGGTGTCTTATTGGTAACGTTTTTCAAGGTAGCTACTGTTTCACAAACTCTTTGACATTGTGAAACGGAGTCACACATACTGAGGTGTGACTATTCTAGAAAAATATGTTCGTTTTTTTTTGACATAACACTTGAAACCGGAATTTTCTCGTATGGGTGAAAGGGGAAGAGTTTTTGTGGCTACCTGGCCAACTAGGCCGAGTTCGTTAACCCTAGCAGTTCACCATAAACCTGGTTAACCATTTCGTTAACCACTTGGTAACCCCAATGTTCCCCCAACCAACATTGGGAAAAGAGGGTTAAGGTCACCTGGCACGGTTAACGAAATACCTGATTCCTTGTGGAGTTAGCCGTGTGTGAACGAATCACATTTTCAGTTCCGCCCTATTGGCAACCGCTCTGCCGCCAGCCGAGAAGCGACAGTACAGTCGCGTGTTCCCGGATATCAGGAAGAAACTCAAGAGGGTCGTCTAGATGGATTTCTATAGTCTCTTCCATTCTCATGTGTGTTCTACAGTATCTCTGATTACTTTTGTAGCAAGCGAAGTGTAGATCAGTCTTCGTATAGTCTTTTCTCTGTGTGTTCTACAGTATATTTAGCTACTCTTTTAGCTGGCGGAGTGTGTATTAGTGTTAGGCTCAGCTCACACTTTTTACACGGGCCTTTCACGTCCACGTAAACCAATACACTTCATTCGCATTGATTTGGTTGGCGTATTACGCGATAATTATGTTTTCTTCATTAAAAACACGGATGTGAAAAGTGTGATCCGTCTCACTCCAGCCAGATGTCTGCGTCTCTTCTTATGTGTTCTCTACACTGTCTCTGACCACATTGTTATCATGCTATGTAGATCAGTCTTAAGGGCAAGTATATGTGTTTCTTATATTACAGTTGATCGTATCTTTCTTTCAGTTTATCCTTTTGTATTGTTTGTATGTTTTTCATCTATTTCGTTCTTTTCAAACTGTTTCTGTAGGTTGACAGTGTTCCTATTCCCACGTATATGTTCACTTTTAGAGTGTGTTGTTGTTCGAAATTGTTGTTTGTTGTTGAGTTTACAGGATTAAAGCAATTGTCACCGATTGTCCACAAGAAAAACTTTATAAAATTTCAAATACTCACAACAAACGCAGAACGGTATAGGAAAAGTAGAAAAAACACACAGAAATATTAGGCAAGTAAAAGTCAACACAAGTAAAAGTGAATGGGTATACAAACCAGTATTCAACTATTCTGATTGCACGAAAACACTACTAATACTAATCTTACAAAACTACTACACTAATTTTGAATTTGGTATTCGCTTGCTTCATTCATTACGATTGCACATCAAGTGACATTCCACAGACACACTAAAGAATGTAATAAACAAAGGCAAATGTGACAATTGGTCAAAAGACCCGAGAAAAAGTCGGAAAAAAACATTGGGATCATTTGGTCAACAATCATCTATCAACAACTCAAATAACTGAACCGGCTAATAAATGCACGCATTAAAGGAGATCAGAGGCCAACCCAAAAAAGAATTAATTCTAACTTTATTATACACTAAGTGAATCACGGGTACGTGACAAGGAAAAACTAGGACATAACATTTTTTCAGAATTTACGGAATAAGGAGAAAACTTTAAATGAAATTGAGTGTGGCAACAGTTTGCTTGAGGTCGTTGCTCATTTCGTCTATTTGCTGTTGGTACTCTGCCTAAACAAATTGGACGATATACGGTATTTGTGCTGTGTTTGTAGTTTGATCCCGGCGTACTTCAACTGTCATCCCTATGTACCTACGAGTTAACGTTACCTACGCGTGTATATTTGAGTTTCATAAAAACAAATAAATGGAAAACTCAAGTTTCTTCGAGAGATAGTGCTCTGAAAAACTTGGCACAATGGCAATGAAACCATGTCGGTTAATACTACAACTAACCGGGTTACTGGCTAACCTGACCGTGCGGTTAGCTATAGTGGGTGCCAAATTTATAAATTTCTTTTCTCACCGGCATCGAACCTGCGAGCAAAACATTGGTAGCAAGCCGCTAACCACTGGGCTATTAGAGCACATAACGGGAACTCTTTGGAAGCGAAGACACGTGTGCGTACACAGCGGAAAGTGAGATATACAGTACCCGCTCGCCTTTCCGTTGGCGACGACTATAGGTAACGTGACTAGTCGAGAACTACCGCACGTTCAGTGTAGTCCCCGTGCCACCCACTTTTAACCCGCCACCGTACTTCCGGAAATGTTTCAACAAAAATTGTTGAAAAGCTCAATCTCTGATCTTCTACTGTTTACCCATATTTTGTATGTAGACTACGCTTGTGAAGTTAACGACCGATACGTTAACGTTAACTACTCGTACACTAACTACCTTAACGTACCGGTGAATGGGCGGTAACCGCCGCGACTCGCTCCTTTTCACTGGCCATGTTGCAGACCTTCAGGTGAATAGCTCGCGTCGTTTTCTCGGCCAGCTGAATCAGTCGCTCGAGGCACGTCTTTCGCGTTTCCAGTGGAATTTCCTGTGAAGATCAGCATTACCAGTGTTTGTAGTTTGACCCAAAATCACCAGTGATTGTAGTTTGATGAAAAAATCAATGTTTGTAGTTTGATCCAAAATCAATAGTGTTTGTTAAAGTATGATCTCAAATAACCAGTGCATAGTCCTTTGTTTATTTACGTTTAATACGTTACAATGTCAGTGTGGGAGGGCTTCAAGAGTTCTGCATTCTTTCGCAACAACCATTTCGCACGGGACTTTCGAATCATTTTGCATTTATTTTGTATTCACACTTTTGAACTCATTTACGATTTCAATAAATTATTCTATTCGATTCTAATTATACTGCAAAGTCAACTGTAAGCCAATGGAACTCACCACGCCCCAGCAGTTGTTGACTTTCTTCAAATCGACCGCGAGCGGACCACCCCTGCAAGCAGAATCATCAAAAACGTTGAGAAGTATATGAGCTTAAAGCAGGACGATCATGTGCTCCAATCGCAACGCTTCAGTCCTTTAAACCGCAATACATTCTTCAATTGCAGTTTAAAGGACCGATGTCACGGGATTGGTCCGCATAATCGTCCTTCTTTAAGAAGTATATGAGCTTAAAGCAGGACGATTATGTGGATCAATCTCGTGTCAACGGTCCTTTAAACTGCAATAGGAAAATGTATTGCGGTTTAAAGGACGGAAGCGTTGTGATTGAACCACATAACCATCCTTTTTTAACTAAATAACAGAACAGTGTACAATTTATTGAAAGATGAAGTCTGAAAAATTGAGATATCGAGAATAGGCAAAGACTGCCGAGTTCCGTGGTTTGGTCCCGAATCACCGGAACTACCCTGAATGTGACAGACAAGGCTAATTCTACAACTAACCGGGTTTTTAGGTAACATAACCCTTTTTTGGTTACCTTTTTTTAGGTTACCTTGGTAGGTAACCTGAAAGTAACCTGAAACTAAAATCCGGTTACCGTTCGAACTAACGGTAAAAACCACATTTTTCGTTAGAAAAACAGGTAACCGGTTTTTATTTTAGGTTACCAACCGGTTACCTACTGAGGTAACCTGAAAAACAGGTTAGATTACCTGAAAACCCGGTTAGATATAGAATTCACCGACAGACAATCTTTTGTACGATAGATACAAACAAAAACGCCTTTACAAAACCAGTTCATACGGGATGAATCATTAAATTGTAAAATATAGCTCATTTTGCATTGTGAAACAAAGTTTGTATTAAGTATTGTAAATAACTTACATTGTAGCCAGCACGTGTGGCGGGATGGGAGTCCACTTATTGGCAGCCAGCAGGGTATTTTGAACTTCCATTTGCAAGCGCTTCGACATATCTCGCATTTGAGCGATGTAGGCCTCCTGAAAAATGATATTATACTTACATGTTCAATTATTACATATGTATTTCAATAACATCGCTCAGTTACGACGTGTTTGTCCTAATACATTATTCTAGTTACATTTGTTCTGAACGATTCTGTTTATTTCAATGTCAAACACATGTAACCGGGTTTTTTGGTAACCTAACCGGTTTTTGGTAACCGATTTTTCAGGTTACCTCAGTAGGTAACCGGTTGGTAACCTTGAATGAAAAACCGGTCACCTTTTTTATCCGTTCGAAACAGGGTTATGATACATGAAAGTCGACCATTTACAAAATAGTTCAATGCTTACCCGGTTTTGTGCTATGCTCCATGAAAAAGCATATAACGGAAAACTTGGAAAAAAGTCAAGTAGGACGATAGACCATTAATAGTTATAAGAATAGTTTTGATAACAATAACAATATTATTCTTACCCGGCTTGGCGCTCCATGATAGATGGCAGTCTCCTGTTTTCTGATATCGGCCTTCAAATCTTCGGATGGGCTTACGGGCATGCTCGCTTCTAGCATCTTCAATATCTCGTTGACATACTTCTCCCGGAACTGAAAACAAAATAAGTGTAAAATAATTATATAAGTTTAAATGGAAACTTCGAAATTTGATAAATGTAAATTCATTTCGTGTAATTTAATTCCTATAATCACTATGATCTGCTTTATACAGGTACACAATTCAAATTTAGGTTCTCGTTGACATACTTCTGGCAAAACTGGAAACGAAAATAAGATGAGGACGATTATGTGGTCCAATCGCAACACTTCAGTCCTTTAAACTACAATTCATTTTTCATTTGCAGTCCAAAGGACCGATGCGTCGGGTTTGCTCCATATAATCGCTCTGCTCAAACAGAAATTCAAAACAGTAACTTCATCTAATTTAACTAAAATCATATTATCTGTCTATGACCTGAATAAGTATAAGATTTACAATCTAGTTAGCTTCTTTTGTATTCTGTAGTAGTACTTCTGGTAGCTGAAGGGGAAAAATTGGAATAAAAAATTCAGTTGGCTACAGGGCCAGAAAACCAGCAAAATGCACTGACTTCCCTTCCGATTCAGCCAAAAATTTTTTTATGAACCTCAAAAGTAACCATAAAGGATGGAGTAACCTATGACAAAAGTAGTCCGGGTGTATTAAAATAACCGAGGTCAACAAGTAGCCCATGCCTGATCTTTTCCCCACACATTTAGTTTACAATGACTGTTTTTCGAGGGGGAACAAAACAATCCCAAACTCACCTTGTGAGTCTTAGCTCTAGCGGCTGGCGCTGGCGCCGCGTTTGAAGTTGGGTGGGTGGCAGTAGGCTGACCTTCCTAAAAATCATGTAATGAGTTTCTAAAGTACACATTTACAAAGCTCAACGAGATTGCACATATTTACATCAAAAATAGCCGTCTTTATCCAGGAACAGAAATTATTCTATTTTTAGCCTTGAATGTGCAATCGTGTAGCTACAGTCATCAGCCAAAACTACTCCCCTCAATACGTCAAATTGTATACATTTACATAAAAAAAGGCCTTTTTCGCCGAAACAGGCACTTCGGAATATAAGTTTATTTTTGAGCTCAATTTCCAGAATCAGGTATCACACTACAAACTACAAACACACCTGTATGAATGACTCCATACGCCTCACCCCTCACCTGTTTGATTGGATACCTAATCAATTTTTAAAACTTACCACGCTTTTCGATCAAACCACGTTTAATTTGTTAAAATTACTGCCAGCTTTGTAACATATACAAACTAGGGTATCATACTACAAACAGACCTGTATGACGTCATCAGCCGCTTCATTAGACTTCTTCAGACGCGCCAACATCTGTTCCACTTCTTCATTATACGTGTCCGATGACGTGTTTAGCACGGCGGCCACTGGACTAGCTTCTGCGCGTCTCATACCTAGAATATATTAGAAGTAAATTGAATAGTCACGTAAAGTTAGTATTCTAATGAGAAATCGTGCATTTTGTCATTGCACGTTTCTGAGTTCTGCTGTGTTTAACAGGTTTCACGTGACTGAACAATTGACTAACAGTATAGAAGAGATTTTATTCGCGATTAAACACGTGACTTTCCACACTTGGCACTCCAAGAGCATACACCAGTAAGGTTCGACTGAGCGACAAAAAGTAATCCGTTTTCAGATGTGAACATGTGCAAATTTAGGATTTTTCATAAAAAAAATTAGACCGATTTTCATCTTTTCGGCTAAAAAGGTAGTCAGTTTTTTTTCTGACTATTCGGACAACCTCGCTGGTGTATGCCCAAGAGGGTGGATGGCGGAGAAAAGTTGAAAAGAAAAAATAACCCTGTTTGCCCTTTTTTTAGCACATCACATACATGCAATTCAACAGTTTTGAACGACGATGATTGTACCAGATAGTTTGTAGGATAGGAGCTACTTGTTTCAATGAGTAGTAACCGATTTTTCAGTTCAGGTTGAAAACCGGTTACCTACTCAGATAACCTGAAAAAGGTTACGGGAAGCCCGTTAGGTGAAGAAAAAGGAGAAGAAGCGGTCAACTCTATTTAGAACCGGCTGTTTTTGGTAACCCTTTTTCGGCTTACCTCACGGGTAACCGGTATGTGACCTGAAACTAAATTCCGCTCCCAGTACAAACTAAAGGTGAAAATCACATTTTAGGTTAGAAAAATATAACCTGTTTCTCTATTCAGGTTAACACCCGGTTACCTACTCAGGTGACATGAGAAAAGTTGCCAAAAACCTGCAAGGTATAGAAGAAGCACACTATTGAGATGCGAACATGTAATATGGAATTTCAAAAAAAACTTGGCTACAAAACACATAGTCAGAAAAACTGCCCAAACTTGGTGATTTCTTACATTGTTCGAACTGAATCTACCTATGCTTAGCCCCAAATGTTCTGGGAAAAAAAGCAGAAAAATAGACGCGAAGTGGGAACAGTAACATTTGTGAGCAGAAAAAACGTATACGAGTAACGAGTAACTCCTGTATGACTATGGCTGTGACTATCAATTTTTGCGCCACTAATTGGGGTTGGCTTATTTCTGATTCTCACCACTTAATTAGCCCACCGTTGAATGGTAAACGCCGGCGACATTTCACACTCTCATGGAACCCAATTACATGTACATCACAAATATCATAATGTATAATATGAATCTTCTAGAAGAGAACTGCCCAAAAAAGAGAAGGTTTCAGAATTTACAAGCTGTAACTGCGTCATGAAATGCTAGTAAAGTCAAACAGGGGAACATTCATCAAGAAATTTTCATTAAATTAAACTTTGGCGTCTAATTCCAGGCGTTTCATTCTTTTTTATTTCTCACACGACGCGAACGAGTGTTGGAATGTGCTTTCGAACGTTGAAGGTCAGTGATCAGTACTTATTTTGCACATTGATCACAAACCAGGCCTGATATTTCACGGTTCAGCGCATGATATAATATTGGGTTCCTGCCAGACCACCGTAAAGATTAAAGATTTCGCCTGAACGGAAAGTTTGCACTTTTGTGTTAGTATAAAGGATAGACTATCCATACCAGTTGTAGTGGTTGTATGTCTATGTTGGGGTAGAGGCAAAACATAACACTTTCTATACTCTTTTTCTCTCTTATTCCCCTAGTTTGTATCACCTTCCTTGAGCTTACCTTTATTTACAACAAAATTCTCAGAAAGTCAGAAAACCAACCAGCTGAAGCTGACGTATTTCGCGAAGTCGGGGTAGCTGCGAGCGCCATAGGCGAAAATGGAGCAGGAACCTGAACATAATAGTTGTTGCCAACGGAAAAGCGGGAGGGTACTGTATATCTCATATTCCGCTGTGTACGCATACATGTCTTCCATTTCAGAGCTCACCCGTTATCTGCTCTAATAGCGCAGTGATTAGCGGCCCGCTACGAAACTTTTGCTCGCAGGTTCGATTCCGGCGTGAGAGAAATTTATAAATTTGGTACTCACTAGAGATGGGATTGTGTCGGTTTGATGGTTTGTTTGGCCAATTAAACATTATCTGCACAAAAAAAGCGAAAAGTTTCAGGCCCAGGTAACCTAGTTAGAGAAGGACGATTATGTGGACAAATCCCATCACATCGGTGCTTTAAACTGCAACTGAAAAATGGTTTAAAGGACTGAAGCGTTGCGATTGGACCACATAATCGTCCTTCTTTAAAGGAAAAATCAAGGTTTCCCCGGTCAGATAGGGGTTATCCATGTATAAACCTGAACCTCAAAAAACGTGTCCTGATTAAAATGGAAAATCGGAATTTGAAAGCTTTTATTCGTATCCGTCCACTGAAATATAAACTCTATGAAACTTGGAATGAGTTAAAAATGTTGACGTACAACTTATGATATTTGCAGATTTGGCAAGATTCAACCGAAAAGGTGAATTCATATAAAAAAAACTTACAACAGATGATGCAGGATTTGCTCCAGGAGGGGTGGTTGTAGTTTGTATGGCCACGCTTTCATCGAATGAATCGAACACCATTTGCTGCGCGTCTGAAATACAACTTCAATGAGGCAAATTCCACCAGGAATCACAAACTTTGTTCACCCAGCCAGTTAAAGAAGGACGATTGTGTGGTGCAATGCCAACGCTTCAGTCCTTTAAACTGCAATACATTTTTCAACTGCAGTTTAAAGGACCGTTGACACGAGATTAGTCCACATAATCGTCCTTCTTTAACCGCTAATCGAAAACCATTTAACCATCCTTCATTTAACCCTTTGGGAATCTTTTCGAAAACGTCTTTTGGGTGAATATCGCGGTTCCCAAGTGGTAAACAAAAGGGTTAACCACAAATCCGATTGAAGGTTAACTGACGCAGTTAACGAGAACGCGGTCGAATAAAAAATCATACGTGAATTACCCCCTTATTCTGATATTGGCTGATGCTCACTTTTGCCCGATTTCGATCGGGGCATGCTCACATTTTGGGGTAAATATTGAAGATTCTAGGCAAAACTACTACTATTTTGTGTTTTTGGGACTGCTTATGTTCACTTTATTCGCCGCGATTCGGAACTATTTCACGTATGTAAAGAATTAACCCTTCAATAACGCATTTATCCATAACTTGTAAGAAAAAACATTGAGACTGCGTTATACATCAAGGAACTTATAAAACTACTCATGTATGGCAAAAGCTCAAGCCAATCAATCAATAAGTACAGAACATTGAACTTTACAGTTTTACAGATGCTCAGATTTCACTGCACCGTGTCTTCTTGCAGCAAAGTGGGTAGTGATGTAGTGAGGAAGTACATCATAGGAACGCAAAAGTATTGATTACAAATACAAATAATCGATAGAATATGTAAGTTCTACTAAACTACATTCTCTTAACTATGCTCTCACACCGTAACTATATTCAACTATAGTTTACATTCTTATTTCATTGACAGATCAATAAATCAATAAATATATATTACCTTGACTTGCGCCGGGATTCAACGGCGAAACGGAGCGATCATCAGCGTCCATGACAGGGGTTGGCGACGTGCCAGGTAAATCCTGCAAAGATTATTAACATATAATCATTATGCATAAGGGTTGTTAATAGAGTTTTAAAAAGTGTCTAGTTTAAGGAAATGTCGAGTTTCCGACTCGAAATTTTCCGATGTCTCTCGAGTCAATCGCAGAAAATTGGCGCCAATGTTTCTGTGAGTTTCTAAATCGATTTGGCATACATGGTGAGCTGTTTTCAAAGAAGGCCAATAATTGACAGAATATGTGGATTACATATGGATATGTGGATTGGATTACAGTGTTTGTAGTTTGATGTTTGATAGCTTTGCTTTTCCGCAAAAAAAATCGTGAATAGGGCGCGTCCCGAGATCAAACTACATACTATAACGAAGATTTGGTCTGTCTCCATATTCTGTCTACTGTCTTTGTTGCGGAAAAACATCTCTGACCCTTTTCGATCCCGATTCCTCGCCGAAAAAGAGCCTTCATAGTGGACAGCGTGAAAATAGATGATTTTGCACTAAAAACAAAGAAAATTTCTCGCTTTCGGCAAAAATTAGCCTGTTTTTCGATTTTTTCTGGCTATTCGGACGATTTTACTGGGGTACGGCTGTCTTTGTTGCGGAAATACCTTTCTGGCCCTTTTCGACCCGGGTTCCTCTGCCTCTCCAACATTTTCATCCTCATCAGATGATTCCGAAATATTCATGTCTTCTTCGTCGTTCGCATCAGAATCCGTCTGGTTTCGAAGGCCGCGATGACGTATGCGAGACGTGCGCACCACCTCCTCCACTTGGCCTAGAAAAGACATTGACATAAGAATAATAACAATACATTTGGTAACACTAAACACTTTATTCGTCCCACAAATAACAATATCGTAGAGTGGGGAGGCGAATTTTGAGAAAACTTTTGGGTTCCCTCCATCAGTCAGAAAGTATATAGCTTCCCCAGATTGACCGCCAAACCACCACGTTTCTTCAGAAGAATTTCAGTGAGAAATACTTTCACGTACGCATATCGTGAAGGTGAAGCAAGAATACACCAGTTCATTTAGTACGTGAATGTGTTGAACAAATACTCGAAAGTATTGAGAAAAGAACGTTATTTGACACGTGTCACGTACGTGTATAATCGAGATTCTGCGAATCTCGTTCCTCGTGCTCCATAGCGGATTCTGTGCTGTTTTCTGTCGATGGCGAAAAAACCTCATTTTTCGCTCTTCTCAGATTTTTCGTAGATGCTGGAAAGACGGTTTCGATAAGATAGAACCGAAAAAAAAACACCAACAACCTCATTTTCTCATGTTTCTGGTCAATTTCGCCCAATTACTGACACATAATCGGACAACACTTCGATAAAGTTGTCCTAATAGGCAGAGAATGTGGAGAAACGTTTTTTTGCCAAAATATCGAAATCGAAAGAAAATGTCTATTTTTGATGCGAAACCATGAATTTTCGCGGATTTACATATAAAAAACGGACTCTTTTGTAGAATAGTCAGACCTGGCGGATGTTTGGCAACTAACCCGCAGCTTTGGTAGAAGCTGCCCGACTCGGCCCTGTCCGAGTAGTAGAGGGCGGTCCGGAGCCTGCCCGGTCACCCGAGACAGGAGTAACTCCCCCTGAGGTACCAGTAACAGTACCCGCGGGCGACTGCTTCACTGGCACTGCAGTTGACGGTGGTGAGTCTGAAAATCATACACTAGTAAAGTTGTCCGGAAAGCTAAATAAAATCGCCAAATGGGCTACTTTCTCGCGGAAAACCAGAAAATTTTCCTATGTTTGTTAGAAAATCACTGCGTTTCAATCTTAAATCTGAAAACGAATATATTGTCCGATAGTCGGATTTCACTCTTGTATACATAATCAAGAGTCATTACTTCACCTCATACACATACATTGTGCTTTGATGTGAGGCTATTGAGAAATCAGGCATCCAATATCATTTCCAAACATAGGTGGGATAGTGTCGGATTGAGGGTTTGAATAGAAAAGCATCCTCTTCAGGAAAAAAATCAACAAGTTAAAGACCCCCCTAAGTGATGAGACATGAGATCATGATCCTAGAAATGTATCCCCGGTCAACTAACCGGTGTAGCGCACCCATGTTTCCAAATATCGATTCAAATCCACCAATACCAAACTACAAACGGTAACCGACCCTGTCCATTGAAAGTACGTCAAAACAGCCGAATTGGTGTTTAAACACATATTAAATGAACTTGTAAACTCAGGAACGTGTATAAATAGTATGTTCTTATATCACCTTTCGTTGTTATTTTATTGGAATTTGGAATAAAACACCCAAAAAGCTGATAACTAACCTGATTTCGGTGCCAGAGTTCCATTCTTCCAGAAATTCCTGACCGTTTTGTTATTGCGCAGCGTGATTGTGATATTGTAGTCGAGCTCCAGACTGAAAAATTTATGACTACAGTTTATTAAAGGGTGTTAATCCATGTTTAATTCCGTCGCTCCATTGCAATAGCGCAAAAATAACTGATTTATTGATAATTTGTAGATCATTTAATCACAATTCATTAGCGGAGTTTCGAAAACTTCGTTTTTGGGGCGCATTTGCGTTGGAGCGAATGAATTAACCGTGGAGCGCAAGGCACTATATTTGATCCCTGTCAGGCCATCTTTAAGACATAAATAAATACGTATAACAATTATGAAAGACTTGTAATCAACAGAAACGACCATTTTCACTTCATATTTCCAAAACTTGAGCTGAGGTAACGCCCAATCAATACTTGTTTGTCAAGACTATCACGCTGCATCTTTTCTTCTCGTGAACTTGTTTTCTGAATTCGAAGAACTGATTTTAAACAATGTGAAAAGAAAAGTAATGTGTTAAATGTTTTTGTTGTTCTTGTAACACTTGTCATGAATGAATATATATATATATTAGCATATTTCACGTATGAAGAATGATCGTACCTCTCTTTTACTCTTTCGTTGACCGGAAGTTTGAGTTGAGTTATGAGAAACATCGCTGTCTTCATATCCACACATTCCGCAATTTTCTCAGGGTCGCACAACTGTCGTAAGAAACTGAAATTACATCACCATGAAAATTGGATTTATCTAGACATCTTTGAGAAATACAGACATAGTTTTGTTGATGCAAAATAACCACACTTTATGTTACTCAAAACTTTCTGATGTGTGGAGCCCATGCGCACGGCCAATTCTACAACTAACCCGGTTTTAGGTAACCTAACCATTTTTTTGGTAACCCTTTTTTCAGATTACTTGAGTAAGCAACCTCTAAGTAACCTTAAACCAGAATCGGGTTACCACAAAAAATAACAGTAAGAACGAGTTTCCAACTTCCCAAGCCAAATTTGAGGGTGACCTGTTTTTAATTTTAGGTTACTTTCAGGTTACCACCGAAGTAACCTAAAAAAAGAGTTACCAAAAAAGGGTTAGGTTACCTGAAAAACGGGTTAGATGTAGAATTCACCCATGCGCACACCAGTGAGATGAGGCAAACTCACAGAAAGGAGGCCATTTTCCGATTGAAACACAGAAAACTTCATGATTATGCTTCACATATAGAGAAATTTACATCGATATTGACAAGAAATTCAGATTTGTCGTGGCTAGACAAATTTACTTATGTATGAAAAGAGCCCGTTTTCAAATTTTACCAAAAATTGTTACCAAACATAGGACGACTTTGTTGGATGATCCATTAAACTAACCGGGTTTTCTCAAAATTGTGATCTTGAAATACCCTTATTTTAATACTATTACTTTGCTTGTAAAAACTTAATCTACTACACAGCTTTGTAGTTTGGTCATCCGCATAAAACACCTGATTATCAAAAAACTTCTAGAGACAAAAAAACCACCTTAAAGTAGGACTATGTGGGCTAAGAATGAATTGCAGTTTAAAGGACTGAAGCGTTGATATTGGAGCACATAATCGTCATTCTTTAAGTATGATTGTTACCAAAAACCCACTGAGTATTGAGACTCCCAAGGGTCTTGGGTGAATTCCTCGATATTCTATATTCCTCCCATATCGCGAGACCCCGAATCGGGACATCTGGCTTCCTGCGTAACTCCCTGAAATAGAACCAGAATGATTCATACGGCGACGAACTTCAACGCTTTCCGTGCACATAGTACATTTTGTTGCTTATTATAAGCGAGAATCAACTTTATTGGCACAAAACATTTTATTAATAAACCCAATATGTCTGCGGTCGTTCTTTCTGATAAGTCTGGGGATCTTGTAATCAATAGATACTAAGTTTGAACCATGAGCTACATTGAATTTTCAAAATGTTCTATAGAAAGGAGCGCGTTCTTTCAATTTTCCTGACTATTAGGCCATTGTAAGATGATAACCAATTGTAGTTTGTAAGAGAAGTAGAAAAAAACTAACTCAGCCGCGAACATGAGCATATCATTTTGCTCTGATTGGAAATACCGTTGGCGTGACATCTGCAAAACGTTAAACATTAGGAATGCAACCATTTTGAACAGAGACAGAGACCTAACCAAATAGAACACCCCACAGTTTAAACCGGAGCTGTTGAGTTAATAAATCAATGTTTGACCGCTGGTAGGTGGAAACTTAAAGAAGGACGATAATGTGGACCAATCTCGTGTCAACGGTCCTTTAAACTGCAATTGAAAAATGTATTGCAGTTTAAAGGACTGAAGCGTTGCGATTGGACCACATAATCATCCTTCTTTAAGCAAAACGAAAGGAAAAAAAGTTTAAAATAGCTATATTGTTCTAGATATTATCTTGAAAACACGGAACAGATAGCTCAAGACAGTCCTTTTTTTGCTAGTTGTACTCCTACAACTTCATATGTTGCCTATTCGCAGAGTGAATCTTGTGAACTCATTATATTATTATGGAAATCTCAGTTTTGTGTGTGCACAAAGCCGAATGCAGACCATAAAATTACTGATGTTGTAATATAACGCAGGTTACTGGCTCTGTCACTATCAACAACTGAACAAAAACGCTAAACGTTCCGATTGACATGTACACCGCTTTTAGCGGCGATAAGCGATGGGGATTGGCGCCATTGACAAATCTACAATTAGAGACACCAACTCACTTACAATATAGCCATTATTTCCAATACCACATCAAAAACCTTCGTTGAAACTTTTTTTTCATTCCTGCGTCAATTGACACACGCGTCTGGCGCCAGAACGAAACGAAATTTTCTCGGTTTTCCAGCTACCAGTACACACTACATGTGTCAATTACTGATTGGAGCAATATTCAGACAATTCAATTGTCAGTTTCGTGTGTTTTTGTTTTGGCGCCATCTGGCGTCTGTTCCGAGCCAGACGATAAAATTCTATTTTGAATTTGTGGATCTTTATTTCACATTGGAATATTCAATATCTGTTAACTCGAAACAGTTTGATTGACAATAACTGATATTTTCCCAACTTTGGCGCCAATTGGCGCCAGCGCACAGGGCCAACAGAACTTTTTTGATTTTCAGATTGAGCATCTTACTTGCCATGTGATAGTTATTTAGTGTACCGAATTTCAGACGATTCCATTGACGCTGTCGTGAGTTTGGGTTTTGGCGCCATCTGGCGCCTGGTTCGAGCGCCAGAAGAAAAATTTCAGTTCTGGAAAAAGACTTTCACACTTCCCACCAAAGTATTCAATTTCTATTAGTGTTCAACATTTTAGTTGATGATAAATAGTGTTTTGCCGTTTTTGGCGCCTATTGGCGCCAGCGCCGGGCGCCAATGATGATGTATTCATCTCATATTTGGCGCGACGGGCTAACTTTTGCATTATAACTCATGTTTCAAATTTCAGCTAAATCGGTTCGGTAGTTTTTCCAATAGTGTTTTTTGGCGCCTATTGGCGCCCGCGCCCGGCGCCAATGAGGAGCTATACATCTCATATTTGGCGCGACATGCTAATTTTCGCATTAGAACTCATGTTTCAAATTTCAGCTAAATCGGTTCGATAGTTTTTCCAATAGTCGTTTTTGGCGCCTATTGGCGCCCGCGCCCGGCGCCAGAGATTACATATACATTTCATACTTGGCGCGACGAGCTAACTTTTGCCATAGAATAGATGTTCCAAATTTCAGCCAAATTGGTTCAGTAGTTTTTCCACTACGATGCGGACAGAATTCCGTGAGGGACGAGGGAGGAGGGAGGAGGGAGGAGGGACGAATTACGGCGGAACTTTTCAACAACGACACGAAACCATAACTCAGGCGAAAATATTCCGATTTGGCTGAAATTTTCACACAATGTTCAATTCGTGATTCTCTAACGTTCTCTCCTTTTAGTTTTCAAAAAAAGAATATGTTTGAAGATTTTTGGTAATTAAAAGGAAAAAACGAGTCCGCAATGGCCAAACCAAAGACAACTCACGCAGAGCGCTTCGCGCGATAATATTGAAATGACGAAAATTAAGATTTTCAAAATCCTTAACATTTATTTGAAAATTTGTAATTGCCGCGGTTAATCTCGAATTAGCAATGGAGCGCAATTTGTAAGCACATCACCAAATTGAAAACTACAGTACTAGAACAGAAAACAATCAGTATGAAAGTTTACTAAAAGTTTCTTGCGGCGTTTTTCTTTGTGAAAGTTCATTGTACTTCTGGAAAAATGAATGAACGAGTTTCGCTCTTCCACTAATTTGAGATAATAAAAAAAACAGCCAAATTGTGCTCAAGGAAAGAACCAAAATAATCATTGGACTGATTTACTCGCAGCACAATATTTTTAACACTAAAACTGATTTCATCAAGCCATATATTGATTCCTAACCTTTTCCCAATGAAAAAATAGAATGGTGTATATATAACTTCACCCTAATCACTAAAAGATGGTTTGTGTTTTGCAAAAACTGTATTTTAAATGGGGAACAGCAGCAAAGATACCTTTGAACGATGAAAACAGCGAAGACCACTAACAGAGTTTTTGAAGTAGAATAATTTATTTGATTTCACATATTCATAATTGAGCATGTTCCGACTATATTACATACTTTGTACATCATACACATATGTACATGATATACCATACACTGTGGAGTGATTATTAAAGAAAATTCTCATTTTTACTACACTTGGCTATGTATACAATCGAATCACCCGTGGGTCGGAATTACAATTTGTTCAATAAGAGAATCGAGTTTCTCACCATTTCTACATGTACAACTGTGATGTACATACAACTTTCTATTGAATTGAGCAAAATCTCTAAAATAAAGGGGAATGATTATACAGGGAATAAAAAACGCCACGTTGTAGTTCGAACTTATTGAGCATACGCCATAATTTCCAACTTCGACCGAACATCAAAGCGATCCAAGTACAACCATTGCGGAATAGGGGTACACCGTTTTGACGTTTCGGGGAGGTCAAACGAAATGGAGTGAGTTTATGAGTTGATAAAACTGGCCCAATCTCATATGTAACCGGGTTTTTAGGTCACCCAACCGGTTTTTGGTAACCCTTTTTTCAGCTCACCTCACAGGTAACCGGTAGGTAATCTAAACCAAATTTCGCTTACCATACAAACTAAAGGTAAAAACCACCTTTCGCGTTAAAAAACCGGTAACCGGCTTTTTATTTTGGATTACCAACCGAAGTGACCTGGAAAGTAGGTTAACAAAACCGGTTAGGTTACCAAAAAACCAGGTTAGATAAAGAATTCACAGTTACGTTAAGAAACTGATTTAAGTGCCAAAAATGGTAGTCAAAAGAATGTAAGACAAAATGAACACAGCGATGGCTATGTAGTTTCTCATCTCTCTCTTCTTGTGTTCCGTTATTTGTCCGAGAAGTCGATTGTTCTGATTCTCTAGGTCAGAACACTTGTTCTCTAGACGTTGCTTCTGGAAACAAGAGGTAATTAAGCCGGAGAATTTGTAGTATGATCTCGCATAAACATCAGAAATTGTTGACTGGACTAAAACTATTGGTTTTTTTTTCTGAATTTTAACAAAAACTGAAGGTTGCTCTAGGACAGTTTCCATAAGCAACGTCTGGAGAACCCTTGTTCTCCAGACGTTGCTTATGAAAACAAGAGGTAATTGATCCGGATAATTTGTAGTTTGATCTGGCATACACTGCAGAAACTCTAAGCTGAAACTAAATTAAGGAGTATTCTAGTTGCATTGATGAAGTTTTTTTCGAGAAAGTTGTCAAGTTAGAATAGTTTCGCAACATTCGCAGTTTCGAGTGCCAACAATAATTGAGCTGAACTTGCAATCACAAGTTTATATAGAGAACAACCATTGCTGTGTTGTAGTTTGAACTCTTCACATGCTATAAATTACGAATTTTGATTGAAAAACACAGGGATCAAACTACAAACACAGGGAGCAGCTTTCTTCGAAGTGAGAATAACCTGTAAAACGTACCGATAACCGAACTGTCGACAATTTCACCGCATCCTGCTTATCAGAATCACTCGGCATCTCGTCTATTTTCTGTAGCAAATCCTCGACAATATAGTTCTTGACGATGCGTTTAGTGCCACAGGGTTCGCGACACAAAGGACACAGAAAGATCTGGAATACGTAGATACAATAAAGTTGAGAGGGAAAATTGAAGTATCGCCCCCCCCCCCCCCCCCCCCCCCCCACTTTAGTTGCCCCCCCCCCCCCCCCCCCCGTAGCACTTAAACCCCCCACCCAAGCTAAAACCTGAAAATCTAGAAGAGGGGGGGGGGGGGTTCAAAATTTTTAACTTCGACATTTACTATTTACCCCCCACCTGAGTCGGCTGGGGGTAGAACTTCAATGGTGGGGGATCAAACTTCAACGAGTGGGGGGCTGAACTTCAATACCGGAAATGTTTACTTTTTACCCCCCACCCTCAAACTTTTGTATTGCAGGTGATAAATTGAATTATAACCCCCCGGTGGGGAGGGGGGTCAAACAACAATTCCCCGAACGCAATTCAAATTCAGAAAAGTGGGGGGGGGGGGGGGGGGGGGGTGATAAGTCAATGTTCCCGAACCTAACTTGTAGTTTGATCTCATAACCCACACGGATCAAACTACAAACACGTCCGGTTGGAACAAAAATTACCATGCGCTTGCTTTTTTCGGGTGACCGCTGCATACGCTGTTCAACTTGTTCGTGAACATCTACAGTATACTGACCATACGAACTCTTGTCGATTGCTACTATTGTAATTTTAAACATTGTAAAAACACAATACGTTGCTCGGTCACCAACACACGTCAATCTTTTCTATGTTTTAAAGGCATTCTGCTGAAAAGCTAAAAAAACTGGTCTAATAGTTAAAACTCGTAATTCGCACAGAAAGATCAAACCACATCATTTTTCGTTAAGAGAAAACCACTATAGTAGAGCTAGTATCATGTCAGAACTCACCCATTCAGAGTTGACAACTGTAGTCAAGTTCTCTGTCATTGAAATATTCCGTATACAGGATCCACAAAAAGTATGACCGCAGGGCAGAATAAATGGAACCTGAGAACCACACAAAATCAGGCTAACAAACACACTACAATAACTATGAATTCCGCCGCAAAAGGGTCGCTTTTTTTGAATTCTAATTTTACAACATTCAACATATTCTGGAGCAAAGAAAAATTTATCTCAATGTTCACTTATATGTGAATGTTCTATCAACATTTAGTAAACTAATTTAGTTTAATTTAATTTAGTCAGAGTGCCACATGTACTAGCGTGGAAAGACACGTCTTTACTCGCACATAAACAGCCTATTTATTCAGTAAAAATGAACTTTCTGGATTTTCAAGCGATCGAAAAAAAACTAACCGAAGCGTAAACATTGTAACAGACTGGACAGCAAAATAAGGAAGAATCAACCATAACATTGTCCGCCCCTTCTATATGAGAAACTGGGTGCTGAAAATGTTTCAAAATGAAATAACTTTGATTTCATATTTAAAAACTACATGATCGTACCAGTTCTTCCAACATAAAACATTGAAATTTTGCGTTGAAAACTTCTTCAATAAAATAAATAATGAACGATCTGGTTAACCAAAACTCGAGTTAATGTTGTCGAAGAAAACTTGTCTGCAAAGATTACCCATCTTTCAACTACCGCAAATATCATGACTCACCTTATTTTTTGGTTTGTATCCAGTGACTTTCGAAAGAAAAGAACGAAACAACCCTGCCATACTACCTGGAACAATGTTTTTCATCGTTGCACCATGACAGAACAACATAGATCAATCAACTGGAGGATTAAAAATGAAATTGTTATGATAAAGAACTTTATACAATATGAACTATCTAAAAATATCGGAAAATTGCTTGCTTAATGACAGCCGGTGTTTTTGTTTCTTACGGTCGCGTGACACCTCTACCTCTACACCGCGGCGAAACTCTGCGTATAGAAATCAGTTCAAAAAGATTACGGGATTACATAAGAATTCACTAATATTTTCATTCGAGTTACAATCAAACACAAGGAAAGAGACATAACAACACGAGAAAATACAGTGAAAGTAAGGACGGCAAAATGAATAATAGTTCTCACAAGATTTCCACTGGTTCAATGTTACAGGCTTTACTAACTGAAAAACAACAACATATGGGAGGGTAACAAACGATATTTTAATTAGTAATTAAAAAACGTCTAGTCTGCGCCGCAAAATGCTACAATTAACTCGAATACTACATGAACTTGCACTAGATATATGTTCAACCCTAACTGATAATTAAATTTTCTCTACGAGTACGCTTGTACAATAGCACTTTTTGAGAGAACATACACCAACCTCGACAAAATTATGAGGAAAACAACGTTACACGAAATACACCATTAACCAGGTTGTTCCAATAGAAAATACGACACTCTTTAATCAACAGAAGTTTCGGGGCTTTTGAGAAACAAAACAGTTTACATTTGAAAATCCCGAAACTGTGAGCATTCAGTGGCCGTATTCACCAATCCTCGGGAAGCTAAAATACCGCCCCGCGGGAAGGTTGAGCACGAAAATAGTGGGCTGGTGAGGAGGCGAGGCGCGGGAAGCCTTTTTACCTTCCCGGGATCTTGGTGAACACGGCCACAGATTTATGTTCATTACCTCAAATGGGATCCACAAATGTCATGAACAATCTACCATTCATCATACACCAGCAAGTTCGAGATATTTAACAGAATAAGGGTGAGTTTTTTTAGAAATAAATACGTGACATTTTAGAACTCCGCGAGAAAAATAGGCATTTATTTCCGGTCATGGCAGGAAAAGTGGCCAGTTTCTCTGTTGTTTTGGTTATCCGGGTAACTTTACTGGGGTGTGATGAATGAAATAGAAAAACGCCAATCTCCTGGCAGGTTTAACATCAACTAGACTTTAAAACATACCACATTAACTTGAAGAAAATATAATACCTGTACACGACCATCGTACGCGCCGCTCGTTTCTTACAAAACGCCTGAACTCGAGCATCCTGACGTCCGCATGTCCAAGCGAGTGCCCATGGACGAAAAACCAGTAGAAAAGACGACCACCTGAGCTGAAAACAAGCAGATAACACTCAATTCAAAATACAATACAAAAAGAACAGAATCGTCTCGTTATAGAACATAGTCACACAAACATGTGATATATGTGGCCTTGAACGAAAAATAGCAAGAAAGCGAGCACACTAACAAACCACAACTCTTTTTTGCGTGAGATCTACATTTGAAATTGAAAAACACAATCTACAGATGCCTCTACATGATAAATTGGTCAAGCTTCTTTCGTACACTCACGGCGGTAAATTGCAAAACACTGATACTACAACACTGATCTGAATTTGTCTGCGACTCAAATTCTAATATCAAACTCAAAACCAGCTTTTGAACATTGTATAACTATATATATTCTACGAAATATATGACGATAACGTTAAACGTGAAGCAATACACGCACGTGGAAACAATCAAATCCTCTTGTTTACGCATAATTACATGAAAAAAATTCGAAAAACCAAAAAAAAATCCATCATCAGTTTTATCTCTCCTACGGCTTCTGCCTATATCACAGCCTGCAGCGTATCAACATGATTATTAAGTTGATGCGCAGCATTTTGGCGCGGGAATTTTGAATTTCGGCATTTTGCCAAAACGGTCTAATCAAATTTTCACGTTTTTCAAATTTTTTTTAGTGTCGAATTAGTTAAATTGTTTTCTTTTTTTCGGTTCATCTGCATGTACCTTGGTCTCGCACGAATTCAGACTTTGTAGACGTATCTAGAGTGTTAATTAACCTTTCAAATGTTGTACTCAATCAATTTGCACTTTAGGAAAACATCAGGGAGATCCGTGTGCTTCTTTTCAAAGGAAAATATGTGTGAGAGAGCAGTCTGGCGCGATTGAAACTACTTGAATTTCTGTTTCTGTTATGTTTCTCCTTGTTGTAGTGTCTGCATTATGTTTCCTTTTTTGTTACCACTCACTTTTTTACGGAATAAAGTATTCGTATTTATATTTTACAAATTGGTGTATAAGTATGAATACTTTATTCCGTAGAAAAATGAGTGGTAACAAAAAAGGAAACAGAAAAATAAGACACAACATGGAGAAAACACAACACTTTAATATATTCTTTAATATAAATACTTTATTCCGTAGAAAAGGGAGCTCTCACTTATTCTTCGGGGTCTGTTTTTGCACTGAAGTTTTCTATGAAGTCTGTTTTGGAAGACGACTGCATTCATTATCTGATTACAAAGCGGAACATGTTCCAACTGACAGATTTATATAAATACATAATATTTTATTTTCACATTTTCGAACAAATTCAATGTATCTAGTTGTTTTTCAGATAGATTGCTTGAAGCTACTAGCTTCGGATGACCACTGAGGACAACCGTCACTAACGAGCTGCACAAACATGTTGTGTCCGTAGAGGTCAGTATCTTATTCTTCTGTGCTATCGGTATATATGTATATGAGAACTATTCAGCAACACTGGGGACGCATAGAGGTGTTTTTAACAGATCTTGACAGCTTAGAGCTATTCATCGATTTTCCTGGTTTTTTTAGCGTTTCAGCATGGTGAGAGAAAAAACCTGTTTCACAAAACGAAACCTTGCGTGATGATTTCGAAATGTCACGCTGTCTTCATATTATAAAGGAGTTGTTGATTTAGGCACGTGAATATTGTGATTTCACATTAAAAATAGACCAGCCATCTTGTTTTCGATGTTTTCGTACAATCCTGTAACGACCGGTATTTTTTGACTGTATATAACTATGCTTTGAGACGTTTGTTGGTCCTGTCATATTTTTAGCTATCAGAGAGTCTTTAGTATTAAGCAAGAAGTTTGTTCCCCTTGTGATGAATGTTGTCCATCCTAATTTTATCGTTTCTCGTTTTTTTCTCTACCGGATTGAAGATATAAAGTTTCAGATGTGATCGTCGTCTCTCAACGTGGTTCAATGACGGTTATTCCAATGTGTTTCTTGATGTGAGATAGTTGGTTTGTTTATCTAGTTAGGTACTCTGAAATTAAAAACCGAGTTGTTTACCAATTACCAAGGTTCGCGGTTCGCCCAACCAAATTGGTCATTAGTTGATATCAAGTTGTGAAATCAAATTTTGGTACACAATCGTGCACCAAGTTCTTTTGTAAACTGTCTGAACCTTGATTTACAACTTGGGTTTCCGGCGAGCCTTGGTAATCAACTCGATTTTTAACTTCAGAGTATAGGGTATGCACCAGCTTCTAGGCAGGGTTCCTATTTTGCTGCCAACTCGGCCGGCAGCTGATCTCACCTGATATGGGGCTTGTTTAGTTTTACGTCGAGTCGCGTTTGCGTAAAACTAATAACAGGCTTTGTTTGATCAAAGAAGGGGGAAGGGATACTATCTTTTCACCCTGTAACCTGGAATTCAAAATTCCACTTCAGACTAAGGCTTATTTGGTGTCTCTGTCGCGTTATGTCCTGACTCTAAATTCATTCTCACTAGAGGGGGTACTAATATTAGTGTGACTGTGCAACAGACGCACACTCCGTTCGTTCTTCTGTTGTTTTCCTAATTAGCTGGTGCAAACTCAGTCAATCGTTTCCTATGTATGCATTTCGGATAACTGGATACATTCCCATCTCATTGTCTGTTTTACATACATAGAATAGGTTTGTTAGCTTGTTTTGTTACTGTTCGCTTTCGTTTTCTCGAAAATGTTTTTAGTACTTAATCTTATTTCCTTATTTGTTTTTGTTTAATGGTTTTGCGGTGAGCCGGTGAGTATATATATATATATAGCTGGATAGGAGGCCAGGATAGCGAATTCTTTATTTAACCCGGTATTTCGTTAACCCATGCAGTGGATACAGTCAACGGGAACATTGACTTTTCACCTCCACCTTTCTGAATTTGTATTGCGTTTGAGGAATTGTAATTGTAGTTTGAAGTGCTACGGGGGGACCCAACTGAAGTAGAGGCGATACTTCAATTTTCCCGAATATTTATTTCAAATAGAATGTAGTTGTCTTTTTGGTTGGAACCGTTGATTTTCATAAATAGGTTTGTAATGTTTGTATGTTGACGACTTCACTCTTTACTCTGCATGTAGTTCGAAGTTTGAATAACACTGTCAGTCAGTGGTCTACTTAGCATTCTTCGTGTAGTTACATCTTTTTTGTGTAGGGCTTAGCTGAATAAACGTATGGTAAAATTCAAACGCTGTTGTTGGTTGTGATTTGTGATGGAAAAAAAGTTGTGGGTTTAAGCTATTCATTCATCATTGGTAATATATGGTTCCCGATTTTGTTAGCTGGACGAATTCCTGCCAGTTGCTATGAGTGTTCACTTTGGTTTGAAGATTCTATTGAGTCATTATTATGTAACTAATTTGCTCTGTCATATTTTAATAATACTTACTCAATAAAATACTATAGTATGTTTCTCTCACACTTACAGCCTCAGCATAGAGTACTGGCCGCAACCCGCGAAAGTCTATATGAAAAAGTTACATATTCGTAATTTTCTATGTTGATACCGTTGATAGTTGATACTGTCTTTCCGTAAGTTGGAAAAAGCGGGAATCGTGAGAGAAAACGGTATAATTGAACCATAAACTGTGTAGCAATTAAGACAGACAGAACAATCAATACTTTGATATGTCTGCTTTCTATATTTGTGGAATTTTCGACTGAAGAACTTCTGAAATCCTCGAATAAAGCCTTCGAACCTTATTACACTCCTTTGCATGATAAAATTATAAAACATTGTGTCAGAATCGCTTTCTTACTTCACGGAAGCGTGTTCTCCAATAACACCTAAACGGCGGTTAGGTTTACACGGCGGTTAGGTTTACACAGCGGTTAGGTTTACTGATTGCCTACGGTATTTGCTTAGTTATTTACGAATTTCATTGTTCATTTTCATTGTTTTAGCGTCTCCAATTTGTTGTGGTTGTTTTTTTTTTTCGTTTTTTTCACACAATTAGTGTAACCTGCTCTCTGAATCTATTCTGTAACCTGTGTAAATATGGTCACTTCAATCCGTTAAGTTTGTTTTATCGTAATTTATCTTTGCAGATCGATATTGGCGTTTGCTCCGTTTCGACGTTCTTTTTCCAACGTTTTCTACCTCAGTCCGCGACTTTCCAACTGTGTGGGAACTTTTTGTCGTAGAAAAATGAGCTCAGATCCAACCGCCGATGTTCAGGAAATCTACGAAAAGGTTTGGTTTAGGTTTTTTGTGTTTCCCTGTTTTACCCTGTTATACTTTAATAATGCCTTTTCATGTCAAATACATGTTAAGATGTCGACGAAGACTTATAAGTGGGTCCAATTCTCACGGTCACACCTACCTTTTTGCCCCTGTCAATTGAAAAAGCAGTACTGATGTACTTGCTTACTCAGTACTTACTCTTAGAGGACTCAGTTCATTTTCATTCAATATTTTGGAGGTCATTTTGATTGTGTACATACACCAGCAAGGTTGTCCGAATAGTCAGAAATTTCGAAAAACGGACTACTTTTCAGCCGAAAACATGAAAATCGGACTACTTTTGATGAAAAATTCTAAATTTCCACGTGTTCACATCTGAAAGCGGCTTACTTTTTGTCGCTTAGTCAGACCTTACTAGTGTATGATTGTGTATCGAATAAACATTGTGATTGTTCATCCAATGAACAATATTACAGGCCGAAGAGTACTGGTCGCAAGCAAGTCAGGATGTAGACGGCATGCTGGGCGGTTTCGCGCATCTTCATCAACCGGATATCACACTTTCCAAGTCATTCATAGCCAATCTACGATCGAAGGTAAAGTTTTCATTTGAGTTTTTTTTCTGAAAATCTGAATACAAAATACATTGAATTCTAATTGTAGTTCTTCTTTCAAACATTAAATTCCAATTGTCGTTTGTAAAGTGGAGTACGCTTTTCCTCCACAAGGTCAGTGAAGTTAAACGTAATCATTTGCTGTGTTTGTGTGCAAAACTAGTAAAAAACGTACTCACGCCAAAGGTACGAATTATTGAATTTCACTCCGGTAATAATTAAGCTGACTGGTTTTATCGGGAGAAAGTCTTTTTTTTTTTTGAAAATTAGCTTCCCGAACTGTTGGGGAGTTGGGGTCACGTGAGTTAATGCCTGCATAGGTAATAAAATTTCGCATCAGGTCGAGAAAAAGTGAGCATGAGCAACATTAAATAGTGAGTATATGTAACTAAAAGTGTCGTAATTTTGTCACCACTCGTGGTTTCTCAGACGTAGATGGCCCCAAAAGTGACTATGCGTCGATCGAAATTTGGAAAAAGTGAGCATCAGTCAGCATCGATATTGTGGGGTATTTTACGTATGAATGCCTGGTTTATGCCATTAAAGAAGGACGGCAATGTGGACCAATCTCGTGTCAACGGTCCTTTAAACTGCAATTGAAAAATGTATTGCAGTTTAAAGGACTAAACCGTTGCGATTGGACCACATAATCGTCCTTCTTTAATACCGTTTTCAGAATCTTCTGCTGAACAACGACTATGCTCTGGATTGTGGAGCTGGTATCGGGCGAGTGACGAAACACCTCCTTCTTCCACTATTCAAGAAGGTTAGAATTCGTGCGTACCACAGTAAAGTTGTACGAACAGACAGAACAATCGCAAAACGGGCTACTTTTCCGCCGAAAACATGAACATGAAAATTTTAGATTTGTCTGTATTTGGTACAAAGTACAAAGTCATATGTTTTCACGTGTTTCAATCTAAAAACTGTTTTCTTTTCGTAATAGTCGGACTTTGCTGGTGTATGTATTTGTGCTATTGACTAGAAAACAAAATAAACTGAACTATAAGTTCAGTATACTCAAAATGATGTAACTGTTACTCATAATTATGTAAATCATGCAAATTAAACGATTATAGGTGTTGTGTAATTCCCAACGCACATGTCAGTCACATGCAACAGGAAATCGACTATTAAATTTCAACCATTTTCTATAATTTTTGTTTTTAGGGGTACCAGGAATAAGTCATTCAAAATAAAAAGTCATTAAAGTAAAAGTCATTTGAAAGTAAAATTCATTAATTCACTTTTAGTCAGGATCGAAAATTTGTCGAAAGCTTTATTTCTTATTCTCAACTGTTTCTGTACTTAATGACTTTTACTTTCAAATGACTAAATGACTTTTACTTTAATAACTTTTATTTTGAATAAATTATTCTGGTTGTCGTTTTAAGGTTGACATGGAGGATGTGGTTGAGGAACTGATTGTCAAGAGCAACGATTATATTGGTGAGTCACGTTTATAGTTAATTCGTCGTACTCCAGTTCGGGGAATATTGTCTGTTTCGCAGGCAAAATCATGCATTCTTGCGTATCCAAATCCAACTCGAAAGATACAATCACACATTTTACTTATGTGTGATATTCTGACTTATTCACAGCGCACATGTCAGTCACATTCATAAGGAAAGTTCGAATATTCCTCTACGAAATTTATAATACGTGAATTGTATCTATTTTCATATTCAGAAAGTGGTATAACTGGCACAAACAACCAATAAATCCTCTCTTGACTCGTTTTTGATGCTACTATAATTGGGACTTCTTGAATTCCGGGTTGTTTATCCAACTGAACTAATTCACAATATGTGTGAACACTTGAACAACACACATTATCGATTATTGTTTGTTTAATGCTAAAACAAATACAAACAACCGTAATGATAAGATAAAACACGCATCATATTGTGTAAAGTTACAGGTAACACTCCGCAAGTAGGAGAAAAGTTTGTCGAAGGCCTGCAAACGTTTGCTCCTCCCGCTGGACGGTGAGTTACTTTTCTGTTCTTTTCTTATTATTAGTTTTTTGGCTTTCTTTTCATGGATGTTCGGGTTTTATGTTATTCACGTTCGTGACTATTTGAAGTTTTCAGTTGAAAAACGCCCAATTTCGTATCAAAAATGGTACGTTCCTTTGTTCTTTTTTGAATTATATATGGTTATACACATAGTCACTACAACGACGTTACAATTTACTAATGTTTGTTTAGTCTATTACCTTAGCTGTTTAATTTATCATTTCATCAAAATATAATTCAATTATGATCTGTTTCAGCTACGATTTAATCTGGATTCAATGGGTTTCTGGCCATTTGACAGACTCGGATTTTGTCGCCTTTTTTGAAAGGTGTAAGGTGAGTTATGCTGTTATGTATCTTCGTTTTTTTTAAAAGTTTTCCATTTAAAGTATGTTTTTAACTAAGTTTAAGATTGTGAATGTCTATTCTTGAAGGAAAATTATGAAGTAGACTAGTACTAGTAGAGTAGACTTTGAAAAATATTTCTAAGAACAGTCACACATTTGCCCAGTATGACCGAACAGTTGACCGACTTACCGTCGTTACGTCCTCTCTATAATATGTTTAACCCACGAACAAATAGGTACCTGAAATAAGTCATATTAAAAGTCATTAAAGTAAAAATCATTCGTCATTAAAGTAAAAGTCAAAGTCATTAATTCACTTTTAGTCAGGATTTGAAAATTACGAAAAAATCTCGGAAACTTTATTTTGATTCTCAACTTTTTCTGTACTTAATGACTTTTACTTTCGAATGACTTTTACTTTAATGACTTTCAATTTCGAATGACTTATTCTGGTTGCCGAACAAATATGTGAAATTGTGAAACAATTCACTGGAAATCGCTAACTTTATTATATGAAATGTAATCCTCATCTCGGGGTTTTTGGGTTCGTGCGGGACCTCCACAACCATACACCAGTAAGGTTTGACTATGCGACAAAAAGTAATCCGTTTTCAGATGTAAACACGTGCAAATTTAGGATTTTTCAAGAAAAGTAGACCGATTTTCATCTTTTCGGTTAGAAAAGTAGTCCGTTTTTTTTGCTGGTGTATGAGTAGAACTCGTAAAACGGACTACTTTCTGCCGAAAACGAGACATTTTCGATGCGAAATGATATTTTTTTCACGTATTTGAATATGAAACCGAACTCCTTTTCGCCGATTAGTTAGCCGTTACTGGTGTATCGGTCATATGTAATTGTGACAAGTTAGGTTTTCAGCTCGGTCTGCGCGACGGCGGTGTCATTGTGTTGAAGGACAATCTATCTTCAAGTGAGCCCTTTATTTCTCGGTTTTTTATTATTGAAATAAGTGAGCTTTTCCTCCCTCTCAGAGAAGAACGATTATGTGATCCAATTCCAACGCTTCAGTCCTTTAAACCGCAATACATTTTTCAGTTGAAGCTTAAAGGACCGTTGACACGGGATTGGTCCACATAATATGCTACTTTAAAGACTCAAAACTGTATTTTGCGGTTTCAAAATAGTAGACTTGATCGACATTCGTGCACGTCGGTATTATAGCGTTCACAGAGTGGTTTGGGAACTTCCTAGTTTGATAACAAGGACAACAGTTTTGTATAAAAAATAGTCATATTTTTCAAAATTTTCCACCGAAGTAGCCTGTTTTCTCATTACAAAGTGATAACAATATTAACAAGGTTACAAATAATACAAAGTACATTACAAAGTGGTTACAAAGTGATTTCTAGGAGAAACTTCCGAGTTTGACAACGAGGACAACAGTTGGACGCGTCCCGAGGACCTAGTGCTCGAATTATTCGAAAAGGCGGGACTTCGGCTAGTGGCCAAGAACGTGCAGACCGGCTTCCCCAAGGGCATGTACAAGGTTAAAATGTTTGCCCTTAAACCCTGATTCGAGGTTTTTCGTGAGTATTCAAGGTGTAATTGAGGTTTTTAGAGACGTTAGTTGAGATGTTCGCTCTTAGGCACTGATTTGAAAGCTTCGGTTCTCTTAGTTCTACTTCAATTTTAGTATTATTATAGTCATAATCATAGAGATATGAAACACAGATTTGGCTCCGAAATACTTCATTTCAGCATGTTAGAAAGATGATGATGTCATCTTTGACAGTAGAGCATTGATTACATGAGGATATTTTGAGTATTTTTTGTTTTTCAAGTAGACATGTCATTAGTAGGATGTCTGCTAATAGTCTATCTTGCAATTTTACAGCTGTGGTGATTGCTTGTAATTGGTTTACCCTTTTTGGATGGATGCCTTCTGTTTGTTGATTTTGTTGTTGTTCACATACGTGTATTGATTGTGTACTTTGCAATGAATGATGATTTGAATGAGGAGTGTTCCATATCAATTCTAGTACACGAGTTCCACCACTCAATGCTATGTCCTGTACTTATTATTGTACTTATTATTTGTTTTGTTTTTATTTTCAACTGCAATATCAAGGAAAAAACGAAACTTTCTGACGAGAACGACGTTGACTCTGACTACAGCCATCCATTTTTTGATTTCACTGTTTGGTCGCTAATTAATATATGAAAAGCAGGAAGCCTTTGAAAGAGTAGGTTTGTATATTTACTACCACATTCCTATCGCGTGCAACTTTGCACGTTGCAGATGATTTCGGCGTTACGTCGTAAATTGGGTGGCGACAAGGAGTCGCCGGCTGGCAGTAGCCCTATGCCCTCAGGGGTTCACAGGGTAGATCAGGAACTGCAGAAGAAGTACGCCAGAGGAGTACAGTATAACAGTGAGTTGCACTTTTTCGGTTGGTATAGTTTCCGGTTATAACAGTGAGTTACACACGCTTTTGGTTGGTATATTTTCCGGTTATAACAGTGGGTCGCACGTTTTTGGTTGGTATAGTTTTCCGTTACGTCAAACTGAGAGTTGCTTAATTGAACCACGGTTGCTTTTGTAGAGCAAGGTTGGTTGGTTCTAAAAAGCAATTGGGTTGCTTTTCGGTGCAATCGAATGTTCTCCACAAAAGCAACCGGGTTGCTTTTTGGTTGGTATTAACCGGAATGCTTGTGTAATTGGCCCAATTACGGTTCTATCGGTATTTATATATTGCACAGCGACGAAATAAGCTGCATATAGTACATTTTCTAAGCGGCAGTTTCAACGCCTTATCAACTCTAGTTGAAGGTAACATCACGTGCCAGTAAAGTGTGATTAGTTCACAACAACAAACCCGTTTTTCAACTCTAATAAGTGAAACTATAAGGGTGAGCATTGAAAGTTGGCAATTATTTCCGAGATTAGCAAAATGAGCCCGTGGGCGAATTCTTTATTTAACCCGGTTTTTCGTTAACCTTAGCCGTTGACCATTAATCGGGTTACCTGGTTAACCCTTTTGTTAACCTTAAACACCAAAAGATTAACAAGTGGTTAACTTAAGGGTAAACCTGGTAACCTTAGGGTTAACGGTAGGGTTAACGAAATACCGGGTTCCTTCTGGAATTGGCCCGTGTATTGTTTGTTGAGGTTCTGGTCTATGCGGACAACCTTACTGGATACTGGGGTACGAGCAAACATTTTCACCATTTTTCAGTGAAAATCGTGGTTCGCGGAGATCGTAACGTGGGCAAGTCGTGTCTGTTGCGACGGCTGCAGGGACTTCCTTTTCATGAGGAATACGTGGCCACTGAGGAGATTCAGGTGAGAGTCATTTTTGTATAATTTTAATTTTACAAAATGTTGATAAAAAGTCGTAAATTTTCACGAACCTAAGAAACTAGCTCCTAGGTGAGAGTCATTTCATACCCCAGTGAAGTTGTCCTAATAGCCTCAAATCGAAAAACGGGCTACTTTTTCGCCGAAAATTGAGAGAATTGACTTATTTTTGATGAAATCATGCATTTTCCCCCTGCAGTAAGAAACAGGTTCATTTCCATAAGGAATACCTGGCCACTGAAGAGATTCAGGTAAGATCACGTTTCTCATTATGTAGTGACTGGCCTTATGTTTCGAGTGATATGTAACCGGGTTTTTCGGTAACCTAACCGGTTTTTGGTAACCTATTTTTTGGGTTACCTCAGTAGGTAACCGGTCGATAACCGGAAATGAAAAACCTGTTACCTGTTTTTCTAACGTAAAATGTGGTTTTTACCGTTAGTTTGTTTGGAAACCGGATTTAAGTTTTAGGTTACCTACCGGTTACCTGTAAGGTAACCTGAAAAAAGGGTTACCAAAAACCCGGTTACATATAGAATTGGCCGTGATTCTTGTGAGAAAAATACGACGAGTTGCATATGCGTCACGGTGACCTGTTATTTTGTGGAGAACCTTTCTTGGCAGTGACAGAGATCAAAGTACAAATTTGCTTGCAGGTAGCCAATATTCACTGGAACTACCGTGCAACAGACGACGTCGTGAAAGTAGATGTGTGGGACATTGTCGATTTGTCCACCAAAAAGAGGGTGAAGAACGACAAACTGAAGTTGAGCAACGCGGCTGGAGTTGCCGGTAGGGAGGAGGTAGGTCATATTTTTGTAGTTTGATCTGGGTACGAAATCAAACTACAAACACAGTTAGAGTTACAGAACGACAAACTAGAGCCGCGCGAACAGGGAGGAGGTTGGTAGTGGTTCCCAGTTATTAAAGAAAAATAGGGAGAAATAGAAGATAGTTTTGAAGTGATTCAAATGCACCACTATTATATTATGTATGTATTCCTATTATGATATATTATCATACATTGGAGTAGGAGAATTATGTGGACCGATCCCGCGTCAACGGTCCTTTAAACTGAAATTGAAAATGTATTGCAGTTTAAAGGACTGAAGCGTTCCGATAGGACCACATAATTGTCCTATCTTAATGTATGATAATATATCATAATAGGAATACATAAATAATATAATAGTGGTGCATTTAAGTCACTTCAAAACTATCTCTTTGCAGTTTAAAGGACTGAAGCGTTGCGATTGGACCACATAATCGTCCTTCTTTAAGTTGTTTTTGTTCTCCTTTCAGAGCTGGGAGGAGGCTAGCTGCGACGCGCGATTTGTCGACGTGTACAAGGGAGCAAACGGGGCCATTTTGATGTTCGACATCACGAAACAATGGACGTGGGACTACGTGGAAAAGGAAGTGGACAGAATACCGGAACATATACCGGTAGGTCACCAAAGTTCGAACTAAAACATATAATACCGGTAGGGCGCCAAAGGTCAAACTACAACAAACAACATATAATACCGGTAGATCACAAAAGTTCAAACGATAAAGTTGTAGTTTGCACTATAAGTTTTGGTATCTTAGCGTATGTATACGGAGGTGGACAGGATACCGGAACATATACCGGTAGGTTGTTGGTAACTTAGATGGGTTAGGTCGTTAGGTGGGATAGTGTCCATTCGAGGGTTTGGCGAGGTACACCCTGACAAGTTGTAAAATTACTGCTCTGACGTCTACACTCTGTTTTCTATACACACACAATTTGTTTGCTACCTAACTGTAAACATTCTCTTTAATCTATCTGTGAGTGCGTTTTTATCAGCCAATCAATAGAACTACCACGTGACTTCAACGGAGAATATTTAAACACTTTGGGTTACGTAATTATATTGTTTTCTAGCTGGGAATTATGGGTACAGTTTAAATTATAGCTTTGTACTCGGACAATTTGCAGCCAATTCACCAGTCACGTTTGTAGTGGCCCCCACGAGAGAGTGTAAAGGTAAGATAGACGCACAATGCGTCTGTTCATGGTCTCCTCGGGCTTCATGCGGTCAAATGTTCGTGGGTTGGTAATCGTTAACGATTTTTGAAAATATTTCCAAGTTTTCCAGATTTTGATTCTGGCCAACCATCGAGACATGGGACATCACAGAGTGATCACAGACGAAATGTGTCGGAGCTATGTGGAACACTACAACAGGTGAGATCATACCCCACTTAAGTTGTCTGATCAGCTAGAAACGTTCAAAAACTGTCCCGTTTGGTGTTGAAATTGGCTTATGTTCATCGCAAAAATAGATAATCATCAAGAACTATTATTTTAAAAAGCGTTCCTTTGGGTGAGATTAGAATCTGAAAAGTGAGAATGGGTGAAATATTGTAGTTTGCTCAAGGATAGCAATCCCAAACAGTTATTAGTCTGTATTTCTGTGGGTACTTTGATCCCCTGCGTAGCACTACGCAGATCAAACTACAACTGAGATCAGATTTGTTCACATTACACAATGTTACTACCCAGAATTCTTCACTGAACTCCTTCAATAAGGTCGATTCTGGTTTGCATAGTCGGACGGGTTATGTGTAGTTGTAGATGCACTCGACGTCTCGTGATGCATATAGGGTGATGTCGATGTATGTACAATTTATTCCAAATAACAAGCAACAGTGAACATTATGGGCATAACGAACAAAGTGCAAAGTATGTACATTATATTTGGAACAATGGTTAAAATATTAGTATAATTATTATTTCAAACAAATAAGAAGTACAGAGACAGAGATAACAACATTATAATACACTGCACAGTCTAACAAAATATGTGATGAAATCCACCCGATCAATAATGTATAATACGCTGAAATGATTACATGTTGACGCGAAAGTAAGATAAGAAGTGAGCAAATGTTGCGAAATACCTGTGGAACTGAGTACTGGTGTGGTAATATAACTATTCATAGTTTGTAAGATAAATCGGACGTAGGTCGGATGGTAATTCAGAAGGTTTTTTATGCTCAGTTCGTTAAAGCTAGCCCGTTAGTCTACCTTTATGATCTTCCACAAGTTTATTCCAAAAATGTCTTAGGGAAAATAGATGAAAGCGTGAAAATACAGACAAGGATTACAAAGAAATTTGAACCTGGGATATGTCAAGTCCACTAAACCACTTCCACATTCTGCTCGGAGCCCTGGCGAGTCGTTTGCGTTAACCCGTTGTTCTACATTATGAACTTTTATAAGTATACTCCAAAAAGGCTATTTTTGTTGTCACGCTCAAAAAAGCCGTTTTCGTGGGCAAATACCGTATAGAACAAAGATAGAACTGTAATACAAATAGTGGGGACGAACTGTAGAACTTAGACTATGTTAAGTGCCCCAAGTGCCCGGGAATACACCAGGTCCGACTATTCCATGAAAACTAGTTAGTTTCTTTACGTCACTAAACCACATCCACGTTCTCTTCGAAACCTTCGCGAGGCGTCGGTTAACGATTCTTGTTGTCGTGCTTCAACGAAACCTTTTTCCCTTTTCGTAACTTTGACAGAGATCGTAGAGAAGAACAATAAAAGCGTTTAAATACAAACAGTAGGTTATGAATGGGCTAGAACTCAGAATATATTAAGTCCACTAAACCACATTCACGTTCTGTTCGGAACCTTCGCGAGTCGTCGAGGCGTCGGTGGCGCCGTCGTCAACGACAACGGTCCTTCCGCAGCACTCGGTGATGGGCACCTCACCCCCGTCCGTCATGCGAACCTGCTTGATCTTGGTGATGTTCTCGCGGCAGAAAGGACATCGGGTTCTGCGGTTTCCCTCCGTCTGAAATTGATGTATCGCACTCACACTCCAGTGAAATTTGGCTTTTTTCGATGCGAAACTATGACACACGTAGTTGTTTTGCCGTCACGACATACCTGCTTGTACAATGTACATCAATCAAACAAAATTCTGTTATTCTATCTAGAGGAGATCACAATGAATTTCTGATTGCATGCAACTACGGAAATGTCAGTTGAGATGAATTTTGGGATTTTCACAACAACTTGGCAGATGTGAGCTCACCTTCCAAATTTCGGCCAAACAACAGCAGCAGATGAGATGTCCGCAGCCGAGTTGGCGGTTCGCCCATCGTTCTGTAAAATATAATAGTTTGTCCACGAATGAACACGTGATTTCACACCTATGAGATGATTAGATGTGGCACTTCAATCGAATTAAGGGAGAAAAAACGAATCGAAATGGGAAACATGTCTTGCTACGGAGCTGGAGGACGGCTACATGGGATCCGGAACTCCGACCAGGGAAGGATACGAGCGATGCCTCGTGGAGTCTGTGTTCCTCAGGTATTCAAGCCTCAAGTGACCCAATTAGTTGTCTTTTCAATACAGGGAATCCATACCTATGCAAATGTTGCACGCTTCCGCGTCTTCCGGAAGATCTAGCGGTTTGAAGGGAGCGGAAGTGGATTGACCCTCGTCGCCGGCGGCAGGGTCGACGTTACGTCGACGCGGCTTTCGAATACTGACCGGCTCGAAGACTACTCGACCCAATACGTAGACGAACATGAAGAAGGCGAGGGTTTGGTTGATCTGGAGTGGTATCGGTTTTGGGTGGAAACGCTGCTACCCGAGAACACCATTTAGTTGAAAAACATATTCAGGTCACGTTGTATAAACTTCATACCTTTAAGAGAATGAGTATAGCGTGTTCCTTGGCGTGCGGTTCGTCTTCTTTGATATAAAAGTGTGTGATGACCATGGCGGTAGTAGTCGATTGGATTATGGTCATGGCAGAAATCGCCAGCGCCAAACTGAGCAAGACGCGATGCGCTCGTCTTGACGTGCGCACGATCCAACCCTTGGCACGAACTCGGCCCGAACTCCAGTCGACCTGGAAGACATATACTATAAGTAAATTGAATAGTCACGTAAATTTACCATTGTAATGAGGCATCGTGTACTTTGTCATTGCACGTTTCTGAGTTCTGCTGTGTTTCACATGTTCCAGTGACTGTGCAAATGACTAACAATATAGGTGAGATAGTGTTGCTCGATTATAACTAACCCAAGACATGCTCTCACTTTGAATAAGGCAACATTCAACTGACAAGTTAACACGTAGGTAATAACATCTAATAACGAGAACGAGTTAAACGCTACAGAGTGGTTTGAATAGTTGAACATCTCCACAGAGAAAGCAAACGTTTTTAGTCCACTCTAGATGATGAAAAACCGGTGGGTCTTTTGTTCAGAGAACATGTAACACATACACGTATACCTACAATCAGTTTAATTACGTTAGAATCGATAGTTTTCTGTATTTTTTTTCGAAAAGTTCAAAAATGAGATCAAGTAACAAACGATGCAACCAATACATCAAAAGAAATGTCCATGAAATGATTGATAGTGTACCTCCACTCTTCCGGCTGACACCAAATAATGATAAAGACAAGCACACCAGAAGGCTAGTGTGAACATTAGGGAAGTGAGGTTATAGGCGAATGCACGATCCTCACCAGCCCATTCTGATACCATGTATCCTAAAGGGACAGTATGAGAGTGTATATTAAACTACATGTTGATGTTTGGACTAGTAATATGGTGTTGTCTGTGTGCGAGATGAAATTGCGATCAAAAACTTTCTTGTGACTGGAAGTTTGTTTACGCTATGTTTTGTATCAATGTTTATTCTACAAAACGTGTATGATAGTTGCAATCGCTCTGATCTCAAAACGGGTGATTTAAACGAACAGGCAGTCTATGTAATAAACCCATCAGCTTTACTAACCACATGGTGTCTACGTAGGAATGATAAAGACTTTGTTTAGTTACACCAACCTGGCCACTGAACCAAGGCGATCATGTACAAAAAGAAGGCGGACGCGTGGCGCGCCATAGTTAGCCATGGAACATTGGAAGCAGTCTCCATCTGTAGAAAAATAAATGGACTATTCATCTGTAAATTGATTGAATCACTAACCACATTGCTCATTAGTTGGGACATAATCGAGTGCACAGTTCGATTCACAACAATTGTACTCGGCTGGTTTGTTTAAGTTGTTTACAAACAGCATGACATGTTGCTAGTTTAGTGCAAAACCGGCATTCCACAATTTTAAGAAGTTCTCTGAATCAAATAGGTTTGAGCAAAACAATTGAATATATAGCAAAACAAGGGACGAAGAGTATGACTTGAGAGCGCATAACTGTCACCTAGTTTACAGACATCAAAACATGTTGCAAGTATTCTCCAGAACTAGTATTCAGCAATTAAGAAACATTCAACTCCAAATCGACTATATTTGAGCAAAACAACCAAATATGTGAGGAAGAGTATAACTTGTGAGCGCATAACTATCACCCCATGTGGGTCAAGCAATGAGGGGAACGGACGGCATGGGTCTGGGGTCTATCTTATCTATTATTAGTGGCTAGCCCGCCGCGCTATCAGATGTGACCGAATTAATAACAAACATCGCGAAAAGATTGGTGAAAAACGATCAAAATATCAGTCGATAGTGTTTATAGGTTCCTGTTAGCACGGTGGAATAATGAATAATTGATTTGGCGACGTTTGTTATTGAAAACTCGGTTAGAATGGTTCGGGTGGTCAATCCGCATTGTTCAATAATTTGTCATAATACATAAAAGTATTACGTGTTCACCTTTCAATTAAATGTTGACTTTTCAAAGTGACAGCGTGTGGATAGTTGTGATTCGTAAACTAGTCTAGCTAGCCACTTAAAGAAGGACTATTATGTGACCCAATAACCTAACTTCTCAAATTGACAACGATATCTGTGTTTACGTGATTTTTGAACGGACATTGCGATTAGGTTACCCACAGTTCTTCGAACTATGTGAATTACACCTGTTAAGAATACAGACTTCGTTTTTCACTTTTCAATCGTAATTCGATTCCGGGTGATCAAACTACAACTGAGACATTTGTTATGCTACAGGATCTGGTCCCTAATGGGTCAGAGCCTGAACACACCTAGGGTCCACGCGGTGTAGCGGTTTTATTATTAGTTCGGCTGTAAAGCACCTTGGACCCAACCTCAATTTATATAGTACAAAAGGCAGGGGCTGAAACCCTGGAGTGCCCTTCACTGAGCAATAACAGAAGACTACGTTACACACTAATTCATATCAGAGAGGTTAATACATCAATACAATAGAATAGTAATACATAAACTACGGTTATTATTAGGATCCAGACCAAGATAGATCCCAAAGAGACGAACCTATCTTGGCTGGTACAGGGAAGGGGAACTGGCGGGTTGACCCCGCCTCTCGCACTGATAGGACGTATGGTCCCGAACAGAGCGAGAGGACAGGCTCATGACACATTGTCACATCCTATAGAACAGTATACAGACTACGCAACACCTAAAAACCCACCTGGAACCGGCGATTGGCATATATTATGGGTATATAGATCGAAGGTCGCGTTTATGGGCGAACAAACTGCGGTGGGCACCTAATAGACGAGATGATCGACTGTCTTCAAGTGTATCACGGAACCTGTTCTTTCTCCCGCAAATGGAGGGGGCAGACCGCGCGTGCGTGAACAGTGATTGTTGCCGTCCGTATAGGGCAGCTGTGTTGTAATAATAATAAGTTTATCGGTATCTTGATGAACAATCGTTGGTAGTTTGTAATCGCGTAACTTGGAGGGTTACACGAGTTATGAGGACTGCACTCAAGAAAAGACTCCATAGTACGTATGCTAGAAGATCCCGGCACCTGCATCCCATCCTGCGTCTCCTCATACATACGCTATTTCTCTGCTCTTACATCCCGCCGGGATGTAAGCTCTTACATCCCGCCGGGATGTAAGAGACGAGAAATAGTAAGGCAAAGCGAGAGACGCAGGATGGAATGAAGGTGCTGGGATCTTCTTGCATACGTACGTACTCATGAATGAAATACAATAGATGGTTAGCTAAAAACATCTAGTAGACCTTTTTTTTGAAGGTAGATTTTGCATATGGAGAGTGGTAGAACAGTAATTGTTGCTGTCTGTATATGGTAAATGTGCAACGAGGGGTAGTTTGTAGTCGAAATGCATCAATCTCAACGCGTGACATTAAATAACTGGTTGTGAGGCCCACATGAAATCTTTCCCTAGTTTTTTTTTTCAGAGCCTACTACGTAATATAACGAGCTGAAAATGACAATTGTTTAATTGAAAGTTTTTGACTTACTACAAAATTCAAAATAATTAATCGTCATGAACCTTATTAGTCAAACTAACCATACAACCGGTAGAGTGCAAGTTTTCTGTGCTTATATTTTGAAGTTTGATCACCTCTATGTGTCTAATTTCGGCCAATTACACATTTTGGCCATAACATAACCAAAAAGGTAAATTTGGTTGTATTTGAAAAGCCACCCGGTCGCATTCTAAATCAACCAATAGTTTTGTACACATGCAACTGAGTTGCATTTTGGTTGCATGAAACCCGGTTGCATGTGTAAACCGCCCATACGTAAAATACCCCCTTATTCTGATATTGGCTGATGCTCACTTTTGCCCGATTCCGATTGTGCCATGATCACTTTTTGGAGTAAATGTTGAAGATTCTGGGCAAAATTATTATTATTCTGTGTTTTCGGGGCTGCTCATACACTTTTGGGACTGCTCATGCTTACCTTTTTCGCCCCGTTTTGGAAACCATGAAAACCTGTAGCTAAATAAACGGTTTTGACTTCTTCTTAATAAATGACGCTCGCCAAAAAACAAGTTAAAGCTAAACCATTAGTACAACTTTTATTACCTAATAAACTTGCTTTAAGTACTTTATCACAAATAATTTTTTCTATGGTTACGTTAGGTTCAGGTTTGAGATTTATTTCTTTTATTCACGTATGAAACCACCTCTAATTTCAGGTCTCATCCCTGTCTAGACGGTGCACCCCGGATTCGCTGGGCGCCATCGTCAATGAGAAATGCGTTCGGGTTGCGATTGGTCCATCTGTTCTTCAATATCCCATTCCTGTGTTTACAGGTAAAGTTAAAGAAGGACGATTATGTGATCCAATGCGAACGCTTCAGTCCTTTAAACTGCAGTACATTTTTCAATTGCAGTTTAATGGACCGTTGACACGGGATGGGTCCACATAATCGTCCTGCTTTAAATCATTTGAACAAAAACTAGAAAACTGAAATTATCATACAAAAACACGATGCTTGTATGAACAAGCTCAACTAATTGTTGATACCGGGCTCATACTGTAATTGTTAGTACTGTATATAGGGTATAGGGTTCGCTCGAGACAGAGCGGGTGGATACTATACATGTATCCTCAAAAGTATGTGTTTGTAGAATTGTAGTTTGATCGCGTCCTTTTTCAATCGTGTTTTGATAATGATGCTGGACAACTATACTGTACATTATACATTTTCCAAACAGCTAAACTGTTTAGAACAAACGACTCCCTTCCCTCCAAATTTGTGAATAAATGCCGAATTGTTTTGGCCTTTCACACCTTACTGGTTGGCGCTAGCATGTTTTCAGTCGTTTGTCACATATCACACTAAACCAGATCGTCTATGAAAAATGCTTTCCTTCCTGTCAAATATCGAGTTTGCCTGAATAGTGAATAGATAGATGTTAACATACTAGTACTAGGATTGGTATATTCCGTCACGTTTCATTTAAAGAAGGTCGATTATGTGGACCAATCCCGTTTCAACGGTCCTTTAAACTCCAATTGAAAAAGGTATTGCAGTTTAAAGGACTGAAACGGTCTTGGTCCACATAATCGTCCTGCTTTAAGCGTGAAACACTGAAGCGACAACTAGAGAGGAACAAGGACGAGATTCTGTCCAGTTACACCGAACTGGACTGTTACCAGGAAACCCCGGAAGCCGACTATGATACGTTAGTTTTTTAAATGTGTTTTTTTGACTCTTAACTAGAGGTTTAGTGCCATACACCAGTATGGTCTGACTAAGCTACAAAAAGTAATCCGTTTTTAAATGTAAACACGTGAAAATGCAGAATTTTTCATCAAAGGTAGACCGATTTTCATCTTTTCCGCTAAAAAGTAGTCCTCTTTTCGAACTTTTCTGACTATTCGGACGACCTTGCTGGTGTATGTTTAGTGCCTTTCTCAGATGTAGATGATAGACATACATCTAACTACCTGTTTATCATAGTACTTCAATAATTATTAAATTAAACCAATTGGTTATTCGATAAATGGTTTCTCTTGTCAGGGCGGATTGTCGAAATGGTGTCAAAACTATGTCTCATCCCTATTAAATCAACTCAAGAACTAGAAAACAGTCGTTTCCCGTTTTCAATCGGCTGTCACCATAACTTTTCCTTCATGAGCTTACTAATGGTTCCATACACCGGTAAAGTTGTCCGATTAGTCAGAAAAATTAGAAAAGGGACTACTTTTTCGCCGAAAATAAGAACTTCGTTCTACTTTTGATGGAAATCATAAAAATTTTACGTGTTCACATCTAAAACGGACTACTTTTTTGTCGCTTAGTCGCACCTTACTGGTCTTTGAATGGTTCTAAACTAAGTTGAATTACTAAGTTATACGTTACCGTAATTCGCAGATCCGTAAGGTAATCTAGGATCACCTTACGACTTGCTTACATAAACTATCCGCTATTTTCAGTTTCATGGAGGCGGTGACGCAACGTCGCCGGCAGCTAGCCGAAAGTCAGGGCGCGCGTCCCACCGCGGCGGCCACGCCCACCGGCAGCGGACGTGTCATGGGAGGAGGGCAGCCGATACCCGGTCAAAGGATATCTCCCGTCAAGTAGGTTGTTCTTGGTCCATTCTCTAATTCACCGAGTTTTAAGGTTGCTTGGTCAATGCGATACGTAACCGGGTTTTCAGGTTAGCCGAGTGGGTTGCCCGAGTGGGCAACCTGAAATTAACCAGAAACTAACTAAAGTATGGCTTTCCAGACTAACACTGCGAACCTTTGGGTAAAGTTATGGTCCATTCAGTCACCCGTTGTTTTACCATCGAAATTTAGAACTACCCTAGTTTCAACAGTAGTCCCACTCTACTGGTGAACACAACCGGATCTTCTCCTTATCTTGTAGTTTGGTTACCTAGATAAAACATCTCGGTTTCAATCAGTTTCTCTGAACAACAATTTCGCCTTACGTGCGTAACTATAGTGAGTGCCAAATTTATAAATTTCTGTCTCTCGCCGGAATCGAACCTGTGAGCAAAAGTTTCTTAGCAGGGCGCGAACCACTGCGCTATTAGTGAACATAACCGGCGAGCTTTGGAATCGAAGACATGTGTGCGTACACAGCGGAAAGTGAAATATACAGTACCCTCTCGCCTTTCCGTTGGCGACGACTATAGTGCTCATTCCAGAACCGCCGCCGCAGCTGGTACAACACAGAACTCGGCTACGACGAAAAATCATTCATCAAGTAGGTTGAACTTTTTCGATCCTAATCTTGAGAATGTTTTTGTTTCTCTCTTTCAAACAGTAACAAAGTTCTGAAATGACTCCGATACTTTGAATTGAGACGTTATTAGATTACGTCAAATCAAGAGGAATATCAAGTTCGTCAGGCCAATTCTATATCTAACCGGGTTTCTGGTAACCTAACCGGTTTTCGGTAACTCTTTTCCAAGTTGCCTCACAGGTCACCGGTAGGTAACCAACAGCCAAGTTCTGGTTATCGTACAAAGCTAAAAAAAACACTTTTTTTCATATAAAAACAAGTAACCGATTTTTTCACTTCAGATTACTAACCGGGTACCTACTGAGGTAACCTGAAAAATAGGTTACCGGAAAAATCCGTTTATATATGGAGTTGACCAATTTGACAAAGTGTTCCGCTTCAGATGATCTATCCTCGGATCGTAAAACGTCGTTCGAATTTGTGGAAGCGGCAGAGGAGGCGGAAGATGATGGAATGGATCAATTCCTAGGTCATGATGACGTTACTAGACAATCAATCAATACGCATCCACAGCACAGACTGACCAATCTGGCACTAAGGACACAGCTGTCGGCTGGTAGCGATGAGTGAGTTGATAGCTTTTTGTTCAGAGTCGCATCTGAATTTGATGTGGTGGGTGAATTCTATATCTAACCGAGGTTTTGATAAACTTTTTTTCGGATTACTGGGTGGGTAACCAGAAACTTCTATGCACGACTCATCATCTCTTTCTGAAGTTCGAGTGTTTGAGAGATTCCCCTCATTCTAGAACGCATGAGATAAGTTTTCTTTCAGTTTACCTTGATAATATCAAGTGCTTCTCAAATTACGCAGCTTTCACAAATTGTATTTGTAAGTTGTTGTATTCTCTAAAATCATTAAAAATTTGTTACTGTCAATTATTTATATTCTTTATTTAACCCGGTATTTCGTTAACCCTAGCCGTTAACCATTAACCGGGTTACCTGGTTAACCCTTTTGTTAACCACTTGGTAACCTTAAATTTGCCCCAAAAGACATTGTAAAAAAAAAGTTGTTAACAAAAGGGTTAATCAGGTAACTCGGTTAAGGTTACCTGATAGGGTCAATGAAATACCGGGTTCCTTGTGGAATTGGCCATTTTATTTTCAATCCAGTGAATCGAATTCGAACGCGATGGTGCGAACGTTTGAGCAGGATTTCGAGTCTGACGACGATTTGTGCGACAAAATGACAAAACAGGCGGAAAAACAACGACAGGACCAAGAAAATCGTCTGAAACTGCAGGAAAACGCCTCCCCTTGCCCCGCTGTTACACCGCCCGGTAAGTGGCCCGCGCGCGAATGGCGCCGACTTCTCTCTCAGCTACCGGATCCTCGGTAGTATAGTGGTGAGTATCCGCGTCTGTCACATGCGAGACCCGGGTTCAATTCCCGGCCGGGGAGAACTTTTTGCATTTTGATCGGGAGTTAGTTGCTAGGATACAGTTAATGTTTTGTTCATGTGTAATGAATAGTGTTTTTTGATGAATATCGATTTGTAGGCGTATCGAGTGAAGATTGGAGATCTGGTTCAATTTGCGGTCGGGGAGAATTGTGTCCTTTTCTGTTTAGGTTTGAGAGTTAGACTCTAATGTATTATTTGAGGTTGTTAAACGTCCATGTTTACATGAAGTGATATATTGATGATTATCGATATTTCAAGTGAATATCGATTTTCAGCGTATCGCGTCAAGATTGAAGAGGGGGCCGTTGACTCTTCACTGGACGAATACGCCACACCAGATAGGGAGGACTCGGATGTTCCCATCGAGTTTTCAGTTACGGTTCCGGAGAATACGGTGGAGGTGAACTATTGATTTTCTACCTAATTATCGATTATTCACCACGCATTGACATTGTCTTCGTGATTTCGATGAGAAACCATCGAGTTTTTGGCTCCGGAAAATAGGGGGGGGGGGGGGGGGCGGAGGTGAGAACGCTAGTTCAGCTTATGGATTTTTCCACTTAGTTATCGATTATTCTCGTTCATTATTCAATAAGAATTGTTGTCGTGGTTTTGATGATAGTTTCCGAATCAATGGGTTCTCAGTTGCGGTTCCGGAAAATACGGGGGAGGTGAGAGTTATGAATTTGATTGAGTTATTGATAGACAGTTTATTGTTTTTTTTTCAATATCAATTATTCGATACGGATTACGTTAATCGACTTTTCAATACGGGAAATGTAAGAACTGTGCAATCGTTGTGCTACCAAAACAGGTGAAGAGGTGGAACTAGAAACTGTTTACTGATCGGTAAATTTTACCGCTGCATTGAATACTCAGAACCGAACTCCGTTGTTTAGAGCGTAATCCGGAAAAAAATTCCACTAAAAAATGGAGAATTTGAAATGTGTTCGTTTCAGCAATCCCAGGATCCCAGCCGAGAACTTGAAATTAAACTTGTGTAGCCGTGTGTTTCATTATAAGTCTTATAAAACTGGATTAGTTGAAAGTTTAAACTATTTGGTTCATTTGGTAGCCTGACGCTCTTCAGCCAACACCACCGCCTGTTGTACCTTCTCTGGAGACTCCCAGTGCAACCGCGGCCGTATTCAGCACAGAGGATTTGGACGCGTGGTTAGGGGAGGAGGAGACCAGTTGTGCCGATAGGAAGGTGAGCTTTTTAGAAGGATCATATATATATATATATATATATATATAATATGTAATATTAGTGTAAGTAAAGTAGATGAAGATGTTATTCGTTGATGTATTTGGTTCTCTAGTTTTGGAGTCAATTAATATTTTGCTCAAATGTCACAGTAAAATAGCTCGTTTGTTAATATTTCTAGTAAGGGGAGGAGGAGACTATTAGTGCGGATAGGAAGGTGAGATCTATACATAGTAAGTATATTATTATGTTTACTGTAGGATATGTAATAACGTTGTGAGTTCTGTGTGATACAAGGTAGAGGTGGAGTTTGCGCCTAATCATATGCGTATTTGGTTGGGCGAGGAGGAGACGAGTAGAGCTGATAGGCTGATATTAGTTGTGATGGAAAGATCAGACACATATCGTGGAAACTATAGAATCAGTAAAAACTTTACCGGTGTATTTTTAGGTGACTCCGTCTCTCCGCCACGAGTCTTCATCCGACGAGGAGATTGGCGTCCGGCTGCCGACTGCGACGGGCGGTCCCGTTTCAGATCGGCTCGAGACTCCGCCCCCTCCAGTAGCGGTTACGGTAGTACCGGAAGTACGACTGAATCTGGTGGATGACGTGGGTGTTTTAATCTCTGGCTCAATTTCTATTGAAGTCAGATTATTTGGTTTGTGGCATTTCTTAACCAGTTGAAAAGGTTTTTTTGTTTTATGGAGTTTGCTTTTTCCAAAGCAAGGCTTTGCGATGTATGATTTCATTCTTTTTTTGTAGTTTGATGTTTCTATGGGGGATTTCGTGAATTATGGTTTCTTTACAGATCCAACTTCAACGATGACTTGGTCACTTCATCTCTATAATAGACCATTCTAGGCCGTGATGGAGGTTGTCGAAAAGTCGAGGAAGAAGAAAACGAAAAAGGTAGATGGTGAAAAGTCGGAACGCAAAAAGAAGCCCAAATCATCTACTGTAGACGGAGAGAAGCGGAAGAAACGGAAGGAGGTGGCTGCCGGCAACGTGCCGGCTGCAGGCGCGCAGCCTGCGCGCACGTCGCGCAGCGCGCTCGAAGAGTTTTTAGGGGGTAGTGCGGCGGATGTGGAGGATACGGCGGACTATGACCCGTTTTAGACGGGTTCGTGTAAGTTTTTCTCACGGTGTCTTTGTAGTTTGATCCCGCAACATTTCAGTCGTATTTCGAAAACTGTTCCGTGCATGAACACCAAACTACAACTCAGATATTTGTCATTCCCTGTAAACGTGGCTCGCAACTGGGGATTTTATTCTCATTCGATCAATAACATTGGGGGAATCGGGATTCTATAATTCAATTTTTTTGAACAACATGACATTTATCTATTTTTATGTAACTACACTAATCAGACTCTAAGTTTCTTGTGGTTATCAAACAATGGTAAAATATGTTAGTTTTCTACTTATATTTCATTTGAGAATGTTGCTCCTGTGTTTTTGCACTTTCTGTCCTCTAACAACGGTGATACAAACGGTTGGGACAGTTTTTCTTGGTACTTTTCGTTTGAATAATCTCGTTTTATGGTAATCTTGCCCATTTTATAATAGTGTATCTCATAAGTTGTGATGATTGCTTTTTAGTTTTTTTTTCAAAGGTTGTGCCGTTTATGCAATATTTTTTCCAGCAAGTTTGTAATTTATTCTGTGCACGATTTTTTGACTGTATTGTATGTTCTATGTATCATAGGTGTAGATTTGGAACCATTGTACAAATACTAATATATCAGGTTTCAAAATCTCGGAATAAAGAAGAAATGTATATTTTTACTTTTTCAAAAGACTTGTTCGTTCAGTTGGAAGTATCTCACGTTTGCACGTTTTTGTTTCGTTTTTTCGTTTCTTCCGAATTCATTTTTTTGTTTGTTTAGGACATGACAGAAGTTGGAAATCACAGGGTCGCAAATTCTGTGAAATTTGCAAGGTTAGTAAAGTTTTTGTGGAGAAAAAGAGAGGAGTGTCATATCCAACAATGTTAAAAGTCACGGGTTGACTTGCGAATAATTCTATTATATTCTATATATGCCAACGTTCTGATGTTTGAACAGTCTTCTACATTTTCCCGCCAAAATAAAGGAAGCTGTCTGTCTGTAGTGGTTCGCAAATGCACACCGGCTGGTAGCAACAGTTATCGCCCAGTGCACAACCAGTACAGAAAAAGATCTTTCTGGCGGTTGTTTCAAATTCAGATAAAGATACAATTTGCATATTCTGATCAATTCTATTTCGAGTGGTAGAGTCTGGCGAATTCTTCATTCAACCTGGTATTTCGTTCACCCCAGCGGTTAACCATTAACCGGATCACCTGGTTACCCCTTTTGTTAACCACTTGGTAATCCCAAATTTTCATAAAATGACTACAATGGGGTTAACAAAAAGATAAACCAGCTAACCCAGTTGAGGTTAGCTGATAGGGGAAAGAAATGCCGGGTTCTTTGTGGAATTGATGGACATCTAATTTCAGACATATTCAACTGGTGTTTCTGGGCAAGATTTTTCTAATAATTTCTTCATAGAATTCCATACGGTGGTGTGTTGCAGCAACTTCACATGTCAACATTCCAACACTATTTATTGATATTTTTTGGTATTTAGTGTTGGTTCGGCGACAACCGGGCCTCATTGGAGCACCACGAGCGGGGAAAGAAGCACAAGGATGCACTGCAGGAGAAACTGCGCGAGTTGGGTCGGAAGAATGAGCAGAAGGCTAGAATGGTACGTGATTGGTGACTCTGTATTAGATAGATATCGATTGATTGGTCGGTGTTAAATCAATAGGTATCGATTCTCTGATCGATGCTATTACCTTATATGTAATGGGGGTCGTTCCTTGGTGAAATCTCGTCAAATATTGCCCTGGATTGTAAGAGAAAGCCTGCGAAAGAAGCCGAAACGTTGCCGTTCTTAAAGTAGGCCGTTTATGTGGACCAATCCCGTGTCAGCGGTCCTTTAAACTGCAATTCAACAATGTATTGCAGTTTAAAGGACTGAAGCGTTGGATTGGACCACATAATCGTCCTTCTTCAACGGGTTACGATACTGTTTTCATCGATGCTCTCTTCATTCGCCCAATTAGAGTGGTACATCTATTTTTCGATGTGAAAAGTAACGTTTATTACAACTTGAAAACAACACCAGAAGGCAAGAACATACTTTTTGTTTCAGGAATCAAAGATGAGTTCCACCCTTGCCTCCATGGAGAAGGCCGCATTGAATGCGATGAGCGAGCACGACGAGGGAGTCGCTCACGGACCGGCCCTGCCCGGTAGGTCAAAATTATTACAGTAGTCAAGTAGTCGGAACAAAATTTTGCAACCAAATTGCTTCCATTGGTATAAAAACGTTCCTGATCTTGTATTCAGAATGTTATGGGGCTTTAATATAACCCAAAACTCTATTTTCAGTGATAGTTTTATTGGTAACGGGATTGGAAGGCAAGTTAGTTCCAGGTTTGCCGGCAAAGATCACCTGAAAATGGTTACTCGAAAAAGTGTTTTTCAGCCACCGGCCTACAGCCAGTCTATCGCGCTGTGTTTGTAGTTTAGTTCCTTTGTTTGTGGTCGAGATCAAACTACAAGACTTTACCACGAACAAAAATAGCTAGAGATACATTAAAACGAAACACTTATGAAAGTTATATTGTTGAATACTAGACTTTTCTCCTTTGCAGCCACTGGCCTACTGCCAGCCTATATCGCTGTATTTGTAGATCGATTTCGAAACTCGATCTCAAAACGTTTCTGTAGTTTGGTCACTTTCGTTGTAGTTTGATCTCGAAATTCTCTTTATTACAGCCACCGGCCTCCTGCCAGCCACCGCCGCCTCGCGCGTCTTCGACCCAAAACAGTTCAAGGATATCGGATCCATGGCCAGGGAGATGGCAAAACGGAAACAGGAGGCCCCGAAACCGAAACGAGTTAGTTTTCGGCGGATTACAGAAGCAACCGGGTTGATATCAACCAAAAGTCAACCCGGTTGCTTTTGTAAAGAAAATTTGGTTGATTTTCAAAGCAACCAAAAAGCAACCGGATTGCTTTTGAGAAGCAACCAACCTTTCTTTACAAAGGCAACCGGGTTGATATTGAAATCAACAAGCTCTATTACTTCACGAAATTCGGTTGCTTTTGTAAAGAGAGGTTGGTTGGTTCTGAAAAGCAATTTGGTTGCTTTTCGGTTGCTTTCTGAAAGCAACCAAATTTTCTTTACAAAAGCAAACAGGTTGCCTTTTGGTTGATATCAACCCAACCCGGTTGCTTGTGTAGTTGGCCTTAGTTTTCATTATTCTTTTCATATTATTATAATAAGCTTGTCTGAATACTCTCGGAAGACCCAATTTTCATGGCAAAGTATTGAGGTTTCACGTGATTAGATGAACAAACGAGCTAGAAGCGTAGAACTATCGTCTACTTGTGTAGCTCGTTCGAATGCCACATGATACACATTCCGAAAATATGTTCATGATTAGATTCTAGGGGCCAATTCTACAACTAACCCGGTTTTTAGGTAACCTGACCCTTTTTCGGGTAACCTCTTTTTCAGGTTACCTTGTAGGTAACCTGAAAGTAACCTGAAACTAGAATCCGGTTACCGTTCAAACTAACGGTAAAAACCAAGTACGCTATATGCCGTGGATTCAATTCAAGAAGAAGAGTTTGTACTCAGAGAAGGACGGTTATGTGGTCCAATCGCAACGCTTCAGTCCTTTAAACCGCAATACATTTTTCAATTGCAGTTTAAAGGACCGCTCACACGGGATTGGTTCACGTAATTGTCCTGCTTTAAACCCGACATATTTCAGCCGGGAGCTCCGTCCGCCGTGAAGGAGGAGCCTGCCGTCAAGATGCCGAAGCAGGAGAATGGTTCCTTTTTAGGTATCGATTGATATATTTATTATTATTTTCAAATTTCGAAGTTCTAATGTACTTTTCTTCATGTCGAACCACGATAGTAGGTTTTTCTCAAGCATTTATTCATTCTGTGGTAACATTTTGTTTAGTGTTATAATGAACCATAAACACTTACCTGTCGGCTAGAATATGTGAAAATGAGATGCAGGTTATCTTGAACTCTAAATTTCGTTCCACTCAAAACGTGCTTTCTCTGATTCTCTACAAAAACATTTTCTATTACTCGTTTTTTGAAACTTTTCCCGATTCCGTGCCCCTGAAAACGGAATTGAAAGTTTTCCCGAATTTGATCCAAGCTGTTATCAGCTCAATTCCTAAAGTTTACGTGAGAGCTGACGTGTCGTACCTGAAAAGTGTATTGACTTATCCATTATTCTTAAAGTACATGTGAAAACTGACGTATATGTATTTTGGTTGAATACATATTCTATTCTATTCTAAAAAGTATATTGATTTACTCTATTTCCAGATTCCGTTCCCTGAAGTCGGAGCCAGCCCCGGCTGCCCCCACCAGGGTGGATGGCCAGAAGGTGTGGGTGGAGGCAACGGCCGACTACGGTAGAAGCACCTACTACTGGAATATTGTCACCGCAGGTTGGAATTATAGTGTTTGACTACCAGATGTATACAACCCTAGACGACGTCTGAACTTTGGTCACCCAAAATTCATGGAAAACTCCAAAATTCAGATAATCACCCCGAAACTCTGTGGAAATTGGGTGATTATCTGGATTTTGAACAAAAACTTATCATTCTGATCACCCAAATCACCCATTTACACCATTTTTCGTTCTGTCACCCAGAATTTAGAGAATCGTCCGAAAAATTGTGAACGTCCGACTACATTTTGTTGTAGCTTTTAGCTTTATCTCCATACGCGCTATAACTCACGAATTCGGACTAAAAAGCAGCGTTGTCAATAAATAAATACAGCGGGTTACGGTAAAAACGCCTATTTATTACGTGTTTTATCGATTGGTTTTCCGTTCCAGAAACTACATGGGATCGCCCCTCCGAGTATCAGACAGCCGCTGAATATGAGACCTATCTGGCCGCAGTTGACAGCCGACAGGGTGTTGGCACCCTCCAGGCATCCTCTGGGGAAGTAGCCCCAACCAAGACGGAGCCAGTGGTGGAAGCGGTAGTGAAAACGGAACAAAAGGTGGGGTTGTTTTTTTTAATTTAGAGGAGACATATAATAAAATAGAATAGTTTTTTAGCGATTCAACACGTAACAATGGGTGATTCGGTGTGACTATTCTACTAAAACTCATCTTATTTGGGTGTAGTACGTGAAGTACCGTGAGTTTGAGTTAACTTTAAAAATAGGGAAGTTTTCCCGTTATTGGCAAAAACGTAGTCCGTTTTACCAGTGGTGGAAGCGGAAGTGAAAACGGAAGAGAAGGTAAGCATAGTTAGGTGAATTTGTTCGAATAACCAGAAAAACGATTTACTTGGTCTATTTTTGAGGCCAACTAATGCATTTTCACGAATCTAAAGTGAAAAACGAGCTCTCTGTTGTAGGATAGTTGCACCATAATGGTGTGTACTGTATACGAAGATTTGTACAGAGAAATTTGATGTGTATGATGATCACCGCCTAGTATCGAAGCGACATGACAATAATAATAATAATAATAATAATAATAATAATAGTAATAAGTATTATAATAATCAAGTTTACTTCTCTGCAGGTAGCGGAGGTGTCTCTACCAGCCCCTTCGGCCGATATGGCTAGTTTATTCCCGGATAGTATTCCCATGCCAGAAGACGTACCGGAACTGGTGAAAGAAGGTAGGTTGTAGTCATTTATTTAAAAATAAGATTATTAATCGAACCATGTGATTTAAAGTATGGAAGAATGAGTATTTAAAGAAGGATGATTATGTGGACCAATCCCTTGTCATCGGTCCTTTAAAGTGCAATTGAAAAATGTGTTGCAGTTTGAAGGACTGAACCGTTACAATTGGACCACATAATCGTCCTTCTTTAAACGTCAAAAAGAACCCAATAAAGACCAAAAACGTAGAAACGCAAAAATAAGTGAAGCCGAAAAGAAACTTGTTTAGTAATCATGTGCCACTTGCTCATTGGAGTATTGCTCATTGGAGATACGAGGTTCCACTCTGATGTCATTTGATTTATTTACGTAGTAGTAACCATTACTTGACCACGCCTTCACTGGTGGAACGTGAAATTATATCCTATTCGGTGTTGCATGGATTAAGTTGGCACGTTTCCAGCTTCAACCGACGGTGCGCAGGTGGAAGCGGAATCTTCTGGAGACGTGGTGAAATCGGAACCGCCGGCGGAAACTGACGACGTCGCGGCTTCGACTTCTGAAGAAACGGCGGTACGTCTTCGGGAACCTGAACTCGGTCAATATAGACTATGACCAAATCTTTGCTACAGTTTCGTGGTTTGATCTCATTACACGCCTTTCATTCAAGCTCAGACCGAAAACCATTGGGATCAAAACCGATCGATAATGTTTTGAACTAATTGCTATTTAGGTGGAAACGTGTGAGATTCCGATCACAGTTCGATTCGACAAGTTCGTAAATAATAATAAAAGTATTATTATTAATAATTGATACCAGATTGGTGTTATGATTACATCTGGTTTAAGCAGGACGATTATGTGGACCAATCCCGTGTCAATCAACGGTCCTTTAAACTGCAATTGAAAAATGTGTTGCAGTTTAAAGGACTGAAACGTTGAGATTGGTCCACATACTCGTCCTTCTTTAAGGTGGAAACGTCCGAGATTCCGGTCCCGGCGGAACCGGTAAAAGAAGAGGAGCCGGAGGAAGAATACGTGGAAAAACCGTCGATCGGACCGTTCGGCGGCTGGAAGAAGGTCACTAAGGTGGACAGGTGAGCATAGTCGTGGCGAATTCTATGTCTAACCGGTTCATCCTTTCGTCCGGTTACCTGACTGGGTAACCGGAAAGTAACGTGGAACAAAAAAAACGGCTACCCTCTATTAGTTCTATTGGTAACCGGATTGATGTATTTTTTGGTAACCGAATTGGACAGATGAGCATAGTCGTTATAGTTCACGTCATTCCTACTACAACTTCTATAGTACACATCAGAACCTTTCAATGAATGTTTCTTAATTCAAACTTATACTTTGCCGTATTATTTGTAGAGTCTAGAGTGGAACCGAGTTCAAAAATTATTGACCTTTTCGATAACACTCACGTGATTGTAACGAACTGGAGGTTAAGTAATCATATGGCCAATTCCACAAGGAACCCGGTATTTCGTTAACCCGAGCAGTTATACTCTGTTTCATCAATCAATGTCCTTCTACAGTATTCCTTCAAACCTTCGAGAGGCATTTTCTTATGAATTATTCAATAGTTTGGTTTCAAACTTCCAAAGATTGTACTAGTAAGAGTACGGATGACAACACCAAAATTTTATGGCAGTCCAAAAACACCAACATATCAAACTTTGACCTGGAAGTTTGAGTATATTACGGTAGAGGGCTATAAGTGAGTGGAACAAACTATAACCATGAACCGGGTTACCTGGTTAACTTATTTGTTAACCCCTTTGTAATCCTCTTTTACAATATCTTTTGAGGGAAATTTGGGGTTAACAAGTGGTTAACAGAGGGGTTAACCAAGTAAGCCGGTTAATGGTTAACTGCTAGGGTTAACAAAATACCGGGTTAAATAAAGAATTCGCCTAATCATATCGTAATATTCTCAGCAGATATGAATAATACAATACACCAACTGGAGAGGAAGTATTGTATTTACTCTGAAAGGAAGTAAATTGGGTTTGAAATTAGTTTGTCCCATTTGACTAACTTTCAGCCATCGTTACAGTACCCCCGGCGAGTCGCCGCTGACCGCAAAGTATCGAAAAGAAGCCGAAGAGGAGCGGATTGAAGCGGAAGAACGCGCCAAGTTGACAGCTCGTTTCGAGAAGAAATATCAGTTTGAGGAGAAGGTGGCGGCTACTGTGACTAAAAAGGTTGGTATGGTGTTAGGGGTTATTTTGGTTCCTTTTTGATGTTAGGTTGCACTTTGATACCTTTTGATACCTTTTGGTACCTTCTTCCAAGTCTTGAAAAATCGTTTGCGGAGGATGGTATTGTAAAATGCTTGGTTTCTAAATATAGGTACATGTGGCATGGTTTGTTAGGGTGATCTATCGCGGTCCCTTGTTTTAGATAGAACATTTGTTTACCTGGTCCGGATCAATAGTAATTTGGTTATTTCTAGTTTCGTTGTGAAAACTAGCAAACAATTATTTGTTTGTTCACTGCCAACTATTGAACTAGCGCCGTATTGAAGAATTTGAAGTGTTGTTTTTGCCCTGTGGGGGTAAATATAGAATACCTTTCGAGGGTTGCTGAAGTTTGGTCTCAAATCGTACAGAAATACGAATTCGAATACAGATTTAATATTTTTGTTGGCGACACCGATTTCTTGAATGTGAAAACACTTGACCATGAACCATTTTCATGATTTATACAACTGTTTTGTGAATGATACACAGCAGAAATGAGTGTACAGTATGTTTTTCGGATTCATCAGGGCATAACTTTTTATGTGTTGCAGGTAAAAGGACCGATTGAGTTCAAGAAGAAGAAGACTGGACCGAAGAATATCCGGAAAAGAGAAAACATTGACTAGTTTCTAGTTTTAATTTATTGATTTGTTTGTTTACTTTACGATGGCGCTTATTGTGTTCATGTTTTTGTTAGTTTTGAAATCATGATTGTGTTGTTCAGTTTTGTATTAAATACGTGTATTCATGTAGATGTTTTGTTCATTCAAAATTGATGCAAATGTGTTGTGGAAATTAAACGACGATATTCACAGTATCAGTGGGAAGTCTATAATTTTTAAGTTTACGGGAAAAGTTTCTGTAGTTTGTAGCTTCGCTTTCGATGACATTACGATAGACTACAAGAATGATTCTCTGCGAGTTGCCTTCAGTCGGACTGGAGCTCACGATCTTGGACTTCTATGGGGAACACAACCACTGAGCTGCCCAATTTGTTCTTCTCTGAACTAAGTTTATCGAGAATGTTCTTTGGTGAACAATAAAATCAGTTGTAGCTTGTATTTTTTAATTCAAAGTTTATTCACTGACCCCTAACCTTTGTGTGTTTACAGGTAAAATGCGTCAACGACGAGACCTAAACGCACTATCCCCTTAAACATTTACTTGGTTAAAAAAGTTGTAGTTTGAATCTTTCAAATAAAAGTGTATTCACTGATCCCCCAACCTTCATGAAACGGCGATTTTATCTTTTCAAAGCAATTCTTTACAGTATCCGTTGCCTCTGTCTGCTGTATTTGTAGTTTGACCCAAGTGCGATCAAACTACAACAAACATTTTGATATTTTCTACACTCACTGATCCCCAACCTTCATAATCTAGTGATTTTTCCCAACCCGACGGTTTGTATGCGTACAACCCGTTAAAATTTCTTTCAAAAACTTTGTAGTGTGTATATCTTACGAATAAATAAGTGTTTAGTTTGTATCTTTTGAATAAATAAGTTTGTAGTGTGTATCTTTCAAACATAAGTCTATTCACTGATCCCCAACTTTCATAATCTAGTGATTTTCCTCAGTCTGCCATGCTGTCTGCAGCCTGTCAATTAGCGCCAACCTGTTTGAACCTATTCTGTCCGCTGTTTACGGGCGTAAACACGGTTGTTACGGTGATGGATAACATAATTACGGGGCCAGATTTTGATTTGTTTTGGTTTTCGAGGAGAGTACAGATTTTTGTACGTTTTACATCTCTGATGTAGTTTGACCTCTATATAGACCATCGTTTACGATAATCGACAAAAAAGGGCGTAATCAAACTACAAACACAGCGGAATAGGGCAAGATGCACCATAATATATAATAATAATAATCTTTTACGGCAACTATTTCAGCCGTGTGTTACTTTATTCAATACAACCAACACAATGGTCACATAGACGTATCCGTAGAGGGGGGGGGGGGGGGGGGGGGGGGGTCAGTAGAGAGAAACTAGGCATTGGTGAGCTTTATTACCAGCTCATGCGGTCCGCCATGAAGATACCGCGCCGAGTGCGATCGAACCATGGTGTTTTGAGTGCTAGCGCGCACACAACCAGTCGACCACTCGGCCCCAGATAGCGTTCACGCGTTTTAACGTGTTCTATCCGGGAAAAGTAACAAGAGAACCTATTCTGTCCGCTGTTTACGGGCGTGAACACGGTTGTTACGGTGATGGATAACATTATTACAGGTTAAAGGGCCCGATTTTGCTTTGTTTTCGAGAATAGTACAGATCTTTGTACCTTTGCGATTTTGTTTCTGTACCATAAAATGGTTGGTTTCGATTCGTTTCCAGTACAGTTTGTTGTACTTCTGACATCTTGCATGATCAGAGCACACAGTTCCCTGTCCGTTTTACACGTTTCAAATTTTCGTATCTATATTGAGTGCCCGAACCGTTGTTGCACGGCGACCTTGTCATATTTCGCAAATATCGATCAACAGCGACAGGATCAAACTACAAACACAGCAGAAGTTTAAGATCACAGCATGTTTCGATTATTGCCGTCTTTCCGATTGAGTGACATCTCTAATGCGAGTTTCCGTCACCTGTAGCCGCCACCCTGTCTAGACCATGTCAGCTGGCGACAACACATTGTGTCGACAGTACAACAAACGACAACTTCCCACCGAGAGAGTGCACAGATCAGAGAGACGCAGACTCTCGTGGCCTGTCTGCGGCCTCACTCCATTGAGCTTCCTGCTCTCTTGATTTTGTAGCTTGATCATCGCCGAGAATTGACACAAATGATTCTGAGTAGGGGATGAGCATAATATAGTGGTAGATTGATCTCATTACACTCCATTTTACACGGATTCAATCGGAAAGCAACATGATCAAACTACAAAAACAAGGGGGTAGATCAATATACAGCAAATATGTTTTCTCCGGAGAGAGCGAAACCGTATAATACAGTCGTCGCCAACGGAAAGGCGGAAGGGCACTGTATATATCACTTTCCGCTGTGTACGCACACATGTCTTCCATTCCAACACTTGCCGGTTTTGTGCTCTAATAGCGTAGTGGTACGAAACTTTTGCTCGCAGGTTCGATTCCGGCGAGAGACAGAAATTAATAAATCTGGCCCTCACTATACGTTATCTGTGAACATAAGTGTGAAACTCGCTCAGCAATATTTCACCGCTAACATGACTTTTCTCACACCACCTGTGAAACCGAAATCGAACCGAATCCTTTCCGGATCAGATGGTTCCGGGAGACATCTTATTTCTATTAGAGTTAGTCGATGAAAATTGTGATTTAATTGACAAGGATTTGATTCTGTAATATCTCATGCCCTTCTTGCTATGCTCATGCCACCTATGCGGCGAAAAGATGTGAGAGATAGGAAATCACTTTACCTTTAGCACTCTCCCTAAATGAGCTGGTATAACAGTAGTTCAAACTACAACTATTTCACTTTCGGTGATCTTTAGTCCCTATCCTGCATTTTTTCACACCCGATTCGAAGCAAACAAATGTGAGAGATGGGAAATGGCTAGACAAATATTGATTATTTACCCTCGGACGAGGGTTCGATGTCCCACTGACGCACGTGAAAAGACGAAGACAGCAGACAACAATATACTAGACAAATAGAGAACGATTGAAGACCATTTTGTGTGTTTTATGCGGGTGGAAGAGAACGGATGGAGTGAGTGATGGTTAAGACACGCTTGTTGGTTGGATTCTCTTTCGTTCTCTCTCTTTTTTTTCGGTTGTTAGTGTTTGGTTGTTAGTGTCGGTTGATATTGGTTGGAAACTTGAGCAGATGAGCGATGAGAGAGAATGAAAGAGAATTAGGTGAAGCAGCGTGCGAGAATTAGCTGAAGCATACCGCAAAGCTGCTGTACCCTACATTTTTGACTAGACGCGTTGCGTATTTGCTTGTATGTAAATGTCTTGCGAACTGATCTATACCAACACAGACGTTAGTTCTGGTGGCGTAGCGATCCCCACAAAAGTACATGAGATCACCTCATGAGCTATTATCATGAGATTCTATTGATTGCTACGCTACAACGTTAAGAGTTCACGAGTAGCTCATGAGGTATGTCATGAGAAACTCATATGAACTTCTCATGAGGTTGGACGGTTTGCTACGCCGCCTGGTGTCTCACCCTAGATTAGTTAGAGCAGCCCAAGTTGGTTTCCGATTCCCTTGGAATAAAAAACCCCACCGTGTTTGTTGGTCGAAAATGGTAATTATGGCGTTTATAAAGCACAGATCTCCTCCTCAACAATTGATTGTCTGCTCTGTTTGATTTCTCTGTTTTTACCCATTGTAAACCGTGTGATAAGCATACCAGGAAATAAAGATCAATCCTAGGGTCAGATAACACGATGCGGCAAGACGGAAGGACGTCTGCGGAATCGAACCAGCGACCGATTGCGTCATAAATGGAATGGGCCGAGAAAGACCAACGTTCAAACTACAAAGTCCAACTATTGACCCGCGACCGATTGCGCCATAGTTAAGACGATCGAAGAAACACCAAACTTCAAACTACAGCCACCCATCATGTTATGTGCTCTGCTGATCTAAATGAGTGATTCATGTCAACCCGCGTGAACATTTGTACTGCAAATCACGAGACATTTCTCGTTTGTTGTAAATTTTCTTATAAGCTCAGCTTCTACACAGAGCTTCTCTCTTACTTTCCATCTCTCTCTCTCTCGTCAAGTGGGTTGTTCTTGGCAATTCTCTAATTCACCGAGTTTCAAGGTTGCTTGGTCAATGCTATACGTAACCGGGTTTTCAGGTTAGCCGAGTAGGCAACCTGAAATTAACCTGAAACTAACTAAAGTACGGCTTTCCAGACTAACACTGCGAACTTTTGGGTAAAATTATGGTCCATTCAGTCACCCGTTGTTTTACCATCGAGATTTAGAACTGCCCTAGTTTCAACAGTAGTCCCATTCTACTGGTGAAAACCACCGGATCTTCTCCTTATTTTGTAGTTTGGTTACCTAGATAAAACATCTCGGTTTCAATCAGTTTCTCTGAACAACAATTTCGCCTTACGTGCGTAACTATAGTGAGTGCCAAATTTATAAATTTCTGTCTCTCGCCGGAATCGAACCTGTGAGCAAAAGTTTCTTAGCAGGGCGCGAACCACTGCGCTATTAGTGAACATAACCGGCGAGCTTTGGAATCGAAGACATGTGTGCGTACACAGCGGAAAGTGAAATATACAGTACCCTCTCGCCTTTCCGTTGGCGACGACTATAGTGCTCATTCCAGAACCGCCGCCGCAGCTGGTACAACAAATGCCAAACAGAACTCGGCTACGACGAAAAATCATTCATCAAGTAGGTTGAACTTTTTCGATTCTAATCTTGGGAATGTTGTTGTTTCTCTCTTTCAAACAGTAACAAAGTTCTGAAATGACTCCGATACTTTGAATTGAAACGTTATTAGATTACGTTAAATCAAGAGGATTATTAAGTTTGTCAGGCCAATTCTATATCTAACCGGGTTTCTGGTAACCTAACCGGTTTTCGGTAACCCTTTTCCAAGTTGCCTCACAGGTCACCGGTAGGTAACCAAGAGCCAAGTTCTGGTTATCGTACAAAGCAATGGTAAAAAAAATTCTCACTTTAGATTACTAACCGGTTGCCTACGGAGGTAACCTGAAAAATAGGTTACCGAAAAAAAATCCGGTTATATATGGAGTTGACCAGTTTGACAAAGTGTTCCGCTTCAGATGATCTATCCTCGGATCGTAAAACGTCGTTCGAATTTGTGGAAGCGGCAGAGGAGGCGGAAGATGATGGAATGGATCAATTCCTAGGTCATGATGACGTCACTAGACAATCAATCAATACGCATCCACAGCACAGGCCGACCAATCTGGCACTAAGGACACAGCTGTCGGCTGGTAGCGATGAGTGAGTTGATAGCTTTTTGTTCAGGGTCGCATCTGAATTTGATGTGGTGGGTGAATTCCATATCTAACCGAGGTCTTTGATAAACTTTTTTCCGGATTACTGGGTGGGTAACCAGAAACTTCTATGCACGACTTATCATCTCTTTTTGAGGTTCGAGTGTTTGAGAGATTCCCCTCATTCTAGAACGCATGAGATAAGTTTCCTTTCAATTTACCGTGAATATCAGGTGCTTCTCAAATTACGCAGCTTTCACAAATTGTATTTGTAGGTTGTTGTATTCTCTGAAATCATTAAAAATTTGTTACTGTCCATTATTTATATTCTTTATTTAACCCGGTATTTCGTTAACCCTAGCCGTTAACCATTAACCGGGTTACCTGGTTAACCCTTTTGTTAACCACTTGGTAACCTTAAATTTGCCCCAAAAGACATTGTAAAAGAGGGTTAACAAAAAGGTTAATCAGGTAACTCGGTTGAGGTTACCTGGTAGGGTTAACGAAATACCGGGTTCTTTGTGGAATTGGCCATTTTATTTTCAATCCAGTGAATCGAATTCGAACGCGATGGTGCGGACTTTTGAGCAGGATTTCGAGTCTGACGACGATTTGTGCGACAAAATGACAAAACAGGCGGAAAAACAACGACAGGACCAAGAAAATCGGCTGAAACTGCAGGAAAACGTCTCCCCTTGCCCCGCTGTTACACCGCCCGGTAAGTGGAGCGCGCGCGAATGGCGCCGACTTCTCTCTCAGCTATCGGATCCTCGGTAGTATAGTGGTGAGTATCCGCGTCTGTCACATGCGAGACCCGGGTTCAATTCCCGGCCGGGGAGAACTTTTTGCATTTTCCGTTTCGGTCGGGAATTAGTTTCTAGGATATAGTTAATGTTTTGTTCATGTGTAATGAATAGTGTTTTTTGATGAATATCGATTTGTAGGCGTATCGAGTGAAGATTGGAGATCTGGTTCAATTTGCGTTCGGGGAGAATTGTTTGCTCTCTTTAGGTGTAAGAATTAGAGTCTAATGTATTATTCAAGGTCATCAAACATCCGTGTTTACAGAAAGTGATAGTTCAATGATTATCGATTTTTTAAGTAAATATCGATTTTCAGCGTATCGCGTCAAGATTGAAGAGGGAGCCGTTGACTCTTCACTGGACGAATACGCCACACCAGAGAGGGAGGACTCGGATGTTCCCATCGAGTTTTCAGTTACGGTTCCGGAGAATACGGTAGAAGTGAGTAAGCATTTCCAAGTTATACATTTTATCGATTATTCTCGTTCATTATTCACTACGAATTGTTGTAGTGGTTTTGATGATAGTTTCCGAATCAGTGGGTTCTCAGTTACGGTTCCAGAAAATACAGGGGAGATGAATTATTGATTTTCTACCTAATTATCGATTATTCCCTACGCAATGTCTTCGTGATTTCGATGAGAAATCGTCGATTTCTCAGTTACGGTTCCGGAAAATACGGGGGTCGTGAGGAAGTTGTGAAGTATATTGATTTTTATCATTTATTATCGATTACTTGATGATAGTTTGGTGAAGACGAGGTCTGTATGATTTTTGAGTTGGGCAATACGTTTTTAGGTACTGTATTTAAAAAATTAGGCTCTCTTCTCAAGCGATACATGACAAAACAAAACCTTAGATTATTTTCAGGGGTGAATTCTATATGTAAACGGGTTTTCAGGCAACCTAACCCTTTCTTGGTGACCTCTTTTTCAGGTTACCTCAGTTGGTAACCGGTTGGTAACCTAAAATAAAAACCGGTCACCTGTTTTCCTAACGCAAAACATGGTATTTACCGTGAGTTTGTACGGTAACCGGATTTTAGTTCCAGGTTACTTCCAGGGTACTTACTAAGGTAACCCGAAAAAAAAGGTTAGCAAAAAAGAGTTAGGTTACCTGAAAACCCGGTTAGTTGTAGAATTGAAATTTTTCAGGTTCAGCCGAACCCCCTACAACCAACACCGCCACCGCCAACCGTAGTCCCTGCTCTGGAGACTCCCAGTGCAACCGCGGCCGTATTCAGTACCGAGGATCTAGACGCGTGGTTGGGGGAGGAGGATGCGAGTAGTGTCGATAGAAAGGTAAGATTTTAAAATGCTCAAAGGAGTAGGATAACTCCATTGACAGTATCCTTTCTGACTCAATTAACACCTATTTGGCCCGTGTTTCACAGAACAAAACAACTCCTTTGTAAGGTAACTGTGGGAGAAACCAAAATAATACACCAGGAAGTATGACTATCCTAAAAGAGGTGAATTTTATATGTAGCCGGGTTTTTTGGTAACCTAACCGGTTTTTTGGTAACCCTTTTTTCCGGTTACTTCGATAGGTAACCGAAAATAAAAAAGCGGTTACCTGTTTTTTTTTTTCCAACGCAAAATGTGGTTTTTACCGCTAGTTTATACGGTAACCGGATTTTAGTTCTAGGTTACCTGGGAGGTAACCTAAAAAAGGGTTACTAAAAACCGGTAAGGTTACCGAAAAACCGGGTTAGTTCAGTTGTAGAATTGGCCACAAAAAGAAGCCAATGTGGTTTCATAAATTTCTTGAAAACGTATGGTTGTGCATCAAAAACAGGCCAGTTATCCCTATTCTTGCCCAAATGAAACCCGTCTTTTGAATTAATCTATCTGTCTGTTCCGACCATATTACTGGAATATGTGTTCGATAATAATTAATTGGCAGGTGAGCCCTTCACCCCGCGTCGAGTCCTCATCCGATGAGGAAATCGGTATCCGGCTGCCGGTTACGACGACTAGCGATCCCGTTCAGGACCGGTCCGCTCTGACTCCGCCCCCTCCACCGTCGGTGCTACCTGAAGTACGGTTGAATCTGGTGGATGACGTGGGTGGTTTGATTTCTGCTTTGAGTTTTTAGAAATAATATTGCTGTTGAATTTTGAGTTCTGAACATTTTCTATTCTATGTTGGTTCGATGTTTTTACCCGACGTTTGATTGTTACAGTGCTTCGAGCTTAACGCTAGCGGAAACTGGGTTGTTCCACTGCCCACTAACATAGTTTTGGTTCTGTACCGAACTCACTTGAGACTCCATCTATCGGACATAAATATTCTTATTTGTGAACAACTACCTCTTTAAAGCAGAATGATTATACGGACCAATCCCGTATAAACGGTCTTTAAACTGCAATTGGAAAATGGGTCGCAGTTTAAAGGACTGAAGCGTTGCGATTGGATCACATAATCGTCTTTCTCTAATGCTCGTTTTCGATCAAGTACAGCTGAAATCCGTGAAACTGTCTTTCGCTGTCTCATACTTACTTGATAATCTACAGGCGGCTCTCGAAGTGGTCGAAAAGTCAAAGAAGAAGAAAACGAAAAAAGTGGAAAGTGAAAAATCGGAACGCAAAAAGAAGCCCAAATCATCTACCACAGACGGAGAGAAGCGGAAGAAACGGAAGGATGTCGGCAACGTGCCGGCAGCAGGTGCGCAGCCTGCGCGCACGTCGCGCAGCGCGCTTGAAGAGTTTTTAGGGGGTAGTGCGGCGGATGTGGAGGATACGGCGGACTATGACCCGTTGTAGACGGGTTCGGGTAAGTTTTTCTCACGGTGTCTTTGTAGTTTGATCCCGCAACATTTCAGTCGTATTTCGAAAACTGTTCCATGCATAAACACCAAACTACAACTCAGATATTTGTCATTCCTTGTAAACGTTGCTCGCAACTGGTGATTTTATTCTCATTCGATCAATAACATTGGGGGAATCGGGATTCTATAATTCTATTTCTTTTGAACAACATGACATTTATCTATTTTTATGTAACTAATCAGACTCTAAGTATTTTGTGGTTATCAAACAATTGTAAAATATGTTAGTTTTCTACTTATATTTCATTTGAGAATGTTGCTCCTGTTTTTTTGCACTTTCTGTCCTCTAACAACGGTGATGCAAACGGTTGGGACAGTTTTTCTTGGTACTTTTCGTTTGAATAATCTCGTTTTATGGTAATCTTGCCCATTTTATAATAGTGTATCTCATAAGTTGTGATGATTGCTTTGTAGTTTTTTTTCAAAGGTTGTGCCGTTTATGCAATATTTTTCCTAGCAAGTTTGTAATTTATTCTGTGCACGATTTTTTGACTGTATTGTATGTTCTATGTATCATAGGTGTAGATTTGTAACCATTGTACAAATACTAATATATCAGGTTTCAAAATCTCGGAATAAAGAAGAAATGTATATTTTTACTTTTTCAAAAGACTTGTTCGTTCAGTTGGAAATATCTCACGTTTGCACGTTTTTGTTTCGTTTTTTCGTTGCTTCCGAATTCATTTTTTTGTTTGTTCAGGACATGACAGAAGTTTGGAAATCACAGGGTCGCAAATTCTGTGAAATTTGCAAGGTTAGTAAAGTTTTTGTGGAGAAAAAGAGAGGAGTGTCATATCCAACAATGTTAAAAGTCACGGGTTGACTTGCGAATAATTCTATTATATTCTATATATGCCAACGTTCTGATGTTTGAACAGTCTTCTACATTTTCCCGCCAAAATAAAGGAAGCTGTCTGTCTGTAGTGGTTCGCAACTGCACACCAGCTGGTAGCAACAGTTATCGCCCAGTGCACAACCAGTACAGAAAAAGATCTTTCTGGCGGTGGTTTCAAATTCAGATAAAGATACAACTTGCATATATCAATTCTATATCGAGTGGTAGAGTCCGGGCGAATTCTTCATTCACCTGGTATTTCGTTAACCCCAGCTGTTAACCATTGATTGATTGATTGATTTATATACATGCAAGCATGTGAGATACATAGACAAACAGAACGTAAATGAGAACCAACTGAATTTGAGCCAAATGAAAACAATAATCGAAACCATGATGAACAGAAAAGTGGACATTGAACGAGCATATATATGACTACAGTACAACGATCGACACTTAATGGGGTTCTGATAAATAAACATAGTAAGGTCAGTTACAAGTGCTTTTCCGAGAAATATTTCTTGGCCGCCGCAAGAGAACTCGGAATAGTTTTGTTCTTGCTGTGTTTCAAGTATTTTGAACCGGCACGAATAGTGAAAAACTGTGCACGATGACTAGTTTTCGGTATTGGAAAGCTAATCTTTTCCTGTGTACCTCGAGTACGTGAACGATTGAACGTGAAAAAGTCAATCGCATTTAGACCACATTGTCCGGTTACTATTTTGTGTATCATAACTAAATCGGTTGTATTTCTTCTAGATTCCAATGATATCAATTTTAATGATATCAATATAACCGGGTCACCTGGTTACCCCTTTTGTTAACCACTTGGTAATCCCAAATTTCCATAAAATGGCTACAATGGGGTTAACAAAAAGATTCCCCAGCTAACCCAGTTGAGCTTAGCTGATAGGCGAAAGAAATGCCGGGTTCTTTGTGGAATTGGCCAGAGCCTGCTGGTATGGACATCTAATTTCAGACACATTCAACTGGTGTTTCTGGGCAAGATTTTTCTAATAATTTCTTTATAGAATTTCATAGCCTGACGATGGTGTGTTGCAGCAACTTCACATGTCAACATTCCAACACTATTTATTGATATTTTTTGTTATTTAGTGTTGGTTCGGCGACAACCGGGCCTCATTGGAGCACCACGAGCGGGGAAAGAAGCACAAGGATGCACTGCAGGAGAAACTGCGCGAGTTGGGTCGGAAGAATGAGCAGAAGGCTAGAATGGTACGTGATTGGTGACTCTGTATTAGATAGATATCGATTGACTGGTCGGTGTTAAATCAATAGGCATCGATTCTCTGATCGGTGCTATTACCTTATATGTGATGGGGACGTTCCTTCGTGAAATCTTGTCAAATATTGCCCTGGATTGTAAGAGAAAGCCTGCGAAAGAAGCCGAAACGTTGCCATTCTTAAAGTAGGCCGATTATGTGGACCAATCCCGTGTCAGCGGTCCTTTAAACTGCAATTCAAAAATGTATTGCAGTTTAAAGGACCGAAGTGTTGGGATTGGACCACATACTCGTTCTTCTTCAACGGGTGACGATACTGTTTTTCTCGATTTTCTCTTCATTTACCCAATTAGAGTGGTACATCTATTTTTCGATGTAAAAAGTAACGTGTATTACAACTTGAACACAACACCAGAAGGCAAGAACATACTTTTTGTTTCAGGAATCAAAGATGAGTTCCACCCTTGCCTCCATGGAGAAGGCCGCATTGAATGCGATGAGCGAGCACGACGAGGGAGTCGCTCACGGACCAGCCCTGCCCGGTAGGTCAACATTATTGCAGTAAAGTTGTTCAAGTAGTCGGAACAAAATTTTGCAACCAAATTGCTTCCATTTGTGTAAAAAGGTTCCTGATCTTGTATTCAGAAGGTTATGGGTCTTTAAAGAAGGACGATTATGTGAACCGATCCCGTGTCAACGGTCCTTTAAACTGCAATTGAAAAAGGTATTGCAGTTTAAAGGACTGAAGCGTTGCGATTGGACCACATAATCGTCCTTTTTTCATATAACTCAAAACTCTATTTTCAGTGATAGTTTTATTGGTCACCGAATTTGAGTGCAAGTTACTTCCAGGTTACCGACTCAGATAACCTGAAAAATGGTTATTCGAAAAAGTGTTTTTCAGCCACCGGCCTACAGCCAGTCTTTCGCGCTGTGTTTGTAGTTTGGTTCCTTTGTTTGTGGTCGAGATCGAACTACAAGACTTCATCACGAACAAAAATAGCTAGAGATACATTAAAACGAAACACTTATGAAAGTTATATTGTTGAATACCAGACTTTTCTCCTTTGCAGCCACTGGCCTACTGCCAGCCACCGCCGCCTCTCGTGTCTTCGACCCAAAACAGTTCAAGGATATCGGATCCATGGCCAGAGAGATGGCAAAACGGAAACAGGAGGCCCCGAAACCGAAACGAGTTAGTTTTAATTGTTCTTTTCATATTATTATAATAAGCTTGTCTGGATAATCTCGGAAGACCCAAGGTTCATGGCAAAATATTGAGGTTTCACGTGATTAGATGAACAAACGAGCTAGAAGCGTAGAACTATCGTCTGCTTGTGTAGCTCGTTCGAGTGCCACGTGATACAAATTCCAAAAATATTTTCATGATCAGATTCTAGGTTAGTAAGATACGTTATATGCCGTGGATTCAATTCAAGCAGAAGAGTTTGTACTCAGAGAAGGACGGTTATGTGGTCCAATCCCAACGCTTCAGTCCTTTGAACTGAAATACATTTCTCAATTGCAGTTTAAAGGACCGCTCACACGGGATTGGTCCACGTAATTGTCCTGCTTTAAACCCGACATATTTCAGCCGGGAGCTCCGTCCGCCGTGAAGAAAGAGCCTGCCGTCAAGATGCCGAAGCAGGATAATGGTTCCTTTTTAGGTATCGATTGATATTTTTTTTTTCAAATTTCGAAGTTCTAATGGACTTTTCTGCATGTCGAACCACGATAGTAGGTTTTTCTCAGGCATTAATGCATTCTGTGGTAACATTTTGTTTAGTGTTATAATGAACCATAAACACTTACCTGTCGGCTAAAATTGGTGAAAATGAGATGCAGGTTATCTTGAACTCTAAGTTTCGTTCCACTCAAGACTGTGCTTTCTCTGATTCTCTACAAAAAAATGCCTATTACTCTTTTTCCAGATTCCGTACCCCTGAAAACGGAATTGAAAGTTTTCCCGAATCTGATCCGAGCTGTTATCAGCTCAATTCCTGAAGTTTACGTGAGAGCTCACGTGTCGTACCTGAAAAGTGTATTGACTCATCCATTATTCTTAAAGTACATGTGAAAACCCACGTATATGTATTTTGGCTGAATACATATTCTATTCCATTCTAAAAAGTATATTGATTTACTCTATTTCCAGATTCCGTCCCCCTGAAGTCGGAGCCAGCCCCGGCTGCCCCCACCAGGGTGGATGGCCAGAAGGTATGGGTGGAGGCAACGGCCGACTACGGTAGAAGCACCTACTATTGGAATATTGTCACCGCAGGTTGGGATTATAGTGTTGGACCACCAGATGTATACAACCCTAGACGACGTCTGAACTTTGGTCACCCAAAATTCATGAAAAACTCCAAAATTCACATAATCACTCGAAAACTCGTCGAAATTGGGTGATTATCTGGATTTTGAACAAAAACTTATCATTTTGATCACCCAAATCACCCATTTACACCATTTTTCGTTCTGTCACCCAGAATTTAGAGAATCGTCCGAAAAATTGTGAACGTCTGACTACATTTTGTTGTAGCTTTGGCTCCATACGCGCCATAACTCACGAATTCGGACTAAAAAGCAGCGTTGTCAATAAATAAATACAGCGGGTTACGGTAAAAGCGCCTATTTATTACGTGTTTTATCGATTGGTTTTCCGTTTCAGAAACCACATGGGATCGCCCCTCCGAGTATCAGACAGCCGCTGAATATGAGACCTATCTGGCCGCAGTTGACAGCCGACAGGGTGTTGGCACCCTCCAGGCATCCTCTGGGGAAGTAGCCCCAACCAAGACGGAGCCAGTGGTGGGAGCGGAACTGAAAACGGAAGAAAAGGTGGGGTTGTTTTTTTTTTAATTTAGAGGAGACATATAATAAAATAGAATAATTTTTTAGCGATTCAACACGTAACAATGGGTGATTCGGTGTGACTATTCTACTAAAACTCATCTTGTTTGGGTGTAGTACGTGAAGTACCGTGAGTTAACTTTAAAAATAGGGAAGTTTTCCCTGGCGAAAACGTAGTCCGTTTTACCAGTGGTGGAAGCGGAAGTGAAAACGGAAGAAAAGGTAAGCATAGTTAGGTGAATTTGTTCGAATAACCAGAAAAACGATTTAATTGGTCTATTTTTGAGGCCAACTAATGCATTTTCACGAATCTAAAGTGAAAAACGAGCTCTCTGTTGTAGGATAGTTGCACCATAATGGTGTGTACTGTATACGAAGATTTGTACAGAGAAATTTGATGTGTATGATGATCACCGCCTAGTATCGAAGCGACATGACAATAATAATAATAATAATAATAATAATAATAATAGTAATAAGTATTATAATAATCAAGTTTACTTCTCTGCAGGTAGCGGAGGTGTCTCTACCAGCCCCTTCGGCCGATATGGCTAGTTTATTCCCGGATAGTATTCCCATGCCAGAAGACGTACCGGAACTGGTGAAAGAAGGTAGGTTGTAGTCATTTATTTAAAAATAAGATTATTAATCGAACCATGTGATTTAAAGTATGGAAGAATGAGTATTTAAAGAAGGATGATTATGTGGACCAATCCCTTGTCATCGGTCCTTTAAAGTGCAATTGAAAAATGTGTTGCAGTTTGAAGGACTGAACCGTTACAATTGGACCACATAATCGTCCTTCTTTAAACGTCAAAAAGAACCCAATAAAGACCAAAAACGTAGAAACGCAAAAATAAGTGAAGCCGAAAAGAAACTTGTTTAGTAATCATGTGCCACTTGCTCATTGGAGTATTGCTCATTGGAGATACGAGGTTCCACTCTGATGTCATTTGATTTATTTACGTAGTAGTAACCATTACTTGACCACGCCTTCACTGGTGGAACGTGAAATTATATCCTATTCGGTGTTGCATGGATTAAGTTGGCACGTTTCCAGCTTCAACCGACGGTGCGCAGGTGGAAGCGGAATCTTCTGGAGACGTGGTGAAATCGGAACCGCCGGCGGAAACTGACGACGTCGCGGCTTCGACTTCTGAAGAAACGGCGGTACGTCTTCGGGAACCTGAACTCGGTCAATATAGACTATGACCAAATCTTTGCTACAGTTTTGTGGTTTGATCTCATTACACGCCTTTCATTCAAGCTCAGACCGAAAACCATTGGGATCAAAACCGATCGATAATGTTTTGAACTAATTGCTATTTAGGTGGAAACGTGTGAGATTCCGATCACAGTTCGATTCGACAAGTTCGTAAATAATAATAAAAATATTATTATTAATAATTGATACCAGATTGGTGTTATGATTACATCTGGTTTAAGCAGGACGATTATGTGGACCAATCCCGTGTCAATCAACGGTCCTTTAAACTGCAATTGAAAAATGTGTTGCAGTTTAAAGGACTGAAACGTTGAGATTGGTCCACATACTCGTCCTTCTTTAAGGTGGAAACGTCCGAGATTCCGGTCCCGGCGGAACCGGTAAAAGAAGAGGAGCCGGAGGAAGAATACGTGGAAAAACCGTCGATCGGACCGTTCGGCGGCTGGAAGAAGGTCACTAAGGTGGACAGGTGAGCATAGTCGTGGCGAATTCTATGTCTAACCGGTTCATCCTTTCGTCCGGTTACCTGACTGGGTAACCGGAAAGTAACGTGGAACAAAAAAAACGGCTACCCTCTATTAGTTCTATTGGTAACCGGATTGATGTATTTTTTGGTAACCGAATTGGACAGATGAGCATAGTCGTTATAGTTCACGTCATTCCTACTACAACTTCTATAGTACACATCAGAACCTTTCAATGAATGTTTCTTAATTCAAACTTATACTTTGCCGTATTATTTGTAGAGTCTAGAGTGGAACCGAGTTCAAAAATTATTGACCTTTTCGATAACACTCACGTGATTGTAACGAACTGGAGGTTAAGTAATCATATGGCCAATTCCACAAGGAACCCGGTATTTCGTTAACCCGAGCAGTTATACTCTGTTTCATCAATCAATGTCCTTCTACAGTATTCCTTCAAACCTTCGAGAGGCATTTTCTTATGAATTATTCAATAGTTTGGTTTCAAACTTCCAAAGATTGTACTAGTAAGAGTACGGATGACAACACCAAAATTTTATGGCAGTTCAAAAACACCAACATATCAAACTTTGACCTGGAAGTTTGAGTATATTACGGTAGAGGGCTATAAGTGAGTGGAACAAACTATAACCATGAACCGGGTTACCTGGTTAACTTATTTGTTAACCCCTTTGTAATCCTCTTTTACAATATCTTTTGAGGGAAATTTGGGGTTAACAAGTGGTTAACAGAGGGGTTAACCAAGTAAGCCGGTTAATGGTTAACTGCTAGGGTTAACAAAATACCGGGTTAAATAAAGAATTCGCCTAATCATATCGTAATATTCTCAGCAGATATGAATAATACAATACACCAACTGGAGAGGAAGTATTGTATTTACTCTGAAAGGAAGTAAATTGGGTTTGAAATTAGTTTGTCCCATTTGACTAACTTTCAGCCATCGTTACAGTACCCCCGGCGAGTCGCCGCTGACCGCAAAGTATCGAAAAGAAGCCGAAGAGGAGCGGATTGAAGCGGAAGAACGCGCCAAGTTGACAGCTCGTTTCGAGAAGAAATATCAGTTTGAGGAGAAGGTGGCGGCTACTGTGACTAAAAAGGTTGGTATGGTGTTAGGGGTTATTTTGGTTCCTTTTTGATGTTAGGTTGCACTTTGATACCTTTTGATACCTTTTGGTACCTTCTTCCAAGTCTTGAAAAATCGTTTGCGGAGGATGGTATTGTAAAATGCTTGGTTTCTAAATATAGGTACATGTGGCATGGTTTGTTAGGGTGATCTATCGCGGTCCCTTGTTTTAGATAGAACATTTGTTTACCTGGTCCGGATCAATAGTAATTTGGTTATTTCTAGTTTCGTTGTGAAAACTAGCAAACACTTATTTGTTTGTTCACTGCCAACTATTGAACTAGCGCCGTATTGAAGAATTTGAAGTGTTGTTTTTGCCCTGTGGGGGTAAATATAGAATACCTTTCGAGGGTTGCTGAAGTTTGGTCTCAAATCGTACAGAAATACGAATTCGAATACAGATTTAATATTTTTGTTGGCGACACCGATTTCTTGAATGTGAAAACACTTGACCATGAACCATTTTCATGATTTATACAACTGTTTTGTGAATGATACACAGCAGAAATGAGTGTACAGTATGTTTTTCGGATTCATCAGGGCATAACTTTTTATGTGTTGCAGGTAAAAGGACCGATTGAGTTCAAGAAGAAGAAGACTGGACCGAAGAATATCCGGAAAAGAGAAAACATTGACTAGTTTCTAGTTTTAATTTATTGATTTGTTTGTTTACTTTACGATGGCGCTTATTGTGTTCATGTTTTTGTTAGTTTTGAAATCATGATTGTGTTGTTCAGTTTTGTATTAAATACGTGTATTCATGTAGATGTTTTGTTCATTCAAAATTGATGCAAATGTGTTGTGGAAATTAAACGACGATATTCACAGTATCAGTGGGAAGTCTATAATTTTTAAGTTTACGGGAAAAGTTTCTGTAGTTTGTAGCTTCGCTTTCGATGACATTACGATAGACTACAAGAATGATTCTCTGCGAGTTGCCTTCAGTCGGACTGGAGCTCACGATCTTGGACTTCTATGGGGAACACAACCACTGAGCTGCCCAATTTGTTCTTCTCTGAACTAAGTTTATCGAGAATGTTCTTTGGTGAACAATAAAATCAGTTGTAGCTTGTATTTTTTAATTCAAAGTTTATTCACTGACCCCTAACCTTTGTGTGTTTACAGGTAAAATGCGTCAACGACGAGACCTAAACGCACTATCCCCTTAAACATTTACTTGGTTAAAAAAGTTGTAGTTTGAATCTTTCAAATAAAAGTGTATTCACTGATCCCCCAACCTTCATGAAACGGCGATTTTATCTTTTCAAAGCAATTCTTTACAGTATCCGTTGCCTCTGTCTGCTGTATTTGTAGTTTGACCCAAGTGCGATCAAACTACAACAAACATTTTGATATTTTCTACACTCACTGATCCCCAACCTTCATAATCTAGTGATTTTTCCCAACCCGACGGTTTGTATGCGTACAACCCGTTAAAATTTCTTTCAAAAACTTTGTAGTGTGTATATCTTACGAATAAATAAGTGTTTAGTTTGTATCTTTTGAATAAATAAGTTTGTAGTGTGTATCTTTCAAACATAAGTCTATTCACTGATCCCCAACTTTCATAATCTAGTGATTTTCCTCAGTCTGCCATGCTGTCTGCAGCCTGTCAATTAGCGCCAACCTGTTTGAACCTATTCTGTCCGCTGTTTACGGGCGTAAACACGGTTGTTACGGTGATGGATAACATAATTACGGGGCCAGATTTTGATTTGTTTTGGTTTTCGAGGAGAGTACAGATTTTTGTACGTTTTACATCTCTGATGTAGTTTGACCTCTATATAGACCATCGTTTACGATAATCGACAAAAAAGGGCGTAATCAAACTACAAACACAGCGGAATAGGGCAAGATGCACCATAATATATAATAATAATAATCTTTTACGGCAACTATTTCAGCCGTGTGTTACTTTATTCAATACAACCAACACAATGGTCACATAGACGTATCCGTAGAGGGGGGGGGGGTCAGTAGAGAGAAACTAGGCATTGGTGAGCTTTATTACCAGCTCATGCGGTCCGCCATGAAGATACCGCGCCGAGTGCGATCGAACCATGGTGTTTTGAGTGCTAGCGCGCACACAACCAGTCGACCACTCGGCCCCAGATAGCGTTCACGCGTTTTAACGTGTTCTATCCGGGAAAAGTAACAAGAGAACCTATTCTGTCCGCTGTTTACGGGCGTGAACACGGTTGTTACGGTGATGGATAACATTATTACAGGTTAAAGGGCCCGATTTTGCTTTGTTTTCGAGAATAGTACAGATCTTTGTACCTTTGCGATTTTGTTTCTGTACCATAAAATGGTTGGTTTCGATTCGTTTCCAGTACAGTTTGTTGTACTTCTGACATCTTGCATGATCAGAGCACACAGTTCCCTGTCCGTTTTACACGTTTCAAATTTTCGTATCTATATTGAGTGCCCGAACCGTTGTTGCACGGCGACCTTGTCATATTTCGCAAATATCGATCAACAGCGACAGGATCAAACTACAAACACAGCAGAAGTTTAAGATCACAGCATGTTTCGATTATTGCCGTCTTTCCGATTGAGTGACATCTCTAATGCGAGTTTCCGTCACCTGTAGCCGCCACCCTGTCTAGACCATGTCAGCTGGCGACAACACATTGTGTCGACAGTACAACAAACGACAACTTCCCACCGAGAGAGTGCACAGATCAGAGAGACGCAGACTCTCGTGGCCTGTCTGCGGCCTCACTCCATTGAGCTTCCTGCTCTCTTGATTTTGTAGCTTGATCATCGCCGAGAATTGACACAAATGATTCTGAGTAGGGGATGAGCATAATATAGTGGTAGATTGATCTCATTACACTCCATTTTACACGGATTCAATCGGAAAGCAACATGATCAAACTACAAAAACAAGGGGGTAGATCAATATACAGCAAATATGTTTTCTCCGGAGAGAGCGAAACCGTATAATACAGTCGTCGCCAACGGAAAGGCGGAAGGGCACTGTATATATCACTTTCCGCTGTGTACGCACACATGTCTTCCATTCCAACACTTGCCGGTTTTGTGCTCTAATAGCGTAGTGGTACGAAACTTTTGCTCGCAGGTTCGATTCCGGCGAGAGACAGAAATTAATAAATCTGGCCCTCACTATACGTTATCTGTGAACATAAGTGTGAAACTCGCTCAGCAATATTTCACCGCTAACATGACTTTTCTCACACCACCTGTGAAACCGAAATCGAACCGAATCCTTTCCGGATCAGATGGTTCCGGGAGACATCTTATTTCTATTAGAGTTAGTCGATGAAAATTGTGATTTAATTGACAAGGATTTGATTCTGTAATATCTCATGCCCTTCTTGCTATGCTCATGCCACCTATGCGGCGAAAAGATGTGAGAGATAGGAAATCACTTTACCTTTAGCACTCTCCCTAAATGAGCTGGTATAACAGTAGTTCAAACTACAACTATTTCACTTTCGGTGATCTTTAGTCCCTATCCTGCATTTTTTCACACCCGATTCGAAGCAAACAAATGTGAGAGATGGGAAATGGCTAGACAAATATTGATTATTTACCCTCGGACGAGGGTTCGATGTCCCACTGACGCACGTGAAAAGACGAAGACAGCAGACAACAATATACTAGACAAATAGAGAACGATTGAAGACCATTTTGTGTGTTTTATGCGGGTGGAAGAGAACGGATGGAGTGAGTGATGGTTAAGACACGCTTGTTGGTTGGATTCTCTTTCGTTCTCTCTCTTTTTTTTCGGTTGTTAGTGTTTGGTTGTTAGTGTCGGTTGATATTGGTTGGAAACTTGAGCAGATGAGCGATGAGAGAGAATGAAAGAGAATTAGGTGAAGCAGCGTGCGAGAATTAGCTGAAGCATACCGCAAAGCTGCTGTACCCTACATTTTTGACTAGACGCGTTGCGTATTTGCTTGTATGTAAATGTCTTGCGAACTGATCTATACCAACACAGACGTTAGTTCTGGTGGCGTAGCGATCCCCACAAAAGTACATGAGATCACCTCATGAGCTATTATCATGAGATTCTATTGATTGCTACGCTACAACGTTAAGAGTTCACGAGTAGCTCATGAGGTATGTCATGAGAAACTCATATGAACTTCTCATGAGGTTGGACGGTTTGCTACGCCGCCTGGTGTCTCACCCTAGATTAGTTAGAGCAGCCCAAGTTGGTTTCCGATTCCCTTGGAATAAAAAACCCCACCGTGTTTGTTGGTCGAAAATGGTAATTATGGCGTTTATAAAGCACAGATCTCCTCCTCAACAATTGATTGTCTGCTCTGTTTGATTTCTCTGTTTTTACCCATTGTAAACCGTGTGATAAGCATACCAGGAAATAAAGATCAATCCTAGGGTCAGATAACACGATGCGGCAAGACGGAAGGACGTCTGCGGAATCGAACCAGCGACCGATTGCGTCATAAATGGAATGGGCCGAGAAAGACCAACGTTCAAACTACAAAGTCCAACTATTGACCCGCGACCGATTGCGCCATAGTTAAGACGATCGAAGAAACACCAAACTTCAAACTACAGCCACCCATCATGTTATGTGCTCTGCTGATCTAAATGAGTGATTCATGTCAACCCGCGTGAACATTTGTACTGCAAATCACGAGACATTTCTCGTTTGTTGTAAATTTTCTTATAAGCTCAGCTTCTACACAGAACTCGGTGCGCGAATTGCGGCACAAATAAGCGAAATGCGGACAAAACAAGCGTAACGCACGCAACTATCCGCACTTTGCTAGCAACTTGCTGGCAAACTTCGGATTACCGCCAAAACTCGTGCGGCAACTTTCAGGCAAAAATTAGGCGAATTCCGTGCTAGGTTCCAGGATACACAGTAAATCAAGCAATACGTTGTTTTGTCTGTTTTTTTTGCTTCTGGTTCAATTGCAACATCTTTGATGATATTCACTTCATTTAAAGGCATCGTGATAACAATTGTAACCGGCGTGGGTGTTGAACAATTCTTCACGTGTTGTCAGCTGTATTTAAAAAATTGAGTCCGGTTTAAGAACGACGTGTTCTTCGTAAGCCGATGGAAATTCAGTAAACAACATCATAAAATAGGTTTTTTGTATTTGTTATCAATGATTTATGTTTCATGTGCGCGTCTTTAGTATATTTTCAATGTCTTCAATCATAAAAACGGAGTTATCAATAGTTTGATCGTCAATAAACACCGAACCTGTCAATTTGCCAAGTCATAAGATGTGAATCATCAAAAAATCGAGTTATAGGATTTGTCAAACCATTGTGGACACCGTATCATCGATTTTCTATGGGACGGGGTTTGGCGAGCGGCCAGTTCGACTGCGTATCATAGATCTACACACTCTCTCATCTGTTGGCAAGTAATCAACGACCGCTCGCCCCGCATCGCTCAATCAATCGAACCCTCCGCGGTCTTCATGGGGAAAATGGCCACTATACACGACTTGACCCAACCATCGTTGCTTGATCTTACACATGGTGATTTCGACCATAAAGCAATGACACCTAACTACAAGCACGTCGGAACACACAACGTACAAGCTTGTCTCGGAGAAAGCGAGCACTGTAGTATGGCGTATACTTTATTTAAAATAGGACGAGTATAGTTCGCACATTTCCCAACTGGACTTGGGCAGCTTGCCAATGAAATTTCAAGGCAGTTTTTGAACATGTTGAAATACTTCAAAACAACAGACATTTGTGTGAAGGGTTCTTCCCCTTAGTTATAGTTCGTTTCCAGGCAAACTGTCTGTAAAGTGTATGTTGTCTCTAAATAACAGTCTTTCAAAGTTTTTGGCACGCCGCCATCGAGTCCAGTTGGGAAATGTGAGCACTATATGTGCTCCAATCTCGGCGCGTCAGTCCTTTAAACTGCAATTGAAAAATATATTGCGCTTTAAAGGACTGACGCGCCGAGATTGGAGCACATAATCGTCATTCTTTAACCCGGTTTTTCGTTAACCCTAGCAGTTAACCATTGACCTTGTTACTTGGTTAACCCTTTCGTTAACCACTTCGAAACCCCCTATTTTTCTCGAAATACATTGTAAAAAAGGGTTAGAAAGGGGTTAACGAAAGGGTTAAGATAGGGTTAACGAAATTCCGGGTTCCTTGTCGAAAATGCTCTGTAGTATACATGATCAGAGTTTTGCTACTTGCAACTTTGCACGTTTCTCGAGTTTTCACGACAAACACCCCCATATTCTCGACAAGTAGGTTATTAGACCCAGTGCACTTTCTCTTATTACATTCCGCCTTTTTCATCCGGCATTATTGTTACAATGAAGATTGTGTTCGAGTGTGCGAACGCCAGCCCACTAATGATTAATCGGTTTATACAACTGATTGATGGTCGCCCCGGTAGAACGAACACCATCCAAGAAAAATGAGACACAGAAGAAAAAGTGTACTCGGCACAAATTTGAGCGGCAAGTTCCCCGCGTGACCGAAATGTACTGCACCGTTCTGTTGTATTTGTAGTTTGAACTCGATCTGTTCCAGTCGAAAGGACATGTGTGTTTGTAGAACATGCAACTTTTAACAGTCGCTCCGGTAAAACGAAAACCAAAAAAATGAAGGGGGAACGTTGATTCGATAGGCCGTGTCCGATGAGCAAACTTCAATACACAGAAGAAAGAGTAAACACCTTACTCAGTACAACAATATGTTACGGCTACGTCTTGTGAAGCGAGAACAACTATATTGGGGGGGGGGGGGGGCTGTACGAAAGTCATGCTCAAACGGTACATGTTGGGCCGTTCTTATATGTTTGTTTCGGTAGTTTATGAATAATGTCGGTCCCCGTTGTTTCAGAGATCGTTTTCGTTTTTGGGTCCCGCCGCGCTTTCCCATTTTCCTTCTTAGAACAAAGTTGTAGCAGTATACTCTGAGAACTCACTGACTCGGCCCCCGCCGACTGAGTCGAAATTGAGACGGCAACGACAATGTCGCTGCCGTGACAAGTTTTACTCATGAAAATAGCATATGTTTTGCGGAGACGCAGGCTGATAAACAACAGTTAAAACTGAGACGGCAACGACATTGTCGCGGCCGTCTCACGTTTTACTCATAGTAGTATACTGCCACAAGTTTACGTTTCTTGGAAGTTTTTCTTTCAATTTGAATTTACTGATATATTTGTCGGTCCCTATTCTCCCATAAATAGTTTTCTTTTTTTTCTCTTTTGGTCCCGCCGCGCTTTCCCTTTCTCCCTTATCTGCCGCGCCCGCGAGAAGTGCGCCACGTAGAGGTGATGGCACCACACATTACCGCCCGAAACTGAACCCGCAGAGCCCAAAAATTGATAAGATGAGAATCTTCCCTAGATAAGGACAGAATTGTCACGCTCTCACGTTTTTTTTTTCGAAGAAAGCTTGAAAACCCGTCTGGCAAAAGTACCATCCCTCAACCAAGAAAAATGCCGACTGAGTACAATGGGCTGATTGAAACGAAAGCTGAAAGGCGAACATTGGTCCGATATCCTTAATTTTACCAGTTCTGTTTGTGATTGAATGTCTCGACTTTCTCGAAGCAGTACTCAAGCAGTTTTTCAGTCGTACTACAACTTAAAATTGATGGTCACTCATTACCGCCACAACTGAACCTGCGGAACTCGATTGATACCGGATAGAATTACTCCCAGAAAACGGCTAGATATTTTACACGTTCTCACGTTTCTCTGAAGATCACATGACTGAAATTTTGAAGTTTGATCTCTCCACGTGATATTCTCCAGTGTTCTCTGATCAAATTCCAGCTCAGCATTGGTTACACCGGATCATTCCCAACTGAACCCGTGGTCCAAAAAAAAAAAACGAAGTCCAGGATGATAAGAACGTACTTCTCCTTAGATAACGAAAAAGCTGACGCAATAATGATTGACACGTTCTCACGTTTTTGGGAAGATACGTGAGAAAGTAGTTTGCAAAAGGACATTTGATGAACCAAATGTTTGCAAGAGTTCACACTTTATCACATTTGTGGGGAAAACGAGGAAAAGTGCATACAGGAATTGGAAAACAAACCAGATAAGTAGCAGAATATAGTTTTTCAACTTCTTTCATGTGATGGAGTCTTTTACGACACGTTTTACCGCCTAGCTCGATATTGCAGACTGCAGGCGGCGTAGCAATCCCCACAAAAGTTCATGAGATCACCTCATGAGCTATTAGCACGAGCTTCTCATGGGATTTTATTGATTGCTATGCTACAACATTAAGGGTTCACGAGTAGCTCACGAGGTATCTCATGAGAAACGCATGAGAACTTCTCATGGGGTTGGACGGTTTGCTACGCCGCCAGGTGATGTGTGGGAAACCTGTGAATGCTGAGCACTACCATGCTCCTTTAAAACCATTACAGAGAAAATAGGTTAAATCTAGTTCCTGACATTTCAATTTTTTGACATTCATACTTTAAGCCGGTCCCCAACATTCTATTTGAATGTTCGGTTTTTGCCCGTAACAGCAGTGGCTTAATCGGTCTCTTATCTAATGCAGAATCAGGGCTCTGATTGATGTCAAATGCTGCGCTAAGCACTCTTCTGACTGCGACTATGTCATCAATTTCGAGAGAAAGAGCACAAAGGAACATCTGGAACATTTTTTAATGACTTGCTCTCACGTGACACGTGTGAAACGTGTAGGAAAATAACAGAATAACGTGAAGAAACGAACATTTGGAATACTAATGACACGTGAGACGCGTGACTCACGTGATCGATATTCAAGAACAGGTTCACGTGACGCGCGTGAAAGAGTGGAAAAACGTGAAACGTGTAACTTTCTGACTGCGATGCTATCAATTGTAGAAGGAGGAAGGAATATCGAGAGCATATCTGGTGAACGCACGTTAGCTCACGTGGAAGGTGTTGTGAAACCAGAACAAATTGAGGTGACACGTGTGACAGATGAACTACGTGTGTGGTTTTTCAGTTACTGATTTATGTCAAACGCTGCGCTAAGCACTCTTATGACTAGGACTGTCAGTAATTTTGAGAGAACAGAATATTTTAGATTTTAGAATCACGTGACACGTGTGAATGATTCATCAGAACTTGGTCGCGGCCAAACGTGATTCAAACAACTGAACGTATGACAGAAATTGAAAAAAAAAAGTGAAACGTGTAACTGTGTGACTACGACTATGTTATCAATTGGGAAGAGGAAAAACCATCTGGAAAATGCGATACTGGTTGGTGTTTATCCCGTTACACGTGTAAAAACACGTAAAACACGTAACATACGTGACAAAGTTATTATGCATGTGCTTTTCGGTTCTCTGAGCATTCTTTTGACCGTAGACTATGTCACCAATTTGAAGGGAACGAGATGAAAGGAACATCTTGAACATTTTCGTGATTTCTGGCTCAAGGAAAACGTGTGGAATGTGTAGTATAGTTCGTTTCACCAATCGATGTCCTTCTACAGTAATCTGTCACATGTTTAGAAGGCTTTTTCTAATCAATAAATCATTATTTTGGTTTCAAACTTTCAGTGTTTGTAGTAGCATAGATAGAAAACACAATAGCAAAAATTGAAGTCATTTCAAAAACATCAAACTACGAAACGTTGATCTTGAAGTTCTCGAAGATTACTGTAGAGGGTTATACGTGCGTGGAACAGACTATACACGTGAAAAGTACCACGCAGTTGCTGTTCGGGTTGTTTTGCTAGGTTGGAAAAGTTAAAGCTTCTGTCCGGAACTATGCTTCGGACGAATACCGACTCCTACATCTCATGGGAGGTTCTAATGATTATTCTCACGAGAAACAAAGATATTTCGCGGAAAATCATGATTTGTGTGGCCCCTTGTGTTCGTTTCAATAGATATAGTCAGTTGAATGTTATTTCATTGCGGGTGAGACAAAGAGTCATTAATCAGGCTAACTGCAACCGCAAGTGTTGCGTACTTGGGGAAAACGGTTTCAAACTGGAATGAAGACACTTTTTTGTTTTATCAACTTTTTATTTGGTTCAATAACTATAGTTTGCTGATGAACTCGTAAATGAAAAGTAGGATTTAAGAAGCGTGCTCGGAAAAACGGTTTCCAACTTGAATGAAAGTTAGTTCCATAGTCTTTTAAATGTTTTTTTCGACTATAAAGTAAAGTTTGCTCCATGAACTCGTAAATACGTAGATACTTAAGGTTGGATTGGAAAATGTTCCAAGTGTTTTGTAGAAAACGGCTTCGCACTGAAACAGCACAATAAATATAGTCAACATCATAGGCCGTATGCATGAAACATCCCGGGCCGGGTCGGGATGCTATCCCGAGCTATTTCCCGGCCAATTCAGCTCGGGTTAGCATCCCAACCCGGCCCGGGATGTTTCATGCATACCGTCTCATGTCTATAGTCGTCGCCAACGGAAAGGCGGGAGAGTACTGTATATCTCACTGTTCGCTGTGTACGCACAGGTATCTTCGATTTCAAGGCTTGTCCGCGGTAATAGCGCAGTGGTTAGCGGTGCTGTAATAGCGCAGTGGTCAGAGTCCTGCTACGAATTGTTTGCTCGCCGGTTCGATTCCGCTGAGAGACAGAAATTTATAAGTTTGGCACTCACTATATTCAGATTCGCACAGTACACATTTTAACTATTCTGGTCGTTTTCATAATGCAAACTTGAACATTATCGAAAGCTTTTCCGATAACTCTCTATATTATAAAATAATAATAGAAGGCTCAAATTGGGGTGCTTTTCGGATAAGTTTACGTAATTTAAACTCATTGAAAGCTGTTAATTCGTACTGTACTAGTCTCAGTAGGAATTATTAAGACTGTACAAGAATACTCTAATGTAGTACTTCTTTCTAGTAATGGTCAAAAATGTGCACCATTCTACAAGACCCGTATAAAGCTGTATACAGACCATAACTCAGCTGAGGTCTCTTCTGCTTAGAGCTGGCGGCGTAGCAAACCGTTCAACCTCATGAGAAGTTCATATGAGTTTCTCATGAGATAACTTATGATCTACTCGTGAACTCTCAATGTTGTAGCATATAAATCAATAGAATCTCATGAGAACCTCGTGCTATTAGCTCATAAGGTATCTCATGAGATTTTTGAGGGATTGCTACGCCGCCAGAGTACGTATGCTAGAAGATCTGAGCACCTTCATTCCATCCTGCGTTTTTCGCTCTGTCTCACTATTTCTTGTCCCTCACATCCCGGCGGAATGTGAGAGCAGAGAAATAGCGTGTGTTTGAGGAGACGCAGGATGGGATGAAGGTGCCGGGATCTTGTAGCATAAGTACTCAAAAATTTGAAATTACGACGAAAGTTTTACGTTATCAAATTACAAACACAGCAGAACAGTACATTGTTCATCGTTTTGGTAAGTTGTTTCAACCCTGAACGTTTCCATTTTTTCACACTTCTTTATCGCCTAATAAGTACTCTTTTGATTCCACACTTTGGTCCAAACCGGAAATGTGACCGGAAATAGTGTTATTGTATCCTTTTCATGTCAGCTGACTTACAGTACTGTAGATAAGCCAATATGAGTAGTACATAACGAAAAATTATAGAGTACAAGGTAAAGTGAGACCGAATGGTTTGTAGGAACGTCTCTTTCAAGATAACTACTGTCCCACAAACTATTTGGTTCAATCACCGTCGTCCAGCACTGTTAAATTGCATGTAATACTATGTGCGCGTAACAGGGTAACCATACCCTTTTTCTTCTCAACCTTTCTCTTCATCTACCCATTTGGAGTGCCACATACTATGTGGAAGTCACGTGTTGAATCACGAAAAAATCTATTCTATTCTATAAAAAGTGCCCAAATTTTAGCTGTACTCTTTTCGAACAACCCTATGATCTACGATGTGTCTTATACTCTGTTTCACTGATCGATGTCCTTCTACAGTATTCCGTCGAGTATTCAGAAGACACTTTCTGATGCATAATTCATCATTTCGGTTCAAAAATTCCAGATTTCGTAGTAGTAAACGTGTAGAAAACACTACCAAAATTTGAACAAAATCCAAAAACGCCCATATATCCAACTTTGCCCTGGAAGTTTGGACAGATTACTGTAGAGGGTTATAAGTGGGTGAAACGAACTATACCTACCTACTCCGTTCTGTTTGTAGTTTGATACCAGTGCTTCACGATCGAAATTCGGGGAATTCGGCTTGTACATATAGGATTTGTCAAACCGTTGTGGACACCGTACCATCGATTTTGTAAGGGGCGGGGTTTGGCGAAGGGCCAGCTAGTCTGCGTATCATTGATCTACACACTCTCTCAACTGCTGGCAAGTAATCAACGACCGCTCGCCCCGCATCGCTCAATCAATCTGACCCTCAGCTGTCTTTATGGGGAAAATGACGACTATAGTTCAAACTACAACTCGTCAATGCTCATTCCCTACAATATCGTTTCAGTAACTGAAAACTACTATCATTTCAAAACACTCTCTACTTTTTGGTTGTTTTCGGAGTCTTTTTGATCGTTTCGCACCAAAAAGGTACGCGCCATTCCCTTTTGAAGTCTTCTTCATTGTGGTTTTAATCACCTTACAACCTCATTCAAGCTCGCCCTTGAAAAAGCCGAAATGGCATGGAAATACAAGGACACAGCTCTATTCATCGGTTTTAATTGATTTCGAGAAAAAAACTCAGAACAGGGTGAACATAACAATTTTCACAAAAATTAGCAATAGTAACAGCGTGTTTTCAAAGTGGTGTTGATTATACTAGAAGTAAATTGAATCGTCACGTAAAGTTAGCATTCTAATGAGGCATCGTGCACGTTGTCATTGCACGATTCTGACTTTTTCTGTGTTCAACATGTTTCACGTGACTCTGCAGTTGACTAACAGTATAATGGGTTTTCGAACTTATTCCAAAACCTTAAAAAAATATGAGTTGTGCTTTTCAAACTCAAACGCGTAAACGTTATGATCACGTTAAAGAAGGTGCACCCAGTGGAAATTTTATTGAACTGAGTTTCAGTACAACGCTCAGTATATTATTTCAATTTTTGACGTTCATTTTCTACAGCTCCGATTGATGAAACTCTCAATTTTTTTTCACCTTTTAGCTCATTTATTGAAACCCACTGCCCAAAAGCATTTTAGATAGAAATGTAGCTGTAGCTTTTTCTCACTAAAGATCCCTCCACTTTTGCGTGAGTGCAAAATGTTGTGTCCTTGGTCTTTTCCACAAATTTATGTGCAAATGTCGCTATTCAACTCTTATCTTTATGGTCCTCACCTGCACTTTTTTCGTAAATACGAAATCGCCCGCATGTGACTTTTATAAAAATGTTTTCTTTTAAAGGTTCGAAAGAAGAAAGCATTTCCCACACATATTTTGTGTTCTACGGATAGAGTTTTGGGCAAATTTCAAATCAAAACTCAGTATTATTTGTAACCACATGTTCATAGGTTTACTACTCCAGGCTATAGTGTCAAAAATAAACTTCCCTTCAACAAAGTACACGTTTCCACCCTCTTTGCGTAAACGACGTTGAGTAATATGTAGGTCACGCGTGACCTCATGAACCCAACCTACAACAAATTACAGGCTTCCAAGTAAACGTACTAGTTCACGTACTCAACTTAAAGTACACGCACTCAAGTCACGACGCAAACTACACTCAGACGCTCTCAGTTTACGAACGACTACGTGTTCCACGTGGGGTGTTTCCCCGCCTGTGAATCACACGTGACATTGTGTGTTGATATCTCGAATTAATAATTCAACTATAAATGAAGTACACGTGCACGTTTGTATCATTTTTATGTGAACATTCCTATCTTACGTGAATCACGTGGGGGTATTTCTCGGCCTGTAGATCACACGTGACATTGTGTGTTGATATCTCGAAATAATAATTCAACTATAAATGAAGTACACGTACACGTTTGTATCATTTTTACGTGAACATTCCTACCTTACGTCAATCACGTGGAAGTATTTCCCGGCCCGTAGATCACACGTGACATTGTGTATATCTATATATTCTAGACATACCCCAAAGTACACGTATATCCTAGTTACACGTGAACCACGTTGGGGTGTTTCCCCGCCTGTAAATCACACGTGACATTGTGTGTAGACATCGTAGGTATTAGGTCAACATGCCATTCTCAACTGTCTGTGTTGATCCAAACTCAACCCACGTGGTTTTCTATCCACACAAACTTTTCTGTTGTTAGGTCTTCTCGTTTTGTTTGTCTTTGCTTGAAACAATTGAGATTAGCCAGCTATAAGAGCGAGAGAGCATGGAGATCGATGAGACGGTAGACAGTGAAAGAGAGTCTGTGTCTTCATGACCTACACAATCCCTCAGAAACCGGCTGAAAGATTGAATGATAGCGTTCTCAAAACTCAAAAGACTCATTTTTCATTATGCGCCACCTTGAAACTTGAAATGAGTAGTCGAAAATCAAACTGGTAGGATACAGGTAATCAAAATAAGTTTTTCTCAGACTCTATTGACTGGCCTGTTCAAACTTTTCATCTTGTTGGTTCTTTCCGTTTTGTTTACTTTATGCTTGAAGAAAACTCTGTGGCACCAAGCCAGCTAACTTCTCGTGATGCGCTGCTTTTGACACAAAGTTTCAAAGTGTCAAGGTTTCAAGGTCAAAAGCCTTTTCGTATTGTCACTTTGAACTGTTTTTCAATACGACCTCTCAGCATTTCAGACTAAACCAGAGATCACTCTGAAAAAAAGGTGGCTCAATGGCTAGCTCAAAAACCCTTCGCCAATGAAAAACCAATCAAAAGTGTATGTTATTCCTACATTTTCATGTCTTTTAGCTGTACAACTTCATATTTAAAAAAGTAACACTCTTCATAGAGCATTTCCGGAGAAATATTTCCGTAGTCCCGAGTGAAAATTTTCGAAAATCACTACGGAGCTTCAACGATTCGTTCTATCGGTTTCTAACGGTAGGTCTTTTGGGCCCTAAATAATGAAAAACTGAATTGAAACCATTCTCACGTTTCATCTAATATACCTGACTTCGTTCCATTTCCACATCGAATTGAATAAACCAAGTTTTTCCCTCTCCCCGATGCATTCACAACCTTTTACTGTTCAATTTTTACGACACGTTTGAAAAAGTTCCGAGCGGAAATCCATCAAACCAGGTTTTTCTCTCATTTTTTTCGACGATTTCGTAACATATCTGAGCTCAACATCGTCACACCAAATTTTTGCCCGTTTTTCACACTATTTCTGCTGATGTGTTCGCAAGATTGCATTGTCGCCAGTCGTTTCCGAACGTTTTGCGGAAACATCTAGCCATAGTTGTATTCAATAAAAATAGCCTTTTGTCTTGTTTCACCTTTTCGAGCTCAAGTCCGAAAAAATATGTTTTGCCCCCTATTCCTACAGACTGAAAACTTTCGAAGATTGAGTTCACCAAACCAAGTTTTTTGTCTGTTTTCACAATATTCTCATTTGTGTTTTTGCAAGATTGCATTGTCGCCAGTCGTTTTTGAACGCGGTGCGCAAACAATCTGGTCATCAATCTTTCGCAGAATCGAAAGATAAGAAGTGTAACTGCGTTTTGGCGCGCTTTTTTTGTCGTGGCGATTTTCCAACTATTGTTTTTCTCTCTCAGAAGCGCCATGTTTCTGCGATTTGCAAGCTGCAATCCAGAAAGAGAGCACGCAGGTCAAAGAGGTCGCAGACATCTGCGTCTCTCTGACCCACACTCTCTCTCGTCGTAGCCGCTGCAGAAGTGGCTGGCCGATTGGCAGGGAATTGTCTGAGAAAAACTCCCTGCCAATTAGCAAGCCACTTTTGTGGCGCCTTCGTCGAGAGAGTGCACAGATCAGAGAGAAGCAGGTTGCTTTCGTATCCTGGACTGTCTGCGATCTCATTGACCTACTTGCTCTTTTGCTTTTTTTTTCATCTCCGAAGATTCATGTTTTGTGTTTTCAACTAAACCAAGTCGTTGAACACGAAAGTGAGACCACAACCCATCTCCACACCATCGAACCACTAATTCCATTAGTTACGCTGTGCAAGAACACATCCTAGAACCGTGACACAGCAGAAAGTCAGACACACCGTAAACAATGAGTTTTATATCTACTTGATGTGTTGACAAACTCTATCACTCGTAGTAGTTTGACTATAGGTTTAACACTTCCAACTCCAGTTCAGCGAGTAATTTTTTCACCCTTCATAGACTAACAATATTATCCTTACCAATTTCTTAACAAATAAGAGGAAGCTCTTCTTAAAAAAGTTATACAGCACATGTTTACCAATCGTAACTCCTTCACAAATCAGGGAAAGTCTCACAAATCTATAAAAAATATACTAATTGAAACTCTTAAAAACATATTCTTCCGTTTGTATTGTGTAGGAAAACTGTAAACAATCGGCGAACGAAGTTTTACGACCCTCGTTCGTTCCAAATGGGAGTCCGCTTCGTCTGTTTTTCTCATGTTTACAGTCATCTACCTTGGAATCATGAAGGTTCGAAAACTGGCGGCGTAGCAATCCCCACAAAAGTTCATGAGATCACGTCATGAGCGATTAGCAGGAGTTTCTCATGAGATTCTATTGATTGCTATGCTACAACATTAAGAGTTCACGAGTAGCTCATGAGGTATATCATGAGAAACTGATATGAACTTCTCATGAGGTTGGACGGTTTGCTATAGTGGCCATTTTCCCCATTAAGACAGCTGAGGGTTCGATTGATTGAGCGATGCGGGGCGAGCGGTCGTTGATCATTTGCCAGCGGCTCAGAGAGTGTGTAGATCGCTGATACGCAGACAAACTGGCCGCTCGCCAAACCTCGTCCCATACAAAATCGATGGTACGGTGTCCACAACGGTTTGACAAATCCTATACACCGCCTGGTTAGTTATAGATGGAAGAGTCTTTAATATGTGTAGAACACGTTGCCTGACGTGAGAACGCAATTACAAGTACTGATTCGATAATATTTTGAATCATGAAGGTATTGGGGTATAGGCGAAATGTACCACTTTCTATACTCTTTTTCTCTGTTTTTCTACTAGTTTGTATCACTTTTCTTGAGCTCACCATCACTTTAAAACTGTCTTATCACGATTGAAACAGTCACGTTTACATGAAAACATGTATTTTTTTTTGTGAATTTGTTGTCTGACCAATTATGGGTTTTTTCACGTTTCATGTAACTATCTTAATTACTTGCAGTTGAGAGTCCGATTGGTCTGTTTTTCCATGATTGCAGTCTGGCCTCACTGAATCATGAAGTTGGAAAACTGTTTCAGTATATTTGAAAATGAATTTTTTTCAGAAATTAGTCGAACTTTGTTTAACCTAGATATACACTTGAGTTCCAGTTTTCTATAGAGTACTTTTTAATATACAGCTCTCGCGTTACACTAAATTTTGATTTTGTCGATGTCTATAAATACCTTCGTTTTATTATCTCTACTTTACGTTTCATGGGGTTTTTGAGCTTTTCAAACGCAGTTGTTCAAAACCTAGTTGAAAAATAGTAGTTTAAAACCCGATATTAACTTCTCGGTCCCTCGATTCCAAAATGCAATTTCCTTGTTGTTTTATCGTGTTTACAACTTCCTTCTACTATCAACGCACGCAATAGGTTATACGGCGCACGTGACATTTCACTATCCTTATCTTTAGTTTGTCTTTATCTTTACAATCGCCCTGAAACAATGGCATTAGCCAGACACAACATTCTCGAAGAGTTCAAAAGTGCAGACTACGAACTATGTCGAGCAATAAAATTGAAAATTGAAACATAAATAAATAACAGATAGCTGAGTTTCAAAGGGGGCAGAAAGGGAAGTTTATATGAAAGAGCTCATCAAGAGAAACCGATAAGTATAGTTTTCAACTCAAACTAACGACCCTAATTTGCATACGGTTGACACGTGCTTGCCTGTTTTGACACGCGCAACGTTCTATTTAGGTACTTTGGGGTACCTAAACTAGCCTTACTTTCTGCCCCCCCCCCCTCTTTTGAAACCAAGCAAGAAAAAATAATTCGGTAGTTTACAGTTGGGTGAATATTCAAAAGTTAACATTTTCTGAAACATACGCCTCATGGGTGTTTCGTATGAAGTTGCTAGTAGTACTCAAGATACTTTTTTGTATACGCAGCTTTAGAGTACTATACTGTTAGTCAATTGCACAGTCACGTAAAACATGTTAAACACAGCAGAACTCAGGAACATGCAATTACAAAGTGCACGATGCCTCATTATAATGCTAACTTTACGTGACTATTCGATTTACTTCTAGTGTGGGCAACTTTTTCTTCTATGACTTTACGTTTCTGGACCGCAAGTTCCAACACCCAGGCTGGACTTCTGTCAAAATTATTAGACATGTTTCATATTTTCTTCATTTAGTAGTTATCAGTACTACATATTCGCCGTTCTTTATTGTTTTTTATTATTGTACATTCTCGGTCCCCAAGTTCCAACATCTAGGCTGGATTTCTGTCAGAGTCATTAGTTTTATTCGATATTAAATAGTTTCCATAAATCATGACGGGGACTCTTATCCTGCGCCGCCTGACTGAGCCAAGAGCCATCATTAATTTAGCTCTGATTGAGACAACTGTTGGCAGACGGCCAGGTTGGAGAAAACTGACCTTTTTACGTTACAAACAACAAAAATATTGTGGTGATCTCGGTTACTTGATCGTTGGTTACGCTTGTGCCAGAGTGCCAGAGGTGCCAGAGCCAGTCTGTGTCTCTCTGATCTACACACTCTCTCCAGTCTGCGTCTCTCTTATCTACACTTTATTTTCCTTAGAAATCCCCAGTTAAGAACTATTAATTTAGCTCTGATTGAGACAACTATTGGCAAGCGGCCAAGTTGCAGAAAAATTTTCTCTTCTCGTTAGAAACAACAGAAAAAATCTAGTTTGAGGCGACAGAGCCAGTCTGCGTCTCTCTGATCTGCACACTCTCTTTCTCAGAATGTTGGCAGGCGGCCAAGTTGGAGAAGAATGACCATTTTACGTTAAAAACAACAAAAATAATCTTGTTCTGGCCAGTCTGCGTCTCTCTGATCTACACACACTCTCTTTCTCCGGAATCGTTGAGAGAAATGTCCTTTTTACGTTACAAACAACAAAAATAGTCCATTTTTTCGTGCCAAAGCCAGTCTGCGTCTAACTTATCTACACAGTCTCTTAGTTGAGAAAAATGACCTTCTCACGTTACAAACAAAAGAGTGTTTTTAATAAATGGTACCTGAAGGAGAGAGTGAGGTTTCTAGGTTAGCGGACGGTTTGCGTCTGTCTGATCCACGCGCTCTCTCAGAGGTTTTTCTCCACATCTGATACATAAATAGGCAAAACAACATTATTCAAATGTCAAATTATATAGACAGACAGAAATTTCGAAACAGTTTGAATTTTAATTTTATCTCAGCTGATTTCCCATGTGATGTATAGAATTTGGTCTGGGTAACAATAGATGCGAAATTTGTGTTCCATGAATATTAAATCTGCGTCATTGGTCATTTTTCTCAGAATAACTTCGTAAGACTCAAAAACCATTCAATTTCTCTAGAAAAATGTCGAGGAACTCGAAAACAATGCAAATTTTCCTAGAAAAATCTGCTTTGTCATTACTCTATTACTCCCAACTTTCTGAGAAAAGATTTGTAAAATTCAAAACAATACGACTACGTTTTTTTGTCGTTGTTATCCGAAAATACAAAATTATTGTAAACAAATTCGTTACGCATAAAAAGGCAGAATACGTCAGAAAGAAATTGCAATGGAAAAACTAACTGAACTCATCTTTTAGGTTTCACGTAATTTTTGATCTACGTGGTGATGTTCATGTGCGAGTATAAAACTATTTGTAAAGTTGTATCAAACTGTTCCGTTTTGGCTCAGAGTTCAATATTCCTTGGTCTCGTGTTTATATCTCGTGTCTTTCTAGAATGTTTCTTGTTCGCCAAACTTGTTATTGAATAGCTTTCCGATTACACTTTTTGTTGCTTATACATATATAATATTTGTAAACATTGTATGCAGTTTGTTGCGTCGTAGTCGTTTATTAACATTACACATAGCACATGTGCAGCATTTTTTTCCCTCACTGGATCTTTTATTTGTTCACGGAAAGAACTTTTTTTCATGTGTTTGATGGAAATAGAGTCAAAAGCCATAACGTTTTTCAATTACTCTGAAAAACCGTTGCAACTTAAAATACCGGGGTCTCCAATTTTGCCAATTTTGCAACTTAAAATAACGGGGTCAGCCAGATGTCGCCTGTTACTGTTTGAAATTCATAAAGGAGATGCAGGCTAAATCGACATCAGTATTTAAGCCTGCATTTTCTCCGGTATTTCAAGTTGCAAGCGTTTTCACAGTAAAATATATATAACACCCCAAAATAAGCAATACTTGAGAGTTTTTCACGTTAAACTGTCAGTCAACAGTTACTTGAAACATGATAAACACAGCTGTGTAAACGTGTAATGACAAAGTGCACGATTCCTCAAAACAATGCTGACTTCACGTGGCTATTCATTTTACTTCTAGTATATCTCACGTCTAGTTTCAATGTTCTGAGATAAAAACTGCACTTCCTTACAAAAACTGAAGATGAGTTGATATACTGAATAATTCATTCGTTCGGCTCAAAGTTCAGCTTTTCATCAGACAGTCTGCGTTTATTTCCAGCCTATTTGATGCTTTTATTTGCTCAGACTCATAGACCGCTCAGACTATTTGTCTCGGTCGGGATTTCCACCCACAAAAAGTTCACGTTAGGAAAATACGATCACCTTTGAAAGCGTTGAAGAGTCAGAAAAACGCCAAAAATGCAGCGTAATGCAATGTACAAAAAGTTTTAGCTCGGAAAACACATGCCATAAAAAACATTGAAAGGTACAATGGAACTTGATTATCGAAACTACAGTCATACATTCGTCCGAAATTGGAACTCATTGGTTTGCTTCTGTTTGCGGGTTCCTCGAAACTTGCGAAAAAAACAAGGAAGAGTTAATTTAGTTAATTTCACAACGTTAGGGATGCTCTCCAGAATAACTAAAATTTTGTTAAAATCCCTGTGAGCCTATTCAAACCGAGTTCTCTACTACTGTGAAAACGCTTGCAACTTGAAATACCGGAGAAAATGCAGGCTTAAATACTGGTGTCGAATTAGCCTGCATCCTATGCATTTCAAACAGTACAGGCGACATCTGGCTGACCCCGGTATTTTAAGTTGCAGCGGTTTTTCAGACCAATATAACTATCATTGAACATGAATAAATGTCAGAATAATTAATTCACAACATTCCAGCCGTTCTTTGGCATAACCATAACACTTCAGTTTTTCAATAGTATCGAGACCAAGTTATCTACCAATATGAATCTTAATAAAATTGAATAGAATTCATATTCAGAATTTCATCACATTATAGACATGCTCTGGCATAACTATAACTTCGTTAGTATTCTCAACTATTCAGACTCAAGAATACCAATATGAGTCTAACCAAATTTGAGTAAAATTGTAATTGTTAGAATTTTACAACAATCTACACGTTCTCTGACATAGCCATAACTCTACTGGTATTTTTTGAAAATATTCAGACATTTTATCTACCATTTTAGCTTCTACAAAATTTATATAGAATTTAGATTTTGAAATTTCACAACATTCTACGTTCTAGCCGTTCTCTGACATAACCATAACTACGCCATAATTCGTGCGATGATCTATTTTAAATTTTGACAAACAAACAACCAGTTTCCCACACGGAATCTGCATTAATTCCGATTTTATAGATGTGTTGACAGTTTAGTTTGAAATTCAAAAAAATAAATTTGTCGAACTTTCCCACGTTTCCCACGTTCACAATTGCACAGTCACGTGAAACATGTTGAACACACCAGAATTCAGAAACGTGCAATGACAAAGTGCACGATTCAAAACAATGCTGACTTCACGTGGCTATTCATTTTACTTCTAGTATATCTCACGTCTAGTTTCAATGTTCTGAGATAAAAACTGCACTTCCTTACAAAAACTGAAGATGAGTTGATATACTGAATAATTCATTCGTTCGGCTCAAAGTTTTTAGTTTGAAATTCAAAAAAATAAATTTGTCGAACTTTCCCACGTTTCCCACGTTCACAAATGCACAGTCACGTGAAACATGTTGAACACACCAGAATTCAGAAACGTGCAATGACAAAGTGCACGATTCCTCATTAGAATGCTAACTTTACGTGACTATTCAATTTACTTCTAGTATAGTCGCACTTTCTTAGAACTGTTTAAAGTTTGGTTTGGAATTCAGAAAAAAAATTTGTTGTCACGTGCTCAGAGTTTAAAAATTTTTCCACGCCCAGTTGCCTCTTCTCTAGTTTTCACTCTCGTAAACGTGTAAATCACTAGTTACACGTTCTACGTGAACTTTCCTGTAGTAAACCGCACATAAATTCTAATAAAGTTTTTGTGAAAGAGACGTACACTCCTGGAAATCAAACATCAAACTATAAAAAATCGATGCACCGGTCTCTGATGAGTTCATCTGTACAACTTTTCGATACGCTCATCTCAGTCAATAACCATAAATGTCTTCCTATACCGCAATTGTCACAAACTTCGTTTGAATGGTTCGAGAGTTTGTTATACCTTAATTTTCATACCATGAACTTTTACACTTTTTATCACTATAACATCCGAAATTTGATGACAACGTTATTTTGAAATTTGATGACAACGTTATTTTTTTCCGAGTCTCTTATTGTAACATGTACTTGCTTTTTTTATCTTTCAAAATTTTCGAAAATTTGATTGAAAGTTTGCACCTGTTTACCGTTCCCCGGCGCAACTTATTTATCGGAACTAGAATCTTTTCGGTACTTTTGTTTTGTCTGGCCATATTTCTTAATTCGATCACATTACGCAGTGTCACAACAAGGCCAAGCAGAGTACTTGGTTGAAATTGAAACTTTCTAGTCTTGACAGAAAGATTAAGTTGACAATAACAAAATATTCACTTTCTCTTATTCTCTATCTCTCTGTCTCCCTCTACATCTCTCACGCTCCCCTTCTCTCTATCTATGTATCTCTGTCTCTTTCTTGTTATATGTCTGCTCCCCTCTCATATCTCCTGTATCTCTCTCCCTCCCCTCCCTCTTTCTCTCTTTTAGCCTCTCTCTCTCTCTCTCTCTCTCTCTCTCTCTCTCTCTCTCCCCAAAACACGACTATACATTGTTTTTGATGAAGCCGCGGTTCCCGCATAATCTATCCAATCATATTCTAATGTGGGGCTATTAATATCGCGGACGCAGGAATAAACGTAGATCTGGTCTATGATCAGCTATTCTACTACAATTTTGAAATAAAGGATACCAATTATACTACAATTATACATACTACTATTATACATACATTCAGGAAATAGAAAATGAAGGATTTTGTATTGTAGTTTGATCAGAGGACCAAACTTGTAGTCAACAAAAACATCACAAACTGAATTATGATCAGCTATTTCAGTACAATTATACACTTAGGATATAGTAAATAAAATTGCAGTTCGATCTGAGTTTCACGAATATTTGCACGAAGATCAAACTACGAATTCAGAAGATTGACGTAGCTTTAGTCTATGATCAGCTATTCTACTACAATTATAGTACACATTTAAATTTAGGAAAACAATAATTTTGCCCTGTAGTTTGATCGAGAACTCATTTTGAGCTTAGGCTGAAGCGCACGAGAATCCAATCAACAGTACATCCTGTACTTGGTTCACAGCGAGAGCGATCCTCATCAACAATAAACAGGAACAGTTACTGCTACGAAACGAGATAAACTTTGTTTTTCAGATGTTCAAGTTTCGTTTTTTTTTCCAGGCGGCGTAGCAATCCCGCAAAAATCTCATGAGATACCTCATGAGGTATTCGCATGATCTTCTCATGAGATTCTGTTGATTGCTATCGTACAACATTGACAGTTCCCGAAGAGCTCTTGCGGTATCTCATGAAAAACTCATGTGAACTTCTGCCGCCATGAAAGACCACTGCGTTTATTACGGTCAATCCGTGGTTAGACTTGGAATACAAGAGAACTTCAGATATACAGTATAAACTACACGAAAGAGCCACACTTGACGTTTGTGGCGCAGCCCGCTGTGTTTGTAGGACTACCAGACCACACTACATCTTACATTTTGAAAAATTTGACCTCTGGCCGCCAAAGACATTTTGATTTCTACGTGCGATCTAGCCGGTAAATCCACTAGGAACCACGCCATACTTGACGTTTGTTACTCTATCCTCTTGTGTTTGTAGTTTGATCCCTACGTTTTTGAAACTATAACTACGATTTGGTCACTCCCTATACGTGCGATCCACACTGTAAATTCACTAGTAAGCACACCATATTTGGCGTTCGATAGACATCTCGTTGTTTTTGTAATTTCATCCCGCCTATTTTTGTTGGACATGTGCAAGTTGCAGCGTGTCAAGTCGAGATCAAACTACAACAGAAACTTGGTCCGGTGAACGGTAAAACCGGAAAAACGGTCGCTTTTCCCACAAATCACGCCACATTTGGCGTTTGATCGGCTATCGACTGTTATTTACGCAGTTGTTGTATACGTTGAGGGGATGATCCGCGATTTCCCACGATTTCTTTGCAGTTGTTCATAAATACTTTTTGTTTGCTGAGAATTCGGGCTATTTCAGATAATGAGGATGTTCTATGAACGTGTTTTCGGTCTCTGATCGGCTATTCTACTTCATTTATACTAGAAGTAAATTGAATAGTCACGTGAAGTTAGCATTCTGAGGAGACATCGTTCACTTTGTCATGGCACGTTTCTGAGTTCTGCTGTGTTTAACATGTTGCACGTGATAGTGCAATTGACTAACAGTACATATTTACAAATACAGAATACAGGTCACGAAGTCTTCGACTTGTAGTTTGATCAGAAAGTACTTCATGTTACGATAGACATCGATTACGTACGACGGGTACCACGTATAAGTTTTAGTTCGAATTGCTTCTGAGAAGTTCGTGTTATATAGTCTTTTCCATTCCTACTGAGACTTCTACAGTAGGATTCGGAAACTTCCAAGCCGTTTCACTCACTTACTTTTGATCGGAGAAGTTGAGGATTTGTGTACCTCATTCTCCTTCTCAGGTAGAGTGAACATGCGAGAGCATTTTCCATGAACAACCTTTTCAGCTTCACAACAGCCTTCGGAAAGTTTGTAAGGTTACTGCAGGAGTTACAGTAGGAATGGTGTGAACTATCCAATGGTTGTAAGCTCTTCTCACAGCAAGTCTACTTGGTTTATGTTGCCCCATCCAGCTGGATTTGTAGTTTGATCCCGTTTCTCTTCAAGTTCAAACTATAACTTAGCTATGATTGTCCCTCACTTCTATCTCAACCGAAACCAGTCTATTCAACACGAATTAAACATAATTACTTTGTTTATTGACCTTATTCGGTGGCCGATTTCAATTTAATTGCAAACTCTCATTTTTTGTTGTTTTGGCCATCTTTTTCGGTGAGGCCTTGGACAGTTGGCGAGTGATAATTTGTTCAGCCTTGTATGGGACGAGTTTACGATTCGGAACTGGTTGTAGACGAGTTATTACTGGGTTGTATCGAGAGGTTAGGGTACTGTAACACTGTCTTTCTGATGTGCTTCAGAGTTTGGATGGAAAACTTCAGAGTTTGGATGGAAAAAAAAGAGATCTAATGAAATTTGGAGCTAATGACCGATATCGTACAAAACTGGAAAACAACTCAACTTCGTGAATGCCGCTTGTGAAAGTTGCCGTTTTCATACCATTCAACCACGTAAAGACCTACAATCGAAATAGTGGTTATTTTGTGCTGCTCGGTGTGTAGTTTGCGCACATCGTTCACCAAACGTGCTTCTTTCTGCCTGTAGATCAAACTACGAGTCCAATTTTCATCTCGATCCCTCTAAATGTACAACTTCTCCCTCTGAGCAACATTTTTTGCCTCTGAACCTCTCTAATTGCTGCCATTTGGTGTGTGTCTATGACCTTTTTATGACTCGGCTAACTGCCGGTTTACGGCGCTTTTACGCGCCGCGCACAGTGCAATTTGCGAACGCCAGCACGCAACTGCGAAGTGCATATTGGTGAGAAATGTTATATAAAAATGCCCCGACTAAACCAAACTGAATTACAGTTTTATTAAGTTGTTCATTTGAACAAAACATATTCGTGTCACACGGACTACTGAATTTCAATTAAACTGAATCAGAACTTACTGCAGGCTGAAAAGTGCAATTTGCGAACGCCAGCAACTGTGAAGTGTATATTGGTGAGAAGTTTTCATCGAACTTGGGTGAGACAGACATGTAACCACCTCGAACAATCAACCCTATCCCGGCTTCAAGTGACTTCTGCTGGAAACGTTTCGGGAACTTTCTCTAACATTGTGGGAAGAGCAAGGCAAGAAACTTTCCGCTCAAAAGATCAAACTCAAACTACAAATGGTTCAAGCCTGAACTCTCCCATTTGACCTCAATACTCAATATCACGTGTAATTGCACTTCCTCGAATTCTAATGTGTTTCACACGTTTTCTGTAGTTCAACATTCCAGACTCACAAGCTCGATAATTTTCTCTCAGCATACAGCATACTCTGATTTAAAGAAGGACGATAATGTGGACCAATCTCGTGTCAACGGTCCTTTAAACTGCAATTGAAAAATGTATTGCGGTTTAAAGGACTGAACCGTTGCGATTGGACCACATAATCGTCTTTCTTTAATCCCTCTAAAGTAAGTGCTTTCTGTCCGATTATAGGTTGAGGTTGATCATTTGTATCTTGAACCCCCTCAAAGGTCGCGTTGCCACTCGAGAACGTTCGAATACAATGAGATGTCTCATTCACAGATAGCCCAGACATTGAGCAAATACGTATAGGGTGTGCTCTTTTCCAAGCAAGGCTTAATGGTGTCTGTCGCTCTGTTACACTGTGTTTGTAGTTTGACTCTGATGAACGACGTGTATCGAGAGCAGACTATAACATTCGGTCACTGCCTTCAAACCAAGTATGCAATACACCATTTGAATCTTGAACCATCCGAAAGGTCGAGTAAGTATTTAAATGCAATGAGATGTCTCATTCCTAGACAACCCCGACATTGAGCAAATATGTATAGTTCGTTTCACCAGTCGATGACATTCTACAGTGATCTTTCGAATATTCAAGGGCATTTATCTAACCAACAAGTACTTATTCAGATTCACTGTTTTCAATGCTTGTAGTACCCTATATGAAAAGCGAAATCACGAAGTTTAAACTAATCAAAATACCTACAAGATATAAAAAATTCTCTTGAAAGTTTTATAATTTTACTGTAGACGGCTATTGTTGCGTGAAATGGACTATATAGGATATGCTCTCTCCAAAATAAGGGTTTACGATGGATGTTGCTCCGTTACACAGTGCTTGTAGTTTGATCATGTTGATTCTGATTGGAGTTTGTGATAAGCGACGTGGGCCGAGAGCAAACTACAACAATGATTCGGTCTCTCTCTTTAAACCAAGTATGCAATACACCATTTGAATATTGAACCGTCCGAATAGTCGCGTAAATATTGAAATACAAGGAGGCGGTTTATTCTCAGATAACCCATACAAGTGAGCAAATATGTATGATATCTGAACCAACTCTATTGTGTTTGTAGTTGTATCTCGTGGCGTGTATCGACATCAAACTACAACAAAGATTCGTTCACTCCCTATAAATAAACCAAGTTTGCACCATTTGAACCTTGAACCCTCAAAAAGGCCTGTTTGTTCTCAGATGCCCCAGACATCGGAGCAAATATGCATTCTGCGACGTCCTTCTTTGAGAAGACCCGGGCGCGACAGGTCACTTGTCTGAGTCTCAGTGACGCGTAACTAAATACATACGTGAAGGACATGCTGTGAGAATCATATGTATTGATTTATTGAACTTGAATCAACTATTCAAATTGAGCAGCGGCAGAAGGGCCTTTGCGGTGCAAAAGATACGTATCGATTGGTGAAAATTTGATGCATTCATGTCGGTAGAGTCGATACTTGTAGGTGTGTTCGCACGAGATCTGAGCTGTAATTTACGTTCACAATTTTCTAAACTTCGTAAGTCGCAGAGGCCGCCTGTGAAAATATCCCAAAGAACAATACATCTTGAGAATTGCGGGTTTCTTGTGGAACTATGCTTTGAACAATTTTGCCACTTTTCACGTGACACGTTTCAAACTAGAAACAACGCGTGTACGTGAGATTCGAGAACTGGCGATGTTCGAGCAAGTACCGCGTCGAGTGTTTGTTGTTTGCTCTTGTATACAATTACACGATGTCTCGGTCTCTCGTTTCCACATAGTCTCTCACCTAACTCTAACATCTGGGTTGAGTTACGTCGAAATGGACATTAAAACCTGTGAAAATGGACCAAACATCAGACCACGGCTTGGTAATCTTGCGGGAACCTATACGAAGTAACCAGATATCGGTTGTAGTTTGAACCTTTTCCCGGTTACTTCGATAGGTAACCGGTCAGTAACCGAAAATGAAAAAGCGGTTATCGTTTTTTTTTCCAACGCAAAATGTGGTTTTCACAGCTAGTTTGGACGGTAACCGGATTTTAGTTTCAGGTTACCTACCGGTTACCTGTGAGGAAACCTGAAAAAGGGTTACCAAAAACCGACTAGGTTACCTAAAAACCCGGTTAGTTGTAGAATTGGCCCAAATTTAGGCCGCAAAGTGAAGAGATCTTTTGGCTTGATTGAGAGAGAGCGGACCTACAATAAGATACCGTGAGAACTAACTCGCGGAAACCTATGAGTTGGTTCGTGAGATATTTGTAAGCGTATGGTTCTCCAGGATTCGTCATGGACTTCACGCATGAAGTAACTTGAGTTTATCCCATAACTATAATCACTTGGATTGGGTAAACTAAACTCCGAGAAAACTGTCTCCGGTTTTTCCTGTAAAGCCTCGAAAAACCAATTGTAACTGTCACAGTTCAAACTCCAGAAATGCAACATAAAAACCGTTTCTATCTTGACACTGACCATGAAATGACGTGGTCGCAAACGTGATCTTCACGTCATGGTGAACCAAGTGAAAAGTCGTCACACTACATCACTATTTCCACCCGAAACCTTTCCCATCAATCAGTTATAGACCTTTAAGGAAGACAAAAACGGTAGACAGTTTTTGCTATTTGCCGTAAACCTGCTTCCGTTCTTGCTACTTATTGAACCCATAATACAGCACAGATAAAATGCTAGAAAATTACGTGAATCGCGTAAAATTCACGTCAATCACGTAAAAGTGTTAATTTGAGGTAAAACACGTTTCACGTAACTATACGTTTGACTATAGTAGACTAGTGTACACTACTATCGGAGATTTAGACTTCTATACAGTCTTCTCCAAGCATTCATGGTACACAACTATACTTGTATCTGTATAGCTATCCGGTACAATCACGTTTTTTTCACGTCTCACGTGTTAAGTGTTTATTCATACTATAGCTAAGATCCAGATACCTCCCAATCCTTCAAGGATCCCCCATTCATAGTAGGTATACAACTATAATCGTATCTGTACTGCTATCTGAGGCGGTATGCATGAACATCCCTAGCCGGGATGTGATCCCGCCGGGATGTAACCCGAGCCCGTCCCGGGTTGGGATAATCGGTATGCACCGGCATCCCGGCCGGGTTGGGTTAGATCCCGGCGGGATGAGGTCGGGATGGACTGTTTTCATGTAAACAATGCACTTTTGTTAGCCAGTAAGTAATCAAAAGATTAGCAAATGTGGTAATTTTCGAAGATGTGAAACAAATTCATGGCTTTGCATAGCATTATCCTAATATTTTATCAAAAACAATCTGTATTATTAATGAATTGGTGTTTTTCAATGTATGAGATGTTTTACGGAATTCGCATAACTGAAGTTATGAAAACCCTATATTAAATCTGTGAGAGAAGACTATAAAGTGATATAGGAATGTTTTTGATAAATAAGATTATTTTTCCAACATTGTCGAAATATACCAAATCTTATGTTCACGGAAACAGCTTAGCTTCCTTAGTTCATTAATGATCATTTTACATTGATGATGTTTGTAAAAATACGTCAATTACAAGAAAAACCATGAAATTTGAGCCGAACCCGACCTCTCTAGCTCGGGATGAAATTTGCATCCCGCCCGGGATATGAGCCCGGGCGGGATGCGTAGTGCATACCGGGATGGCCATCCCGGGACAAATCGAGCCCGGGATCACATCCCAACCCGGCTCGGGATCTTTCATGCATCTTTCATGCCTCAGGTATAATCACGTGTTTTTCACGTTTTACGTGACAGGTCTATATATGCCTATACTCTGTTTCACTAATCGATGTACTTCTACAGTAATCTGTCAAGTATTCAAGGGGGTGTTTTCTAATGGAAAATTCATTACTTGGGTTTCAAATTTTTAGAGTTAGTAGTAGTAAACATGCAGAAGACACTATGAACGTTCTGAGGAGTTCTGAATAAGCTCATGTACCAAACTTCGACCTGGAAGTATTAGCAGATTACTGTAGAAGGATAGAAATGGGTGGAACAAACTATAGTACAGCTGAGATTAAGCTTTCTCTCCCAATCCTTCAACCCCAGTCATGGTATACAACCATAATTGTAGCTCATTAACCCACCGAAACTGGTCCAATTCAAGGTTTTATTGCGGTTTTCCGCACCAGACAGTCTAGACTTGTGTACCTGTTATGGAGGGATGAAATTGTAGTTTGAGCGTAGTTCACGAATTTTGATAGAAAAGCAAGAGGATTGAACTACAAACACAGCGCGACACGGCGTTTTCAATTTTTCTCACGTTTTCATTGGGTTTTTGCGCGTTCAAATACTTTTCATCTTCTATACTTCAAATAAGGATGATCATGTGGACCAATCCCGACGCAGTGGTCCTTTAAACTGAAATTGAAAAATGTATTGCAGTTTAAAAGACCGAAGAACTGGGATTGGTCCATGTAATCGTCCTTCTTTAAAACACGATTCAAGAGATATTCTTATTTTCATCCATTTTCGAACATAGTCTAGACTTGTTGTCTACCTGTTATAGAGCTATCATCACCTGTATTTATCAAAGGAAATAAAAGTCAAAACTTGTTTGTAAACCGTCTAGCATCTCAACAGTCAGAGATCGCAGTAACGACCTTTTGTAAACAAAATGTTGCTTTTTCATTGACACTATGTGATATTATTTATATGCTATATTCTATCTCCCTATCTGTTCTCTCTCTTTATCTCTCTCTCTCCTCATCTCTCCTCTCCCTCTCCCTCCCTCTCCCTTTCTCTCTCCATCTCTCTCTATCTATCTATCTCTCTCTCTCTTTCTCTCTCTCGTTTTGTCTCGCTCTCTCTCTTTCTCAGTCCCTCTCTCTCTCGTAACCCCTCCTTTTCTCGATGTTTCTCTCCCATGTTGACAATGCCCATTGACCTTCTGTCCACATATCCACAGTTGATCAATGATCACAAGAATGACGTCATTCGTGATTTTGTTTGTTTTTGTTTGTAACTTTGTTTGTTTTTGTTCGAGGTTGTTTACTTTCATTTAAAGATGACCGGAAGGAAGCTAGAATCTCGTATACAGAGCATACAATTAGTGAATATATCTAAACTGTAGTTTATTCTGTATACATATCATAACTTAGGTCTTTAGAACTATGACAACTTATAACTTTTACTTAATGACCTACCCTTGAAAAAATTAGGAAATATGAGAAAATTGTTCAGGGCGAAATAGAAATAATTTACTTTACAAAAAATAGTCAAGAAATTCCCGATTTCTATGTAATTTCTTTGGTTATCATAGTGACAATAACAAAGGTGGCGGTACTCGTACAACAGTTGTTCCACATATTTGTCATAACTGGTCGAGAGGTGATGCAATCAGAAAAGTTAGCATTCAAACGAGTTTTTGCTGCAACTTGCAAAGTTGTTTGGTTTTCACATATCAATTGTTCCCAGTTCTTCTTTTGAAAAGTGTGTTCTTCACTTACCTTGCTTTGCATGTCTCTCTTTCTCTCTCTATGTCTCCCTCTGTCTCTCTTTCTCTCTCTTTCTCTCTCTATCTCTCTTTCTCTCTATCTTTCTCTTATCTATCTCTCTCTCTCTCTCTCTCTCTCTCTCTCTCTCTCTCTATTTCTAACCTGTTCTGATATGATCTTGCCATCTTCCCTTCAACTTCGCTAGCCGCCGTTTGTACCTGATTGATGTGATTTTTCTCTCTATTTCTCTATCTCTGTCTCTCTAGTTTTCTCTCTCGCTCTATTTTCTCTCTCTATTTCACTCTCTATTTTTCTCTTCCTTTCTCTCTCTCCATTTCCTCTCTCATTCTCTCTTATTCTCTCTTTTTCGCTCCCTGTCTCTCTCACTTTGGCTAGACTCCAAAGTTTTTTCTGCAAATATTTGTCTTTCAATACCCATAAACAAACACGATTTCAGAACCGCTTCAAAATTTTCCGATCGCCTTTCTACATCGTTTTCTGGAATTCCGTGTGTAACTCTCAAGGTTTGTTTAACGTTTTCTGCCAATTTTTTATTCACAAATGTATATGTTTTCTCGTGGTTTCACATTGAATTCATGATTTTATCCGTCTACAAATGTAATGTTGTAATATTATTTTATTTAGCGGAATTTTCTCATCTTTTTAATCAACTTTCATACTCTCCTACCTTTTGTATACTTTTCTACTTCTAGTTCCTGCACATTCGTTACAATACATACATCTTGCACTCTTCCAAATGTGTACTTTTCTAATTTGATGTATACTTTTCCACACCTCCCCAACTAATTTCGTCTGCAAATTTGTTTTGATGAGAACAACTTCTTATCAGAATGTGAACTGTCATAATGCAAAGATACGCACTTTCTCGTGACTGGAATTTGAATTGTTTCACGTGAATAATGTTAAAGGGCACGTGCCTGTATAGTACAATTCACGTGGGAACTCCACGTAAGCCACGTGTTCAAAAGGGCACGTGTCTTCAGAGTACAATTCCCGTGAGCCACGCGAGTAACCTCAAAAGGGCATGTGTCTACTCAGTACGATTCACGTGAACATTTGAACCGAACAACTTCCGACAGTTGCACCTGAATGCCAAATTAGCTCGAACTAGTTTTTGTGTCTCGCCGAAGTTCGCAACCAATCGCAAAAAAACAGAGATCACTATTGGGTTGAATCGGTAAAAAATGTATCAGAAATGAACCAAGCTAAACATTATAGCGAACTAACCAACACACCAAAAAATTGACTCAAATCAAATTTTCGCTCAGCTTCTCAACTGTTCGACGTCTTAAGTTGGAACCTAATACTTTGGTGTGGTTATTTTGCGGAATTTTTTTGCAAATGTGTTTTTTCAATTACACTGAAGTGAATGTGTATTTTCAATGAAATACATAAAACGTTACATTTATTTGTTCATCTTCGTTCACGTTTTCGATGACTACTACATTATTTGTACTGGAAATGTTGCAATAATATGAGTGAGATCGAAATTCAATTGGTTTTTGTACAATTTCCGCGGGCGTGTGAACGTGATTCTAGTCGATTTTTGATAGTTGAGCCATTTGGAGAAAATTGCCTCTCACGATTTCTTTTTATAAGGAAAATGACCAATTTTAGAAAAAGGAGAAATGGTATCAAACTATATATAATGCGTACGCTCCACTGTATAAACAACGAAAGTTTATAGAAACGGAACCAGGCAATTAACGCGGTTTAAAACTTACTATACTATTAGTAAATTGAAAGTCATGTCATGGCACGTTTCTGAGTTCTGCTGTGTTTAACATGTTCCACGTGACTGTGCAATTGACTAACAGTATAATGTTACAACCATAATTAGAGTGTGTATTGTTATAGTTGCTGTGTTAGACCTTACTAAGAATGCGATATGTTTCGTCACGTTTGCAACTTCACATCCCACTGTTGCAAGTTGGTAAAACTTGTGTTTTTGAACTTTTTTTGTTGCATTATGCATTCAACCTTCGTTGTGTATAGTAAATTTGGCAAGGCACCTTTGGCCTACAATCCAGGTTTATTGGATTGTTGCTTAATAACTTTTCAAGAACTATTGTAACTAAGTATTTTCTTCACAGAGAGTACTATCTGACGTTACTAGTACAGATTCTAAATTATCTAATTAAATTAGATTTAGTTTCAGTAAAGTACATTCTATGTTCACTGGTAACGAGCTTGTTTACGACTTGTCGCTTTCCATTAGGGTAATTCGAATTATTACTTTATTCTCGCATTAATATTAACATATCACATGTACTCTTCAGCTGATTAACGCTAACCAACATCTTTTCATTCTAGAAATGTATCAAACATTACCCTATGGAGAGAAAGAATTCTAAGAAGACAAATTACAAATTTAGAATCCTAATTAACAAATGTACAAGCCTTCTGCAGAATCGTGGACAACAAAGAAAAAGCAAGGCTTTAGAACGGAACTGGTTTTGAGAAACTGAGAATATAAAAAACGGAAAACTTCAATATCGTATCTAAAGTAAGGTGGTTTTGAGATCATTTCGGCATATTTCACCACCAAGTAAATCTCCTGAACGTGAGCTGTAGACCCCAATTCACGTGTTTCACGTGTACACGTTCAATTTCACTTCACGTTCGTTTCGTGTCCAATTTCACGTGTTTCATTACTAAAGTTTTATTCGTTTGTACCAAAGCAAAACTTTGCAAATCACCTGCCAAACACGCCCCCAGAGGTCGAAAAATAGGGTTGTTTTTGAGAGAAATGTGTTTTCGCCCTCCACTTTGATCTTCGTGCGACCCGTGTTATTTTGATGTCCGGTTACGATTTTCAGAGCCAGGAAAACAGATATTTGAGCAAACAAATATGAACTAAATGATTTTGTAATGTATTTAAGGCGTCATTCTCGATAATGAGAAGATTAGTTAGTGTTCAAACATGTTTCTATCTGAAAACTAAGTAGTTATGAAGATTTTCCGTGCGCCCAGTGTTATTTTGGTGTCTGGCGGCGTAGCAATCCCTCCAATCTCACAAGAAGTTCATATGAGTTTCTCATGAGATAGCTGAGCTACTCGCAACGCTATTTGTAGAGCTTAATGGTGGTTATTACTTCATTGTTCAAAGTTCAATTGTGTTTGCGGCAATATGACTATAAATATATCTAGATTTTTCTAGTGACCATATATTTACCGTACATTGAGGGTTCTCTTAAAGCATTCACTATAAATTTTTCTCACGTCAATACGTGAACAAACGTATTGTTCATATTGATGAATTTTCTGAATTACAATGGCAAGTTGTTGACTACTGGTAAAGATACAATTTTGCAAGATAGGGTCAATCCTCCAAATCTAAAGCTTAAAATTGTATCTGACCCAATTCTCGATATGACCGACCGTATAAATTTAAACATCACTGCTACACTTCCATTCTCCTGCTCGAATTTGTAACTTTCCAGCAACTTGACACATTGAAAGTGCGAGATAGTACATAACAATTACTGAAATTTCATATTTAAAAAATCGGTGATCTATTAAAACTCTCTCACGCAACTTTCTACCCTATACTTTCACTGAGCACATAATTTCTAAACCATCCTAAAGTCTTGGTGACAACAAATATTTTTGTTATGTTCAAGTAAATATAACACTGACATTTCACAACTTATTGTAAGTTTGCACACAGAAATTCACGTCAGATCACTCCACTGGAAAACATTAGCAGAACCCATCTATTGTTGCCATCCAATTCCAATTTCACTGCGCTATAAACTATGAAAAATTCATGCGCGGCGCGGCCTTTTTGAGTGTCAAATTGCAATTTATTGTGTCCCTCAGTTCACATTGAATATGTATTGCTGGCCGTGGGCCAATATGCAAATCGCGCCACTTTTGTAGCTATCTGGTCACACGTCGACGAGAGAGTGGACAGATCAGAGAGACGCAGACTGACTGCGTCTCATTGACCTCCATGCTCTCTCACTTTTGTACATAAGTTGACTATTCATCGCTGGCCTCGTGCCAGTATATAAATCGAGCCACCTCAGAACGATTAGCGCCAATTTTCTGCAATTGGCCAGCTACAAAAACGAGAGAGCATGCAGGTCAATGATGCGCAGACAGGCTAAGACAGTCTGCGTCTCTCTGACCTGCACACTCTCTCGTTCAGCCAATAAAAACGTGGCTGGCCAATTGGCTGGGAATTGTCTGAGACTTCTTTAGCATTCTCTGATAGTTTTCCTTGGTGTTCCACTTCTATATAGTTCCGGTCATTCCCACTGAGACTTGGCAGCGTGCCAATGAATATTCAAGGCTATTTTTCGCCATTTTGAAGTGTTTCAAATAACACCGAAGCTCTGTTAATGCTTCTTCAGTTCCATAAGAATACGTAAATGAAAAAATAATTTAGAACACTATGCTTGCTATGCTTGCTCTAATCAATAGTCATCCGAAAATCTTGGCACGATGCCAGTAAGTCTCAGTACGAATGAAATGAACTATATCAGTCTTGCCTACTTTCCACGAGATCACGTTTTCGAGAATCTTGTTGCTGATCTTTCGCAATGAATTGGCGCAAATCTTTGTGACACATTGACTATTTATGGCTGGCCGCGTGCCAATATGTAAATCGGGCTTTGTGAGCCAGTTCGAGTCGCGGAATCACTTATTTATTGTCCCCTCGTGATTTACATCGGCGCTACTGTGCTTTTGTTTGGTTTGGAACCCAAACGTCAAAAAAAAGTTCTTTAAACCAAAATATCCATAAAATCATACAAATCATGAAGTTTTTTAAATACCATACGGTCAAAGTCAGACTCGACGCTACTGTGCTTCTTTTTGGTTAGGATTGGAAACCATAGAGAAATTCCATAGCGAAACTGTCTTTGAGCTGGAATATTCAGACCAAATCCTGGTCAGTTTGTGCGTTTCCGAGAACGTATGCTAGAAGATTCCGGTCCCATCCTGCGTCTCTCGCTCTGCCTCACTATTTCTCGTCTCTCACATCCCGGCGGGATGTGAGAGCAGAGAAATAGCATATGTTCGAGGAGACGCAGGATGGGATGAAGGGGCTGGGATCTCCTAGCGTACGTACTCTGGTTCGGGCCAACATTATCATCCATTGGATGGCTCAGATGCTTAAGCTTAGGCTCAGATTCGAAGCTAACACACCGGCGTGCTTTGGTCACTCGATCGATAAGTATGAGTTGCATGCTAACCATGACGGAGCCATTCATAGCTCATGTTAGTCTCGATAACTTTTGATCTACGATCTCTCCAAAAATTGGCATTCTCCGAACCATGTCTGCTTTTTCTGAGCTAATGCCATTGTTCTCGCTGCTCATTTGGTAGATAATTTGCTTAATTAAAGGACTAATCGCAGACCGTTGCGAAACCAATTTGTATTCCGAACCACTCGTGCTGTTTCAATTATGTTCGTTTTGTTCGTTTTTAGAAAATGTTCGTTTTTTTCAAATATTACAGTTTTATTTTTGTTCATGCAAAATGTGTACAAACTCACGAAAAATAAATGTTTGACACTGCTATTTCGTGTTCAAACCACTTTCTGCAATCGGACAACTACAGAAGCGAGAGAGTATGCAGGTCAATGAGGCAGTAGACAGGGTGACAGTCTGCGTCTATCTGACCTACACACTCTCTAGTTTCAAAAGTGGCTGTCCGATCGGCTGAGAACTGTCTTAACAATCTGTATTCCGAACCACTCGTGCTGGTTCAATTATTCGCTTTTTCTTTTTGTCTTTTGTTCGCGGTAAAATGTCCGAGAATGACTAATCACACTGCTTTTGTGACACGGACATAAGGTATTCTCGTATTGTACTGGAAAAAAGCCAATATACAGTTGATGTTTGATGCTCTATTGTCGAAACACTTTTGGAGCCGTTTTGACGAGGGAGTTTACAGGTCAAAGTCACAGACAATTGGAGTTTGCCTGCGTCTCTCTGACCTGTACACTCTCTCGTCGAGACCGCTAGAAAAGTGGCTGGGAACCGTGAGAGATGTTCAATCGGCCAGCGTTTTTTCGTGGCACAGTGTCGATGTGAGAGTGTGCAGGTCAGAGAGACGCTGACTTTGGCGTCATTCCTGGTACCACTCTCTCTATCTCTCTTTCTCTCCTTCTCTCTCTTCCTCTCCCTCTCTCTCTCTGATCCCCTCTCCCGTATTGGCCGGAATGACAGATCTAATTATAACTTCTTCTCGTTTCGCAAAATAGAAAAATGGCAATAAATTACTGTGAAGTTCGATGCGAAAACCACATTTTGTCGCAGCGAAAAAATGCACGAACCGGTCGCATTTGAACCGAGAATATGATTTATTGTCCTTTATAACTGCACAGTTCCACTGTAATAGAAGGTATAGTTCCAATCATTCCCACTGAGACCTCGGCAACGTGCCAACAAAATTTTCAGGCGGTTTTTAACCAAGTTAATGTTTTCCGAAACACTAAAAAGTTTTTCTGAGCGGCAGTTGACCTTTGTTACAGTACGTATATGAAAATTCTTTCCATAAGATCCGTTGTTTCTATGAAATGTATTCATTCGAAGTTTCGTTGGCACGCTGCCAGAGTCT